>CM029473.1:26192367-28592367 GCA_017140325.1 Eucalyptus leucophloia subsp. euroa
TAAATTATTTTGATAAAAAAATGGAAATTCTTTTTGGTAAAAAAGAAGCTGGCAATTGAAATTTGTGCGATTATCCTTCTCAGCCATATTTGAATGCAGCTCTTTTAGCCCTATTTAATAAATTAATTGTTTTGAACACCGAGATATCTTCAATTCATTGTATGTCAACTGCTCTTGTCCTATTTGGGAAGAGTTTTTGTCGTTTTGGTAAAAGTATAGCTCTGTTTTCAATATATCCTATCGGTTTGGTAAAAGTATAGCTCCTTTTTCAATATATCCTTTGCTTTTTCACTTCGCATTATCTATAAAGCTGCCTTCTACTGTGTTAGATCTGCGTTTCTTCAACAATTTTATGGTGATGATATTGGGAACATTAAACCTAGACGCACATTGCCAAAAGACAAAATTGTAACTATAGATAGAGATCCTGACGTGCACTTGATGCTGCCGTGTGATTTGGTGATTGGCCACAAAACATTTCACTTAGATGCAGTTCCAGATCTATTCTTGAAAAATGAGCATGTGATTATTTCTATCAATCATGCTCCAATGAAACACCTTGATTTTTATTTTTTGTTTATTTTGAAGTTATATGGGCTTGCTTAGTTACTTGACTTTTAATATTCTCTTTCATGTATAATTTTGATAATCAATGGAAAATATTTTTGGTAAAAACAGAAGCTGGCAATTGAAATTTGTGCGATTATCCTTCTCGGCCATATTTAGATACAGCTCTTTTGGCCCCATTTAATAACTTAATTGTTTCGAACACCGAGATATCTTCCATTCATTGTATTTCAACTGCTCTTGTGCTATTTGGGAAGAGTTTTTGTCGTTTTGGTAAAAGTATAGCTCTTTTTTCAATATATCCTTTGCCTTTTCAATTAGTCTCATTAGTGGGGTAGTGGTCTATTATTTATTTATTTTTTTAATTATATTGTTAGGATAATTGAAGCTGATCATGAATTCATGTGAAATTGTGAATAACTGGGGTTAAATTAACGAGAGTCCTCGTCAGCCATTCTTGATTAAGAAAATATCTTAATTTTAAAACACAATAATGACCAATAACACGAGAACAATAGTATATTAAAAACAAAAATCATTCTTTAGGTGTTGATCAAGTGGCCCTACTCCAAAGGGGCCACTTGCTAACAAAATTCATACAGGGACATGGCAATGTTTTGGTGCCAAAGTAATTGGATTAGCCATAAGAAAAGGAGCAATGATGGCTAATATGAGGTGATTAATCATGTTATTTGTTTGATTAGGACATTATCCAATGACGTGCCCCAACACGATTCACATGTCGTGGGGTCATAGGTCAATCATAGAACATTAAAGATGGTCCTAGCACTAACATTCACTTTTCTATTAGGATAGGGCTTATGTGACGTTACTTTTTGTGACATTTCTTTTACGCTTGATTTTATTTACTTATTCACTTTCCTATCTAGACATGACTTATCTAATGCTACTCTTTGTTAAGCTTTCGGAGGAATAATTCAATTATCCGAATGATCGATCGCAATTTACATATATAATGAGCCAAGCATCATATTGATTCTGTGCATTTTCATTGGTTGATTAGCTAATGAATCCCAAAGGGCGGTCCTTAGTAATGTCTACTTTATGATCAAGATATATGATAATCACTTATATTTCAAGAGATTGAAATTAACTAGAGTGAAATATACCTTGATGGTTTGCGTTAGGGCTCATTAAATATAGTTAGAAAGTACAAATATGAAGGTTTCCTTCATCGTTATTTTCTAACTGAAGGAATAGTATCCGACAATAATGAAGTAGAAAATTTGGAATTGGTCAATCACCGGCCTTTTTAGGATTCTGTGCGCTCTTTATACTTAATTCCGGAAAAATAAATCTAAGATCTGATGCTATGTTTATTTTCTTTAGCGAATATGAAACGTAGTTGACTAAATATGATGAATTGCTATAGAAGTTTCACGCTAAACGACACAAACCAAAACTTTTTTGTTTATAGATATAGGACGGAAAGGAAGGACCAGTAGTAATAACTCCCAGTATCAATTTTCATAGAAATTTTGTACTTCTTAATGATTATATTTTGATTGAATAATAAAAAATACTAGTTATGATTTAGAGACATGTACAAGCCTGCCGATGCAACTTCATTAGTGTATCGGTAGACTGCGATTATTTAGGCATACAGGTGGATAGGTCTTTAAAAAAATCGACCATCCTCTTCTTTGAAATTGAAATATGGCCTTCATCAAACCACAAGAATCATTGAGTGAATGACGCTCGCTAGTGACACAACATGAACTTAAAGCAAAGATAATCTCACTTAAAATTGCTCTAAAAATAAGTATAACCATTTCCCAGAATTGTGATTTCTCAATAAAAAATTTGATTGAGAAAAATATTACACCATCAAATACATATAATCTTTTCATCTAGGGGTTATGAGTAGTTTCTAAATGAGAACTATCATCATCACTCAAACATAGAGAGAGAGAGAGAGAGAGAGAGAGAGAGAGAGAGAGAGAGAGAGAGAGAGAGAGAGAGAGAGAGAGAGAGAGAGAGAGAGAGAGAGAGAGAAGTATTTTACATCATTTGCTTAAGGGTTTTGAATTTTTTTTTTTCGCATGCATTTGATCTCCATTCACCTATAAGCTTAAATCTCCTCTAACATAATGTCATAATAGACTTTGCTCCAACAAATTTCAAGTGCGTGGCCTCATTTGTTAAATTTTCATGTATCATTTCTAATCTGATTTACATTTTAGAGGAGATGCTAAGGTATCGCGCATAATTTATTTAGAAGCTTATCTTGTTTTTTTGTATAGCCTCTCTAAAGGTTGTTTATGGAAAACGAGAAAGAGGCTTCTCCACTAACCCTGTTTGATGGAATAAGCCCTTGCATCAATGTCCGTGGACAAGCACTCTCATGGACAACGAAACGGTGGGGTATGATAGTTCATGCCGTGCTTAACTGTAATAAGCCAAGGATGGCCATGGACAACTACCTCACCTAACTAGCTATTCATCACTTCCACCTGATCTTGCTTAAAAGGCCAAAACTGGCCCACATGAATCAAACCAACCCAAGACGTCAATCATGAGAGTCTGCCGTGAGTTTGAATTATATCGCTGGAGTCATATATCCTTCATCCAGCGTGATTGGATCAAGTGCCTTTCCCCGATTGACTTGCAATTGGATTAAACAAATGAAAGAATAGGAGGGGATGACGGAGTGGTGGCTCCGTTGAAGAGAAAACGACTCTCTCTCTCTTTTCAACCTAATACCCACGATCCACCCGAAAACGTGTATGGAGAGGCTGGTACTGTAATTATATAATACGATGACCATATAACAAGACGCAATAAATTGAGATATTAGTATCATATATATATATATATATATATATATATATATATATATATATATATCTGTAAGATGTCAAATCCTCGTTATTTTTCTTCCATTTGCCTTGCACGATGATCATAAGGCGGGGTTGAGGTAGAGCTGTCACAGCAGTGCGTGGGACCCTTGAAGCTTGCGTTAGACGTCCAACATCCTAACTGTCCAGCTGTCCTGGTGTTAATAAATCGACCGTCCGATCTGCATAACACGTTGAGGCATAGAGACAGATGACGTGTGTGCTGCTGCTACTCGTTGAATGGGTATGTGTCGCCTGAAACTGGCCGCCTGGGTGCCAGTGGGGCACTGATCACGAATGCGTGGTGTTATATAAAGCTAGGCTATACATTTGATAATCAGGATATGCTACCTTTATCCTACCTTTATGCAGTTACTATCCTAGATGGATGGAAATAAGAGGAATATAACCTGAATTGAAATATCCCATAAAAGGGGTAAGATAAAAGTATATATGATTTCTTATTCCGATAGTATAAAAGCTATTTTCTGAAAATTCCTACTCTCATCTTCTTATCCTTAGAAGCTTTAATTTACGGTGAAGTTTCATGTTTCCTTTGCAACTCTATAATTCACACAAAAACTTCACGACAACAGCGAGAGAATCGAAGTTCCTTTTCTACAGTAACTCTCTAGTTCACGTCAAAACTTCACGAACGTAGCAAGAGAATTGAAACCCCTTCTCAACTATAGCTCATTGTTGAAGTTTCATGAAATGAGAGAGAGAGTCGAAATATTATACTCTTCGAAATCATGAAGGTAAATGTTCATACTTTCTCTCTCTTACTAAATATGACATTCTCTAACTAATCTATCTTGTCGATCTCGCCGTAACTATTTACCTTTCTTATAATAGTCGATTTGTGGCTTTGATATATTGTAGTGAGCTCATTTTCCATGTATGGTTTAGATTGTACAATAACCATATATTAATTTGTAGGAGTTGGTTTTATATGCGTATGAAGTCTGTTTAGCAATGAATGGTGAGAGATCCTTACCATTTTTGTTTGTATATATACACAGATATGACAATTTCTACCAATCAATGAAAAGGATAGGATATGAAAATATTTGACTTTATTAATGCGATTCATTAAATAGTGGATTGAATATAGGAAAATCTCTGGACTCCATATCATATCTTATCAATCCTTATGTTGAGATAAAAGTGGATGTGATCTCTTATTTTGATAATATAAAAGCTATTTTCTGAAACTTTTACCCTCTTCTTCTTATCCTTAGAAGCTTTGGTTTATGGTGGAGTTTCAAGTTTCCTTTGCAACTCTATAATTCACGCCAAAACTTTACGAAAACTGCAAGAGAATCGAAGTTTCCTTCTCTACGATAGCTCTCTAGTTCACGTCAGTTTCTTCTTATCCTTAAAAGCTTTGGTTTGTGGTGAAGTTTCACGTTTCCTTTGTATCTCTATAATTCAAGTTGAAACTTTACGACAGCTGCGAGAGAATTGAAGTTCCTTTTCTACAGTAGCAAATAAATGAGATTCATTTGGATCAAGTTGAAAGCGATCACACAAACATGTGCTAAATAAAATATTAGGTCTAGATGATGTTATGTACAGTAATGACCCTATCATACTTCTATAAAGTTTGGAGGTGACAAACTTACCTTTCTCATCTTTGTCTAACTTGATAGAGCATGACATAGGTGTGTTGATTTTCTTGCATCCTTCTAGATCAAATTTCTTTACTATTTCCTTTGCATACTTTTCTTGATGTATGAAGGTGACTTTAGAAGTTTGCTTGAGTTGAAGTCCAAGAAAGAAGTCTAATTCTCTAATCAGGTTAATCTCGAACTCACTTTTCCATGTGTTTGCAAAATACTTGCATAGTATGTCATCAGTGGCTTCAACAATTATACCATTAACATATATTTGAACAATGAACAAGTCTTTACCTTTTCTTTTGATGAAAAGAGTAGTGTCTACCTTACCTTTTTCAAATTCATGATTAGTCAAGAAGTTACTTAATCTTTCATACCATGCTCTTGATACTTGTTTTAGTCCATAGAGCGCTTTCTTGGCTCTAATACCATTGAATGGGCCTATGCTTAGAACCAAAGAAAACATAGTCAGTTTTCTGCAGGTATGCCTTCCCACAATAGGCAAATTTCTTGTTCAAGCTCTTTAAGGATAAACCTTTAGTAGTAAACTACTCAGAAATTGTAGTTCAGAGCATAGAGACATTCAGGGGTGCTAGGATGGTAAGATTTATAACCATCCAAGTTGCATTTCTCATGAGATCCTACTAGGCTAGAGAAGAAGAGGTGTTTAGGGAGACACTGAGAATTTTCATAAACACTCACTTTACTTCAAATGGCTGTACCCAACACATTACATTCTCTTTGCCTTTTATAGGCATTAAAAGGTCACAAATAAACAAGGATCACGCTCACAAGTCCGAAAACAAATAGAGGCTTTAGAAAATCCGGTCAGGAATTATTCTAGGTGATATGAATAGTGATTATGAACGGTAATTTCCGTAACCTATTGTTATAGTACTTTGCTGTAGTGACCTAGCTATAGGCCTATCTTTGGTCATGGGTATTGTAGTCATAGTTTGAATGATCAGAGTTATGCATCTCTACAAAAAGATGTTCTTCGTATTTTTGTTCAAGTTCTGAGAGTCTAATATCAGAAGGGCTTCGATTGAGTTGTGTTGTTAGAGTATTCCACATGTTTATGCCACTTGATGAGGATCCTTCCTCATGAGTCCTAGAAGATCCTGGAGTGTCGGTATGAAAGTTTAGTTGCTGTCAATTTGATGGTTGAGCATAGTAAGATGTATCTAGTCTGAATGGTAAGGACAAAGTCCTTGATCATAGGGGGTCTTGAGAGAGAGGGCTCCCCGTTGGGCACAAGGGTCTTGTGATGATTGTGTATGATCATCCGTGTCTGCCATTTCTTGCTCTTGAGATGGAGGTGTCCTTGCTTGCTCAAATTCTTTGAGTGCTTCTTTGGCTTGTGATGCAAGACTATAATGATCCCATATAGTAAGGATGGTTTTATTTTTTGGGCATAAAACTCTTTAGAGTTCTTTGTACTGGTGCTCATCACAACCAATACTACTAGGAAAAGACTTATAAATGTGGGCTTCCTTAAGGTGTGGTTGAGGTTTAGAGGACGTGGTTCTTATACTTTGTGGTGTATTGGCAAAGGTGCCATTATTTCACACAAAAGTCCATGGATGTCGAAGAAACATAACAGTGTGGATTTTCGAGTCTGTTTGGATAGCTCTCAATTTTCGTTGTAAGAGGTGCTTCTATTGAGTGGGAGGATAGAACCGGTTGAGAACAATCATGAGGTCCCTATCACTTTCCTTTTCAATGTTTCGACCAAGCATGAATTACTTGGTTAGGTTGGCAACGGACCATCTAGTTGGAATCTCAATAGTTATTAAGTACTTGTTGGTTAAGTACCATAACAACCATCGGAGTTTATCAGGAAAATCATCTTCCTTCCTGATTAAATGGTGTATAAATGGATAGCTTGAGTTTAATCCCAAGGGATAAAGGATTGAACCTCCATTAAGGATTGAACCTCCATGGAGTCTCAATAAATCCGTGTGACATTGCCACATGAGGTTTTCGAGATTTTCAGTGAGGCCATTAGTCTGAATCTATTCAATAATCTCCTGGGGGTATTCTAAGCTTTGCCAGTCTTGTATCCTCTTGATCTTATACTTTTTGTTGTGATGAAAAGTATGGAAAGCATGCCTCATGATATATATTAATCTCTACAGATGTTTTTGGTTTGGATAGAAAATCTACAAGCACATTCATTTTTCTAGCAATGTGTTTGGTTTCAAAAGAATATCTTGAAAACCACTTAACCCATCGAAGTAGTCGAGAATTTGGAATTTGCTTCTATTTGAACTTGGTCATCTTGGAGAAAGATGCCATGTCTAGTTCCACTAGGAAGTGTTGGCCAACAAGATGGAATTCGAACTTTGTTTATTCCATTTTTTACTGCTAATATTTCTTTGAAAGTGGAATGATAATGCATTTCAGCATGAGAAAATTTTCCACTTTTGTAAGCATAAAGATATCGTTTACCATCAGTTTCTTTGAACAAAATGGCCGCCCAATATTCATTACTAGCATCAGTCTGAATGATTTTTTTTTTCCATCGATGGAATTTGTAGTGGGAGAAGAGTCTGCATGATCTCCTTAAGTTCAGTGACTATTTTAGTCTGGGCTGGGGGATTTTTCTTCAGCATTGATTGTAGTGGAATTAGCAATTTTGTAATGTTGGGAAGAAAGTCTCTGAGATAATTAATTACTTCAAGAAATTGTTGAACTTGCTTTGTCGTGAAGTTCTCTTTTGGAAACTTTAGCAATTCTTGAATAATGTGTGGCCCTGGATAGTATGTTCATTTGTTAAGGTGCATATCGAGAAATTTGATTTCTGTATGGGCAATATTCATCTTTCTTTAAGAAAGTATAATCACATACCTCTTTTGTCACGTCCCAATCCTCGGGCACGCACACATCTTTTTAACTTGGTTGATTTTATAATGCGATATCCCAAGACCATGTATCGCCGACCCTTTCTTTTTTTTTAAGCAAATGCAAAAGCAGTTATAAATCCCCATACAGTAAATCAATGGGATAGAAAAGCAATACCATATTTTTCATATTGAAACTTATAACCAAACTTTTATACAAAACACAAACCAAAGTACTTCATAATTATTCATATCAAAATGGAGATTTCAAAAGAAGATAGAATCTCAATCCATCCAGGCCGTACTCAAGGCCCCTCTCAGGATTATCTTCTTCTTCCAAAATTCTCCTCCTCAGGTTTCATCCCAGAGTTCTCCTTCTCAAATTCCTCCTCCTCAGCTCCTCCCCAAGTTCCTGAAATGTTTTCCCCAAACTAGGATGAGACTACGTCTCAGCGAGTTCTACCCCACTAAGACTCAATTAGGAAACCAATACGCTAATTGGGCTGCCTATACATGCACAGGACAAAGGACTTACCTTAGTCTCAGATTCCATCTGCATATTAGCACAATTCAATTGGCACCCAATCAATCACATCACAGATCGATATCTTGATCAATCGACCTAGTCGATCACACGCCAACAAGACCACTCATGGTCATTTCCATTTAATCAATCATTTCACAATATCAGATCAAAGCAATGATCAATTGACCTAATCGATTACATGTCAGTTGGACCATTTCTAGGTCATCTCACTCCACACCATATAACCGCCAATAGTACACTCAATCACAGAGCTACAGTAATGCTCTCGGGTGTCTATTCGCCAAGGTGATGTACAATAAATACTTTATGTGCATACTCTTAGGCATTCCAATTACCTTCAGCCACACAGGCACGGTACTCAACACATAGAAATACGACCACGCAGGCACGATCTACGCCACACAGGCATGATACTCAACACCCAGAAATACGGTCACGCAGGTATAATCTACGCCACACAGGCATGATCAATTATCACTACACAGGCATGATCAACTATCACCACACGGGCATGATCAATTATCGTCACACAGGCATAATCAATATTCAACAATTTACGTGCATTCTCTAAGGTATCCTACATGCCAAAGAGATCTAACAATCACCGAGCCAAGTCACACAACAATTATTCTCATCTTTTATCATCCTCGATAAAATATCATACGTGAGCACACGATTGGGCTAAGCCAAAATACAATAATTTCATCTCCACAAGTCCCACAATCATTTAAATCCACCAAAATACTTTTGGAGCTATCAACTGTCACCCGATTATTTTTCAATTAATTATTTAAATTAATTAATCTAGGAAAATAATCTTATAATCACAATTAAATCATTTTAGCACAAAATACAGCTCGATTAAATAAATGAACTGTACCACGATGATCATCACGAAATTTTGGTTGTCGGCCATCTAATTCTTAATTTCCAAAAAATAAATAATTAATTAATTAATTTCGAAAATTAATTAATAAATATTAAAATTTCAATTTAGTTCAAAACAAAGCATGATTAAATAAACGGACTTCACCACGGTCATCAGCATAATATTCCGGTCATTGGTCATCTCAACCCTAATTTCCAAAAAATAAATAATTAAATAATTAATTTTGAAAATTAAATAATTAATGTTAAAAATTCAATTTAGCTCAAAATAAAGCCCAATTAAATAAATGGACTTCACACGGTCATTAGCATAATATTCCAGTCACTGGCCACCTTAGTTGAATTTTCAGAAAATAAATAAATAATTAAATTAATTCCGAAAAATAATATTTAAATACCAAAAATTCCACTTAGGCCCGAAAAGCCTAATTGAAGCCCACTAAGGGTTGGGAAAAATTCTGAGACACTTCCAATAAATAATAGACCATGTCTACTTGCTAATTGCACAATCAATTTATCTAATTCGGATCACAATTGGCTAATAAACACTAATCCATACTAATCTAACCGCCTAAACCTAATTAATTAAAAGTAATCAACCTTTAAGCATTATTAGTCTACTAAGCGAGGATTAGTGAGATTACTCACCGGAATCGCACGCAAAAGGTATCAATCCAACGAGACGATACGGGGAACGATTTTTCCAAAAGCACGGCTCGAGTTCGAGGCTGGAAACGGCCCAAAAGCAAGCCCGAAGGTACTGGAAACCCTCTTTGTGGGTTGCTGATCAAGGTTGGCTGGAGTTGGTCCGGCGGCTAGGGCGGCGAAACAAGGCCGGCGGAGGGCGAGAGGGGCTCCAGCGGGTCCGAACGGTGGCTGAACGGAGCTAGGTGGCGGCCGGAGGTGGCTGGGTGAGCTGGGCAGGGGTGGAAGTTGCGCAGGAGAGGGACGGCAAGCGCAGGCGGCGCACGGGCGGTGAACGGTGGACGCACGGCATGCGTAAGCGTGCGGTGCGATGGCGGGACGGGCGGCGACGATGGCTGGTTGCTGCTTTTGCTTCCATTTGCTGGTTCGCACGCGAAGAAAGAAGAAGAAGAAGAAGAAGAAGAAGAAGAAGAAGCTGGTTCGGTCGCGTGGGATTGGGGGGAAAAGAGGAAAGAGAGAGAGAGAGAGATAAGGCTTTGACTAGTCAAAAGAAAAGAGAGAGAGAGAGAGAGAGAGAGAGAGAGAGAGAGAGTCGGTGGGGGGTTTGTTCGCACGAAGGGGAAGGGGGAAGGAGAGAGAAAAGAGAGAGAAAAAGAGAGAAAAGAGAGAGAGAAAGAGAAGGAGAAAAATAAAATAAAATAAAATAATATAATTATTCTTATTTTATTTTTCTTTTCTCTTTCCTTTTCTAAATTCTTTCAGTCTTGGATTTTTCTTCCGATAATTTCGTTCTTGAAATTTCGGACTCGTCAATAAATTGACAGACGATGAGACGGTCCTAAAAATGAATTGTGACATGCTCGAATATTCGATCCCCAAAACCAATTTAAATTTCATGGTTAGAATCGATTAGACGTGATTTTAGTCCAATCCAACCAAATTAGGTAGCTTTTAGGGATTTTTACCACGGATATATCCCTTAACGGCTTCACCTAATAGGTTAGTTAACTCGTGAGTGATCAGCTCAGAGAAAAGTGACCATAAACACGTCGATGAAATGCTCATTTCACTTTATCGAAAACAGGATCGAATTTCAGGATGTCACATCTTTACAATGTCTGTAAACTGCCTAAGGAGTTAGTAGTGAGATTCTTCATCAGGGCTATATAGTAAGATATCATCAATGTATATTGCTGCACTTGACAAGATAGGCTGGAAGATTCGACACATGACCCTTTTGGAATAAAGATGGGGCAACTTTGAGGCCAAAATGAAGAACTTTCCATAAAAAATGCTGGTTCGGAATATAGAACTTTGTCTTAGATTTGTCATTAGGATGAATGCCTAATTGCCAAAATTCAGCTTTAAAAACAAATTTGGAATATATGTGGGCTTTGGATAATCCAACAAAAAGGGAATTTCTTGAAGGTAGAGGGAATTTGTTGTCTTGAAAAAAAAATGTTGAGAGACTAATAGTTTATTACCAGTCACATTTTCTCTCTGTTTTGCTTAGATGGCTTGTTCATATAAAAAACTTCACAGGCCCATTAAGAACCTAAAATTTCAATAAGGTCTTATTGCAACAATTTTAAGCATTCTTTCTAAGTAGAAGCAAGATGTTTTTGGATTCTTTTTCATGTGACTTGTCTTAGTCAGATTTATATCTTCATTTTTCCTGAAAGGGAGGTGAACAAAAAATTTTGGATTTTTCCATAAAGGATGAGAATATTTTTAAGAAAATTCATAATGAGATTTATAACAAGATTTTAACAACTTTTACATGATCGGGTCTAATAGACTCATCTGGATGGAAAAAGGTCTTTGAATATTGACGAATTCAGAGAATTGATCTTTATATTTAAGGCATTTTCTATGAATGATACGTAGTTGAGAAAGTTGAGTCATGACATCCTAGCCAATAATTAAATCTTTGTTGGGAAGATTGGATCTGAAAATTTTAGTGGTTATAGAGCATTGAGGGAAAAAATGGACAGTAACTGAGTTGCTCGTACATTTGTAAAAAAAGTATCTTCCGAGTCTGAATTGAAATATTGAACGTAGAAAGTCCAATATTCTTCGGGAAGAACTTTAGTATCTAGAATTAAATAACTTGCACTAGTATCTATGAGAGCAATAACTGTGATGGGTTTAGCAAACTTTGAGGTGAAGATTTTGATAGGAAAATTAGGACAATGGGTTTGGCTTAAAAATATACTAGGGTTTTGTTATTAAGAAGTGAGAGATATATGAAAAAGATCTTCAAATTATGAGTTAGAATCAGTTTCACTAGGAGTTTGATAACAAGAATGACATAAAGAGTATGTTCAGATGGTTCTTCATCTGTAGAAAGCCATGATTCAATGTCATCATTTTCGAGTGAAACACCCGTTTCAATCTCTATATGATATATCAAATGGTTCTGATCTTTTTTTTTTTTAAGGGCAATTTTTGGCAAAATGACCCTTTTGGTTGTAGGTAAAGCATTGAGTTGATTTCTTGCAATTTGAGTGATATTTCCTTTTGTGTAGGAATCACCATTTCTTCTTTCTTTGGAAGTGCTTAGATCCGTGCTTGGATTTTCATACCCAAAACTTCTTGAAATGATTCTTCTTTCTAGAAATTTTTTTTCAAGAGCCGTCACAATCTCTTTCGGAACACTTAATCTTCAGCTTTTGGCATGAATAGGCTCCATCAAGTTCTCTGTTGTTCATGAAGTAGGTTTTCGCCATTTGGCGCTTTAAGCACAAATCATCAAGACACAAATGGATCTCTTGTTATATTTCTCCCAAAGGGATGTCCAATATTCTCTTTTGCCTATTGAGAAAGGATCTCTCAACTTGTTGAGATAACTCTTTGAGAAGGGAGGTTAGAAAAGCTTATTTTAGGTTTGGATCGGCTTCAATGCCATAAAAGAGCTTGAGCATTTCTCGATAGTGCTTGTCAAGATGTCTTTTTTGGAGAGAGCAGCATTTTCTTTCAAACAACTCTCTTTCCTTGAGCTCATGAAGGTCAAAAGGTTTACTAATGAAAAATTGGTAAATGAGGGTAATGGCTTGGCCAAAGTCTAGTGAAAGCAGGAATTGAACTTGATCTTGTTCTGTTACCGATTGCACAAATATTTGAGGCTATCTTTAATCCTTGTGACAAACCCAAAAGACATTATACTTGTCCTGATTTGTGAGAGCTTGTGTGTTTAGCCAAGTATGGAATTCTTCGAATCATTCTGGCCATTTAGAGTAGGGGACATCGTCAATAGTGAAAAATTGTTTAGAGGAGGGAGTTAGATTCTAGGATGGATTGCTTGGTTGAACAACCTTTGATTCAAAAGGGTTGGATTCCATTTCTTGATTCACGAGATCAGCCATAGATGTTGATGAAGTGGCCGGTACAATAGGAAATGATTCAGTGGCGGGGATTGAAAATGAGGAAAAGGATGAAAGAGATATCAAAGTTGATTCCGAATCAAAATTAATCGAAAAAGCTGGTTCTGATGGAAATCGGGTTTGGTCTTTCAATATAGCAAGATCAAGCTATTCTTCCTAATTGTCTAGATCTCTCAAGAATTATTTTAACGGGTTGGATAGCTTCATTTGGTTTGGCTTCTCCCTTATAGAGATCAAGGATTTTTCAGGCATCTTTTCTTTCCCTTTTTCTTTCCTTAATCGATCCAGTTCTTAATGGTGACTTCGCATTTCTACCCATCAGTCTTGTCTCATTTGGTAAGGGCTTCTGTGAGAGCAATAAAGATAGACGTATTCTAAGTTGGTGGTGAAAGTGAATACTCAGTTCGCAGCACAGTTGGGAATGGATTAGAAGGCTTGAATTTTCCTGATTTAAGAAGTTGGATTTGCTTCTTGAGCTATTCTACTTTTGCCTTTGGGCTTTCGAGATGATAATATCACAAATGTTCCCTGGGTTCCAAGGCATGAAGCATTTTCTAGAAAGTCCGAAAGCATCTTCTTGGTGGTTTCATCATATCTCTTAAGATCTCTATTTACATTCACAAGTTTGGAATCAATTGTCTTGGAAGCATTGTTATGTGCTAGGAGAGTCTTTGATTGCCAATTCAAGATGGCTTCAGTAACATGAGTTTTCTTTTGTCTTCAATGTCGTCTATGTTAGTGGGGTTGGGTATTTCTGGAAATGGCGATATCTCCCTTTCGAGTCGATGAATTCTTGAGGAGTAAGGAAAGAAAGTCTTGAACTTTCTCGAGCAAGAGAAGGAAAATTTGCCTCATGGAACATAGCAATGGAAGAGCTAGGTGATATTTTTTGGCTGTGTGACGTTTCTCCTAGAGCCTCAAGTGGGTATGAATGTTTTTTTTACCCACTTTAAGATTGACTTGCAAAATGGGGAAACAACTGATTTTTTGTGAGGAGGTGGTGATGTTGGCGATAAAGCTGGTGAGATGGGAGGTGACAAAGCAATGGGATTTCCATTACTCTGAAAGTATTGAACAAATCTTTTGGGATCTGGCTTTGAGATTGATTTTGTAACACATGGTTCAATCATAAATAGGGTTAGGAAGATGGAAGGATTTTCTTCATTTTTCTTACCAAATTTGATAGTAACAATGCCATCTCTCTTTCTTACAATTTTGGAGTCCAAGGGCTGGAGATGCTTGTTGTTCTGATGTAACTTTTCATAGTTGGTAATCCAAGTCTTCAAAAAGAGCTTGACCAACTTCTCCTTCAAAATCTATCTAGGAACATGAATACATGACGCCTAATCATTCTGCATAGAGATGAATAGAGCATCTTCATTTCCATTTTGGAAATTTAGATCAAGAGCATGGTTTCGAACTTGACAAACCATTTGGTAATGTAGTGTTACTGTAATGGAGTCAACAGTCTTGGGTGCTCCAATGAGCGGAATTTGAACTTTCAAAAAGGAAAGTAGCTGGGGGTTTAAGAGAGCAACATTGAAATTTGGATATAAGATTACAAAGACTATTCCAACATTCAGAGTGGTTTGGACAGTATCAATACAAGCATGCTGGTATTCTAGGAACTAAGTATCTAATAGGGTCATTCTAGCCATAATTGGCAGGCCTTTACGACATGAAAGGTAAGAGCAAGACGGACAGCTCCATAATGGATATGAGAGTATTTCTGCTCGGTCCACTATTTAGGAAATTCTAGGGGAATTTAAATAGTAACAAAATACTCATTTTCAATAGCTGGAATGGAATGTTGATCAAATTTGGAGGACTGTACGTAGTTTCATTTTTCTTTTTTTGGGAGTTTGACAAATAAGTTGTCAAATAGAATGGATGGGAGAAAACGATGAGGCGAGTTTAGCAAAAGTAGAATATGGGTTCATAATAGAGAGTTGAGTTTTAGAGATCTTGGTTTCATCTGTAACATGATTTGTTCCATGTTCTCAATAGGTAAATTCAATGCTGAGAAGATCTTTTCCACACCATGATTGAACTGGAGATACTAGAAGCCCCAGTTACTCTTGCTCCCTCCACATCTTCCTCATATCTTTAAGACTTTCGTGTATCAAATATTTCTAAGATTGACTATTTTTATGAGGTCTCTCTTAGTATCACTTGATCTTCTTGATTCTTCAAAACCTGGAGGTTGCTCAACATACACTTTTTCATTGATATAACCATTTAAAAATGCACTTTTGACATTCATTTGATATAATATGAAATTATGAAAGCACACACAGGCTAATAACAGATGTATAACTTTTAATCTAGCAACAAAAGCGTAAGTTTTATCAAAATCAATACCTTCTTTTTATAGATATCCTTTAGCAACTAATCTCACTTTGTTTTTTTTGTAGACGACATTACCTACTTCATCAAGTTTGTTTTGGAATATCCATTTGGTTCTTATTACTGTTTGATCTTTAAGTTAAGCAACTAGTTCCCAAACATTGTTAACTTTGAATTGATGTAATTCATCTTGCACGGCTTCAATCCAATTTTCATCCTTGAGAGCATCTTCCACTTCTTAAGGCTCAAGTTGAGATATGAGAGCCAAGAAATTCAACATGTTTTTGAGAGATGATTTGATTTTAAATCCTTCATCCACTTTTCCTATAACCCGTTCCTTAGGATGTTCAGACTTGAATCTCTAGTCCCTAGAAGGATAGCTTTCACTAGAACTCCAGGAGGGTGCTTCATAAACAGTAGCTGCACTTGGATAGAGAGAATTCTCAGCTTTTGACCCGCCCCAGCATCCCCTACAATCAAGCTCCTATCCATCCGATTCGGTCTCGATACGTATCCATCTTTTCGTGCTATGTTCTAGTTACGTCCTTGGAAGATTGTCCTTGATTTGTAAGATCAATTGATGGTTGTGGTTGCTATTGTTTATAAGTGACTAATGTAGCTATTTGTATAATGTCTTCGTAGTCATCGGTTGGCACTCCTTTTTGATCATCCTTGAACTTCACGTTTATGAATTCTCCAATTTGAATCTTTGTTGAAAACTTGATAGGCTTTACTAGTAGTTGAGTATCCAAGAAAAATACCTTCACTACCTCTTGCATCAAACTTCCCAATGTCATTGTTTGCATTTTTGAGGATGAAAGCATCCAAACACATGGAAATAATAGAGAGTGGGCTTTCTTCCTTTGAAGATTTGGTATGGAGTGTTCTCTACCATAGGTCTCAGTAGTACTTCATTGAGTGTGTAACATATAGTGGCAACAGCTTTAGCCCAAAAATAAGTGGATACACCACTTTCAATCATCATGGTTCTAGCCATTACTTGAAGTGATTGATTTGTTCTTTTGGCTACTCCATTTTGCCAAGGAGTATAGGGAGTGGAGAAGTTGTGTTCTACCCCATTCTCATTAGAATACTCAACATAGTTTTGATTGTCAAATTCTCCTCCATTATAAGTTCCAATCGTAGTGATGTTGTATCCCTTTTCATTTTGGATTTGTCTAGCAAATTTCTCAAAAGAATGAAAGGCCTAATTCTTGTGTGGTAAAAATATTACCCATGTGAATTTTGATATTAATGTTGTTTAGCAATTGTGCAAATGATTAAATGTACAAGTGTAAAAGCAGTAGCTGAGTCAAATAGTGGTATTTATCGTGAAAATGATTAGTGCTAGCCATTTATAGCTTTTCAAGGAAATTGTTAGTAGAGTCTAGCCCGTCTTGAGGCTATTAGTCTGAAGAGTGGATGTAGGCTTGTGGATAAAGCTGAACCACTATAACTCCCTATGTCCCACTATTTTCCTGTACTTACATACATTGGCATTTAGTTAGTTCATGATTCTTTCTTCTCAAACATTAGGTTTAGCTGATTTTTATTTAGCGACTAGCTAATTTCCGTAAAAGATCATTAACATTCAAAAACAACCTATTCACCCCCATCTATGTTGTATTGTTAGCCACCAACAATTGGTATCAAAGCTCTGTTGCTCATTATTTGAAGTGTAATTCTTTTGAGTATAAAAATCCTCTATTATGGCTAACCTTGATAGCTTCTTTACCAACGATGCTCAAACTCCCAACAAGCCACTGTACTTTAATGGAGGCAGCTATGGCTACTAAAAGTAAAGAATGAAGTCATAAATCAAGGCTGCGGATCAAGATATGTGGGATGTGGTTGCGAATGGCACAGAAGTACCATCTCTTGCACAAGCTTCTATTCGACAAGATGGCCAAGAAGTAGCTGTAATCAACAATACAGAAGAAGCTCGAAAAAAGAGCCGCTCTTAATGCTAAAGCCAAACACCTCCTATATTTTGTAATGTCAACATCTTAATTTAACATAATTTCTTCTTGTGATACATCAAAAGAAATCTAGGACTGCATCATGCTAACATTTGAAAGAATAGAAGAGTGAAAGAAACAAAGCTGAATATCCTGCTTGAGAATTACAAGTTGTTCAAGATGAAGTCTGATGAAATAGTAACACAAATATTCACATGATTCACTGAGATAATAAATGGACTTGCTCTCCAAGGAAAAGGTTATATTGATGCTGAAGAGGTGAACAAGCTGCTATGAGCCTTGCCCAAAGAATAGAGCACCATGAAGACCTCACTACGAGAAACCATAAGAATTTCAACCAATCACAATGGATGAACTATTAGGAACCTTTATGTCCTACCAAGTTGAGCTCCAAAATGAGGAAAGCAACTCAAAAGGTAAGAAAATTATCGCATTTTAAGCTAATCATGATGATACGGGTGGAGAGATGAAGAAGAAAGTGACAAAGACATGGCATTGTTAACAAAGAAGTTCAAAAGCTTCATGAGGAAAGGTCAAAACTACAAAGGGAAAATATCATCTAAGCATTATGATGACAAGAAGCCTTATAGGAGCAAAAAAGAATCCAAAGATAAGGATATTGTGTGCTATGAATGTAGGAAACCAGAGCATATAAAACCAGATCATCCATCCATCAAGAAAAAGAAAGGAAAGTTCGAGAAGAAGAAAAAGGCACTAAAAGCTAAAACATTGAATGACACGAAATGTGAGTCAAGTGATGAAAAAGAAGCAAATCTTTGTCTTATGACTGACTCAAAACTAGAAGAAGAGATAAGGTAAAAATTATGAACTATTTTATGAAAAGTTACAAGATTTTCTAAGATAAATGCTTTAGGAACACCAAAAAGCTTCAAAAAGAATTTTTGTCTTGAAAAAGGAGGTCCATGATCTTACTACTGAAAACCTCATGGGCAAAACTTGTATCAAGAAGCTGAAGAAAGAACTTGATCTTCAAATAAATGAGATGAAGCTTATGCAAGTCGAAAATGAGAATGTCAAAGATGAAATTTCAAAAATTAGCACCAAATTTTCTCTTAGTTCAAAAACACTACAACACACTCTCTCAATTCAAATTCCTCACTACAGCAAGAATAGTAGAGGATGTGATGGACATGAAAATGAGAAGAATCCGTTTCTAAAAACAAAAGATATATTAAAGCAGACCTCGTGTGCACTATTACAAGTCTCATTTTGATAAACAATTCACTAGAGTCACTGGCAAGAAATTTCCTGAATATTCAAATTGTGAAGGATATGGTCATTTCAAAATGGACTATCCAAAATGGGAAAAGAGATTCAAGACGATTAACTGGTCTTTTGGCCGTGAATCAAGACCTAACCACATGGGACCCAAGCTTATGTGAGTACCAAAGAAAATAAGATATTTTCTTTGATTTCAAATAATATTGAAAAGAAATAAGTGATCATTGGACAACAAGTGTTCTAGGTACATGATTAGGGACAATAGCAAGTTTGTAATACTCACGACCATAGATGGAGGAATAGTAACCTTTGGAGGAAAAGAAAAAGGAAGAATCATCAAGAAAGGAAACATCAAGTTGAGATCTCTAATTGTTGAAGATGTTTCACTTGTTCAAGGGCTAAATCACAATCTCTTAAGCATTAGCCAACTTTGTGACAAATGATACAAAATAAACCTCAAAAAAGATAAGTGCATTAGCACTAGTTAGGACAAGTCACAAACATTCACTAGAAACATGTATGGTGATATCTACTTACTTGATATCAACATTGAAGAGTCCTACTACAGAAGAAATTAGGTCACATCAATGCGAAGTAGATTTAGAAAAAATCCTCTAAAAGTCATCCCCCTCTTCATCTTCTTTTTCAACTAAACTCATTTTACCTCTCCTTCATTTCTTTCCTCCTCCTTTCCTCACACCATTTCTTCTTTTTCTCCCTTACTTGCCACCCATCTCACCCACCACCAGCAACACCATCCACACTTCCATCCCCACCCACTGTGATAGCCTGATTTTCGAGTTTTTTTTTTTTTGACTAGATGAAATGGGTCTTTTATTGACGCGCCTATGGTTTTTTTCCTTTGGGTTGGCCACTCACAAGATAACTAGTCTATTAGGTGAAACCGTTAAGGAATCTAAATGCAACAGACTTGAGAATTCGACCAGAACCGATTGCTCGATCGTGCTTATCTGTAAGGGTCAATAAGACACTATTAAAATTGACTAGAGACTGGAGATAGGTCAATTCGATAAAGGCATGTAATTAAAGTGTGGATGATTCCATCTAATTGCAAAATTTGTGTCAAACAGCATTAAATCAATTTTACTGTCGTTTCTATACCCTATGCCCGTATTTAAAATCTTGAGATTTTCACAACAACCGAGAGTTTTCTATGAGTCAAAAATGCATAATGTGGATCGAAAATAATTGACCACGGGTCAAATGTGCTAAAATTCCTAAAAGCTACCTAGTAGAGTAGGTTACGCTAAAATTGCGTTCGATTGAAATTAACTATGAAATTGAACCCAATTTTAGAAATTGAAAGTTTTGTCATGTCACAATTTATTTTAGGAACATTGACTCATCCTCCAAAGAATTTTTGGCAAACTCAAATTTTTGGCGAAAAGTCAAGATTTGGCGAAATTGAACCTGGAAATTCGGATAGGCCAAACTGAGTACTTTTTGGCCTTCAAGCTGGACCATTTGGTGAGGAAAATTGTGGAATTTGATGTAGGCACCTACCTTGGCAAGTTAGCCATTTAATTGAAGTCTTTTGGAGTGATATTGGATTGGAATTGAAGTGAAAATGTTGGAAATTCGTATACCGGGGGGGTGCAACATTTCAGCTTCGAGAGTGGCTTGTGGAGGAAGATTGGAGGGATAAGGGCTACTATGGATATGGTTGAAGGTGGTGGGGTAGCCACTTGAGTGTTTAGGATACTTTGTGGCCCCTTTGTCCCCCTTGGCTACAGCTCTTCTTCTTCCTCAGCTTCTTCTCCTTTCCAGAGCAGAAAGACTAGCCAAGAACCAGTAGAGAAATAGCTAGCCTCACCGAGCTAGCCCCTACAATCGTTGACTGCCCTTCACCGCTGTTGTCAGCCCGCCGAAGCCAAAGCCAGCAGTCGCAAGCCAGCCGGTCACCTGCGAGCCCAACTCGCGTCCTCGCCATTTCGCGTTGTCGTCTGTGCCTGGCAACTGCTGTTGTAGCTTCGCCTGAGCTACTCCGCCGCTTGTCCAAGTTGCCGTCGCACCCTCGAGCCGCTAGCCTACCTCCACCTGCCTTGCTGGCCCGTGTCCCACCATTCTCCCCTTTAGTCCAGCCCTTGGACAGAGTCAAAATCTCAGCCGTGGGCTAAGACTTCATGGCCCATTTTCAGCCTTTTCCAGACCTCGTTGGGTCTTGCCGTAGGCTTGAGTCTCGCTCGCCTTCGCATCGTTGTCGCCATGAACTCATCAACTCGTAAATTCAGCGAGTTTACTCTCTAAACTCTACTTAGGGAGTTAATCATGCTTAAGGGATAATTAGTTTAGCTTAAGATTGGTTTAGATGGTTAGTTTAGTGTAATTAGTGATTTAGATGGTTAATTAGGCTAATTAGGTGGTTAGATTAGTTTAGTTAAGGGTTAATTAGATTGCATGTATTATTTAGCTTAATACATTATTTAATTAGGTCTAATTAGGTGGTTTGATTAGTGTTTAAAGTTTAATTAGTGATTTATTGAATTATTTTGCATATATTTAATTAATTTTGTAATTTATTTAATTATTTATTATTTTCCGGAAATTATACCGAGATAGTTGGTCCTTAGAATTTTGTGCTAATCGTCATGGTGTAATTAGCTTGTGCAATTGATTATTAGATTGTGCAATTGAGTGATGATTGTGATTTTGAGTTATTATTTCAAAATTGTAAAATTTTGGTATTTAATTTAAAAATACTAGGTGTCAGGTTTTGACACCAAAATTGTTTTTAAGTATTATATTAAATAGTGGGATTTTTAAAAGGAAGGATACCACTTTTTCTAGTTTGATTTGACCATACACTCACACACGATTATTTTACTGAGTGTTTTTAATATAAAAAAAATAGGCCAAGCACATTATTTTAATTGAGGTATTTGAGTGCAAAGCACAATGTCCTTGACCGGGATTGGATGGTCATTTGATGGTTATGAAAACCCGTCCCCAATGTGTGTCGAGTGGACTTGCTCCTATATGGAATGCCCCTAACAGCGGATGCTGGATTGCGGTAGAGGCCGGACTAATGCTCCTTTGGGAATGCTGTCTAGAGGTAGACATTGCCGTGCTTAAGGGATGAGAAGATGCCAGGTTACGCCAGAAGACCGCTGAACGTTGAGTAGGCCATGCCCGTGGGGCGGTAATAAATTGGAACACATGAATGAATGTTTTAACCACGCCTGATTATGGGAAAAAATTGTGTGGCACGGAATGGAACGTGTCATAAAGATTTGGTCCTATAATCGAGACCCCTGTGATTGATTGGTTTGAAAGTGAGATGTTTCAATTGATGAGTGCATTTACTATATGCATCTGTTATATGAACTATACTGACGTGCATGAATGAACTGAGGTGAGGTGAGTCTTGTGTGATGTGTAATTAGTCTGCCTCTAGGCGTATTACCTTCATAATTGAGGTTTAGAGTGTGAACTCGCCGAGACATTGTCTCACCCCATTGTGGTTTAATTGTTTACAGGTCCCTAGATGGAGGCCTGTCTGGTTCGTTTTGGAGAACCGCGGGGGTATACCAAGCAGAGTATTGATGTCCCTGTCCTCGGGAGTCCTTGGCTCCATAAACTCATTATGACCATTATATTGGTTGATGAGGGCCTACCACAGTTGGTACGTTATCGATTCAGGGCATGGTTTTGTCATGGGCCTAATAGGGTACGGGAAGATCCCCTTCAAGGTTTTGACCTACCCACCGTTGAGGGCGAGGGGACAGCTGACCCACCTAACGGTGTCGTGATAGACCTAGAGCCCCCGGAGCCTATGGATGAGGAGTCTAGTGCCTAGATGGCTTAGCAGCTCTTCTTTTTGAGTAGGCCCTGCTGATAGACTAGCTTTGTATATAAACCTTGTGTGTTTATAAAAGCGTGTTTGTTTGTGAAATTATTATCTTGCTTTTCTATCCCAAGGTGGTTCTTGTTTGGGAATTGTTTTTTTTGCTTCCCTTGTGCATGATTCGTTTTAGGTCGGCGACGCGTCCTGCGAACGTCGCAATTTAGTCGACCACCGAGGGATGTGCGCGCGCTCGAGGTTTGGGGCATAACACCCACCATCTTCACCATCACCACCAACACCACCACAACTCATATCTACCACCATCATCATCCTAAATCGCCATCTCACTACCACCACCTTTCTGCCATTGAACCACCATCACTTACTGCCTATTCATCGAGTCGTCATGCTATCGCTCACTCGACGTCGCTCCTTGCTGTCTGTCACCTTTGCCGCAAGCCATCACCACGCCGGTTCACCACCACCCAAGCTAAGCTTGGCTGTGGGTTTTGAGGAGCCGCTGCCATGCCATGACCCATCATTGGACCACAAGCTTCATGTTTTTGTTATCGTCACACCGCTATCATCGTGAGGTCGCCACATCGGATTCGGATGTTAACTTCCCAATTGTGGATTAGGATGTTAATTACATTTAGGGAGTGGATTAGTTTAGGGATAATGATGGTTAGTAATTAGTTAATTTTAGTTTAGCCTTAATTGTGATTAAGGACGGTTTATATTAAATTTAAGTGCGATTAGTTTAAGTAAGTATATTAGATTAATTAATCGAGTTTAGTTTACTTAATTGTGATTTATTTGATTCATCATGATTTATTTTTATTTGATATTATTTAATTAATCATAATTATTTTAATTAATTGAGAATAATTTTCATTAATTATAGTTAGGTTAATTAATCGAGTTTAGCCTAATTAATTGCAATTAGCTTAATTAGTTGCAATTGGTGTAATTAATGACGGATTAGCCTTTAAGTAGAATTTAATGCTCACTTTTTCTGGATGAGATTGTACCTAGTTCCGATCGTTTGAGCTTGTAATGCTATGTTATTGATTGTTCAATTATAGATTTTATTATTATTTAAAAAAAGGGTTTTATGGGCAAGAAAATAGAGAATTTTGAGGTGTTGGGTTTGGATACCAAATTTTACATGCTAAATAAAATAATGTGGTTTAAAAATGGAAATTTGCAAAATTTGATGGGTTGATTTCAACTACGGGACCACATATGAATATTTTTACTTGGATTTTTAAGTGTGAAAAAATGCCAAAGTTGAGTATTTGAAAACTAACTTTTGTTTTTGGGCCAATTAATGACAATAAGAATTGGTTTGATTGTTGGTGTGCTTGAGTGGTTATTTAATTAAACCCGTCACCCAATGGGAGTTTGGGGGAGATACTCGATTTTTATTGGATGCTAGGCGGGGGTCCGGATGCCAAGTTGCGGTTGAGGCAGGACCGATACTTCTTTGTGGAATGTCGTCTGGGTAGGGGTTCTAGACAATGCCGTGCCCAATGGGGAGAGACAATATCCGGTCATGCCAAAAGACCGCTAACTTGTGGATTTGCCATGGCTGGAGGGGTCGTAATAATTAGAATAAGTGTGAATGATTGTGATGCATTATGCTTGATTATGGAACAAAACTATCAGGCACGGTATGGGACAGGCCAAAATGGGTTTTACTTTATAATTGGGAGTCGTGTGGATGCTTAATGTATGAAATTTATTTGTTCTGATTATTGATTATGTTTGTTGTATTAGTGTTGGAATATGTGATGTACTAATATACATGGATGTGCAAAGGTGAGGTAAGTTTGTGTGTTGTGTGCGTTTAGGTTGCTTTCGAGGTGAATTAGCTTTCTAATCGAGGTTTAGGAAGTTGACTCGCTAAAAATTTATCTCATCCCGTTGTTCCTTTTTTTCAGGCTTGTAGCATGAAACATTGTCATGTGTAGTTTGGGCCAAGACGCAGGCATGCCTAGCGTCGCCTTTGGGTGGCCTCACCTTAGAGAAGTTAGGTTAATCCCGACCCCAATAGGTTTTTGAGTTCGTCAGTAGGAAGTAGCCCTTTAGAACATGCTTGTAATTATTAAACTTTATAGGGTTAATAAGTTAATATATAAAGGTTTTGCCTTTGAAAATGTTTGTGTTGCTTACTATCCCTGCTATTTGTTGGTTGACTAGGTATTTATATGAATTGTTTCCACATGCGTTTAATTGAAAGATAAAAAGAATGGGCTGGCGACGGATGTTACAATTTAATCAACCATTGTAGGATGTTCGTGTGTTTGGGGTTTGGGGCATGACACTAGCATTGACATTGAAATTTTTAATAATATTTTTCTATTTTTATTTATTTTTCTGATTTGTTCTTTTTTTTTCCCCTTTTTTCTTCCTTTTGCCGGTGACCACTCACAGGCAATGGCCAACCACTAGCCATCACCAGGTGGGCCGCTCTAGTTGGGGCTCACCTTGCTCAAGTGAGGCTAGGCGATGGTCAACTTCGCTCCGCTGAGCCATGCCTCTAGTGGGTGACAGCAAGCCTCACCCAAGTGAGGCCAACTTGCTCGGTCATCAAGTGCTAGTCACCTCAATAGGAAGAAGGAAAAGAAGAAGAACACAGAAAAAAAATAATAAAATAATAAAATAAAATAATTTAAATTATCCACGTCATCCCTAGTGGTACTACATAGGCCAGTTGGCACATGCATTAGTAATATTCAGCCAAAATTAGTTGGAAGGATCGAACTAACACTAGATCAAAATATTAGAGCTAAATTGACGCAGTTAAAATATTTAAAATTAAATTAGTATCAATGTAATAAGTTTAAAACTTTTATGACACTTTTCCCCTTGGTAGTTTCTAGGTTTATAATTATTCCAAGTTGCTCGCAAATATTTTTGAAAATAAAAAAGAAAATGTAGCGAAAGTGCATTAGAATAATTTGGCATAATCAAACCTCCAAATCCATTGAATCTTTGGTTCGTAGAGGTACAGTGTTCACTTATGCTTTACTTGGGTTCTTAAGCGATTCATAAAAAAATTGATTAGTGATGAGTCCCAAATAGATTAAATTGCACGTTGAAATTAAACCCAAGATGCAAATTTGTATGAATTTGGGAGAGCCCAAGCTAGATGTAAAATTAGAACGCATTAGCCATTTTCCCCAGATATAGAAGGTTGCAACATTAATATTAATTGATGAATTTTTCTTATTTTTGATTTTCGGTTCTTAGTCAAATTATTACTATTATATGACTAGCCCTAAAGTTACTCCTCTAGAACTGATTCACACTCCACGCCTTCCTATTCATCTCTGTCTAAAGATGGAGGGTGAGATAATCTTTATAAGAAACACCATCAGGTAAAAGTTTTATATCCATCATCGGCTTTTCAATTACGAATACGGTGCATTTGTGTTCTTTTGCGAAAACATATAATTTACGTATGATGAATCTTATGTGTGCTAGAATTCTCTTTGCCTCTTCATGGAAGACATCATTATATTTAGTGTGGACGGCACTTCGATTATTATAAACCCAGCAGAACGCACTCGTGATTATTTTCATATTTTTCTTGCATTAGCCATTTTCCCCGCAATGGGAAGGTGGTGACATTACTATTTATTGATGAATTCTTCTTTTTTAATTTAAGCCATTCTAATTTTGGCTCTTTAGTCATATTAAAATATATAATTAATAAACCACTTATTCACCTAACAGCTTAAATTGTTAGAATAATTGGTTATGGTCTTACCACAATCTCACATATCAAAGTAGGAACTCCCATATTATCTTTTCGCTTCGTTTACCTCAAAGCACTTGCCATTTCAAGAACTTATCATCTCTAGTCTGTGATTTTATTTTATTTTTAAATGATGCAGCTTATAATTTATTCTCCAATGTCTTCCATAAAGGGGCATAGAGAAATCTTGTACACATAAACATTCATCATACGAAAATTACACGCTTTTGCAAGAGAGCACGAATAGTGTTTCTGATAGTGTTTGAAAAGCTGATGATGGATAGAAAACTTTTTCCTGATAGAGCTTCTTATAAAGGTTATCTCACCATCCCAAGTTTAGACATAAAGATGAGGAGGAAGGCGTGGAGTGAGAACCACTTCTAGTGGGGTAACTTTAGGGCTAGTGATTCCCATTCCCGCCCTCATATCTACCGGTCCAACTGATGCGGTCTCAATCTCAAAACTGTGCAGCAAAGTCGCAAGCACAATGTGCAACACTTGAAGAGCAAAGGACACTCCAGGGCACATCCTTCTGCCACTTCCGAAGGGCAAATACTCGAAATTCTGACCGCAAACGTCTAAATCCTTGTGCGTGGTCAGGAATCTCTCGGGCCGAAACTCGAGAGGAGCGGGCCAGACCAGCGGGTTCCGGTGGAGCTTCGAGATGTTGAGCAGGAGCCGAGTGCCCGCAGGGACACGATAGCCGCCGATCGTGCAGTCCTCAACGGACTCATGGGGCACGGAGAGGGGCGCGGCAGGATAGAGACGCAGTGTCTCTTTGATGATGGCTTGAAGGTACACTAAGTTCTTGACGTCGGACTCGGTCACTTGTCTCTCTCGTCCAATTTGAGAGTCTAGTTCTTGTTGAGCCTGCTTTAGGACATGGCGGTTGTTGAGTAGAAGGGAGAGAGCCCATGTTAATGTGACCGCCGTGGTGTCTGTGCCTCCCGATATAAGTGCCTACCAATATACAAACATAGTTTTTCTTTATACATGTCATTATTGAATTAAATATACAACTGATGCAACTTAACTGACTGTTTCTAATACATCTAAACTTAAAATAGTTATTCTGTTAAAAAAAAAAAACTTAAAATAGTTATAGTTAGAGTAAGGATGATGTTTTTTTCCTGTAAAAGTCGTACCTTCTTATCACTACTTGAATCATATATAATTTTCTTTTATTCACATTGGATACTTGACATGAATCTAGACATGGTCTTTGACGGCAATATTAAATATTATCTTTTTGGCTCTGTCAGAAGTGCAAACGACAATGACTTCCATAATTAACTTATAAAAGTGATCAACGTCAATGAATTGGATGATACCACATGGCAATCTGCTTGATCCAACGTTGGCATTGAAAACGTCGGACCAAAGGACAGGTACTAAAGAAGAATTTTTCCTGAAAGTTTGGAAATATTTAACTAAAGAACGTCAGATTAGATCATGGAAGTTAATGGTTGGTTGAACTGCCTAGGACTTTTGATCAATTTTCTCTGGCTTTGTCGTCGATTTGAACTTCCAGTTCAAAGATGCTCTTATTAGGTAGACGATTCTTGAAAGAAATGTAATTCTTTCCGTTACTGTGCAAACATAATGTCACTTTGAAATCATTCAAGATGGAAGTCTTTGGTTTGCTGGAAAAGTATGATTACATCCTGCAGACTTAATTACACATGATATTTCGTATTTTGGAGATTTACACTTTGCAATGTATGATTTGACTACAAACAACGTTTTCCATTACAAACGGTAGAATATCATCTTATTTCCGTTATTTATCTTTCTTTCATTTTGGTCTTTCTTTCGTCAATAAAAGAAATGTATCCTATTCGAATTATTTATTCATAAATTTTCCTTGATAATGCCTTTTCGTCTCTTGAGCAATTGGGCAAACTTCACTAAAGAGAAAAAAGTTTATATTCTTTATTTAGTGAAAACCAATTCGCTTACTTGATTTGTCACACATTTTTGTTGAATCAATAACTCTTCTTATTACCGATTCGCAAGTAAAAATTTATGAAAGGACAAGACAAGCTGATTTAAGACACTTAAATTACTAATATTAATTAAAAAAATCATCATAAAACGATATCCGCAGCAAAACGCGAAGTTTCATTAGCTTAAATCAAATTGTGTTTTCACTCTCTCTCTCCCCCTCCCCTCTCTGCTATTTTTCGCGCGTGCTTTTTCATTTTCCGATTTTCTCAGTGCTACGATCCCCAGAAATCTTCAATTGTCCACAAAGTTAAAATGACAGCTTAGAAAGCTTAGAAATGTAATTGATGATTAGACCAATAGAGATGGTAACAGCATGAATATACCTGATTTGCCAAAGTTATGATTGTGGTTAGAATAATGGCTACTGATATATTGATGCGCCACTTGTTCAAACTTCAAATACCCAATCATAATCAATTTCATCAGTCATCATACGTGGTATGATCGATATCGAAGTGGACAAAACTTATTAATTTTAAAATTTTTCTTTGAAAGTTTTATTGATTTTTATACTTTTCTTTCCATTTTTTCCTTCTTTGTCCATTAGGCCTTGGTGATGGCTGACAAGCAGCCAAAGGCAACTATTGGCAAGTGGCAAGCCTGCCGACCTTAGGCGAGGGTCACCCTTGCCCGGCCAACAAGGACTAGCATCACTAGCTTCAGTCAAGGCTTGACCTCGCTAGACTTAAGTGAGGCCAACCCTCACCCAAGGTCAACATGCTCTCACCATAGGCTAGCAAGGGGCGGCCTTAGTTGAGGCTCGCCTGAAGCTAGTGAGGCCGACCCTCACCAAGCTTTGTCAAGGCTCAACCTTGTTGGATCTAGAGAGGGTGCACTTCGCTTGAGGCAGGTGAGCTTCCCTCTTGCCTAGTCCTAATGAGGGGAGCCTTGCTTGTAGACAGAGAGGGTGACCCTTTCTAGTCATGGCCTATAGCCAGTCGCCGAGCATTGCCAAGGTTAGAGACTAGTAGATGAAGAAGGAAAAAGACAAATAAAAGTATTAAAAAATTAAAAAATATTAAAATTATTTTAAAAATTAATAAATTTTGTCAATATCAGTGCCGGCCTTGCGACATTGGACGGCTGTCATCAACATCAATGATTACCCACTATATTTGGTTGGATAAACTATATTGGCAAAATGTGAAAATATCTAAGATTAAATTAACACAATTAAAAAGTTTGTGATCGAATTGAGATAAGTACAATAAGTTTAGGATTATTTTCATAATTTCCTCCATTAAAGAATGATCGGTTGGCACAAAAATTATCAGAATCTAGTAGATATGATAAGGTAAACAGACAATTCCATTTAGTGAAATCCACATGGGATCCATATATGATTATCGTATTTAATAGTTCCGATTCACTTTTAACATATGGAAGGTCATGTAATAATTTTTTCAAATTAAGAAAACTCACCAAGCAAGTGGCTTTATTGATGGTATCAGCATCATAACTGGGCAGCACGTCCGCAGTACCGAGAATGGAAAGCATCACGTCCATGAAATCTCGGTCACCTTCGGCCTCCCCACAAGCCCTCTTGCGCTTGTGCTCATCCAACCACCCTCCGACCACATCGTCCAATTCCTTGGCCGTCCTCTTCATCGCCTTAACATAACCTCCGATGTCGAGCCACCTAAAAAATGGCAACACATCGGACGCGACAAATTGGCCACCCAACTCAAAGAAGCTCTTCAGCGCGATCCGACACCTGTCGTTCTGGCCCTCGTCTTCCTCTGATGCCGTCGTTCCATCGTATTGCTTCCCCACCACCATCTTGAAGATAAGATTGAAGGTTAGGGCGTTGAACCAACTCTTCATCTCGATCGGCTTGTTTTCTTGCGCGTTCGACCGTTCGTAGGCCTCCTTTGTGGAGGCTCTTACCACAGCTTCCCGCACGTGCCGCAGGTTCTCGAGGGTGTGGTTCGAGAGGAGCTCTAGGGTGGCGATCTTACGCACATGCCGCCAGTACGGGCCGTACGGGCTGAACCCGAACATGGCGTAGTTGTAGCCAAGGAGCTTGGCGGCGAGGTATTTGGGGCGGTTGCAGAACGCCTTGTCGTTGGTGGTGAAGCACTCTTTGGCCAACTCCGAGCCGCTCACCACTATGGCCCGTTGCGAGCCGAGCTTGATGGAGAAGATCGGGCCATACTTGTCAGCCATCTGGCCCAAGGTTATGTAGGCTGGATCCGGACCTCCGAGAAGATGGAGGTGGCCTGTTATGGGCCATGCGCCGGCAGCTGATGGTGGTGGTTGATCTCCGGTGGTCCGTTTCTTCTGAAGGATTCTCGTTATCAAGAAAGAGAGGAAGGTGACTAAGGCAAAGAGGGCAGCTATGGCCGCTTTTGGTGAAGGGTGATTTTGAAGGAGTTGCATGGTTCTAGTTTGAGGATAACTGTGGGTTTGAGGACGACTTTATAGAGGAATTACGTGCAGAACATGCCCAGATTGTTTCATCATTATCTATATCTTTTCTTACAATAGAAATCCATTTTCCCGCAAAAAGGTAGGGAGACATGGACAAGGCCACTATCCTTTCTTTAATATTATTATAATAATCATGCGCCCAATCTTTTTTTAACATTATTATAATAATCATGCGCCCACAATGGTGTATTTAATTCGAGTGGTTACTGTTCTTACCTCGCAAAAGTCGAAGGTTCAAGATTGATGAGTCTGTCTACCTCCATCCGATCGGCGTACCATAACATAAAACATCTTTCCACATGAAATAAAGTAAGCCTAACAAACAAGTTTATCAAAGGTTCGTCGCTTCCAACATGACTCAAACATACGATCTCATGAAAGATAATGCGATCATTTTACCACTAGATTACCATGCTCCGTGGTTTAAATCAGTGTGTGCATTCCCACAAAGAATTGCAATTCAACGACACATTATTCAACCAAAAAAAAAAAAAAGATAAGTTTGCAGAATAATACGTGGTTATCACAGAATAATACGTGGTTATCTGTACAAAACAGTATTCCACCTTAAATGTTTTAATGTATTAGACGGAGTGTATGAGCTCAGGTAAACACCGTTATGCAAATCGGTTTAAGGATAATTATGAAATTTGAAAAATACGAGGTAAGATATATGAAAATTCACAAGCAAACAAAATATTTCACGGGACATGAACAAATGCACAAACATTCTTAGTGTGATCACATGAAATCCTAGAAAATCATAGGAAATCTTAGTGTGATCATATACCTTATTCTTAGTTATTTTATTCTACAAAATCTTAGCTTGATCATATACCTTATCCCCAATTGTTTTATTTGATCTTTCTATTGTACTTATCAATATGTAGGAGTTGATTTAGGAAATATAGTTGTGAATTGTGTATAAATTTGTACATTTTGAATACAAGAATAATTGAATAAGTTCATATTGGGATATTCCATTACGTGTCCTTTCACATGTTATCAGAGCAAACATCGATCCTGGTGTAGTTTCTTCTTCATGGATGATCAAAACCCTTCCACTATTTCTTCCAAGATTGATGTGAATTCTCCATATTTTCTTCACTCAGGTGACCATCTGAATGCCCCTCTAGTCTCTCCATTGATTATCCAACGTGGCCGTGCTCAAAGGAGTGAGACGAAGCCTGGCTACGCCAGAAGACCGATATGCGTTGGTTTATTGTGCCTATGCGAGCAGTAATCAAGTTGGAACATGTGTTTGATTGAAATTGAAGCGTCAGATTATGGGACAAAATTGTGTGGCACGGTATGGGACGTGTCATAACAATTTGGCCTTATAATCGGGACCCTGTGATTGATAGATTAATTGATTGATTGATCGATTATATTGATTGAATTGATTGATTGATCAATTGTATTGATTGATTGATTGATTGATTGTTTGATTGAGTATGTGAGTTGTACTAACATGCAGGAGGGAACTGAGGCGTCGTAAGTTCTTTGTTTCGTGTGTATGGACTGCCTTTAGGTGTATTTCCTTCATAAACAGAGTTTAGGAGATGAACTTGCTGAGATATTGTCTCACCTTGTCATGGGCTCAATCTTTTCAGGTCCTTAGATAGCGGCCCCTCCAGTACGTTATGGTCAGCCTCGAAGAGTTTTTGAGTTGATTACTGACTTCCCTATTCTTGGAGGCCACTAGGTCTATGAGCTCGTAGTGACCATTGTTTGGGTCGATTAGGATCTGTCTCAGAGGGTACATCATCAATTTAGGGCGTGGCTTCGCCACAGGCTCAATGAATATAGAGTTGGTCCCCTCTAGGGTTTTGAGATCCCCATTGTGATAGTCAACACTGCTCTAAGCGAGGGTGCAGTTGACCCTCCTGATGGTGCTGTGGAGGACCTGGTGCCCCCGGAGCCTATGGAGTCCAAAGGATCGGTGAATGTATCCGACTAGTGGGTCGTAGGACAGTTTCCTTTTTTAGGGCCAATCTTTTTGGTAAACAAACTAGTTTTGTATATAAACTTAGTTTGTTTATAAAAGCGAGCTTTTGTTGTGAATTCATTATCTTGCTTTTCTATCCCATGCTATTTGCTGTCAAGGGATTTGTTTATTCGCTTCTGCATGTGCAATAAAATGAATGGGTCGGCGACACGTCCTAGAACGTCGTAATTTCATTGACCACTGAGAGATGTGCATGCACTTGAGGTTCAAGGCATGACATTCTCACTTGGAGTGGTATCAGAGCTGGTCGGTAGTTTGAGTGATAAGGTTATGAGATAGATAGTAGGAAATGCCGTTTTCTTATGCTGATGCATGTGATTTATAGCTATTTGGTAGTTTGTTTGTGTGGTCCTACAAGATGAGTGATCAGGAGCAGAGGACTCCTAGGAAGAGGACCATTAGATCGGTGACTCAAGGTAGGATGCTGATAAGGGTTGGTACGTAAGGTGGTCATGGTAGAGTGCCGACTTAGGCCAACACAAGCAGAGTAGCACCACCTCCAGTTAGTGCTAGAGTAGTAACCCCTGGCGATCCTACAATAGATGGGATCGTTCAGGCACTTAAGATTCTTGGAGCGTTGATGGGGCAGTAAGCCCAGAATCAAGCTGCCACCACTACTGCCACCGTTACAGCTGCTGCTATTGCTGCTATTACTACTATCGCAACCGCACTTGCCGAAGTTCCGCTTGGGAACATGGTTGTTGAGAGAGAAAGGTCAATGCACAAGTTAGTGGAACAATTCTTGAAGTTGAACTTGCTAAGGTTCACAGGCGCAAGAGATCCTAAAGTTGCATCGCTCTGGATCCAAGGCCTGGAGAAAGCCTTTGTACTTCTAATGTGCATTGAGGAGGAGAAAGTTGTCCTGCAGTATACTAGCTGCAGGGTAACACGAGTACTTAGTGGAAAGCCACCAGAGGCATGATATTCCCAGAAAGCGTGGTCCTAATGTGGAATGCCTTCCTCAAAGCCTTTAATGGCAAGTATTTTTTTGGCAGCGCCCCAAAGTAGAAGATGGAGGAATTCCAACGCCTCCATTAAGGGATGATGACCATGGACCAGTACAAGGCTAAATTTGCGGAGTTGTCACAATATGCTTTGAGGCTGGTGGAAGACCTTGAAGACAAAGCTAAGAGGTTTAGGAACGGCCTCCAACCAAAGCTGAAGAATTCACTGGTGTCATTCGATCTCAAGGATTACAACAAGGTATATGGACGAGCCCAACTGATAGAGAGGAATCTCAGTGAGCAAGCCGCCTCGTCTGGATTGAGTTTTAGTTTGAATAGAGACGGAAACTAGTTCGGGAAGAAGCCCATGATCGAAGGAAGGTATCATGTCTCGCTTAATAGGAAATGTGGAATTGGAAAGTTAGCGCTGAGTCAGAATGGCGTGTGTCACTTCTGCAGAAGGCGACATGGATCAGCCTCATGCCATTTTAGGATGGGTGCTTGCTTTGAGTGTGGCCAGCAAGGTCACTAGGCCAGAGACTGTCCTAGAAAACTGAGGGGACTACAGCAGTTATCGCTGCTATTGCCGCTGATGGGTCAAAATAGAGGGTTCGCACTGCAGATTGCACAATAGGGTGGACACATCACTAAAGGATAGGCTGAGGACTCGCCTGATGTGATCACATGTATAGTTTTGTTGAAAACCATGCTGCTTATGCCTTATTTGATCTTGGTGCGACTCATTCGTCTATAGCTGAGCAATTTGTTAAGCTGGTAGGATTGAGTCCTGAGTTGTTGGAGTCAGTAGTTAGCATATCTACACCTTTAAAGAATAAGGTGTTAGCTACAGTGAGTTGTCCTGGTTGCAAGTTAGTGATTGGTGAGTGAGAAGGGAAGATAGATTTCATAGTTCTAGCCATGTACAATTTTGATGTGATAATTGGTATGGACTAGCTCACCAAGCAACGAGCTAAGATGGGTTGCTATTGTAAAGCGATTCACTTTAACCCGTTATTGGGTGAAAGTTTCGAGTTTATTGGGAGTCAAGAAGGACCCTCAATGACCTTGATCTCATCACTTGAGGCAACCCGTTTGCTAGACGGGGGTTGCTAAGATTACTTAGCAACTGTCGTGGATATGACAATTGAGAAGTTGAAGATCGAGGACATCGCTGTAGTGCAAGAGTTTCTAAATGTGTTTCCAAAGGAATTGTTAGGCTTGCTGCCAGAGAGAGAGAGAGATTGTTTTCATGATTGAGTTAGCCCCCATGATAGAGCCAATCTCTAAGGTTCCTTACTGCACAACGTTGTCTAAGTTGAAAGAACTAAAGGTGCAGATGCAGGACTTATTGGATAAGAGGTTCATACGTCCCAGTGCATCACCTTGGGGAGCACTAGTTCTATTTGTGAAAAGGAAAGATGGTTTGTTGCGCCCGTGCATCGACTATTGCCAACTCAATCAGGTGAGGATCAAGAACAAGTGCCCACTCCCAAGAATCGACGACTTGTTTGACCAGCTGCAAGGAGCATCCATATTTTCTAAAATCAACTTGAGGATAGGATATCATCAACTGAGGATTAGAAAGGAGGACTTACCGAAGTCAACGTTTCATACTCAATACGGCAATTATGAGTTCACTGTAATGCCATTTGGTTTGACAAACCCCCAAACTGTTTTCATGAATCTGATGAACTGAGTGTTCAAGGAATATCTAGATTAGTTCATGATCATTTTCATCGACGATATTCTGGTGTACTTGAGAAGTCCTAAGGAGCACGAAAGGCATTTGAGAATGGTGCTCCAGACTCTACGGAATCATGAACTGTACGCCAAGTTCAGCAAGTGCGAGTTTTGGTTGACTCGTGTTGCTTTTCTAGGTCGCATGCTTTTAGGCAAAGGAATCTCCGTAGACCTAACCAAGATCGAAGCAGTTATCAATTGGCCAAGACTGATGATAGTGACAGAGATTAGAAGCTTTTTGGGATTGGCAAGTTATTATAGACAGTTCGTGGAAGGATTTTCAGCATTAGCCTCACCATTAACTTGACTGTTGAAGAAGGAAGAGAAGTTTATGTGGATAGATAAGTGTGAGAATTGTCTCCAAGAGCTTAAGCAAAAGCTGACCATCGCACCAATATTAACAATTCTATTTGGTTCTGGAGGGAATGAGATCTACAGTAATGTGTCGTTTAGAGGATTGGATTGTGTGTTAATGCAGTATGGCAAAGTCGTTGCATACGCATCCTATCAGTTGAAACCTCATAAGCTAAATTACTTGACGCATGACTTGGAACTCGCAATGATTATCTTCGCTCTAAAGATTTGGGGACATTATTTGTGTGGAGAAAGATTCCATATTTTTACAGATCATTAAAGTCTCAAGTACCTGTTCTCTCAAAAGGAGTTGAATATGAGACAGTGTTGCTGGATGGAACTTATGAAAGACTATGATTGTGATATTTTGTATCACCTTGGAAAGACAAATAAGGTCGCAGATGCACTGAGTCAGAAATCTTCAGTCGCATAAATGATGGTTAAGAAGTGGATTTTACTCAAGAGATATTGAGATTTGGTTTTTAAATTTGAGGTAGGCCACCTTTCGAATCTTATGGCCACCCTCAAAATTGAACTGAAAGTGCAAATTAGAATCAAGAAGCATTAGTTGACAAGCCCAGAGATTTAGAAAATCCTGCAAGAGGATATCGAAAAGAGAAAGGCTGCTTTTCAGATTTTTAAAGACGAAACACTAAGGTTCTGAGGACGATTGTGTGTACCTGACGATGCGGAGCTTAAAGAAGAGATTTTGTCAAAAGCTTATTGTAACAGTTACAACATTCATCCAGGTAGTACAAAGATGTATCAAAATCTACGTCAACACTATTGGTGGACCGGTATGAAGGTGGATATCACCAAGCATGTCGTCAAATGTTGACATGTCAACAAGTGAAGGCACGCCATTGTAAGTTGGGAGAACTTCTACAACCTCTCGAGATTCTCGAGTGGAAATGGGAACACATCACAATGGATTTTGTGACCGGCTTACCAAGGAGTCAGAGGGGTAATGATTTTATTTGGGTTCTAGTCAACAGATTGACGAAGTCGGCTCACTTTATCGTCGTATGAAAGGACCTACATTGCACAGATATGTAGAATTGTACGTGCGTCAGATTGTTCGTCTACATGGAGTGCCGATGACGATCAAATTTGATAGAAACCCGAGGTTTATAGTTACCTTTTGGAAAAGTTTGCAAATCGCCTTGGGAACGAAGCTGCAATATAGTACGACTTTTTATTCGCAGACGGATGGCCAGTCTGAAATGATGATTCAGACTCTCGAGGACATGTTGAGAGCGTGTGTGCTAGACTTCAAAGGAAGCTAGGAGGAACAACTTCATCTTGTCGAGTTCACTTACAACAATAGTTACTAGCAAGGGATGTGGGCGCGCTCGAGGTTGTATGGCCCCTTTTGAAGCGTTGTATGGTAGAGTGTGCAGAACGCCAGTACTGTATTACTGTCAGGGGATTTGTTTATTCACTTCCACATGTAGAATAAATTGAATAGGTCGGCAACATGTCCTGAGACGTCACAATTTTATTCACCACCAAGGGATGTGCGCGCTCTCGAGGTTCGAGGCATGACAACAATGCTAGTCATGCCATATAAGACGGTTGTCATACGTAAGACAATTGTTGTCCAACGTTAGCAATTTCCAATCAAAATTAGTCAAAATGACTATAGGCAAATTATGAAAACTTTTAGGATTAAATTGCACATTGAAAGGTTTTGGAATGACTTGGCATAAGTATAATAAATTTAGAACTTTTTATACTTTACTCACTTGCTTAGCATTCCACCATTTTGATTTTTTTTTTTTTTGGTAAATCACCATCTTGAATATTTGGATTGCAATCCAGACGCGATGCAATATTTTTGGTGAGGGATGGGTTGGGAAAAGCTCAATGTGACCGCTATTTGTATTAGGAAAAATTACAAATAAAAGTCTAAAGTGCCTTCATTTCTCAAATAAAGGCCTGAAGTGACTCTTCTTTCAAACAAGGGCTTGAAGTGCTATCATTGTCTCAAATAAGAGTCTAAAGCAAGTCTTATTTCAAATAAATGTATGAAGTATTTATGTTTGTTTCAAATAAGGGCTTGACTTTTCAACTAGCAAGGGCATTTTCATCATTTACTTTTCTTATAAATATTTTCCTTTTTTTTTCCTTTTTTCTTTCTTTTTTTTTTTTCTTTTTCTAGTTTGTCTTCCTTCTGCACCGGGGGCCGACCAGCCAATAGCTGTTCCCAAAGAGATCTAGGCAAAGGTTGCCCTCCTTGGCCATAGGCGAGGGATGGCCTCGTGAACATTACCTTGGATGCAGCCGCCCTCGTTGGCCATAAACAAGGGACAATCTCACAATGGGGGAGGCTAGCCCTCTCCAAATCTATCAAGAGTGGCCTCACCTACTACTAAGGCTAGGGTCACCTCACCAACAGCAGTAAGGGACAACCTCACTTGGGGGAAGCAACCCTTGCCCTGGGTATGGCTGCCCTCGCTAGCCCTAGGTGAGCCCTCACCAATAGCCGATGAGGGTCGCCAAGCCCTCGTCAGCTACAAGCAAGGCCGATCTAGCAAGGGGTGGCCTCGATCATGACCAGCAAGGGTCGTCAAGCCCTCGTCAACCTTTACTAGTGGTTGTTGGCCCCTTACCCACAGCTGCCAGCCCTCGTTGGAAAGAAAAAAAAAAAAGAGAAAAGAGAAAAGAGAAAAGAATAGAATAGAATAAAAAATGATTTAACATTAAAATTGTATTTAGACGAAAATGCCCTTTTGACCGATAGGAATATTTAGCCAATCGGTGACTTCTGATGTTAGGCTCTTATTTGAAAAAATCATAATTACTTCAGATCCTTATTTGACACAAAGTTCACTCTAAGCTTTTATTTGAAAAAATGAAGACACTTTGAGCTTCTTTTTGGAATTTTCTCATTCGTTTAGTTATGCTCTAATTTTTGTTCTTTAGTTAAATTGTTATAATAAAATGATGAATTTTTCTTTCTTAATTAAGTCATTCTAATTTCGGTACTTTAGTCAAATTATTACTACTAGGTTCGATTTGGTCATATAGATTTCTAATTATGATAGGATTGGATGAGATATGAGAGGATATAAAATCTAGGATTTTGCTATAGCATATCATTGTTGGTGAATTGCAATAATAGATTCGAATATACTTACACTATATAATGTAAATTGTTTTATATAAACGACATATTAGTATAAATGAATCTAAAAGTTGCATAAATGGAGATAATAAAAATCTCTTGCGACACTCTTGCCTATTTCATTTTTTTTTTGTATTTTACTTTTCCTCTCTTTTTAAATTATTTTTATATCTTTCTTTCCCTCCAATCATTGTTCAGTAAATTTTATTAAATAATAAACTGTACTAATGTATCTAAAAAACTAAAAAAAAAAAAAAAAACCTAAATTTTGTGATAAATATATATTTATCTATTTAATTTATGTTATTAGAAATAATTATATTTGAATATATAAATAAATATAAGATGAAATTTAAAAAATTAAATTGTTGTTATTTTTTTGTTATTTTGAATTTCTTATTTCAAATATTGTTCATATTGAGATATAATTTAATTTTATTAATTTAAGAAGTTTGCTATTGTGGGTATTAGAAATTCATATGTACAATTTTATCCTATCTTGAATAGGCACTAAATGCAAAATACAATAAATTTTATCATATTCTAAATTTTATCTTAGCTGTCAAACACGGCTTTAGTGTAGAATTCCTCCCAAACTATCTTTATTCACTTTGCTCACCTCGAAGCACTGGCCATTTCAAGAACTTCTCATCTCCAGTTTGTGATTTTTTTTTTTTTTAAATGATACAGCTTATAAATTTTTCCTTAAATATATTTTAGAACTAAATGGGTGCATTTGATTATGTGCTGACATTTTTCTTATATGGAGTTCTCTATTTGCAAGAAAAATACAAACATAATCACGCGTGCACTGTGCTGGGTTTATATGTAATTACATGTTTTCGCAAGAGAACACAAATGCACCCTCTTTGTAATTGAAAATCTGATGATGTATAGAAAACTTTTGCCTGATAAAATTTGTTATAAAGATTGTCTGACCCTCCCAACTTTAGACATAGAGATGAAGAGGAAGGCGTGGTATGAGAAACACTTCTAGAGTAACTATAGGGCTGGTGATACCTATACCTGCCCTCATATATACCGGTCCATCCAACACAGTCTCAAATCTCGAAACCATGCAGCAAAGTCGCAAGCACAATGTGCAGCGCTTGAAGAGCGAAGGACACTCCCGGGCTGATCCTTATGCCACTTCCGAAGGGCAAATACTCGATTTTCTGACCCCGAACGTCTAAATCCTTATGCGTGTTCAGGAATCTCTCCGGCCGAAACTCGAGAGGATCAGGCGACATCGGGGGGTCCTGGTGGAGCTTTGAGATGTTGAACAGGAGACGCGTGCCCGCAAGGACTTGGTAGCCGCAGATTATGCAGTCCTTGATGGACTCAAGAGGCACGGAAAGGGAAGTAGCGGGATACAGACGCATCATCTCTTTGACGATGGACTGGAGGTAGGCTAAGGTCTCGATGTCGAACACGGTCACTTGTCTCTCCCATCTAATGTGAGAGTCTAGCTATAGCTGAGCCTGCTTTAGGACATGGCAATTGTTGAGTAGAAGGGAGAGAGCCCATGTTAACTTGCCCACCCATGTGTCTGTGTCTCCCGATGTAAGTGCCTACGAAAATACATACAAATTTCTTCTTTATACATTTCATTATCGAAGTAAATATATAATTGTTGCAAATTAACCGATAATTTCTAGACATCTGAACTTAGGTGCAAGTTGTTTTGTAGAAAATGAATGATTTGAAAAATATTTTCCTAAAAATAATCACTTATATTGCTTAAAATAATTAATCAATGAAAAATATTTCATTATTGATAAAAATTTATATCTAAATTTTTTCAGGAACAATAAAAGTATAAGTGGTCATTTTTATGAAAAAAAATTTTAAAATATTTTTCTTCAAAAAATAAGTGAAACCTCAACTTAGTTATATTTAAGATAAGGATGACGTTATTTGCTGTAACAATCGTACCTTCTTCTCACAACTTGAAGCGGAGATAATTTTCTTTTACTCTACTAGTGTACCACAGGTTCCCAGCAAATGTTTCAACGATTGATCATTTGTCTTGCGATCCACATCGGACACTTCACATGTATCTAGACATGATCTTTGGACGGCAATAATAAATATTATCATCTTTCGGCTCTTTATCAGAAGTCCAAACGACAACGACTTCATAATAACTCATGAAAGAGATTGAAAAATGAGTTGGAAGATGCCACATGGCAATCTGCTTGATCCAACGTTGGCATTGAAGACGTTGGACCAAAAAACAGGTCCTACAAAAGGATACTAAAATATTATGGTGAAGAAAGCTTAATGGATGGTTGAGATGTTTGTGCTTTTTTATCAATTTTCTTTGGCTTTGTCGTCGATCTAAGTTTCAGGTTTAAAGGTACCTTTTATTAGATAAACGATGCTTGAAATATGATAGTTAGTGCATGAATGAATACAGATGAATTAGTACACAAACATAATATTCACCACATGAAATCATTCAAGATGGAAATCTTCGATTTGCTGGATAGTTTAGTTTTGGGTGAGTTTATTAGAAGTCTAGCAAACTTGATATACTAGATAAAAAGAAAAAGATTTATATTCTTGATATATGAAAAAACAATTTGCTTACTTGATTTATCACACTATTTTTTTTAATCAATAACTCTTCTTAACACCGATTCCCAAGTGGAAATTTATGAAAGAGTTATGATTGTGCTTAGGATAATGCTATAGATACCGAATCTAACATATCTAACATTTATTCGTAATTTTATGTTTCGTGTGTGACTGAAAAGGCAATTTTCATTACTGAATGACCGAAAGCGACTTGCAAAATCAAGGAAAAAGCTAGTTTGGCCCCTCATTTCTTGAAATGGAAACCCGGCTTCTTCTTCCAATAAAGAAAAACCTCCAATTCTAAGCTGGCGAGAGCCCAAATCAAATCGAACTAGATTAGATACAGACGATATTTGCAGCATTATGCAATGATAGGTTAGCAGAAGATATTACCTGAATCTAATACATATCATAGGCTGAATTTTAGACCGGTTTGGTGAAATTGATGTGCGATCCGTAATAAAGAAAAAAGAGAATTGAGTCGATGAAGTGTTGCTTATCATTGATACATTGTATAGTAGAAATAGAGATATCACCACCTATAATTATGGTGGAAGTTAAAAATAAAAGATGACAATTTTATCTACTTGCTATGATGACGACGAGTTTCTGGCAAACTAACTTGCACCTCCACACTTGCTGACCCCATGTAACACGGGAGAATTACCAAAAAAGTCCTAAACCCATTGCAATTGTACAAATTCAGTTCTAAACTTTTTTTTTGGCCAATTTAGTCCTAAACCTTTTACAATTGTGCCAATTCAGTCCATCCGGCCAAAATTGGCCGGCCGGCGCTGACGTGGATGCTGGCTATCCGACGAACGCTGACGTAGCATTTTTTAAATATAATTTTTTATTTTTTCGAATTATTTATTTCTTTTTTTTTTTTTTTTCCATCTTCTCCTTCCCCGGTCGGCCATTGGAGAGAGAGAGAGGTTGCTTGCTGAGAGAAACCAGAGACAAACCTGGCCGAGGAGACCTTTGGGGGTGAGAAGTTGGTGAGAGTAGAACATTCTTCTTGCTTGCACCGCCTGGAACTTCCACAGAAGAGGGAAAGCTTGAAGGAAATACAGGGAGCGCTCACTGAGGGAAAGCAAAAGGGGGCTCACTGGTTTTTTGGGGAATCGCAGAAGGCTGCATCAAAACGTTCTGGGGTTCTTTGGAAGCTTTCCTCACACAGAGACGGGTGGGGCATCTTTTCTTTCTTGGCTGAAACCATATCGCAAGGGGGAGAGAGAGGAACGCTTTGAGGAAGAGAGATTTCAGAGGGAGAAGGGGAGAGGCGAAAGGAAAGAAAGAGAGCGGAGGCTTTTCTTTTTCTGGGAGCGCCGCTCCTTCTCCTCAGATAGACTCGACCAAGCCACCTCGACCATCTCCATCCTTCTTCCCATCTCTCACTACTCTCAGTGTGGCCGCCCCGAAGAACGTTCTCTCGGGTTCAATCCTCGGCCGTAAATCCTCCTCTCCGCCGGAAATCTCCCCCCCGCCGGCGTGCCATGTGGTTCAAGGCCACCCTAGTCAGTTCGTCTCTGTGATTTGTAGTTCACTGGTGATTATATGCTTGCTAGAAAGCCAAGCATGGAAGAAATTAATCTCATTTTCCGTTGATTGTTGCGATTGCCAAAGTAAGCGTCCAGATTTGGTGACCGTCGATTGGAGCAGGTGACCGCCGGTTGGTGTTGGTTCGGTGGCGATGTGTATGCTGGATACGACGCATATAGAGGTTGATTTGTCACCAAAAATTCTGGTTCGATTAAGTTGCAGAAGGAATAGAGAGATTCGGGGAAGAAGAAGGCGCAAGGTTGAAGAAGAAGGTGTAGGGGAAAAAGACAAACCAAGGAAGAAGGCAAAGGGGAAAGAATAAAAGAAATTAAGAAAATCATTTAAAAAAGAATTAAAAAATTCAAAAAAAAAATTAAAAATTAAAAAAATTAAAAATTAAAAAAATTAAAAAAAATGCTACGTCAGCGTCGCTGGATGACTGGTGTCCACGTCAGCGCCGGCCAGTCAATTTTGGCCGGATGGACTGAATTGGCACAATTATAAAAGTTTTAGGACTAAATCGGTCAAAATAAAAAGTTTAGGGACCGAATTAAGACAATCAATATAGGTTTAGACTTTTTGATAATTCTCCCCATGTAACACCAGTGCCGCTCCTCATCGTGAGTCGTTGCATCGAGTCTTGTTGCCTTGCCGCGTTTGGCTGTTATCTTCGAGCAGCATACCGAGAAGCCGAACCCACCGCGAGCTGTGCCGTGTCCTCACCGAAAGACCAGCAAAGTTTCTGTTTTTGCAAATTGTTGATCGTCAAGCCAAGCCCCCACGACATGTTGCCTTCGCTGATCATCACCGCGATTCCCAGCTGTGTCCATTGAAGTCCAAGCTAAGCATTCCCTCAGCCACCAGCTGGCTGAGTACACGTCGGCTGTTGTCCGACCAGCCGAGCACCACCGCCGATCCTGAGCCGTCCATTTAGTTCAAACTGGAAGCCAATCTACAAATTAGGTAATGATTCTATCTGTATTAATTCGAATATTTCATTATTTGAGTTAATGGATATCGTTATCTAATTTGACTCTTCAAGTGTTGATGCGTATCTCCAAGAATTTTCAAGTATCCTTAGGAAGCTTTCCTAATTTGACAACTTGTACATGGTCAATAGTCCAATTTCATGCGTGAGATATGACTTGCAGCCGCACGAAAAATAAGCCCGTCCAATCCTATGCCCGAGATACGGTTCGCCGATTTTATCAGTTACCAAATTTGAATAGACAGTGTTGGTTTTCCAAATATTTTGATTGACTCGATGCCCGTAGATGTTACCCCGATTGATTGCCAAGACATTATCTTTAGTTATAAATAACATTAGGATAATACCTTTCCTAAAAATTCGATAATAACAAAAAGATATAAAGTGATAGTTTAGGATAGAATTATATTTTAAATTTTTTAGGATAGGACAAAATAGTTCGGGGTAGGATTCTAGTTTAAACTTTCCTAATAGATAGAATAGAATAGTTCTCGTTAGAATTTGCATCCTAGGATATTATCCATAGTTAAGATAAGATTTTGATTTAAATCGGGATTAAGATAGGTTAATTCCTAGTTTAAATTAAAAATATCAAGTATAGATAATTAATTCTCATTAATTTTTAATTTTGAAATTTAGTGAAAAATACCAAAAACATGTTCTTAAGATTGATTAGGATTGAATATTTAATTTAAGCATTTATTGGTGAAAAATATCAAAAATACCCTTGCAAGTCATTTAGATAATACATGTCTTAGGTTAATTTAATTAAGTTGCGTATTTTGTTAGAATAGATCATATAGACTAGGGGTGTGCATGGTCCGAACGGGCAATTCCCGACCTAGAATTGGGAATCGCCGCTAAGAATCAATTCCAAAAAATTAGAACCGGAAACTGCTTGCTAGTTGCATGGATCCACCTGGGAAATGGATGGTCGGTTCGATCCGGTACAGTTCCTGGGTGGATCCATAGAACCAGTCCAACCTCCATGCCTTCTCCTTTTTGCCTTCAACTGGTTGTGACCCTTGCTCCGCTTCCATCTCGGCCACCACCACCATCTTGGCCATCGCCTTCGTCGTCTCCCATTCCTCCCTTGAGACCGACAATGAGGAGGACAACAGGGACAATGAGCCGTTCTTAGACCTAGAGTTTACCCGTCCCCGAAGATGAGGATGATGGGGAGAAGCCTGAGGAGGGGGAGGAGGAAGAGGGGAGGTAGAAGCAGGACGAGCCCAATAACGAAGAGGACGATAGTGACAGTGTGTGGAGGTCGCGACAATGTGAAGAGAGAGTTCAAATTCAGGGGAGGAAAAGAGAATTAACTCACTGTTTTGCCGAGTTCGGATTAGGACTCAAAAGGAGATGAGTAAATCCAGAGGTGAATCGGAGAGGAAGAGGGAGCTCGGGGAGATTTTAAACTGAGAGAGACGAGATGGAGTAGGAGAGTAGTGAATTGAGACAAAATGGTGATTGGAGCCCTAAATTTTAGATTTTCTACTTTCGAATTTTTTTAATATTAAAAATTAATATATTATTATAATATAACCGGTCCAGTTCGGGTGGGCGAGTGGGCGGATCCGCCCATGGAATTGGGAACCAGACCGGTTCCCTTAAGAACCACCGGTTCCGGGCGGTTTCAGTCCGGTTCTGGGCAGTTTCAGTCCAGTTTCCGGTGGTCCAGGTAGGTCCCGGTTCTTTTGCACACCATGCATTGCATATAGCCTAGTTTTCATTTAAAAAAAAAAGAAAACAATATAAAATATTTGTTTAGAAAACCATGTTAAGATAGGTTTAGTCTTTGTTTTATTGATTTCAACTTAGGTGTTTAATTTATTATTTAGGATTAGAATTCATTTAAATCATTTGGTTTTATTCTATGTTTATTTAATGTTTGTGCACCTACATGATCACCTCATATATTAGTGGATAGGTTAAAATGAATCAAAGCTACTTGTTAAATATTTTATGATAAAAAGAATGGTAGTGAAAGGGCATTAGAGAAATCTAATGTAACCAAGTCATAATACCCACAATTCCTGGTTCTAGTTTGTAGGAGTAAATAATTCTCTTGTCACTTAGGTTTCTATTTGATCCACCAAGAAATAGATTAGTGTTTACTCTTAATTGAAAATTATTGCATGTTAAGAACTTAAACCCTTAGTCATGAATTAGTATGGACTTAGATGAGCCTGAGTTAAGTCTAGATTTAATAATCCATTAGTCGAACCCTTAGATGGTGCACTTTAGGGTAGGTTGAGGCAATCATCACTAATCAAATTATTAGTTGGTTGGTTGGCAACCCAAGTAAAATACGGGGAGAATACTTTACCTTTCCTAATAAGAGACTTCATGGATTCAGAAACTTGATTGTGTTAGATTAAACTAACGTCTTCTCAATGCTTTTTCTCTTTTATTTAAAAAAAAATGTTTGGCAATCCTTGTTAATTAATTTTAAACCTAACCACTAACATATGATGAGAGTGATGATGGGGGTGCTCAATCATTTATGTAACGTTGAAGGAATCAAAATGATAAATAAATTGCTAGAATGGGAAAGGAATTTAAATACCTCGATGCAAATGAATCATAATATTTAATTTTCCAATATTTGCAAAGTATTAATCGAAAAGAAATGCATAGCTAACCTAATATGATTTCTACAAACTGATTAACAATCTTTTTAGGTTTTTCTTTTTTAATGGAAACTAAATTATATGCTATTCTAACCCGGGGTAAACATGCGTGGGTTACTACCTTAATGACACATGACATGTAATTCATACAACTTAACTATAATGACAATTAAAATGACTTATTCTACCACGACATGGGATTCTAAATTAAATGATATTACTAAATGATATGGCATACATGACACGAAACTTATGACATGGCGGGGATAGTAGCATGGTGATGACATGGCATTATAGTGTGGCATAATGACATGTCATAGTGTGATGACGTGGCACGGTATGATGATGTAGCATATGACATGGAATTATATGCACATGTTTATTTTTGTGATTTTTATTAAAATTTGTAACAAAAATTACTAAGACTGAAAATTATGAGATATTATCCAATTCAAACTATGAAATAGACAACTACTAGAGTTGGACTAGTAGCGACCCTTCCCACTTGGGAATGACAAGGTAAGGAGTTCGATTCCCTACATTCTTCATTGGGGGAAAGGTGGGGACGAGTGAGTGAAGGAGTATGGTTTCACAATCTGCACATAGCACATACAGTGGCTTGTAAAATAGATATAGGATAGGACTAGATAAATAAAACTAGAAAATAGACTAGGTCTAATCCTACTCTTACTTGGAAACCTATCTCAACCCTATCTAACATGCAATCTTATCTAAACATGCCATGTTATGTAGAAAAAAACCTATTTTATCATGTAACCTTCTTCTTTTTTTTGAAAAAATAAATTAATCAAAAACATAAACAACTGATCAAACAAAATAAGCAAGAAATTGAAGTAGATAAGCTCAAGAATAGCAACAATGTCCATCCAATTCAAATTTCAAAACAAAACAAATTGACCCCCGATCTATATGCCTCAAGATCAAATTGTCGATTTTCTATGCAATCCATAACCATATATCAATGCCTAGACATTGAGTTACCAATTGTACGCACATTAGTTATTAGGAAATAATCCTAATTGGATGTGCCTAGCATCTTAGATATTTCAATTAGATCATGATAATCATAAATTAGGTAACAAAAAATCAAATTCAAATTTAGGAATGAATAATTATCTAAATTGATGATTTGGTTTCCAAAATCAAACCGGCACTAGTTTGGCTTAGATAATGGCTGGCAGCTATTGACACCTCAATTTTTATTATGTTTATTTTATTAATTAAGTTTTTATCTATTTTGTCTTTTTCGAAATAATAAGCAAATAACAAAAAAACCGAAAAAACAAATAAAAACAAGAAAAAAACAAAAGAAAGCAAAAGCCCAGCCCCTCCCCTCTTTTTCTTTTCCATGCGGGCCTAGGGCCCAAGCCTTGTTTTTCTGAGTTTTGGCCCGGCCCCCCCTCTCTTCTTCTTCCTCCCATCTTCTTCTTCCTTCGTCTTTCTTCCGCCTCTGCAGGTCACGCGCGGCGACGAAGACGCGCTCGAGCAAAACCTACAACCGAGAGAGGAGCGTAGGCCGGTGGCTGAGAGGACACAACATTGAAGGCGAGCATGCCTCCATGGAAGGGGGAAGATTTGACGCCGGTTCAGCCGCACCCAGGGCCGGTCGGCGTGCGAAAGCTGATGGCCGAACCTCCATCGACCGGCCTCCTCCTCGCCTATAAATAGAGGAGCACCTCCGTCGATGAAGAGGCACGGCGAACTCCGAGATCTTCCCTTTGAGAGACTTCAAGGGGGAAATCGAAGAGCAAGCCAAAAGGGTGGAGGATCGGGTCGCAAGCTAAATGACCTCCCACCGAGAGACATCAGGGGAGGCCGGCGGCAAGCGAACCCAGATCTGTGAGCAGCTGAGGCCGGAGGAGAAGAAGCGGTTCTGGATTTGCGAAGTAGAGAGCTGAGCGAGCAAGAAACCAGAAGGGGGAGGGCTGGATCCGTCCACCGCCGTGTCGTGATCCCCCCCTGACGCCGACTGGCAACGCCCCTGCACCGTGCTCCCTCTCGCAGACGGGTATCAACCACCGTCGTCGCCGTGGAAGATCGTCGTTGCTGCCGTGGACCGTCATCGCTGCCGTCGTCGACGCAGGCCGCCGCCTCAATTCCTCCATCGACGCCGCGTTTAGGCGAAGAGAAAGGGGAGTCGTGCCGGGTCGAAGGCGGGTTGGTGACCGGGTAGGGTTTTGGCCGAAAGCGGGTCGGGCGTGGGTCTCGTTCGGGTAGGGTTCCAGCCAACCTGGGCCCCGCGCTTGGGCCGGGTCCTTATTGAAAAATAGGGCTATTTGGGCCAGGCTTGTTTTTTTAAAAAGAAAAAAAAGGGAGAAAAATCGAGTCGGGCCCGCAACGCGGCCCGTCTCGCATTTTGGGGCTGGCCGGCCGATCCAACCCGTGGATCGACCCGGCCTCGGCTTTTCCTTTTTTAAAGTTTTATTTAAATAATATTTTAATAAATAATTAATAAATAATTTATTTTCAAAAAATATTAAGAAATGTTTTAATTTCCAGAAAATCGAAAAATATTTAAAAATGTTGAAAAATGTTTTATTTTCTAAAAAAATAAGAAAAAATCAAAAATAATTTATTTTCCAAAAATATTAAAAAATATTAAAAAAGTATTTTATTTTCCGAAAAATCAAAAAAATAAAAAAAACTTTCATATTTTCCAAAAAATGCCAAAAAAAAAACCAAAAATTCATGAAAAAGCCAAAAAAATTCAGAAAAAGCCAAAAAGACTTGTATTTTTCCAAAAAAAATACCAAAAATCTCTTTTGTGTCCAAAAAATTAGAAAATGACTCAAAAAACGTTTTTCCTCCCAAAAATGCATGAAAAATCCCTCGAACATCTAAAAAAACCTCAGGGTTTAAACAAGATTAGGTACCGAAAGGGCATTAGTGATTAACCAGTGTAATCAAGTCCTCGATCCTAATTTCTCTGGTTGCGCAGGAGTGAGTATTTCTCCCGATACTTCACTTGGGTTTCTAATCAACCCATCCCAAATTGATTAGTGGCGACTCCATTTTAAAAATCAACTTACAGGTTAAAAACTTGAACCATTAAGTCGTGAATTGGTGGACTTGGGAGAGTCCGGGCATAATTAATTTCAGCCGAGCCATTAGCCTCCTTAGGCGCCCGTACCCGATGCGGGGGCCAAAAAAAAAAAAAAGAGGTCGCGACGGCTTGGCGACTCCGCTGGGGAAGCGACGTGAGGACTTAGGCCATTTTTGTCTTGTTTAAATGCTTTGCTAACTTGGGTCTTTTTCTTTTGTGCAGGGTAATAGCTTAAAGTTTTTTTATTCTGCCAAAATAAAATGTTTTGTGATTGTAAACTGCTGTGCATGCTTTACTGTTTTAACACCACACATGGCACACACAACCCGGCCGCCGGACCTGGGCCGCCATAGGATTTCTAGGATGGTGTTAAGAAAGATACGACCTCGAACGCGAGACTGCGATGTAGAGGTTGCCTTTCTTTTCCCCGAATTTCTTAGCCGAGGTTAAGAGGGTATGCTGCTAATGCGAGACTGCGATGGGTGGATACCTTTTTAATTTCATCAAGCCTTCTGAGTTAGAAATCGAGCCACACGTCCCATGCGCATGTCTTTGTGCTTGCCATTTTTCTTTAAAAGCAAAGTGATTTCTTTACTTTTACTCAGTCTTTTTATTTGGCCCATGGCAATGTAGGATAAAGTTTTCAAGTCCCAGTTTATATGTGATGGGGAAAGACGATATCTAGTTCATTCTTGCTCCCAAGGCGGAGCTCTTCAGATGGTGGGATCAATTAGATCAGTTTGCCCAGGAGCGCCTGAAGGCCAAAATTGGTCATCTCCTATCGTTGATCCAAATCACTGTTCGTCCTGAAGTCATACAAGCCATGGCACATTTTTGGTGCCCGAAGACAATTACTTTTATATTCGGTAGGTTTGAGCTAACCCCAACCCTGGAAGAATACAGCATCATCACTGGAATGCCTCTTGAGAAAAAGCTTGTCAAGCCATCGATAGGCGCCCTCCCATGGCGCGGGTTAGCACGACTTTTAGGAACTGAAATCCATGTCATGAGACAAATTCTTGAAGGCAACCATAATACCTGCCCACTAGAATTTATGAATGCTTGTTTCCAAAATCAGCCTATGACCCAGAAAAGTGAGATTTTCCTCCTAGCCTTTTTCGGGCTCATCATCTTCCCCCATCAAAGAAATGCCATAACTCCCAAGATGGCATGGATAGTTGATCAGATCTTAAGAGGGGGAATTATGTCAACATGATTTTAACTGAAACATTCTTGTCTTTTAATCGTTTTAAAGACAACTCGGAGAAAATCATGCGAGCCTCTCCTGAAATTTTACAAGTCTGGTTCTTTTCTCACCTAAGCGAATTTCGAGACTTCATGCGATCGCCTGAAACAAATGCTTTTGAAAATCCATTACAAAAATTTATGGTTTTATGATCGTACATTCCCAATCAAAGCTGTTTAAATTGGGTAAGCTTCCTAAGAAACCCAGCTCCTGAGGCATTCCAATGGTGTGCTGGTTGGTTCCATGAAAAGAGGGCCCGCTTTGCTTACATGCACACCCGCCCAATTCCGTTGCTCGATCTCACCGGCGCCATTCCCTATTACCCGTATCGGGTAGCACGACAATATGGAGCCCTTCAGGAGATCCCACCGCCTTTCAAGATGATGGTCCCTCCAGTTCTTTTCAACACAAGCCGTGACTATGAATTCGAAATTTCTACCGCCGAGGAAACCCGGGACAAGTGCCATCACAAAAGGATTGTGATACCTGAAGGGCTTGAGGGAGAAGAAAAAGCCCACCACGCCTCCATGTCCTACATCCACAACCATTGTATCCCGACAAGATGGAAGCCATTAGTCCCTCACTCAATCAGCGAGAGCAGCCAGCACGAGCAAGCAGAGCTCATGGAGAGAGATTTGGGAATGGACTGGATGCACACCTCAGAACCAATTCAAGGAAGTAATTATGAATCGCCGGCCACCAATCGCCCGTGATTGGCCTTATGCAATAGGACCCGATCAGAATGATGTACAAAATCGTCTCATTAACATTGAAGACGGCGTAGGACAGATGTCCATTGTCCTTCAACAACTCTCGAGACAAATGAAATCCACTCAAGCTGAGCCCAACTCTATAGTTGCCTCAAACACCATCATGACGCCCGCAAATTTGCCAGAAAATAGCCAGTACCATAGACAGTTTGAAAAGATCATGAAAAGGTTAAACCAGCTACAGGGGCAGAATCCCGTGGACCTTTCCAATTATGTCGGTATTGAGATCCCTGAAGAGCTCAAAACACCTGAATGCGAAAGGTATGCTGATACCTCCTGCCCAGAGACCTACTTGCAAGCCTACCTAGTCCGAAGGATGATTCAATCGTACCAATCGAGCTTGACTGGCCCTGCCTTGCGATGGTACATTGTCAGGAAGATTAGTCCCCTTAAAACTTGGAGGGAACTAATTCATGTTTTTCACCAAGAATATAATGTTGACATCACCCTGCCCTACGAAGAGCCAATGATCGCGGAGCACGAGGAGCCATTAGTCGCCGAGATAGGAAAGAAACGTGTCAATGAAGCCTTGCATAATAAATGGGCAGCTGAGCAACATCCTGTTACTGGAAAATTTCCTACTAGGAAAGGCAAGGAGCCTTTGTATGAGATCAAAGACACAGAGCATGTTCAAGACCGGGGCACGACTGGACAACTCCCTAAGCTTACTCCAAGAGTTAGAGTCCAAAGAATACCAACCCCTATCAACCTGGAAAGTGAATCAGACAGTGAAACTCTAATGTCTCTCACTTCCCTTGACAGAATCAAGCTGGCAAAATGAAGGGCCCTACTCAAAAGGTCTAGACCAGAAGCCAAGAAAAGGAAGCCTAAGCAGATCAATTCAGCATCTACCGACGAGCCACCACACCAAAACTTTGAGCATTCCCAAGAATACAGCTTTGAAGGCTACCATCCTCTAAAGTACAACCCTGAAGACTTCCCGGCCCCAGAATACAATCCCAAGGATTTCCAGCGTTATTTTGACAATGAAACTGACGATTCATCGTATAACTGTTTCCTACTCTCACCCGGGGATGAAGGCCCGTCAGAAGAAGAAGCATACGTCTTTATCCGCTACGATCCTAACGAAGTACTAAGCTCATCCTCTGACCATGAGGATAGTTTCAATACTTCATCCTCATTTGGAAATTTTAACCCAGAAGAAAGTAATGGGGTAATTTCAGTAGAGTCCAACTTCCCTGAAACAGAAGAATTCACCACTACAACGATATGCAGTGGGAAAACCAGTGGCCTAATCAAGACATACCAAGCTTGTCTTGCCCTGGTAGGATCATGACCCCCATAGAAATGTGGATACCCAATTTCCGCAAGTATAATGGCATGACTTGCCCCGTGGCCCACTTGCAGTATCTCCATGCTGAAATGAGTCGATACTATGGCCCGATGTCATTCACAACTCAGGCCTTCCAAGAAAGTCTTACAGGGTCTACATTGCAATGGTTCGTCACAGTAGATATCAGCCTCATGAGGGATTGGAATGAGCTGTCTTCCATATTCCTGCATCAGTACCAGCACCAGATTAGAGTTGAACTGTCTTGCGAGAACTTGGTTCACTTTAGAAGAAGACCAATGGAGGATTTTCGAGCATATGCAAGGAGGTGGGAAGCTTTTATGATGCAAACCTACCCTCAGCTGGCTGAAGAAGAAATGATAAAGCTGTTCATAGGAGCTTTACCCCGCAAGCATCGCTGTTGGTTGCATGGGTTGCATTTCCGTAGCTTTAATGAAGTGGTCCTCTCATGCGAATACTTCGAGTCTACTGGAGGCGAGGAACTCAAAGGCGCTTGATTTCAAAACTAGCACTATCAAAGTGCTCCTTTTCATAGGAGTTTTCATGGGTGTTGCTTGTTTTTATAATTTCATGTTTCTTATCCTGTCTAATGTGCTACTGTTGTATTTTCCATTTCAGTAATCTAATGTACAGTTCTAATATTTTGTTTTGAAAGCATGAGGCGGTATCCCAAACCGGCCCAGTGATGTTATCCAACCATGAAAAGAAAGTATCATCCAAGGAGAATACTGAGGGCAGGGCTGGGCTTCCTCATGCTTTTTCTCCCCCAAAAACATATTTTGAAAATAAAAAATATTTCATCACCCAAAAGCTTTTGTTAAAACAAGATGATAAATTTAATCATGTTTGTCTTTCTGACTCATTCACTTCATGTCTTAGAAGATCATTCCCGTCCCCTTTGACTTAGTGTGACAGAGGGCATTTGAAGCAAGCGCATCAGGTGAACTCGCCAAATTCAAAGACACCCTGCCAAGAAAACAGGGGCAAATAGAAAAGAGCATCCCGTTTCAAAAAAAGGATAAGTCTTATTCCCTTAACATAATATTGAGAATGACAACCCCTATTTTCTATTTACAAGATACAAAAGGTGAGACGTAATAAGTACAGGCATACAGTTAAAATCGAAGCATCCATGACATGCCTCACTCCTGCCCAGCTCCATCCTAAGCCAAAGGACTATCTTGTCGCACGACGCGCCCAAATGGCTAGATGTTACAGTATCAACTTCAACATAAGGAAGGAGTTCCTCCTCTTCCTTTTAAGTGATTACTGTCAACAGAGAGAAAATCTAGACAGTCAAGGCGATCTATAGCCCCACACCCTGGACAATGACTTTGGAATTTAGAAGCTTCACTCCAGACGTATATTCTTGCAAGAAGTAATTGCCATAATAGAATTGGAGGTTTTGATTGTCCATCTCAGATTCCATAGAAGCTTGAAGTACATGACTTTGCTCAATGCCGCTAATGGTCATATAGTCAAAGACATAAGAAAATTCCACAGAAGGAAGACATTGAAGATAAATCAACAACCATCAATCATGCATACATGGCCATGAGTGAGGAAGGCCAATCGAAAGAAATGTCAAACTGTGCCGAGACGAAAAGGCCGTCATTGACATACAGAGATCCCTAGGAGTCAGCAAATACAAACTTTGGAGAAGAGTAATTTGGTATCGTTTCCAATACACCCAGTGTCTGAACTCACTTTTGACATATTTTCTCCTATTGACAGGAAGCATAGGATTCAAGAAACAAGCTCAATGGTTAATTTGGGCAAATCAAATGATCCATATCGATTTACCTAACTTGGTATGAAGGGACGTGTCGTCCAGGAGCCGGTTCGGTTGAATAAAAAAAGAAGTGCCCTACGGACACCATCGGCACCTCTAGCCGAGTGGTATCCGGGAAGAAGCAAAAAGGTCCGAAGTCGGGAGTTCGAATCCCCGACGCGGCAGTTAGCCGCTTGGTAAAAAAATAATAAAAAAATTTTGCTTCCCTTGCACTTGCAAATTACGAGAGAAGAGGTGACCTAACAAAGCAAAAGACATAGGACTTCGTGACCCATTTGCACTTCAAGTCCATCCAATCATCTGCAAACCAGTGAAGGAAAACATTGGGAATCTAAAAGCAAACTTGATGGTCAATATTGGCCAAGTGAGGCTCGTGGAAATGACCCGCATCAAATTCACCTGACTTCGTGTAAAAGGACGCGTCATCCAGGAGCCAATTCAGAGAATAATCGACCTAACGAAGTAAGGGACATAGGACTTCGTGTCCCCCTCTCACTTCAGGATCACCAAATCGTCTGCAAACCAGTGAAGGGTAAAGTTGTATCGCTTCCAATTATTCGACTCTTAAAAGAGTTCATGACTAACACATTCCCTCTTATCTGTTGCAGGGTCACTTGACTATCAAAACACAGATAACAAATTAATGAGAGGCATGACAAACTCTCCCAAGCAAAATGGCATCTCAAGTATCGCCAAAGCAAATGACAGAAAATCTTCAGGCCTCAACTCACATTTGATTTTGGCCAGACTAATTGATCTACTTGTACATTTTCTCTTCTACAGGGGCAAAAGCAGAGATGCCCGATCAAATTCCTAATCCTTGGCTGATCATTCATGTGTCATATCCCTAATCAATAGGGACAACCATCAACACCCCTTTGTGAATAACCCTTTTGATGTTCAAAATTTAACAATACTATTCTGTTGGCCTTTAAAGCTACCAAGAAGGTCTTTTTGAGTCAAAACCATCCATTTGTTCTAAGAGTACAAACTCCATCACATTTAAAATGCTGCATGTCTTTTCCAAATGGATTTCACATGATGATTTTATCTGTCTAAATCACTGATTCCATTAAGGATTATTAGAATAGACAGCTAAATGAAGAATACAAGATTAATCGAGCATGCTGGATGAGGCGCGTCAGAATGATGAAAGGCAAGCCATATCCTACACACAATCCCCCATCTATACACTTGTGAGATGAGTGCAGAAGATTCCATGGCTGCAGGGTAAAGAGTTCTCTCGCGAATGGTACGATAACCAAAATAGTGAGAGGCATTCCATCGCTCACCCCATTGAGCCCCATACACTGGAGAAGCATCTCTCATACCCCCGTCAAGAACCACCCCACACCGGGCAGATCGGAGACAAAGCAACATCACAAGGTGAGAAGAGAGATATAAATTTTCTTGCTCGCACTTGCATCAATCTTCGGGTGTCCTTATTGCATATGAATACTCACGTTAATTTAAGTGCCCTAGAATGACGAAGAGCAATTCTTTCTCTATGCACTTGTATTCATTGTAAAACCCAATTGAGTCTGTAATTTCACCCTCACATGGAGGCAAAACAGAAGTTACTGCCATTTAAGTAGTATAGCCCAGAGCACCTACTGAAGATGAAGACTCAAGAGTTTAATAACGGTGCTTCGATTGAACTTGCCTAGGCTAGTTCCTCCAACGACAAGAATGAAAAACAGGGGCATAAAAAAGTAGTGTACCTGGTAAAAGCAAGGTCAATGCCCATAAATGAAAATCTGGAATAAAACATACGGGCATGAAAAAGCAGTGTGCCTGGTAAAAGCAAGGCCAATGCCCCCAGCAAAAAATACAGTCAATTGTATTCCCAAGAGAAGTTGTTGTTGTGATAAAGCTTCCATCTAACAGTAAGAAGAAAGGCCAGTGACAAATGCCAAGACAATCACCAGCTCTCACCCTCTTACACATGAGTCAAGTCTACATTGCGTCCCATTGTAAAAGTCTCTTCAGACTAGGGCACTTCAATTAACGTAAGATTTCATATGAACATAAGCATTGCTCGAAGAAGTACGAGCAAGATTATTCTATCTCTTTTCGCAGGACTCTTGACTTGCAAACCCGGAGATGATCGTGCGGCACTTCGTTCATAAGCCTTGACCTCGACGGTCCCATTTGATGAGCCATTGACCAAGTTTTCATCACAATTTCAATGAAAACCTCTCACATTGGTAAAGTCGTACCACTTGCGAGAATACTCAGACCCCTGTTGACATGATGATAATGAGAAGTGTGGTCCTTATAAATCCTGCATTAATGGTCAGGATAGCCTTTTCCATGAAAGTGAGCGAAAAGTCCTTTCAGACTGAAAGTCCCTCACCTGGCATGCTCAAGACATCTACATTCTAAATGAAGGTTGTCTTTCAAAATCTTCCCCAGTGGAAATCAGATGATACAAAACTGACAAAATTATCATGCATGAATCTCATTTGAACTCATGAATTTATAGCATATACAATCATGTGTGCATATTGTGCAAATAGCAGACACACTCTCAGAGATCAGAGATATTGCCAGGTAAGCATATCCTTATCCCTATTTATCTTAAAGTACCTACCACTATCCAGGTACTCTCTTCTTGACACTCGACCTATTCGAGTCATCCCTTGAGTTTGGATGCTTGCAGCTGTCTTAGTATTCCATTGTCTTTGAGTACCGGCCACCATTCGGATACTCCTTTTTCCTGACACTCGACCTGTTCGAGTTGTCTTTAAAGTTTGGATGCTCGTGACTGACCAAGTATCCCTTTATCATTGAATACCTACTGTTGTATAGGTATCCCTATTGTCTTTAAGTACCGGCCACTGTTCGGATACTCCCTTTTCCTGACACTCGACCTGTTCGAGTTGTCCCCAGAGTATTGATACTTGTGACTGACCAAGTATCTCTTGGAATACCTACTGCTATCTAGATATCCCCATATTGTCAAGTACTTCCGTTTCATGACACTCAACCTGCCCGAGTTGTCCCCAAATAATAGCAGCTGTTCAAGCATTCCACTGCTTTGTGTGCCTGCGCCTACCCAGGTATGCTTTCTTACACTTGGACCAACTGAGTGGTCCCAGGTCATATCATTAAATACTTGTGTTCATCCAAGTATTTCAGTACTTTGTACACCTGTGGCTATCCAGGTGTCCCACCCCTTTAAATGCTTGCAGCAATCCAAGTAAGCCTCATACCACAGTCAAGTTTATAATACCAGGAGGTGAGAGACCTTCACAAATATGCGGGGCATGCCCTTGATATTCCCATTTCCAGGAGGTGAGTGACCTTCACGAATATCTCAGGAGGTGAGAGACCTTCACGAATATGCGAGGCATGTCCTTTATATTCCCAATTACCAGGAGGTGAGAGACCTTCACGAATATCTCAGGAGGTGAGAGACCTTCACGAATATCTAAGGCACGTCCTCTATATTCCCAATTACCAGGAGGTGGGAGACCTTTACGAATATCCCAGTTACGTCCTCGATATTCCCCTTTACCAGGAGGTGGGAGACTTTCATGAATATGCGAGGCACGTCCTCAATATTCCCAATTACCAGGAGGTACGCCCTCGATATTCCCAACTACCAGAAGGTGAGAGACCTTCACGAATATGCGGGGCACGCCCTCGGTATTCCCATTGCCAGGAGGTGAGAGACCTTCACGAATATATGGGGCACGCCCTCGATATTCCCATTGCCAGGAGATGAGAGACCTTCACGAATATGCGGGGCACGCCCTCGATATTCCCTTTACTAGGAGGTAGAGACCTTCATGAATATCCCAGGTACGTCATCGATATTTCCCAATTGCCATGAGGTGGGACACCTTTACAAATATCCAAAGTATGTTCTCAATATTTTCAATTATCAAGTACCTCTTCGATACTTGTGAATATCTAAGTATCCCTCAAAAATTTATACTTGTGATTATCCAAGTACTCTTTCAACACCTGCAAGCAATTAGGTACTCCTTTGATACCTACGAATGCTGGATATCCTTCAAGAGTTTGTACTTGTGATCATTCAAGTACTCTTTCAATACTCACAAGCAATCAGGTATTCCTTCAACGCCTGCGAACATCCAGGTATCCTCCAAGAGTTTATGCTTATGATCAATCAAATGCCCCTTTTGACGCCTGCAAAGGCCCAAATATCCTTCAGGTTAGTACTTGTGAATATCCATGTACTCTTTCAATGCCTGTGAATGTCCAAGTATCTTCCAGAATCGATGCCCTGAGAAAGGTCGGTGCATCCTCCTGAGAAAGATCGAGTTCCAACAAGTGTCTTTGACAAAGGTCAGACACCCCACAAATCGATGCCCTGAGAAAGGTCGATGCATCCTCCTGAGAAAGATTAGGTTCCAATCAGTGTCTTTGACAAAGGTCAGACACCCCCACAAAATAGATGCTCTGAGAAAGGTCGGCGCATCTCCCGAGAAAGGTCGAGTGCCAACTGGTGTCCTCGATACAATCAGGCACCCATAAATGAGATGCCCTGAGAAAGGTCAGTGCATCTCCCGTCAAGGCGACCAAAGAAAGGTTCAGGTCCTAGACAAATCACTGATTGTTTTAACAGGCGACCGAAGAATGGTTCGGGTCCTAAAAAAGCAATCTCCCGTCACGGCGACAGAAAAATGGTTCGGGTCCGAGACAAATCACTAATTACTCCAACAGGCGACCGAAGAATGGTTCGGGTCCTAGAGGAGCAATCTCCCGTCAAGGCGACCGAAGAAAGGTTCGGGTCCTAGACAAATCACTAATTGTTTTAACAGGCGACCGAAGAATGGTTCGGATCCTGAAAAAGCAATCTCCCGTCACGGCGACCGAAGAATGGTTCGGGTCCGAGACAAACCACTGATTACTCCAATAGGCGACCGAAGAATGGTTCGGGTCCTAGAGGAGCAATCTCTCGTCAAGGCGACCGAAGAAAGGTTCGGGTCCTAGACAAATCACTGATTGTTTTAAAAGGCGATCGAAGAATGGTTCGGATCCTTAAAAAGCAATCTCCCGTCACGGCGACCGAAGAATGGTTCGGTCCGAGACAAACCACCGATTACTCTAACAGCGACCGAAGAATGGTTCGGGTCCTAGAGGAGCAATCTCCCGTCAAGGCGACCGAAGAAAGGTTCGGGTCCTAGACAAATCATTGATTGTTTTAACAGGCGACCGAAGAATGGTTCGGGTCCTGAAAAAGCAATTTCCCATCACGGCGACCGAAGAATGGTTTGGGTCCGAGACAAACCACCGATTGCTCCAACAGGCGACCGAAGAATGGTTCGGGTCCTGGAGGAGCAATTTCTCGTCAAGGCGACCGAAGAAAGGTTCGGGTCCTAGACAAATCATTGATTGTTTTAACAGGCAACCGAAGAATGGTTCGAGCCCTGGAAAAGCAACCTCTTCATATCACCAGGTAAGATGACGCCTTGATACTTGCCAAACTCGAGGTTCACACCCTATCTCACTCACTCCCGGTAAGTAACTACAGGTATCTTCTTATCTGTCTTAGCATATGTAAAGTTATATTACTCTTTTTCCGCATAGAATGATAGGTCCCAAATAAAATATAATCTCGCTACGCATGCATAAAATTGAGGCATCATCTGTCTTTTGAATGCAACCTCTGCGAGCTCACCTTCAAAGAGGGGCAATGCTGACACCTCAATTTTTATTATGTTTATTTTATTAATTAAGTTTTTATCTATTTTGTCTTTTTCAAAATAATAAGCAAATAACAAAAAAACCGAAAAAACAAATAAAAACAAGAAAAAAACAAAAGAAAGCAAAAGCCCAGCCCCTCCCCTCTTTTTCTTTTCCATGCGGGCCTAGGGCCCAAGCCTTGTTTTTCTGAGTTTTGGCCCGGCCCCCCCTCTCTTCTTCTTCCTCCCATCTTCTTCTTCCTTCGTCTTTCTTTTGCCTCTGCAGTCACGCGCGCGGCGACGAAGACGCGCCGAGCAAAACCTACAACCGAGAGAGGAGCGTAGGCCGGTGGCCGAGAGGACACAACATTGAAGGCGAGCATGCCTCCATGGAAGGGGGAAGATTTGACGCCGGTTCGCCCGCACCTGTGGCCGGTCGGCGTGCGAAAGCCGACGGCCGAACCTCCGTCGACCGGCCGTGCTTGTTTTTTTAAAAAATAAAAAAGGAGAAAAATCTGAGTTGGGCCCGCGTTGGGGCCCCGGGTCGACCCAACCCGCGGATCCAACCCGGGTCGGCTTTTCCTTTTTAAAGTTTTATTTAAATAATATTTTAATAAATAATTAATAAATAATTTATTTTCAAAAAATATTAAGAAATGTTTTAATTTCCAAAAATCGAGAAATATTTAAAAAAATGTTGAAAAATGTTTTATTTTCTAAAAAAATAAGAAAAAAATCAAAAATAATTTATTTTCCAAAAATATTAAAAAATATTAAAAAAGTATTTTATTTTCCGAAAAATCAAAAAAATAAAAAACTTTCATATTTTCCAAAAAATGCCAAAAATCCAAAAAAAGCCAAAAATTCATGAAAAAGCCAAAAAAATTTAGAAAAAGCCAAAAAGACTTGTATTTTTCCAAAAAAAAATACCAAAAATCCCTTTTGTGTCCAAAAAATTAGAAAATGACTCAAAAAACGTTTTTCCTCCCAAAAATGCATGAAAAATCCTCGAACATCCAAAAAAACCTCAGGGTTTAAACAAGATTAGGTACCGAAAGGGCATTAGTGATTAACCAAAGGTAATCAAGTCCCCGATCCTAATTTCTCTGGTTGCGCAGGAGTGAGTATTTCTCCCGATACTTCACTTGGGTTTCTAATCAGCCCATCCCAAATTGATTAGTGGCGACTCCATTTTAAAAATCAACTTACAGGTTAAAAACTTGAACCATTAAGTCGTGAATTGGTGGACTTGGGAGAGTCCGGGCATAATTAATTTCAGCCGAGCCATTAGCCTCCTTAGGCGCCCGTACCCGATTGCGGGCGCCAAAAAAAAAAAAGAGAGGTCGTGACAGCAGCAACACTTGGTCACTGGAAATGAGGGATGATTTGTGGCAACCAACGATGTACCAAAGCGCAATATGAACTGATGTGCATTATGTAGTGGCTGGTTGTTGGGAGGTTACCATGACGTTGCTTGCAACATGTAAGGTCGCTTGGGGCTTGTCTAAGTAGGTACTAGGTGCCCCTTGGAACTTGCAAAAAGAACGTTATATTGTAACTTTCCTAAATTAACTCACTCGAGGTATTGTCTAGTTTGTCCTACCCCATATCAAGTGTCATGGTTTTTATCATTTGGCATACAAGTAGGCACTCCAAGAGGTCACTCATACTCATAAGGCGCCCTCATGAGTTAATTTTATTTTCACGTATATATATCTTAGAATTACTTCCACTACTCGGTGAATAGTTTGGTTCATTTCTACCCCCTTCACTATCCTAGGAGCATACTATGAGCCTTTTCTTGTCTAGGCCCTCTTGTCTTGGTGACCACTTCTCGCCCTTGTTGGATTGGGTCGTTATACACCGACCGGCTTCCACCTATTTTGTCCCCAAACAACACTTACTGGAGGGGGAGCGTTCTAATACCATATTATGACATCCTAGATTAACTCACTTGATGTATTGTGTAAAATTTGTGATTTTCGACCCATGAGAAATGGCTGAGTCTAGTGTGCTAATGGTAAGGATCAGTCATGGGTTGTTCCAAGAATCGGCCATGGACTAATTGGCCTGACTGGAAGGGTAATTGAGAGATTAACCATGTTTCGATCAAAGGATCGGCCATGGATTAATCAAGGGATTGGCCATGGATTAATCAAGGAATCGGCCATGGACCAATATATGACCACGTAAGTGGACCCAAGTCATTTGGTTGATGGACGACTACTTGGCCATAAGGGTAGATCAGGGGATCATCACGTATCACCATAGATTGATAGATGATCATGAATCGATCCTAAACGATCATGTTCCAATCGTTAGTGATTCTACTCGGTTATGTACCAATCCTGGATGATCATGATTCAACTCTATATGACTGTGTGACGGTTATGGATTGACTAATCTTGAATGGCCACCTGACAATCAGGAGTGGCCTAGACCAGCCCTAGAACAAGTCCAGGAGCTGACTCGCTCAACCAGAGTCGATCTAAGGGCCGGTTATTAATCCCATGCCCTAGGCTGCCAATCTAGCCAAGAAGGTAAACTTTGCCTACAACAACCACGCCAAGGGTGACTTTACCTCTAACCTCAGGTATGTCAAAATGATCGTTAAGGGATGCACACAAAAAGCTCTTGCTTGATTCCGATTGCACTTCCAATGGCCTATTTCCCATGGTTGCCATATTCTTTGGAAATGGACAAAAGAGAACATTCTAGAATACCCTAGGTTCTTCATGAAGAAGGATGATGACTCATCACTTTAGACGGATATTTCTAGATTTGGTAATGATTACTAAAGATTCACCTTGGGGTTAAGGACTTTTGACAATTGTCCCAATAAGAATGAGACGATTCAGGAAAGTATTGCTATCCTATGGCCTAGGTACCACCTTATCCTTCTTAGGGTGCCACTTAATTAAAGTGGCTTGTTCTCTAAGAATGGGCCAAGCACTTATGTGAGCCAATAAAAAGAAGACAAGCAAGCCTCCTAATTGTTACATTAAGCCATTAGATTTCCACCTCATAAGCCTAGGTGTCCACTTGAAGATTTGGTAATGGTGGCTTAAGATTTTGCTTGGGAAATAAGCAAGGACTCATGGCTTAAGTACCAATTAGAGAGCAACACCATGGACTCTCTTCATTTCTCTAAGATTTAGATGCGCCACATAATCTTATTAGACATGCCACATTTCCAAATAGGTGTGCCACCTTGCAAATTAGGCTTGCCACCTTAATATTATGTTGTGCCACTTCAAGAAAGATGATTGGGCCAATTGGACAAGTAATGATTAGATTGATGCCTATAAATTGGATTTGAGCCCCCTTGCTTTTTACACACCATTCTTCCCCTTTCTCTCGACCTTGCACCATTGCCTCTCATCAAGTCACTCAAGCTAGTTCAAGAGGTTCATCCAAGTAAATAAGATCCCTATTTCTCCTCTATTGTGGTAGTCTCCATTGTTGAGTCTAGTTAGGTGCTCACTCGTCAAGTTATGAGTAGGATGTTGGATCTTTTGTATGGTTTTGCTCATGTTTGTGCTTGAACGTGTGCTCGAGTCATTCATGCTTGGAATGAGGCCGAGATTTGCTCAAGTTGAGTTCAAGGTGAGGCAAGGTTGCCTAAGGTTGCAAGGCCTTTGATCAACATTAAAGCATGCCGGTTTCAAGTCTCGTTCAATGCAGGAATCGCCTAAGGCCATAAGGTCTTGGATCAGCATTGAGGCGTGCTAGTTCTAAGTCTCAATCTGTATAGGGATCACCCAAGTCCACAAGGTCTTGATAAGGCACTAAAGTGCGCCGATTCTAAGTCTCAATTAGCGTGAGGACTTTGTATTTGGTGTTTGAATCAAGCCATAAAGCAAGGGTCATTCGGCATGAAGTATGTTCATGTCAGGTTGAGGCCAAGGTCCGTTGAGCTTAGGATCTTCATGAAAGCGAGGTGTACCCAAGTCTCGAGGTCATGGATCAGTATTAAGACGTGTCATTTATGAGCCTTGTTCGGTGCAGGGATTGGTGCTACATGATCAATTCAAGTCATGGATCAAGGATCGTTCCTGACATGTTTTATTGTGTAGTATAAGAATTCATGGCACAAATGTATGAATGACTATGCCTTTGGGCCATGTATGAGTCGGCTAAGAAGAAAAGATAAGATCGGCTTGTGTGTGCACTTAAAGAGGAAAATGCATCCATCGTCACATAGCTTGGCGGCAATGCCTCGTTCATTAAATGGGATGCCCCTGTTAAACCAGGATGCTTGGGTTTTAAACTCGAAAGCCTTGGAAAGTTAACCTCGAGAAGTCTCAGTCAAGCCAAGATATCTTGGTCAAGTCAAGAAGCCCAGCTAGAAGTTTGAAGTCTTGGTCAAGCAGGGAGGGCCTGGTCGAGCCAAGACGATGGTAAATGAATTTGCATAAGTGCTAGTTATACATAAACATAATATGTTGATGTGTTCATTATTAAACCGAAGGTATTTTACATTAACATCATGTATTTGGTCAAGGCATGGCAAGTAATTTGCCATTACTCTATCATCGATACTGTTTGCAAGTATTGTACTTGCTAGGCTTTGATAATGAGATGCTTTCCTAATAGAGAACTAGGAATTTTATTTACTGAGTTTCCCCAACTCACTCTCTTATTTTTTTAGAGTAGTATGCATGGAAGTCTCACGTCAGCTTTGAGAACTGCATTCACACTAGAGGAGACAATAATTCTCCTAGCCTATGTTGAGACTTGTAGTGTGATGTAAAAAGGAAAGATGGGTCATAGAGAAAGGGCTTATAAAAATACTATTATAATATAAACTAGTGTTTTCTATGTGATGTATGTCTCACTCATCCAGCTATTGTTTGTCTAAAGAGTTATATGTGCACGTTTTTACATGTGTTTATTAACAAGATAAAAAGAATTGGGACGGTGATAGGTCTGAGACATCACAAAATAACTCTTGTTGCTCAAGACCTTAGAGATGGAGTCACGGTCATTACATATTGTTGACTTTGGCCTGTCCCATATTGAGCCTCACGATTTTTATGTTTTGGCGTAAAACAGGCACTTTCCCATGAGGTCACCCATCTTGGTAGTAATCTAGCCCGGCCATGCTTAATTTTTGAAGTTCCAAAACAAAACTTGTTGTTATGTTAAAAAGCACATTCATGAGTTAATTCCAGTTTTCACGTATATATTTCAAAATCACTCTTCTACTATTTGGTGCATAGTTCAGCTCATGCCCGCCCTTTTCACCATCCTAGAAGCCTACCATGCGCTACTCCTTATCCATGTTGGGGTTTTACGGAACATTTATAGGCTAAATAAACATAAATGCAACGGAAACAAAGATAAAATTCTGAAGCGCACTTTAAACAACTTGATTCAAATGTTCTTCAGCTCGAGCTCCACAAATGTCGAGCCTCTAGTTTAGACACACCACCAATGCACCTCAAACGAAAAAGAGATCATAGGTAATCACCACTATAATTGTGTTTGCAATCTTGTGGAGACAATCCTCGACACGTGATTAGCAATCGTTTGTTGACCATATAGTTATCTCTCTCTTTCTCTCCTTTTCTTAACATAACCCACTCACCCTTTCTTTACTCTATTTATAATGTCCTGGTGAAGTCAGCATTTAACTTTCTCAAGAAACTAGTCTTTAACCTTTCAAAGAAGTTATTGACTACCTTCTCCAGAAGCTACTTCTTCCAAAAGCTGGTCTTTAACTTCTCAAACAAGTTATTGACCACTTCCTCGAGAAGCTAGTCTATAACTTTTCAAATAAGTTATTAATTACTTCCTCCAAAAGTTGGGTGAGCAAGAGAACAGCTCTCATGAGTGGGCTGTGTCTGATCAAGTGAATTGGCTGTGGTGTGTGACATCCCTAGACTCATCACTGAGCTAGTTGTAAGACTTGCACTAACACATCAGTACTCCCAAGAGAATTGATTGTCCCAATCAATCTCTAGGTCCTACAAGCCATGATTGACATCTAGCAATATGTCATGGCTACCCAGACAGTGTGAATGCTTTAAAAATATAGTGAACCTATAAGCTCTGGTTACAGTGTAATTCAATCCCTCTATGTTACTATGTCCCGATCGAACAAAGACCATGGAATATTTGTCAAGTCACCAATTCGATCATATGCACAAACCTAATTGACCTACTTTTATAAGAGACATAAACAATTTATTCTTGTTCACAACCCCAGTTGAGAATTTCAAAGTACTCATAGTTAGATCGCATAGGACATCATCATTGTACCTTGCATGTAACAAAGAGACAGATTCCATGTTACGCACACGTGTAACTTCGTATGTGAATGAGTTATGACCATCAGGTACAGAGACAGATCAATGAGCCGCCAATATGCATATCTGTGAACCATAGCCATCCAACACACAAGTTGACACTATGCCTTAGATCTAAAGATTATCTACATAAGATCAAAGCAAAAGCGATTAGTCATTGACTCCGCTAAAAGCTTTCATGTTGCTAATCGTTCTATGTGTGTAATGTTTAATGAACTTGTCTGCTACAAGCAAGTGTGTTCTAACTCAGTTATCATAATACCCAATGACTTATGACTCATCATAAGTATCCATTACTTAATGGTGAAGCTAAGAACACACCTGTCTCAACAAAATCATTAATATCCACTCAATGATCCATTGACTGGGAACGATTTAAAGATTCAGTCTAACTGTGAACCCGTCACGCATATTCTTAATGTCTCAATAATAAGTCCAGTCATAATTGATCTTAGAGAATCATTCATATAGATAATTTGACAAATGAATGAATACGTCTTTATCATTAATTTGACAACACAACTAAAATCCCTAACATGTAACTATTACATGGTTGCTTTAGGGCATATAACTAATGATCTCCCACTTGCACTAAAGCTGACTTGTCTGGTACCTCAAACCCATTTTATCAATGTCTTTCAAAAGAAGACTAAGGTAAGGCCTTAGTGAGGGGATTTGTCTCGTTTTCCATTGAAGCAATTTTCTGCTAGACGACATCACCTCTCCCAACAATTTCTCTAATGAGATAGAAGCTTCTCTCAATGTGTTTGGACTTTCAGTGAGAACTCGATTCCTTAGCTTGAGCTATTTTCCTATTGTTGTCACAAAACAATGTAATTGGTTGCTCAATAGAAGGAATGACTCCAACTTCATATATGAACATTTTCATCCAAGCAGCTTCTTTCACTGCTTCCAAAGCAGCTACATACTCTGCCTTAGTGGTGAAATCAGCAGTTATGCTTTGTTTGGAACTCTTCCAACTAACTACACCACCATTCAGTGTAAAGACAAATCCAGATGTAGACTTATAATCATTCGGATCCAATTGAAAATCAGAAAAGAGTCGCTTGGATTTTTCCATGGTTTGTTTATTCCTTATCCTCAAAATCCTATTTCAATTTGATCCAAAAAGATTTCAAATTCAACTTTAAACTTTCATTCTCCATATATCAAGAATAAATCCCTAGTCCTTTGTAAGTACTTAAGGATATTCTTGATTGCAATCCAATGCTTTTCTGCTAGATTGGACTGATATGTGCTAGTAATGCTTACAACATGTGCAATATCAAGTCTCGTACATAGCATATCATATATTATGCTTCTGGTAGCAGATGCATAAGGTATCTTCGCCATCCACTCTCTTTCTTCAAGAGTGTTGGGACACAGCTCCTTGGAAAGACAGATTCCATGCCTAAAAGGCAATAATTCTCTTTTGGAACATTGCATGTTAAAATGTGTTAATACTTTGTCTATGTATATAGAATGTGAGAGGCCAATCAATCATCTCGATCTATCTCTATAGATCTTGATACCTAAAATATAGGTTGCCTCTCCTAAATCTTTCATGGAGAATTTCTGTGATAAGAATAGTTTTATCGATGATATCATCGGTACATCATTCCCAATCAAAAGTATATCATCGACATACAGAACTAGAAATGCAATTGCGCTCCCACTGACCTTCTTGTATACATAAGAATCATCCGGGTTTTTGATGAAGCCAAATGATTTGATTACATCATGAAAATAGATGTTCCAACTTCTAGAGGCTTGTTTGAGTCCACAAATTGATCTCTTAAGCTTACACACCTTTTGACTTTCACTATTGGATTCAAAACCCCGTGATTGTTCCATATAGATGTCCTCCTCAAGAAAACCATTTAGAAAAGCCATTTTAACATTCATTTGGAATATCTCATAATCAAGGTGTGGAGCTATAGCCAACACAATCCGAATGGATTTTTAACATGGCTACAAGTGAGAAATTCTTTGTCGTGATTGTTCTTTCTTTTTGAAGATATCCTTTCGCCACTAGTCGTGTTTTGTAAGTTCCAACATCAACATCAGTGTTTATCTTCCTCTTGAAGATCCATTTACAACCAATTGGTATAATATCATCAGGCATGTCAACTAAGGTCCAAACATCGTTGGAATACATTGAGTCCATTTCGGATTTCATAGCTTCCAGCCATTTACTAGAATTGATGTCTGACTTTGCCTCCTCATAGGTGTTAGGATCACCAGGTTAATCATTAACATTCACAATGAATAATTGTTTTATATGTTCAACCAAGTATCCATAATGAGTTGGTGGACGAGACATTCTTGCACTCATTCTAAGAGGTTGTGTATCTAAAGCTCCCACTAAATTAGAGATTGGTATCTGAACATGATTGTTTGGTACTTCATTATTTCCTTCTTGTAAGACTATTTCCCGTCCAGCACCACCTTCCTGAACAAACTCATTCTCTAGGAAAGAAGCATGCCTGTTGACCAAAATTTTTTGGTCAGAGTGAAAATAGAATAGTATCCAAGAGTCTCGTTTGGATATCTAATGAAGCGACCTTGTTCAAATCTAGCCTCCAATTTTTCCATTTTCAACTTTTTGATGAAAGCTAGACAACCCCAAAGACTTAGTTTCCTACTATGCATATCTCATAAGGCATAGTTGGAATAGATTTGGATGGCACTCTATTTAATATATATGCAGTTGTCTCAAGGGAATATCCCCAAAGGGATATAGGCAAGTCGGTGTAACTCATCATAGATGTCACCATATCTAATAAAGTGCGATTTCTTCGTTCAAATATACCATTGTGCTTTGGAGTTCTAGGAGGTGTCCATTGTGATAAAATGTCATTGTCTTTAAGATAGTCAAGGAACTCAATACTAAGGTATTCACCTCCTCAATCAAATCGAAGAGCCTTAATACACTTTCCTAAATGTTTCTCAACTTCAACTCTAAATTCCTTAAACTTTTCAAAACATTCAGATGTATACTTCATTAAGTACAAATAACCATACCGTAACTGATCATCAGTGAAGATGATGAAGTAAGAATTACCACCTCTAGTAGTTTCATTAATTGTTCCATGGACGTTTGTATGTATCAATCATAATATGTTAGCGGCTCACACACTATATCCCACAAAGGGCACTTTGGTCATTTTTCCTAGAAGACATGCCTCACAAGTTGAGTATGATTCAAACATGGATGGATCAATATATCCATCATTACTCAACTTGTTGATTTTATCTTCTCCAATATGACCTAATCGGAGATGCCAAACATACTTCGGATTTATACTATCTCTAGGGCATTTATTAGTTATGACATTTATGTCAATTCTATTTTGCTTATTAACACCAGTTGCATTACCGGACATTGTAGTGGTATAAAAATTATTGGTTAATAAGTCATAACTAACACATCTTCTATTATGATAAATATAACATATATCATTAGCAAAAGAAAATTCATAATTCTCTTTACTCAAAAGAGGTATAGAGATGATGTTTCTAACAGCATTCTCATAATGCAAACAATTTTTCAAAATCAATACATGTTCATAAGGCAAACATAAACAAAAAGTCCCTACAACTAATGCAGCAACTCTTGCTTCATTAGCAAGTGTTAGGACAATTTCATTTCGCCCCAGTATCCTGCTGTTTTCGAGATTTTGCAATGATATACAAATATGTGAAGTTGTAGCAAAATCTAGAATCCATAAGCTGGATTTGGCACTAACCATAAGATTAGTTTCAATAAGCATAAACACCATACCTTCATAAGGTTGGTCCTTAGACTTAACTTTCAAGCTCATGAGGTACTTCTTACAGTTCCTCCTCTAGTTCCCCTAGACACTACAATAATGACATTTCCCTTTTTCAATATTGGGTTTTGATTACACAACAAGTTTGACAGGCCTCTTCCATTTATTTTTCTTCGAAACAGTCTAACCTTTCGAAGAAGAAGCCTTAGCCATAGCCACTACATTGGGTCCCGTGTTGTGCATTTGCTTCTCATAAACTACCAACATGCTATGTAACTCCGTAAGAGTTTTTTTTTTTTTCCATCTTATGCATGTTGAAGTTTTGGACAAAATCAGAGAAGGAATTGAATAAAGATTCAAGGATCAAATCCACAGCTAACTCGTTGTCCATAACAAGATCAACCTAGCAAACTCTTTAATGTGCCAGATCATTTTCAAAATATGATCATTAATCGATGATCATTCAGACATCCTCATATGATATAATGCCTTAGATATCTCATATCTAGAGGTTTGACCATTCTCATCATAGGATTCCTTTGAGTGTAAGATGATCGACCTAGCATTTTCCATAATTTCATACTTCTTCTGCAATTCATTATGCATCGAAGCAAGCATATATGACCTAACTTTTAAGTTATCGTCACGCCACTTATCATAAGCGATACCCTTCTCTTGGGTCCCACCCTAAGGAAAAGAGTCAGGCATCTTTTCATCAAGCACATACCCGATTTTCTCTGAATTAAGAACAATTCTCAAATTCCTGACCCAATCGGTGAAATTGGGTCCAGTCAAAATGGTTACTATTTTCAAAGTATTAATATATATGTGTAGAAAATGTATTGTTAGCCATTATATTTCAAAATAGCAATTTCATTTTGGCTTTTAAATGAAATAGATTCTCTCACTAAATTTACATTCGAATCTCATACTCCTTAAAATGGGAGACGTTAATCTTTTGTTGGGTAAAGATTACTAGTGGGGATTGGAGTCCCACCAGTCCAAAGCCCACATCACCTGATAGTTATTGGTGTTCTATGAACTTAGTGGGTGAACCAACTTGTTCAACGCATCATATGTGAGTCTCAATCATAACTTCGGCCTCTAGACCATGAAAACCTCACCTAACAATTATTGGCATCATGATCATAGTTAAGTCTAGCCCATCATCTCATGCAAGTATTGAAAGCATAAACAATCCCCTCATCTGACAGTTATTGGAAATCATTTAGCTTCAACCCCACAACATCACCTGCATATTGGAGTGGTCCAATGTTATGAATAGCAATTAACCCCTATGTGCTCATAGCCGGTCAATCAACCATAATAATGTTGGATCAAATTACAATGATGGAAGGTCACAAGTCTAAAACCCATTTTGACTTAATATTATTAATAAGGAGGTTTGGGTTATTATTAACGATCTCGCTTTGCACATTAACTGGTTTAACATCCATAATAACATAGATAGAATAAAAAAGATGGAAGGTCACAAGTCTAAAACCCATTTTGACTTAATATTATTAATAAGGAGGTTTGGGTCATTATTAACGATCTCGCTTTGCACATTAACTGGTTTAACATCCATAATAACATAAATAGAATAAATAAATAGATATTATATGCATAGATATCTATCCAACGTGTTGATCATGGAGTTATAACTTGACGAGTCTCGAGCCAATGAGGCCCATTTAGCCATTTTAATGTTTTAATAATAGAGACCTGCTCTTCATACATCAATCATATTAATTAGGGGTTTTTCCATGATCACCACCCTTCCTTACAAGCCTTGAATTAATAATTTAAAGCTCTGAAAGGCACAAATAAAATTCTGCATTGAATCAAATTCGTGGCTGAGCAACGCAAGCCACATCAAGATATCATAACCGGTGAAACAAATTTCATGAGCATGATTCCAAGTAGTAGCCACGTTGTCGTCTCTAGATCCACATTTGCTAATCATTTTGCAAAAGATAAACACAAAATATAGCAAATCAGATTTTTGATTCGAAATTGATTTAGTTCAAATTTTTGCTTAGTTAATTAAATTTATCATATAAATTAATCAAGTTTTATTGGCCATGTAAGAGAAAGTGATTCTTATAACCAAATTGAATTGACTATTAGAACGCAAAAATAAATATAAATCAAAATCAATTAAATGCACGAAAATGCCTAAGGATTGGCTCTGATACCATTGTTGGGTTTTACGGAACATGTATAGGCTAAATAAACATAAATGCAATGGAAACAAAGATAAAATTCTACGATACATGTTCCTCCAAAGGCGTTGTTTGTGCATTTTAATCAAAAATCAGAATATCAAAGGGGGTTATACGGATTACCTCTCAAAATGCGCTTTAAACGACTTGATTCAAATGTTCTTCAGTTCAAGCCCCACAAATGCCGGGCCTCTAGTTCAAACACACCACCAAAATGTCGAATGAAAAAGACCTAGTAGGTAATCACCTTTGTAATTGTGCTTACAATCTTGTGGAGACAATCTTCTACGCGTGGTTAGCAACCATTTGCTGACCATATAGTTTTCTCTCTCTTTCTCTTCTTTTCTTAACATAACCCACTCACCCTCTCTCTGCTCTATTTATGATGTCTCGATGAAGTCAACATTTAACTTCCTCTAGAAGCTAGTCTTTAACCTCTCAAAGAAGTTATTGACTACCTTTTCTAGAAGCTACTTCTTCTAGAAGCTGGTCTTTAACTTCTCAAACAAGTTATTAACCACTTCCTCCAGAGGCTAGTTATAACTTTTCAAATAAGTTATTGACTACTTCCTCTAGAAGTTGGGTAAGCAAGAGAACAGCTCTCGTGAGTAGGCTGTGTCTGATCGAGTGAATTGGTTATGGTGTGTGACATGTCTAGGTTCATCATTGAGCTGGTAGTAAGACTTGCAATAACACATTAGTACTCCCAAGAGAATTGATTGTCCCAATTAATCTCTAGGTCCTATAAGGCTTGATTGACATCTAGCAATATGCCATGGCTACCTAGATAGTATGAATGCTTTAAGAACATAATGAACCTGTTAACTTTGACTACAGTGTAATTCAATCCCTTTGTCTTACTATGTCCCAATTGAATAAAAATCATGAAATATTTGTCAAGTCACAATCTCGATCATATGCACAAACCTAATTAACCTGCATTTTATATGACATAAATAATTTATTTTCAGTTAAAACCTCAGCCGATGATTTTAATTCAATGTCATAATTAGATCACATAGGACATCATTACTGCACCTTACATGTAACAAGGAGATGGATTTCATGTTGCACACACGTGTAACTTCGTATGTGAACGAATTATGACCATTAGGTACATAGATAGATCAATGAGCCACCACTATGCGTACCCGTGAGTGATAGCCATCCAACAGACAAGTTAACACTGTGCCTCGGGTCTAAAGATTATTTACATATTACTAGAGCAAGAACAATTAGTCATTGACCTGCTAAAAGCTTCCATGTTGCCAATCATTCTATGTGTGTCATGTTCAATAAACTTGACTGCTACAAGCACCTGTGTTCTAACTCGAGCATCATAATATCCAATGACTCATGACTCATCATTACCTTAAGCATCCAATACTTAATGGTGAAGCTAAGAACACACTGGTATCAACAAGATCATTAATATCCACTCAATGATTCATTGACCGAGAACGATTTGAAGATTCAGTCTAATTATGAACTTGTCACGCATATTCTTAAAGTCTTAAGAATAAGTCCAATCACAACTAATCTTATGGAATCATTGATATAGATAATTGGACAAATTAATGAATATGTCTTTGTCATTAATTTGACAACACAATTGAAATCCTTAACGTGTAACTATTACATGGTTGCTTTAGAACATATAACTAACAATCCATACCTTTTAGCCCTAGTGACCACTCCCCATTCACATTGTATTGGATCATTACAGGAGCCATGCTGTGTTAGTGGCTAGTTCATAGTAGATCAGAGGCATTGCCAATATTGGGCAAGAGCGGAGATGATATCGCATCAATTGTTGGATCAAGTTGAGTCATGGTGCTAAGTGTCACGACTCGCCTTAATAAAGGAGAAGGATTGGGGAGTGGGTTTAGAGGTAACTATTTACAAGATTGTTCGAATGATTCATACAAATGGTAGTCTCAAGTGTTCTCAAGTGAACATCCATTTGCTAACACCTCAAATAAAGTATCAATTGTAAACATGGCTTCTCCCAAACTCATACCTCATATGACAAGAGTTTATTTTAGAGTTCTTTAGAGAACCAAAAATATTAACTAGTAATCGCCACTAGTCTCATTTTTTTAGGGTCGATAAGATACCCAATCAAGAATCAGGAGTGCTTCCTCCATATCTATGGAATTGGGGATTGAAGTTTCAAGGACTTGAGTTATGCTAATGTTTCTATTAGCGTCCTTTCAATATCTAAATTGGTTGGGTCGTTACCAAAATGACCATGCATTTGTTATTTACCATTTTCTTGCAAGAATTTTTTGAAGTATCACTAAGTGATCACACATTAATGGTTCTTTTTCTACACTAATTCTAGTCATATTGATTAATCAACGAAGTAATCTATAAAAAAAAAAGCATTTACGTAAAGTAGACACTCAAAAGGATAAAAAAGACAAGCTTTCTAAGCACAAGAAAGGGTAAACCAGAATCTCGCCGGGTGTTTATTTCAAACTTGAATTAAAAACCTGAAAAATAGTTGGGATCAAATGTGTACAATGGAAGAAACCAGATCAGACATCGGTCTATTTGCCTCCACCATTCGGACCTTCAGCTGCCTCCTCCTCCTTGGAGCGTCTTGATGAGATTTTCTTCTCAATTGAATCATTCAATTTACAAATCAGGCGTACAAGCACACATCTCATAGCAAAACAATTACAACCAGCGGGTGAACAAATCATTGATTTAGCCAATAGGCCTCGGGTTTGGCCTTTGGTATTGCATACATAATGACCATCCTAAACCACTAAATTGATTAAATTGTGATTAACGGTAATTGACCATCCTTTGTGCTCACAAATGGAGGTCAATACCAATTAATCCCTAAATTAGGGTCCAAGTGTCCATTGATGTCTACCCCACGTTCATGCGCCGTCCGTAGACATTAATTGAGAAAACACATATACATTAAATTGGACGTGCATTTAGGCCCCAAAGTCCTTATTACTCAGGCAATCAATCAATGTGAGTGAGCCTAGTGAGGATCACTTATTCATTTAATTCCACAAAACGGGTCAATTAGATTTAAACTTGATTGATCAATCAAACGACAACCAATTGGAATGGCTCAAGTCTCATTAGAAAGATTAGGATGCGAGGATTAAATTTTAAGAGTTTACTTAACTGGATTCCCAACCGTTTTTCCCGAAATATGTGATTTACACCGACAGGTCAGTACCCTACCCTCGTTTAGGTCTAGATTTTGAAAATTCTTGAAAAACTATTAAACGACACTAAAAAGGCGTGAATTTTCAGGTAGTTAGAATGGTGAGTTAGCAACAATTTTTTTTTTAATTCTCAAAATTAGCAACCAATTTGTCTTGAAAATTCGGTTTTTGAACAGCTGTCATAACAGAATCCATTTTCGGGGCCTAACAGACCTTGTTCGTTATTATTGCACCCAGACCCTTCTATATTTGAAATTAGACCCTCAAACTTGGTATATTACTAAAAGAGATCTATCTAAGCAACTTTCTAGTTTTATGATTTTGCAATAAAGGGCCCAAACTTGTTCAAATTTGCAAATGCAAACTGAACAGATCCGGGTTCTCCTTTTGAAGAACAGTTTTTTGAAATTCCCAAACTTTGTTAATTCATTTAAAAATACTAAATGAGCTATTCGGCCACCAAGATAATTCGACAAAATGGCTAGAGGTAGCTTGTCAAGATTTGAATCGAATCACAAAAACTCAATATGAGAAATAGACTCACTTGAGTTTGTAAGAAACAACAAGTGAAGACCAAGTGACTCAAGAGAGTCTGATGGCTATTTCATCAATAGTCGACGACCACAAGGTTGAAGACAAGTTGGGGAATGACGGTGCATGGCATGGAACTTAGAGAAACAAGATCGGATCCCCGGAACGGTGGTTTCATCAATAGGCGCAAAAACTAGTGTTTGGCTCCGAGAAGAAAACAGGTTCAATCGGCAGCTTCTAGTGGGATTCAACTGCGGCCAAGCTTGCAATTGGCTTGGGGGAGAGCCGGTGGTCGTCTATAATGCAATGGCTCGTCAAGTTGAGGCAGCAGCTGACCAACGCATGATCGAGAGGGCTTTGGCCTTGTCTCAGGGGGAGGGAGGGAGAGAGAGGATTTGAAAATGTGAGAATCCCCAAGTTTTGGAGGGAAAATTGGTTAAATCTACCTCCAAGTTTGAATCTTAGCCATTAGAGTGACCTAATGGCTAAAACTTGATCTCTTAAGGATTAAGTAAAATGCTTCATAGTTAAGCAACTCTTTTGATTGGCTGAAACTTTATCACATTGATTAATGAGGTGTACCATTTAATGGCCAAGATTAACATTTCAATGAATGGTTATGATCTAATCTCACTTGGATTAGTGACTTAGCATTGGCATTTTGGTAATTTTGTGTCATGCCCCGATCCTCCGAGCGTATGCCCATCACTCTGCGGTCGATTAAGAGTGATGTCCTAGGACGCATTGTGGACCCATTTTTTTTAATATGCATGTGGAAGCAGATAAATAATCCCCAAACAACAATTCAATGGGATAGGAAAGTAGGACCATAATTTGAAAACCAACACCACAACACACTTATATATATACATATATATATATATATATATATATATAAAACAAACCGAGTCATATATATACAATACTAACCACTCTATTAACAAGTTATACAAACTAGGGGGTTCCAGAAAACTAAAGGTCCTCATCATCCTCTCCATCATCCTCGATTTCACCTTCTTCCACACTCCAACTGGAGCCTTCAGCAGACTACACCGGGGACTCTTGTACTTCAAGAGCCGGGTCTACCGCATCTACGACCGAGCCTTGAGGAGGATATGCTGTGCCCTTTCTAAAAGCAACCTCTAGTACAAATCGAGGTATCTCAGACTCTAGTATGGGGCCCTCTCTCTAGCCATCCTGAGCCCGGCGGTACCATGATCGGTATTGGTGGAGCACCTTGTGGTCGAGATCCGCATCGACCCAGACTATGGACCTCACCAGCTCGTAGGTCCAGCCCCTAGGGCTCCCATGCATCGAGATATAAGATGTTTGTTCTGTCACCTTCTTAGGTTGTCCAAAAAAATCGTGAGCTGCCAATTAAGGACCTGAAATGTTATCCCACAATGAGGTGAGACGACGTCTCAGCGAATTCTACTCCTAAAACCTAACTAGGAAGAAAATACGCCCTAAAAGCTGCCTAAGCACAATCACAAATCAAAGGACTCACCTTGGCCTCAGTTCCTTCCTGCAAGTTAATTCAATATGCACCTCATTGAATCAATCAACAATTCAATTTATCATAATAGATCGAATTATCGATTAATCAACTCAGTTGATTCCATGTCATCACAACCCTCTCTCAGTTGGCCTAATCAATACTATCTATAAAGTCTGACCACCTTGTGGACAGCTTACTCTAAGCTGAAAATAGATAGTAGCTTGCCTCAAAGGCTAAAAAGAAAATAGTATATAGCCCTCTCTCTCTAAGATGACCTATCGAGCCATCGACCTGATATAATATACTAACAATGCTCACCAAAGTTGTGTGAAACTTACTTGCTCACCGAAGTTGTGCAGACCTTAATTTACTCACCGAAGTTGTGCGAATCTTAATGCTCACCAAAGCTGTGCGATACTTAGGGTATACTATCACTCTAAGCTGAGGTATCAAGTTTGCAAGCTAATACAATATACGATTTTAATCAACCAATGACTTCTCAACTTTTATCATACTCAATAGAAATACACGTGTGTGAGTACACGGTCGGCCTTAGCTAAAACATAATATTTTCTCATTTTTGAACATCCCACTAGTTTCAGTAGTCCCAAAATAGATTTTTTGCACTATAGACCAACGCCCAGTAATTTTTCAATTAATTTCTAAAATTAAATAAATTTAGAAATAAATTCCAAAAATCACAAAATCATACAAAATCAGCACCAATAAGAAGTTAATTAAATAAACATATCACACCATTGCAATCAACATAAAATTCCAATCACCCATTATCCCGGTCTAATTTCCAGAAATTAATTAATTAATTCATTCATTATGGAAAATAATAAATAAATGCCAATAAATAAAACTTAGGCTTGTAAAGCCTAATAGGAATCCGAGATAGGCCCAGAAAATTTCCGAACCACTCTAGTTTAAATACTAGAGCTTGTCTAGGCTCTAACTATACTATTTTAACTACCTAACATGCAATAACAATTAATTAAATTGCTTATCTAATCTAATTATCTACCTAATCCATACTTAGTCTAAACAAAACAACCCTTAAGTGTCATTAACCTCTTAAGAAGGGGTTAGTGAGTTAAACTCACATGTTTAATGATCTGCTCGATCAAAACAACAGGGATGAGGCAAAGCTCGATACATTCCAAGGAGGGACTACCAAACGGGGTCGGGAAAGCCTTGGAAAGGGCCTAAATAGCAGCTGAAAAATCCACTAGTTGGTGGAGAAGCTCTGGCAGAGACTTGATGGACGGCAAGCCACTGCTGGACACGTGAATGGCAAGAGCGAAGCAACTGGGACGCAGCTGAAGCAGAGGGGCACGCATAGGCGAGCAATGGCATCACGGTGGCTTCGGCGGGCTTCAGTGGTGGCTTGACGATGTGGGAAGCTTATGGTTCTTCTTCTGGGCTGCTAGAGTGTTTTCTCCATTGGAATGGAGGAGAAGCTGGCATCGATTGGTTGAAGGAGAGGGAGAGGGGACCAGCGACAACAAGGGGGGACCACTTGGTCTCTATCTCATCTCTTTGGTCTCCTAGCTTGGCCCACCAACCCAGCTATTGTGCACAGCCCATTTCCAGACCAATTTGCCATCTTCTAGAAGCTTGAGTTGGTCCGAGAGTTGGATCCAAGGGGAGCACACGAATTTGGTTGATCTTGCTTCAATTGGACACCAAATGCTTCTTGAATCAACACCAATTGGCCTCTAAAAAAATCCAATATCAAGTCCTCAATCAAATTAATATTTTTCCTTGCCAATTGATCCCACTTGCATCCCAATTTTGTAACTAAAAACGGTCCTCTGATTTTTCCGGTCGAAAATGGCCCTATGACGACTTTTTCCCAAAAGTATCAGTTTGCAGAAAAATCTTCGGAGATCAAGTTGACGTTCCTAAAATGACCTGTGACATGACAAAATTGGATTCAAATTCGTGTTTTTAGCACAAACTAGGCTATCGTGTAGCTTTTAGAAATTTTTCGTGCAAATGACCCGTGGTTGATTTTCTTCAATCCACAATGAACCTGTCCAACATTGTGGCGACTCTCGGTTGTCGTGAAAATTTTGATGATTCAAATACAGACACAGGGCACCAAAACGACAAAAAAATCAGTCTAGTGTCGATTGACGAGAATTTTGTAATTTAATGGAATCACCCACGTTTAGCCACATATTTCAGTCAATCCAACCTATCTCTAATCTCTAAGTGATTTTCAACTATGCCATAATGATCTCTACAGATGAACACGGTCGAGAAGTCGATTCTTGGTCGAATTCTCAAGTCTATTGCATTAAAATCTCTTAATGACTTCCTTAGATAGTTTAGTTATCTCACGGGTAATCAACTTTGAAAATAATACTATAGGTGTGTCGATGAAAGGCCTGATTAATTTAATTAAAAGCAGAAGTAAAAAAATCCAGGATGTCACATTTTGCATTGTGGCATTTTTGTAATTTTTGGAGTACAAGGGAGAGGGGCTGGCTAGCCATATACCATGGCTAGTCAAAATGGACTAGCTGCTAAAATTTTACCAGAAATTACTAGTCAAAACCGAATTGAACCGATCAGATCGATTTGGTTGGGTTGAACCAGTTTGATTCTTGCTCCAATTTTGTTCTAATTCTTCTCGATTTTGGCTAATTCGAGTTAAATTGAAAATTCACACATGAATTGAATTGAAAATGGGAGCATTTGGATTGTTTTAATTGGACCTATTATGTATGAAATGCTTTAATTTAGTCAATTACTACTAAATCTATTAGAAAAATATAGTTTCAAATCAATAGAGCAATTTAGTTAGACTTTGAGGCGTGATATCACTTTCTTTAAGGATTTATTTGTCACAAAATATTGCTAATGGTTATCGGCAAATATCTTCTAGGATACAACAAAGCTTCAAATGGGAATACTAAATAGTAATTCTAGTATATCTCTAAGTCTCTCTAGAAAACAATTGAAAAGATGATTGTAGTTTTGGAAAGAATACTCGAAAATGATTTTTTTATTCACTTTCATGCCAAAAATTGACATATATATATATATATATATATATATATATATATATTGGTCTTAAAGAATATAGGCAATTCTTTGTGAAAGATTGCAAAGTGAATAAAGGTATCCCTTCGAAAAAAGTTACGAAATGAACAAATACGACTCTTCGGGAAAGATTACAAACTGAATAAGTATAATTTTCAAAGGTTGTATTGAAAAGACACATATGAAAATTCAGAATAATAAAAATAGTAAAAAATAATAATTTTGAATTTTCATAATTTCTAAAAATACTTAATAAACAAAAAAAAAAAAAAACCTTTCAACTAACAAATGTTAATAAGATAACCGCACGAAATAAAATAAAATTAAAGGGATTAGTGCTAATTAAATCATAGTCAAGTAAGCATTTAAAGTGCTAAGTGCGCCTAATAATGGCACCAAAATCACACAATTATTTGTACACCCACATGTGGTGGAGACTATGATGATATCGGTGACCAGCGTGAGCTCTGTGAAGACTAATGAAGTTATTGACAAGTGGAGAACAAGTTTAATATGATGAGGATTTTATAAAGGCTCAGAGGTATCATGGCCAATCCTTCATCACTAGGAGTCTTTAGTAGCTAATATACTCAGAAAGACCATTGTATGATTTAGCGCAAGTCATTCCATATAGTTTGATTTTGAAAAACACTAATAGATTGATGACAATGAGCATGTCCTAATTATGGATAATGGATCGTGTTTATATTAAGGCTTGGAAAGTGCTAGTCACCTCCTCATCTAATTATAACATTAACTGCAATGAAAAATGTCATTGCAAAGACTTGGAATTTGCAAAAAGAGCACAAAAGTTTATTGGGAGCAATTCTGGCATTAATGAGAATGAGAAGATTGACAATTACATTGACACTATTTTCGAAAGTTGTTATTATCAAAGAGATGTTACTGATAATAGAGAGCCATTTTAATGATTCTAAGCAATGTTCGACTACTGGTACTTAAGGATATGAATGTGTAAATGGTCATCTAAGGAAAAAATGGCTATATATTTTATATGAGAGAAGTAGTTGGGTTTGGTGAAAATGAACAATACTAGTACAGTGCTTTGAGAGTTCTTTACTTAGTTGCTGATAATATCTTTGTGAGGCATTACTCGTTGCAATCATGATAAGAGTAAGTATACAAGAGTGATAGTAATACTTGCATCCTGAGAATATAATCTATCGGTTAATAGGAGCAGTACATGTTGATTGTAACTTAGCTTGAAATAAGTTGCATGTTAATTGATTAAATTTAACCCAAAAGTTGTGATTAGTATGTGTAGTATTTTATCAATACGTCCATGATGGGGTGTGATTGGAACGTACCATTTCGTCTTGATATGCTTGATTGAAAGATACATTTTGAAAAGGTGTGAGGGAGTCATATAAAAGACTTCTGAAGACAACCATTGAGATGGTTGGTAGAACGTATGCTCAGAAAGAAATAGGTTTTCCTTTCTCTCCCCTTTACATAAAAGAAAAAAAAAAACGAAGGCGTTCCATTTCCCCCTTTACAAGAACAATTGTCATTTACGTTATGGAAATCGGGTGCTTCCCTCGTGATTGCATTTAGACCAAAGTTAAGTATTTTTGTTCGTGATTCATCCACAATTCAACGTTTGTTCCCTGGTATATAGTTGACTACACATCGAAAATAGGTAAGTCGTCTTCTGCTGATTTGAATTCCAACATTGGTATCAGAGCCAGATTACGATTTCTGCCTTATTTTTCATCAAATTTTCTAGTTTATCATTTAATATAGAGATCAAGAGTATGAAATCTACACTGTTTGGATGTTCCTTGCTTAGAAATGCAATCTAAATAATCGAAAATGAACCAAAGCGAAGAACGGGTTCTAGGTCATGTACATCCGTACAGTTTAGCTATTTTTCGAAATATCTTTTTGACAATTTTTTTTTAAATATACAGGGTGAAAGTACTTGTCGAGACGAATCTAACGGTGGATTGAGTGCCACCATAAGACGTTGGACGTGCCCACACGCACGGCCAAAAGCCGTTGCACGTGGGCGCCATGCACCTGATGCACTAAGCACGCCAGCGCGTGCGCGTCACGCACTTGTCAGTGAACTAATGCGTGCTGACATCATCGTGACATCATCCAACGGTCAGTAACCACTGGATGACATCATCAATGACGTCACCTATGGCGATGGTTGGCCAGTCGATGACTCGACCCGTCTAGAGACCCGACCCGTCCAGAGACTCAACCCGATATCCAACCCGACCTGGTTTTTGACCAGTCAACCGATCGGATCCGTGGACTTGTCAAGCGGTCAAACCGGTCACACTGGTCAGACCGGCCAAAAGCCGTTTGGCTCGTTGGCGCATGTGTCACACGTGCCGCACACTCAGGCGGCGCGTGTGGGCCAATGTGAGCTCTAATTGGAGTGTGGTTGGCAGCATTTGGTTCGTATTGTTGAGCTCTACACTGTGGTATATTTATATTTATTTTTTGAGTTTTATAATTATATGAAATTGTGTATGGAACCTTAAATATGCATATTTTTAGGCTATAAATGCATAGTTTATTCATTTGTAGCTTATATTTTCTTATGTTTTAGGATATACAGTAGCTAGCCTATATGAAAATGATGTCATATATACTATGTAGAGCTTGGTTCGATGGTAGCATGTGTATAGTTTAATATACTTGCAATTTTCTAGTTCTAAGAAAATTCGAACAATGGTAGGAAATCCTTATTTTTCTATTATATGTTGAATTGCGGTTTTGATTGTAGTTACGGCATGATTATTTTTTGTACGTTGGTTCACATCATGCTATGCTTTTGTGTTAATGGAAAAATGTAGAAATTACATGAGGTCATGTAATTATTTTGCCTATTGGAAGTTCGCAAGTTGGTAGAATTCGAAGAAGTTCTCACCTTGAACTTAAAATTTGCGCAAATTAAACTAATTAATGGTAATAGAACAATCGTATATAGGAGCTGATTGGGAACATAGTGAACTTTTTTTTCTGTGTCTTATGTTGAATTATCATTAATTTAGTTTGTCTTTATTGCAAATTAAATATGTGTGTTACTCTGAAAAGTGTGCTAGTATTGATTCTACATTTATTTTGTTAATGTGCTATAGCAATTGATTATAGTTTCGGCATCCAAGACCATAGTGGCTGACCTCAATAAGGGTGATAAGCTAAACGATGATAATTATGATATTTTACACCGAAAGGTTCAGTACTTCCTTGAGGAGCAAGAGGTTTTGGAAACACTCAACCACACCATGGATGAACCTGAGCATGGAACTTCAACTTAACACAGAAGATATCTAGAAGCTTATCAAGCTTACAAAAGAAATAACATTACTCGCATCACGTTGCTAAGCTGTATACAAGATGATCTTATCTATGAGTTTGAAAGTTATGATAAAGCTCAAACTATGTGGGTTGCCTTAAAAGAGAAGTTTATGAGTACATCTGCCACTAAACTGAGGAGACTCACTATCAAGTTTGACACATACTGAAAGTGCCCAAATGTAACGATGAGGTAGTATCATCGGGAGATGTCAAATATGATTTATGAGCTAAAGTCGGCAAGTCACTCCTTTACTGATGAACAGCAAGTTCAGGCTATTATAAGGCCAATTGAGAACATATGAAGATCAATATGATACATAATGAGAATATTGTCACTTTTGATGATATAGTGCATCATTTAGAATTAGAGGACGAATATCTAGAGGCTGTGAGATCTTCTACCAATGCTTATGTTGTTGAATCGAGTTCGCGCAAAGCTTCGGGTTTCAAGTGCAAAAGGAATCATCAATTCAACAACAAATGGAAGAAGGCTGATCAGGCACCTAAGAGGGTTAAGACCTTCCAACGCAAGAAGCGTGGTGGGAAGAAGGACAAGGTTAGGATGAAGTGCTACAATTATGGCAAGATAGGTTACTTTGCTCGTGAATGCAATGAGCCAAAAGAGGTATACTATTACTCCATTACTTTATGTAATGCTTTTGTTTCTAACACTGTGATGTTTGTTGAATCTCATCCAATGTGGACTGTAGACTCAGGAGCAACAGATCACGTAGTTAGAGACCGAGAAACATTTATGGAGTATCGTTGGATACGGCCTAGACGAAGATGGATATATGTTGGGAATAATTCAAGAATTAAAGTAAAGGGTATCGGTACATGTAAATTAATTTTACGTGATGGTCGAAGCCTATTCGTACATGATGTCCTCTATGCTCCAAATATTCGACAAAACTTGGTTTTTGTAGTTGTTCTTCTTAGCCTAGGTTATGTATTGAATTTACATGGTGATTGTGTTGACATTTTGTTTGGAACAGTTTATTATGGTTCATGTCATGGATCAAATGGTTTTATAGTGCTAGACATTGACTATGATAAGTACAATATTAATATCGATAGTTGTTTGTCTTTAATTGCATCTTCTAGTAATGTTGAGATTGATGCAAGTACTTGGCATGCTAGATTATGTCACATTGGGTTGCAAAGAATGCAAAGATTAGCTAGAGAAGGCCTTTTAGGGTCACTCACTAATGTTAATCTACTCGTATGTGAACATTATTTAAATGGAAAAGTAACTAGAAAACCATTCGGTACAAGAACTAGAGCCGAATTTCCATTACAACTCATACATTATGACATTTGTGGTCTTTTGAATGTGAGGGCGAGGTTTGGAGCCTTGTATTTCATCACTTTCATAGATGACTTCACGTGTTTCGGTTATGTCTTTCTGATCTCCCGTAAGTCAGAAGCATTAGATTGCTTTAGCCGATATATAACGGTGGTAGATAATTAGTTGAACAAAACAATAAAGGCATTGCGAGCCGATCACGGATGTGAGTATCTATCGAAGCAATTTAATGCTCTTTATGATGAAAAGTGAATTGTATGACAATTGACTATTCTTGGTACTTTACAACAAAATGAGGTAACTGATAGAAGGAATAGAACCCTATTGAAAATGGTTAAGTTTATGATGGCGCAAACAAATTTACCTATCTCTTATTAGGGAGATGCGTTATTGACTGCTGCCTATGTACTTAACCGAGTGCCCTCAAAATCGATTACTTCCACTCTTTATGAATTATGGACTAGTAGGAAAACCAGACTTCAGTAGTCTATATTCATGAGGATGTGCAGTTTATGTTCATAATTCTTTCCATAAATATGGCAAATTAAGTCATAAAGGGAAGAAATATATCTTTATAAAATATTTAGAACACTCCAAATGGTACGTGTTCATAGGTGAACAAGCTAATGGAAGTATGACCCAAATTAAGTTACGAGATGTCATGTTCTTAGAGAACAATTTTCCTAGTAGAGGTGAGATTGTTAAGGACTTCCCATTATATGAGATGGAATATCCTAATAACACACCTACTAATTTGTAGAGGGAAATGAAGATTTACCTCAACATGTAAGACCTAGTGGGAGTATTGCACCATCTGGTGAACTGAATTCAAGAGAAATTCAGCTGTGTAAAAGTAATCGTAAAAATATTCCCCGTTGTCGTTTTGAGATTGAAAGGTAAGCATTTATGATTGCTCAAAAGGACGATGCCGAGTCAAAGACTGTTCAAGAGACTCTCTCATCCTCTGATAAAGAAGAATGGAGAAAAGTTTTGGAAGATGAAATGGAGTCAATGAGGGCAAATTACGTTTGGGACTTGGTTGATTTACCACCCAATCGCAAGGTCATTGGAAACAAATGGATTTTTAAGATTAAACAAAGAGCGGATGGATCCATCGAAAAGTATAAGACTCATCTTGTGGTAAAATGTTAGACTCAACAAGAGGGTATAAACTATGAGAAAACCTTTTTACCAGTTGTAAGGTTTGCCTCAATATGCCTTATCCTAGCCATCGTTACATACTTTGACCTTGAATTATATTAAATGGATGTAAATACGGCATTTCTCAACAGAGAACTAGATGAAGAAATCTATATGAAACAATCAATAGGTTTCATAGCTAAAAGCCAAGAGTATAAAATTTGCGAGTTTCATCGCTCAATATATGGCCTTAAGTAATATATAGACAGTGGTATCTTCGTTTTCATCAAGCCATAACCATTTTTGGTTTTACGATGATCGAAGAAGATTACTTTATATATGTCAAACGGTCCGAAGATAAATTTGTGATTTTATCACTTTATATGAATGATATTCTATTGGCTAAAAATGACAAGATCTTAGTTATCACAATAAAAGAATGGTTGTCCTCCAATTTTGAAATGAATGACATGGGAGAAGCTGCTTATATATTAAGAGTTAAGATTGAAAGAGATCGATCAAGAAAATTCCTTACTTTATCACAAGAGTCTTAAATAATGAAGATTCTTGAGCGTTTCAATATGCAGCATTGTAATCCCATTGATATCCTTGTCATGCAAGGTAGAGGCATAAATACTGAGATGTGTCCTAAGACTCCAGAAGAAATTAAAGTAATGGAAACTATTCCTTACGCTAGTGTGGTCGGAAGTTTAATGTATGCTATGATGTGTATTCAACTCGACACATGTTATGTCATGGGATTGGTGGGCTAATATCAATCAAATCCTGATCAAATATACTGAAAAGTAGTGAAGAGAATTTTGAGATACTTGAAAGGCACTATGAATTATCGACTTTGCTACTAAGAGAATAATTTACGCCTATTAGGTTATTAATATGTTGATTAGGGTGGAGACCTCGATAAGCATAAATCGACTTCTGGATGTGTTCTTGCTCAATGGAGGTGCAATTTCTTGGAATAGTAAGAAATAGACATGCACGGTCTTATCTACGATGAATGCAGAATTTATTGCATGCTCTGCTACAATGCAAGAAGTAGTATGGATAAAACGTTTCTTGGAAAATTTAGTGATTGGTAATAGTTTGTTGCGATAGTCAAGCAATTATTGTCTATATGAAGGATCCCAAGTATCATGGAAGGACGAATTACATTGATATAAAGAACAACTTCATAAGATATATAATAGCGCAAAAAAAAGTGATATTACAATACATTTCAACCAATAGAATGGTTGCTGATCCATTTACGAAAGTTATTCCTAGAGACATATTCTTGACCCACAGGATGTCACTAGGGTTGCATAGAATGTGATATGTGTTATTGTAGAGGATCATTGGTTTATGTATATGTGGATATATGTATTGTACTTGTTTATTTACTAGTGACTTGATGTTTTATCAATAAGTACAAATCTATTATGAGATTAGCACTTACACACATATATTATTGAAAAGTATGTTTGCAGGTAATGATTGGCTCACTCACACGAGCAATCACCTCAAGTGCTATAGTAGCACATTGAGATGAGACGTTATGTACAAACAAATGCTGAAAAGCAAATTTAGTACATAAATTATGTCACCTTGATTGGAGTTAAGATGAGGTCTATAATAAGACCGAACATAATAGTCTCATAATCATATATGCCTGAAAAATGCCGGATGCGAGTACTTAATTGGGGATATAAAAAGCAAGATGATATAGCACTCAAGCTAAATATGAGTACGTGAGAAGCACGTGACTATGTTTAGGCTAAAATCTGTATAGTAGATATATTTAATAAATGACATACACTCTTAAAGAAAGAGAAATCCACTATAGCATGTAATTCATACTACATATGCATTGTACGACCGATAAGAGAAGGTGAGTGAAATTATCCTTATTTGCTCATCGTGTGAGCCATTGATGTAATTTATAATTTACCTCATCTTGTGCCCTATGTTACTTCTGACTATGTTCTCGAAGTGAAAGATCAATGTTACTATTTTAGCATGTTACCGGCGATTATGGATAGATATGGCTTTATGGGACGTGTCTAGGAAATCAGTTGTTCTAAAATGGAGAGTGACATGAGTGTGAAGGAAGACTATTGTTGTTTTATATTTATCACATGTATTTGCTGGTCGACCAATCATATCGCCTTATGTGGTTGCGGATATTATTGTAAATATAGGGTGTTTTGAGAATAGTTAAGTATAGCCTTTAAGGGATAGGTATACTTGAATTAATGTAACAAAATATGTCTAGGGTACTGTGAGGCATTGATTGTTTATTTCTTTTCAGGGTTGTAGCCATTATGTCATCTCTAACAGATGCATAATTTGAGCTTCCAAGTGTAGGTGTACTCACTGGTCGCATGGCTTACTTGCCAGTATGAATTGTTTTATAAAGTTATGAATGTTGAATACCTTATATTCTTGAAAGAGTGCTATCAAGCGCATTATGTTCAAGTGGGAGATGTAGTATTTTATTAATACGTCCATGATGGGGTGCGATTGGAATGCACCATTTCATCTTGATATGCTACGATGGAAAGACATCATTTAAAAAGGGTGTGAGGGAGTCATATAAAAGACTCTTGAAGACAACCATTGAGACGGTTGGTAGAACGTACGCTTAGAAAGAAATATGTTTTCCTTTCTCTCCCCTTTCCATCAAAGAAAATGAAGGCATTTCATTTTCCCTTTACAAGAACAGTTGGTATTTACATTGTCGAAATCGTGTGCTTTCCTCGTGATTTCATTTAGACCAACGTGAAGTATTTTTGTTCGTGATTCATCCGCAATTTAACATTCGTTCCTGGGTATATAGTTGATTGCGCATCAAAAATAGGTAAGTCTTCTTCTGCCGACTTGAATTCCAATAATATGGGTTCGAGAGAGTTTGCACGAAGGCTTTGGGCTTAACAATCCATTGACTTTCTAGATGGTTTAGCTCAGAAAAGGTCGAACATAAGTTGTTAATAAATCAGTACTAGCTTCAACTTATTTTTTAGAAACATAGTCCGCTACCTAAGTGGGAACATGCTGGAGAGGCGCTTCAAATGTAGAGCCTGAAGATTTCACCATTTTTAGTGGAGAGTCACTTGTATGCGTGCTCTTGAAGGCGTGGAGTCGCAAGGACTTCAAGTGGGGTGGCTTTGAGATTTGTCAGTCCGATCACCTCGATCATGTCAACTGGTTCATTTGCCAATGTCGTAACATCGAAACTGTGCAGAAGAGCAGCAAGGGACAACGACATCAGTTGCATGGCTAAATTGATTCCGGGGCACATTCTCCGACCACTCCCGAATGGTATTAGCTCAAAATTTTGGCCTCGGATGTCGACATCTTTGTAGGTGGTCAAGAATCTCCCCGGCCGGAATTTGAGAGGGTCCGACCATATGTGTGGGTCTCGATGGATCTTCCAGAAGTTGAAGAGGAGACGAGTGCCCTTTGGGACGTGATAGCCATCCACGGTACAGTCTTCCATGGACTCATGTGGGACGCCAAGTGGGCCTGCCGGGTATAAACGCAGGGTTTCCTTGATGATGGCTTGGATGTAGACCAAATTCTTGAGGTCTGATTCTTTAACTCGCTTTTCTCTACCGATTTGAGTGTCTAGTTCGTGTTGGGCCTTCTTTAGGGCTTCACGATGGTCGAGCAACAAAGACAAGGCCCATGTTAGAGAAACCGAGGTACTATCTGAACCAGCTAAAACATGCTTAATTTTTCTCTCCGTTAGCAAGATAAATGGATATGAATTGAGAATATATTTGTTTGCTTTACTTTATTGAACGAAAAATTTCAAATATGTGAGAGAAGTTCAAAACACCACTTGATTAATATAATAATCCCCATGTCAGGGTAGCTAGCTAATAACTTACTTTTCTTAGAAAAATAAAATCACTTTTTCATGTTATATTTTTGGAAGCACGTAAATGACTTGAAAGACACCGGTTAGCCCATATAATTATTGTGGAGGACACCTATCCATTATATGTCAAGAAATTGCAAACGCATTCACGTCTAATAAAAAGGGAAATTAGGAGTCTATATATAAAAATAACACAAAAACTATTTACATGAATCCAAATTGATTAATTGTATGATGAAATTGAGTTGCCTTATATAGTACACTGCAATGTACCGTACTTTTTCGTGTCAATTCTGGGATACATAAAAGAAAAGTTCTTTCTTCAACTGCATACAAATAAAGAAGTAGCATATGAAAAGGTTTCTTTGTCTAAAAAATTGAAAGCGGGGAGGTAAGACATGCCGATTAATTCAAACAAAGAATAACGACCTGCTAGCTAATTAAAAGATTCTATTTTTGCTACACAAGCTTTGTAATTTCTTTGTTATACAAGCCATGTTTACCAGGATTGGTTTGGTAGCTGGTTAACTTTTTTATTTTATTTTATAACTATCCGAATCAACCGTGGTGGAGATAATTTGTGTAACCAAAAGGTTATACAAATTATGTTGTAGCATGTCCTCATTAAAAATTTTAACATCCCTTCAAACTGAACGACATTGTGGTATAGTCAAAACTAATCAAAACTAACTCAAAACATTAAGCTTATTGAAATAATTAAAAGATTAGAAACCAAATTTTAGAAATGCGAGTTTTGGAATCAAAATAAATTTATAAGGATTTTCAGGAAGCGTTTGTCAAGAAGCAACTTTTCTTTTCCCATCCAATTTGAAAATATCATCCAAATATTAAAAGATTGTTAAAATATTATACGTGAATTTATGTGTAAACGTTAGATTTTGTGAAAGTTTATGAAATTTCGTGTTAAAAGAAATTTCAAGAGCATCTGCTGCAAATTAAGTAACCTGTGTAAAGTTTCTTACTTGTAGGGTCTCTATGAGATCATTTAAACAGGGGGAAGGTCGGTTCTTGAATCTAGGAAAACCCTTTAGAAACACACGGCATGCCTGGAGGACTGTCTATACAAAACAAAACTTAGATGTTTATACAAGTTATGTACCCAAAAATCTACATTGTAAATGTCGAAAAATCAAATCTACCATATCAAATGCTTTTTTAATAAAATTGGGGTAACGATTATGCTAAATCAACTTACCATGCATGTTGCTTTTATGAAAGTATCAGCATCGTAACCTGAAAGCTCTTCGGTAGCATCTACGATAGAGAGCATGACGTCCATGAAATCCTGGTCATTGTTCTTGTTATTTCCACGTCTCTTGTTGCTATTTCTTCTGCTTTTATGCTCATTAAGCCATCCCTGAACCACACGATCTAGCTTTCGGGCCGTCTTCTTCATCATCTTCTCGTACCCGTCCAAATCGAACCACCTTAAAATCGGGAGCGCACCGGACACTATAAACCTCCCTGCCAAGTCAAAGAACTCCCTCAAAGCACCTCGACCCTTCTCATCTTGTTCGTCCTCGTAACGTTTCCCAACTATCATCCTAAAGATCACATTTAGAGTAATGTCACCAAACCATCGCTTCATGTCCACCAACACCTTCTTTGGTGCATCATTGTAGTTTTCTATACATCGCCTATATATGTGGTTTATGGATGCTTGGACCTCTGATTCCCGGATGTGCTTGAGCAATTCTAATCGGTGGTTGGAGAGGAGCTCCAGCATGGTGAGCTTGCGCGCATGGCGCCAATAAGAGCCGGAGGGAGCAAGGCCAAACATGGCATAGTTGTAGGCCATGATCTCGGAGCTAATAGACTTGGGTCGAGTCGCAAAGACTGTCGTTCACCGTAAGGCACTGCTTGGCTATCTGCCAATTACTAACTATCAACGCTCGATGGATACCCATCTTGACGATGAAGATTGGCCCGTACTTGTCAGCCATGTTTGCTAGGACTATATGGGGTGGTAGCGGGCCTCCTAAGAGATGGAGATGGCCAATCAAAGGCCATGCGCCGCCAGCTTCTGGCAGAGTGGCTTCTTTGTGGCCATCGACGCTTCCTATCTTATTTTTTGATCTTATCGGTGGCGAAGCAAAGCAATAGAGAATGATTGCGAAGGCAAAGATCATGCCATCGAGGGTAGGGGTTAGAAACGAGAAAGAGGACTCCATGTTTGTGAATGAAGAGAAGGGTTTTGGAGATACGTACATGGAAAGGATCAGAGCATGGGGAGTTTTATACACATTTCGCTTCACGACACGCGGCATCTAAATCTTTTGGTTGAATTAAATTCTCATCAGTACACGCATGCTATTCTTTACATGTTTCGAGTAGGCTCTGCGGATACTTTGGAAACTAGGCATGGCTGGCAAAATAAAGATAGGCATGGATTTGATTGCAGATTCGTCGTCATTCGGTGCATTTGGATGTTTCCGGGAGCCTCTGAAATTCCTAGTCCCAAGAAAATTGTTTCGGAATATTGATATTTACCGTGGATCTTACTTTTCTACATTTTGATAGGGAATATCATTTAGCGCTCGACGCTGTGACAAGGAGCGTCGATGTGCTACTTAGAAAATCAACACGGAGGAGCTTTTAAAATTTTTACAAGCTTCGAGTGCATACTTACGTTTGGTTTTCTATTAAGACTCTTTTACAAAACTGATATTACGGTCAACTATTTTTTGAATTTAAATATTTATTATATAGGCAAATCCTAAAATGATTAATATCACAAAAAATCTCAAATTGAAATATCTATAACAATTTGACCCCAAACTAATTTTTTGACTAGAATATTTGTAAAAAATATACCCTATTTTAGTTTCCCTTAAATTATATTAATACCATCGCAAACTGGTACACCTGTGACAAATCCAGAGTAAAACTCCAAACTAACAAATCTATTGATTTTCTTTTTCACAAGTCCCAAGTGTGTTTATGCATTCAGTGAAATCTAAATCCTCATATGAAGTGAATAACTACTAGAAGGCCAAACCATGAAGAGAACTCAGTCGACAAGTACTTCAAATCGATAAATCTTAGCATTCATGAAGTGTTCTTGAGTCTTTTTTTGTACTGCTGCATAGCAATCAACCAAGTGATGATCCATAGAGTTGGCAAGAGCATCAAACCCTCTTGTAAGCACACGAGAATGATTGTATTTAGAGAGACGGCACTTATCTAAGTGAGAAACAAAATGTGCAAAAGCAATTTATAAACACTTAAAGGCGTTGTTTATCTTTTGGATGAGCACATATGATGTAGCCCAAGATTGGCAATTCAAACAATAGGATCGGAAGAGTGACTTACACACATGGAAACTTGGTCACAAAATCGAGTAGAAATTTCATTTCTGCACTACTTCGAGAAAATGGGCATAACTTTGTCGATTTAGATCAGAATGACTCGATTCCAAAGCTAAAAGAATAGAGGCTTGAAGATCTACAACTTTCATGTTTTGAGTTCTACCAAATAAGCTCCATGGACCTATCGATTTTCGAATGAAATGGACGAAACCAAATTAGATAGAATGAAGAAAATGATAGGAACTTCAATGGTTGCTCTTCTCGGTCTCCAAAGAAGTTGAAATGACATCAATTCTTCAAGATTGATGCTCCAAATCTTCAAGGATGCAAGCTTTAAAAGCTCTGACTCTTCAAGGAGGGAGTGAAAATTCTCTAGGTTGTCGAGGGGTTTGAACTCTTCAAGGTTCAAGGGAATTGTACTAAGCAAATTTTCATTAATCAAATTCGGTCTTTAATTTATAGAGGCTCAATGACCTTTTATAGCAAAACAAAAGGAGAGCAAAAGACTAGACTCAAAACTAGAATCGAACGGTCATTTATGTACATAGAAACTAGAAACATTTATAAGCTAGGAGCTATTAAATGTACAACATCTTCAATGCTTGTGGCCGTTCCAAAATGTTTTGATGCAAGCTTTGATACATGGGAAATGACAAAGTCTTTATGACAAAGTTAAAGATGAGTCCTTTTCGATGTGAGACTTTTCAATGAGAGTATTGTCGATCTTGAATACACGCTAATTTTCCTAGTTGAATGAATTGGTCTTGAATACGGGCTGCATTATTCCCCCCTTCTTTAAAAGAATTCATCCCAGAATTCAAATCACCAATATTGGATGAAACACCCACATAAGATGTTAAATGCCGAACATTGAACACATCATGTATCTTCATATGAGAAGGAACTTTTGGTTGATATGTATTAAGATTGATGCGTCCAAGAACTTCCAGTTAACCAAGCTTTTGATTACTAAGCTTGTTGTAGCTCCCAACGGGATGACACTTCGGTGGCAAACCAGCCCAAACAAAATATCTAGGTTCAAAGATAATTTCACATCGATATTATTGACACCTGATTTTTGAAAGGGCTAGTATTAGCATCTAGAGGGGGGTGAATAGGTGTAAATAAAATTTTCTCACAAAACTTAATGAAAGTAAATTGTCTTTTAAAGATAATTAACTAAGGACATAAACAACTTTAAACAATTATATAAAGTAACGAATAAAGATAATGAGTTAAGGAAAGAGAATTGAAACACAAGGTTTATAGTGGTTTGGCTTAAATCAAGCCTATGTCCACTCTCTCGCGCTGAAAGCCCACTGACTGGATTTTACTATGAATCAAAAGAGATTTTACAGCTTGTGATCTAAGTGAAGAGATTGTACTAGTCTCTCACAAAGTCACACTATTTGTTTCTCTCTTTTGTGTACAACTTTGAGCTCGATGAATGAAATAGCAAGGAACTATGGAGATTCGGACTTTGAAATTCTCTTTCACGCACTACCTAAAACAACAGGAGAGTCATCCTTAAATACTCCTTCATGCCTCACGACCGTTGGCACTTTCCAAATGAATTCTTACAATTTACCCATTTGATAGAATCAATCAAGATGATCTCGAGTCGTTGAATGATTGGCGATGATAGCCCGCCAATCCTGTTTGCCCATACAATCAGGATCTTGGTTTCCATAAGTAGAACCTTCCAAGTTTGCTCGCCCTTCAAAAGATCTTCATATTAGAGTAGATTCTAATAAGAATAATTAGAAGGGTAGATGCTATATCCAGCCATAAGGTTTTCCAAAAACCATACAAATCGAATTCTTGAAGATAATCCGATATCTGGATAAGTTTTCATTCTTTGGTCTGAAAACTATCAGTGAGGGCAAACTTTGAAACTTAAGTGTGGCGATCTTTGGATTTTGATAATAGATTTTGGAAGCCTTCAGACTATAACACTTAAGTCTGCAAGTCTTCAGACTAGACTTGTGGAAAGGTTTTGTCAGTTTCAAAACAACTAAGGAGTTTTCTCTAACAATTTCCTCGTTTTTGAATATAACAAAACTTTTCTACAGATTTGAAAATTTTATCCTGCAAAACAACACTTAAGCAAAACATGATATCTTATAAAAATAGGTTGATTAGGACCTGGATAACATCGATTCTGCAACCACAAAAAACATGTTAATCCTGCAAGATAAAAACTATCTAGCCACAATCAATATCACAAACTTAGTTAATGCAAGTTTCAAAATATTCAAAATCAAACAACAGTCAAAGGTCCAAAGTGACCAGTTCCAAAGTCAGTCCAAAATACCAAGCAAAAACAAAAAGTACCAAAAGATAAATAAGTCAAAACTGCATAAACTCTCTCCTCTTTTTTGTCATCAGCAAAAAGTGGAGAAAAGCTAGAAGAAGAGTTGGGTAAAAATCATGACTGTTTGGGGATGCAAACGATCTGGAAATCCCCCATAGACTTGACAGTCTCCTCCAGTGTCTTCAGAGTCTCCTTCAATTGTTGAATATCCTCTCCCTTTGCATTTTTTTTTGCACTTGAAGCTTCAGGGCTTGTAGCTGCTCTTGGAGAGAGTTTGAAGTTGACTGAAGAGCTATCATGAGGTTCTTCATCTCAAACTCAAAATTATATTATTGACCCTTCAATTCCAAAATGAGATCTAGCAACATTTGAAAGTCTGTTGTTGGTTCTGATGTAGCACTAGGTCCAGCCAAATCAATTCTAGGAGTCTTGAGATGTAAGGGAACATTAGCAATTCGATCACCAGGACTAGGAGTGGATGCCTCAAAATCTGCATGAGGGTATTGAGAGGCATACACATCATCTGGATCTGTTGGAGATCTACTAACATCACTAGTAAAAATGTGTGAAGAAATACCTCTTTTGTCAATTGCTTCCCTTGAATCTGTGCCTTCAGGTGAAGAAAAGAATTCCTTTTCATGTTCTTGTTCTTGTTCTTTTTTAGCATCAAGGTGATATTCTTCCTTTTCTTTTCTTGCATTTCCACTCCTTGTCTTGTCTAATTCATTGGACAAGGATACAACAAAAGTTGGTTCATGAGAATCATCTTGACCCTCTTCTTCCTCATCTTCTCTTTCTCTTTCTTCTTCCTCTATTCTCCTTTCTTCTCTTTCTTCGCTTCTCTTCTCTGCATCTTCCCTTTCTCTGTTCTCCCTCTCCTTTGGCTTTTGAAAGCTAACAAAACTCTATAAATTCCTTAAGGCAAAGGCGAAGAGAGTGATGTCATCCTCATCTTCTTAGTCCTACAAGATAAGAGCTCTCCTCTTATTGGGAGGTTTGCTTATGGGCTCCTTGCTTTTTCTTTTTCCTGCTGCAGAGTCTTATCTTGCCTTGACAGGAGACTTCTCCTTAATGCTCTCTAAAACCTTGTTTAGCTCCTTCAAACGTATCTTAGAAACCATTTACAGTCAAACTACCATTGGAGCAATGGTTCAAACACACAGAATAATAAGAGGCTAAATGTTGAAATGTCTGAATAAACGAGTAACAAGAGTAGAGTAAGGAAGTTGCCCCTTATCCTTCACAACTGTCCTATACATGTGCATTAAGATAGTGTGAGGCAGTGAGAACTTGAATCCGATGTTGATGGCACACATCAGCTTCGCTTCACAGTGAGAAACATCAGTCTTTGATGTTGATTTGGGTCTGATGCAATTTATCATGATCTTGTGAAGCAAAATATTGGAGGCGTTCATTCTAGAGTAAGAAGTTCTGCCTTTAGCAAGCCTGTTGTGGCATCCCAGAAATTCAAAGCCAAGCCATAAGGTGTGTTAAAGTCTTTAATTAGGTGGTAGAATTTCCATGGCTTATGTTTTAGCCATTAGTCTTTTAATTTGATGATTTGTGCTTGTGATTGTGGAAATTTAAATTTAATAAGATTAATAATCTATGCTTGGCCATATGATTCAAATTTCAATGAGCAAAAATATCTTAAGACTTTGGCCAAGATTAAAAATTGAAATTTAGAAATATTTATAGAAGGAATTTCAAAAAAAAAAAAAGGGAAAAGAGGGTTAATTTTTGAATGGGCCTTGGACCCATTAGCCTAAAGCTTGGTGGGCCAAGCTAGTCGGCCCATTAGAGCCCAAGAAGGGAATTCGACCAGCCCAAGGGGAGTGGCCGGATGGGCCTAAGCCCAAGCCCAATCAAATTCAAATTAAAACCCAATAAGACAAGTGGCAAATGGCAAGAGCATGCATTGGTTAATCTTTAGGCAAAGCAATGATTGCTAATCATGGGATTAAGGGAGTATAAAAGGGATGAGGAGAGAGAGTGGCCGGTTACTTGCTTCAATTCGTCCAAAGAGAGGGTGAGAAAGAGAGAGAGTTTGAGAGAAAGGGAGAGAGACCGAGAGGGAAGGAGGCGGAGCCGTGGGGTGCGCCGTTCGTTCGCCGTCCGATCGTCGCCGTTCGTCGTCGTGTGTCCATCTTAGAGGCAAGTGGAGTCCGTAACTTCTCTTGCATGTTTGTTGTGGTGGTTGCATGTTCGATTTTAGGTGTGATTTGTGCGAAAAACCGAGGTAAGAGTTGTTTATTTGCAAACCGTGTGACTGTTCTTGTTCGGTTTGTTGGAGTCAGTAGATTGTTTGAGCTTGCATGTGTGTTTGGAGTCCGATTTTGGCTTCGATGTCTTCATGGAAGTTGTAGCTAACGTATTTTACTAAAACATACTAAAATTTCGTGGAAAATGATGGAGATTTGAGGGGTCAAACCCTCATCCTACGGAGATGCTAGATCTGGAATATTTTCGTATGAACTGTTTGAGTCAGAATGTTGTGAGAGCTTTCATGCATGTTTAGAGTTCGATTTTGGCTGTGATATCTTCATGAGAGTTGTAGCTAACATCTTGAAATACAACATACTGAAATTTCGTGGAAAATTATGAAGGTATGATGGGTTTAAGTTCTATTTTTCGGAGACCCAAGATCTGTGAAGTTTTCACTGACTTCTTGTTGGATTCTTGTTTGCATGTTGATTTTTGTTGAAGATTTGACTTCGATGTCTTCATGAAAGTTGAAGGTAACACATTAAAATACAACATACTCAAATTTGAAGCGAAAAGAACAAGTATAGCTTGGTGAATCGGCTAGATCTTGGAAATGATGGTGCTGGTGAAGTATTCCGAGACATCCGAGACTTCATGGACTTAAATGGTGACCATACTTTGGTTAGTTGACCTAGATCTCTTCATGAAACTTGTAAAGGACACCTTGGTACATAAAATACTAAAATTTCAGAGGAAACGAAAGACAATAGATGGGTGAAATCTTAATATTTGGGAGATGTGTATTCTGGACAACGCGGTAGTGGTTCCAGAAGTTTCGTGGGGCTGTATAAATTAATATAAAAATAATTTGGCTTAGAGTTCTTCATGAAAAATGCACGAAAATGTCTTGGCTATCACCCTGTAAAGTTTCGTAATTTTTGAAGGCCATATGAGTATTTTAATCGAATTTATTTGGAAACTGTGCAATTCTGGTCATTATCCGAATATCATGTGCTATTTTGTGGAAATTGTGAAATTATGTGAAATTCAATTTGGCCATGAATTTTGTATGAAATTGTCATCCTATTGGTTTGTTTAGTGATTGTTTGAATATTATGATTTTGGGAAAATCATAGATATTAAATTTAATATTTATTTATGAAAATAAATAAATATAATAAAAAATAATATTAAAATAAAAAGGGAATTATTTTATTGGCCATGAGTTCCATTGAATTTATTATGCATTGTTATATGACATTGGTGTATGTATGATCATAAATTGTGATGCATGTGTGAATCATATGCCATGTAATAATGACATTAAAAGGATGGTGAATGTGGAAAATGATAAGTGAGGAGTGGTTGTGGTGGATGATAATGCTTGGTGGCCTAGTGGCGTAATTCCAGAGATTCCCCGGGAGTGTCGGGATGCCCGATGGTATACGGTACGTAATTCCAGGGGAGGCCTGGTGGTATGTCGGTTTAGGCCCTGTCGGAGGTCTCTGCCCGAAGGAAATGCCTCGCGATGCCAGGATTTGGGTGCGAGATGCTCGGCTAGAAGGGTAAAGGCCGGATGTCCGGTTGTGTCTTGGATACATGCCCGGAGGTTCCTCGTGATGCTAGTTGGGATGCGAGATGCCCGGTTGTATCTTGGATACATGCCCGGAGGTTTTTCTCGCATGGGATGCGAGTGTAAAATATGAGATAAAATTGATGAATCGAGGAAGGGTGATGTGGTGATCAAATTTAAAGATAAAGATGAAAATTAACTCATGGCATGATATGGTATGATATGCATGATGATATGCATGATGATGGTGATGATATGTGATGTGATATGATGATCACCCATGGTATGATATGCATGATGATATGCATGATGATATGCATGATGATGGTGATGATATGTGATGTGATTTGATGATCACCCATGGTATGATATGCATGATGATATGCATGATGATGGTGATAATATGTGATGTGATATGATGATCACCCATGGTATGATATGCATGATGATATGCATGATGATGATGATGATGATATGTTATGTGATATGATGATCACCCATGGTTTGCTATGCATGATGATATGCATGATGATGATGATGATGAGATGTGATGTGATGATGTCATGATAAGGATGACATGTATGATATAATGATGCCATGATGATGATATGATATGCATGATGATAAGGCATGATGATGCATGATAGTATTACGCATGGCTGCAAGGTAAGTTACGTCTACAATGCATGTATGATTTGCATGATGCATTGAGTGGTTATTGGATTCCTTTACCTGCTGAGTGGTTGTACTCACCCCTTTTGGGGACTAACATTTCATATTAGTAGATGGTTTGAGCGGTTGGATATGACCGCGGGGAGAAGGATAGCAAAGGAGGGAACCTTTGGACGCCGACACTAGTTGATGGACCTTAAGCATACGATTGTGGGAGGAGATGTCGGTCATCTTTTAAAGTATAGCCGAGTATAGAAACATTGGCATTTTGATGTACTGACTAAAGATGTCCATATGCTTTATGTAAATAAACGTGTCCGGCTTTAACTTATATAAGATGTTTAGTAGGTGTGCATCGTTTCTATATATAGAGAAGGGAGTTAATGGATGTGCTTCTGCTATATGAATTGTGCAAGGGACCGATTTAAAAAAAAAGTATGTAAACCCCCAGGTTATATGGACCCGCTGCAATTGAAATGGTATGAGAGTGACATGTTAATAGGGAAAGTGAAAGGTAGAGCGAACTGTGGCGACCCTAATGGATCGGGGGCCGTCGAGGGGTGCCACAGCCTTTGTTGGTATCAGAGCTATGGTTCATTTGGAGTGATAAGGAGCCTCAGATGGAAATGAGGATAGAATGATGCACACCATAGGAAATAAAACGGAATAATTGAATAACGGGTGATGAGTATTCACTCGTAGATCCCTAGTAGTTGGCTTTGAGTTGACTTTAGGTACCAGTAACGTGTATATGTTACTTATGTAGTAGTAGTAGTCGCTTTGGATAGAGACAGTGAGTCTCAGATTATTCTTGAGGCAATGCTTGGAAATCGCAGGAAAGTCATGGTGCGAGCTGGAAGTGCTCATCCATCGAGGGCTGAAGCCTCTGCTACAAGGGCTGAACCCCGAATGGAAGATATCCTGCAAGCATTGGCCAATATTGGAAATCTGATGGAAAGGCAAGTGCAGCAACAACCCGGAGTAGAACGCCGTACTCAAGGACTGGTGGAACAATTTCTAAAGTTGAAACCACTTAAGTTTAGTGGGATGGGAAGTCCTGAGGAGGCGGAACAATGGATCGATGGAATGGAACGAATTTTTCGGTTGTTGGACTGTAGTGAGGCTGAGAGAATAGTTTTGGCAGAGTACCAACTGGAGGGAAATGCAAAGTTTTGGTGGAGAGCCTCGAAGGATACGATCTTTCCACCAGGTACTGATGTGAACTAGGAAGAGTTTGTTAGGGCTTTCGATAGGAAGCATTTCTCTGATTGTGCCAAGGATAGAAAGATCACTGAATTTGTTCAGTTAGAACAAAGGGAGCTGACGGTAGACCAGTATGAGGCAAAATTTTCTGAATTGTTTAGGTATGCTCCTAGGTTGGTTGAGGATCGAGAGGAAAAGGCTAAGAGATTCCTGAAAGGATTAAGGACTGATATTAGGAAAAAACTGGTGCCTTTGAATATAAGGGATTATAATGAGATTTATGAGAGGGCACAGTTGGCGGAGCAAGAGTTAGTAAGAGAGCAACTAGAACCTAAGAGGCAGATGACCTTTAATGATGTTCGAAGGGGTAAGAGAACCTATTCTGGTCAAGGTCCGACTTGGGAATTTAAGAAAAAGAGTAACTTTGGAAATTTTAAAAGAGCTTGGAATGGCCCGATTTTAGGGAGAGCACCCTACCAGGGTAATTTTTGCCAGAGATGTGGTAGACAACATGGGCCAGATGCTTGTAATAGCCAACTGAGATGTAATGGATGTGAGCAAATAGGACACTTTAAGAAAGACTGTCCACAAAAGAGGTTGCAGCCGAATGTTAGCTCGGTGCGACAGGTACGACAAAGTACTGTTGGACCAAATCCACCAAGGAATCCACAAAGGCCACCACCACAAGGAAGGGTGTATGCGGTCACTCAAGAGGAAGCAAGAGCTTCCAAAAGTGTTATCTCAGGTATGATTTTGATAGGGGGATAAGAAGGTATATGCGTTATTTGATGTGAGTGACACGCATCCATTTGTGTCTGAGAAAATTGTGAGGAGTAAGAACTGAATCTCTAGATATGCCTCTTTGTATTTTCTAGATCACTGAAAGATGTGTTGTTATCTACGTTAGTATATGAGATGTGTGACATAACCCTAGGGGAATGAGATCTGGAAATGGACTTGATAATGATAGTTATGTATGACTTTGATGTCATTGTAGGAATGGACTAGCTTCGTAAGCAATGGACTAGGATGAATGATCTCCTGAGATAGTACTTGCCCATGTGCTAAGGATAAAACTGTGAGGCTAAGAATGGGATAAGCCAAAGCGGATAATAACTCTGTAAGTTAATCCCTATTGAAACGAGACCCTTCAGTAGATGTGTAGTTCGAGTTCGAACCAGGCGAAAGCTAGTGTACCTGTAACGTCTCAGTTTGATGAGGGCGGGGAGTGGACGTCGAGGTCAGAGGACCTCAACAAGGAGCGGCTCCTGGCAGGCTTCTAGAATGGTGAAAGGGGACAGGAGTGAACCGAACTATGAACTGAACTGGGAAGGTAGTGTTTCTGGGATAATTTTATCAGAGTGGCGCAGCTGAAGCATGGTTAAGCTTGTAGAACTCTTGTTATGAGAAAGAAGGATGGTTGATGCAGTTGTGCTTTGATAATAGGCAATTGAATCATGTAATTGATGACGTATTCGACCAACTGCAAGGAAGTTTGGTTTTTAATTGACTTGAGATCAAGATACCAGTTAAGGATTAAGAAAGAAGACATTCCTAAGACCGCATTTATGACTCGCTATGGACACTACGAGTTCCTAGTTATGCTATTTGGATTGACGAATGCCTTAGTTGCATTCATGGATTTATTGAATAGGATATTTAGGCCTTATTTGGATTAAATTGTGATTGTCTTCATCTGATGATATCCTAATATATTCTAAAGTACCTAAAGGACATGCGTAGCATCTAAGCGTGGTGTTGCAAGCAAGGCTTAAGAAGTGAATTATGGAGAGTGAATTATGAATTTGAGGATTAAGATATGATCATTTGAGCTAAGCAGCAGTGACTTCCTATTTGAAGATTTCATTGGAAGTCTTGATGCATTACATGGAGGTATTTAATATGTATAGATTGATCTTAGAAGTCATGAGTTTGAGTGGTTATATGAGACACAAAATTATTTGTGGATTATATATTGGAATAATAGGTTTAATTGACGATGATCAACTTACAAATTCTAGGTGATGATCTCAGTTTGAAAAAGGTTTGGTGGAATTAGTGAACATGATCATTTGTGGTTATAATCTTTCCAAGATAAGATGGTGGAAGTTCAAATTGTGGATTTGATGAAAGATTAGTCTAAGTGATGATCATTTAGAATGAGATATGAGATATATTCGGTGGAAACTAGACAAGTTTTATTTTGGTGGATTGTCGATCTTTGAATTGAATGAGTCTTGATGGACTATAGATATTTGAATCGAAGGAATGATGCTATATTTTAGGCTTGAATTCATGTTGCAATGAAGGTGTAGTGAATGTCTTTGTTGGACTGAACCAAATGAGTTGTTAATGGTGCTGATTTTGATGGTTCTTGGCTTGAATTGATGGTGACTAAGGTATAGAAGTGATTCGGCTAAATGGTGTGTTAGATTGGAAATACTTGAGTTTGGATGTTTTCAAAGCTCTAAGATTTTATATGCAAAATACTTTGAAAATCGTAAGGTCGGAACTGAGTTTGATGACTCGCCAATGCGTTGATTTCGGTATTTCAAGAAAGGCTTAGGATTTTGGTATTTCAAAGTTTTTAGTTTCAAAAATCTTTACGATGGGACCAATATTATCGACTCGCTGAACTATGATTTTTAATACTTCAAGAAATGCTTATGGTTTTTGGAGAAAATTATCACCTGTACATTCCAAGTTTTGAACTTCAACCGACAATCAGATTTTGATTGTGAACTGTTTTAGAAAATCTCTTGAATTTCATCAAAATTTATGAGTACTGTGACACAGTGCCCAAATGTTTTAAGAAATGTTTTCTATTTCAAAGAATTCTGAACTTTTTATAGAAAACATTCCAACCCATTGGAGTTGGGATTGAGATTGGAATTTTGCCAATGTACCGATTTAAAAATTTACTAAGGGTTTTGATAAAGTATTTTATTTCACGCCATGATGCAAGTACGACTCAAGGCTTTACATGTGAATTCCGAAAAACATTTGAAATTTAAACGTGATCATGGATTTTATGGATTTGGTATCATGCTTTGATTTTGTGAATTGATTTCAACAATATGAGATTTACCTATTTTCAAATACTATCAATGTTATAATGCTGTGTCTTTGAAATCCCTATTTTATATCATAAGGTGGAATTTTCAAGAACTCAAAGGATTTTCCACATTGGTGATTTCAAAACATTTTGACATGGAAATGATATATGATTTCAAAGCTTGCTATTGTCATTGAATGCTTTTGAAAACCTCAGTTTGTATTGTTTGATTTCATGAAGGAAGATTCTCAAGCATTCAAAAGAAATTTCAGATGTGGTTGTTGTTTTAAAACTGTCTATGGTATTGAGATAAATTAAGATATGTTAAGAGCTTGCATCCTTAACTTTAGATGTAGTATCAACCCGACCCTAGTTGCATACTCGATCATGAAGCCATCAAAATAGATGAGGAAGTGAGGTACATTAAGGAGCCTGTGCAAGTATTGGATTGAAAGAAACAAATTCTCAGCACCAAGAGAATTCCATTGGTTAAGATATTATGGCAATATCATGATGTGGAGGAAGCCACATGGGAGAGTGAAAATGAGATGAGGAAAAGGTACTCTCACTTATTTCAAGAGACATAGGGGATGTCTAATTTCGAGGACGAAATTCTCTAGGGAGGGGAGAGTTGTGGCATCCCACAAATTCAAAGCCAAGCCAGAAGGTGTGTTAAAGTCTTTAATTAGGTGGTAGAATTTCCATGGCTTATGTTTTAGCCATTAGTCTTTTAATTTGATGATTTGTGCTTGTGATTGTGGAAATTTAAATTTAATAAGATTAATAATCTATGCTTGGCCATATGATTCAAATTTCAATGAGCAAAAATATCTTAAGACTTTGGCCAAGATTAAAAATTGAAATTTAGAAATATTTATAGAAGGAATTTCAAAAAAAAAAAAAAGAAAAGAGGGTTAATTTTTGAATGGGCCTTGGACCCATTAGCCTAAAGCTTGGTGGGCCAAGCTAGTCGGCCCATTAGAGCCCAAGAAGGGAATTCGACCAGCCCAAGGGGAGTGGCCGGATGGGCCTAAGCCCAAGCCCAATCAAATTCAAATTAAAACCCAATAAGACAAGTGGCAAATGGCAAGAGCATGCATTGGTTAATCTTTCGGCAAAGCAATGATTGCTAATCATGGGATTAAGGGAGTATAAAAGGGATGAGGAGAGAGAGTGGCCGGTTACTTGCTTCAATTCGTCCAAAGAGAGGGTGAGAAAGAGAGAGAGTTTGAGAGAAAGGGAGAGAGACCGAGAGGGAAGGAGGCGGAGCCGTGGGGTGCGCCGTTCGTTCGCCGTCCGATCGTCGCCGTTCGTCGTCGTGTGTCCATCTTAGAGGCAAGTGGAGTCCGTAACTTCTCTTGCATGTTTGTTGTGGTGGTTGCATGTTCGATTTTAGGTGTGATTTGTGCGAAAAACCGAGGTAAGAGTTGGTTATTTGCGAACCGTGTGACTGTTCTTGTTCGGTTTGTTGGAGTCAGTAGCTTGTTTGAGCTTGCATGTGTGTTTGGAGTCCGATTTTGGCTTCGATGTCTTCATGGAAGTTGTAGCTAACGTCTTTTACTAAAACATACTAAAATTTCGTGGAAAATGATGGAGATTTGAGGGGTCAAACCCTCATCCTACGGAGATGCTAGATCTGGAATATTTTCGTATGAACTGTTTGAGTCAGAATGTTGTGAGAGCTTTCATGCATGTTTAGAGTTCGATTTTGGCTGTGATATCTTCATGAGAGTTGTAGCTAACATCTTGAAATGCAACATACTGAAATGTCGTGGAAAATGATGAAGGTATGATGGGTTTAAGTTCTATTTTTCGGAGACCCAAGATCTGTGAAGTTTTCACTGACTTCTTGTTGGATTCTTGTTTGCATGTTGATTTTTGTTGAAGATTTAACTTCGATGTCTTCATGAAAGTTGAAGGTAACACATTAAAATACAACATACTCAAATTTGAAGCGAAAAGAACAAGTATAGCTTGGTGAATCGGCTAGATCTTGGAAATGATGGTGCTGGTGAAGTATTCCGAGACATCCGAGACTTCATGGACTTAAATGGTGACCATACTTTGGTTAGTTGACCTAGATCTCTTCATGAAACTTGTAAAGGACACCTTGGTACATAAAACACTAAAATTTCAGAGGAAACGAAAGAGAATAGATGGGTGAAATCTTAATATTTGGGAGATGTGTATTCTGGACAACGCGGTAGTGGTTCCAGAAGTTTCGTGGGGCTGTATAAATTAATATAAAAATAATTTGGCTTAGAGTTCTTCATGAAAAATGCACGAAAATGTCTTGGCTATCACCCTGTAAAGTTTCGTAATTTTTGAAGGCCATATGAGTATTTTAATCGAATTTATTTGGAAACTGTGCAATTCTGGTCATTATCCGAATATCATGTGCTATTTTGTGGAAATTGTGAAATTATGTGAAATTCAATTTGGCCATGAATTTTGTATGAAATTGTCATCCTATTGGTTTGTTTAGTGATTGTTTGAATATTATGATTTTGGGAAAATCATAGATATTAAATTTAATATTTATTTATGAAAATAAATAAATATAATAATAAAATAATATTAAAATAAAAAGGGGATTATTTTATTGGCCATGAGTTCCATTGAATTTATTATGCATTGTTATATGGCATTGGTGTATGTATGATCATAAATTGTGATGCATGTGTGAATCATATGCCATGTAATAATGAGATTAAAAGGATGGTGAATGTGGAAAATGATAAGTGAGGAGTGGTTGTGGTGGATGATGATGCTCGGTGGCCTAGTGGCGTAATTCCAGAGATTCCCCGGGAGTGTCGGGATGCCCGGTGGTATACGGTACGTAATTCCAGGGGAGGCCTGGTGGTATGTCGGTTTAGGCCCTGTCGGAGGTCTCTGCCCGAAGGAAATGCCTCGCGATGCCAGGATTTGGGTGCGAGATGCTCGGCTAGAAGGGAAAGGCCGGATGTCCGGTTGTATCTTGGATACATGCCCGGAGGTTCCTCGTGATGCTAGTTGGGATGCGAGATGCCCGGTTGTATCTTGGATACATGCCCGGAGGTTTTTCTCGCATGGGATGCGAGTGTAAAATATGAGATAAAATTGATGAATCGAGGAAGGGTGATGTGGTGATCAAATTTAAAGATAAAGATGAAAATTAACTCATGGCATGATATGGTATGATATGCATGATGATATGCATGATGATGGTGATGATATGTGATGTGATATGATGATCACCCATGGTATGATATGCATGATGATATGCATGATGATGGTGATGATATGTGATGTGATTTGATGATCACCCATGGTATGATATGCATGATGATATGCATGATGATGATGATGATGATATGTGATGTGATATGATGATCACCCATGGTTTGCTATGCATGATGATATGCATGATGATGATGATGAGATGTGATGTGATGATGTCATGATAAGGATGACATGTATGATATAATGATGCCATGATGATGATATGATATGCATGATGATAAGGCATGATGATGCATGATAGTATTACGCATGGCTGCAAGGTAAGTTACGTCTGCAATGCATGTATGATTTGTATGATGCATTGAGTGGTTATTGGATTCCTTTACCTGCTGAGTGGTTGTACTCACCCCTTTTGGGGACCAACATTTCAGATTAGTAGATGGTTTGAGTGGTTGGATATGACCACGGGGAGAAGGATAGCAAAGGAGGGAACCTTTGGACGTCGACACTGGTTGATGGACCTTAAGCATACGATTGTGGGAGGAGATGTCGGTCATCTTTTAAAGTATAGCCGAGTATAGAAACATTGGCATTTTGATGTACTGACTAAAGATGTCCATATGCTTTATGTAAATAAACGTGTCCGGCTTTAACTTATATAAGATGTTTAGTAGGTGTGCATCGTTTTTGTATATAGAGAAGGGAGTTAATGGATGTGCTTCTACTATATGAATTGCGCAAGGGACCGATTTAAAAAAAAAAAAGTATGTAAACCCCCAGGTTGTATGGACCCGCTGCAATTGAAATGGTATGAGAGTGACATGTTAATAGGGAAAGTGAAAGGTAGAGCGAACTGTGGCGACCCTAATGGATCGGGGGCCGTCGAGGGGTGCCACACCTGTCCCACACAAGATCTAAAGTTGCATGACCAATATACACACCGATTGGTGGGAAACTCCCTCTTTCCACCCCAATCACATCAACCAATGTGTCCATATCCACCACAAATTTTTTGTCCTTGACTGTAAAAGAAAATCTACTCGCATCTAGAAAAAATAGATTTGAATAGAAGTAAGTTGTAAATTCTGGGTAGGCGACAGTCGTCTCAGAGCAAAAACGTTCTAGTTGAAGAAGAGCAAACTTCTCCCTTCATTTCACCTTCAAGGAATCAAGAAAATCAAAGTCTACACTTTTAGGGTTCATTACCCCTCTCTTCAGCAGTTTCGAGTAAGTCTTCTTATGGTCCTTAGAACAAAAAAGATATGTTCTTTCACCACAAACATTTGCAGCAACGCCCATCCTAGGCTGAAAATTCGTATACATCCTCTCATCATCATCCTTCCCTTTAGGCTGATTAAAAGTTCTGAACCGTGGATCACTTGGAAAGTTGGCAAAAGTTCTTGCTGCCAAACCTATAGGCGCGATGCCCATCCTTTCCATTGTTCTCAAAAAGTGAGTTTAATTCTTGTATCCTCTTTTGCTTAAGAACTCATCAATTAACGACATCGTAGTTCCACCCTCCTTTAACCTAGAGTAGAGTTTCAAGAGAAATTCAGGCTTCAGAGTTCTTATGGGTTCAACATTTTCAATGATCTCTTCTTTTGCCTGTTGCTCTAGAGGAACTTGTGTCGCTTGCTGTGAAAAGTGACATTGTTGGAATGTTGTTGTTGACTTTGCTGCCACTGCTAAGGAGAGTCTTCTTCCTCAGTTAACTCAAAGTGCGTAGGACCCTCTTGCATATGCTGTGGTCCCCTACTTGCGATTATAGAAGATTTTCTTTGGGAAGACATTGTCACTCTCTTTGAGGGATTCCTCGAACTCGATTGTGAAAATGATGAGATTTTTCTGGATTAAACTAGAGAGAAAGTGTGAGAAAGTGGAGTGCTGTATTCTAGAGTTTGAGTGAGTGTAAACGGAGAAGAAGGAAATCGACAGTATATAAAACAGACGAAACGGGGTATATGGATCGTCACAAAGGAAAAAGTAAAAACTACTTTTTTGAAAATGAAAAACTGCCATAAATTCAAAACTCAAAAAAAAAAAATTCTAAAGATAACGATTCAAAAACTACCTTTTCAAAATTTCTTCATAAAATTAAATTTCTTGAATTTAAAAAGAAATTAACTTACAGTCGTAACTTTTGGACATTCTAAGTCTGATCATCTTCAGACTTTAACTGATAAAGAATATGATGTTCAGTCTAGTGTGAATAGACTCAAATAGGCTTTTCTCCAATGGCTTTGTAAATATGTTTGCCAACTGATTCTTCGAGTCAATGAACTGTATCATAACTTCTTCATTCTGAACATGATCTCTAACGAAATGACGTTGTATTTCTATGTGCTTTGCTTTTGAATGAATAATTGGATTCTTTGTGAGATTGATGGCACCGGTGTTGTCACATTTGATCTCGGTGCACGAATCTTCAACTCCAAAGTTTCTTAGCTGTTGCTTTATCCACAAGATTTGAGAACAACAGCTTTCAAGAGCTACATACTCTACTTATGTTGTTGAAAGAGCTATAGTACTCTGCTTCCTTGAGAACCAAGACACCAGCTTGTTGCTTAGCAATTGATAAATACCGAAAGTACTTTTTCTATCAACTTTGTAACCTGCTAAATCTGCGTCTGAATATCCAAGGAGAGTAAAGTCTCATTCTTTGGGATACCCCATACCTAGCTTTGGAGTAGTTACAACGTATTTGATGATGCATTTTGCAACACTTAAATGAGATTCTTTGGAATCTGATTAGAATCTAGCACAAATACAAACACTAGACAAAATGTCAGGTCTAGAAACAATAAGATAAAGAAGCGAACTAATAATGCTCTTGTAGAGCTTCTAGTCAACTTTCTTTCCTCCTTCATCTTTATCCAACTTTGAAGAGCTTGACATTGATATCTTATTCTTTTTGCAATTCTCCAATCCGAACTTCTTGATGAGATATTTTGCATATTTTTCTTGGTGAATGGAAATTCCTTTCTTCACTCATTTGACTTGTAATTCGAGAAGGAAAGTTAATTCACCCATCATGTTCATCTCGAATTCATATTGCATAGACTTAGAAAACTTTTGGCATAGGTTTTCATTAGGTGATCCAAAGATAATATCATCAACATAGATTTGAACAAGTAGAAAATCTTTACATTCTCTTTTAATGAACAAAGTAGTATCCACCTTCCCTTTAAAAAAAACATTTTGAATTAGAAATTTACTTAACCAGTCATACTAGACTCGAGGTGCTTGCTTTAATCCACATAGAAGCTTTATCAGTCTAAAGACTGAGTCTAACCTTTATGGATCTTCAAATCCAGGAGGTTATTCCACATAGACTTATTCTTGGATGAATCCATTAGGGAATGCACTTTTGATGTCCATTTGGAATAACCAGAAATGTTTATAGCAAGCAAAAGCAAGTAATAATCTAATTGCTTCTAACCTTACTACTGGTGAATAAGTCTTATCATAGTCTTTCCATTTTTCTTGCGTATGTCCTTTGGCCACGAGTCTTGTTTTGTTTTTGACCACTTTTCCTTTCTCGTTCATTTTGTTTTTGAAAACCCATTTAGTTCCAATAATATATTTACCTTTTGGTTTAGGAATTAGCTCCCAAACATCATTGATACTGAACTATCTCAGCTCTTCTTGCATAGCTTCAATTCAGCTTTCATCAAACAGGGCTTCTTCTATGCTTTTGAATTCTATCTCAGAGATAAGTGTTAATGTGCTAGACTCTTCTCGTATTTTGGATCTAGTGCAAATTCCTTCATCAATGTTACTAATGATGAGCTCTTTGGGATGACTAGACTTATGTTTACAGTTGTTGGTTGATTTATGAGTCTATTGATCCTCAGTTTCAATAGAATCTACTGGTTTTTCTTCTTGTTGTTCTTTAGAAGTCTGAAACACTTTGGGGAAAGCAGATTTTGTAAGGTTGGTGTGAAAATCATGGCTATTTTGACAAGCGAACAAGCTGGAATTGCCTCAGAGAACTCACTGTCTTCTCAAGCCCTCCAATAGTCTCCTTCAGTTGCTATAAATCTTCTCCCTTCACAGTATCTTGCACTTGATTCTTTAGGGCGAATAACTGTTCTTCCAACGAAATTGAAATAGCCAAAAAAGCCTTTTTGAGATCTTTTATCTCATACTCCAAACCATATTAATGTTTCTTTAAATCCAACAGAACATCTATCATTCGTGAAAAGTCCGTTGAATATATTAATGCAGCACTGGGTCCTGCCAAATCTATTCCTTGAGTCTTGAGATTGGATGGATTTTTGGCAATTTGTCTACTATGACTATGAGTGAATGCCTCAAGGTCTGGTTCTAGATGGTGAGAGGCATACATGTCCTCTGGATCCGCTACAGATTGACTAACATCACTAGTTATAATAAGTGAAGAAATATCTCGTTTTTAGTAGCTCCCCCTATTTTTGTGCCTTCAGGTGGAGAAGTAAACTCTTCTTCCTATTCTGCTTCAGCAAGAGAGTGATGTTTTTCTTTTCCTTTCACTCCAACAGTTCCACTCCTTGTTTGTTCTGAGTTACTTGACAAGGATACAGCCAAGGTAGGCTCAAATGAATCATCTCAAGCCTCTTCTTCCTCTTCTTCTCTTCTTCCTTCCTCTTCTTCTTCTTCTTCTTCTTCTTCTTTTTTCTTCATTCCTCTTTTTCTTCTTCTCTTCTTCCTTCCTCTCTTTTCTCTATCTCTTCTCTAGTCTCTCCTTCATCTGTCTCTTGAAAACTGACGAAACTCTTCAAGTTCCTTAAGGTTGAAAGAGTCATCTCATCCTCATCTTCTGTATCCTGCAAGATGAGGGTTCTCTTCCTTTTTACTGGAGCATTCATGGGCTCCTTGCCTTTCCTTTTGGCCGTTGTAGAGCCTTGTTTCGCCTTGACGAAAGACTTCTCCTTCATGCGCTCTAATACCTTGTTAAACTCTTTCAGACGCATCTTGGTGACCATTTTAAATCCAATCACCATTAGAGTAATACTTGTCAAACACAAAGGTGCAGGAATGTGAATTTTGAAATGTTTGAAAAGGCGCGTGATAAGAGCAGAATAAGGGAGTTGTCCCTTATCTTTCACCATTATCATGTACATGTGAAACAGGATGGTGTGAGGCATAGAGAATTTGTAGCCAACATTGATGGCATACATCAACTTTGCTTCATAACGAGACACATCAGTCTTGGATGTTGATTTTGGACAGATGCAGTTGATCACGATTTTATGCAGCAAGATGTTGGGGGCATTCATCCTAGAGTTGGAGATCTTGCCTTCAGCAAAACTGTCTTTTACCAATGTTAGTGTAGCGTGAGCAATAGACACACTGATTGGTTGGAAACATGCTCTTTTCACCCCAATCAAGTCAGTAGAAGTGTCCATATCCACCAAATACTTCTTATCCCTAACTATGAAAGAGAAACTCTTTGCATCAAAAAATGATAGATTCGAATAGAAGTAGGTTGTGAGTTTTGGATAAGCAATTGTAGACTCAGAATAAAAATGCTCCAATTGAAGAAGTGCAAACTTCTCCCTCAGATTTACTTGCACAGTATCAGGAAAATCAAAATCAATGCTTCTAGGGTTCATAACTCTTCTCTTCATCAGTTTTGAATAAATTTTCTTGTGGTCCTTAGACCAGAATAAACTCGCTCCATTACCACCAACATTTGCAACCACTCCCATCCGAGGCTGGAAATGTATAAACATTTGTTCGTCATCGTCCTTTCCTTCTAGCTGATTAAACGTGCCATATTTTAGGTCACTAGGAAAGTTAGCAAAAGCTTTTCAGCAGACCTTTTTTTCTGCAATGCCTATCTTCTCCATATCGCGTAAGAAAAGAGTTTCATTTTTGTAGCCTCTCTCTCTCAAATACTCATCGATCAAAGACATAGCAGTACCTCTTCTTTGAACTTAGAATAAAGTTTAAAAGCAACTTTAGGTGTCAGCGTTCTTACTAGTTCAATTTCTTCAATTATTTCTTCTTCTAGTTGAGTCGGTGGAGGAGACTAACGCTGTTAAGAAGGTTGATGCTGACTTGGTTGCTACTAATGAGAAGAGTCTTCTTCCTCGGTCAAATCGAAATGTGTAGGACTCTCAGACATGAGCCGTGGTCCCCTGCTTGCGATTCTCGAAGACTTTCTTGAAGACATTGCCACTTTAAGGAAGAAATTCTTAAATTTGCTTGAAAAAAGATGAGAACTTTTGGAATAAATTACAAAGAAAGTGAGAGCAAATGTGATTTTTGTATTCTAAGGTTTGAGAGTGAAAACAGAGAAGACGAATCTCAACAGTATATAAAACAAGTGAAGCGAGATAAATGAATCGTCATAAATGAAAAACTGCCATAATTTTAAAAACGAAAAGATAATTGCTAAAAATAAAATAAGTAGCGATTCAAAAAGTAATCGTACCTTTTTAAACTTTTATCCAAAAATTAAATTGCTAGTATCGAAATAACTCAGAGTCGTAACTCTTAGTCATTCTGAGTTTGAATACCTTCAGACTTTGCTTCTAAGTCTTGAACACTTCCAAACTTTACTTGATAAAAAAAGTGATGTTTAATCTGGTGCAAATAGACTCAAATAGACTTTTCTCCAGTGGCTTTGTAAATATGTCTGCCAGTTGATTCTTTGAGTCAATGAACCAAATCATAACTTCTCCATTTTGAACATGATTTCTAATAAAGTGATGTCGAATCTTTATATGCTTTGCCCTTGAATGCATAAGTGGATTCTTTGTGAGATTTATGGCGCTGGTGCTATCACATTTGATCTCGGTGCATGATTTTTCAATTCCAAAGTCTCTTAGCTATTGTCGTATCCATAAAATTTGAGAGCATCAACTTCCAAGAGTTACGTATTCTGCTTCAGCTATTGAAAGAGCTACAGTACTTTGTTTTCTTGAAAACCATGATACCAGCTTGTTTCCAAGCGATTGACATGTACCAAAAGCACTCTTTTTGTCCACTTTAAAACCTGCTAAGTCTGCATTTGAATATCTAAGGAGAATAAAGTCTCCTTCTTTTGGATACCACAGTCCTAGCTTTGGAGTTGTTGCAATGTATTTGATGATGCGTTTTGCAGCAGTTAAGTGAGATTTTTTGGGATTTGATTGGAACCTAGCTCAAATGGAAACACTAAACAAAATATCAGGTCTAGATGTAGTAAAGTAAAGAAGTGAACTAATTATGCTCATGTATAGCTTCTAGTCTATACTCTTTCCTTCTTCATCTTTATCTAGCTTTGAAGAATTTGACATAGGTATCTCAGTCTTTTTGCAATTTTCTAAATCGAACTTTTTGACAAGATCTTTTGCAAATTTCTCTTGGTGAATGAAAATTCCCCTTCTTTAATTTTTTGACTTGTAATCCAAGAAAGAAGGTTAATTCACCCATCATGTTTATCTCAAATTCATCCTGCATAGACTTAGAAAACTTCTCGCACAGATTTTCATTAGATGATCCAAAAATAATATTATCAACATAGATTTGAACAAGTAGAAAATCTTTACCTTCTTTCTTAATGAATAAGGTAGTATCTACTTTACCTTTATCAAAACCATTTTGAATTAGAAATTTACTTAACCTATCATACCAAGCCCAAGGTGCCTAATTTAGTCCATAAAGAGTCTTTTTCAGTCTGAAGACTGAATTTGGCTTTCTTGGATCTTCAAAACCAAGTGGTTGTTCCATATAGACTTCTTCTTGGATAAATCCATTTAGGAATGCACTTTTTACGTATATTCTGAATAACCTAAAATTTTTATAACAAGCAAAAACAAGTAATAATCTAATTGTTTCTAACCTAGTTACTAGTGCATATTTCTTGTCATAGTCTATCCATTCTTCTTACGTATATCCTTTGGCTATGAGTCTTGCTTTGCTTCTGACCACTTTTCCTTTCTCGTCCATCTTGTTTTTGAAAACCTATTTAGTTCCAATAATAGAATTGCCTTTAGGTTTATGAATAAGTTCCCAAACATCATTAATGCTGAACTGTCTGAACTCTTCTTGCATAGCTTCAATCCAACTTTCATCAACCAAGGCTTCTTCTACAATTTTGGATTCAATTTCAGAAACAAGTGCTAAAGCACCAGACTGTTCACGCCTTTTGGATCTGGTGCGAATTTTTTCATCGATGCTGCTAATGATGAGTTCCTTGGGATGACTTAACTTATACTTCCAATTGTGGGTTGGTTTGTGAGTCTGCTGATCCTCTGTTCTAGTTAAATCTTCTGGTCATCTTGTTGTTGAACTTCAAGAGTCTGAGCCACTTTGAGAGAAGTAGACTTTGTAGGATTTGGAGTAGGTTCAGATTCTTCAAGTTGAGCCTGATTTATTTGATTCTGCATTGAGTCTTGAAACTTGATATTCATAGATTTTTCCATAAGCTGACTCTTCTTGTTGAATACTCTGTAAGCTTTGCTTGAAGTTGAGTAGCCAAGAAAAATTCTTTCGTTTGATCTTTCTTCAAATTTACCAGTTCAATCATTTGCATTCTTTAAAATAAAACACTTGCAACCAAACATATGGAAATAAGAAATAATTGGCTTCTTTCCTTTGAATAACTCATAAAGAGTTTTATCCAGAATAAGCCTTAAGAATACTCTGTTAATGATATAACAAGCTGTAGAAACTGCTTTAGTCCAAAAACGAGAAAAAATATTACTTTCAATTAAGAGTACTATAGCCATTTTCTGTAAATATCTATTGTTTCTTTCCACAACTCCATTTTGTTTTGGAGTATATGGAGAAAAGAAAACATGCTGAAAACCAGAGTCATCATAGAATTTTGCAAAATCTTAGTTTTCAAACTCTCCTCTATGGTCTGTCCTAATACACTAAATAGCATATCATTTTTCATTCTAAACTTTCTTTGCAAATTTTGAAAAACAAGAAAATGTTTCAGACTTACTTGCCAAGAAGTATACCCATGTAAAGCGAGAATAATTATCAACGATTACTAAACAATATCTCTTTCCACCAATACTTTGAGTTTTGGTTGGTCCAAAGAGATCCAAATGCAGAAGCTACAAAACTTGATTAGTAAAAACTTTGTTTATAGGTTTGAAAGAACTTCTAATCTGTTTTCCCAAAACACATGGTATGCATAATTGACATTTTTGATACGTTAGGTTGGGCAGTCCACGAACAAGCTTCTTGGATGATATATTGGCAATTTGCTTCATGTTGACATTGCCAAGTTTTCTATGCCAGAGGTTTGCTTCATCTTGAATGTATATTAGACACTGAGAGCTTTCAGGTTTTATATATATAAGATAGATATTCCTATGTCTTCATCCAGTGAAAGATTGAGATAAATCCTTACTAGTTCCAAAACAAATACCTTTTTGAAAGTTAATTTTGAATCAAGTATCACACAATTGACTGATGCTAAGTAGATTGTAATTCAGACCTTCCACCAATGAGACATTGTTGATTGTGAGATTTCCAATTTTTACAGTTCCACATCCAATAATTCTTCATTTGCTATTTCCACCAAAAGAAACTTTTCTTCCTTTTATTTGCACAAGCTTTATAAAACAACTTGGATCTCCTATCATGTGTCTCGAGCAGCCACTATCCAAATACCACTTTATCTTTTTCTTGATAGTGACTTGCAATTATAATAAAGAACTTAAGCTTTCTTTGGTACCCACATTTTCTTGGGTCGAGGGGAGTTAGTGTAATATACAGTCTTTGCCTATTCCTTCTTAATAGGTCTCCAAACCATAGGATATTTTTTCTCAAAATGTTTTGAGCTATTACACTTTGAACATTTGAGAGCACTTCGGCCAATAGGTTTTACAAAAATTTTTTGAAAATGTTGTCGGTCTTTATTTGATTCTTTCTTTTACTTTTAGAAAATCAATTAAAGGAATAGTTTCTGGTATCATACCCAAACTAGATTTGTTGAAATATGGTTTTTGAATTGAAAGAATATTTTCCAACTTCTCAAATCATATTGAAAACCTTTTTTGTAATATTTGAAATATCCTCTTTTAAGAATATGTTTCCTTTGAAATAGAGTCTGCATTTTCTTTTAAAACAACAAAACTTTTGTCTAAATTTTGAAACTTTTCTTTTCAAGAGATTTCCTATTGCTTCAGTTTAGAATTTTCCCTTTTTAATTCAGAGATCCTTTTAAGAGGAGTTTTGAGACTAAAACAAAATTCATCTATATACTTTGAGACTTTAGCATGAATTATTAAATTACTAACCTTAATTTCACTTTCTAAGTCTGAGTATGAGTCAAAATTTGTTCCAAAATCTGAGTCTGATTTTGAGTTTGCTATTAAACATATGTTGGCACACTCTTCATCACTTTCCTCACATTCTGTATCACTCCATGTCTCTATTTTGAGAGCCTTCTTAGAATTTCTCAGTTCTTACTTTCTTTTTCTTCAACAGATGACAGTTAAGTCTGATGTGTCCTTTTTTCTTACATTCAAAACAGACCACATCTTTGTTGACCTCGTCATCTCAGTTGATTTGTTCTGAAATTTTTGAGAGCCTTGCTTCTTCCAATTAAATCTTCTTCCATTTCTATTCAGTTTCCTGAATCTTACTATCATGAGTGCTAGCTCTTCATCATCCATGTCATCTTCAAAATCTGTATCATCATAATCATTGTTAGATTTTAAGGCAATTGACTTCTTACCTTTAGGATCTTCTTCCTCATTAAGTTGCTCCACTTCATATAACTGAAGTGTGCCTACAAGTTCATCAACTGTAAGAGGCATGATCCTTTGGATTTCTCTTATTGAAGTCTTCACATGATTCCAATCTTTGGATAGTCCACGTAGCAATTTATTGACCTTCAATGGTCCTAAGGTTGGCTGTCCCTAATATGATAGACCGTTTACAATTTATGTGAAACGCCTAAACATGTCAGTAATTGATTCTCCTGGTTTCATCTTGAAGGCTTTATACAGTCTGAGTAAGATATTGATTTTTGTTTCTTTAACTCAATCAATTCCTTCATAGGTAACATGCAACATATCCTAGACTTCTTTGGTTGTTTCACAAGATGAAATTCTATTATATTCAATAGGAAAGATAAAGCACAGTATAAAGAGTAGATTGCTTTAGCATCAAGAGCTTGTCTCTTGGTTATTTCTTCTTATGCTATTTTGCCAGCATCCACAACTTCTTTTCCTCTTTCTGAGACTGATGCAGCTTTAAGAATGATTCCATTTTCCACTACATCCCATTCCAGTACATCCCATTCCAGGAGATCTTTCGATCTTAGGAATGTCTTCATCTTGTTTTTCCAAACATTGTATTCCTTTCCATCAAAGTAAGCAGGTCTGGTATTGCTTTGGCCTTCAACCAAACCTGAAGCCAAAATACTAATCATAGATCTTTAGCTCAGAAATAAAAACACTTCAATAAAACGAGCACACAAGCTCTAATACCAATTGAAATGACTAGTAAGATAACTTGGAGGGGGTGAATAGGTGATAAAGAACTTTAGAATAATTTGCTATCAATATAAACAGTAGTAAACAGTTATATGAAGCTGTAAATTGAAAGAAGGAGTTTAAGGTAAAGAGAATAGAAACACAATGTTTATAGTGGTTCGGTTTAGATCAAGCCTACGTCCATTCTCCCACTCTGACAGCCCACTAGTTAGATCTCACTAAGGATCAAAAGAGATGTTACAGTCTTATGTCCTTGACTTTACAGTGTAGAGACTCTACTACACTTCTTCAAAATCTCATAAGTGTTTACTCTCTCTCTTGAGTACAAGTAAAGCTCTATGATTGAAAATAGCAAAGAACTAAGAGCTTCAAACTTTGGAATTTGTCTTTCATGCATACACTTGAATAACTTGAGCGTCTTCCTTATATACTCCTTCATGCATTCACAACCGTTGGCACTTTCCAAAGGAGTTCTTCCAATCTACCCATTGGACAGAATCAATTAAGGAGATCTCGAGTCATTTAAGGAATGTGATGATAGCCCACCAATCCTGCTTGCCTATACAATCAGAATCCAAGTTTCCATAAGTAGAACTTTCCAAGTATACTTTGTCTTTCAACAAATTTGATTATCCGAATTGATTCCAATAAGAATAATGGATCACGAGATGATATCTCTAGCTGTAAGATCTTCTACAAAGCGTACAAACTGAATCCTTGAAGATAAACTCGCATTTGGATAAGTCTTCTCTTCGTCGGTCTAGAAACTGTCAGTGAGGGTAGTTTTGAGTCTTGAGTCTTGCGGTTATCAGACTTTGACGACAGAGTCTAGAGTTCTTCAGACTTTAACATGTGAGTCTAGAAGTCTTCAGACTAGACTGATGGATAGACTGATAGAAACGTTTTGTTAATTTCAAAATAATAAGAAAGTTTTCTCCAACAAAAGCAACAGTAGGGCAGGCATGGGGAACCGACGAAGAGATAGCAGAGAGCAGGGTATGCAGGGAAATCTGCATGCAAAAAGAAAAGACAGGAGGGGGAGAAAAAAAGGGGGAACCCAGAGAAAGGGAGAGCTTGAGGGAGGGAGCTCGAGAGAGAGACTAGAGGGGATAGGTGAGTGAAAAAAAAAAAGAAGAAAAAGAAGAAAAAGAAGAAAAGGGGGGGAATTGTTCATCTTCTTCATAGTAGCTGCTACTCATACGCGCAGGCCACCGCCGCTTGTTCGTCTTGCTCACATCTCTGCTAATCACCGCCACTCACCCCCTCATGCCAACCCTCGCACCAACATGGTCACTCGTTCCCCTTGCTGCAATCGTGGCATCCACATCTCCGCCCGACGACCCACCTGTCACAACACCTCCGTCTACCGTCATCATTACCACTCTTTGCCCTTCAAGCGACGCCCGCACCTTCGTGCTATTGCTGCTAAAGCGTCAAACATTTGCAAGCACTGCTAGCAACAGCTCAAGCCACCACTGGAGTCCTTGGCTGGTCGGCGACCTACGATGTCTCCTTAGTGGGTCAAAGGCGGGTCGAGCAGGAGCCTCCAATCAAGTAGGGTTTGACCCCAAATCGGGTCAGGCTTGTTTCACTCTTTAGGCTAAGATGAATTTGGCATATTGGGCTCATTTTGTCTTCTTGGGCTAGGTTTAGTTATATGCTTTTTAAGGGCCCGTGGGTGGCCCTTTTGCAAAAGGGGTTGGGCCCGTCGATCAGGCCCAACCCACATTTAAATATAGGTCTGACCATTTGGTCGGGCCTTGCCCTTTTCGGGCGGGCCGAGGGACCTACCCCTGAATCGGACTAAACCCGGGTCCGGTCGACCCGGTTCGCCTTTTTTTTTGAAAAAAATTCAAAAAAATTAATAAAAACTAAAAATTTTCAAAAATCCAAAATTTGTAAGGTTTGATTGGGAATTGCTATGTATTGCCTTTCAAGTGTGATTTAGACCTTTATTTGTTCATATATTGATTTTATCACATGTTTAATTTGCATATTTAATTATGTTTAATTGCATATGCTCTATGTACTGCAATTGTGATCTTGGTTGTTAATTGTTATTTTAATGATTGCGTACCCACATGATCACCTCATATGTTAGTATATAAGTATAAAATCAATCCAAACTACCCGACAAAGATCTTTCTTTTAAAATAAACAAGATTAGGTACCGAAATGACACTAATTGGTCAATTAGTATAATCAAATCTCCAACCCTAGATTCTCTGGTTGCGTAGAAAGTGCAGCATACTCCCGTGCCTCACTTGATTCCTAGCCAACCCCAATAAGCTAGTGGCAACTCGTTTTTGCGAAATTCATAAGAATATCCCAATGTCCCGCGAGATATGGGCTTGGGAGAGCCCGCGCCTAATCATGGACCTTAGGCCAGTCCTTTAAACAATACTCCTAAACCTATTTCTTTTCCCGAGGGATAGGTCGTGGCATAGATGTCTCTATTTGACAGAAAAACACGAAAATAATTACGCATGCGCGGTGGTGGGTTAATAATAATCAAAGTGCCGTGGAGACCAAATATACTGATGTCTTCCATGAAGGGACATAGAGAAATCTCGTACACATAAGATTCATCATACGTAAATTACATGTTTTTGAAAGAGACACAATTGCACCCTCTTCGTAATTGAAAAGCAGACGATACTTTCACAGATTGTGTTTCTTATAATGATCATCTCACCCTCCCAAATTTAGACATAGAGATGAAGAGGAAGGCGTGGAGTCAGAATCACTTCTAGAGGAGTAACTCTAGGGCTGGTGACTCCCATACCTGCCGTCATATCTACCGGTCCATCCGATGCGGTCTCGATCTCAAAACTCTGCAACAAAGTCGCAAGCACAATGTGCAACGCTTGAAGAGCAAAGGAAACTGCGGGGCACATCCTTCTGCCACTTCCGAAGGGCAAATACTCGAAATTCTGACCCCGAACGTCCAAATCCTTGTGAGTGGTCAGGAATCTCTCGGGCCGAAACTCGAGAGGAGCGGGCCAGACCAGCGGATTCTTGTGGAGCTTCGAGATGTTGAGCAGGAGCCGAGTGCCTGCAGGGACACGATAGCCGCCGATCGTGCAGTCCTCAACGGACTCATGGGGCACGGAGAGGGGCGCGGCAGGATAGAGACGCAGTGTCTCTTTGATGATAGCTTGGAGGTACACTAAGTTCTTGACGTCGGACTCGGTCACTTGTCTCTCTCGTCCAATTTGAGAGTCTAGTTCTTGTTGAGCCTTCTTTAGTACATGGCGATTGTTGAGTAGAAGGGACAGAGCCCATGTCAATGTGACCGCCGTGGTGTCTGTGCCTCCCGATATAAGTGCCTACGAATATACATACATAGTTTTTCTTTATGCTTGTCATTATTGAAGTAAATATACAACTGATGCAACTTAACTGACAATTTCTAATACATCTAAACTTAATTTAGTTAGAGTAAGGATGACATTTTTTTCCTGTGAAAGTCGTACCTTCTTCTCACAACTTGAATCATATATAAATTTCTTTTATTCACATTGGACACCTAACATGAATCTAGAAATGATCTTTGACGGCAATATTAAATATTGTCATCTGTTGGCTCTTTGTCAGAAACACAAACGACAATGACTTCCATAAATAACTTATAAAAGTAATCGATAAAGGCAATCGACGTCAATGAATTGGATAGTACCTATCTTCTTGATCCAACGTTGGCATTTTTAACGTTGGACCGAAAGACAGGCCCTAAAGAAGAATTTGTCCTGAAAGTTTAGGAATAATTAACTCAAAAACGTCAGATTAGACGGGAGTTAGTGGGTAGTTGAGATGTCTGAGACTTAAAAATAATTTCCTTTGGCTTTGTCGTCCATTTGAACTTCCGGTTCAAAGATGCCTCTTATTAGATAGACGATTCTTTTAATGTGATTGTTTAGTACGTCAACAAATACAAACGAATTACTGTGCAAACATAATATTGACCACTGTAAAATCACATAAGATGAATGGCTTCGATTTGCAGGATAAGTATGGTTACGTCCTGTAGACTTAATTACACATAATATTTCGTGTTTAGGAGATTTACACTTTGCAACGTGTGATTTGTCTACAAACAACTCTTTCCATTATAAACGGCGCAGCCTCATTATATTGCCGTTATTTCCTTTCTTTCCTATTGGTCTTTCTTTCGTCAATAGAAGAAATGTGTTTCATTCAATTATTTTAAACATAAATTTTTCCTTGATAATGCCCTTCGGTCGAATTAACAACTAGACAAGCTACAACATAGAGTAAAAGGTTTATAAAATAATTAGTGAAAACCAATTCGCTTACTTCATTTATCACATCGTTTTTTTTAATCAACAACCCTTCTTAATACCAACTCGCAAGTACAAATTTATGAAAGAACAAGACAAACTGATTTGAGAAACTTAAATCACTAAATATTAATTGAAAAAATCGTCGTAAAACGATACTCGCAGCAAAACGTGAGGTTTTCATTCTCTCTCTCCTCTTTGCTATATTTGTCTTTGGCTTTTTCATTTTCTGATTTTCCCAGTGCTACGATAAAAATCTTCAATCCTCCACGACCTTAAAATGAAAGCTTAGAAATGTAATTCAGCTTAGATTAATAGAGATAGTAACAGTATGAATATATTTGAGTTGCCAAAGTTATGATTGTTGATAGAATAATACTATGGATGCCGAATCTAATTATGAAACTGGCTACTGATCTATTGATGAGCCAGTTGTTCAAACTTCAAATACCCAATCATAATCAATTTCATCATTTAGTAAATCAATTTCATAAATTTAGTATTAACATTTCAAACATTTATTCGTAATTTTATGTTGTACCCTTGGCCTATATGGCAATTTTCATTGCTGAATGACCAAAGGCCACATGCAAAAACAAGGAAAAAGCTACGGTGGCTCCTGATTCCTTGAATTGGAAACCCGCCTTCTCCTTCCAACAAAGAGAACCTCCATTGCTAAAACAACGAGTGCCCAAGTCAATTTGAATTAGCTTAGATAAGCATGATTAAATTACCAAAAAAGTTATAAAATTATTGCACTTGTGCCAATTCAGTCCTAAACATTTTAATTTGGCCAATTTAGTTTTAAACACTTTTAAAAATTGCTAATGTAGTCCATCCAACCAATTTTGATTAGAAATCATTGACGTGTGCACTAGTTATCCTACGTGGCACAATCGGTATTGATGTAGACAAACTTTTTAATTTTTAATTTTTCTTCGAAATTTTTTTATTGATTTTTTGTACTTTTCTCTCCCTTTTTTTCCCTTCTTCCTCTATTGGCCTCGGTGATGGCCCACAATCGGTCAAAGGCAACTATCAGCAAGAAGCCAGCTTGCCGTCCTTGGGCAAGGGCTCACTAGCTCCAATCAAACTTGTCCTTGCCAGCGTTAAGCAAGGCCAACCCTCCCTTGATACTTGTGAGGCTGACCCTCACTAGAGGCCAACATGGGTCGCCCTCACTGTAGGCTAGTAAGGGGAGACCTCGGGCGAGGCTGACTTTAAGCTAGTGAGGTCGACTAGTTGGCGACCACTGCCAAGGTTAGAGATTGGTGGAGGAAAGAGAAAAAAAGAAAGAGAATAGAATAGAAAAGCATCCACACAGGACGGCTAGCATCCACATATGTGATTTCTAACTATAATTAGTTGGATAAACTAATTGACAAAATGTGAAAATATTTAGGATTAAATTAATACAATTAAAAGGTTTTTGGGGACTAAATTAAACAAGTGCAACAAATTTAAGACTTTTTTAATAACTATCCTCATTAAAAAATGATCATTTTGCAGAAAAAATTACCGGAATATGGTAAATCTGATAAGATAAATAGACCATTCCATTTGGTGAGATCTATGTGGCATCCATATATGGTTATCGTATTTAATTGTTCAAATTTACTTCTAACATATGTAAGTTCATGTAATGATTTCTTCAAATTAGGAAAACTAACCAAACAAGTGGCTTTATTGATAGTATCAGCATCATAACTGGGCAGCTCGTCCGCCGTGCCAAGAATGGAAAGCATCACGTCCATGAAATCTCGGTCACCTTCGGCCTCCTCACAAGCCCTCTTGCGCTTGTGCTCATCCAGCCACCCTCCGACCACATCGTCCAATTCCTTGGCCGTCCTCTTCATCGCCTTAACATAACCTCCGATATCGAACCACCTCAAATATGGCAAGACATCGGACGCGACAAATTGGCCACTCAACACAAAGAAGCTCTTCAGCGCGATCCGACACCTGTCGTTCTGGTCCTTGTCCTCCTCTGATGCCGTCGTCCCATCGGACTGCTTCCCCCCCACCATCTTGAAGATAATATTGAAGGTTAGGGCGTGAAACCAACTCTTCATCTCGATCGGCGTGTTTCCTTGCGCGTTCGACCGTTCGTAAGCCTCCTTTATGGAGGCTCTTACCAAAGCTTCCCGCACGTGCCGTAGTTTCTCGAGGGTGTGGTTCGAGAGGAGCTCTAGAGTGGCGATCTTGCGCACATGCCGCCAGTACGGGCCGTACGGGCTGAACCCGAACATGGCGTAGTTGTAGCCAAGGAGCTCGGCGGCAAGGTATTTGGGGCGGTTGCAGAACGCCTTGTCGTTGGTGGTGAAGCACTCTTTGGCCAACTCCGAGCCGCTCACCACTATGGCCTGATGCGAGCCAAACTTGATGGCAAAGATCGGGCCGTACTTGTCGGCCATTTGGCCCAAGGTTATGTGGGGTGGATCCGGACCTCCGAGAAGATGGAGGTGGCCTGTTATGGGCCACGCGCCAGCGGCAGATGGTGGTGGTTGATCTCCGGTGGTCCGTTTCTTCCGAAGGATTCTTGTTATCAAGAAAGAGAGGAAGGTGACTAAGGCAAAGAGGCCAGCTATGGCCGCTTTTGGTGAAGTGTGATATTGAAGGAGTTGCATGGTTCTAGTTGAGTAAAACTGTGGGTTGGAGGAGGACACCTATTTATAGAGGGATTACGAGAAGAACATGCCCAGATTGTTTCTTTATTATTCATATTTTTTCTTACTATAGAACTCCATTTTCCGGTAAAAAGTTGGAGAGAGATAAACAACGTAGGGCGCGTTTGGTAACGTTTCTATTCAAAAATTGTTCAAGGGAACATAAATAGAAAAAACTATTTCTGTTCCGGGAACAATTTTTGATCGAAACACCCGTTTAGTAAACTTGTTCTAGAAATAAAAAATGAATAGAAACATATTTGGTAGATTTATATATATTTTTTTTGTTTCTTTTAATTTTTTAATATTTTTATTTTATTTTTCCTTTTTTTCTTTCTTTTTTCTTTTTTCTTTTTTTCTTCTTTGGCTGGTCATCGGCCTCCAAAGAACCGATCGTCGGGGGTGGGCAGCCTTGCCCGGCCACGGCGAGGCTCGCCGGCCCCCGGCTCGGCCAAGCCTCATCGTGGTTGGGCAAGGCTCGGCCTCACCTTGGCTGGACGAGCTCGAGCTCACCTAGATCCGATGAGGCCGAGCCTCGCCGGTGGCTGGGCGAGCTTTGCCTCGCCCGGATCCAGCGAAGCCGAGCGTCGTCGGCCCTTGGCAAGGCTTGGCCTCGCCGGATCCGGGCAAGCTTGAGCTCGCCCAACCAAGGCGAGGCCGAGCCTTGCCGACGCGAGCAAGGCCAAGCCTCGCCTTGGCTGGGCGAGTTTGGCCTCGCCCAGATTCGGCGAGGCCAAGCGTCGCTGGCCCCTGGCGAGGCTCAACCTCACCGGATCTGGGCCAGCTCGAGCTCACCCAGCCAAGGCGAGGCCGAGCCTCGCCGGGGGCCGGCGATGCTCTGGCGAGGTAGCCGACCCTCGACGGCTGGTCGCCGACCATGGCCGAGGCCGGCGACTGGCCAAGAAAAAAGAATAAGAAAAGAATAAGAAAAGAGAGGAGAGAGAAAAAGTGTTTCTTCGAAAGTGTTTCTGGAACAAAAAACAATTTTTTTTGTTTCTCATTTATGTTCTTTTTTTTTTCCGAGAACAAAAAAACAGATTTTGAACAAAAATGCAAACAAACGCGTTTTTGTTCTTTTTTTGTTCCCGGGAAAAAAAAATTTGTTCATGAACAAGAAGAAAGAACATTGCCATGCAGCCCCGTAATTTCCCTCTTTTTAACATTATAATAATAATGATGTGCTCATAACAGAGTATCTAATTTGAGTTTCATTTTTTCCTTTTTTCGGATTGTAAATATTTCTTAGAACATGAAGTATGAATCAAACTTATGTTTAAATTGAAATTAAAATATTAATACAAGTTCTTCCCTTCTAAATCAGATAGATTCATATGTGACAGAGGTTGAAAATAAGTTCTTTCAAAATTGACTATTTGTCCCTCTATTAGAGGTGTTCCAAAAATGTTTGCAGTCAAGTAAATAGCTTTACAAACTAATGGATCGGATCAAATTGCAAAATGAAAAGATTTGTACTAATTAGACCTTTCGTCATCACTTTGTGGAAAATCGTTAGGTATGCATCAAAGCCCAAAGGTTCAAGATTGATTAATCTACCTATCTCTATCCAATCGGCATGCCAGAATTCAAATGGTCTCTCCATAGTCGAAGGTTCATCACTTTTAAAATGACTCAAACTTGTGATTTCATAGAAGACAATGCGATCATTTTACCACTAGGTTACCATGCTCCGTGGTTTAAATCGGTGTACGTATTCCTACAAACGATTGCAATTCAACGACAAGTTCTTCAACAAAAAACAAAAACCAACAAGTTCGCAGAATAATAAGTGATTATCTATGCAAAACAGTATTTCCACCTTAAATGTTCAATGGATTAGACGGATGTTATGTATGTATACGAGTTCAGGTAAACACCGTTATGCAAAATAGGAGGCAAGATTGATGAAAATCCACATGCTAAACAAAATATTTCACGTGACATGGACACATCCACAAACATGTAAACGTTCCAATCTTTTTTTTTTTTTTTTTTTTTTTTGGGGGGGGGGGGGGGGGATAATTCATCCTTTGTGCACGTTTTAATCTTAACTACCGCCTGCGGAAAACATTGCTTTTCTTTTTTTTTTTTTTATAGAAGTCTTTTTTCTATGAACCGATGACCTTCTAAGGGTTTTCTCTTGTTGCAACAAATACGTATGAATTGGCATACTGACTCGGTGACTCTTAATAAGTTAAGAAATATTTGGTCTTCGACAGCCGGTAAGTTTAAATAAAAAAAAAAAAACCATACTTTTCTTGGGGATGATATAAATCGCTTATTATAGATAGATGTGACATGTGAGTTGAGAATCAGTTGTTGAGAAAAGGGGAAAAAAAATCGCACAAGGTTATAGCACTGGTGTAAGAGCTAGTTATTGAAATCTGGGTGATTACACTTCAGCCATATTTAAATACAGCTCTTTTGGTCTTTTTTAATAATCTAATTGTAAATTACTGCTCTTGTCCTATTTGGGAAGAGTTTTTGTCCTTTTTGTAAAGCCATAACTCTTTTTTCAATATTTTCTTTTGGCTTTCAATTAGTCATATTAGTTTCGACCAAAAAAAAAATAGTCTTATTAATTGGGTAGTGCTCTATTGTTTTTCTTGTTTAAGGATATTGTTAGAGTAATTGAATCGGGTCATGAATTCACCCGAATAATTGAGGTTAAATTAACGAGATTCCTCGTCGGCCATACTTGATTAAAATAATATATTTATTTTAAATAGAATAAAGACAAATAAGACGAGATAAACAGTGTATTAAAAGTAAAAATCATTTTTTAGGTCTTATTAACAAAGGGACCACTTGCTAACAAAATTCATACAGAGACAAGGCAATGTTTCGGTGACATAGAATAATTGGATTAGCCATAAGAAAAGGAGCAATGATGGCTAATCAGAGGTGATTAATTATGTTATATGTCTGATTAGGAATTACTTATGTTATCTGTCTAATCAGTACATTACCCAATGATGTACCCAAATATGATCCACGTCTCGCGGAGCTTAGGTCGATTATAGAACATTAAATGATGGTCCTAGCACTAGTATTCACTTTCCTATCTGGACAGGGCTTATCTAATGCTGCGCTTTATGAAATTTCTTTAGGTTGATTTTACCTACTTATCTACTTTCCTATCTACCCCAAGCTTATCTAACGCTACTCTTTGTTAAGCTTTCAAGGAGGAACAGTTCAGTTTTCCAAATGATCAATCGCAATTTAAATATATATTGAGCCAAGCATCATCATATTGAATCGGCACATTTTGATTGGTCGATTACCTAATGACTGCCTCAGGACAGTCCTTAGTAATGTCTATTTTATGATCAAGATATATGATAATCACTTATATTTTCAAGACATCGAAATTAACTAGAGCGAAATAAACCTTGAAGGTTTGTGTTAGGGCTCATTAAATGTAATTAGAAAATACAAATACGAAGGCTTCCTTCATCGCTATTTCTAACTAAAGGAATAGTATTCGACTAAAACAAAGTAGAAATTTTTGGAATTGCTCAATCACCGGCCTATTTAGGATTATGTGCACCCCTTATACTTAATTCTGGAAAAATAAACATAAAATCTAATCTTATGTTTATGTTCATTAGCGAATAGGAATCGTAGTTGACCAAACATAATGAAATACTCTCATTATCAATTTCCAGAAAACTCATACTTCTCATTGAATATGTTCAGATTGAATCATAACCATTAAAATACTATTTATGATTTAGAGACATGAGGTTTGCAAGATGCAACATCATTAGCGTGTCAGCAGATTGTGATATATCGCCATACGGGTGGATAGGAAAAAAAAAGTGACCATTTTATACTTGGAACTTAAAATATGGCCTTCCTTAAACAAGGACCGCAAGAAACACTGAGCAAATGACACTCGCCGGAGACACAACCCGAACTTAAAGGAAAGATAATCTCGCTTAGAATTGCTAGCGTTAAACCCTCCCTCCCTCCCTCCCTCCCTCTCTCTCTCTCTCTCTCTCTTAATTGAATGATATTCTGTCCAATCACGCCTTAAATCCGATAGGTTATCGATATAGACATCACGATCATGTAAGTGTAACTGAAAATAAGTATGGCCATCTCCCATAATTGTAATTTCTCAATAATAAAATTGATTGAGAAAAATATTAGACCATCTTATACATATATTATTTTCATCTAGGGGTAGTTAGGGGTAGTTATGAATAGTTTCTATATGAGAACTTATCGTCATCATTCAAACATATCAAGGTAAACACTAGAGCTTATTAAGTATCTCACATCATTTACTCAAGGGGTTCATATGTTTTTCACATGCATATGGTCTCCATTAACTTATAAGTTTAAATCTTTAGTTTGGATACTCTAACATAATATCATAATAGATTATGCTCCAATAATTTCATGTGTGTGGCCCCATTTATCAAATTCCATATGTCATTTCTAATCCGTTTTACACATAAGAGGGGATATTAAAGTATCTCACATAATTTATTTAAGAGTTAATATGTTTTTTGTATAGACTCTCTAAAGGTTGTTTGTGGAAGACAAAAAAGAGGCTTTTCCCTAGCCGTGTTTGATGGAATAAGTCCTTGCATCAACGTCCGTGGACAAGTACTTTGATGGACAATGAAATGGCGTGGTATCATAGTTCATGCAGTGCTCAACGATAATAAGCCGAGGATTGCTACATAATCACCTCACCTAATTAGCTAGTCAACATCCAGAACCGGCCCACATGAATCAAATCAACCCGAGATGTTAATTAAGTCTCGCATGAATTTCAATTATAGAAGTCATTTATCAGTCATCCATCGTGATTAGATCAAGTGTTTTTCCCCAATCATTTTTTTGCTTAAAATTTTGGGATCCTCGTCTTGATTTGGTATATTTTTTAGTTTGGCTTAGCTAAGCTCATCTTTCATGCATGCTGGACTTGGTGGGTTCGCGCACAGCCGTAACGCGCCGATTGACGGGCCGATTGACTTGTAGCGAGTTTACATAAATGAAAGAATTGAAAGGGATGATCGTGATGGAGTAGCGGCTCCGTTGAAGAGAAAACGAGTCTCTCTCTTTTCCATCGAATACCCACGATCCACCCGGAAGCAAGACGCAATGATTTGACACATTAGTTTTCTAAATCTGAAGATGTCAAATCCTTGTTATTTTTCTTCCATTTGCCTTGGACGATAAACATGAGATAGGAAATATAACGAAGAAGTCGGTATCCAAAGGACGTCCTTTTTTGTTTTTTGTTTTTTTTGTTTTGGTTGGTAAAGGACATAATTGAGACATGACCATAGAGGGGTTGAAATAGAGTTGTCGCATAGGTTTTACTAACATAACAGTTTTTTAGTTATTGTGAGTATAACAACTTCTTGTGAGGCATAAATTCTTGAAAAAGTGGGCCTACAATAATTTATAATTATTTGTTACATATTTTCTTCATAAGTTCTCCATGAGTGAAGACAAAGTAAGACATGAGACTAAGACATTTAAGCTTTTACTTCTTACTCGGAATCCAATCTTAACTTATGTATTTTACACATTTTGATCAAACAATGCATTTTATGAAATCTTTGTATTATTGATTGTTTCTGCAAAGGTCGGTTTATATTGTGTGCATAGCTCGTGAGAAATTGTCAACCTAACTTGGTTGCAAGAAGTTTTGTCTAATAATTCTCTGACAAGCTCAAAATTGACATGTCGACCTAGCCAAACCTTCGGCCCAGATAAAAGAAGGAAAGTGGTCTAGTGGATTAGATTGAATATGGGCGAGCTCTTCTCTTTTTTCTTCTAGGAGAATTTGAAAGATGATTTTCATTCAAAGAAGCCCGATAATTTTTTCCAGTCTAGTTGTTTGGGCCCTCGTTAGACGGCTCGATTCATTTTGTGGTAACCTACACGTCACATCTGGAAAGCCTAGCACAACATAGGCCCATCAGTAACTTTCCCGCATGAATTCGCTTTTAAGGTGGTAAGTTACGAGAAAAGTAATGAATATACAACTTCAAGGGGCAGGTAAGTTATCTATTTATATACAAATTCACAACTCCAAACTACTGATTCTATGCGTTTTGACGAGAACAAATGCATCGCTTCCCAATGATGTTTTCCAATTATGTCTTCGAGCTAGCCCATTTTTTTTTTTTTAAAGAGCAAGGTAATGTGGAAGATTAAGTGGTACTATTAGAAACATCGGCAAACCTGGTTTTCACGCTCATTTAGCCTTTAGTGAATCTTTATAAAAGCTGCAAAAAGACCGGGAGAGTACGGGTGTGGACTGTTGTGGCCAGGAGAGTATTTGGCCCGATTCATTATGTGGATCGTTGGGTGATCGGAAGTCTCAACTGTCGAAAAAATAGCCATTTGGAATGTGTCCAATATCTTGTTTTGTTTTAGTACATATAAGACCTCTGGGGTCGTTGGGGCGTAAGATCCCACATATCTAAGCGTGAGAAGTCTCTTGTACTCAAATTTGCTATTGTAAATGACAAATGAAGGGAGGGATACACTTTCATGTGGTGTAAAGCCTTTAAGGCTTCGGATCGGAATTGTTTTTAGGAGAGTCAGTCACAGATCAACCAACTTTTGTACTTAAGATTAGATTAGTGGATTTTTGGAAATCTCGAGCGAATTCAGGGAATGAAGTTGGCGGGGGGTTGAACCACTACAAATCAACCAAACAACTCTCTATCTTTTAACTATTTTACTTTCGACAAGTGTTGGAATGAGTTGTCAATTAAAACTAATTGAAGAAATTGTAGGGTTGATTAGTTGCAAAAGTCGTATCGTAAAATGTCCTTATTTTGAGGATCAACCATATTCGTAGTCTAAGATAGTGAACCTCACGTATCATTGATTCTACAAGTGGAACCTTCAAGTAATTCAACTACTTGCAATAATAAAGGTAATCATGGCTATGCATTGCAAAGTTCTAACCAAGAGAATTCTAATGACTAGATTGTTGACTCAAGGGCAACTTACCACATAACTTTCAATTCAAATGAATTTGTCAGTCCTACCCAACCAAGATGAACTAGTGTCGCCATTGCTAATGAGGTCATATACTCTGTTACAAGAGCTGGGAATGTTGCTTTCTCACTCTCTTTGTCTTTACCTAATACTTTGACAGTTTCGTCTTTCTCAATTAAATTGATGTGTATAGGCTTAGTCACTGAAGAACTTAATTTTGCGCTAATCTATCCTACTTTTTGTCTCTTTTTGGGTATTTTCACAAAGAATATCATTCGGCATACTACTAAGAGAGGGGTTCTACTACATGAATGATTTCCAACCTGCTAAAACAAATAACATGCAGCACTCAACTGGTAACAGGGAGAGATTGATTTGGCTATGGCTTTGTCGTTTGGAATATCTGTCATTCAGTTCATGGAGTGCCTATTTCTTGAGTTATTTTCCAACTTACAAAATTCAGCTTTTAAATATGAAATTTGTATTTCAACTAAAAGTAATCATGCGCCTCTCCCAATAAGCTTGCATAAAAGTGATATTCCCTTTACCTTAATTCATTCTAATGTTTGCAGACCTTCTTCACTTACCACTATTTCTATCGTTGGTTTGTGACATTTATTGATGATTGTACTTAAATGACTCGGTTATACTTGCCAAAGCATAAAGATGATGTGTTGGGTGTTTTTTGAAAATTTGTCATGCTAGATTCAAACTCAATTTTTAGTTAAAGCTCATATTCTACATATTAACAATGGTGGAGATTATGACAATCGAGAATTTCAAAATTACTTCAGAATCACGGTCTTTTTTATGAAATCTCCTGTACTCAAACACCACAATAGAATGCAGTTGTCAAACAAAAAAATAGACATATTTAGAAATTGCTCGTGCAATTTTGATTAGCACACATATGTCAAATAGATACTTGGATAATGCTATGATCACAACAATTTATATATATATATATATATATATATATATATATATATTGAACCATATGCCTTGAAAGGTTTGAATTTCAAGATTCCATTACAAGTTCTTTCCAACCATGTTTCTCTACTCACTATTTTGTCGATTCCTTTTCTTGTGTTTAGATGCGTTGCTTTTATTCATCTCCATAAAAATCAACGTACTAAGCCTTGTGCAATTCGTTGTATTTGTTTGGGGTATGGAACACAAAAAAAGGATATTGACATTACAATCTTGCTACCAGGCATACCTATGTCGCCATGGATGTGACATTTGTGGAGTCTAAAAGTTTTTTCTCATAACTAGCATCCAATTCTTCCTTTCAGGAGGAGATACTAGTTAAAAGACAGGACTAGTGAGATTGTGTTGCATTTGAAAACATTTTAGTACAAATTGAAATTGAACAACCCAGCAACCCAATGAATGGAAAAAAATGAAGCAGTGGTTAGTGAGGAGAATAGAACTAATATTGAGCAAGAGATTGAGCAAGAAGCTGAGTAGGCAATATGAATTGACAATTGTACTAAACAAATTGCTGAACCCCCTCACTCTTCAATACCCATTGACCCATCTCCTGTGAATATTCCTAAAGTGAGTTCTCCTACTGCTCCTTTGTCTCTTGATGACTCGAATACCTTTATTAGTTATCAATTACCTTTCTGGCATAATCATGAAAAGCCCCCAAATCAATAATACTCATTGGATTTTGAGAAAAGGAGATCAAAATATTCTTTTGCAAATCATGTATAAACTTGGAGATTATCATATCCTCTCAAGCATTTGTAAATAATATGTCTTTAGTCTATGTTCCTAATGGAATATAAGAAGCCTTAGCAAATTTGAAGTGGAATCAATCGATAAAATAAATAGAGGCTTTACCAAAAAAAATAATAATAATAAAACATGGGATCTTGTTCCACTGCCAAAAGGGAAAAGGATGATTGGCTGCAAATGGGTTTTCTCAGTAACAGCATATAGATCTATTGAGAGATACAAGACGAGACTTATGGCAAAGGGATATATACACATATGTCATAGACTATGTGACAATTTGATTTTCGAGTCTGTTTTTGATTAAATAAATTGGACTTTTCATCGACATGCCTATAGTTATTTTCCTTGAGCTGATCACTCACGGGATAACTAGTATATTAGGTGAAGCCGTTAAGGAATCTAAACGTAATAGACTTGAGAATTCGACTAGAAATCGAATGTTCGACCGTGTTAATCTACAAGGGTCAATACGGCACTGTCAAAATTGATCAAAGACCGGAGATAGGTCGATTCGACAAAGATATGTGATTAAAGTGTGGGTGATTCCACCTGATTGTAAAATTTTTGTTAGATGGCACTAAACCGATTTTTCTGTCATTTCTATACCCTATACCTGTATTTGAAATCTCAAGATTTTCACGACAACTGAGAGTAGCCAATAAGTCGACGATGTACAATGTGGCTCAAAAATAATCGACCACGGGTCAAATGCATTAAAAATTCCTAAAAGCTACTCGGTAGGTTAAGTAATGCTAAAATCACATCTAATTGAAATTAACCACGAAATTTCCGATTTCAAAAATTGAAAGTTCTGTCATGTCATGATTTATTTTATGAGCATCGACTCATCCTCTGAAGATTTTTCTACAAACCCGAGTATTCGACGAAAATTCAAGTTTAGGCGATTTTGGACCGGGAAATTAAGAGGAAAGTTTTTTTTGTAGATTTTTGGGGTTCAAGTGGGATCAATTGGTGAGGGAATTGCAAGGATTTTGATGTAGATACCTTGGCTACAATTTTTGGGCATCAATCGGATTGTTTTGGAGAGAAATTGAGTTGGAATTGAAGAGGAAATGTTACAAAATTCATAGGTCCATGGGGCTGCAACATTGGACCATTTGGATGGCTTGTTGGAGAAGCTTTGGTGAATAAATGGCTGAGGATTGAGGTAGCAACAAGTGGGGCCTTGAACTTGAGTGATTTGGATATATTAGAAGACTTTGTGGCATTTTGGTGGTCCCCCTTCAAGCTACAGCCTTCTTCTTCTTCCTTGCGCTTCAACCAAAAAAGGAAAGTTAAGTCTGAGATACGTAGGTCCCTTTGAGATTCTGGAAAGGATAGGGACCCTAGCATATTGTTTCGCATTGCCGTCGAGATTGACGCAAGTGCACGACGTCTTCCACATGTCAATGTTGAGAAAGTATGAGCTTGACCTAACCCACGTGCTAAATTTTGAGTTAGACGTGGACGACAAAGTGTCGTACGTGAAGAGGCTGGTTCAAATTGTAGATCGGAAGGAACAGGTTCTGCAAACCAAGACAATCCCATTAGTTAAAGTGATCTAGCAACACCACTGGACAAAAGGAGCAACCTGAGAAAGTGAAGATTCGATGAGACGAAAATACCCCCACCTTTTTGTTTAAAGATTTGTAATGGTTTAAATTTCGATGACGAAATTTTTATAAGAGGAGAAGAGTTGTGACATCCTGATTTTCCAATTCTGTTTTCGATTGAATGAGTTGAGAATTTTCATTAACGCGCCTATAGTTCTTTTCCCTAAGCTGATCACTCACGGGATAACTAGTCTATCAGGTGAAGCCGATAAGGGATTTTAACACAATAGACATGAGAATTCAATCAGAAATCGGCTGCTCGACCGTGCTAATCTGCAAAGATTAATACGGCACCATCAAAATCAATCAAAGGTTGGAGATAGATCAGTTCAACTAAGGTATGTGATTAAAGTGTGGGTGATTCCACCTAATTGCAAAATTCTCGTCGAACGGCACTAAATTATTTTTTATATTATTTATGTACCTTGTGCCCATATTTGAAATATTGGGATTTTCACGACAATCGAAAGTTGTCAATGAGTCGAAGATGTATAATGTGGCTCGGAAATAATTGACCACGGGTCAATTGCACTAAAATTCCTAAAAACTACCCAATATGTTAGGTTACGCTAAAATTGCGTCCAATTGAAATTAATTGCAAAATTGAAAAGTTTTGTCATGTCACAATTTATTTTAGGAATGTCAACTCATCCTCTGAAGATTTTTTGGCAAACCCGAGTTTTCGGCAAAATTTCAAAGTTGGGCTATTTGGACTAGGAAAATTAGAGGACCGTTTTTTGTTACATTTTTGGCATTCATGTTAGACTAATTGGTAAGGGAAAATGTGGAATTAAGTGTGGACACCTTGGCTGAATTTTTGGGACATCAATTGGATTAATTTGGAGATGAATTAAGCTCAAATTGGATGGGGAATGTCCAAAATTCGTATGACCAAGGGGCAACAACATTTTGGACTATTTGGGAAGCTTGTTTGGGAAACCTTGGAAGGGAAAATGGCTGAGGATGACAGCCATGGACTATGAGAGCAAGTGATGAGTGTTTAGGATATATGTGAAGGCATTGAAGGCTTGTGCCCCCTCTTACAATAGCTCTCTTCCATCTTCTTCCTTAGCCTTAGTTCTTCCATTGTTATTGTTTTGAGAGCCAAGACTAGCAGAAAACCAAGCCAGCCAACCTCGCCGTCAATCGCCTTCATCGCCGAAGCCGCATGCCCACGCGTCGTCCGCTTGAGCCGTCGCCAACCTCTCGCTCGCATGCCATCTCCCGCATTGTCATCCGTGCATCTAGACCATCTTGGTCACCATCCTAAAGCTCCTAGCCACCATCACAACTCGCCTAGCTGTTCGTCCAAGCCGTCGAAGCCCCTGCCTAATCTCACAGCTGTCGTCCGCCACCCATGTGGCCATTTCTACGCCAAGCCGCCGCTCGGTCTAGCACCTCAACCCAAGAGCAAAAGCCGAATCTCACACCCCAGTTATGAACTTCGTGCGCTTTTCCAGGCCCATCCAAACCTTGCTTGGTGTAGTTGTAGGCTTGTTTGTCGCTTGCCTTTGTGTTGTTGTCACCATGAACTCATTAGCCCGCAAAACCGGTGAGTTTACTTGCTAAACTCTGCTTACGGAGTTAATGACGTTTAGTAGGTAATTAGATTAGGCTAAGTATGGCTAAAGTGGTTAGTTAGTTTTGATTAGTGATTTAATTGCTTAATTATGATTGTTAGGTGGCTAGAATAGATTGATTAAATGCTAAATAGATTGTACTATTTATGTGGATAGATGCATTAATTTTCTAGGCTCGTTTAGATGGTTAGATTAGCATTTCCAGCTTAGGTTTACATTTATTGGATTTAATTGTATTTATTTCATTAATTTTGTAATTTATTTAATTATTTAATATTATTAAAAAATTATACCTTGATAGCCAGTGACTAGAATTTTGTGTTGATTGTAATGGTATGCTTAGTATATACAATTGAATATTAAATTGTGCAAATTGAGTGAGGATTGTAATTTTGAGTATTTAATTCAAATTTGAAAATGTTGGTATTTAATTAGAAAATATTGAGTGTCGAGTTTTGACACCGAAAATGGTTTTTAATACTATATCAATTTTTAAAGTTCAATCTGACCGTGTATCTATACACAATTATTTTCACCAAGTGTTTTTAATACGTATAAATTAGGCCAAGCACATCATCTTAATTAAGGCATTCGAGTGCAAAGTATAATGTCTTTGGCCGAAATTGATTGATTATGTGATGGTTAAGTGAACCTGTTCCCGATGTGCGTTGGAAGGACGATGCCCCTACATGGGATGCCCTTGGACAACGGATATCGGTCGTAGTAGATTTTGGATCGAAGCTCCTTTGGGAATTCCGTCCCTCGATGTGCGTCAGGTGGACGTTGCTATGCTCAAGGAATGAGACGAAGTTTGGCTACGCTAGTGGACTGATGTTCATCGGGTAAAGCTGCCTGTGCGAGTAGTAGTCAATTAGAATGTGTGATTGATTGAGATAGATGCGCTGGATTATGCGACAAAATTGTGTAGTACGAAATGGAACGCGTCATAACGATTTGGCCCTATAATCATGCCCCTATGATGATTGAGACATTCCAATTGATGTGTGCATCTAATATATGCATTAAGTATGAACTGTACTGACATGTAAGGAGGAATTGAGGTGAGGTGAGTCTCATTGATTGTGTTGTTAGGCCGCCTCTCGGCGTATTACCCTCCTAGTCAGGATTTAAGGGGTGAACTTGCTTAAACATTATCTCACCTTGTCGTAAGCTTAACTTTTCAAATTCTTAGATGATAGTCCCTCCAAAACGTTTTGGTCAGCCTCGAGGGATTTTCGAGTGGAGCATAGACATCCTTGTCCTCGGAAGTCATTGGGTCTATGAGCTTATTGTGATTACTGTCTAGGTTGATGAGGGCCTACCTTAGAGGATACCCCATTGATTCAGGGCGTGGTTTTGCCATGACTTAATGGGTATAAGGTAGGTCCCCTTCAAGGTTTTAATATTCCCGCCATTTTGGTCAACACCACTCTGGGTGAGGGTGCAACTAACCCTCTTGATGAGGCTGTGGAGGACCCAAAGCCCCTGGAGCCTATTGAAATAGAGTCTGAATGATTGGTGAATATATCCGACTAGTGGGTAATAGGACAACTTCTTTTTTAGAGTCGATCTTTTTATAGACTTTTGTATATAAACCAATGTGTTTGTAAAAAACTTTGGCCATTTGTTCCCTCTCGAATTACTGTTCATGGATGCTCCCAAGATAGGCGATTTTGCATTGCTCCTGTGAGCTGGTTCATAGCTGTATCCCGAAGCTTTGACCGGTGGTTAAGGCCGATCCTTGGTGGAAATGGGCGTCTATTAGCTCTTTTCAAAACCCCTTAACAGCTAGCCCTGGTACATTTCTTCGTTGGGCCGAGATGAGCGAGTTTGATTAGGGTTTGCCTCACCTCTGTATTGTTTGTCTTGCGTTTTATATTGTGCGATGGCTTTCGAGTCAGTTCAGGGAAACCTCCCCCCCCCCCCAGATTCATAGCCTTCCGCCTCAGGTTTGTTCGAAGGAGGATTAAGGATGATTTGCTTCGTCTGTTGCTATATTGAGGGATGATACCCAGGTTGCTCGGCCCCCTCGAGCTCCTGCTAGGGCCAGAGGTAGGAGTCAAAGCAGATCGAGTTCAAAACGCCCTCAACTTAGAAGGGATTTAAATAACTAGGATACTCACACATGGGCTAGTGTAGCCAAGGTTGCTACTAAGGATTATGACTTGGAGTATTTTCCTCCTACTTATGTCAATAATAGACCGATTGTTGAGCTTACTGATGATATAATCAAAGCTGCTAACCCTAAGCTACAAGAGTGTCTTGTGGGATACTTAATTGGCAAGAGATTACCTTTTAAGGTAACTTAGGCAGCCCTTAAAAATGCTTGGGGCCCAAATCTTGTGGAAGTAATGTCCAATGGACGAGGCTTCTTTTTCTTCCATATACCTGATAGAGCATTCTGTAGGAAGGTCCTTGAGGGGGGGCTTATTACGGTTGCTAGAGTGTTCTTGGTGTTGCGACAATGGAGACCGGCCTTGGAGTTGAAAGAAGATACCCACTTGACTGTGCCTATGGGGCTTAGGCTTAAAAACTTTCTTTTAGCCTTCTGGTCTGCTCAAGGGATTAGTAAGGTTGCAAGCGTGGTGGGCAAGCCACTATATGTAGACCAGAGGACGGAACAGATGAAGATGTTTGCATTTGACAGAGTATGCGTTGAGATTACAGCAAAACAACCCACGTGCAAGGAGGTAGAAGTCTTCCTTAATGGTAAGTCTTGTTTGGTGAGCGTGGAATATGAATGGAGACCTGTACTTTGCTCCAGCTATGGCATCTTCGGCCATAAATGCAACCCTACCCTTGCTCGACTTGCGGCAGTAGCTACTACTTAGCAAGCCCTAATCGGTGCGGCCCTTGCTCCACAAGTTATGTTTCGACCCCTACCCCTCCTGCTCCTATCATAGCCCCTACTGTTATTGAGGACCAGCTAAGATAGGTGGTGGATAGGACGGATGACGCTTCCCTGACTAGTAATGGGTCTGATGCTGGCCGGCTTGCTGCTAATGAGAAGTCCCCTAGTTTGAAGATGGTTGCAGTCCCAGAAGTTAGTTTTTCACAAGTTTCTTTGGTTGTTGTTGGGTGCTTTGTTTTTGAAGGAGCTCAAGCTCATCCGTTGGTTATAGAGGCAGTTCCTGTTGCCACTCTTCTACTCCCAGTAGCTGATTCGGGTTGCAAGCAAGTGAAAGGGAAGAATAAAAAGCCACCAACTGGTAAGATTGTTGAGCCGTTTACTGTGGCTCCTCTTAGCGAAGGGGGACTATCTTTGAAACTAAAGGATTCTGCTCTTGAGAAAGTTCAGCCTGCTTCCTTAGCTCGTAAGACTCAAGGAACCTCTAAGGTTGCCTCAAAGAAAAGTGAAAGTCGTTCTTTTTTGGTTGAAGAGAGAGCGGTTCCCCCCAGTTTTGTGGCGCCTCAAGACAGCTCAAGGGATGAAATTGCTTACTCTAGTGTGTACGCTGGTTCGGATGAGGATGACTTATTGTCCATTTACCCCTCTTGTCCAAGAGCTCTTCCAACTCTTGCAGGGTCCGAGACCATGCAAGATAAGCTATTGAAGTTATTCCCTAATCCACCCCCTTCTGTTTTACTTACATCGGCTCCCAATTAGTGTAGGTCGACTAAGAAGAGGTAATCCTTCCTGTCTTCCTTTATAAAATATGTATATAGGTTTTTGGAATATCATGGGCCTTCTTAACCCCATTAGGTAAGCTGAAGTCAGGAGATTTGTCTCATCAAACAATCTGTGCCTTGTTGGACTTATCGAGACGAAGGTTCTTGAGTCTTTATTTGCTTCTATCTTCTCTAACTTGCTAAAGTGGTGGAATTAGGTTGCCAACTATGAGTTTTCCCCTCAGGGTAAAATTTGGGTTGGTTGGAACCTAGATTGCGTAAGCTATGAAACTTTGGATATTAACAATCAAGTTGTGCATGGACGCCTGAAGTTTACCTTGTTTGATTCGGTGTGCTATGTGTCTGTCATTTATGGAGAGCATACATTTGTTCACTGTAGGCCCCTGTGGGCGAATCTTCTCCGTTTGAACAATCTCTTGCAGGACACAGCTTGGCTAGTTGTTAGGGATTTCAACGCCATTAAAGACCCTTCCGACCAAGTTGAGAGTTCAAATACCTGGATCTCTTACTTTGATGAGTTTGGTCTTTGCTTGGCTCAAACAGAGTTGGTGGATCTCAGGTTTGTTGGCCTTCTTTCACTGGTCTACTTTTGCTGGAGCTAACAAGAAAATGAGGAAGATTGGTCAAGTTTTGGTGAACACTAAGTGGAACCAGGACTTGTCCTTTTTGGAAGCTTTCTTTTGAAACCCAGGAAACTCTGATGATACCCCTATGATTGATAGAGTTCTCAACCCAATCATCAGAAGGAAGCCTTTCAAGTTTTTTGATTTCTGGTCAGATCATTCGGATTTCCTCTCCATTGTGTAGCAAGTCTAGGATAGTCTTGTGGAAAGGGTTCCAATGTTTAGACTAGTTTCTAAGCTGAAGGTTTTGAAAAACCATCTCAAGTAGCTTAATAGAGGCTTTTTCAAATATATCAGTGAGGACTATGGAAGCAAGAAAGGCCCTTTGTCTTACCTAGGTTGGTCTTGAATTAGACCCAAACAATGCTAACCTTGTAGATTTTGAGAAGTCTCAGCACCAGCTTTTTGTGGACTTGCGTAGTCATGAAGAATCCTATTATTGACAGAAGTCAAGAGTCAAGTAGCTACAGGAAGGTGACAGGAATATCAAGTTTTTTCACCATTTCTTAAATAGGAGACAATTCAGGAATAGAATCCTCTCTGTTAAGGACCTGTCAGGCTCCATGGTCATAGACCCTGATTTGGTGCCGCAAGTTTTTGTGTTGTTCTTTTCAGACCTTCTGACACCCCACGCTGCCCTCTCTAAGCCTTTGCTGTAAGGGTTGAAGGAGTTCATTTGATAACCGCTTTCAGATGATTAGGTTCGCAACCTTACTTGACCGGTTCTTGATTCGGAAATTCGGGACACTTTCTTTTCCCTTGTTAGAGGGAAAGCTCTTGGCCCAGATGGTTTTTTAGTAGAGTTTTACAAGAGCAATTGGGGGATTGTGGGATCGTTGGTTGTTGAAGCGGTGAAGGACTTCTTCTCCTCAGGCCATCTGCTTAGGGAGGTAAACAACGCTATCCTTGCTTTGGTGCCTAAGATTCCCAACACCTGTGCTGTTTCTAATTTCAAGCCTATTGCTTGTTGTAATACTATATATAAGGTTATTACCAAAATTTTGGCTAATCGCTTGGCTGCTGTCCTAAATGACTTCATAAGTCCTTCCCAGAATGCCTTTGTTAAGGATAGAAGGATTATAGATAATATTCTTATGACCCAGGAGCTATTTGCTGGTTTCCATCTTAAACCTTATCTTTCTAAATGCACAATCAAGGTGGACTTCCAAAAGGCATATGATACTGTCGATTAGGATTTACTAGAGCTTACTATTTCATCTTTTGGCTTCCCTGTTTGGTTGATTCAACCATCATGGTCTATGTTTGCACTCCGAAATATTCTATCTCGATCAATGGTGAGTTTCATGGGTTCTTTATTGGTGTGCAAGGCCTCTAGCAAGGGGGCCCAATGTCACCGTATCTCTTTACCCTAGTGATGGAGGTATTCTCTAGGATTTTGAATGCTTGCACTTCCTTCAAGGATTTCAAGTATTTCTGGAGGTGCAAAGCGGTGAAACTCTCTCAAACTCTCTCACTTGTTCTTTGTCGATGATGTGTTTCTTTTTTGTCGTGCTGATTGGGCATCAGTGTCCTTGCTTAAAAAAGAATTGGATATATTTTTTTCTTAGAGCGGGTTGCTTCTGAACAAGAGCAAAAGTGAGGTCTTCCTTTCGGGTGGGTCTTCTTCCTTGTATAACTATATCCTAATGGTTTTTGGTTTCCAGGAAGGGAAGCCCCCGGTGCGTTACTTAGATGTGCCTATTATTTCTTCCAGGCTTGGGAAAGCGGATTGTATCGCCTTGGTTGACTGTATCACTGCTAGGGTCCAATCTTGGGCTCGACAATTTTTGTCTTTCGTAGGGAGACTTCAGCCAATCAGGTCAGTCTTACACTCCATCCAAGCGTTTTAGGCTAGTGTCTTTACATTGCCGGCTTCGGTTTTAGACTGTATTGAGCGCATTTTGAGACAATTCCTTTGGAATGGCATCACTCTTGGTCGGGGAGGGCCTAAAGTCTCTGGGATGAAGTCTGTCTCCCTAAGGAGGAGGGTGGTCTCGACATCCACAAGTTAAGAGATTTTAATAAAGCAGCAATGCTTAAGTACATTTGGATTTTGTTCACAGATAAAGAATCCTTGTGGTGTCGTTGGATTCACACCAACTTCTTAAAGAAGGAAAATTTCTGGATATCTTCAAAACCTTTTGTGTGTTCCTAGGCTTGGAAGAAGATTTTGCAATTAAGAAGGGAATTTTGGTTGTATTTCCTTTGGACAGTTGGCAATGGACTTTCAGTGTCCTTATGGTTCGATCACCAGCACAAGGAAGGCCCTCTAAATTTATTGGTACTGGATACTCTTATTGATAACTCTGGCCTTTCCATGCAAGCAAAGGTGGTGGATCTCTTTTCCCCTTCGGGCCATGCCTTCAAAACTCTTTTGGAGTGTTAGGGTTTCTCCCTTTCGATTCTTTCCTCTATCCCTGACCGATTTTCTTGACATTGGAGCTCCTTCGGTTCTTTCTCGGTGGCCTCAGCCTGGGAAACCATAAGGACCAAGAAGAACCATGTCCCTTGGGCCTCGTTTATCTGGAACAACGCCATAGCTCCAAGATTCCAATTTAACCTCTGGTTGATTATTAAGAATCGTTTGCCTACTCAAGTGTTTCTACATTCTTATGGTAGGATTGATTATGCAGTATGTGCCTTTTGTAATGCCGCGCCAGATTCTATCAACCATTTGTTCTTTGACTATCAGATTTCGGCAACGCTTGCTTATTTTTGGGCTTCTAGGTGCAATCTCCCTTAGCGTAATGGGTCTTGGGTAGGAAATCTCCTTTGGGCTTTGAAGTTCCTATCTGGTAAGGATTTTTTCCATTGTATTGGACGATTTTCTTTTGGAACCTTATGTCACTTAATCTAGAAGAAAAGGAATGGAGCCTTGGTGGTCTTGGCATTGAAAAATCACCTTATCTAGGTTGTCGAGGATAAGGCTCTCACCTTCACCAATGTGTCTAATATTCCAAGGAACACGAGACTCTAGAGAGGTTGGGGTTTTGATCCCTCCATTTTCTTTGGAAACTTTACTCTTACTTAGTTTCGCTCGTGACTACTAACCTCTTCGTCATAAAGCTTCAATCTCCTCGGCGATTCGTCCCTTGTTCCGATTTTGATCGAGGTTCTTCGTTGGGGTTTTGTGGTTGTGGTCTTGTGGTGTTTTGTTCCCTTTTGGCCGTCGTTGGCTATTTAGTCTTCTTGTTGTTACCTTGTGACTTTTTACTTCGGCTCCCTTCTGAGATAGCTAATATAAGCATCTAGAGGGGGTGAATAAGTGTATAATAATTTTTCATGATATACGAACAATATTAAGCAGACAATGGAAAGGAAATTCTCCTTAGGTTAACAAAACGAGTTATGCTCAAAGTAAAATAGAGAATAGAGAAGAGAAAATTAAACACAAGGTTTATAGTGGTTCGGCTTATTCCAAGCCTACGTCTACTCTTCTGCACTAACAATCCACCGGCTGGATTTCACTATGAACAAAAGAGATGTTACAGCGAAGTTCTCCCTTAATTCGACAGTGTAGATACTCTACCACACTTCCTCAAGGTTTCTCACAAATATAGACTCTCTTTTGCGTACAAGATTTCGCTCAACAAATGAATTGACTAAGAACAAGGAGCTTCAGACTTTGAAATTCTTCTATCGCACACACACTTGAACAACTGGAACGTCTTCCTTATATACTCCTTTATGCCATCATACCCGTTGGCATTTTCCAAAGGAATTCCTCCAATCTACCCGTTGGACGAAATCAATTAGGAAGATCATTCGAGCTATTAAAGGAACATGCCGATAGCCCATCAATCATGTTCGCCCATACAATCAGGATCTCGATTTTCATAAGTAGAATCTTCCAAGAATACTTCGCCAATCATCGGATCCTTAATCTTCGAATCAATCATAATCAAATAAAGGATTCCGTTATGTCTTATCCAGCCAAGAGATCTTTTCCAGTCGATAAGGTTACATCCTTAATGAAACATCCAGTTCTGGATAGACCTTCTTCAACGGATTAGGAACTATCAATGAGGATAGACTTTGAGTCTTGAGTCCGGCATCTGAGGTCTTCGACTTTAAATAGTAGAGTCTGCAAATCTTCGAGACTAGACTGATGGAAACGTTTTGTCAGCTTCAAAACACTTCAAGAAGATTTCTCCAACAATCTCCCCATTTTTGATGGTGACAAAACTTTCCTGTAGATTTGGATAACTTTGACTTGCAAATTATTACTCAAACAAATATGGATATCTTATAAGGATGAATGGCTTAATGAAAACACTAGAATCTGTAACCACAGAAAATGGGTTAGTCTTGCATGTGAGTAAAGCCATTAATAAGATATCAATAGTACTTAATATACGCAGTCAAATCCAAATCCAAATTCAGTCCACATCCAGACACAAAAGTCAAGTCAAACATTAAAACAATCCAAAACAATCCAAAAGATTAAAAAATCAAAAACAATCCAAAAGATTAAAAAGTCAAAGTTTCAAATCTTGCATCTCTCCCCCTTTTTGTCAGCATAAAAAATGTTGAGATGGAAATGAAATAGAGTCAAGATTGCTTGGGAACACGAACAAGCTGGAAATCTCCCATTGATCGGACAATGCGTTCCAGCTTTTTCAATTCCTCCTTCAGTTGTGCAACATCCTCACCCTTAGCATTAGCCTGAATTTGAAGAGAAAATGCTTGGATCTGGTCATTCAAAGAACCTAAAGAAGCTTGACCTTGATTCTGCAAATTCTGAACTTCGCATCCCAGAGCATGTATCTGACCACGCATTTTCAAGAGAACATCCGAATGCGCGAAAATCTGCTGAATTATCGGTTTACTTACTGGCTTCGGCACGATCTGATGGAGTAAAGGCAGATGATGGCAAATCAGCATAATCACGCAAATTGGACAATGAAATATCATGTGCCTCCTCAGGAAATTGAGAGGCATAGATGTCCTCTGGATCTACTGGAGAGCGACTGACTCCTTCACTGGTTACAGGATATGAGGACATTCCTCTTTTCTCATGATCTCCCCATGTTTCCATGCTTTCGGGTGGAGAAGAATGTACCTAATGCTCTCTTTCCTCTTGATTTTCTCTTTCCTCTTCTTCTTCTTTTTCAATTCTTTCCTCCTCAGCATCTCTTTCTCCTTCTTCTCTCTCCTCTGTTTCTTTTTCCTCTGCATCTTTCTCTTCTCTTTCTCCAGTCCCCTGTTCTACGTTTTTCTCTTGTCATTCCGTTGATTCTGGAACAGAACGACTTAGGTTCTTTAATGCCATAGCAGAAATGATGTCTTCCTCATCATCTTCATCCTCAACGATGAGTGCTCTTCTTTTATTGGATGGAGCAACCATGGGCTCCTTCCCTTTTCTTTTTGCTGCCGAAGAGATTTGATGAGTTTTGACAGGAGTTTTCTCCTTAAATTTCTCTAACGCCTTGCTTAGTTCCTTCAGACGCATTTTAGTCACCATTTTCAGTCCTACCACCATATGATCACAAGATCGTTTATAGAGAATCCGTGGAGGCTGAACATTCAAATGTCTGAATAACTTTGTCACAAAACTTGGATAAGGAAGTTAACCTTTGTCCTTCACCACTGCTCTATACATGTGGAACATAATAGTATAAGGAAGATAAAACTTTTTCCCAGTAATGATGGCATATATCAGCTTTGCCTCTGAATTTGAAACATCAGTCTTTGAAGTAGATTTTGGTCTGAGGCAATTGATGATAATCTTGTGAAGTAGAATGTTAAATGCGCTCATCCTCAAGTAGGAAATCTTTTCCTCTATCCTTCTATCATTAACAAGTTCCAGCGTAGCACGAGCAATTGAGACATTGATAAGTTGATATCTCCCTCTCTCAACCCCAATGACATCAGCCAACATATCTACATTCACCATATAGTCCTGATCTCGGACACTAAAAGAGAATCTATTCGCATCTAGAAAACTGAGATTCGAATAAAAATATGCAGTGAGTTCAGCATAGGCTTCTATAGAGTCAGAACAAAACTGTTCAAGTTGAAGAAGACTAAATTTTTCCCTCAAATTTACGTTCACAGCATCAAGGAAATCAAAATCCACACTTCTAGGGTTTATCACCCCACACTTCAACAACTTAGAGTAGAGACGATTTTTGTTCCTCCGAACAAAACAAGTCGATCCTTTTTCCCCGAATTTTTGCCGCAACACCCATTCTCGGTTGAAACTGACTGTACAACTTATCATCATCATTCCCATCTGGCTGATTCAGCCCTCCAACACGCGGATCACTTGGGATAATGGCAAGGGTTTCTTCTGCCAACCCCGCAGGGGCAATTCCCAAACGCTCCATATTTCGCAAAAAGATGTACTCATTTCCATACCTTTTGTCCTTAAGAAACTCATCGATGTAGTTCAATGGAGTTCCACCTCTTTTCAGAGCATGATAAAGCTTGTAAATAAAAGAGGGCTTTTGAATTCTTATAGGATCTGCGCCTTCGATGATTTCTTCATTTTCTTGATGAGCAACATCCTGTGAACTAGATGAAGGAGAATGACGCTGCTGAGAATGTTGTAGACTTTGCTGTTGACTAGGAGATTCTTCTTCCTCGGTGAGATCAAAGTGCGTAAGCCCCTCACGCATTTGCAATCCCCTGCTTGCAATCCTCGAAGAATTTCTTTGAGACGACATCTTTCACAGTCTTTGAAATTTTTCAAACTTGACTTTCCCAAGAAAGATGACAACTTTTTCGAAGATTAAACAAGAGAAGAAAACATGAATGGAAGATCGGTGTTCTCTTAGGGTTTTTAAGAGTAAAGTGATGAAGAAGCAACAATATAGGAGACAGTCGAAGAGAGGCAAACGGAATGTCATAAAGGAAAGTAAAAAGATGTCTTTTTTAAAAAAATAACTGCCTTTTTCGAGATAATAGTCATTTCAAAAAATAACTCCTTTTTCGAAAAGGAAACGTTGCAATAATCACGTCAATTAAAGATAGCAATAATCAAACACGGTTGATGATCGTACCTTTTCAAGATGAGATTCGAGATAAAATAAAATAACTTATAAAAAAAAAAAAAACTTCATCGTCTGAGACTGGGTGTCTTTAGACTTTTAGTCCTGAGTCTGAATTTCCTTAGACTTTAAGATTTTGAGTCTTGAACGAATAGCTTCAAATTGATTTTTCTCCAAAGGTTTTGTAAATATATCCACCAGTTGGTTCTTCGAGTCAACAAACTGAATCGAGACTTCTCCATTCTGAACATGATCTCTAATGAAGTGATGTCGAATCTCTATATGCTTTGCTCTTGAGTGAAGAATTGGATTTTTGGTGAGATTGATTGTGCTATTGTTGTCACATTTAATCTCCGTGCATGAGTCTTCAATTCCAAAGTCTCTTAGCTGTTGTTTTATCCACAGAATTTGTGAACAACAACTTCCAAGAGCTACATACTCTGCTTCTACTGTAGAAAGAGCTACTGTACTTTGCTTCCTTGAAAATCAATAGACTGTTCTACCTCCAAGTAGTTGACAAGTACCTGAGGTGCTCTTTCTATCAACTCTACATCCAGCTAGGTCTGCGTCTAAGTATCCAAGAAGAGTAAAGTCTCCCCTTTTAGGATACCAGAGACCAAAGCTTGAAGTTGATGCAATATATTTGATAATACACTTTGCTGCATTTAGATGAGATTCTTTAGGGTATGCTTGAAATCCAGCACAAATACAAACACTAAACAAAATGTCAGGTCTAGAAGCAGTAAGATAAAGAAGTGAGCCAATGATACTCCTGTATAACTTTTGATCGATTTTCTTTCCTCCTTCATCTTTGTCTATCTTCAAGGAACTTGACATTGGTATATCAGCCTTTTTGCAATTTTCCAGTCCAAACTTTTTGACAAGATCATTAGCATATTTTTCTTGATGAATAAAAGTTTCTTCCTTTAGTTGTTTTACTTGAAACCCGAGAAAGAAGGTTAACTCACCCATCATGCTCATTTCAAATTCATCCTGCATAGACTTAGATAATTTCTTGCATAGAATTTCATTAGGGGATCCAAAAATAATATCATCTACATATATTTGAGCAAGCAGAAAACTTTTGCTTTCTCTTTTGATAAACAAAGTAGTATCTACTTTACCTTTAACAAAGCCGTTTTGAATTAAAAACTTACTCAGCCTGTCGTACCAAGCTCGGGGTGCTTGTTTTAGACCATATAAAGCCTTTTTGAGTCTGAACACTGAATCTGGTTTCCTTGGGTCTTCAAACCCAAGCGATTGTTCCACATAGACTTCCTCATGGATAAATCCATTTAGGAAAGCACTTTTGACGTTAATTTGGAATAACCTGAAATTCTTATAACAAGCAAATGCAAGTAACAATCGAATTGCTTCTAACCTTGCTACTGGTGCGTAAATCTCGTCATAGTCTATCCCTTCTTCTTGCGTATATCCCTTAGCCATGAGTCTTGCTTTGTTTCTTATGACCTTTCCTTTCTCGTCCATCTTGTTTCTAAAAACCCATTTTAGCACCAATAATAGATTTACTTTTCGGTTTAGGAGTTAATTCCCAGACATCATTGATCCTGAATTGTCTGAGCTCTTCTTGCATAGCTTCAATCCAGCTTTCATCAGATAAAGTTTCTTCTATGCTTTTGGCTTCTATTTCAGAAATAAGAGCCACAGCATAGACTCTTCTCGCCTTTTGGATCTTGTGCGAATTCCTTCATTGATGTCGCCAATAATAAGATCTTTGGGATGACTGGACTTATGCTTCCAGTTGCTGGTTAATTTGTCAGGTTGATGATCACTTCATTTATTTGAATCTTCAACAATCATTTGTTGATGGTCTTTCAAAGTCTGAGCTGCTTCCTTATATTTAGACTTTGTAGAGTCTGGAGCAGGTTCAGATTCTTCAAGATGAGTCTGAATAAATTCATTTTGCATAGAATCTTGGAATTTAACATTCATTGATCCTTCCACAGATTGAGTCTTCTTGTTGTAGACTCTGTACGATTTGCTTGAGATTGAATATCCAAGGAAGATGCCTTCATCTGACTTTTCTTCAAAATTCCCAACTCGATCATTTGCATTTTTCAATATAAAGCATTTGCATCCAAACACATGAAAATATGAAATAATAGACTTCTTTTCTTTGAATAACTCATAGGGGTTTTTTCTAGAATATGCTTTAGAAAAACTCTATTAATAATATAATATGCTGTAGAAACTGCTTCAGCCCAAAAACATGAAGAGATATTACTTTCTATTAAAAGAGTTCTAGCCATTTCTTAAAGCGACCTATTCTTAAGCGACCTATTCTTTCTTTCCACAATTTCGTTTTGTTCTGGAGTATATGGAGAGGAGAACAAGTATTGAAAACCAGATTCATCACAAAATTTTGTAAAATCTTGATTTTCAAATTTACCTCAATGGTCTGTTCTTATACTTGAAATAACATACCATTTTTCATTTTGAACATTTTTAGCAAATTTTTTAAAGTAAGAGAAAGTTTTAGACTTACTTGCCAGGAAATACACCCAAGTAAATCGTGAGAAATCATCCACAATTACTAGGCAATATTTCTTACCTCCAATGCTCTGTGTTCTGGTTAGTCCAAAGAGATCCATATGCAGAAGCTGCAGTACACGGTTAGTGGAAACTTGATTTATTGGTTTAAAGGAATTTCTTACCTGTTTTCACAATATGCATGGTGTACATAGATCAGACTTTTGGTATGAAAGATTGGGTAAACCACGAACAAGCTTCTTTACTGAAATTTTAGCTATCTGCTTCATATTAATGTGCCCAAGCTTTCTGTGCCATAAGTTCGCTTTGTCTTGAATTGAAATTAGACATTGCGATTCCTTCGGTTTCACATTTAAGAGGTAGATATTTCCATGTCTTCAACCCATGAATGACTGAGTAGAATCTTTACTAATTCCTGAATATATTCCCTCTTGAAAGTTGATTTTGAAACTAGTATCACACAGCTGATTGATACTTAGCAGATTGTAGTTGAGTCCTTCTGCTAAGAAATATTGCTTATTGTGAGATTTCCAATCTTTACAATTCCAAATCCCATAATTTTTCCTTTGTTGTTTCCTCCAAATGAGACTTTTCCACCATTTACTCGAACGAGCTTTATGAAGCAATTTGAGTCTCCTGTCATGTGTCTTGAGCATCCACTATCCAGATACCATTTTACCTTTTTCTTGATAGTGACCTGCATTTAAAAAAGAAACTCAAACTTTTTTTGGTACCCATATTTTTTTGGGTCCATTGGTGTTAGTATGATATGCGGTTTTTGCCCATACTTTCTTAACAGGTTTCCAAACCATAAGACATTCTTTTTCAAAATGATCTGCACTATTGCACTTTGAATATTTGAGAGCATTGCGACCTACTGGTTTTACAAAGATCTTTTTAAAATGATTTTTGTAAGCATCTCTTGTGGGTCTTTGTTTGATTCTTTCCTTCACTTTAGGGAAATCAATTAAAGGAATGGTTTCAGTAGTCATTCCCAAACCAAATTTATTGAAATAAGGTCTTTGAATAGAAATTATTTTTTCCAGTTTCTCAAATCCTATAGAAAATCTTTTGGAAATATTTGAGATATCATTTTTCAAGAATGCATTTTCTTTTAAAAGATTATATTTGCTTTCTTTACGAGAAGAAACATTCTTGTCTAAACATTTCACTTTTTCTTTCAAAACATTTTCTTGTTGTTTTATAGCAGAATTTTCCTTTTTAAGTTCGGAAATTCTTTTAAGAGAAGTCTTAAGACTAAAACACAATTCATTAATGTATTTAGAAACTTTAATAGGGATTTTGAAGTTACTCACCTCAAATTCTCTTTCTGAATCTGAGTCTGTCTCGGAGTTCGAATCTGAATCCGATTGTGCCATTAGACATACATTGGCATAATCATTATCACTTTCTTCACACTCTGTATCACTCCAGGTTTCTACTTTAAGAACCTTTCGATACTTTTCAGCTTTTCCTTTATTCTTTCTCAGAAGAGGACAGTTGGGCCTAATGTGTCCATTTTTCTTACATTTAAAGCAGACTACATCTTTGTTTGATTCATCATCCTCAACAGACTTAGTTTGTTGCTTTTGAAAACTCTGTTTCTTTTTTTTTTTTTGTGACCCAGGGGAACCCCGCACAGCCGATAGCTGGGAGTAAACCCCTGGGGAGGCACGTAGGAAACCACCACCCACGCACCCCGGGTAAATCGCCAAGTGTCTCCACCTACCTCCCTGCAACTTACGTTGCAGGGGCTTCGAACTCTGGCCTCCAGCGTGGAGGTCCAAGAGCCTACCAGCGGAGCCACCCTTGCGGGTGGTGAAAACTCTGTTTCTTTGGATTGAATCTTCTTCTTTTTCTGTTTAGCTTTCTGAATTTTTAGAATCTTCGTCTTCATTGATTCGTTCCACTTCATAAGACCGAAGAGTCCCAACCAACTCATCAACTGATAGTGGCATGATTCTTTGTGTCTCTCTAATTGAGGTCTTTATGTGATTCTAATCTTTGGAGAGTCCACGTAGTGGCTTGTTTACCTTCATGAGATCAGAAATTGGTTGATCTTGATTTTCAAGACCATTCACGATTTCTGTAAAACAACTAAATATGTCAGTTATAGATTCTCCTAATTTCATCTTGAAGGCTTCATATTGACCGAGGAGAATGTTGATTCTTGTCTCTTTCACTCGATCGGTTCCTCCATAGGTAATATGTAATCTATCCCAGACTTCTTTTGCTATAACACAAGAAGATATTCTGTTATATTCAGTAGGTGACAAAGCACAATATAAAGAATAAATTGCTTTTACATCAAGAGCTTGTCTCTTGGTTATCTCTTTCTAAGTCATTTCACTAGACTCAACAGTATCTTTTCCTTTTTCTGAAATAGGTGCAGCTTTAGGAATGATTCCTTTTTCTACAAGGTCCCATTCCAGAGGATCCTTTGATCTTAGAAATGTCTTCATCTTGTTTTTCCATATGTTGTAGTCCTTTCCATCAAAGTAAGGCGGTCTGGTATTGCTTTGCCTTTCTACCAGCCCTGGAGCCAACATACTAACCATGGATCTTTGACTCTGAAGTAAAACACTTCAAACAAAGTGAGTACACAGGCTCTGATACCAATTGAGATAGCTAGTATAAGCACCTAGAGGGGGGTGAATAGGTGTATAATAATTTTTCGTGATATACGAACAATATTAAGCAAACAATGGAAAGGAAATTCTCCTTAGGTTAACAAAACGAATTACGCTCAAAGTAAAATAGAGAATAGGGAAGAGAAAATTAAACACAAGGTTTATAGTGGTTCGGCTTATTCCAAGCCTACGTCCACTCTTCCGCACTGACAGCCCACCGGCTGGATTTCACTATAAACAAAAGAGATGTTACAGCAAAGTTCTCCCTTGATTCCACAGTGTAGATACTCTACCACACTTCCTCAAGGTTTCTCACGAATATAGACTCTCTTTTGCGTTCAAGATTTCGCTCAACAAATGAATTGACTAAGAACAAGGAGCTTCAGACTTTGGAATTCTTCTATCGCGTACACACTCGAACAACTGGAACGTCTTTCTTATATACTCTTTTATGCCATCATACCTGTTGGCACTTTCCAAAGGAATTCCTCCAATCTACCCGCTGGACGGAATCAATTAGGAAGATCATTTGAGCTATTAAAGGAACATGTCGATAGCCCATCAATGATGTTCGCCCATACAATCAGGATCTCGGTTTTCATAAGTAGAACCTTCCAAGAATACTTCGCCAATCATCGGATCCTTAATCTTCGAATCAATCATGATCAAATAAAGGATTCCGTTATGTCATATCCAGCCAAGAGATTTTCTTCAGTCGATAAAATCACATCCTTAATGAAACATCCAGTTCTAGATAGACCTTCTTCAACGGATTAGGAACTGTCGATAAGAATAGACTTTGAGTCTTGAGTCTGGCAGTCCTGAGGTCTTCAGACTTTAAATAGTAGAGTCTGCAAATCTTCAGACTAGACTAATGGAAACGTTTTGTCAGCTTCAAAACACTTCAAGAAGATTTCTCCAACATCTTCCACTCGTTTTGATATTGCATTTTGAGTGTAAGTTTTGGCACCAAATTTCGTATAGTTGTCCAACGCTCAATATATATACTTACATTTAACAAAAAAAAAAAAACACCAATGTGTTTATAAAAAGTGTTTTGTGAAAATTTAATCCTGCTTTTTTATCACATATTTATGTTGTCTGGGGATTTGTTTATTTGCTTCCGTATGTGCAATAAAATAAATTAGGTTGGCGACGCGTTATGGGATGTCCCAATTTTATTGGCCACCAAAAGATGTATGCACGCTTGAAGTCCGGAGCGTGACAAAATTCATATTGGAAAAGTGGACCAAACCTCGTGTGGAAGATTTTTAGAAACCCAAAAGATAAAAGGTACGTACTTTCGGTTTCGTCGAGAATCTTTTCTCACTGAATAATATGATTAAATATCACGATGGGGGAGCAAGAAAATGCGTCCTCCATTGGGACAACCCCAAAAACTCTGAATTGTCCGGAGTCTCTTCAGCTTTCGTGCATGTACGTCGGGTAATCCTGCCTGAGAGAACCACTTTCCCCTCCACTTCGGACAAAACCGCCACAATGATATTGGAGAGAGGTTGCCTCCGATTGATTGCTCGCCCGCCGAAAGGGTTAAAAGATTTGTTTTAGTCCAAAGGTTTACTATTCTTGATGTACTCACTTGATGTAGATAAGGAGTCAAGTGAATCTGTTTACTAATGATTAGATGGTAACCACCATTTTTTTTTTTTTTTTTTGCAATGCCGCAACGTGATGCAGTTAAGGACATTCTCCTCTTTACAGTACCGATTAAAACTAACTTATATATGGTAATGAGTTTTTTGTTTTTCGACATTTTTTTATTTCAAAATTTCCTTTAATCATACTTCTAGTTTGTCATTTACAAACATTAACATCATTCATATTTAATATAATTAAATTGTATGTTGATGAGATTAAAAGATCAAGAAAATTGTTTTTTTTTTTTTTTTTAGGAATAAGTGTATAGTGTATGGTTAGGTTTTTCTGGAAATGGGTTATGGAAAGGTTCAAAATGGATGTGTATGAATGGAAAATGAAGTTGGGATAGATGAAAGTCACCATCATTGCGTAAAGGAATATGTCACTAGCCTAGGATGAAGAACTTTAGGTGAAGTTCACCAATTAAGCATAGCAAAACAAGGCACCCACCAAGTACAAAAGATTTCAACATAGATAAAATTCACCAACAACTAAAAGAATTTGGATAAGAACCAAATATAGAAATTCACTAACTTGAAAGAAATCCCGTGCATCCATAAAATTCAAGTTTGGGCATCTATTTATGGAAGGACTCCATTAAGCAGACAAAAGTTACTGTTGGAATTCTATAACCAAAGTGACTCTTAGACCGTTACGTAGTTAAGACTCTTGAAACTATCAACATATTTAAGACTCATAAAAACTAAAAATTATAAACTACAACGCTATTAAGACAATTAATAACTAGAACTAAATGCATTTAACTAAGATTAGATGCATAGTAACTAATATTACACTCCAAATTCGTCCACCGGCTTCGGAAGCCGAATAGCCACTTGGAAGATCAACCGACTGTGATGGAAATCAATCAGAATGGCCTCCAGTTGCTAGTCAGTCGATTAAGAGCCACGAAATTGACAACTAGTCATGTAAATCAACAATTGGGTAGTTGATCGGCAACCATAAAGTTTATAACTTCAACCTTAGACAACCGGGATCAAGTTGTGGTCAAAATTTGTTTTTGCCTGCGTAAATGATAATTGAGTCGGATCAATCGATCAAATATGAGTTAGGTTTGATAATTCTTCCATTTAAACCGATGCTCACACATTAATATATAACTTATAGAGCACACGTAAGGCTGGAGGAAATTCCCTCCGATCAAACACGAGGAAAAACATAACCCAGGTTCGATTTTCAATTTGTCATGACACTACCCTCTCGATTTTGCTTGAAGTGCACGTACTTTCGAAGTCAAAACTGCACTCCATATTAGTAAGCTCCAGAGTTGGCCGGCATGGAAGAACATGGAGATCTATGCTGCATGGAGATCTATGCTAAGTCTATAATAAGTCATTTACTATACCTTTACATTATACCTTATGTAGTTTAAACTTAGTTGGCATGGAGAGGCAGCTCATTGACTCAGTCTTCTCCTTGAGGCCTTCTTCTTCTTTTTTGTTTTTTGTTTGTTTGTTTTTTTTTTTTTTTTTTGGTTAAGAAAAGGGGCAAAGCCCGAAACACTTGCCTAAAAAGCTTAAACCAAACTCATCTTCTATCAATAGTGGAATTAAACCTATCGATAGCCTATCTAATGCCGGAGTGGCATTTACAGCACAGGGCTGAATGATCCAATTGACCAACTAATCTACGCATGAATTTCCATTTCTAAAAGGATGAAGAACTCTGACTCGTTGGAAGTGCTTCAACAGTTATCGAAATTCGAAGATGAGGATGTCGCCAAAATGACAAAAGATTACGGATTTCTGAAGTAAGACAATTGCTGCTTGCGAGTCCACCTCCATAATGATTTTGGGAATGCCCAGAGAGATTGCCAGTTTGAGGCCCAAAAGAATATTCGAAAGTTCAGCTTTTAATGAAGATAACACTCCTACATGTTGGGCAAAACCTGCAAGCCAGTTACCTGAGTCATCGCAGAGAACTCCACTTATTGAAGCTGGACCGCGTTTGCCTCTAGAGCACCTATGGTGTTGAGCTTGATCCAACCATGGGGAGGGGCTGTCCGACCCACATATCTCTCTCTTTTATACCCTCTAGGAAGACAGTCTCTTTTTTGCCATTCGAGCTGAAAGGATGTCTTTAACATATCCCAAAATCAGGCTTATAGGAGTGCCTTGAAGAGTGTAAGTCCTCAAGGCCTTCTTAATTGTAAGACTGAATGTCAAAATTTCTATCTTTGTGACATTGGTCATCTAACCGTTTCAAATTGTAGGTATATATTATGAAAATAACTCCTTAACAGTCTAAACTTCTGAAGAAGATGATTGGGTAGTCAATACTCAGTTAATATCTGAGCTAAAAATCTCCAACATTTGACTTGGAATTGCTGAGTGTGCAGCCGTATTTTCAAAGTATAAACTATTGGAAAGTAATTTATGACAAAAGAATAATAGAATCTAACTACTATAATGGATCACGATTTTCTAAATTTAGGTATTTATTTTATAACTTCAATTACCTTTCTTAAAGAGTTGAAAAATTCAACAATTCATCAAAGGATGCAAATTCGCCGGGTTATCATTTAACTTGACTTAAACACGAACACGCTCACGATTGAGGAAAACACCTGGCTCACGCCCAAAATCCCTAATCCACTCCCCCTCCCCTTCTCTCCCTCCCTCCTTTTTAGACTTCAGGAGCATGGATGGAAGGGAAGCACAACACCCACACAAATATATGCAATTTGAGGCTGCCTGCTGTAGGCAACCTCCTCCAATTTGGGGTATCCTGACGGGAGTGGCCCCCCTAGGCTTGGTCTCGATACCAATAAGTCCGTGGACATGATTTGAAGTTGATTTTATTTAATTTCATTATCTTTGCATACACATCATTGGACAAACTTGTCCTTGAAGACTTTATATTCTTCCTATCTTAAAATTTAAATTTACAGAAGGTAAAAACTCCAGAATTTCTAAGGTTGTACGAACTTTAATATACTCAATGAGGTCACGGCACTTTATGAGGTCATATTTATTTCTTTGACTAAGTACAAAGAAAATCTTGTGTATCTCTTGATAAATGGTCGTTTGGGTTAATTTGGAGTGAGCGTCTTATAAGATATAACACAATTTGTTTCATTTTCGAATTTCTTACTTAAGTACACACAAAATATGAGTAAGTCGCTAGGAACAAACCAACCAATATTATTGCAAATTGCAGGACGAGGGAGTTGAAATCGAGTAAGATGTTGAAGAGCTTGGGGTGCAGAAGATTGGCAAAGATTGAAAACAAAACCGAACTGATCCGCCACTGGATTCAACCCTTCATGATATGGCTAGAAAATTTTCAGCGGCACCGCTCATGAACCTTGGACCATGGTTCGAATTATATAGAAAAGCCCCCTTGTGCAAAGCCATATGTTATTTGACATACTAGGCAAAAATTAAAGAAAAAATTGCCCTCGCTCAAGAATTCAGTTTTACTTTGTATTGTAAACTCTTGGAAACTAGCAAGTATCCATGACATGGACATGTCAACCTGGCCAACCTTTGGCGTGGAAAAAGAAGAAAGTGAATGGGTGCAGTTTCATTCAAGGAAGCCCAATGGTTATTCCAGTTTTGTTCTTTAACCCCTCATTAAACAAGTCATTTTGTTTTGTGATGACCAAAAATCTCACCTCTAGAAAGCCTAGCACAATTTAGGCCCATTAATAACTAAACTATATTTTAAGGAGGTAAGTTATCAGTAGGATAACGAACTTAGGAACGTAAAGGGGAATGTAAGTTATCTATATGTGTAGAACTTTGACATTCAAAACAAATACTTATCATTGACACTAGTAATTTTGAAGTAAGTGTTGTAGGTCCTCTTCGAAATTAGTAAGTTATTTTTTTTTTTTTGAACAACAAAATTAGTAAGTTATTAACAAAACAAGAACATGTCATTTTAAATAATTCAAATTAGTACCTTACACTCGAAATAAGTAATTTACAAGAGTAGCCCCTTTTTACAGCCATATGTTACAGCAATTTGAGGAACTTTGAAATGTCACGTTTAATTTTTATTTGGTAACTTGGAAACGATAAACGAACCCACTTGTGAAGGATGGTACAATCATTACTTCATCAATGAGTTATTAAGCGCTTGTTGAGCTTACTCCTAACATTTTATAGCACCGATATTCTACTATCGGATACTAGATATGAGGATCATAAAATTCATATTTGTGGGTAAGTTACTGCTTAATTGACTGACCCACTTGTAAACAATCTACTGCAGAATTTGAGGGTTCTTCAATCATTCTTGCTATAAAACACTTGCCAGGCGCACTTACAAAATAGCAAAATAGATAAGTGTGCTCACCATACTAATTTTTTTCCATTTAAATTGTTACCAAATCCAAGGTTTATTTAATAGTCCGCTTATATAACTTGCCCTTGTTATTAACTTATTCCATTTTTTCCACTCATTTCCACTTCCCCTCATGCGTAGTAATGCATAGAGGTGTGCAATTGGACCAGGTTAACCCGAAAACGAGACTAGACCACCCGGAAAATAGGTCCAAGAGCAGGTTTCTTTAAACCACTTCGCGAACCGGTTCCATCTTTTGGAAACCCGTTGAAATCGGTCCGGTTCCCAATTTCAAGTAAGAGCTCACCTAGGTCCTGAACCGATTAGACTAGTTTTGGAACCAAATTTTACTAGTGTTAAAGAAGATTTGTTAACTGTTTTAGATAAATGAACAACTTCCTATAGTAGTTGTTGGAATGAGACTAATATTAGACCCATGTTTACTGCTAAATTTTATGCAATGTTAGGATTTTTACTTTACCTTGTAATGTTTGTTTATAATAATTAGCCTTGTGGATCCTTAGTTTTTTTTTTTTTCCAATCATGTACTTATTGATTATATGTGCTTAATGTTTCAATACAAATTAGAAGGGTTACCTTGTTTTCTCACGTATTTATGTAAAATTCAAAGCTGTGTAGGATATTGAGTGGTTACAAAATAGATTCCAGTGCAAATAGGGTAGACCTTGGAACTAGACCGAAAAAACAAAATAGGTTATAAAACAGGTTCCAATGCAAACATGGCAGAACACATAGTCCAAAAAAGAGAAACTAGTTATAACAAGATAGGGTACAAGGTCCAAGTTTGGAATCTACCCACCCTGGAACCGATCACCCTTAGTAATGCATCAGTTTTATTGGTAATTTTCATTTGATTCCATTCCAATCAACCAGATGTTCCTCAGAAAGGGAAGCTTTAAATTCCCACTCCAATGGCTTTAATTCTCAATAATCAAACATGTCTCCGAGATTTGAAATTTTTTTTTATTTAAATGAAAATTGTATTTATTGCTCAAAAGCATATATGAGAAGCACATGCAGTTTTATGACAAAGCAAATTGAAAAGAGCAAAGGCCAAAATACTACAAAATAAAGTCAAATCTAGAAAACAATGAGGATCAATAGAATATCTATAAGAACAGACCTATCAAGCAAAATAAGAGGCAATCAATCATTGGATCTCATCATCGTTAGTAATGAGCATACACTAAAAATTCCTTCTCTAATAACTAAGGCGTTGCTAGTTGGTGGTACACATTTAAGTTCAACTTCCTCTATACCATCACCATGCAAAGACAACTAAATTAGGTTAGATAAACACATAACTAACTTTCAGAAGAGCAAATCTTCATTGTTTAGCACGACATCATAGCTTCTGCAATCATTTTTGAAACTGGAGTTAGAGCACTTATACACGAATAGAGTACAGGAATATTGAATCCTCAAAGACATTATTGAACTCCCAAATCTAAATTGGGAGAGAAGAACTCCTAGTTTTAGAATTAGATTATGAAAGATCAAACTCTAAGATTTAGAATTAGACTACGGAAGAGAGCTCTCAAATCTAGATCAGGAGAGAAGGAAAAAAAAAAAGGAAATAACAAGAAAACTTAAAAAATCAACAAATGGAGGGGTGGGTGAGATTAGCTCAAATCCTCCCATTGCTGAAGGTTGAAGACAACAATGGAGAGAGAAGAGAGAGGAGGATAAACAAAATATTGACTAATTTTTTTCATTTACCCTAACCACTTTGGATAGCGTCAAGATTTGGATCTTTTATTGCTCCTTAATTAGCAGCATTATTCTATTTCCTTTAGATCAACCTAAGATTCTGGATTAATTTCAGCTATTAGATTGGGGACTTCTTGTCAAGGGGACCTCAATTGATAATCTTATACTTAACTGTCTTGCTTCAAACTTATTCATGAAATTATTTATAAATAATACTTATTCAAGAATCATCGCAGTGATGCTGGGATGATTACAATGTATTTTTGGCAAAGTTGTACATTGTAACATTTTTCTCCATTGTGAATGTCACAACCGGAATCTTAAATGAATAAGGGTAGTGACATGGCTGTCTTTCTCTCTTTCTTCCCCTTTATTCATGGTTGTCTCTTTTTCTCTTTTTATTTCTTTTCTTTCCTCGGTCGTGTCTCGGCCTTCTCTGTCTTGCCGAGTGTCCCCCATCCCTTCCCCTCCCCTTTTTTCTCTTCGTTGACTCTTCAACCCCCCCCCCCCCCCCCCCCCCCAACCCCCTCTTTCTTTTTTCTCCTTTCTTGTTGGCCTTTTGACTAGGTCAAATGCCCGCGTATCACAACGAAGGTGTTGATATAATTTTCCAACTAATTGAAAGATTTGTCATGTAAATTTTTGCCACTTGAAAAGCAAGCAAAGAATAGAAAAACGGTCCAATAATGAGGTCTCCAGGTACAATATAAGGTCCAGCAAAATAATCGGGGTCCTTTAAAGTTATGGTAACTTGGATCAGAACATGCATGTGTCCCTAAAGAATTTAAACCACATACCAAGTACACTCCCTCCGCGCTCCTCTCTCCTCCTCCCTCTTTGCTACTGATACACCAGTAACACTAATCTTGTTACCTCAGCACCATCATCAAGCCTCGTCCTATTGCCATTCGCTCTCATTGCGCCCTGCTTGACTTAAGAAGTCCTCCCTCTCCCTCTCTTTAAGGTTGGGCCCGGTGGTTGCGACTTCTTGACAACCAAGGTCATGATCACCTGGCATTGCTAACCGGCCTCGAACATCTCCAGTAAGGCTGGTCCTGTTCTTTGTCCTTTAAAAGGACAGAGGACAGGCTTAGTGGGTTGGGACCACCAAGTTTAAGCAATGATGCCTAGACTAAGTTTAATGAAGTTTGATCCAGGTTGCGAGCCCAGGCATACCCGACACGCAAGGGCAAAGAGAGAGGGGGGTGGGGGCAGGAAGGCCACACGTACACAAATGGCAATGGGGGCTCAAGGACTAGCCGATGGCCATGTCGGCCTCATCATGAGGCACATGCAAGTGTCGATGGGGCGGCAGAGGCTCCGATGGACATGGTTAAGGTTGGTTATGCATAATGCAATGTGGGTGGGTGTAGTGAGCATATGCAGGGGGAAGAAAAGCAAAATGAAAAAAATATATATATATATATATATATATATATATAAATTAATTTGAGCTGTTGAATTTTCTTTTTTGATGCGTCTTAATTTTAAGAAATAATTTTACCCAATTCTAGAGGCCCCAATCTCAAATAAGGAGAACAATCACTTGAACAACATGAAGAAAGAAGCTCCAAAGTTCAAATTGGAAAAGTGGACCAAACGTTGTGGGGAGGATTTTTAGAAACCCAAAAGATAAAGGTACGTACTTTCGGTTTTTGTCGAGAATCTTTTCTCACGGAATAACATGATAAGATATCATGATGGGGGAGCAAGAAAATGTGTGTCCTCCATTGGGACACCCCCGAAAATTCTGAATTGTCCGGAGTCTCTTCAGCTTTCGTGCATGTATGTCGTGTAATCCTGCGTGAGAGAACCACTTTCCCCTCCACTTCGGACAAAACCGCAATGATGATATTGGAGGGGGTGCCTCCTGTCGATTGCTCGCCCACCCTCTGAAAGGGCAAAAAGAAAAAGTTTTAGTGCGACGTTTTCCGTTTCTTGATGTACTCACTTGATGTCGGTGAGAAATTTAGTGAATCTGTTTACTGATGAAGGTAGGCATTCTCCTCTTTATGGCACCGATGACGTCCAACTTGTTTGGCGGGAATGAGTTAAAGTGTTTTTAATTTCTGATTTGAAAAAATTTTCCCCGACCACACTTCTGTTTTGTTATTTACAAACATGGGCATCATTTACATTTATATTTAGTTAAATATATATGTGGATGGTGTCCATAATGTAACTCACTAACAAAATAAAGGTTAGAGAAAGTTCCCTTCAATTGGGAACGGAAAAAAATATAGTTGTCATAACACTGACTCCCTTGATTTTTGCTTACATTGCACCTATATCTCAACTACTTTCAAAGTCAAAACTACACCCCAGATTAGGTAGTTCCGAGGTTGGCCAGCATGGAAAAACATGGAGGTCTATGCCAAGTCTATATGAAGTCATTTATTCTACCTTCATTTTACATTGTAGGTTACAGAGTTCTAACATAGTTGGTATGGAGAGGTGGCTCATTTGGAAATTCAGTCGTCTCCTTGGGGCCTTCTTAATTGTAGCCTGAATGTGAAATTTCCATCTTTGTGACAACCATCTAATAGTATCAGGATCTAAATGTATATTATGCATCATTCCTTAACAGTTTAAACTTCTAAAGAAGATGTTTGAGCAGTCAATACTTAGTTGGTATCCGAGCTAAAAGTTTCCAACATTTGACTTGAAATTGCCGGCCATCTTCTTCTAACATGTAAACCATTAGAAAGTAATTTATGATAGAAGAAAATTAAAATAAAATTACAATCTCTCTCGCCCCATCCCCCCCCCCCCCAAAAAAAAAAAAAAAAAAAAACCACACACACAGAAAATAAATGCAATTTGAGGTGGCCTGCCTTAGGCAACCTCCTCCGATCTGTGGTATCTCGATGGGAGTGGCCGCCCTAGGCTTAGTCTTGATGCCATAACTCCATGGACATGATTTGAAGTTGATATTAAATTAATCCATTAATATTTGCATACAGAATATTAGACAATACTTATCCACGAATAGACTATTTATTCTTCCTATTTTAAAATGAAAATCTATGGAAGGTAAAAGCTCAAAAATTTCTAAGGTCGTGCGTGCTTCAATATGCTTAATGAGATTGCGCCCTTTATGAGATCATTTGAGTTTATTTAATGGACCTTCGCATTATAGACCATGTATAGTCCTTCAGGAACAGTAACTACCCCAACCGTCAATTATATTAGTTTATAACCCAATTTCTTTTCTTTTCAATTTTTTTTTTTTTTGCTTGGACGAACAAATCTTGGGTGGATAACCTGCACTGGGCGATCAAGTATTTGTCTGGGAGTTCTTTCTGTTCCACCCTTGGCCGATTTGCTTTTGCAGCCGTTTGCTACATCATTTGGAAGGAGCGAAATAATATTCTCTTCCGGGGGAGGCCACCATCCCTCCCAGCTATGAAGTTGCAATTAGAGAAGGTTGTTAGAGACAAAGCATTGTCTTTTAACCATGTCGCTTCCAACACCACGAACTATAGATTACTGCATTGCTGGTCTATAAACCCTTCCATTTTGGCGAGCTGATCTACCGTCGGGTTCCTTGCTATACCTGTGTTGTTGTTGGGGTCTTTGTTCTTTTGGCTCCCTGTTTAGGCCGTTTGGTTTGCTTTTGCCGCTGTTTTGGCATTCCTCTGCTCCTGTGCAGGTGGGCTTGTTTTACCTTGGCACCCTTCCACTCACTTTGACTATTCTTGTCTTCGGGAGTGTAAGTTCTTGGTGCTAAATTCTTGTTGTATAGCTTCTTGTTTCTCTTTGGCTTAAGTTAATATATTTCTTACGTTTTACCAAATATATATATATATATAAGTACGTCGGCAGGAATGAACAACCCAAAATTATTGCAAAGGCCAGGATGGGGACGTGGGCTCGAGTAAGGTGTTGAAGACCTTGAGGTGCGAAAATTGAGAAAGATTGAAAACACAACCAAATTGCTCCACCTTTGGACGCGACCCTTCAGGACATGGCTAGAGAATTTTTAGTGGGACCAATGATGGACCGTGGTTCGAATCGCCGTCACGACAGTGAATTATTTATACGAATTCCCCTCGTACAAAGCCATATGTTATTTGAGATACTAGGCAAAAAACTAGAGAAATAATAATGGTCGCCTGAAAATTGAGTTCTTGTTTGTCTTGTAAACTCTCGGAAACTAGCGAGTGTCCGTGATATTTAGTCATGTCTACCGTTCTTTCTTCCTCGCATCAATCGAGACAAAATTTCAAGGAAATCACCAAGCAAGTGCATGGATGTACGAAATATTGCAGGCTCAAATAACTCATTCGTCCATTTCCTCATAATTAAAGCAGGTAATCGATTTGATTGGCGGATGGATCAACACTTGAGAAGGGTTAACTCGGGCGAAGATTTGGTGCAGTCCATTTGCCAACTTGGCCTCCCGAGAGTGAACTCCAGATTGACCAACGCATCCTCCGGAGGTGGTGACAAGGAGCTCGAGTCCAATCTTTCCTTCGCATCTTCAGACATACGTCGATCAATAATCGTTTGTCCGTCCACCTATATAAAATAATTGACCCCAAATGAAAGCTATCAACAAAGAAAAGATAAATTTAAAAGGAGTGGTATCTTTTTTTGGACCAGACATTGTTTGGTACTCCCTTGATTCTTTTGCATTTACCTTGGCGTCATTTGCTTTGAAGTGGGAATCATATGTCAAAGCATTTTCATGATCCGACTCACTTGTTCCGCTTGTCTCCATTGATTGCAGCCACAATAAACCTCTGCTTGCACAAAGGTCCAAGAGTTAAAGAAATCTCGATGAATTAGACATGTAACGAATCTAGTTGAAATTGATATTTGGATATTTATTTGGTATACCCTGGAGGGATGCAAAAAATTCCACAAGCCGGGTTCGGTGGATGAGATATGTACGATTAGTTGGTCACCAAGAACGAACCGGGAACACGCACAAGTTATAAAACACTGGCATAGAAGCATTCTTTTCAATAATTATAGTTATAATACTGATATAAATTCATTTGAGTGAGGGTAAGCAATATGAGTCACGCACGGATGAAGACGACAGTAGCCTAACCTGGTAATACTTTGATGGTTTGTATGTGCGGTCTTACGTCTAATAAGAAACATAAATTTCTAAAAGTGAGAGATTTCAACTTGCTTGGAGACACATGCTTATTGGAGGAATTAAACCCCTTGTCAGCATCCAAACGCCCGTTGGATTTCAGTGATTTCGAGATTTGAACCAAAACCCTTGACTTTAAAGCATGCATTGGAACCTTAATGTGGGTTTTTAATCCATAAATATGATGTGCTTATCATAAAGGCCAAGCACGTAAAAAGATGGCCTTATCTAAAAAATAAGGCACCTTTTGTGTTCATCAAACTCAATGCGCCTGTTCGAGCTTCTCAATCCAATTATTTAGACTACCAACAACAAAACAAGCACCATTTTTCACACGCGACACAGTTACGTTGCCCATCATCAGGAGGCACATTTATGTCAATGTATGTGGATCTTCTTATTCTTTATTTTTATTTTATTTTCATCAAATGCACTGAAATTTCAGATGAAGAAGCAAACTAACCCTTGCGTTTGTTTGAAACTTGCTTGGGATGATGGGTTGAAAGAGTAAGAGTTGTCGCAGTCTTCGTGTTTCTCAGAAGATAATGATCCTGCCTCTCCATGTTTTGTACCGACGTCTAGCGTTTGCACTTGACCTGAAACATTTATCAAGCAAAGAGTCAAAAAATCCTCTCTTCAGCGAGTGAACCCGTTCAAATGTACAAGTTTCCCAAGTCTCAAAACCCATTTCTTTTTTGATCTTTTCTTTGAGTTTTTTCCTCTCTTTCCTTCATTTGGAGCTAGCTAAATCCGATCAACAAGCTCTCTCAGAGGAAACGTGGGAAAAATTAAGGTGGATAAATATATATGATGATCCGCAACTAGAGGAGAATTAATCCACAATTACCTGACGACCCTTTGTCAGTGCTCTTCACTGTTCGATACATCTGCATGGAGAATCAAAACCCACAATAGAAAAGAAATTAATAAATGAGAGAAATTGAAGTCCACAATGCTAAGATTAATGCCCTCTAGCTATAGAGAGAGAGAGAGAGAGAGAGAGAGAGCTCTGTAGATACCCCTTTGTCCTTACCTCTTGTAATCCAGTACCCACCACAAATGCGCAACATCATAAAATACAACAAAGGACAAAGAAAAAAATTCATAGAAACCATAAATGTCACTCACAATTCATGAGATCAAGAGACTATATGGAGAAACTAATTCTCCAAGAAAAAAACAAGAAGAAAAATATAAAGAGCAAACGCCCACCTGCAAGTGACTCTTCACGTGGGCTAGGGTTAGATCCTTCACGTTCATCAACTCCAGCACAGATTTTGGGGTTGCTCCTGTAAAATCACATTCGATCGGATTAAATTTCTTTACGACCCATTTCTGATATCCTTTTTCTGAGTCAAAACAAGTGAAGTTTATAAGCAAAAGGCGAGGCTTCTCTTGTTTTTCGTCTTCCTTTCTTTTTTGGTTTTTTTTTTTTTTTTTTGGGGGGGGGGGGGAGGAGGAGGGCGTTCTTTTGGCTAAGTCAAGAAATGTCCAAATATGAAAGCATACTCATGATGTGTGCGTGGATTTACTTTCATGACCGCCTAGAAGCTGGACTGCATGAACAAAATGGGCATGGAGAGTCGTGGTCCATCTCATTCTGGGCGCTCTAACACTTCTCTTTACACTGCTCCCAACTCGAGTGCTTCGCTTGAACTCGCGGCTGTATAAATGAGGATGGTGGTGATGACTGAGGTTTCTTGGTGGTTGTTGCAGGGTTGAATGGTTGACATCGCCCATTGCAAATCCTAAGCTCAACGTGGGCTCCCCATGACCATGACTAAAACTCCTCTCTTGTGACAAGAAATTGTTCTCATGGCTCAAATCGCTCCCACTGCTTGCGGAGTCAGTGGTTGAGCTCAATTCACTACAGAATGGTTTCCTTGCAAAATCATCGCAATCATAAATTGCGACCTTCTTCCCGGAATCTGGAACACCTGGAGGATTAATTTGCAAGGAAAGATCAGGGAAATTTTGTGGGGGTGTCATCGGGGGTCCTGATCTCGAAAACATGGGAATGAGAGTTATGGATTTTGAAGGGAAAATGTGACAAGGGATCAGTGATGATAGAGGTTCCTAACAAGGAAATAGGAGAATCAAAGCAACTGGAAACCGGAGAGTGAAGAATCGGTGAGAAAGAGAGAGGGTGTGTCTACAGGAGATATAAAAGGCTGACAATGGAATGATAGAGGTTGTGATTAGATCATGAGTGCCTTATGATTTGCATGGGTGTGTTTGAAAAGAAGAGAGACTGAGGAGGAGGAGGATGGAACAATATAGGCTTTTTCGTAGGATCTCTCTCTAGGTTGAATAGAGATCAGTGCAAGTAATAGAGACAGATTCCAGAGCACCCAGTGAGGGATTAAAAAAAAAATTGAAGAAAATGAATGAATGCAGAGAGAAGAAAGAGAAAGTAACAAAAGTTCTTTTTCTGGGTTGAAGCTCTCTTGAAGGCAAAACCTAGAGAAAAAAGAAAGAAAGTATATTTATGGATCAATGCAGTGGGTGCAGAGAAAGAGAGAGAGAGAGAGAGAGAGAGAGAGAGAGAGAGCAGGTACTACTTCCTTATCTTTAAAGGCATATTCAAAAGCAGAAATTAATAAATAGATAATAAATAAGAGGAGTGAGGCAGGGATGTGATAAATGGTGGTTTCTTGATGGGAATGGTTGGAACGATAGCAAGAGAAAAGTGAGGGGGTGTTGCAGTTGAAAGGAATATATGGAAAGGAATTTAGTCTCTCTCTTCTTACATTGATGGACAGTGACACCCCCCTTGGAAAAAAAAGAACTCCCTTTTAAAAGCTTTTCTCTTTCCGGCTCCATTTGAATTTATAAATTTCAATTATGTCATTTAATGAGTTTAGAATATTCCCATTTTTATTTCATGAACGAGGATTGACTAGCAGGCCTAGAAATATCCCTGTATCTGAATTGCCCTTTATTATTGGCTTTTTCCCAAGCAGATGTGACCCTGCGCATCTCCACCAATGGTGGCCAAACTCACCTTTGATTAGTTAACGTTTTGAAAGAAGGAATTTAATTAGTCACCTGATCATTTTTTGTCCAGTGGCCATAGATTGCTTCTCTCGACTCGACGTTTGTACTTCAATCCTCTTTGACCTAGCTTCACTTTCAAAACATGTGAAATATCCATTGATGATACTTTTAGTTCTGTCTATAGAAGAATACTCATTAGTCAGGTATGAGTTCAATTCACAAAACAAAGCATCAATATGTTTTGTTTGGGAAAATGAATATGCGTACCATTTGAGTTCATAAAATGGCCAGTGATGTGAGAAATGCTTGCAATGTTTAGGGCGAGCAAGAATCTTGTTACACGAACTTTTTCTTCATCAAGAGGAATATTTACCAATAATTATAGGCTAGACTAGATGTCTAGGGAGATTTTATCTCGAGCAATGATTTTTGGGTGGCCACCATATTGACTAATTGCCATGACTAGTCAATGTCTATGTTGTCCACGCTTTCTTCACTTACAAAACTAGTCCATACGTGGTCGGTCTCATGTATATACCGAGCTGGACACGTGCGCAGCCCCAGCGCAAATGTCGGACTTAGTCTAGGATGAGCTGAGCTCTCGTGAACAATAAACTAAAGAAAGAAATGCAGGTATTCCTTATTTTGCACTCTGCCTATGTGAAATTTCATTTATGCAAACTGGTCTATAGATGTCAGTCATTGGTTCTAAGGAGGTTGTTGCTGGAACCCTAATTAATCTTTTCCAGATGAAGTGCATCAATCACATCCATTACTACATGCTTTATTATGTAGCAAAAATCATTCCATATACAAAGCTTTCAATCGTCGCATTATGTACTTTTAAAGATCAGGAAAATCTTCCTCATTAAGCCAAAAACCCCTTTCGAATGAATATATAATGCATGGATTATCCCAACATCAGTGTCACATGATAAGTCTTCTATACTAAGTGGGAGCTATGCACATTTTAGGAGTGGAGCTGTTTACATGGTCACAGCTAAGATTGTGAAGAGTCAATGAGAGCATGTGTCTACTATTTCTTTTATTGCAAATTGTAATTCCATCGTTCGATCAATAGTGCGTTTAGGAAGACGAGTGGTATTCTCACTACACTTGGAGTCCTGTTGGAACAATCTTAAAAATGACTACTTTTGCCAGATACAATAATCCTTTCTAAGTGATATACAAAATTCTTACAGTGATTAACTTTAAATCATAAATATAAGTCTCCAACTCATAATGGTCTAGAATGCCTCCTCAGTGTCCATTTACCCATTACTATCTAATCAGTTGTCAGATTTGCGTTGCGTGTCTAACAAGCACACAAATAAGAATGCTAATATCCCTCGTACCCTCGCGTCGCTCCGCGTTTGTCTAGCTTGCACTAGCCACCACAACTCCCTGTCCCCCCAATTTGCTCGACAGTAGAGCGCTCTCTATCTGCCCGCACCCCACACCAGCCTCCACATCCCCAATCTCCCTCATTACCGCCACCGTCAATGAGGACAAGGCAACCGTGGCGAAGAGGCATTCGTGTGGGGGCGCACAAGTCGCACGACGCTGCTCCGACGAGCACCAAAAGAACTCGCGACCTCCGCACCACCACCCTCAAAACGCATTCATCGCTCAAACACAAATTCCATGTCAGTAGGTCAGACAGCCAATACTCAATGGCTCAGCGACAATGACGAGGCTCGTGACAGGTCTCTTCTCCGAGAAACATCGATGGATCGAAACACCGGATGAATCGAGGACCGGGATGAAGACCTTTCTTTTTTCTTTTTTTTTTCTTTTTTGACAGGGACGATGGATAGCGCGTGAGCAATGATGGCACGTTGGAAGAGGAACTGTAGGTACTAGTGGGCGCTCCAACATGAACAATACACAATTTCAACGTCTAGCGTATTGTCTTCACAACATCGCATGGCCCAATATTCCCTCTCCGTGTTGAAATATTCCCTTTGGCCCCGACCCCACCACCACCAACATCAATCATCATCCCCGTCGAGCCCCACCCGTCGCGTGGAACCCCCGCCCCCCATCCCTCGGCATCAACGTGGGGATTCCTCCTCCTCCCCCGTCACGGGACTCGTGACCATGTGTTTAAGCTAATGTGGTAGTGGTATATTGTCATGGGAAAATGGAGTTTACACCGTTTAATGTGAAGAGAGTTTTTACATAAATCACTCTATTTGTCTTTTGACTTGAGAATTATAACCGTCCACTTTCTCGAACCAACTATGTATAAAACCGCCAGCGGAAAATAATCTTTATGCAATTAGAATGTGTTATAATTACTCAGCGTTTATTATCATTTTTCTTCACTCTCTTTGTTCTTCTCTCTCGCTTCTCTCCCACCTTGTTCCATTTGCTTAATCCCGTTTTGTTGTATTTTCTGCATGTATTTCTCCTCTTAACCATTTTTTTTTTATTAACTATGTACCTAGATTGCATACATTGTTATATGAATTTCAGCACTTCATGACTATCTCTCTATTACTCCTAACATGATAATTCTAGGGAAAAATTTAAAAAACTCGAACGTGTGATCACTTTTTTTTTTCAAGCATGATTTGTTTAAGCCTCAACCAATTTGACAAACTCTCTAACTTATTTCTCATTTTTAATTGTGCTTAATTAAGTATTAAATAAGTCTCCCTTGGGCGTGGACTCTTCCTCCCTCGAGCTACTTTAGAAAATGCCCTCTTTTATTTTATCTTCTTCCTCGCAAAAAGGAACAAAGGGAAGACTTGGATACGTTCAAATCATGTGAGCTTAAACTAATGGTTCCTCAAAGCCATGGTCAGCGCCTTATGCGCTCTAGATTCTCCGGGAAATGCAAACTTTTTGTCTTCTTCTCATTTCTCTATTAGCCCTCTTAAATTCTCTCTCTCTCTCTCTCTCTCTCTCTCTCTCTCTCTCTCTCTCTCTCTCTCTCTCTCTCTCTCTCTCTCTTTCTCTCTCTCTCTCTCTCTCTCTCTCTCTCTCTCTCTCTCTCTCTCTCTCTCTCTCTGCTTGTAATGTTGTCAAATGCTTGGGCTATATATTCCATATTCCTTGTGTTTGTCGTATTGGAGGAACACTTCTTAGCTCTCCTTTGTCTATCCTACTATTATATTCCGTGAGAGGAGGATCATTCAATTTCACGTCAAAACAATGTTAATATAAGCAGTGTCCGGGCAAGTTGGCACCCAGCATTTTCTTGATTAAGGCACCTACCCTGTCTCCTGTATTCCCCTTTTTTTATAAATTGCTTGCCCTATTTTTTTAACCAGAAGAGAATATTAGATTTAGTGAAGATTGAGCAAAGACAGACATGTGCTACTCAAGATTTTAAATCCAAAGTCACTCCTTGTATTATATGTGACTCATGTCTCAAGCTTAATGCTACACACAGAGAGAAAACTACTGAATAAAATTACATGGACTATTACCAACTTTCGCATATTTATTTTCCTTTCCGACTCTTGTATATAGTTCATGCTTATAGGACTTTTGATTGTTTCTCTGCATGGGGTTCCAAACTTTAGAATGTCTATATCCAATGGAAATGGCAATGTGGAAGATCCCAAAACTGAAGAAGCCCATAACATAAAATTCTCTGGAAGCGTTAGAAGAGAAGCCCTAGAACGTATTGGTCCGCTGAACAAAAGTCAAACGGCTACTATACCTAGTTAGTTTCATGCCTATAAGCTACACACTGGTTAGGTGAAACTAGTTGTGCCCTAGATCTAGGGTAAATAAATAGCATTATAGAATGCCGCTAAATTATATTTTAAAAAATTAAAAAAAAAAAAAAGCAAAGTAACTTTTTTTAACACCGTCACTCGTGGGCATTACTTCTGAACCCAAATGGCTCCATAAAATAATTTAAACAGCAATCTCAAAGTTCTTGCTTTTGGCCCTAATATTCTATTGAACCTACATTAATCGGAAGAATATTAGCTTCTTTATGATTGATTAGCGTGAGAGAATGAGTTACAGCCATGCATGTGTTTTGCTTTGAAATTTGAATGTCACCTTCTTCTTCTCTCTCTCCGATTTTGACTAACAACGACAAAAAAGAAAGCGAGGAATCACCGAAATCACCGCCGTTTAGGCTGACGTGCACCACGACATTACATCACACAGAATGATATTATATTATTCGCTCGTCACTGTTGATTAATCTCCATCAGAGAGAGAGACAGAGAGAGTTTGAGTTCTTCTATGTCGATTAGGGCAAGAAAAGATGCTCTCTTGGAAAGGGAGTGGCAACGGCTGGCAAAGAGTTGCTATCATTGCCTGATGATGATCACAGTAGTCACTGTAATTATGAGTTAATGAGTAAGAACGTGACTGAAACTCAGTCCCGATAAGCGAAATTTAATGGCCTGCTTAAAATGGGAAGTACTTACACTTGTGGAGTACATTAACTGATAGCTACAATCATAACCCTCAAAAGAGCGACGCAGTTGTTAATAGAATGGTTGTTTATTGATAATGCCCTTTTCGAACAAAAAAAAAAAAAAAAAAAATTGTTAGTGTCGCAAGAATCATCGATCAAAGTCCATGTGTGTCGGCAGTTATTTTCAGTAGAAATGAAAATCAATTTGGTATATTTTGGTGAACATTTGTATTAACTAGTGTCTCAAAGCATGTATTAAATGTACTTATTAGGATTTGATATATATGGATCTCACCAAATATAATGACTTATATGAAGTGAACTAACAAGAATTGGGAGTATCTAATAAATCTCTCTCCGCCTCTCATCTTAGTATCCATTGGGTCATGCCACCATTGAGGTACATGACTTAAGAGAGCCAGAACTCACCTGGATGTCATAGGAATTGAAGGAAAAGTATTAAAATAAAAAGTCATAAATCTATTAAGTTATAACAATTTAATCACATATATTACAATTGTGTCAATTTAGTCGTATTTTTACAATTTGCCAATTGAGTTAATCCTACTAATTTTAGTCGAAAATCGTTGATGTGGCCATCCTACGTGGCACGACTGGTGCTAACGAACAACTATCCTTATAGTTATGCAACACTCTCATTTCCTTTTTTATTCTATCTTTAGTTTTCAATGAACTATGAATTTAAGTAGATTATTTCATTTCTTTCATTTCCAATTTTATTTTTAAATGGAAATAGGTAACTTGAAAGCATGTGGTTGATAAAGCTTTGTTTTCCAAGGACGGCTAAGGTGGGGGCATCAATGCCGTATGCATTCACGAAAGTCCTAAACACACGCCCCCGAAGGGAACAAATTCAACCCTGGGAACTTGAAGCCTCCACCAAATCATATGCATTTTCCATGAGCAACTTCAAAAGGCCAGAGATAGTTATCCTCCACACCTTTTTGACTTTGAGGTAACAACATTCATCAGCATCTAAAGAGCCCTTAAATCACAATATATATATATATATATATATATATATATATATATATATATATATAACCCAAATTATATCACTGTGATACAAATGCTCCAAGCATTGTTTTATTACAAAAAAAAAAAAAAAAAAACTCTAAACTTTTATTACTTTTACCAAAAAAAGAAAACTCTAGACTTGCCCATTGTGACATAAATACTCCCAACTTTATTTTGTGTCACGTAAAAACCCAAATTATATATGTGTGACACATATACCTTCTAACTCAGTTCCATACATGTTGTATTTGTCATATTGATATAAATTTGAGATTTTTTTATGACAAAAAAAAAAGTTTGGGATATTTGTGTCCCATTGGATAAGTTTAGAGTTTTTAGTGACATAAAATTCTTTTTCAAAGTATGTTGTCATGGTATTAACCCTAAATTGTATAGCCCACAAAGTCAGAGAATCAACATATTCATGGGACGACATTGTTCTTCACTGTCTATATCATTAATTTACATGCCGATTAGCTAATTCGTGAGCGCAGGTACAATGTACTTAGAATTAGATGTTTCTCGATTTTTTCACATATCAACTACATATGTGAAGTCTCCAAGCAACTGCTTTGAAAACAAAATCTTTCATTAGTGATAGACAAGGTCATACAAATCCAATTCAAATATGCACGAAACGAATTAGACTTTAAAAAAAAGGCTGATGATCTTGATGTTCTAAAAAGCCAAATAATTTTTCTGAAAATAGACGAATAAATCTGATGTCTAAATTTCACTATGTTCAAAAGAAAGTGTGCATAAGTCAATCAAACACAAATTTCTAGCCGTAATTGATCATAATAGTAACCCAAGTTATCATTACATTTTTCATTTTTTAAAAGGTGCTCTTAAATTATCTTTTTCATGAAACCCCTCCTATATATAGTGCTAGGGTGTAAACAGACTCGTGATTAATCATATTATTTTAGTTTTGGTTTGTTTGCAATTCACAAAAGTGAATTCTAGATGTTAACGGAGTAGTATTTGTCATAAAATACCCTATATGATCACAAAAATGAACAGTTTTATGGTAAAACTCATCGTGAAGCATCATGAGTGGTGGAACTTAGGTTAGGAAAAAAAATTAAAAAAATATTATAAGATAAAAACACGATGCCACTTTTTGATTGTGCGAAACATAAAGAGTAATATGTAAAAGTGAAAAAGGGGAAATATGAAAAATAGCTTTTTTACTGTTCAGATCCTCTTCAAATGATATATATAGACACACACACATTTAATAATTGGCAGAAATAGTGGCATAAGTCAACAACATGGAAAATCAACTCAAGCGGCCGAGTCTCCTATAATCATAGTCCATTCATCTTTATTTTATATACACATTGAATTACTCTACATGATCCACCCCTTTTGGGTAAGCTTTTTTCACCTTTACATGGAGAAATGAAAATTTCCACGGCTAAAGTTCAAGCTGTTTAATAAAATAGAGGATCAAAATGAATGAGGGTTACCATAAGATCACCATCAAATGGAGACGGATATCTTTAAAACTACATTGATCACAAGACGGTACAAAATAAGTCAGTTATTGGTAACCAAACTATACAAGTATCATGAACTATACTTTATAGGGGGGAAAAGTACCAAAAAACTCTTAAACCTATTATATTATTATTAATTCAGTCATAAACCTTTCAATTAGACTAATTTAGTTTTAAACATTTTCGCATTGATATTAATTGAGTACATCTAACTAATTTAGGTTGGAAATCACTTATGTGAACTTTGGCCATCCTACCATCACATGATTGGTTGACATGAACATTTTATTTAATTTTTAAATACTTTTTGAAATTTTTTGTTAATTTTTTCTTTTTCCTTCTTTACTTTCCTTTTTCCTTATTTCCCTCTACCAATCGCCACCTCTCCATCCAACCACTGATGAGCACAAGGGCCGAGACGCCCTCACTAGCTGCAGGCAAAGCCAACCCTCACCTGACCCTTGCCATAGCCGAAGGCTGGCAAAAGCGTCCCTACCTTCCCTAGCCTCTAGCGAGGGATGGGTGAGGGGCCTCACCTGAGTGAGGCTAGGCCACCTCAGGTGCTAGCAAAGGCATTCCACCCTTCACCAAATCCAGTGAGGGGTGGCCTAGCTTAACCTTTGCCGACCCTCACCAAAGACCGACAATGGTGTCTTGGCCCTTACCCTTGTTGATAGTCAACAACCTCCACTGGCCACTATGGAAGGTGGTGACTAGTGCAGGGAAATAAGAAAAAAAAAAAAGGAAAACAAGGAAAGAGAAGAAAAAAGAAAAGAAAAAAATTAATAAAAATGTTAGAAAAGGTATTTTAAAATTAAATTAAATGTCCACATAAGCACCAGCTGTGTTACATAGAATAACCAAAGTCCATGTCGGCAATTTCCGACCTTAATTGACTAGATGGCCTTAATTGGTACTAATGCGAAAATATTTAGAACTAAATTGATTCAATTGAGGGGTTTAGGAATGAATTAGCGCCAATACAATAGGTTTAGTTTTTTTTTTTTTTTGTACTTTTCCCCTTCTTAGAATGGAAACATTTCCAGACCAAAATCAAATTTAAGAAGACCATGATAAATACTTTATTTTTGTATTTCAAATTGCTCGACACTAACAATTTATCAATTGAGAAAATTGCTCAATCACTTATAAACTTATTTTATACGAATGTCAATTCTATCATATACTCTTTAGTTTTGCCAATTTTAATTTTAAACCTTTACATGAAATTCTAATATAGTTCTTCCGGTCATTTTTTTATTTTTTTTTTGGAAATCACTGACATTACAGTGTAGTTATCACCAGCCATTTTACATGGCACATCACAATGTCACCAATTTTTTGCCAAAATTGGCCAAAATAACTATATTGGAATTTCGCACAACGGTTTAAGATTAAATAGGTAAAATTGGAAAGTTAAAAATGAATTGGTTTCCATATAATATATTTGGGATTGATTAGGTAGTTTCCCCATCACCAATCAGAATTTGGGGATTTATTATTATAATATTTCACTAAAGTCACAACTCTTCTTTTCTTCAAATATATAACAGCAAAACATTGTGGAAATAGATCGAGGGAAGTGATGAATAACAAATTCAGAAATATTACAACAAAACATTATAAAATAAACAAATTGACCCCCATAGCGAAATCCAAAGTCTTCAATAGTATTTGTTATAGGGAAAATTACCAAAAAAGTCTTTAGGAGTTATATCTTGGTTATCTCTTTAATTACGTTTTTTTTTTTTTTGTTCTAAGGGAGATTTTTTTTTTTTGGTCGGTTTCCAAGGGAGAGATTATTAGTTGGATTTTGGGGGTGAATGTGGGCAGATTGGACTGGTCAACGAGAAGCCTAAGCCTGAACATTGACATATTAATACATGCATGCCTCGAAGAAAAGAGCGTGATCAGAAGGATGAAGTCAGAGAAGGGTCAGAGGCATCAAACCAGACAAAAGTTTATTCTTCATCTATGTCCCAAATAAAGCTAAGAGTTGGCAAATCAAGCATCGGCGTTCCCCAAGGACAGGTCATGCCATGCAGGGAAAGCCGAAGAAGACATGCGAAAATCAGACCCTAAACCACTTCATGACAGAACCCCTCGTCCTCTGGTGATTTCATCCCTTAAAGTTCCATGGGTAAGTGTGCCTCGGTTCGGCCTCAGCCACTCTCGCTTACCGGTTATAAGCACAAACACAAAGACCACAGTACCGACTGTCCCTCTGTTGTTTTAACTCTCTGCCATGACATGATCATCGCCATCAGGTTCACTGGAATCTAAATGACTGTAGGTCGTACGGTGCGTCATGGCCTTCAAGAAGTCCCTAGTAAATTGCCGTACATGAATTGTCGTCAAAACAAGGGAAGGGGAACTAAGGAGAGAGAGAGAGGCAGAAGACGACCCAATTTCGGAGGGAAAATAAAGAGAGAGTGGAGGCATGTCTGCTTTTTCATTCTTTTCAAGGAGAGAACACAGAGAAGTAGAAAAATGGAAACAAATGATGTATGGATGTTTACAGTGTGATTTACATTGCAAATTCGAGGAAATTGACACATGTTGTGCATCACTACGGCAACGAGCACGAAAAGGTCACATTACATTGCTTATCAAAATTATATTAACATTGTAAGTATTTGACAGACATTGTCCCAGCTAAGAGGCATATGACGATTGCCCTAATTGTGTTCCACAATGTAAGAGAAACTCTAGGAGGAAAAGAGAGGACATTTCATACCCTAGTGAGCTCTTTTGGGTTCCATTACCTGGCGACTTTCCCTTCACTCATGGGCTGACTGATTGAGCTCGATAGTCTTTTGTTCTCATTCATGATGGACTTGAATTTCTAAAGAATGGATTATGTTTTCTAGTGGAAAGGACCCACACCGAGAACCAGTTCATATCGTGGTTTGATTTATTGAATCATCAGTTCAAGTTGGGGAGAGAGAGAGAGGGAGGGAGGGAGGGAGGGAGGGAAATTCAGAATGGCCACTGAGGCCAGGGTCTGGCCATTTTTGGTTTTGAAATGGATCTCATACAAATAAAGCTGCCTCGACCAAAAGAAGAAAATGACATGTCCGGTTTTTCCTTTTCGTAAGGAAAAACCCTACCCGGAGGGCCATTGCTGCAACTTATACCTTTGAAAATCAAATCCCCTTTATTTGGGACCATTTCAAGAATTTAATAATTTCGGTTGCTAGACCATGCTTATTCCAAGTTGTTGGCTCCTCTCTAAAGACTACCTCCCCTACATCATTTTTCTCCATTATTCAGTTCTCGAGATAATGATTAACTTCTCTTTCACGGACTTAATAGATCACTTCCGATTAGAAAGTAATAATGTGAAAGTGGATGCAACCCATCATGTCTTCCTGTTTTGAATTCATTTTCATTGTGGCCAAGGCTTGAACACAAACCTCTCCCAGTTTTCCTTGTCGTTTATTGAAAATTCTGTGCTGCTGCTGCTGCTGATGGCCTTTCTTGCTTCTCCAAGCTAGTCTCATTCTGTGTTTTCTCCTTGCTAGTCGCTTGGACCACAAAAGACCAAACTCTGCTTATAGTGGGCCCATAAGTAACATCATAATACTATAATGTCCTCCCGTTGCTTTTATTCCGGTGTTGTCACGGAGATTTTTTTATTTTTTTTATTCTGGTTATTTGTCATGGTCGTCTGTAGAGGAGAAGTTATCGAATGCAGCCATGACACATATGAACCGAGCCCTTGCATAAAGCGAGGCCGACGAAAGATTTACTGGATTCAATGGTCCATACCCATTTCGAGTACATATATGTAACTTTCATATATGCCCTAATTTTCGCATCACTGTGATAATATATCTCGTATCTGAGGTGCTATTTTCTTTTTGTTCTCTCTCTTTTCGATTTTCAATTGGGCACCGAACTAAACACACAGAAACCCCCTCCTACAAAATTGACAATCTAGATTCCATGGGCATGCTTGTGAAAGGTTTTTCTCGCCTATTCATCGAAGGCAAGAATCTGTTTGATTTTTGTTAAGACTGCAGGAAGAAACGCGTCAGTCTATCATTTTCTCGTGTACTGATCTGTAGGGGAAAAGAACAAGAACAAAGGGTTCAAACAGACAAGCAGATAAAATAAACAACCATGATTTCCTGGAGAGAGAATCATATGAAAATGGGTCGAATCCAAGAGTCCAAACCTGCAGAAGAGCATTATGGCACTTAGGACTTGAAAAGGATAAAAAACACAAGAACATTTGCAGACCATGTGCAGTCAGGGAGAGAGGGATGGTGTGGTCAAGGATAAAATGGTTGAAACATGGATTGGGAGTTTCATGTGGAGATAAAGACACTTGGGGAATCTTTCGCCAGAGATTTTCAATTATGGGACTCGCAATCATATAATTCGTACTAATCTTTCTTTTTCGAAAAATACATATTTCTTATTCACACCCTTAAATTGATAAAAACAAACCTTGAAGGGTACATATGTTTCGTGTATGATTAGATCGCTTTGTGGGTTTTCAATTGCTGACCATCGATGCTTTTGTCCTCCCATGTACATGAGAAGAATGTTGAGCATTTCCTATTGGTTGTTCATAGTTATCTTCACTATAAACACACTAGAGACGGCATTGATCTTTATGGCCAGCAGTGGATCCTAATGCTTGTCCTCTTTTCTATGTACTTGATTTGACAAAATATAGCTTGTTTGACAAAGTTTGTAAGTTTGAACGAACCATCAAAAGCACCATACTTTCTTATGTTTCATGCTTCTATCTCTTGTTGGATTCTGGTTGAGTTTGAATCAATTCTAGTTGAAGTAATGTCTCGTTTTGGCTAGTGCACACTTCACTGCACAATGGCACTTGCAAGTGTACTAATGGGTGATGGAGTCCTTAACACGTATATCGACTCATGTTAATATGATCCATGAGAATAACACAAGTAATTAGATTTTACGACATCATATGAAAATTTCATGATTTGACACTTCATATCAACTCATAGGAACCGAGTGCAAGAGCATATCGCTCGAAAGCCTTTTATGACAGCTTTCAACGTGCCATAAATTCTTTTAATTTTCTTGTCTGGCTCATGAGTAAGGTACTAATTAAAAAGTGTACTGTGGAGTCAGCGATCCAGTTGGCTAACCCAAGCCTCCAAAAAGCCGAAGGAAAACCGAGCCGGTTCGGGCAAAGGTCTCACACAAAAAAAACCCGGCCCGGCCCGACCTGACATGACACGGCAACATAGTCAGGAGCAAATCCACCCGACCGGCCCAGCCCAACCAACGACCTTTGATTTGAGCCCAAGGTCGAGGCGATTCCATCTGGGCCCCCAATCTGAGGCCCACAAGCCCGACACTTCCCATCGTCCGAAGCTGGGGCTCGAGATGAGCCCCAGCTGCAGGCCCAACAGCCAGTGGCATTTTGCGTAAATTGAGAAGATCTACAGTGCCTGCTCCCAGCCGTTCTCAGCTCGATCTCGCTCTCCATCTCCATCTCCTCGCTCGCTCGGCGCCGCTTCTCGAATCCTGGTCGGGTGCTTCGAAGAGGGAAGCGAGCGAGCCATGACGGTGTTCCACTTCTTCAACTGCGCGATCCTCACCTTCGGCCCTCACGCCGTCTACTACTCCGCCACTCCGCTGTAAGTCCGTCTCCCCGTCTTGCGGCGCTCTCGTTCCGATCCGCTTTTCCGATGCTCTATCGCCGTCGATTGATTGGCCTTACAGATGTTTCTCGTGCGGCTTTCTAGTCACGTTGATGATTGTATTTTTTTTTTTTTTTTGGTTGTCCTGAATTCCGTTCCTGATTTGGGAAAGAAACCATGCTTTTTTATCTCGGTAATTCCTCATCGGGGATAGCGATGGGATGAAGGATTGGTTTCCTGTTGTCTGTTGTGGTTGGTGCTGAAACTGACTTAATTACAAAGAGGAAATATTGATGGGTGCGAGAGATAATTGCTTGGTTATGAAAGAAGGGAAGTTCGAGAGAGTGGCATTCGCGTTGGTGATCTAGCTAACCTCCGGTTCTTGTCGTTCGATCACGTTTTCTTTCCCCCTCTTTTTGGATGAGTAAAGCTATCATTTTTATTGCAAAATCTCATTGTGGGAGGACTAGACCCGCCTCATGCCCACATGCTCACATGCTCAAGATCATGAGCTGTGTGACTCCTCTTGGAAATGTTAGCATCACAATCAGCTTATGAATCGACTATGTCATACCACGACAAAAAGACTTAACAAGGAAATTTTCCATCGAGAACAAAGCCGAAGGTGCAAGTTAGAAGTGTGTTATGCCTAATGCCGGTATGACTCTCGTGTTTGTGCTTAACTTTAAACACAACCAATTTAGCCACTCTATGGATGGGTGGTTGGATTTGAGAATGGATTATCTCATTGCTACCTCTCCAGATGAGGTAAATGCAGCAAGTAAATTCTGACAAAAATTTCCTTAAGTCTGTGCCCTTCAGAGGTCTTTATCCATTCAAATTTAGCAGACCAATCTCCTGGATCCTCTCAACATGACACAGCTGAAGCATTTCTTTCCAAATCTGAGAACAGAAGCTGTGCTCTAGCTACGAGTGAGCTCAACTCCATTAGATTACTTGCACAACGACTGAGCGAACCATTTGCAAGATTGGACCATCTTCTGATCCTATTAAATGTAGGCATATTAGGAATGGCACAGGATTTAGGCATACTAAGAGAAAACCAATAAGTCTATGTCATTCAACCTTATATTCCTATTTTAAACATTGTTTTAAGCAATGGAGGAAGTTAATCAACACAGAAGGAGAGGCAGTACAAAGGATTTTATCATCAAGAGAAGAATCTGCAATGAGCATACTGCATAATGCAGCTTGTTTGGCTAACATATTGGGATCGAGCATTGGGACCATCTCCAATCAAAACCTTATATCATAGCAGATACCTTTGAACTAAGATGCTGAGCAGCATTATAACCTAGTCTCCGTATGTAAATCTCCAACAAGATTCCATGAGGGTGCTAATTATCATACCACAAAAGAAGTAGATTGACCTTTTCCAAATAGCAACAACATACTTGTAAAAGGTTTACTGCTACTAGCACACACTTTGAACGGCTTTTCCTAGCAAAGGTAAAATCAGAGCACAATTAAGAGACCAAATACTAGCTTTTCCTAAGGTGATAACCATGAAGCTAGGCTATCCAAAGTGATCTATATTTTTAAAAAGAAGCTCCGTAAGCATTTTTAATGGAAGCAGTGTTCAAGTTGTTTGATGATGATTAGCTGTGAATTAGCAGAGTTTATTGTAATTCTCATGAAGTTTTAGCAAATCCTATAGGTATTCTAGTGTGATGAGTGAAAAGAATTGAAACTTGCATACTTTGAGTTTAAAGTATGATTCTTTGGTTGATGTACCTCAGGAGCCACCGGAAGGAGCAGTCTGGTATGTCCTTCTAGTGTGTTCAGTAGTTGATAGGTTCTTTTATTCTTCTTCAGATTTTGTTGCTTTCTGCATATATGTAGTCGTAGTTGAAGTATATGCTTTGTGGGGAGGGTTATATTTGAGAATGAGAAAGACTGTTTCTATGTATTAAAGGAATAAGTGTGTGTAAAGTCATTCAATTGACATACGCACTAACGAGTTTATGTGCAGATCCGAGTATGATACATTGGGAACCTCTGTCAAAGCTGCTCTTGTATACCTTGGGACGGCTTTAGTTAAGGTTGGTCCAACAACAGATTATACTTGAGATTTAAGTTTTTCAATCTTCTATGATATGCTAATTGCACGGAGGTTTCCTCTTATCTATTAACCCACAGCTGGTTTGCCTAGCAACTTTTCTCAAAGTATCAGAAAATGAGAGCTTTGATCCTTACCAGGTATCCTTTTGTACTCTTCTCTCAGTTCTTGCTCAGTTGGATTTTGTTTGCACATTTAATTTGGGCTAACATTTGGATATTACCTTGATTGAATCCCTCATATTTCATGTTACTGAAACTGTGCATTGCCCCAGTATCACTGAACCCATGACTTTGTTTTCTTGCAATGCTTCTTCTGCCATTTGTACTCCACCCTGAGGCTCATTTCTGTTGTTCATGATTATTTACTATTTAGGCTTAGATTTGGGTGGAGGGCGTTTTTCCTTTAGCAATTGATTGAAAACGAAATTAATTCAGAGTGTCATGTTACTATGCTCTTTTTTTTTAACATTTACTAGCCAAATTCATTCTAAATCTGTCATGCTTATTTATTTTCAGGAATTGCTGAAAGCTCTGATTGGTTTTATAGATGTAGCAGGGCTCTACTTTGCCTTAACACAGCTGACTCATAGGAATATATCACAAAACCATAAGTTCCAAGCTGTAGGCCTCGGTATGTGAAGCATTCATCAACTCAAGTTCTAAGGTTTCTATTTGTTTGTGGAAAAATTATGTGCATCTCATAACTATATCTTGATCCTCCCGCCCGATCAGTTTATAGCAGGAGAAGATGATTTAAACAAGGTTCTCTCTTAACTGTTTGTAGGATGGGCTTTCGCCGATTCTGTCTTACATAGGCTAGCACCCCTTTGGGTTGGTGCCCGGGGATTGGAGTTTACTTGGGATTACATCCTGCAAGGTCTCGAAGCCAATGCTAACCTGGTATGTGTTCTTTGTCATCATCTTCCCTCCCCAGGTTACTCTGGAAGTTTTGAGATGGTTGATGTCTTCCATTAAAGGGTTTGGATAGAATATTGATAAAATAGCTGAGAACTTGAAAGTTTCTTGGAGAAGATTAGAAGTCCGATGTATTTATTTTCAATTTATTGGTTCATTTTCCTGATTTTCTGAATGCAGGTTTTCAGCATATCCCTGGCTGCATTGGGATCATTGATGTGGCTTCGGAAGAACAAACCTAAGACTCTGGTCCCCATAATATATGCATGTGCTGGGATTGTGGCGACCATGCCATCTATCACAAGGTGTGCTTTTTTATCCTTTTGTTGGTGAGCTTAGAATATTGATATCACCTGCATGATCTAGACTATTCTTTAGGTATTGACTCTTCTTTAGAATAAGGACAAAAGACTGTTGCATACGGTTTTCTTCCGCTTTTTGCTAGCATACTGTTGCAGACTTCTCATGTGTTCCTAGCATTAATTAACTGGTATTCTTTGTATCGCGGCCTTGTTACCAATAGGTCTCTCATTTGATCTTGGTAAGTGTGTCCGTCTTCATTGTTTTGGATCCCCTGAATAGAAAGAACCTATTTGTTGTCCCTCTATTGAAAGTCTCCGTCATACTTCTTAATTTTTGAGTCATTTTCCCCTTTTTTGAGCTAAACTGAGGTCTATGCAGCTATTTGAGGCGAGGATTGGGGTGGCATTTTCCTAAGGTTGTGGGATTTGAATTGTTCACCTCGTTGGCAATGGCCTTCATCAGTTGGCAACTTTTTTCTGCATGTCAGAGACCCTCTGCGTGAGGGATAGGATGCAGAGTTTGAGCTAACTCGTCCATTCCCAGTGGCTTGTCCTTCATCAAAGGCACGCAGCTCTGATTTTGGTGCTTCACGATTATCATTGTATGATGACTTTAGGAAGTATATTTCCAGCAGGTTGAGAGACATTTTGACATTCGTTAACTCCGACAAGATGTTCCTGCATGTAGCAACACTAAAAAACCGATTTGAGGACTTAGTGAAGATTTTGTGATTATGTGGACATGTTGGCTTTTCTATTTCATCGACCGTTGTGTCTGTTGTCTGCAACAGTTGACTTGGGGGTTACACTTATTGGTAACAGCTGATCTTAGCCAAAGAGGTTATCACATCATATTCATGGCATTAAGCCAAGTGGGTAATGCTGCTTTCTGGTGTGATCGAATTGTTAGCTATCAGCTCTGGTAACACCGGGTATATGCTAAATTCAATGTAAAGAGCTACCAACTACCTCTGAGATAATGTGGATCCTGATTCAAAGAGTGGAGCCAAAGCAGCATGGCAACAAAGCATAACAACCGACAACAATTAGAAGTTTGGAATTATTAATGGACAGCAGTCTATAAAGCGTCACACTATATAGTTGACTTATGTTTATTACATAAACCAAATAAAAGAAACTTGGGTAGTAATCCTAGTGATTGAAAGATTATGTCCAAAAATAAGGTGATTGGTTGCCGGCCAACTCCTGAACTTGCCAAGTTTTTTTATTCCATAATTGTTACTACGTTTACCATAAGACATGAAATTGTCTTTTCAATAAAAGAGCTGCTTTTGGTTAAGTGGTTTATGAGGATTTGTTTGTATAGAGAAATCCAATGTTCAAATTGAGGTAGGGGTATAGTTTCTTTCTATCTCCAAAAGAGTCCTCGACTTGTTTGTTTCACGGTAACGCATTCTTTTACCTTTACACAGGACAAACCGCTTTAGCGTCAGTTTCCAAATGATACTAAGTCGGTCTTAAGAAGGCGGTAGAGATGACAACTTTCGGAGAGGCTTATATGCTCTTCCACCCTATCAAATAATTTACTACTATCATCACTCCCCCGATGCATTCAACCGAAAAAGATTTCTCAGGTTCAAGGGCAAGTGAATGATTTTTAAGGTCGCCCTTTTCTGACCAAAAAATTAAATTCTTCCCGCAAATTGATATTTTAAGCACTGATTTCAATAACATACACCTTCCAAACTTCCAGATAAAGGAAATGTACAATGAACTACATCCAGTCAAAATAAGTCAACTGCAACAGCAGAGTAGCAATCACATTTCTCTTGGGCCAGTGATGGTTTTAAAAGTCATTCCTACAAAGTACAACACCACGTGATCAACACAATTTACAACATTTCATTGTTAGTGTTGATTCCAAAACCAAAGTAAATTTTTGGTGAACCTATTCCAATGAATTTTGACATTACATGATTGGAGATCACTTACAAAGAACGGCAGAAGATGCCCTCACTGGCCTTGCCTAATTAGCTACCTGAGACACTTCCATCATCTACTTGTTCTCCAGGAAAAATGTACATTCTTGTTCAAAGCATCTCCTTGAACTGATATACTCTCACTCTTACAAAGGACATGAAGAGCCCATTTGCACAAAAATGTTACCAATTCCTGCAATAACTGTAGTACGTTAAGCTGGCATTTGGCTGTCATGCCTTGTATAAACCGGAGATATCACAGAAAAGAATATTCCATTCAGGGGGTGGTATAAGCACAGACAGATTCTCTCTACTATCCAAAATAAATAAAGGAAAAAAATGACTAGAGAGCATCAAAGAAGAGATTAATGCAAGGATAGAGTAGCATGGCCACCGTGCACGAGGACTTGCAAGAGGACTTCACTGTGGACAATTGTAAGTGGCCGTGCACGAGGATTGCACTGTGGGCAATTGTAATCTCACTATCTAACTTCTCTCTCTCTCTCTCTCTCTCTCTCTCTCTCTCTCACTATCTAACTTTCTTACTTCCTCTCTCTCCCTCCCTCCCTCCCACCCGCCCCCTCTCTCTCTCTCTCTCTCTCTCTCTCTCTCTCTCTCACTATCTAACTTTCTTACTTCCTCTCTCTCCCTCCCTCCCTCCCTCCCACCCGCCCCTCTCTCTCTCTCTCTCTCTCTCTCTCTCTCCCCTCTCTCTCTCTCTCTCTAAATCTTTCGGAAGATGGCATCAAACTACAAGACCACAAAACAAGGAACAAATGAAAAACACTTCAATCAAAGAATGATTCCCTGTTATAAGTCTAAGATGTTCTTAGCCTCTCCTAGTAAAGGACTTCCAAAAGCTACATTAAAAGAAGTAGGAGCTATCAATTGGCCCATTCTTTATCAAAAATAGTTAAGCAGACCAGAAACTACCAGTTGCCAGCATCCAACAAGCAAATTTACCTGTGAAAGTTTGCATATTTGGAACACTAACAAATGGAGCTTTGGGGTCAATCTATGAGAAAAAAATGAACATAGTATTATTCACTGGCCAATCAAGCCATGAAAAATGCAGATGACTGTGCTTAACAATGGTATATCAAAGTCAGCATCCAAGGCATGATCCCACGGATTGTAGCAGGAAAGGGCATGGATTTCTCAGATAAGGACTAAAGAATTTAGCACAAGCTATAAAGTTAAATGACGCCCCCACTCCTTTTTCAGACTGCTAAGACTGAATAATAAGATTCGTCGCAGGACAGGAAATACTCTGATATCAAAGCAAACCCGATGCAAAAGAAAGCTTTCCACAACGAACCTTTTGCAGTTGCTTTAGCTCTTTTCATGTATATAAGGAGTAAGATTAGTCATCCACTGATGCTGCTAGAGGAACTAGAACCCCATCTACCTTTCCATGTTGTTGAGCTTGTTCCTTATTTCCACCCTCAGATATGTGCACACGCATCTCAAGTTTTCCCACAAGCTCAAATATGCAGATGTCTCCAATTTTGATGCCATTGCCACGGACAAAAGATAACCACCCTCCACAAAAAGTGTGCAACATCCGCCCCTTTGAATCTGGCACCGAATTCACTGTCCATGACTCCCCTTCTAAGTTTCTAAGGACTATCTCTGTTTTGCATATGGGAAGATGATCCATCGAAAACTGGTGCGGAATTTTCTAAATGAAGGCCGGCCAAATAACATAAGAAACAATAAGCAATGAGATGATTAGGCGATGGTCCCACGATCTGCAGATAACAAGTCCTTGCAAAAGAAGGGATGAACCAACCACATGGCAGCACTAAGGAGCTTTGGAAAGTAAAGGTCTGATGAGAATATTTGACTAGTCAAATTCAGTAAGTTCCCATTGACAGGTTAAACAACAGCGATGACAATAAAACTATCCTCATTTTAGTGATTACATGTGAGCCCCAAAAAATAAATGGTCCTTCAACTAAATAAAGTCTCACAGCACATTTGATTAGAGGGAAAGAACTAAAGCAAAAGTAAATAAAGAAACATCTAAAAGCACCACTCACTTTATAGATGCAGAGCCAAAATTAACATAGTGAAAAAATGGAAAGCGCAGCTAGCGTTTATATGGTATTTGGTCACTGATAGCATGTTTTGCATAGCGAACCGGCCGCATTAATGATAAATTGGACATTCTTTACCACGATCACCACCAAACATGAAATAAGACACGTATTTGTTACCTACAGTTTTTACCAATTATATAATCCTGATTCACTGATTATTCACATGTTGTCAATATAAAACTAATGGGTGTGTACACTTCATATGTTTGTGATTTGTGCCTTTTACCCTCCTTTTATTTCATTTTTTTTTTCAGATTTCTATGAAATTTAAATGTAACTTCAAAAACTGGTAACACTCTATTTTGATTTGGTTCAACCAATTGACTGATTCATATAATTGGTTTTTAACCAAGAATAAACCAACAATTAAGCTAGACTTGATCATAGACATTCCCATTGAACCAGACCATCCATTCTGATTAAGAATACAAAAAATAATGTAACTTGTTTGCTTGTCAATCTATGAGCAATTATGAGCTTCTAACTTGTCGCTGTTACTCAACAAGTATGGGTCATAGTGTGACAACCCAAAATCATAGCAGAAATGCTAGTGGGTACTATAGTTGTTCACGTAGGGAAGGAGAAGAAATAGAATTAGAAGTAGAGCACCATCATAAGTAAAAAGAGTTAAAGAAGTATTCTGCTCAATCTACCAGAAGACTATTACAATACAATGAAATACCAAAGTTGTTTGGCATGTGGCTGTGTGCAACATGATAATATACATCTGAAGTAAATGCTCACCAGTGTGTATGAACCACTGACATTGAATCTTTTCATAATCCGAACAAATTTAGGGAAACTTGAAGCAAAAGATCGAGCAACTCTATCTTCTTGGAGGGATAACATTACTGACAAACAATCTGTGTTCTGCGAGCTGCGTGCAGTTCCAGTGCTGGCTCCAACAATGATAGCTGACTCCATTTCATTGGGTCAGAGGGTATCAGATGATATAGTACATTCACACATTCAGGCAGATATAAGTTGCATGGTTTATGTGGCAACATTGGGAAGGATTATCAAAGAAAAACAGGCTTGTAATGCAGGAAATGGGATCAAAAAATTTGCATCTCACAAAAGGTTTATTGAGAAGGAGAAAAAAAAAATGCTGTACTAAAGGAAGAGGGAACTTACCAGACTTTCCATTGCTGGTTTTCAATGCATTGCTTGAACCCTTGAATGCACCAGCATGCTTCTTCATGTCAGAGGAAGAGGCTTCTTGAAGCATTCTCTTCACCTTCTCGACAATTTGTGAACTGACTTTCGTAGATTTTCTTTTCCTTTTCTTTGATACATTTTCTCGACCTGCATGTAAAGTTGCAGTATTCCTGACATCTAACCAGGTCAAAGTTTTTTTCACACTTTGGCAGTCTGGCCTGCCCTGTGCAGCCCCAAGAATATGGACTCGCATTTCACACTTGCGGACCAGCTCAAAAACACAGACATCTTCCAATTCAATGCCATTAGCACGAACAAAAGCCATCCAACCTCCACAGAAGGTATGGCTAGTGTGCACTCTGGTTGTGGGGACTGAATTTACAGTCCAAGATTCTCCCTTCAGATTGCGTAGGACAATAGTTATTTTGCTTTCCGGTAGATGCTCCATTGAAAATTGATATGGTATATTCTGCGAGATGTGATAAATCAATTGAATTATCTGAAAGAAAACACAACTTGCAGAATAATGCTAGACGACATTTACAACTGTTCCCCAGTGAGTTAAATACAGTAGAAACATCTATTTCCAAAAGAAAACTTCAAACGTCACATGCCCAGGCTTTGCATGAAAGGACAAAAAAATTGTCTTTATGGTAAGCAACAATTTCAACAGCAAAGAAACAGGGTCCACATTCCAAAAGTGTACAAAAGACTCGAGCATTTGGTAGCAGTCACTGATTCTAATGGAAGTCCAATAATAAGTTTGTCAAGCCAAACAGAATAAAAAGTTTGTAGTTAAAGAGGCGAACTCTCAGCCATAGGTATAGCAGAGTTCAGCTGACATTATCAAAGGTAGCCTCTACTATATAGATAAAACGAAAAAAATATAAAAAAAATTGAGTCTCACTTGTCTCAGCACTGGCATAAGGCACTGATTTGCTGTGTAAGTGTCATACAGAATTACAGGTCTAGTAATGTGAAGATGTTTGCTCCAGGACTCACCAGTGTATAGGAGCCACTAATGTTGAACTTTTTCATAATTCTGACAAAATATGGAAAGTGGGAACTGAATGATCGAGCTACTTTTCTCTCTTCTTCAGACAATGACTTTAACATGTGACAGCTGGTGGACAAACTTGAATGATCACCTTTGCTGAACCTATTCCTAATATCTGCGATCAAATTTCGAAGATCATATAAATACGGATTTATGGAGCACTTATTTAGGAGTAGAAAATGAAGAAACTGAGCAATGTTCAAGGCTGTAGACAAAAGGGGGGGAGAAATTTAGGGCTTTTACCATTATAAATCAGTCTTCTACTGGAAGAAATTTTCCCTTTTCAAATGAACAAGAAACTAAAAGACTGTTTCTTTCCACATTCCAGAGACATGCATAGTATCACAGTGGAAATTCCAGCATATAAGATTCTATTGCTTCAATGAAGGGAAAATATGGTTGTACATTGTCTTTGCCGCAGAATATTAGCAGCTATATATATATACGTGACAGAAATTTCCAGAAGAATCAGTATAGTTCCCATGTTAGGGGAGGCAAGTTATCAAGGACCTTAGAATTGGAGAAGTGAGAGCATTACCAGGTGATTCTTCACAAACTTGTGCTTTAGAAGACAAAACAATATTGTCATGTGGGGTCTCTCTGACGATACTTGTTCCACGATGCTGTGCACTTGTGACTGCATCCTGTTTTCGGCCAAGCTTATCATCACGGGCACAAATTTTGGGTTCGTGGCTCCCATAAACAATGTTTGAACAATAAGTGATCGCATTTCTTTCACCATTCCTCTCCCCGTTTTGCCTACAACTACTAGGATCTTGACTGCACATGGCATGAAACGCAGCTTCTTTTTCACACGAGCTCTGTTCAAAAACTTGCACATAAAAGTGCAGATTACCATCATGCCGGAACACCAAAAGGTCACCGGATACAATAGAGTGGTCCCTTATAAACGAATGCCAGCCAGAGTTGAGGAACAATTCATGATTCTCCTGAATCAACTCAACATGCCAAGTGTTACCGCTTGGACCTTCTAAGAGAGCTAATCCAGACATCCATCCTTCCATGTGCTTGACAAATTTATCTGGTATTTTCTGCGACAGAACCAAACCACAAGGCATCAAAATCAAAACAGTGCAAGAAACACAGTGTGCCCAACTACACACAGCCCGCGATGAACATAAAGGTGTATCAAGTAGACAAAAGAAGATCCACACAGAAGCGCAGCAGGAAACCTGCATTTGGACTTATCATTATGACAATGTGAAGGTCAGCTAAATAATCATATGGCCAATGCTGATATGACCGTTTCTTGTCTTGCCCCCTATAAAAGCTCAGGAAGACGCAACAATGTGAACCCAAATCGGCCTCAGATTTTCTCACCCTAGGACTAGGATGAAGCGAACTTCACCATGACACCAAATGTCAAACTCACCAAAACCAAAACTTGGATTTGAGTATAACAAAGAAGCAGTAGATTTCGCATTTGCCCACATCATGCATTCCAATAAATCCATCATCTAGTACGCTCAGACCCCAAACCATGGAAACCATATACCAGTGACGAGAAGAGGAGAAAAATTCGCAGATAATTGAGGGAACAAAAATACCCGAGAGAGAGAGAGAGAGAGAGAGAGAGAGAGAGAGAGAGAGAGATTACCAGCCTTCTAGAGCTCACAGAAGAGGAATAAATCTCAAAGAAGTGAGGCCTCTTCCCATTAGGCATCTTCCAACGGGTCTCGTCTCTCTCCATGAAAACCCCTCCTCCTCTCTCTCTCTCTCTCTCTCTCTCTCTCGCCCTCCTCCTCTCTCTCTCTCTCTCTCTCTCTCTCTCTCTGCCTCGCCCTCTCTCTCTCTCTCTCTCTCTCTCTCTCTCTCTGCGCCTCTCCCTCCCTCTCTCTCTCTCCCCCAAATTGATCACTCCATTGAAGGCGTGCTGTTACTATCCTGCGAAACAGTGAAACCAGAGAGAAGAGAAGAGGATCGCGAGGCAACCATTACATTTCACCGATTTCACGATCCACATCGCAGGAGTTTTAGAGATCGACATGGACCGTTCGAGCTGGCCACTTCGAGCTCGACGGAGGAGGCGTGCGCACGTGGGTCTCACGATCCGTGGATTCTCGTGGGTTGCTTGGGCTGTTGTTCCCCCACGGCCACCTGAGCGCGTGCCAGGAATCCTGTCCCCACGAGTCTTCTTCTTATTATTATTATTATTATTATTATTATTATTATTATTATTATTATTATTAATTTTCACTTCTTTACTCCTAAGAGTAAAGGATAATGAGTAATTTGAAAAATATTTTTTAAAAATAATTATTTATATCACTTAAAAAAATAAATAAATGAAATTTCTTTTTTTCTTCCATGAAAATACTAAATATGACCCGTTGTTGAGATTCGTTTTTATAATTTCTTCCAAAACAAGATATGAGATTTCTTGATCTCACCAAATGGTGTTCTTTAATGGGGCATCCATTTTTTCCATAACAAAAGACTCCATGCTTTGCTACAAGGTTGAAGGATTGATGCTAGTATAGCTAGACAATTAAACAATTGGTCATGCATTCTCAAGTAAAAGTTTTATTTTTTAATTGCGTGATGAGCTTGATTAACTTAAAGGAATTGATGGGGCTCACATAAGCGGTGACATCACTAGCTTTGTGAGTGGCATTTGCTAGCTTAATCCCCAGTTACTTTCATTACTTCTTCTTTAAGATTCTCTCATTTTCTTTCCTTTGTCTTCTTCCCATAAATGACATTATGTTTTTTTTTTCAATCACATCAAATTACTCTATAGGGAGATTCCTTTGATATCCAAAACTACTCAACAATAGTGAGGCAAGTGGAGAATGTTGAGGTAAATTATAAAAAGCTGGGCAAAGCCAAATCTAGTGGTAGCTTACTTGCCAAGTCCTACGACAACATATAGGTAGTCAACATGTCAGCCATTCTTCTTTCCTTAGACTTTTTTGCAAAAGGTTACATCTATGGGTTATGTATTATGGATTGTTAGGAAATCTTTCATATTATTATTAAGATGACAAAATAATTAAAAGCTACTAATGTGCGTATTGATCAAGTAGTACTAGGTGATATATGCACAAACCATTATGCGAATGATGTCATAATCGACACAGATGATTCTGATATGATAAGTGTTTTGCTGCTATCAAGAGTGCTCTACTAATATCGAGGGATTGGTACTAATATCAAGGTTGAACAAGGTATTGAGCATCAAGATGTCCATGAGCTAGAGGGATCTCTAGAAAGGTGCATAATTTGGAAAGACCTTAATTGAGGATGAATAAGTAAAAGAGAATAAGGATGTTTATGATGACTTGAAGGGACCAAGGTTTGATGAATAGTTGGATGGACCTTGGTTTTGGTGAACAAACCTAGAACAATGATGTTCGATAAAACTTGGAAGAACCATGATGGTGAACAAGTCTAAAACGAGGAAGTTTGGTAGAGTTTCGAAAGATCGTGAAGGCGAATGTGCATGGAAGGTTGATGACTTGATGTCATCCTTACCTTCCTCCAGCTTATCACCGACAATTTGTTCAAGGTTCCAAATTCAATGGTGGCAACTAAATACGAGGATTGCACTTGTTGGGGGTTTTAACAAAGCAACTTATGGCATGAGCTGACGATAGCCATGCGCCAACTTTGTTCACATTCACAAAGAGACACCTCTCTTTCAAGGGAATTCACAACATGTCGAGCTCATGAGCTTATCCCAAGCAACCTCTTAATCCAATAATGGTTCATTGGTTAAAGTTAATGATAATCAACCCCCACTTGTGTTCACAAAGTTTTGTCCTAGTATCATTAATATCTAATTAAGGCTAATTACACTCACTAATTTACCAATCGATATACATATTGCAAGCCTAAACCATTCATCCACATATCATATGCAAAGCCTAACTAAGCATGCTTTTAGGACAAATAACCTTGAACAATCAATAATTCATTGAGTGAGCCAAATTAGTTCACCTATTCAATTACAAATTGATTCTTGACAATTATATTTCGATTCAATCGAGGGCCTTAATGATATACCCATTGAACAATTCAAATGTCATTGGAAAGCTTGAGATGTCTATTTTGATTCTTATTTAGACCACATGACTTGGTTCTGACCTGTTTGACATGAAATTGAACAACTTAGCATTGCACCAAATTTTGACCCAAAATTGAAAATACTGGAAAATATCAAAAAAAATTCTGAATCCCTCCAAATTTAATAGATAGTTAATTCAATCTATTACTAACAACTTTCATGATTTGAAATTTTGCAAAAAAACCCCTTCAGCTATCCTAATTTTTCAAGTTTTTTTTCTAGGGACTCAGTTGCAAACAATTTTATAGGCTAGAATCACCGTGTTCGGTATTTTGCAATTAATGACCTTCTAACTTTGTTATCATGCCCTTGAACTTTTCCATATACCATTTTAGACCCTAACAAACAACTTTCCATTTTGAGGTTTTGCTAAAAAGGAATCCAACTATTTTACTTTTGCAAAACAAACTTGGAAGAAAACTAGAAACAATTTTTGATATAAGTACAAAATTTTATCACTATTTTGCAAATGAAAGATTTTTTATTCAATGACATCAAAAATTTGTAAAATTTATATCACTACAAAGCTCTCAATATGAACTTATGGCGATATCTTATGGAAATTTTCAAAATTTCTGACTTGAAAAATTTCTAAAAATTTATAACATTCATCTAAGTATGCTAGTTCAAATCAACATATTCAAACTTAACATGATCAACATCAAACACATTGGATCATATATCAAGGATACAACCTAACAAATGCAAGGAGTAAGTTAGATAATCATGCAATCTCAATTGACCAAATATTTAAGACTAAATTTCCAAAGTTTATCACCCTTACATGCGATTTCTATTCCGATTTCATGATTTTATTGACCATAGTTTGATTCCATTACATGCTAGCCCTTTTTTATCATACATTGAAGTCGAATTCGTTCACTTCATCAGATGATCGTGTAGAATTAGCTAACCTATATTAAGAGAACCTACCTTGATTATAACCTACCTTTGCTTATGAGATTTCAGTGAACTATTGGAGGAAATAAACCAAATGAGGAAGCTCCGAAGATCGCTAAGGCCCGTGATCAACACCATTGTCTTGAGGACACGTTGGGGATTGTGGTTGCGAGGCTTGGCAAGGTGATTGATGCCAAGAACTCATCAAAATATTGCTAGAAATTTATCGGTGGAAGGATGGTGTGTAGGTTTGTGATCTTGTGTGATATCCTGACTTTTGAAACCCATCCATTTAGTGAGGTGAGTAATTATAGTCGGGTTATTTTAAAGGATATTTTTAGGGGATGGTCAATTATAGATTTTTGGAGCAACGGTACTCGGTTCTTATATTAGCTAGGAAATTTTCTGTACTAATTTGGTGAACTGTAGTTATAATTCTCGGTTCTAGTGTTTATTAAACATGACTGGTGCCAGTAATCGACCTTTCCCTCTCTCTCTCTCTCTCTCTCTCTCTCTCTCTCTCTCTCTCTCTCTCTCTCTCTTTCTCTACCGATCTCTCTCCCTCACGTCTCTCTCTCCTCGTTTCTCTCTCTCACACTTGACTGCTTTCTCGTTCTCTCTTGCCGATCGCCCGAACCCTCATTCCTCTTGTTTTCTCAATTCCATTCAAGAGATCCACAGGAGTCAAGCTTCGTGGAGTCGTATTCAGCCAAGGGGAGGGATTAGAGCTCGGTGTTGTGGCAAAACTAGGTTTGGATAGCTTGTTGAGGCAAGTGAAATTCCGATTCTTTATGTTATGCTGATTTGCTCTTCATACTAATCAATGAGTTTGTCTTTGATGTGCTGTAATGCTGGTTTTTAGTTATGGTTTGTTGTCAATCGGTTTTCTTGATTTGCATATTTTGTTTTGAGCTGAAGATTGAGTGGTAGATGCGAGTAGTGGTTGGTAAAAGGATGTGGAGTCATGCTTTGAGGAACTAGAGCCTCTGCATGTTGGATTTTAGAGCTTGTGTGATGTTGCATGTGGAAAATAGCTTTTGGTTTTGGTCTGTTCTAGAACTGAAATTCGTGGGATTTAAGCTTTGAGTGGATTCTTAAGTTTTGGCTTTGCTTTCCAGTTTTGAAAGCGGCTGGACCTTCATTGTTTTTCGATTTTATAGAACTTTTTATGGTTCAATTCTAGTGAAACACATGAAAATTGTTCAAAAAATCTTGATCCACAACATACATTAATTTCATATTTTTGAGATAAAATGGTTGGTAAAAAAGTTTAGTCATTAACCGTGTTGAATCTATCTAGTGTGGGAAAAATAGCGACCCGATTGTTTTCTCGAATATTTATAAAATTTTCCTTTCGAATATGGACATGCTTTCTTCACAAAAATTGTAAAGGACATCCATGTTTTAAACATATAAAAATTTCAAAGAATTTTATGAAGATTTAGATTTCAAAATGGGTTTTCCTCTATGGTCATTGAATTTATTCGACGAACGAACTTTTTGGCTATTTTTTGTGATTTACTGTTCTTTCCACTATGACTAATTGGTTTCCAGTCTAGTCTAGTTCCTAAATTCTAGGACTAAGAACCAAATTGACCGACCCTGGAATCGAGAACCAGACTGACCGACTGCTTTGGTCCGATCTAGAGGAATTGGTAATTTATTGTTTGGGGGCAAAAATAAATTGCGGAAAGGAAGCTCTCCGTGGCTCAATATGATGATATCAATCTCCAGTTCTGAAAGCAAGGAATCGAAACGGAGAAAATTCCACACATACGATTGATAGCGAAGGTGCAAGGCAAGCCCTTCTTGTTGGTGATCGAATCAGTTTGAGATTCTCCCTAAAGATCTCGAACTGTAGCTTGATCTCCTCTGCGCTTTTATACCTCTTCTCAAACCTGAACCACCACCACACAAAGAACGAAAAAAAAAAAAAAACGGAAAAAAAGGTCAATGCTTTAACGGAGTGATGGGCGAATTAACAGGCCAACAGGCCGGGAGCACACTCGGATGAGTGATCGTCAAGCAGGTCATCGATATCTCACCTATTGGCAAAGCGGGCAAAGGAGATGGCGTGGCAGGTGTAGCCAACAATCTAGATGATGGAGGACTCGAGGTCGTGGAGGAGGCCACCGTCGGGGAAGAGCTGGATGGGGTTGGACTCGAGGTAAAGCGGAAAGTAAAAAGGGAAGGTAGAGTAGAAAACAAAAAGGAAAGGTAAAGTAGAAAGCAAAAAGGGAAGAAGGGGAAAGCAAAACCTAAAAAGGGCAAAGGGTCTTTCTTAATTTTTTTTAATTTTTTATATCAACCGCTTCGATCCAGTAGGTCCAGTTCCCACCTTGGAACCGGGAATCGGACTAACCAACCATAGGTTCCAACAATGGGAACTGGGAACTGGACTGCTTTCAACATGAACCACCTAGAACTGATTCGGGCAGTTCCTAATTCGAGCAATTCCAGTTGCACACCTCTACCCTCCATGGAACAATTTAGACTTGGCTTCTTTCATGTGTTATTTAAGATCTTCTCTATAACATATTAAATATTTTTAATTTTTTGAGCCCGTTTGATAAGATGATGATACTGACTTCAAAAATTGCTTGAAACTATTTTGTTTTGTCCATTTTTAAAAATTCACAAATTTCTATTTGAGCCTTGGTGTGGTTTGGTTCATGTTAATAAAGTCTAGTCATTGATTTCGAGATGACCAATATTAGATGGTGTCGAGTTTTTGACTACATGATCGGTTTTCTTAGTGTAAAGGCTAGTTTGGTGTCAAGTCATCTAGGTATAGCAAAGTCGGATACAATGTTTCCTCCTTCCTCTCCTCGTGAGAAGGATAAGGTGGCAAGATCAGGTCACGACAATCAACAAACAAAAATTTGTAAAAATACCTCTTGTAAAGTTAGCCATTATAAGATCTTTATGTTCAAAAGTAAAACACTTTAGTAACAAGCAACAAGACTCTAACAACATAAATAGATGGGGTGAATAGGTTGTTTGAGAATTATAATTTTTTTTTTTTTTTTTTTTGCAAAAGATAACAAAGTTAAACTTTAAAGAGCAACAATTAGATTATAATTATCAGGTGCACGTGCTGAAATGACTTACATGGGTTGACTTACAATGAAAATCACAAAACCAAATAGAAGGTTGACTTCCACGGGTGAAATGATGAACAAGAGAAGAAGGCACATCTAAGGGTGGTGAATTTAGGGATGGCATAGATGTCATGCCTCGAACCCCGAGCGCGCGCACATTGGCAGTTGACTTAAAAATGCGACGTCCTAGGACATGTCACTGACCCATCCTTTTTTTTTTTTTTTTTTTTATCTTTCAATTAAGCACATGTGGAAGCGAATTAAATAAACCTTGGACAACCAACAAACATGGGATAGTAAAAACACGTCGACCAATGCCGAAAATAACATTTTCATTTATCAACTATTAATCCTAGGAAGTTTAATGGTACCAGCCATTCTATGACCACTTCCTATCGACCCTCTCAAAATCCTCAGGGATTAGGGTCAACCTACTTCACTAATGGCAGGACCAGCCAAAAGGTGTCACCTTTTGCGCCCACCACATCCGCACTCAGCAGATCTCCATGCTATGACTTGGAAAAAAAAAGTTAACCACAATAGGATGAGATAAATCTCAGTGAGTCAAAACCCTAAATTTTGATTAGGACACAAATTTGCCTCGAAGGCGGTCCTAAACACGCACCATACAGAACTTACATCACTTGGGCGCATCCTTGCACACTAGTGCATCACATATACCAATATACATATCACAAACGTATTTAATAACCAGAATACATCAATCTTATCCTTCACACAATCACATGAGTCTCGATTATAGGATAAAACCGTTATGACACGTCCCATACCGTGCTACACAATTTTTACCCCATAATCAAGCGTAGCTATCACAACCACTCGGACGTGTTCAAGTTATTACGGCCCAATGACCATGGCACCCTACTGAGGAGCTTCGTTCCAAAATCTATTTGCAAACGGCACCATCTAACATCCTCTGCCTAGACAGCACTCCACTGAAAAGCTTCATTCCAAAATCTATTCGCGAATGGCATCGTCTAGCATCCTCCGCCTAGACGGCACTCCACTGAGGAGCTTCGTTTCGAAATCTATTCGTGAACAGCATCATCAAGCATCCTCCGCTTATACGGCACCCCACTGAGGAGCTTTGTTCCAAAATCTATTCGCAAATGGCATTGTCTAGAATCCTCCACCTAGATGGTACCCCACTGAGGAGCTTCGTTCCAAAATCTATTCGTGAACGGCATCGTTTAGCATTCTCCACCTAGACGACACTCCATTGAGGAGCTTCATCTTGCATAAACGCATGAGGACGATTTCCACTTAGTGACCACGGAAGCACGTCATCAATCAACCCTTTCTTATCTTTCGTCAATTAGCCTAAAATACCAAAATTCCTTTCAAAACAATAAACCTTGCAATCCCTTTTTTTTGTTCAAAGCTTTCCGAAATAAATTCATATGCAGTCACGTACTCAAAATTAAACTATCAAACTTTGCATGCTTCTACTATAAAAACTCTTCATTTTATTGAGCACATAAAATTTGGCGTCCAAACCCCACACTTGAAATGGTGAAAACAACAAAAGTGAGCAGATGACTTAGTAAGTAGAAATCCCTAATTCTCCTATAGGAGGACGTCTCGCCATCGATCCTTAAATACAAGATCACCACCCACTTGTCGATGGCAAATCAATAGCAAGGTTCATGCCCTACCTTGTTTATGCATATGAAAGGCTCTCAATTTTCTATATGCTTTCAAGCATCAAAGACAAGAAGTTAGTCCATAAGAACAAGCCTTCTAAAAATTCACAACCTACAATCATTTTGGTTACTAAGAGAAATGCTTGCATCACATAAGACCCGTTCAAGCACTAAGTGACCTGATGCAATGTATGCTCAAATTGATGCAAAGACTTGGCAGCACATATCAAAATGAACCTAGCTTTTGCAAGCATCAACTCAAGCGTCACACATGGACTTTCATTTTTCATTTTTAGCATCATATTAGTCAAAATTAATCGACTCTTTCGGTAACAAGCAGGAATCGGTCTCCCCTTGGCAACTGGCATCATCGTGATCTCATTATTAGGACGGCATCCAGGGCGACCCCTAGGCATCGGCCTCACCCAAGCTAGCATCGTCCATGATCTCAATATCAGAATGGCATTTGGGACTTTACCCAAGGCAATGGCTTGGCATCCCCTAATGTCAACATATAAGTCCATCATGTGTCCATGCATTTCAAGTATCAATCGATTCATTTTATGTTTAAACTTTTAACCAAACGGAAGGCTCAAATGCGTGCCATGCAAGGTAAATTAATGAATGACTGATGTCTTATTAAATCAAACTCATGCCAGATGTGATTCGGGCTCGTGATCTTGACTTGGAACCATTCGCTCAAGCTTTGGCATTGTCCATAGTCATCAAGACCTTTCCTCGACATTCGGGTGTGCTTGACACTTATGCGGGATCATGAACTTACTTAATGCAATAACAAGCAATAGAAACATAACAAGCATAACAATACAAGACAATACAAGCAAATGATGATGAGATCCTAAAATTGATAAGCGTAGTACATCATCCTATCGAAGAGTTAGGAAAGTCTACTTACAACTTTTTGGACCTAGCTTCAAAACTCTCATTTGGTGACCGAACGGCTCCTATAGCAACTTGGTGAGGAAGGCGTGAAAGAGATGAGAGAAAGGGAGAGGAAATGAGAGAATGGTTAACCCTTAAAATGTGAGGATGCCTTCTCCTATTTATTGCCCTCTTCCTCTTAGATTTTTATGCAAACTCATGATAAGCCTAAGATATGAGTTGGCTTATCTAGCCTCCTTAATTGGCGCTTATGCTTATTTGTGTTTAATTATGATTGGTCCACCTATTTACTTATCCTCCAAGGCTCACTTTAGGTTAGTTATTGCCTAATGTGCCTAGGGGACACCTAAGCCCCTTTATATACCAAATGTCCTCTTTCAATTGGTTGGCTCTTGTCCTTGTTCATCAAAGCTATAATCTAGGCCATCATCCCCTAAGATTCACCTAAGATTCTAGAGGACACCTAAGGTCCAAAGCCCTTAAATGAGTGTCTATATATTTTTGCCAAGCTACTTGAGAAGCAAGTTTTCTCTCCCCCCTACAATTGACATGTGGCATATAATGGATAAGGATAGACCATGGTCAAAGTTTATGGAAGATTCTTGAACCCCCAATTACCTCTTGACACTTGTCTAATGATTTATCTCTACATGAATTGATTTGTTTCAAAATTTCATCCAAGACAATAATGAGACCAACATAGGGTGTCACCTAATTGGAGAAGTCATTCATATTTGTGCATGATCGACGGTTCTATGAGAACCGAGGTTCATGCCAAAATTTACTAAACTTTAACTAAATGAATGTGACTAAGTTGGTAGCCTTCTTAAACTTGTCCATTACCATTTTCAATTAGAATTGACCTATTGAATGTCTAAAAATAAACTTCATGGTTGGTCTTGGTTATTTGCCATAATCGGGTCTCGGTCGGGTGGACTAGATCCATGGCCGAATTTGCCATGCCCTGGTCTATCCAAGGTTTATGTAATTGATTCTCATAATTGACCCCCATAACTTATTCTGATGGCTTGGAATCGAGGGTGTTACATTCCCACTCCTCCAAACGTTAGGCAAATGTATCATCATCCTCTTCAATGGCTTGAATAGGCTCATGAATACTTCTACTGACATAACGCCAAAGTTTATGTCCCCTTAGAAAACTTGATATTTCTTGAGCCTATAAAATATAATTTGATCAATTCAGGATGGTCTGAATGGGCATTGAGACTTCTAATTTGTCCATGATATAGTAAACTCAGCAGATTCTACAATTAGAAGAAAACCGATATTTGCAAAGTTGATGTGGATAAAATAAGGTAGAAAATAAATTGATGATGTTGAAATACCTTAAGAACAAGTCTGGAAATGCCAAAAGACAGTCAAATTCAAGCAAAACCAGTCAGAATCGAGCCGAACCAATCAAAAAATCCTAGGAACCAATCAGAAATAGGTTGAATTGGTTGGAAAACCCTAAGAATCGGTCCACAAATCAAGCGAACTGATCGGAATCTAGCTGAACCAATTTGAAAACAGCGAGAACTGACCGGAATCAAACTGAATCGATTAGAAAACCCTAAGAACCGGTCAGAAATAGGTCGAACCGGTTGCGTCAATGTCGATCAGTAACAGTCAACATCGGTCAACTGTGGTCAGCGGCAGAAGTTAGTGGTCGCAATGATGGATGACGTGGCGTTGACGTGTCAGTGACGTAAAGGATGACATCACTACTTGATGGACGTGACAGATCATGTGCGAGGCTGCGGCGCGAGGATCTCACGTGCAGAAGGTATGAGTGGCATGTGAGGGCGCATTGGCAACTTTTTGACGACGTTCATTGCTATTTTGGACTTGCCGGAGAATGTAGAACCTATTTGTGGTAGTTTTCTACTGAAAGGTCTAAGTATTGACTTCAATAAAGTTGACGGCATTGGTGGACTGATGATGTGATGCGCGTGGTGGCATGTGCGGTTCTCTCCAAGTCGGCTGGTGATGAATTTTCAGGGTCTGACTCGCTTGAGACAAACAAGTTTGATGATAGTGTTTGATTTTCGAAACAAGCAACGAAACTATTTGGGTAGTAATCAAGGATGATGGTTTGGTGAGTGATGGATACCGACGCAGTTGTGACAAGGTTGCTATTACACGGTGACCCCTTCCTCACAAAACCTTGCTCTAATATCATAACAGAATTATAATGGAATAAAGTGGATGAAAGAATTTTAATATATTTCTGTGTGTGTAATATTGATGATAGAAGAGTCTATTTATAAGTTGTTCTAAACAACTATCTAAAATGATAAAAATATTACAATATCAAATAAAATTAATTAGAATCAATTAGGAAAGATAAATATCTCTAACAACTACAATGAGTTCTACGAAATGGTAAAGTGATACATTCTTGCGAATGTTTTGGGTGCAAATTCGCAGGCACACTAATTGAAAGGTACTGTGTATTTGCACTTGCACATGTTTGTGCAAGTGTAGTGTTCATGTATTTACAACTTTAAAACAAGATTTAGGCATCTTAGTCCTCAACCAGCAATATCAGATGAAGAGAACTTGGAAATAGTTTTCCAGATCAATGAACAGCATTGATTTGAGAAATAAAAATACGGGGAAAACTGGATAGTTTCGCAAAGAAAAGGAATCACTATTAACTCGAATGTGAAGTTTAACTATACCATAGCTGCTGGACCTAGTAAACATGGAAAGAAGTATGAGCCGTCAGTTGAACGAACTCCTAGACCATCTTCTGCACAGAAAAGATTTCGTTGCCATTGGGACGCCATGATTGAAAATCTCTCCAGAGAACTACATTCTCATGTGAACAGCGACCCCTTGAAGCTGTCAATTTCAAGGAAGTCTTCTAGAAGCAGAACTTCATATTAGCACTCAAACAAGTAAACTACCTCAACTTTTCCCAAGTAAAGCATGAACAAAACTGGACCAGGCTAGGAGCAGTGAAAAATTATTGATTCCACTACAGGTTCTGGGAAGAGAAGTGAAATCCGTCTACATAGACAAACTCGAAGACATGTAGTCCTAGGAGGAGATAAGCAAGGTCTTGGTGACAGACATAATCGCAGGCGCAATAGACGTGGATTGGAGAGACTTTTTTCATTATTTGAGATGGATATCGAATAAGCAATGGGAAAAGAAGATCCGAGCAGTGGCACAGGAACATGGTAATGAAGGCCATGGTCGGGGAGCAAAAACAGCGGATTGCTTCAGGAGAGGTACTAGTATTTTCCTAGTGATGCAGCAACCTAGTCTTTCAAGAACCACTTATAGTTGTTTCTCAACTCATATAGTTGTCTGAAGCAGGAATTGGATGCTTATTTAGATTTCTTCATATCCGATGGGATGACACTCTCCGAGGAACAAAATGCTATTTTGCTTTGGGAGGCGATCATTGAGAGAGGGGATAGCACTATGGTTCTAACAGAGTGGGCCCTGGATGAGCTCGCTAAAGATGGGAAGCGGCAGGTTCATATCTAATTAGCCCCTTTGATCATACATTTGTAGGCGTTCTTTTAGACCACTTCAGTTTCCAGTACGGAATCGGCTCTATGAAGAGATTGAAGAAGTTTGCGGCTCAAAAAGAGTAGGGAGGACCACTTGTTGCAGCTTCCGTATCTTGTGGCTGTATTCCATGAAACCCTGAGGAAGTATAGTCCTATGCCGGCACTCCCCTTGCTCCATGCGCATGAAGATACTCAATTAGGAGGTTATTTTCTTCCAGCTGGAAGCCAGGTTAAATCAGTAGTACTTATATGCATTCTTATTTCCTTAGTCATACAATGTCTTGAACTGAAATATGATGTTACATTCCATGCTATGTTTGTGGTTTCTGTAGATTGCCATAAATGTTTAGGGTTGTAACATGGACAAACAACAATTGGAGGATCCTGAAAAATGGATGCCCGAGAGATTTCTTGATGAGAAGTACGACCTTGCGGAGTTGCACAAGACGATGTCATTTGGAGCAGGGAAGAGGGCATTGCCGGAGCATGCCAGGTCATCTTGGTTTATTGCACAGTGATCGGCAGATTAGTGCAGGAGATCGAATGGCGAGTTAAAGATGATGAGCAAGAGAATGTCAATATGGATGGCCTAACTATGCAAAAGCTCCGTCCGGTGCAAGCAATGCTAAAGTCGAGAAGGTGACTGCTTCGAACTAGAAGAAATCACGGTAGAGAGTGAAGTGGATTTTAATCCCGGGCAATGGTTTTGCTGCATCGTCTTTGGCTTCTAATACATATGGAGTCTCTAAATGATGTGTGAGGAGTCAATGTAACATGTCTCAGAAAAAAAGAAAAATCTATGTAAGAAGAAGGCGAAATCCTGCTGGTGCAAACGTTGGCTTGCTCGTTTTAGAATAACTTCAGACGAAAGAAGCTGAAGCTGAGAATTTTCAAGGTGTCCTGCTATGAAGAGGAATTTCACCTCATGAATTCTTAGATTGATCTCCTCTTTGTTACGGGGTGAGATTATGTTAGCTTCTTCATTAATTGGTAAGTGATGCTTAAAAATAATCGAAGTTGCTTCAACTTAGTAGGATTCAAAGGATATGTTACATGGCAGGTTGAAAGTAACATATGCGCGCCTAAAGATAAGTGAAGAGAGGACTTATTTAACTTTTAGGCCCAAGCAGGGTATTCAATCAATTATGACAGCCGGAATTTCAAAACCTTATCAACTGGATCACTTAGAGGGAGCTCAAGCCGAGGTGCAAGTCCATTGATATATCTACTCAGACCCTAATTCCCTCCTCAATTGCTCAAGTGAAGACACAATTGCCTGCCTTGTTTGTTTTAGCCTAATCAAAAACCGAAAGCATCTTCCTAACTTCCCGGATAAATATTCAGATTTCAAAATATATTATAAAATAATTATATGCGAATTTATGTGCTATAATTTATATATGGTAAGATTTTTTTTTTGTGGGTGTTTTCTGTCTAAAAAAAAGTCAAATTGCATGAGTAGTAAAATTTAAACTAAACAAGAAATAAAAAGTGAAAGTCAATTCGAAAATGTGCTATATCAATTGCTTCATCTCCGTCACTCAACTATGGACTCTAATACGGTTCACAACAGAAATTTCACACCCCAATATTGGGGTGACATTCAAGGGTTCTTCAAATCCTTTAAAATATTATCTCCGCATTTGAATGGATTTATCAATTGCCGCTAAATTTATCTACCAAAGCAATATCTTAAGTCTTGATGGTTTTTTCTATGTGTTGATGGGCCTAAGTAGGCCCTTCTGCCCATGTTGGGCCTAAGAACTCAGCCTGCAAGGTAAGGGCCAATGGAAGAATGGTTACAATGTGAAAGGTTGTGTTATTTGAGTACGAAGGATTACGTTGTTTGAAGTAGTGTTTTAGATAGAGAGGAAATACGTCTCTCTCAATAATAACATTCCAAAAAAGGACATACGTTTTCAGATGAAGTGCTCTCCCCCTCCAAAAAGAACGTAAGAACAGTATGCTTTAAAAAACAGAGTTTTCTCTTCCTTAAAGCAACAGTACGCTCATTGGTAGAACGAGATTAGAATTTTTCCTCAAACTTCAATATTGGTGTTTAATCTATGAAAGACAAGGTACGTTCGACTTCAAAATATACTTTTGATCAGTGATACATGTGCTTCCTGGGCTCATCTTCCGCGTTCTTTTTATGGGTTCGATTGAGTATCGGATCCGATTTTAGGGAATACGTTTTTCCCAACATTGGTATCAGAGTCATAGTTCATGTTTTCTGATCCCTTTTTCATGTTTATGAATTGCTTTTGATTGAATTTGTGTGAAACACTGTCGTCGGTCAATCAAGAACGGAAAATCCTAACACATGTACTGTTCCCCCTCGTTTTTTGGATTTTTTGTAAATTGAAGTTCGTTTCTAATAATGTGGGGTTGAAGCTCTCGTCAATACGAGAAAATTGAGTAGCGGATCGCCGCCTAATGCGCCGCCACACGCGGTCGAAAGGAACCAGCGATTCAGTCCCCCCAGGGGCGTGCGACGCACCCGCCGTTTTGGTCCCAGGCGCGTGAGGCGTGTGTGACGCACGCACATGGTTGCTGGTGCGTGCACGACACCCACCAGCTGACGTCATTGTGACGTCAGCCACGCACGCGCTTGGCACGTGCCAAGTCGGTCGGTTCGACCCGACCCGACTTGTGCAACCCAACTCGATTGACTCCGACCCGTTGACCTATTGACCTCGACCTGTTTGACCATTGATTGTTGACCCGTTGACTTAGCCTATTGACCATTGACTGTTAACAATCGTTGACTTGTGTTGACCGGCGTTGATTGGAGAAAAAAATAAAAAAATAAAAAAAGGAAAGAGGAAAATTGTGTATTTTCTACTTTGTTCATTGTGGATTATAAGTAATCCTTTTTTGTTCTATATTTGTTACAGGAGCTATGATACATTTTGCACGCATGCTTGCATTTCCGAGAACAGACGAAGAAAAGGCAAGACTTAAATGGCTAATGATAGAGTTAGCTAATTATCGGTGGAATGACGGTAATGTAGTATCACACGTGATCAGGATCAATCAAATGATATAAGAAATCATTTAAAATGGTTATCCTATGTCGGATTTTAAGAAGGTGTTGGCTTTAATAAACACTCTTCCACCTGAATGGCAAGTAGTGTTAGACTGCCTATGGGAGGTCAATGTGGTTCCGAATTATAGGAAGCTTGTAGTAGCTTTTGTAAGAGAGTACTACAAGATCGAGTTAACCAAAACTTCAACTCTTAGGTTGAGTGCCACATGGCGCAAAGTGAATGCGCCTTGGAGATGGTGTGAGAGCTCTCCAAAGGTTTTTCTATGGTTGGTCAATGTGCCTTCAAAATTCCTAGAGAATTTTATTTAGAGATTAGAAGAGACTTTCCCAATTTATTTTTCTTACATTAGTTTGAGATATTTTAGGTGTAAATATGTTTTTCTATGTTGATGTTTTTCCTCTAAATATATTACTTAGTGTAATCAACATGTTTAATTATTGAAAGTTCAATGTTATCTATTGTTGTAAATTAGTATATTAATTTACAATTCTTTGTGGAAAGTTCAAGAAAATTTTAGTGACTTTGCTGAACTTATTTTGCATAGAAGATTATATTAGTGATAATTTTAAGTTAGGATTTTTGGATGATGATTGGAAACATAGTGACATTTTGATTCTGAAACTTTACTTGAAATTATTCATTAATATGATGAGTTTGTACAAAATGGATGCATAAATTACAGGCATTAATAATTTGTGCATATGTATGTGATATGTTTAGATCGATAGCTTCAACAACTAAGAACATAATTGCTGATTTGAATAAAGAAGACAAATTGAACGGCGAGAATTATGAAATGTTGAATATGAAAATTCAATATGTGCTTGAAAAGTAAGAAGCATTAAAATCTCTTAACCCTGTTATGGAAGAACTTGAAGATGCTATGCACCACCTTAAGCTAGCAGAGGATCGCCTCAAGGCATTTGAGTGGAAAATAGATATTTACCGTGCTGCTTCCAGCTCAAAAGGGGTTTCGAGTTCTAAGTGCAAACGCATTGATTTGTTCAATTGGTGGAAAAGTAAGGAATCAAGTTCTTCTTGCAAGAAACCAAGAGTTAACCAACATAAGAGAGGAAAACATCATCGAGTGAAGAGAATTTCAATGGTGAAATGTTATAATTGTGACCGGAATGGTCACTATGCTCGTGACTATCGTAAGTCAAAGAAGGTAGACACCCCTTGTACTCTTGAAAACTTTGCTTTTGTATCAAGTTATGTATTCTTCACTGAATCTAATCCTTTGTGGATTGTAGATTTGAGAGCAAAAGACCATGTGGTAAATGATAGAGAATCCTTTGTGGAATTTCGATGAGTACCAACTAGAACTAAGTGGATCTATGTAGGAAATAACTCCAGAGCCGAAGTAAAAGGGATTGACATCTACTAATTGAACATGTGTGATGAGAACATCTTTTGTTCCTACATGATATTTTATATGCTTCAGAGATTCGTCAAAATTTAGTATCTGTTTTAGTGTATGTTAAGCTTGGTTTTAATATGAACTTCCATAATAGTGGTGTGGATTTGTATTTGGATACAAACTACTATGGTTGTGATTATTTTCTATATAGTTTTATTGTATTAAATGTTGATTATAGTAATGTCAATGTTTGTTATTCCCTTTTCACGTCTCTTAATTTATATGATAATGATGTGAATGTGTGACATGTTAGACTTTGTCATATTGGTCAACAACGTATGAATAGACTAGCTAAAGATGGCTTGTTGGACAACATTGAAAAAGTCGATTTACCCATATGTGAGTATTGCCTAGTAGGGAAAACGACAAGAAAATCATTTAGAAAATGTAAAAGAGCTGAATTTCCTTTGCAGTTAATCCTTTCTGACGTCTGTGGTCCAATGAATATGAGAGGAAGGCATGCGACTGTTTATTTTATCACATTTATAGATGATTATACTTGATTCAGATATGTTTATTTGATTTCTCATAAATCTGAGGCATTGAGTTATTTCAAAAGATTTATGAAATTGGTAAAAAATCAATTAAATAAGAAAATAAAAGTATTGAGATCCGATTAAGATCTAAAATATTTATTTGATGAGTTTAAAAAATTATGTAATGAAAAAGGAATAGAAAGACAGTTGTTTATTCCATATACTCCTCAATAAAATGATGTTGCGGAGAGAAGGAATAGAACCTTACAGGAAATGGTTAGGTCCATGATAGTATATGCTAACTTACCTATCACTTTTTGGAGTAATGCGTTATTAACTGATGCCTATATACTTAACTGGATGCCTTCCAAATCAGTTACTTCCACTCCATATGAGTTATGGACAAGTAGAAAACCGGACTTAAGTTTTTTAAATCATGTGGTTGTGCTGTTTATACTCATGAGCCCTTTCACAAGTTTGGGAAATTGGTCCTAGATAAAAGAATGGTATTTTTATAAGATACTCTGAACACCTGAAAAAGAATGTATTCATAGGTGATCAGGAAAGTGGAAGTATAAAAATGGTGAAATAGGTGAGGATTACTCCCTATTTGAAATATTGGATCAAGATAATGAATTTAGTAGAGTTCATCCAAGTGAGAGTAACATGAAAAGTGATGAATTTAATTCAATTCACTCTCAATTACAACCACATGATAAGACGATATCGTCGCTATCTAATCCAAGTTGGAGTATAATGGAGAATGATGTGCAAAGTGCACAATCTCCCATACGGCGAACAAGTCGCAAAAGTATTCCCCGTCGACGTTTTGACATCGAACGGAAAACTTTTGTGGTTGCTTCACAAGATGAAGATGAGCTAAGAAATGTTAATGAGGCTTTAAATTGCCCTAGTAAGGAAAAATGGATGCATGTAATGGAAGAGGAGATTAAGTTAATGAAGTCAAACCATGTTTGGACACTAGTTGATCTTCCAAAAGGATGCAAAACCATTAGGAACAAGTTGACTCTCAAAATAAAACATAAAACTAATGGCTCAATAGGAAGACATAAAACTTGTCTTGTGGTAAATGAGTATAATCAACAAGAAGGAATTGATTATGAGGAAACATTTTCTCCTGTAGTGAGATTTACCTCGATTCGTATTATTCTAGTAATAGTAGCTAGTATGGATCTTGAGTTACATCAAATGAATGTAAAGACTATTTTCCTCAATGGAGAATTAGATGAAGAAATATATATGGAACAACCTGCTAGTTTCATTATGAAAGGCCAAGAATGAAAGGTATGTTGACTTTTGAGATCGATATATGGCCTTAAGCAGTCGTCGAGACAGTAGTATATGTGTTTTCATAATGCTATAATGGCATATGATTTTATAATAATTGATGAAGATCATTGTGTATATATCAAAAGATCTGAAGATCAATTTAGGATCATATCATTATATATTGATGATATATTAATTACCGGAAACAATATGAAATTTGTTAATACTGACAAGAGTTGTTTATTTTCCAACTTTGAGATAAAAGATATGGGTGAGGCTGCATATATTTTTGGAGTTAAGATTTCAAGAGATCGTTTGAGAAGATCATTATCTCTTTCGCAAGAAATATACATAAATAAGGTTCTTCAACGATTTCGTATAAAAAATTGTAAACCCATAGATACTCCTATTGTAAAAGGTGAAGGGTTGAGCCATAGAATGTGTCAAAAGACTTTGCAAGAAAAATGAATAAATACAACATGTTCCTTATATTAATGCTGTTGGGAGCTTGATGTGCGCTATGATGTGTACAAGACTTGACATATGTTTTATAGTTGGAATGGCAAGTAGATACCAATCCAATACAATTCAAGCACATTAAAAAGACATTAAAAAAATATTGAGGTATCTGAAAGGAACTACTGATTATACGTTGAGTTACCAAGGAAATGATCTACAACTTGAAGGTTATTCAGATGCTGATTGGGGAGAAGATTTAGATAAAATGAAATCTATCTCTAGATTCGCTTTCTTACTGAATAATGGCGCTATATCTTGGAGTAGTAAGAAATAAACGTGTATAACCTTGTCCATGATGGAAGCTGGATTTGTGACATTATCAGCAGTAGTACAAGAAGGTGTTTGACTTAAGAGATTTTTGGATCATTTAGGTTTTATTGGGTATGCTACAAAGCTATTATTGGTTAACTGTGATAATTAAGCACTTATAGCATACACCAAAGATCCAAAATCAAACATATAGATACCAAGTATAATTTTGTTAAAGTTATGATTGCACGAAAATATATAAACTTACAGTACATATTTATGCATAGAATGGTAGCAGATCCTATGACAAAGCCAATACCTAGAGATGCGTTTTGTGATCATGTAAAATCTCTAAGACTGCATAAAGGCTGATGTACTAAATATTGTAATTTCTCTGAAGTGTTCACATTTAATGAATTTATTTTTTAAAATTTTTTTATTAATGCCTATAAATCTTTATTTGACATTTATGTATCTTAATGTTTAGTGCATTATATATATATATATATATATATATATATATATATTTATTTATATCTTAATGTTTAGTTGAGAAAATATGTCGGATATATGAAAGATTAGCCTATTCACACGATGAAAGATTAATTGCCTCTGTTTACTATGTGATAATTAGAGATGAAACAATTATTAACATTATTATCTAGGTAATAATCGAGTGTTCAAACTTAAAATATATTTATCATCTTAACCGAGTGTTAAGATGATGACATAATATTTACTATGTCTGAAAGTAAAATAACCCACATATTTTACTTTATCTGTCTATGATGTCAGATGTGAGTTCTGATAAATTTTGTGAATGAGTAAATATATGAACTCAAGTTAGATATTAGGTATATTTGAACTATCATCTGTACGATATTGATGGAGTAAACATATGCTCCATGAGAAATGATTAATACTGTAATACGTACTTCATACTATGTATGCATGAGATGACGAATAAGACTGGCAAAAGTTTGATCTCGACTTTTATGCCATGTGAGACTCTTGAGGAAAAGAATTCCTCAGTTTAGTGACCTCATTACTCTTACTTATTCTCAATATTTTTATTTAGTATTTGATATTTTATGATGTAACCAATGATTATAAATTGATTTGATATAATGGGACATTTTTAGAAAAGTAAGATGAAATGAAATTGAGAGTTTGAAAGAAAGAGAAAGATCGAATTTGGAGAATCACATTCTAATTTTATATTCACGATGATCATAATTGTGAATACAATATATCATTGTTTAAAAAGAGATCAAGAGAGATATAAATGTGATCGATTAATCGATCTAGGGTACTGCATACTAATCTACTTATAGTGTGATGCCCATTATGAGCTGCTATATATTCCTAATGGATGTATGGCAACAAGCTCTCAAAGTATACTAGTCGCACGGATTATTCATCAGTATGCATGTTGTAAATAGGTAAAGAGGATCCTGTTCGGACTACCATGTGCGAGTGGCAGATGATGACTTTTTCTATGTGTTGATGGGCCTAAGTAGGCCCGTCCACCCATATTGGGCCTAAGAACCCGGCCTGAAAGTTAAGAGCCCATGAAGGAACGGTTACGATGTGAAAGGTTGCGTTGTTTGGGTATGAAGGATTACGTTGTTTGAAGTAGCGTTTTAGATAGAGAGGGAATACATCTCTCTCAATAGCAACGCACCAAAAAAGGATGTGCGTTTTTCAGATGAAGTGCTCTCCCCCTCCAAGAAGAACGTAAGAACAATACGCTTTCAAAAATATAGCTTTCTCCCCCTTAAAGCAACAATATGCTCCTCAGTAGAGTGGGATCAGAATTTTTCCTTGAACTTAAATATTGGTATTTAATCTGTGAAAGACAAGATATGTTCGACTCCATAATGTACTTTTGATCAGTGATACATGTGCTTTATGGGCTCGTCTTCCGTGTTCGTTTTAGGGGTTCGATTGAGTATTGGATCCGATTTTAGGGAATACATTTTTCCCAACAAGTCTAAACAAGTTTCTACCTTTGCTTCTGCGCTATATCTTCATCTCCAACAATTTTTAGGATTACCTGTGCTGTGGTAAGATGCACATGTGAGGATGTTAGTGATACAAAGTTTCACATAATTTATATCTTGGGGATCGACTAAATAGAGCATTATATACATTTGGTGTTCGTAGAAAGTTGATCCATAACTAGATTGGATTATGTTTTATAGTGAAGTTTGATCCAACTTACTTACGAGTGTCTGAGTGAAATTTGATCTGACCGGAAAAGAAAATTGGAGGAGAAATTATTTCACTCGTGTGATGTTAACAAGAAGCACGTGGCAAAAGATGACACAATATTGCTCACTAAATGTGGGTGTGTATTTTTATTGGGACTGCTAGATTTTATGAGGTCATTACTAATTGTTTTGAAAGTTTAATATAGATAAAGATACGATTTGATATTTAATATTCTAACTGAGGCAAATTGATTGAAAAATCAAATAATTTATGTAACAACCTAAGGACAGGAGACATACGAAATGGCATCAACGATCTTGTATGAACAGAATATTCTGTGTTTCCACAGCCTGGCCTGCCGGATCATGTTGAAAAAGAAAAAGCATCATGTCATTGGCCAGGTCATTCACTCGGACAACCTAATAGGACAGGAGGCATGCGAAATGGCATCAGCGATCTTGTATGAACATAATATTCTGTGTTTCCACAGCCTGGCGTGCCGGATCATGTTAAAAAAAAAATAAGCATCATGTCATCGGCCAGGTCATTCACTAGGACAAACGTGAATCATTTTTATAGTGAAAATTTCAAAGAAGATGACGAGGTAATAGCAAATGTTACTAATCCACCCTATTCTAAATTTGAAACCTAAGTAATACCGATATTAACACATGACATGCGATACAATACAACACGCCGATATGTTGTTTATTAAAAAACAGAGAATTCCGACATGTTGACACATGTTTTATATACATAATAAATTATCATTTTTATGATTCTTTGATTCAAATTTATAAACAAAAAAAAAAAAAACTAGAATGGATTTACACTAAAAATATTCATTTACCATTTATTAATATCGTTTATTTTTTCAATTTGACAAATTCAACTTCATTCCAACAATCCATAAAACTTAGAGCAATACAAACAATTCACTTTCTAGACTTGCGTATCAAATGTGTCGGGAGAAAAGAGAAAAAAACTTTAGAGATGAATTATGTGTAACGAGAAATAAAAGTCGGAAGAGAAGAGTGTGTTTTTTGCTTTTCCCATTTTTTATTATTATTATTATTATTATTATTATTATTATTATTATTATTATTATTATTATTATTATTATTATTCTTTTTCACATATATAAATTTTGACTAATCATTTATTAAAAAAAATTAACATTGATTTCGCGTGTCGAATCATGTGTCAAAAACTTATATGTGGGAAAAGTTGACTAAGTGTCGCATTTTTTGACACATATTGACCGAATGCCAAAGAGTGTCCAAGAATGTTAAAGAGTGTCAAAGACGTATTGGAGTGTTTGACATAATATGAAGGTTCCTGAAAAGTGTCAATACTTCTTAGTTTGAAACCCCATTGATATCGTATCAAAGGCGAAATACTAATTGATAGACCATTTTATTGTTTCACTTTAATTTCCTCTCATATCTCTTAAACTTTTTTTTTTTCTGGTTTGCCACTAATTTCCTCTCATATCTCCTCTTTCTCTCCCTTGATTTGGGGAGATATGAACCCAAATATGGATGAGCCCATTTTCCATGATCGAACAACGTTCTTTCATGCAGAAGAAGAGAAACGGCTTCACTTTTGCGTGTAATGATGTCATAGTGATTGAGGTGTTTATCACGCATGTCTTTATATTTGCCCCCATCAACTGAGGTCCAAAGAGTAGGTAGTTGCTCTTTTTAGTACATCAATAAAGCCAGCCGTCTTATAGGTAGTTGTTATGATACTATTGTGAGATTTTGTAAAATCACTGTCAATTATTCCAAAAGTTTAAGCAATGAAACTATTATTTAATATTTAATTACTCTAACAATTGCCGAGCCAAATTTATCCCAAAATTTAAGTTAGCAATTTTCTTTTGTATTTAGCCATATTAAAATAGGATTAATACTATACAAAATCTCCAAACGGTACATTTGTAATAAATTTATCTCAAACAAATTTTTTGACAAAAAAATCTTAAATTGGTACACTTATAATAAATTTACTCTCCGTTAGTTTTTATTAAATTTTACTATTAAATTACTAAATTAAATAATAGGTGGGAGTTTTTTTTTTTTGGTAAAGGTAAGAATATAATATGTGGGAGTTGACAGATGCACAGTTTGGGGTTTTAATGGACATGTGTATAAATTTTGATTTTTCATTACATTAATCCAATTTAACGAAAATTAACGAAAGGTGAATCTGTCACAAATATATTAATTTAGAATTTTTAATAAATTTATTATAAACATATTGACTTGAGATTTTTCATGATAAAAACATAATTCAAAATCAATTTATCATAAATATATTAATTTAAGATTTTTCATCCCGTCACACTCATTTAAATATTTCCTATCCAGCTTTTGCTGACGATCATTGTCCAAGAGATATACTGGTCTTTGAGGCACTTGTCCGTTTGCCCGGCTCTATCCTTCCCAAAAGGCAACATAATATGAAAGAAGAGATGCCCCGAAAGCAAATCACTTCCCCTGAACTCTGTCGCCACCTGCTCTGTCTCCCCGGAAGCCGTACGAGCGGCGGACATCCTTCTGTAACCTTTGAAGGAGACAGAAAAGGCACAATTTTTATGAGATTCCCGAGAATTTAGCTGCTGAAGAAAACGGCTCAACCCCGATCACTCGGATGTGTCACCATCTCCGGAGTCGTATATTCCCCCGTCCTTGATGAGCGCTCAACTCTTCCCTTCCTCTTGTTTTCTTACAGGTCTTTCATGCTTCGACTTATAAATTGCAGAAGTCAATGAAGGAGAAAGAGCTTCGAATCTCTTTCGTGAGTCCCCTCATTCTGCGTTTCTTAAATGCTCCAATCCATCAGTCCGAAAAGCAGCTCCTGCTATATTAACTAACCCCCGGCTTTCTGTTTTATTCGTCATCTCTTTTCGTTCCATTTGATTCAACAATCACCGACTCTTCACTTTGGAGTTTCCACTGAAGGGTTATGCCCATGCTCCAAGATTTGCAAGCACTGCCCTAGCCTTTTGTTACTCCGGCCATTCTTGGTAGGTTTTCACTGTTATTGTTGTTCTCTCTCTTCTTGAGCAAATTCGGCTCTACCCAGAAGATGAATGGCCAGTTTGCTCTTCCACCTTTACCGGGTAATCTTTGCTTCTGCTGAGCACAACATTAGAAAAAGCGAGTGTCTTTTGTGTCTTGTAATGATCATTTTGTGTTTTTTCCCTCTTTCTGGCGGACTTAAATTTGATGCAGAGGTTCCTGGGTTGCCCATAGTGGGGAATTTGCTTCAACTGAAGGAGAAGAAACCTCACATGACCTTTACAAAGTGGGCTGAAACTCATGGCCCTATTTATTCTATAAAAACTGGTGCTACTACTATGGTGGTCCTCAATTCCACTGATGTTGCCAAAGAGGTAATACTAATGGCCTTGACTGAAAGGGGGCTGGCAAGAGCCATGTCACATTGGCCGTTTGGTGTTTCGTGCAATTTTATTAGATAAAGGGCATTAACATGCAGTATTGCCCACAAAATTTCTATATCTCCCTCCTTGAGTCAAGTATGGAAAAGTTTCCTTATCTCGTCCCCAACCTAACTACTTTTGCGTCGGTCACGGGTACTGTATCAGCTGCACCACGCTATATTCAGACGACCCTTGTCATTTGGTCAAATAAGCTTTTTAGCTTGGTGGGATCATCACAGGTCACTGCATTTATTACTGAAGATCATATTGCATAAACTACTTCCTTTTTTATAATGTGGCCTTGTGTGGTTGAAGGGCAAAGAAGTTAAGGTATCGGAAAAATTAGTCATGCTTTGATTTGGCTCTTTGGAAACTACTTGTTTTTCCTCGTGAGTTGCAAATTACCATATTGAAAGAGACCTGTTTGGCAGGAAAAAAAGAATGGCGGGGATGCCTAAATATTTCTAGTGAATATACTTGCGATAAGCTAATGAAAATGGAAACATTTTGGGAACACAAGAGAAAATTGAATTATAGAAACATTTTGAGAACACGAGAGGAAAAATTGAATTATAGAGTCTGTCTAATCAAGTGCATCGGAATTTTTGATACAACCTTTCAAAGGGGTCTCTTCTAGTCCGATCAAAACGTCTAGAAACTCTATGTTATGTTTCTTGACATTTCGAGGTCTGGCGAACTGATTTGTGAGTGATCTCCACAAAATGGAAACTGATCCATCTAATGGCAGACACAAGAATTGCGACTAGCGAGCAAGGTAAAAAGGGAAATTGTAAAATCTTTGCTTGAGAGTGGGATTAAGAAATTTTGAAAGAAGTATTATAAAAGTACACAATTCAGGAAAATTTTCACTCACCACGTAGCTTTTAATGATTCTTGTGCTAGTAGGATGGTCTGAACTGTTTGTCGTATGCTAAGGCATCCTCCTTTGTTCTATCAGGCGATGGTTACTAGATACCCATCAATATCGACGAGAAAGCTGTCAAATGCCCTGCGGATCCTAACGGCTGATAAATGTATGGTTGCCATGAGTGACTATGATGAATTCCACAAGATGGTGAAGCGATACATAGTTGCAGGTGTCTTGGGCCCAAATGCTCAGGTAAGCTGCTAGAAGATTCTTTGGGCATATGAATGCCTGCCAACCTTCTACAATCTTGATTTATGTGCCATGATCAGTGACAATTTTCCAAATCATCCAGAATTATCGATGGGTTTATTTTCAGTAGGAACAACAAACCAACCGAGTTTTTTCAAACATTTGTGAACAGTTACAGACGAAGAGCCATCATTCGCTGGTAAAGAACAGCGAAGAAGATGTGTTCCCACAAATCAATACAAGAATAGATATCTACTCGAAAGTGTTGAACTGTATTCTTGAAAAGATAATTTTGGAAGAGGGAGGGGATGTTAATTTGGGGGTCGGGAGCTCTTACGACGGGATTCTTGTCACTTAAACTTACTGCATTTTGTGCGCCACTATTTGCAGAAGCGGCTACGACCCCACCGAGACACCATGATGAAAAACCTTTCTAGACGATATCATGCCCTCGTAGCTGACCATCCTCTTGAAGCGGTCAACTTCAGGAAAGTCTTCGAGAGTGAACTCTTTGCGCTGGCACTCAAACAAGTAAGCTACCTCTTCTTTTCTGTCCTTTCTAAACAATAACAAAAAAAGAAAAAAAAGAAAAACAAAGGAAAACCATAGGATCACAGTCAAGTGGTAATTACATTTCAGGCTTTGGGACAAGATGTGAATTCCATATATGTGGAGGAACTTGGGAGAACATTGTCTAAAGAGGAAATGTTCAAGGTTATGGTGTCGGACATGATGGCTGGTGCTGTTGAGGTGGACTGGAGGGATTTCTTTCCTTACCTGAGATGGATTCCTAGTAAAAGCTGGGAAAAGAAGATGGAACAAATGGCTTTCCAGAGGAAAGTGGTGGCGAAAGCCCTACTCAAGGAGCAGGAAGAAAGAATTGCTTCAGGGGAGGTAAAGCTTGTTTCGAAGTTTCCTTGAGAACTTCATTTTGGAAATTTTAGGAACAAAAAACAACAGTTTTCTGTTTTGCTTAACGTGGAATTATTCTCAGGAGACTGCAAATTGATTATAGCTCTTAATAGAAAAAACCCTGAAATTTTGAATATTTAACAGTTTATATTGACAATTAGGAAACTTTTTTTGTGTTTTTACATTTTCTTTTTGAAATGTTCGAGAAAACAATTGGGAAACAACTGGAAGGATAGGTGGTTTTGAAGCAAACGTGTTTTTCTGGATGGCTCTAAAAGTATTAACCAGTACTAAATGCTGAACAGTTCTTTACAGCATAAATTAATTTCATGTGGCAGTTCTGGACCAGGACATCGTCTTTTCTGCTCGAACTTAGTTTTTTGAATTAGTTGTAGCTTTTTTGGTAAGTTGGGTGAACTTCTAAGCAGGAAGCGAACAGTTATATCGACTTCTTAATATCCGAAGCCAAGACGCTTTCTGAGGAGCAGATCACCATTTTGCTCTGGGAGTCAATCATCGAGACTTCTGATACCACTCTGGTCACAACAGAGTGGGCCATGTATGAACTTGCTAAGAATCCAAAATGCCAGGTTTAGCCAATTAATTAGCTTTTTCATTTTTTCGTTTGTCGCAGATTTTCATACTTGCTTTAAGCAATTGTAATTTCCTTGACAGGATCGACTTGTTGAGGAAATTCGAAAAGTTTGTGGCTCTGAAACACTTACCGAGGACCACTTATCTCAGCTTCCGTATTTGAATGCTGTATTCCATGAAACTCTGAGGAAACACAGTCCAGTTCCCATAGTTCCTCCACGTTATGCACACGAAGATACCCAATTAGGAGGGTACTTTGTCCCAGCTGGAAGCCAGGTAGATAAGTACACATTGGTTTTTTATGCTAATTCCATGTCTCGCATGTTGGATTAGGAATTTGAAACTTGAATTATGTTTTGTCAGATTGCTATAAACATATATGGATGTAACATGGACAAAAAGATATATGAGAAACCAGAAGAGTGGATGCCTGAGAGATTTCTCGCTGAGAAGTATGACCCAGCAGAGTTGTTCAAGACATTGGCCTTTGGAGGAGGGAAGAGGGCTTGTGCTGGAGCTGTTCAGGCCTTGTTGGTATCTTGCACAGCCATCGGCAGATTAGTACAGGAGTTTGAATGGCGACTGAAGGATGGCGAGGAAGAAAACGTTGATACGGTTGGACTGACGACTCATAAGCTTCATCCTATGCAAGCAATGTTGAAGCCGAGAAGATTGGAATGAAGAAAGCATAGCAGTAACTGAATTTTGGCATTTTTTGTTGTGCCAATCAATTTCTTGTGCTTAATTCGTTTCGTAACAATGTTTACTTGAGTCTGAAGTGACGGCGCATCCAAATACTTGTACTCCTCAGAAAACTTCGGATTTTCAATAAAATCAGACGAATCTGAATCACATTGATGCACCCAAACATAAAGCCACCCCAACTTTTCATATCAAATTCCCTCGCTCAAAACAAATAGCTTCCTAAGATTGCACCGAAAAAGAAAAATGCTTCCTAAGAGGTAGTTGCTAAAAAGAAACAGTTTTTTGTTAGAAGATTCAAAAATTTTCTAAATTGACAAAAAGTTAGCTGCGAATCCAGGTTCTCATAATTCAAAGTTATTGAGCTATCAAATCATGATGCTAGAATAAACAGGTGCGGGATCATATATATATGCGTGTTACTTAAATTGCAAGTTGTCCGTTGCTGCTTAGGATGTTTGATCTTTGAGGATCGTCACTTCCACCATCCTGTGAACAAGTTTAGACATTCAATGGTCGGTCCAAGACTTACCAGTCAAGAAAGGAGAAAAATCCAGTTCTAGGGGATTATACTAAGGTTGTCAGAACACAAAAAACTTAATGCAATTCCCAGAAAGAGCGGTCAAGAGTGGTGGGGCCCAAACAAGAAAATAAAAAAGAGAAGGAAAATTGACCTCAATAACGATGCAACAGTATACGCTTCAGATTAAAGAGGCCGAGACTGCGCAGGAGGGAAAGAGAAAAGAAGAAAAGAGAAGGTTTCTCGCGTACATGCCACAGAAGCTTCGTCAAGTTGAATTAATTACATATCGCCAACACCTGATAAGTGCTTGTACCTTTTGTTCATCTAATCAAAGTAATTTTCGAAATTAAATTATATATTTGAAGTTTTATGAAATTTAATTCATGAAATCTGATTTTTGAGTTCTAATGCTTTGAAATTTCTTAGAAATGATGATTATGGTATTACAGACCCATGGAGTTTTTGATGGGAGGGCTTAGTTGGAGTGAGAATTTTAGGATTTCACGTATGAGTCCTACGTTGTGAACACCTAGACTATAGTGACTCAACTCCAGGTTGCGGGGTTATCATTTGTCCTAGGCGCATCGCCATCCCGTTTCTTTTATCTTTTCTTATGAGCATACGGAGCATACATATATCAAGCAATCATACACAACAACAATCGCCCGGGAAAAACACTTTAGAAACATACTACTTCTTATGTATATATTACAAGCCTTTTCTATAGGCCTCTCCTTTTTACATTATCCTTATATATTTGTGGAGGCCAAAGGAGTTTTATTTCCTATAGCGTGACTACAACTCCCAAAATTGATTGCAACTTCCATACCTAAAAGTCTAAAAAACAAAGAGTGAGTCCAAGACTCAAAGTAAAAAGTCTAATCCTCTACTAAGATGACATCTTGTAATCAAATTTAGCATATGCAGTACTTATATTACAATATTGATGGTAGATCGATAGCAACATTACTACTTCACCTCACTACATGCATGTGTCCCTTCGGCATAACCTCCATGCATGCTTACCTTTAGTTTATCCATGAACATACAAAGTCACATAGGCTCCGTTTGGAATTAGCTTTGGAAGGGGCTTTGGCCATCAAAAGCCTCTTATGTCAAAATAAAGCGTCTGGGAAAAAACTTTGCAAGTCTCTTAATGGCAAAGTTGGCGTTTTGTAAGATGAAAGCCCAAGGCAGGTCTTAGGCTGCCATGGGCTTTCAGCATTTTTGGAAGGCTCGATGCACTGTTCATTGTCTCCTTCGTCAAGTTCTCAGATGGTCACCAGTGAGGTTGTGATGGGTTGGCGACAGGCTGGAGAGAGGCCAGCATGGTCGTGGCACCCCGACGACCGTCGCCGACCAGTCGTGCGACCCAGATCTGGGTCTCGTCAGTCGCCTAGGTTGCGGCGAGGTCGATCGTCGCGACCTCCAGCGACCCACGACCTCGCCGAGACCCAAATCTAGGTTGCGGAGGTCACCTAGGTCACGACGAGGTCTATCGCTGCGACCTCCAGCGACCCACGACTTCACCACGACCCGGATCGGGTCACGAAGGTTGCTAGAGGTCACGGCGACCTAGGCAACCCACGACCTTGCCGCAACCCGGATCCGGGTCGCAAAGGTTGCCTGGGTCGCAACGCATGACCTCCACGACCTCGCAGCGTCTCAGATCTAGGTCGCCAAGGTCGCTGAGGTCGCTTGGGTTGCCGACGACCTCTGCGGTGCGGTGGGTCTCGTGATAGCGTGACGAGGGTCGTGACCCTAGCTGGACGTTGCCCTTTGCCGTGCCGCCTCCCCTTCGCCAGACTACTTACCTTCGCCGACAACTATTAGCTCTTCGCCAGCAGTAACTTGCAAAGCCCTTGGCCGGCGGTAACCAGTGAAGCCTTTGGCAGGCCAACTCTCCTTTCTTTTCCTTTGGAGTCTTTTGCAAATTTAATTTACCCAAACACTATTTTGCACAAAGATACTTCACAATGGACTTTCACAAATAGATTTACCAAATACAATTTGCATTTTGGAGAACACCTTTCACTCAATGGTCTTTGCATTTCTCCAAAGACTTTTCCTAAAAGTCTTTCCAAATGCACCCATAGTAATAAACATATCGGCATGCATAAAATGTTCATTAACATACATCATGGCTCAACTAGGACATCTCGGCTCAATCGAGGCATCTAGTTTTAATCTAGGCATCTTGTTCTCTTAAACGAGACATCGTTGCCAATGCCATATGACAATGGTCTTCTTCTTTCATTTAGTGATTAGATATCATGTGTCACATAAGTTGGTTTATTATCTTCCATCTTATACCACACATACAAGGCCTAAAGGCATGCTCATACAAGTGCATGTAATGTATTACGATATCGTGATTATATAATATGCTGGGCACGACTCAAGACGCATGGCCCAAATTGACCAGTCTAGATGCCAACCTTCCACCATATGAGGCTTGGATCGATATGCCTCAATATCGATCCATAGCCAAGCGAGGTTCGATCTGTCACGTCTTCAAATCGATGCAAGACAAAATGAAACCTGTTCATGTCCCAAGTGACAATCAACCAATGCATTGTTGAGAAAACTCCCACTAAGTTTTGAAGTTGACAAAACTTTCTGGTTTTTACTCTTATTTTGAATAACACAATGCATTTAAAGTTGCTTCTGAAATTATATCGATAACTTTAGCTAAAGTCTATCCGCTCCCAGAAGTATTTCCCACTTTGACAAAATCTGGACTAAGATAGTGTCTAGAACGATGAAAAAATCATATTCAGACTTATCGATTTTGCGTCATGGATCAAAATGAACTTATTAGGAATTTATTCTACAATGTCTAGTTCTCTAGCAAAAGATTTCACTTACATTTTATAAATTCATTGACGGAATCAATAACAAAGTGATGAAATCAATCTTGAAGACAAATTCCTTTTTGGAAGCATCTACTTATGAAAACTAAGATTATGATTGTATGAGCGATCAGAATTTATGGACTTTCCATCTCTACCTTCAAACGGCTACAAGATCAATTTAATCAATTTTGTCCAATGGATTAATTAGAAGAAATTCCTTTGGAAAATGCCAATGGCTAGTATGGCGTGGAAGAGTATTTAAGAAGGTCATTTAGTTGGTTTGAGTGGCGGGACGTGAAAATTAGAATTCACCACTCCACCGAAAATTCCCTCTGCCCCTACCATACTTCAGCTTGGTAGTTTCCACCGCCTATCCAAGGTTATGACTTATATTGTAGTTCGTAGTCTTGTAGTTGGTCTGGAAGATCGTGTCTGGCAACTAGCTTCTATTGCTAGCACTTGGACTTGGAAGCAAGCTACAGCTACCTTGAATCAATCAATGAATAAATGGAAAGATATTGCTTACCGAGGAATAGAAAGGGAGGACAGGATGGTTCGAGGACCCCTTGGTCAAAGGAAAGAGGAATGAATCAAATCTCCCCAAGTAGGATTCAAACCTACGACCAATCAGTTAATAACCGACCGCTCTACCACTAAGCTATTGAGGAACAATGGGAGATTCGATCTCATAGAATTCAATTCCTGTTCTCAACTCATAACTAATATGAGCTCGAAATTTCCTTCATAACTCCTGAAACTTCTTCGTAGTGGCTTTGTTACATGCCTCATTTCATAGGGAACCTCAAAGTGGCTCTGTTTCATTATATTCCATCAATATCACAATTCCATTCATTTAATATCCCTTTGGTGTCTATTGACATAAGAGATGTCGTTTCTAGTCTATATCTTTCTATTTCTATATATAAAAAGTGCTCGAGGCTTGACTTGGATGAGTTGCTCCTATCGACATGGGTGGTACGAAATGAGTGGGGTTCCTCTGGAACTCTACAATGCTTAAGGACTTAAAAGCTTAGTTTAGTGGGAATGGTGGGAAGATTCATAACTTTTCATAATCAAACAAGAGCACTCAGCTGCCACACATCAGTCCAAGCATGGTGCGAAATCAATGCTCGGAGAAAATGACCGGAAGAAATGTTCGTGAAGCTAAAATTGAGAGGGGTTGCAATTTCTATCTTATTAGGTTCTACCAATATAGCTATTCAAAATCCACAAACCATTCTGAATGATAGTCATAATTTCTTTGAATATGTCCTTGAATTCATTCGAGACGTTAGCAAAAGATTGGAGAAGAATATGGTCCACGACCCTTGGATGCCAAAGGCATCCTTGGGGTGATCTCGTAGTTCCTACGGGGTGGACACAATGGGGTCAGTCCACGGATTTTCTTTCCTTTTGCCGCATTTTGCTCAAAGGGTTAAAGGGAGATAGTGCATCAAGCTATTCGCAAAGGCCAACTTGATCCTCTTCCCCAAGGATCCCAGATGAGGGAACCCTAAGAGAGCCGCCGGCTCCAACTACCATCTATGTATGATCCATATTAAATCTAACCAACTGTCCATCCTATGTCTTCTTCCTTCAAACCAGAAAAAAGGCTTATTCCGTCAACAGGGGATTCTTCCACCATCTTTGTCCTAACAGCAGACTCTATGGCATCTTCTTCTCCTCCTGCTCCTTAAAATGCTTTTGCTACTTTTGCTGATTCAATTGCTGCGAAAAGAGCTCCTTGCTTTGATTGGACGGGGATATCTAAACAATATTCATTGACTTCCTACCCATTCGAAAGGATCACATCTCATAATTATCTATGGTTTTTTTTATGTCTTTAGCATGACAACTTTGATGAAAGAAATGGTGGAGGGAAGCGGGTTAAATGGCTGATACTACTAGAAGGATTTCTCTTTGGATAATAAGTACTGTAATTGGTATTCTTGTCATTGGTTTAATAGGTATTTTCTTTTATGGTTCACACTCCGAGTTGGATTCATCTCTGTAATAATCTAATAATAAGATGAACTAAGTTGGAGACATGAAAGCTATAGCTATCCTTGGGTTGGACAAATTATCTGAAGAGGATCGCTTAACTATAGCAAGACCACCAAAAATTGAGCGTTTCTTATCCCAACCCTTTCTTGTACCAGAAGTATTTACCGGTTCTCCGGGGAAATATGTTGGTCTAGCATAAACAATTAGAGGTTTAAATTGATCCTTTTTGGAGAATATGAAAATAAAAAGAGAAATCCTTTATTCCGAAATGTTTTGATATACGAGATGAATCTATTATTTTATTTCGATTTGTTAGTTTTACTTGTTTTTTACTAAATTGAGTAGAGTGGATTTCCATATACATAAACTCTTTTTCATGCATACAAAAAAAAAAATTGTTTTATGGATATTTCATATACCTTGGCTCAAATGAACATTTTGAAATTTTTTTATTAAGCTATGCTATGCTGAAGAAAGAATAGAGAATTCTTGAATTCTTCCCTACTGCTGGGAAAGAATTTATTCTTCAGTTCAAGTTCATTTCAAAATACTTCAATCAATACGTGCAAGAAATAGGCCAATTTGACGGTTTTTTGCTCAATTTCACGCGCAGTCACATTCTCATCAGTACGCATCAAGGATTAAGAAAAAAAATAATCGACCCTTCGAGTATTCCAAATTGCATGAGAAAAATGAGAGTAAAAGAGGCATAGATATGTTATATGATATAGATCATATCCATCTATGGAGGTACTTTTGGTAGAATGAGTCAATCTAGTCTTTCACAATAAAGTAATAGATGGAACTGGCATTAAAAGACTTATTAGCATATTAATAGATCACTTTAGAATGGCATATACATCACACATTCTGCATCAAGTAAAGACTCTGAGTATCCAGCAAGCCACTGCTACATCCATTTCATTAGGGATTGATGATCTTTTAACAATACCTCTTAAATTTTTGAATTTTTTTTTCTTTAGTTCAAGTTCATTTCAAAATATTTTCAATCGGTACGCCCAAGAAATAGGCCAATTTGGTGGCTTTTTGCTCAATTTCATGCGGAGTCAAATTCTCATCAGTACGCGTTAAGGGAATGGAACAATTACCTATTCTATCTGATTCACTGCCAATACCCAGAAAATCTGGTATTCAGATTCAATTGCTATCAGTTCTAAGCCTTAGTCATCTATTCGATCAATGCGGCCTTACTCTAACAAGTAAGAAAGTCAACTACCTTACGACTGTTCTTTAATCCATTATTTGATTTGCCGCCTAGGAAGGAAGAGCTAATATTGCACTTGAAAAAAGGAAAGATTTCCACGTGATTTAAGCAAAAGCCATAATTAAAGGCATCCGTGCATTAAGCGATGATCACTTAATGAATCCGGTACTCAGATGCTCTTTCCATGCTTTCTTTGAGTATTAGAAAAGGTAACCAGATCTCCTCACTTGAGTTCTTTGCATTTGGCTCGCTCGGTTCGTCTGTTCATTGAAGGAAAGCGTTTATGGAGCTTCATGGGTTAGCTTGCTATGACATCCTAGATTTTCAATGATGTTTTCCATTTAATTAAATCATACCTTTTATCGACACACTTAAAGTGTTATTCTCAGAGCTAATCACTCGTGGGATAACTAAACTATCTAAGGAAGTTATTAAGAGATTTTAATGCAATAGACTGGAGGATTCGATCAAGAATCGACTACTCAACCGTACTCATCTGCAAAGATCATTTTGGCATAGTAAGATCGATTAAAAATCATAGATAAGTCGGTTCGACTGAAATATGTGGCTAAACATGGGTGATTCCACTAAATTACAAAATTCTTATCGATCGGTACTAGATTAATTTTTCTATCGTTTTGATATCCTATGTTCATATTTGGGGATAAGTACATTAATGGTGCCATAAGTTGTGTACAACACTCGCTTTGGTGCCAAAAGTTTCCGCCGGATCACTTAAGTGCCAAATCGGAGAAAAAACGCTCACTTTGGTGCCACCGGCGAGAAATTCCGGCCAAAATGATTACGTGGCATTTATATTTATAAAAAAAATTCGACAACTCTTAATATTGTCCACGGTGGATGGCATAAAATGATGCCGTTTCCTTTTCTTCGTAAGAAATGACGTCGTTTTACCATTCCACGTGGATTACCTACAAAACGATCATCGTATAGTGGATTAAATACGGTGAAAAATGACGTGGGCCAAAAATGGTGTTCGTGTAGGGTTCTCGCTCAACGCCGCTGGCCGTAGCTCGCTGACCCACCATCATTCACTCCCCCGCCGTCGCTCGGCCACCGCTGTAGTTGCGCCATTGTTCACGTTCGTTCACCGGCTGCGTCCTCAACTCTCACTCACTCAGGTTTGTCATGTTTTGTACGTGGGTCAATTTACTGAAAAATTTAGGGTTCCGATGGGCAAGTTAGGGCGTGGAGGAGGGCTCAGCTCAAGGGGAAAGTGGTGGGGAAAGTTGTGGGGACTGAATTGAGGGTTTCGTCGTTCGTTCCCTTTCTTTTGTGGGGACCGAATAGAAAAATAAGGCACGAAGGGGAAAACGGGCTCGACTTGGGGGGAAACAGTGGTGGGATAGAATTTATTTAATTAATTGGATTGCTTCTGTGGGGGAAACAGGGGGACCGAATGTGATTGAATTGAAAAATGGGTGGTGGGACCTCACTTTGTTTATTCAACTCGGTTTCTTTTGTTTCTATAAAAGCACTGAATTGGGGAGATTAGTTGCATTTGTTTCTTGACAACAAAATGACAAGGACCTCCATGTGAAGTTGCTGATTCTGTCATGTGGTCCCAACAAGTAATAACATTTGTTTTTTTTTTTCATTGGGTGCAGCATCGACATGGACGCGAATCAGGTAGGCATCATTATTTGCTATGGTGGAGAGTTTCTTATCGGCACCGATGATTGGGAATATACTGGTGGAAATGAAGGTACTATTTATGTCAATGTTTAGAAGCCATCATATATTGATTTTCTGAGGGATTTGGTGTATTTTTTACGATGCAAAGTGCAAAAACTACATTACTGTATTCCTGGGAAGGAGTTGAAGGATGGGTTGAGATTTTTTAATGACGATAATGGTATTAAGGATATCATTTACTATTATCTTCACGGCGAAGAAACTAAGGTATATGTTGAGTATTATAGTGATGATGAGGATGAGGATGATGATGAGGATGGTGAGGATGAGGATGAGGATGGGGATGAGCAGACCACTACTAAAAGAGGAGAAGTGAGGGATCCTATTCAAGCGAGTAATCAGGTCGGGGATGAAAGGGAGAGAACTCACATTGATAGAGATGAACAAACAGTGACATGTCTTGAAAGCTTGGGTGAAGATTTGGGTGAAGATTTGGGCAATGAGGACTTCATTGGATTAGAATGGCAAATTGCTTTATCTAGTGAATCGGAAGATGAATATTTTGCTTCAGTAAATTTCTTAAGTGACGAAGATGATGATGAAGTCGCACAATCAAGACAAAAGCAAAGGGAATTTCTGAGAAAAAAACTTGCACCTTCAACAAAAAGGCCCGAGCCAGTAAATGGGGATGGAGTTCCAGCTGAAGGTAATAGAAGTGAAGATGAAGAAAGCTGCGGCGATGAAGTTGCTGGTTTGGAGAATGAGCTTGACAATGATGATGAAGAACCTGCTCGTCCAAGAAAAAGTAAGTACCCTTGCTATGATCCGACTGTTGATAAACCTATTTTGTTTGTGGGCATTAGATTTGATGATGCCAAATAGTTCAAGGAAGCTATTGTGAAGAACTCCATTGGTGAACAGAGGAGTGTTAAATTCATTAGAAACATGAAGGAATTTGTGAGAGCTAAGTGCTCAAAACCCAATTGTCCATGGAAGCTCTATGGCGCGCTGAGTAAGAATGGGTCATTTCAGATTAGGTCATTGCAGGAGGAACATACTTGTCCAATTATTTTTAAAAATAAAAGGTTAACGAGTGTGTGGTTATCGAAGCATTTTTTCAACACTATCAAAGCAATGCCCGGGATCAAGAGTCATCAATTTCAACAGTTAGTGAAAGAGCAAATAGGGGTTAATGTGTCAAGGAATCAATGCAAGAGAGCTAAGATGAGGGTGATGAAAATACTGATGGGTGGGTATAAGGAAGAATATGCGCAGGTATGAGACTATGCTGGTGAGTGCATGTTTCAAAACCCATCTAGTAGGGTGTATGTAGAGGTTGTGGAGAGGCCACTCCCTGATCTTGTGCTTAGATTTGATAGATTTTATGTCTGTTTTGATGCATGCAAACGGGGCTTCTTGGCTAGTTGTAGAAGAGTTATATGATTGGATGGATGCTTTCTAAAGGGTTTGTGTAAGGGGGAGTTGTTGGCTGCTGTGGGGAGAGATGCCAATAATCAAATGTTTCCGATAACTTGGGTGGTGGTGAAGATAGAGAACAATGATATTTGGTCTTGGTTTCTCAAAAATTTAATGGCTGACCTTGAGATAAGCGATGGGGGAGGATGGACATTCATGAGCGACCAACAGAAGGTAATTTCATTATCAATTAATTCACTCCTTTTTAATATTAATCATTTGTATATTTTTCCTGACTTGTATTTATTGGTTTGAATTTTTGTAGGGACTTATTCCTACATTGGCTGAGTTGATGCCACATGCTGAGCATAGAATATGCGTGAGGCACGTATATGCAAACTGGTCAAGGAACTTTAAAGGAGATAGGCTCCAGAAGCAGTTCTAGCAGATAGCAAAGAGTACAAACATGGCTGATTTTAGATTAGCCAAACAAGGATTGTTGCAGCTGACAAAGGAAGGCTTTGATGCACTATTCCAAACAGAGGCTAAGCACTGGTGTCGGGCCTTCTTCAGCGAAGAGTTCAAATGCGATATCATTGATAATAACCTCAGCGAAGCTTTCAATGGCAGAATTTTAGAGGCCAGGTGCAAACCAATCATCAGCATGCTTGATGATATTCGAGTGATAGTGATGACTACAATGCATAGGCAAAGAGATGAGGCTACGAAATGGACTAGAGACTGTGGCGCTAGGATTATGAAAAGATTGGATGAAAACATTGCTACTAGTAGGTTCTGCCATCCAGTTTGGAATGGAGATAATGGATATGAGATTATTCAAAATCAAGATAAGTATGTTGTCAACCTGGATAGAAGAAAGTGTTCATGCCGAGCCTGGCAACTGAATGGAATTCCCTATGCCAATGCAATTTGTACTATTCAGATGAAGCAAGAAAACCCAGATGATTACCTACATGATTGGTATAAAAAAAACTCATACCTTGCTTCATACTAATTCATGATGCAGCCTATCAGAAGTAGCAAATTTTGGGAGCCAACAAATCAAGAAAGCCCTCTACCTTTGATGCTGAAGAAGCAAATTGGAAGGCCAAAAAAGAAAAGAAGAATGCAGCAGGAAGAGGCATCAAGTCAGATGATGAGTAGGACTGGCTCAAAGATGAAATGCTCATATTGCCACAAAGAAGGGCACAATAAGAAAGGTTGTGAGCTAAAAAGGCAGCATCAACAGCAAGATGTAATGGCTGAAGGTAGGACAGAAGGCTCTACTGAAGAGCTTCTTGTTGAGCCTAGTGAAGGTAGGACAGAAGGCCCTACAGTAGTGCCTACTGAAGGGCAAACAGAAAGCCCTACTGTAAGGTAAGTATCCTCTTTACCTCAGTAACTTTACATTTCCTATTCGATAGAGTTTGATGGTTGACCATGTGCACTGGCTTCTCTGGTGCTTTTCCTCTATTATGCATTTGTAATTTGATAAGTTTTCTCCATTTGTTTCGATCATGAAAATGAGTAGATGTCTAATTATTCATTATAGTTTGTCATGATCCTGATATAGTACATTGTTGTAGGGCCTTCTAAAGGGCCAGAAAAAGGCCCTGTTGTAGGCTCAAGTGTAGGGATAGGGACTGAAATAGGCAGGACAGCAACAACAACTGAGTCCGCTGTTGAGCAAACGAGAAGAAAAAAAGTTCATGTAAGTTGTACATCGCTGTGTTTGTCTTTTATGGGCTGAATTTTAAATTTGTTATGTATTTCTCAGGTGAAAAGACGAGCAACTACACAAGTTGTAGAGGCTGCTCCCCCATCTGTTGCTGTTGAAAATGATGCACCACAGCAAACAAGATGGGCTATTGGAAAAAGATTAAGGCAATATGGTTATGAGATTTACACAGATGAACGGACTGGAATGACTATTTTGAATGTAAGATTTGTAGGCCTCATGCATTTAATTTGTTGTACTTCAATTCATTTGGTTGACAATATCGCTATGTTCTTGTAGCCTGGGAGAACTTCGGAGGTACTTCTCTCTCAAGGTGGGCCAACTCAAGAATCAAGGGCACAGCCAAAGAAGAGTGCTCCAAAGAAAAAGACAGTGGGAATAGCTGCAAAATAGCCATCCAAACAGAACCTAACACCAGTTCCATCTCAACCAATGAATTGGCGCGATAGTGATGATATGGACCAACACATGACATGTGCTAGAACAAGAATAGCCACCATAAAAAACAAGGAAAATGAGGTGACAGAACGCCCAGTTAAAGAACCTGCACATCCAGTTCGAAAGAGTGCTTGGATTATGAATCAATTCAAAGCCCCAAGAAAAAAAGGAGATCAGGGTGTTATCCATATTGACTGATGGGAGGGTGCTGGACTTGGTCTCTTTTTATGTGGTGCTACTGATGGGAGGGTGCTGGGCATAGTTTATGTTTATTTTTATGTGGTGCCGGACATGGTCGCATCTTTTTATGTTTTCTTTTTTTAGGAGGGTGCTAGATATTATATCACTGATGGTAGTTGCTACCTCTATATTGGCATTGGTTTTTTTTTTTTTTAAGAGGATGCTGAACCTTCACTGATTGGGGAGTGAAGTTCATGTTTTTCTTTTCTTTTGTAAACAATCAATCAATATCAATGACAATAGCTGTTTCTGTATATTTTGTTTTTGGTGCAATGTTCTTATGAGATTGCTATTATTTTTAGATTTAAATGTGTGCATATAGTGTTGCTGGTTGAAGTCGTTGATGTGTTGATGCTATCTGACGGGTTCTAGTTGTATAGTTGGAATAGGATGCAGTTGATGCATTGATGCTGTCTGTGGGGTTCTGGTTGTATGTGCTAGAATAAGATGCAGTTTTGGGTGCTGGTGCATCTCGTTGCAGGGCTGTTGTGTTGCAAGAAGATGCAGGATGCACCACGACTAGTGCAAGTTTGAAATTAGCACGCAGGCGATCACTATTTACAACTTGTGCAACAGAAGTGATCACTTTGTAATCGCGACTGGCACTTAAATGATCACTTTTATAAAAACTTAGCACTCAAGCGATCACTATTTACAACTTTTGACACTGAAATGGTCAATCGTTAATTTGCCTCCATCCCTTAATTTTGCCATGGTTTGCAGTTGCAGCAAACCAGCAAACCAACAAACCATTACAACGATAAAAATGCAACAACCATTCTATTTGAAGCAAAAAATAACCAAAATAAACATTGCCAATACACAACTAAACAATAAAAAGTGCTCAAAACTAATGCATTCCAACTCCAACCTTCCATTTCGCCATAATTTGCAGTTGCAGCAAACCAACAAACCAGCTTGAAGAGATTTGATGAACAGAACAGAAAATGGAAACGAAAGGGAGAAAAATGAAAAACGATGCAGAGAGAAAAAGTGTATTCTTATTCAATGAGAGCTCGCTTACATCAAAGAACTTTTCTAATTGTTTACTCTTGGCTCATCAGTTTTTATATCGATCTGAAGGATAACAACAGAATGAAAACCAACTAACTAATTGAAAATGAAAACAGAAAGTTTGACTTTACACGCTTAAAACTGAATACTGATTCCTCAATGTAAACATGCTACACGTGCTATAATCTCTATTGTTGCTTTCTTCATTTTCGTCAGCTTCTCTCCTTCCTCTGTTCTCGACACTTTCTTTCCTTGCTCTGTTCTCGACACTTTCTTTCCTTGCTCTGTTCTCGACACTTTCTTTCCTTGCTCTGTTCTTGACATCACTAGTACTTTGTATAGTTCTCTTAACACAAATCAGGAGGGCAAATAAAAAATGCAGCAAGCAAACATTGCATTTCTGAAGTGCTCACAATTAATGCATTCCAACTCCAACCTTGCATTTCTACCATGAATTACAACAAAACCTTCTGCTTCATACAAAAATGGTAGACATACAAACTTCGACTATGGTAGACATACAAACTTCTTCGCATTACTTAACTTCACATTTGAACAAACTACACAAGAGAATAAGAACACAATCAACGCTCGATAAAAGTTTCTTTCAATTTTCAGCCTTGAAACCTCCCTCTTCAAATAGTCAACCAGAGATGTTAAACCTTTCATTTGAGCTTGCATTGAGTCGACATCCTCCAACTCGTCCATTAACGCAGGTGGAGGTTGATTTTGGCCTTCAAGTAACTCCAGGATTACTTCTGTTACTTGATCAGAGAATTTCCTATCAACCCATTTGAAATATTTGCACTTCGAGCCTTCTCTATATCTGTCGCACATATGGAATCTTCTCTCGGGATTCAACCGAGTCCAAGATGTTCTTCTCGGACTCGGTAACCCAAAATAACAGTAATACTCACCATCTAATTCATTTTTTTTTATAGAAATGTGAGCCGCTACTGAAGCTTCTGCCCTCCATTCGCAAGAGCAAGCTGATAACTTTGAGAGAAAATCGAAGCATGCACTCGAATGGGTCAAATTGGGGATTTAGGGTTTTTCAATTTCCGATTCTACTTGAATTTGGGGATTTAGGGTTTCTTATTTGGGAGAAAAGACGCTAAACAGCGTCGTTTTGTTGTTTGCATGCTGATTGTATTCTCCAGCGATCCATGTTGGCTTCAAATATTAATAAAAAATGCCACGTCAGATTTCCGGCCAATCAGATCGGAGTTGGCACCAAAGTAAGCGTTTTTCAAAATTTTTGGCACTTAAGTGATCCGGCGGAAACTTTTGGCACCAAAGTGAGTGTCGTACATAATTTATGGCACCATTAGTGTACTTTTCCCCCATATTTGAATCTTTGAGATTTTTCACGACAACTGAGAGTCGCCAATGTGTCGAATAGGTTCATTGTGGCTTGAAGAAAATCGATTGTGGGTCATTTACACTAAAAATTTCTGAAAGTTACTCGGTTGCTTAGGTCACGCTAAAAACACGCCATAGTGAAATTAACTGTGAATTTTAATCCAATTTCATAAATTGAAAGTTTTGTTATGTCACAAATCATTTTAGGAATGTCAACTTAGTATTTGAAGATTTTTCTGCAAACTGAGATTTTTGGTGAAAAAGTTGAGTAGGATTGTTTTTGTATAGAAAAGTTCGAAGACCATTTTTGATCATGAAATTAGGATGTGAGTGGGATCAATTGGTGAGAAAGAATACCAATTTGATCATTGACTCGATAATTTAATTTTCAGAAGCCGAATTGGTTGGATCCAAAGAGGAATTAAGGTCCAACTTGTGGACAGATTCAAAAAGCTTCTAGAAGGGATTTGGTGTTGGAAATTTGTTGTGCAAGCCAGCCATGCAAGTGGGGCACACCAATAGGGTTAAGGGGACAAATTGAGATAAATGAAGACCAAGTAGGCCCCCCTTGCCCCCTCTTCTCCTCCTTTCCTTTGAAGCCGTCGACCAGCCTCTCTCTCCCTCCCCATTGTGCCTTGAGAGCTTCAAAAACCTACATAGAAGAACTAGTGGCCCTCCTTCTTTGTCGAAGCCCGTCAGACGTCACCATTCGCCGTCGCGTGCCCCAACCGCGTCGCTCGTTCACTCACCTTGCTCGCGAGCAATCGTCGCCCCACCCTTCTCCATCCTGCCTTCGTCGTGTGTTCAGGAGACCCCTTGAGCCGCTCGCAATAGTCCCATCTCTGCCGAAGCTGCTCCACCACCCACCAAGCCACCGTGAAGCCTACTATTGCCACCAAGTCCATCCTCGTTGCTTTAAGCCGATCGTTTCAGCCCTTCTTGGCCCAGAACAGAAGTTGAGACTTGTGGGTATCGTAGTGGCTGTTCAGCCCATTTTGAGGTCATACTTGACCCCGTTTGGTAGGCCCGCTTAGAAGATAGTTGATCCTCGCTGCGTCCCCGTCATTTCAAACCGAGCGGTTCGTTAATCAAGTGAGTTTAACTTACTAATCCCTGCTTAAAAGGTTAATGATGCTTAAGGGTTGTTTAGTTTAGACTAAGTATGGATTAAGTGAATAGTTAGATTATATTAACAATTTAATTGATTGTTGTTGCATGTTAAGTGGTTATAGTAGTGTAGTTAGAACCTAGACAAGCTCTAGTATTTAACTAGAGTGGTTCAAAAATTTTACAGATCCGTCTTGGCTTCCAATTAGGCTTTTCAGGCCTAAGTTGCATTATTGGCATTTATTTATTATTTTCCGTAATTATTTAATTAATTAATTATTTTCCAAAAATTAGATCAGGATAATCGGTGATCGAAATTTTATGCAGATTGCAGTGGTGTGATCTGTTTATTTAATTGAGCTTTAATTTGTGCAGATTTTCTATGAATTGTATTTTAGATATTTATTCCTAAATTTATTTAATTTCAGTAATTAATTGGGAAATTACCAAGTGTCGGTCTACAGTGCCAAAGATATATTTTGGGAATGCTGAAACTAGTGGGATGTTTAAAAGTGAGAAAATATTGTATTTTTACTAAGGCCAACTATGTCTCCACACATGAGTATTTTTATCGAGTATAATAAAAGTTGAGAAATCGTTGGTTGATTAGAAGGGTATATTGTATCAGCCTGTGGGCTTGATACCTCAGCTTAAATGACAGTATAGCCTAAGTATTGCATAGCTTCGGTGAACAAGTAAGGTTTACACAGCTTTGGTGAGCATTGTTAGTATACTACATCAGCTCGATGGCCCAATAGGTCATCTTAGAGAGAGAGAGAGGGCAATATACCATTTTCTTTTTAGCCTTTGAGGCAAACTGCTATCTACTTTCAACTTAGAGTAAACTGTCCGCAAGGTGGTAGGACTTTATAGATAGTATTTATTGAATTGACCATGTGATGATCCGATTATATGTAGTCGACTGAGTCGATTGATCGATAGTTCGACCCGATTGATTGAATTGATTGGTTGATGTGATTTGTGTATCTATGAGATAGACTGACTTGTAGAAAGGGACTGAGGCAAGGTAAGACATCCGACCTATGTTTGTGCTTAGGCAACCTTATGGGGTATTTTCTTCCTAGTCGGGTCTTAAGGAGGTAGAACTCGCTAAGACATTGTCTTATCCTGTTGTGGGATAACATTTCAAGTCCATAGATGGCAGCTCGTGAGTTTTTTGGATGACCTAAGAGGATTATAGAGCAGGCCTCTTATATTCTATTGCCTGGGAACCTTAGGGACTGGACCTATGAGCTGGTGAGGTCCACAGTCCGAGTTAATGCAGGTCTCACCCACTAAGTGCCCCACCGATACAAATCGTGGTACCGCCATGCTCAAGATGGCCAGAGAGAGGATCCCATACCAGAGTCTAAGATTCTTCTGTACGTTTTAGAGGTCACTTTTCGGAAGGGTACTGCAGATCCCCAAGGAGCTTTGGTCATAGACACTGTAGACCCGAATCTTGAAGTACAAACATCCCTGGTGCAATATGCTAAAGGCTCTAGCTAGAGTGTGGAAGAAGGCGAAATCGTGGATAATGGAGAGGACAACAAAGACCCGTAGTGCTATGAAACCTCCACTTTGTTTTTAGACTTGTTTTTCTTAAACCAACTTGTATTGTATATGACATGACCGGTATGTTATGTATATATAAGCATGGTGTTTTTTTTTTTTTTTTAATATGGCCCTACTTTCCTATCACATTGTGTTATTGTCTAGAGATTATTTATCTGCTTCCACATATGTATTAAAATAAATGGGTCGGCGATGCATCCTGAGACGTCGCTATTAATCGACCGTAGAGGAATGGGCATGCGTTCGGAGGATCGGGGCGTGACACCCACTATCTTTCTATAGGGATTGCTGAGATTCCTAGCTTGGGTGATTGATTTTTGAAACCTAATAGATATCTATGAATATGGTTGGTGAATTGGTCACATTTTTTTTTCATGAAATGATTGAATTGGTATTAGTCTAGATACAGCAAAATAATTCTATTCGATTGTATAAGTACCTCGTGTCAAAATTGAGAAATTCTAAAGTTTGAAACTTCTCCCGACTACTTGTTTTCTTTGGTGTACTTTACAAATCGTGTTCAAGAGAGAAATATACAAAAAATAGTGACTTAGTGAGTTAGAGAGATCTTCAACTGAGTGTTTCTACTCATAAATTGTATTTCTCTATTGACGCTATAGTGGATTCTAGTTAGAAGGCTGTCAGGTGAGAGAGTGGATGTAGGCTTAAACTAAAGCTGAACCACTATAAATTTCGTATGCAAGCTTATCTTCCCACAACTCTTATACTTAAGTTTATTGCATTATTACAGGTTATTGTACAAGTTTGTTATGTTGCATAACAAATTCTCAATATCTACCAGAAGTCTGGTGTTTCACAAAACTCATTATGTCTCTTATCTAGACTTTACTTGTTACTTACCTTATTTCGAAATTGGTTGTTAAAATTTCTTTTAAACACTTATTCACCCCATTCTAGGTATTCTTATTAGCTTTATCAATTGGTATCAGAGCCTTATGCTCATCTTTTGAAGTATTTTTACTTCTAAGTTAAAGATCTTCTAAGGCTAGTATCTAAGCACTAGGATTCATGGAAGGGCAGAGCAATATTAGGTCATCTTATTTTGATGGAAATTAATATAATGCGTGAAAAATAAAATGAAGGCATTCATAAGATCTAGAGATCCTCTAGAGTGGGATGTTATGGAAAAATGAATTAATCTGAAAACTACTTCTGCATCCGATAAGAAAAAAGAAGTCTTAGACAAGGATGTAGAAAAAATCGATCAAGCAGAAATCACCAAGAGACGGGCTTTTGATGCAAAGGCCATCTATTCCTTGTATTGTGCTTTGTCCGCTATTGAATGTAATAGAATCTTAATGTGAAATAGCTAAAGAAGTCAAGGACAAACTTCATGTCACCTCTGAAGAAACATATTGTATAAAGGAGACAAAAGTAAACATTTTGCTTGGCCAATATGAATCCTTCAAGATGAAGCCTAAATAATCTATTGGATATATGTTCAGTTGTTTTACAAAAATTGTAAACAACATATCATCGTCAACCAATTTATGCCCTAATGAAGGTTAACAAACTTTTGTGAAGACTTTCAAAGGACTTGAACCATATGAAAATCTCAATTCGAGAGACACATAAGACTTTTTTATTATTTTTCCCTCTTTTTTTTCTATTTCTTTTCTTTTTTTATTTCTTTTTTTTATTCCCTTCCATCATTCCTTAAGTCCCATAGGTTTGATCCTATAGAATCTAACCTATTTTCTCATTAAGCGAAGGTTATGGAAGATTGATTTTTCGATCAAAAGTACTATGTAAGTTAAATCTTCCGGTTTTTCCTCTTTTTCTATCCCTATCCCATAGGTATAGCCTCTGAATCAATAGAGAATCTTTTCTTATGTATCTGTATATGAACGCCCCTGATCAATGCAATGGGATGTGTCTATTTATATATCTCTTGACTCGAAATGGGAGCAGGTTTGAAAAAGGATCTTAGAGTGTCTAGGGTTGGGCCAGGAGGGTCTGTCTCTTAACACCATACTTTTTCTTCTCATCGGAGTTATTTCACAAAGACTTGCCATGACCCGCACCCAAGTTCCATAGCCTTGGGTCTGCTATCCCGATCATGATTTTCCTACTCCCATAGGGATAGGTCCTTCCCCTTTTGGGCCGATTGTGGGTGAGGAGGGATTCGAACCCTCGACACTGTGGTTCGTAGCCACGTGCTTTAATCATCTGAGTTATAGGCCTTGCCCCGTCTCCATTGGATTTATTCTCAGGAGTACCCTAAAAAAAAGAAAAAGAAAAGGAACCTTTCTTGATCTAAATCAAGCAAGTTTTACATGAAGAAGATTTGGCTTAGCATGTTCTATTCGATATGGGTAGGAAAAGCGGTATTCTTAAAAAACTTCAAACAATTTAGCTTTAACCATATTAATGGTCCCACATTATTGGTTAATTGAGAATCAAAGTGCATTTACCAATGAATCACGAAATGCTACGGTTCTTAAATATTATTTATTAATTTATTTACTTAATTTATTCGGAAGTAATTCACGAGATCATGCATCTTTTACTTTTTACTAACAATGAAAGAAGGTGCAGCTGGCTTAGTCTAGCCAATTCTTGAAATAAACAACTCGCACACACTCCCTTTCCAAAAAAGATCAATACACCAAGGACTACACTTAGATTTATTGGATTTGTCAACAAAGAAATTTTTCTTTGTATCATTTCCAAGAAAGTTGACAAACTATACGTAAAAGATATTCTTTCTTTTCCATTGTTTTGACATATATATACATATATATATATATATATATATATATATATATATATATATCGTGACACTTCATTTCTTACGATTACGTCTTTGAGCACGCATAGAGCCTTTGATTATGTCTCGATGAAAATCTGATTGTTGTGAATAACGTATCAAAGCCACTTTGTCAGCTTGATCAGGATTATTAGTATTATTGCTATTAGCATCAGTATTTTGCTAGCTATCAGTAAAAATTACTACATGTTTGGCTTTTCTAGAACGAATTTGATGATCCTCTACCATGTTTTCTTCGTTTTCTTCCTCTTGTTGTTCCAAATTGTTGATTAATTTAGGCTCATGTGACAAGCCAAGGACCCAAAGAGATCACTAATGAATTACCGCATCTAGAATCCCATTTACTCCACAACTTAGAAAAAAAATGGAATTGTGAGGATGCGATCTTGGGTAGAGGCGGGTGATGTTTTAGTAGGTAAATTAACTCCCCAGAAGGCGAAAGAATCATCGTATACCCTAGAAGATAGATTATTACAAGCCATACTTGGCATTCAGGTATCCACGTCAAAGGAAGCTTGTCTAAAACTACCTATAAGTGAGTTATTGATGTGAGATGGATCCAGAAAAAAAAAAAGGGGTTCGAATTATAATCCAAAAACTATTTGTGTCTATATTTTACATAAACGTGAAATCATACCGCACTCCTGAGCCAGGATCAAACCTTCTTTTTCGAGGAAGATTTATAGCTCTTCGTCACCCTGGTTACGAGCCAACGGTAGAACAAATTCCTCAGCTTCCACACATGTCAAAGAATGCATTGATTTCGCATTTGTCGACCAGTGGATCGGAGTGAAACTCTATGTGCCCGATTGCGTAAGGAGCCCTATTGAAACCAAGAAGTATAGGCGTGCCTACCATCCACACTAGAATAAATGGAGTTTTCTGAAAAAACCTACTAGTGGAGGAAGACCTCCTAGGGATAAGAGACATAAGGCTAAAGAGAGAGCCAAAAAAGGATCTTTCATGTATAATCCTACATAATCTTGAATGTTATTAGTTTCGGTACGTAGACCAAATAATACAATGCAAGCAAAAGTTCCTAGATTCATGGAGATATAGAACAACATATAAGTTATCATGTTTGCATATCCACCATTTGAGTCTCCAACAATTATTCCAATAATTACATATCCGATTTGACATATGGACAAATATGCAAGCATATGTTTCATGCTTGTTTGAGTAATAGCAATGAGATTCCCCAGGCGACACACGTGTTACAATGGCCGGGACAAAGGGTCGCGATCCTACGAGGGTGAGCTAACTCCAAAAACCCATCCTCAGTTCGGATTGTAGGTTGTAACTCACCTGCATGAAGCCAGAATCGCTAGTAATCGCCAGTCAGCCATACGGTGGTGAATTCATTTCCGGGCCTTGTACAACACCACCCATCACACTATGGGAGTTGGCCATGCCTAAAGTCGTTACCTTAACCACAAGGAAATCCTTATGTAAGGAACTACAAAAAAAAAAAAAATCACAATAAAAAAATCTTTCAACAAAGATGTGAATTAGGAAGGATTGGTTGATGAAATATGAATCAAAGACTAAATCTTGATATACCTGAAGCTAGGCAAAGGGTTCAGAGTTGGGTCCTAAGCCTAAATCGGATTGGCTTGGCTTCGTATGAATGGAACGGCATAGAAAAGCAACCATTGTAAGCTACCACAATATAATTTGGATTTTGAAAGATTTTATTGCTACTATCAGCGTGGGGGCCCGTCTTTCAAGTTGTTCTTATGGCTGTGGTAGTCATAACTTCCCTCTAGACCTAGTAGCTGTCAAAGTTCCATCTACAAATGGATACGACTTTGGTCTTAGTATAAGTCTAGCTGAGTTTTTGATTGGAAGGGAGCAATAACCAACACTCTTGATAGAAAAAAAAATTGGTTATTGTTCCTTTATTTAGTGCTCTTTTCTTTACATAAATTTTTCTTTACTTCAACATAAGAAAAATTATTCTAGTCTTAGGGATTGCTTTATGATTGCTTATCGGAATTTCTTTTCTCAGGTTAGGTCTTGGCTCTTTTTTCCTTAGCCAACTATTAGGGGTCCGTTGGATTCTTACGGACAGCCCTAACTGTCGAGCTAAAAATGGCACCATATGGGACCAACTACCTCCTCTCATCCTCTCAACACTACCCATTTTTTTCCTTCTTTTAACTTGATGGTTCTCCTTGATAATCATTGTTATTTCTCCTTTTTTGTCTTCTCGGCTGGAATCATAAATGGTGAAGGTACTGGGTGCGTTGCATAATCCGAAAGGCATAACCAACCATTCGTAAAATCCATCCTTTGTTTTAAATGCCGTCTTCCACTCATCTCCCGGACGAATACGAATTTGATGGCTTGAAAGGATATCTATATGATCCGATCGATAGCGTAAAGCCCGCAGTAGCAAAGGAAGTTTCTATTCTATTGATGACCCTCCATGGACACCTGTACAAGCTAGCTAAATTTGCAAAAATAAGAGCTTGAATACAACTTGTAAATAATCCAACATGACAAGTACCTCAATGCCAAGTATGGCTCGTAATAATCTATCTTCTAGGGCATGCGATGATTCTTTCACCGTCTGGGGAGTTAATTTACTTACTAAACATCACCCGCCTCTACCCAAGATCCCAACATCACAATTCCATTTTTGTCTAAATTGCTCACTAATAATAGTGGGATCACTGGCGTAGAGTCAAAAAGGGATTATGACCCAACACCATTTATCAAAGGCTCTAATAAATTTGCTTATAGCAAATTCTTCAAATTCTTATAGAATATTATTTTTCTAGTAGAATTAGAAAACATTAAGCACAAGCAAAATATGCAGTGACCCCATTTAGAAGTATCGAGGGAATCTTCCTAAGATGTAGGAATAATAAGATCTATTCTATCTTTTCATGTTTGTAAAGCCTAGCATTGAATATATTGGGTATTCACCTTTTCAATATCTCAACTCAAAGATGGATTCTATTATGGGCACCTGAATCAAACCGAGAACCTTTTGTCAAGCTATTGTTCTCTTGTTTTGTTCCCTAAACCTTATGGAGTAAGACATAGGTTTCTCAATTCCTCTCTTGAAATCGAGGTGTAATGTGTATCCCCCCTATTCCAATCAAAGAACATATGAAATAAATCAAAAAATGTATTTTTGTTCAAGAGTGAAATCTCATGGGAACTGTGCATATCTAGTTCATCCTTCGAAACCATATCACATCTCAGATTGGACGAAATATGATGAATTGAGACAGTATGCCATGCGGCGGTGAATTCGTTCTTAGGCCTTGTACACACTGCTCGTCACACTATGGGAGATGGCCATGCTTGAAGTCATTACCTTAACCGCAAAAAGTTGGATGCCGAAGGCAAGGCTACCCTCTTCTTTTGTATTTCATTAATTGAGTTTCCTTTAATTAAGACAAAATTCTTTGAAAACCCCCACTTTCTTTAAACTATCATAAATGGTTCCTGTAGGTTAAGCACCTTTTTCAAGAAAAAATAGAATAGCGGGAATATTTAAATACATTTGATTATTTATCGAATCATAAAAACCCACTTTCCAAATATCTTTTGTGACATCTTAATTTTTAGGTTCTTTTTTCGATTGGATAAATTGGGCTTTTCATCGACACACCTATAGTTTTTTTTTCTAAGTTGGCCACTCATGAGATAACTAGCTCATCAGTGAAGCCGTTAAGGGATTTTAATGCAATAGATTTGAGAATTCGACCAGGAATCGACTACTCAACCGTACTAGTCTACAAGGGTCATTACGACATTGTCAAAATCAATTAAAGATCAGAGATAGGTCAATTCGATGGAGTTATGTGATTAAAGTGTGGATGATTCCACTTGGTTGCAAAATTCTTGTCGATTGGCATTAAACCGATTATTCTGTTGTTTTGTGTACCCTGTGCCCATATTTGCTTTCTCTTTGTACGGCTTGAGAAATTAGAAGATATGTCTATGTATACAATTCGAATGTCAAATAGATCTATAAAAGCATTAAATCAAATAAATTAGACTAAGATTATTTAATACTTTAGATTATTTAATACTTTTTATTCTTCTTTTTCTTTATAAAAAATATCATTTGTATTCTCAAAACTCAAGTTGAGTAGCTCGGAAATATGAAATAGCTCAAAAGAAAACCCTTATGTATTTGATATTTTGAGTGGTCTCTAACCCCTTTTTTTCTTTTTGGACCTTGGCTCCACGGAACAATATGCTACTGCTGAAACACGGAAGAATTGAAATCTTAGATCAAAACACTATGTGTGGATGGTATGAATTGCCTAAATAATAATTTTTGAATAGTGAATAACCAAAGCCATTACTCACTGCATTAAAAAATGTCCATTAATGAAAGATGTAAATCTACTGGAAAATCAAAACTACGCATGTTGAATGAAATGGTTGTTGCTATCTCCTCCAATAGCAAATATTGGTTTAAGTTTAACTAAATAACTAAATACAATAGGCAGACTTTTCTCTTTGTCGCAGACTTGTTGATGTAGTACAACACATTGTTGTACGCAAAATAGATCATGGAACCATCTGAGGGGTTTCTGTGAGTCCTCGAAATGTGATGATGCCGGCAATCCATGGATTTTCTTTACTTTTGCCACATTTCTCTCAAAGGATTGAAGGGAGATAGTGCATCAAGCTATTCACAAGGGCCAACTTGATCCTCTTCCCTAGGGATCCGAAGCGTTCCTCCTAAGCTAGGATTGAACTCTCCATGAGATTCATAATTGCATTACTTATAGCTTCCTTGTTTGTAGACAAAGCTAATTCAAAATTGTCTTTCATTCCAAGGCACAACCTGTATCCATGTGTTTCACTCCTCAACGGGAGTTTTGTTCACCCTTCCCTCACGGTACTACTTTGTTATGGATCACCCAGGAGTATTTAGCCTTGCAAGGTGATCCTTGCAGATTCAAATGGGAAGTTTTATTGAATCATCACATTTCTAGTATGAATCTGAGGTTTGAATCAATTCATACGGTCTTAACAAGGGAATTCCTATTAAAAATAAAGAAAAGAAGAGTAAAGCTGCATTACACAAAAAAAAAAAAACAAATCAAAGAAAAAGAAGTAGGTAAATAGAAGATTCAAGAGGCCTGTAACGATCAACATAAAGACGGATGAGCTAACTTGATATTTTGGTTGTAGTGAATCACGCCTTTTTCAAAGCATTACTATTCCTGAGTGCAGGTTCGGTGATTCATGCCATGTCGGATGAGCAAGATATGCGGAAGATGGGGGGGCTTGCCTCCTCGTTCCCTTTTACCTATGCCATGATGCTCATGGGCAGCTTATCTCTAATTGGATTTAATTCAAGAAGTTGACCTGAACCAACAAGATTAGACTCAACTTGAAGAATTTGAGTTAGTTTCAAACTTAATGAAGTCTGAGTCACTTGAACAAACTCAACCATCTGGTGAACAAAGTCAAGCTAAAGAAAAAGCAGAAGATTCAAAGGAAATAGACTCTATAAATCCTTGAAGATAATGACAAATTCAACAATAATTAGAATCACAAATCAAGTCATCCTAAAGATCTCATTATTGACACATGGAAGAAGGAATTTGTACCAAATCCAAGATTAAAGGAGACTCAAGTGCTCTAACTCTTATTTCTAAAATAGAACCAAAAGGATAAGAAGAAGTCTTAACTAATGAAAGCTGGATAGAAGTAATGCACGGAGAGCTTAGGCAATTCAAGATCAATGATGTTTGGGAGTGGAATTGGTTCCAAAATCAAAAGGAAAATATGTAATTGGAACAAAGTGGGTGTTCAGAAATAAGATGGATGAAAAGGGTAAAGTGACCAGAAATAAGGCAAGACTTGTAGTAAAAGGATATATGCAAAAGGAATGAATAGATTATGATGAGACATATGTATCGATAGCTAGGTTAGAAGCGGTAAGGCTATTACTCGCATATGAATGTTTCCATAATTTCAGGTTATTCAAGATGGACGTCAAAAGTGCCTTCCTAAATGGTTTCATCTAAGAAGAAATCTATGTGAAACAACCGCTAGGATTCGAAGATCTCAGAAAAATAGACTTTGTCTACAAATTGAAGAAAGCTCTATATGATTTGAAGTAGGCACCTTGAGTTTGGTATGGAGACTAAGTCTCTGGTAAGCAATGGTTTCAAGAAAGGTATGGTTGACACTACATTGTTTATCAAAAAGGAAGGAAAAGACTTTATATTTGTTCAAATATATGTAGATGATATTATCTTTGGTTTTTTTAATGAACTTTTGTGTAAGAAATTTTCAAAATTTATGTAGGAAGAATTTGAGATGAGTATGATGGGTGAATTGACATTCTTCTTGGGTCTACAAGCCAAACAATCGAAGGAAGGAACCTTTATCTATCAAGAGAAATATGCCAAAGATGTCATCAAGAAATTTGGAATTGAAAACTATAAGAAGACTGAAACTCCTATGTCAAGTTCCTCCAAACTCAACAAGGATGAATATAAAAAGAAAGTAAAGTAAAAGACATACATAAGTATGATCGATTCTCTTCTCTATCTTACTATTTCACGGTTTCATATTTTATTTAGTGTGTGTATGTGTGCTAGATTCCAAGCTGATCCTAAAGAATCGCATCTTAGTGATGTTAAACGTATTATCAAGTATATTGCAACAAAGCCAAAGTTAGGTTTATGGTATCCAAAAGGAGGAGAATTTACTCTATTTAGATACTTAAATGCTACTCTAGCCGATTGTAGAGTCGACAGGAAAAGTACATCGGGGACTTGTTAATTCTTGGGACAAATGTTAGTGTCCTGGTTCTTTTAAAAGTAGAATACTGTGGCACTCTCAACAACAGAAGCGGAATATGTTGCCCTTGGTAGTTGTTCTCAAATTCTTTGGATCAGGTAACAATTAAGAGATTTTGGAATAGAAGAATATTGCATTAAAATCAGATGTGACAACACAAGCGCGATCAATCTCACCAAAAGTCCTATTCTTCATTCAAGAGCAAAACATATTGAAATCCATCATTACTTCATAAGAGACCATATACAAAATGGTGAAATCAATGTTCAATTCACTGATTCAAAGAACCAACTGGCAGATTTTTTCATTCAGCCATTGGAGAAGGGTTCATTTGAATTCATATGTGAAAAATTGAATATTATACATACATTTGATTAGAGTCTATGAAAAGCAGACTCATCTGTTCAATCTTCTAGAAGAGATATCCTTTTGAAAGCCCTTATAAACTCAACGAAAGTCATCTTGCATTGCTAGTCGTGGGCCTCATTCCATGCATGATACTCAAACACATTTCAATCTTACTAGAGATGAGTTACTAAGAAGTACAAATCAACCATCTATGGAGGAGGAGGTCACTCAAGATGCAACTCCTCTCTCGGTAAGGAAACCCGAAGTTCTTCTTAAGCACTATGAGTTTTATAAAAAAGAAAGGAAGTCTTATTGATTTTATCACCACTTTTCTAAAAGAAATTGGCTTTAGGAACGAAACCTTGTTTTTGAAAGCCATGGAAAAACTAGGGCTCGTAAAATCTGGGAGAGTAGAGGAGGAATTTACAATATTTCTGGTTGATCCTCATGTCGAAACCGAAAGTCCGTCTGAAGGGAAGAAAAAAGATGACAATGAGAGAACGTTTAAGAATTTCTAATCCAAATTGGGTGTTGCTGCTAAAATTACTAGGTCTAAAGGGATGTTGTTTTGGTTAAGAGAACACAAGAAGGTTTATGCATAGATGCTAAATGGGGGAGTCATCAACCCTTGCATGATAGACTGTGATTTTCTAGATTCGATCAAAGTATATTTGAGTGAGAAATTTACCAAACTTCAAATGGAAAAATTTTGTGTGGAGTCATGTGATGTCTATCCTGAATTGACTGCCTATTTTTACTCCAACTTGTTTGTTCTGGATCCCACGCACATTCAATTTACTGTATGTGAGAAACTCTTTGATGTAGATGTTAATCTATTGGCTGCTATCCTAGGAGTGGAACGAAGTGGATTCATGTCCATAAATATCTCCAATGATGACGTTGTTAAGTTTCTAATGAAGGACAAAATTCCTGGGGGTTGTATTACCTAATTCAGGCTGTTTGCATCTAACATTTTCTTCCACAAGATTGTTATTAATTGCATTAGACCTAAGGTTGCCTCCAAGATTGACATCTCAAAATTTCAAGCCAAAATGATGTGGACTATTTGCAACAAAGTTGTCTTCTCTCTTCCTCATACCATTCTATTGCATATGTATAAAACAGTAATGAAGGAAAAAGGTCAGCTTCCTTATGCAGCCCTAGTTACTAGGCTCTTTCAGCACTTTTAGATTCAACCGCCTTCTCCATTTTGCTCCAAAACCATCTTTCCAATAGAAATTGGACTTAAAATGATTTCCTAAGATAAGATTAAAGGATCTCTTCGGTGTTCCGAAGCTTATGAAAAAAGGACTCTGCTAGTATGGCTAAAATAGGACATAGCCTGAATCAAAAATATCTGTCCTTCTGCTACGAGATGAGGATGACGAAGATGATGAAGATGCGACTATTTCTGACATCGTGGCAAATATTGCTATGAGAGAGCTTATTGCAGGAATAACTGATTTTGAAGAAGAGGTAGAAGAAAGTGAGAATGATCTAGAAGAGAAAAGTGAAAGAGAAAACATTGGAGAAAACGAAGATGAGGAGGACGACCTAGACAAAGGAGAGGAAGATGCAGATTAGAATAAGGAACATGAACATTTTGATAAGGAAGGAGATGATGCAAGGGAACATGATGAAGGGGATGCTGGAGATAAGAACGAGGAAAATGATCAATAAATCAATGTTGAATGTACTGGAAAAGGAAGTATTCTAGAAGGTGGAGATATTCTTCCTTAGACTGAAGTCACTAAGCGTGACATCTCAAATTTTTAATCATGTTTTCTATTGAATAGATCGGGCATTACATTGACGTGTCTACAGGGTTGTTCTTAGAACTGATCACTCTCGAGATAACTAGACTATCCAGGGAAGCCATTAAAGAATTTTAATGCAATATACTTGAGAATTTGACCAGAAATCAGCTCCTCGACTGTGCTCATCTTTAGAGACCATTACGGCACAATTAAAAATCGATTTGCAATTAGAGATAGGTCGACTCAACTGAGATGTGTGGCTAATCGTGGGTGACACAACTAAATTAGAAAATTCTCATCGGCCAGCACTAGACTAATTTTTCTATCATTTTGGTACCCTGTATCCGTATTTGAATCCTCGAGATTTTCACGACAACTGAGAGTCGTTAATGTGTTGAGTGGATTCATTATTTAGCTCAAAGAAAATCGATCACGGACTATTTGTACTAAAAATTTCTTAAAGTTACCTAGTAGTCTAGTTCATGCTAAAATCTCATAGAATAGAAATTAACTGCGAATTTGAGTCCAATTTCAAAATTTGAAAGTGTTGTCATGTCATAATAAATTCTAGGAACATTGACTTTGAAAAAAAGTAGGACCCTTGTCCCCTTCTCCTTGTTCCTCAAGCCAACTGGCCATCACCTTTCCCCCTCCACCCCAATTTGCGCCCACCAACAGAAGCAAGGAGACATCGGAAGCAGCCACCCCACCACCAGAGCCGCTTGCACACCACCACCCTTCGACGCGAACCGTCCGGCCCCTTTCTGCCTGTGCGTGCTGTTTCGCGCACATCTACCCAGCCCAATGTCCTCATGCCGTCCCAGCAGCTCCCTTAACCTATACCGGAGTTGTTTGGCCCGCCTCCGACCTTCGTGAGTCCTCGTCAAGGCCCAGTTTGATCCTTTTTAGCCTTTTCCGAGCCTTACCACCCCCAACCAACTTGTTTCCTCTCTTTTGCATAAGCAAATGGAGGGTTTGTTAATGGGTTTCCAGTGGTATTTCGGGCCCGTTTTGAGGTAGTTCTGGGCCTCAAAAGCTAGGCCCAGCTTGGAGATAATCGGTTCACGTTGCATTCCTAACGTTTTGAATCGGACAGATTGTGAATCAAGTGAGTTGAACTCACTAAACCCCACTTAGTTGGTTAATTATGATTATGGATTGATTAGGTTAATTAAGCATGGTTTAGGTGGATAGATTATATTAGATTAAATTAGTTAATTTAATTATCTGCCGATGCATGTTAGGTGGTTAGTTAGTAACATTAGTAAGTAGACTCGTGCTAGTATTTATTGAACAAACCTTGGAATTTTTCCGAGTCCATTTTAGCTTCCAATTAGGATATAATGGGCCTAAGTTGGATCTATTGCATTTATTTATTTTTTTCATAATTATTTAATTATTTATTTATTTTTTGGAAATTCAACTAGGATGGCCAATGACCGGAATTTCGTGCTGATTTTTGTGGTTCTCTCTATTTATTTAATTGAGTACCGGATTATGATAATTGAGCGAAATTGGAGGTAATGGGGATTTATCCCAAAGATTAGATAATGTGGGTATAAATCTAAAAAAAAATTGCCAAGTGAGGTTGTGATGCCACTAAATATCGAAAATTGTCGAATGGGGCTGTGATACTACTAAATCTAAGAAAAGTGCCAAGTGGGGCTATGATGCCACTAAATCTAGAAAATTGCTCAGTCGGGCTGTGATTACCATTAAACCTAGAAAATTGCTTGGTGGAGCTGTGATGATCACCAAATATAGAAAAGTTCCCAGTAGAGCTGTGATTACCACTTAATCTAGGTTGTGCCTATTAGGCCATGGTTAAAAGTTGAGAATGATTAACCAAGGTGACTGTGTGATGGTCTCAATGACATATAATTGACTGAGTCGATTGATCGATGAGTCGATCTGATTGAATTGAGTGGATGATGTACTTGTCAGCATTTATAAATTGAACTGGCTTGTAGGAAGGAACTGAGGCCAAGGTAAGTCCTCTAATGTCTGTTTGTGCTTAGGTAGCCTTTAGGGTGTAATGGCTTCCTAATCGAGTCTTAAGGAGTAAAACTTGCTGAGATGTAGTCTCACCCCATTGTGGGACAACATTTCAGGTCCCTAGATGGTGGCACCTCCCCCTCCTCCTGTGCATTTTGGTATACCGGAGGAAGTCACAGAAGTAGCTTATCATATTCCGATACACCCCACCCCAAGGGACTCGAGTATGTGCTAATAAAGTCCACCGTTTGGGTTGATGTGGGTGAACCTGAAAAGGTGTCTCATAGGCACTAGTCATGGTATTGTCATTATCATGATGGGTGAAGGGAGGGTCATGTGCCGGAATCTAATGTACCTCAATATGTTTTGGAGGTTGCACTTGGGAATGGCACAGCAGATCCTGATGGTGGATCAATAGTGGATGCCAAGGATCCCTATCTTGAAGGCGATTCTAATTCTCTGGTGCACTCAACCAAGGCCGCCAACTGGAGTGAGGAAGAAGGGGAGATCGATGAGGATGAGGAGGTGGAGTAGGAAGAATTTAGCAATGATGAATAGTTGTGGTTGTTAGACCCCCGCCCCCTATTTGAGGACCTGCCATGATGTATATGTTTTTTATAAACCTAAACCAACTTGTATAATATAAGACATAGTCTACTATGTATGTATGTATAGAAGCGTGGTTGTGTGGTTTAAAATTTTATGGCCCTACTTTCCTATCTCATTGTTTTATTGTCTGGGGATTTATTATGCTTCCACATGCATATTAAAATGAAAGGGTAGGTGATACGTCCTGGGACGTCGCTATTAATCAACCAAGGTGAGGGATGGGCACATGCGCAAAGGATCGAGGCGTGACATTGAGACAGGGAGAGTAGGTGAGAAAACTCCTCTTCAAGACCTGATTGCAGAGCCAACCATAAGTGATGGTGTCAGTTGCTCTCCACTAAATGCAGAGGACATTTATGCATCCCATTTCCTTGAGGAATCTCCTAGCATTGAGGTCCAAGAAGCTAATGTTGAGGAGGAGCAAGATACATTCAATATTCAGACCAATTTTCCTTCCAACTTGGATACCCTTCCAATTCAACTTACAGAAGCTAGTGCTCAAGTCGAACCAAACTCAAACTATCCTCGGATAGTCAAGCTCCTTCTGGAGATTAAGGCACAACAGTATGGGATGGAGGTTGAAATCCAAAAGTTGCATGCTGCTTTAGGTACTACCTCTGAATCTCTCAATGGTAAGATACAGTTTCTTGATGACAAAGTTCAAACCATTAATCAGCAAGCCATTCAAAACTTGGCTAAGGTCGGGACTGTCTTTGATTAGTGCCTGACAAAACTTGAGGAGACCATGCAGAATTTTGAGAATTTTCGTATTGTTTGCGTTCTGAGAAACCCCTGATCCTTTCCAAAAACTACATCTTTGGTTTTTTGCTAAGTTTGTTTTTCTCTTTTTGCTATTGATAAAAAGGGGGAGACTTTTGTAGATTTATTTTGGAGATTGTGTTGGCATTCTTTGTTGACGGCATGCTTTGTGTGCTTTGTTGATGTGCTTTTTGTGCATACTTTTGTAGACTTTTGAGTTGTGATTGCTTTCAATTAGTATTATGTTTATCTAATGTTTGCTTATTCATAAACTCTATATCTTGTACTATTAAAGTATTATTTTGTAGAATAACATAGATATTACACTTAAATCTGCATGAAAGCTTTATCACCATAAAAAATGGGAAGATTGTTGAGAAAACTCCTACCAAGTTTTGAAGCTGATAAAACTTTCTATTCTTACTCTTATTTTGAAGAACAAATTTAAAGTTACTTTTGAAATTATATCGACAAATTTTGCTAAAGTCTATTCATTCCCATAAGTATTTCTCACTTTGACAAAATTTAGACTAAGATCATGTCCATAACGATGAAGAAATTAGATTCAGACTTATCGATTTTGCGTCACGAATTCAAAATGAATTTATTAGGAATTTATTCTACAACATTTAGTTCTTTGGCAAAAGATTTCACTTATCTTTTATAAATTCATTGATAAAATCAATTACAAATTGATGAAATCAATCTTGAAGACAAGTTCCTTTTTGGAAGCATCTACTTATGAAAACCAACATTCTAATTGTATGGGTGACTGGAATCAATGGACTTTCCATCTCTACCTTCAAAAGGCTATAAGATTATTTTAATTGATTTTGTCTAATGGATTGATTGGAAGAAATTCCTCTAGAAAATGTCAACTACTAGTGTGGCATGGAGGAGTATTTAAGGAGGTCATCAATGGTTTGAGTGGTAGGATGTGAAAATCAAAATTCCAAAGTCTAAAGCTTCTCTCAACTACTTGTTTTCTTCCGTGTACTTTACAAATTGTGTTCCAGAGAGAAAATCACAAAAAGAGTGACTTAGTGAGTTAGAGGAATTTTTCATTAAGTGTTTGCACTCATAAATTGTACTTCTCTATTGATATTACAATGGATTGTAGCTAGAAGGCCGTCAGCATGAGAAAGTGGACATAGGCTTAAATTAATGCCAAACCACTATAAATTTCATGTGCAGTCTTCTCTCTACTTAACTCCTTTTCTTAAGTTTATTGTACTATTACAGGTTATTGTGCAAGTATGTTCTATTGCATAACTAATTCTAAATATCTATTAGAAGTCTGATGTTTCACAAGACTGATTCCGTCTCTTATCCAGATTGTTACTTACGTTATTCCAAAATTGGTCGTTAATTTTTTTTTTAAATACCTATTCATCCCTCTCTAGGTGTTCTTACTAGCTTTATCACACATGAGCAAATTAGACAAAATAGAGTTGCGACATGTAATAGACTGTTCATGGGTAAACACATGACTAAATTTGACCGCGTAGTATATCACCCTAGTTAAGGGTTAGGAATTCTACTTACAACACTTCACGAATAGTGATGTGTTGGCGAGTGGTGCAGCAAGATCCGAGCAAAAAAGGACATGGCTGAGGGAGAGCATAGGCGGAGAGAGTGGTTGGCCGAGAAAAGTGAAGGTCGGTGGTGAGGGTGAGGGCATGAGAAAGAGGGAGAGGGAGAGGCAGAGGAAGTGTGTGCGTAGTGAGGAAATGAGAAGAGGTGTCTTTATTTATATGCAAAGCTCTCATTATTACCCTTCCAATAGGACCAATAAGATCTCTTTGGGTGGCAAACCTAGGTTGAAGAGGTGGGAAGGTTATAGAGGAAGAGGTGCCAAAACTAGACTCTTAAAAAGACACTTGTACTCTTCCTTATAGGGCCACCTAAATCTTGTAATGATGAAATGGCTAACTTACTCTCCAAAGCTTAGTTTAGGTTTAATGGTGGCCTATTCTATTAGAGGACACTTAAGTATACACCTAACCCCCCATCATTTAATGCTTAGATTTGGCATAATTATTAGGCCAAGATATTCATCGCATGCCTAAATAAAACTTGCTCCCCAAAATCTTCCCCAAAGTCTCAATATAACCTTAATGATGGCTATGTCCAATAGGTGACCCATAAGTGCTGTCTCATCTTCCCTCATTTAATGCTTAGATTTATGTCATCATGAGGTTTGGACTTGTTCTTATCTAACTTGCTCTCGAAGCTAAGCCAAGACTTCTAGAGTTTTCTCTTTTGTCCCCTTCTAAAGAATAAGCGAAACATAAAAATGAGGCCATATGTCACTAAGTTATCTAAACTTGGCTAAACCTAACTGTCAAGTCTTAAATTAGTATCATGATGGTCTAAGGCTAGAGGAACACATAAACTTATGATTCATCAAAGTGCATTATATGACATTAAATAACTTGCTTCTTAAAATATTTTAGACCAATCTTGGTCTTCAAGACAATTTGGTCTTTGGTCTCTTTGCCCTTCAAATAGGCATGAAACCTCTCTCCTTAAGCTTGAGTAAAACTTATCTTCCAAGTCTCATATTCTTGATCTATAGTTCCTCTTCTTTCTCTTCTCTCTCTTGACCAATGCTCCTATTAGTGTCATTATAGCCTAAGTCTAAAGGGATACATAAGCTTGTGATTCACCATGGTGCATTGAATCACTAGTTTCCAAAGATAATTAAGGCTAACCTTGGTCTTCAAGACAACTTGATCTTCAAGGAGTTCCCATTGGATGTGTGACTAATCTTGCAATAATTGGTTCACTCCCAAGACATACTTTAGGGTAATGATGGTTGTAAGTCCTTAAGGACACATAAGTTCATGAGTCATTTCTTGCATTTATTGATTAACTTCCAAAGGACATAATGGGTAAGCTTATCTTCAAGATAACTTGTTCTTCAAGTTGTTCTCCTATCTTCTTTCTCTAAGGCGTGTGACTCATCTAAGGGTAGTGATGTTCCTAAACTCCTAGGGACACTTAAGCATGTGAGTCACATATCCTAATGAAGTTCATGAATAAGTCTTAATCTCATGGCCCGAAACTAAGGATGTCACATAAACACTTATGGCTCAAAATGTGAGTCATCTAATGATGGTTCTTGGATCTAGCATCTAAGTCACCTATCCTAATGATGGTTCTTGGATCCAATTCATCAAGAAGCCCTATTCTCATGGCCCGAAAATGAGGATGTTACATAAACGCTTAGGTGTAGTATAGCTATTTTGTAGTTGATGTAGTATTTCACTCAATTTTGATGTTGTTTCTTGCTTATTTGATAGGACCACGAATTTAACGATTCAATTAATGTTTGTTGTTTAGTTGTAGGCATTCCTAGGTAAATGTTGCCATCTCTTCTATGAATTTGTAAACTCATATCTTGAAAGTGATAAAAATTTGAGTATAGCACAAGTTATTAAAGCATGTTTATTGCGTAAAAACCTGTTGAGAATTATTTGAGAATAGTTTTACGAAATGTATTGTGAAATGTTATATATGTACCACTTTGCGAATTGGTTTATTAAAGGATTTTTGAATGATATGAGAAATGCTTTGAGAAAGTATTTATGGCGGATGAGCCATGTTGGGAAAATGTTATTTGTTTGGTTTGTAAAATGTATACTTGATTGAATTTATGATATTGAAGAGTGGTTGTTTGACGTTTGATATTACTGTGAATTTAATAAGGGATTTGTGGATATGCATAGTGGGTTTATGATATCCTTCTAGGCGAAGCTACTAGTTTGTAGGTCAAGACCTTATCAAGGGAAGAATCCTAGTCATCTTGTCATGAGGCATTGTGTTGTGACTATGATAGTATATTAAGCAATAGATTGATCAAAGAATGGGCCATGATGTTGTTATGAATGAGATTGATCAAATTGGACTTAACCATTGATGTTTGAATTGAGATAATGGATTGAATGTGTACTTTTGAGTTTTGTTTGTTGTGTGTGTGGAGGAGGGCTTAATACCACAAAACCCCAAACTAGTATACATGTGATAAATTTAATTCAAACTAATTTTTTTATCACAAAAAAAAAAATCTAAACCGGTACATTTATGATAAATTTATCCTAAACTAATTTTTTGACCACTAAAAACCCCCCAAATTAATACACCTCATGATAAATTTACTCTAAACTATTTTATTACCCAAAAAAATCCCAAGCTGATACATTTTATGACAAATATAACCTCTATTAAATTAGATTATTATCACGAAAAATTACAAAAAATGGTACACATGTGACAAATAGAGGGTAAAACCCTCAACTCAATAATTTAATAGTTAAATATAACAGAAACTTACAGAGAGTAAATTTGTCACGAGTGTACTAGTTTAGAATATTTGGTAATCAAAAAATTAAGTTGTGATAAATTTGCCAACTTGGAGTTTGTTCGTAGTTTTTTCGTAGTATTCACAGTCACCCCTCTCTTTCTCAATTTTTTCGGTTTCCTTGTTAGTGATGATAATACAAGAGTGCTTTTGATGGGGACTTTTGGGAGTTGGATTATGAGTGGTTTAATGTTGCATCCTTCGGGTCGAAAGATGGCCATAACAAACACACACACACACACACACACACACACACACACACACACACACACACACACACACACATGCATAATGGATGTTCAATCTAAAAATAATAGATGTATTACTTGCTAAGCTATGGTTACTCACCCCTCTCTTTCTCAATTTTTTCAGTTTCCTTGTTAGTGATGATAATACAAGAGCGCTTTTGATAGGGACTTTTGGGAGTTGGATTATGAGTGGTTTAACGTTGCGTCCTTCGGGTTGAAAGACGGCCATATTATCCCCTTTCTGCTAGGATTCAATGTATGACAACAAGTCATCTTGAGTTTGAATTCACATGTTTCCTTGTTAGTGATGATAATACAAGAGTGCTTTTGATGGGGACTTTTGGGAGTTGGATTATGAGTGGTTTAATGTTGCATCCTTCGGGTTGAAAGATGGCCATAACAAACACACACACACACACACACACACACACACACACACACACACACACACACATGCATAATGGATGTTCAATCTAAAAATAATAGATGTATTACTTGCTAAGCTATGGTTACTCACCCCTCTCTTTCTCAATTTTTTCAGTTTCCTTGTTAGTGATGATAATACAAGAGCGCTTTTGATAGGGACTTTTGGGAGTTGGATTATGAGTGGTTTAACGTTGCGTCCTTCGGGTTGAAAGACGGCCATATTATCCCCTTTCTGCTAGGATTCAATGTATGACAACAAGTCATCTTGAGTTTGAATTCACATGTACTAAATTTCCTGAATAAGCAATTTACACCGTAGAACTTTCATTCTTCACAAAAGCAAAGCCAACTATTCAGACACTCGTCCTTTGAACCTAGAAAAAAAGGTCAATACAGCTGAAACCAAAGCAATCATGATATTCGCATCGCAGTCCTCGGTACCCTAAGCTAAGACTTGTTTACACACATGAAGTATAGCTCCCCCGAAACCCTCGTCGCGTCCACCGTAGCCTCATCGTCCTGCTCGTTTCCACCACCGATACCGGTGAACTCCCTTCGCCAGTCGTCATTTAGGTTCAGCATACTATATTTAGGTTGCTTTGTTCCAAACTTTATATGGATATGACCTTAGGTGTATCACCAATAGAAAATTTCCTTGCTCGAGTCGTGCATAAAATTGGGGTTTTGATCTTGAAGACCTAAAATTGGATCCGATTACCTTTGTTTTCTATTTTGCGTGTGGTGAATATTTAAATTATGTGGGTTTATATATTGCATGTTATTATTTTAGGATATATTTTCATTATAAAAACACCAAAAAAAGAAGTTACATTGCATTGGGGATAGATTAGATTCCTAATTTAGAATTGCCTATTTTTGGAACCAAGTTGTAATTTAGAGATTCTAATATAGATTTGAAAGAAAACTCATGAAAAATAACATGCATAGAGAATTAGTTTCATAAATCCCACATTATCATATCCACGTCATCATATCCCTATCATAATATCAATGTCATTTAGTGAATATATCCCTAAATTCATATAAATCTAATTGCATATTAAATTAGTTCATAGTGTTAGAATTAATTTAAGTGCGGATTGTATTTAAATAATTCATGTCACATGTTATTAATTTAAGTTAGAATTACATAGAAATAACTTAGATTAAAATTGTATCTCATGCATTGGATATATTTTCTATGAAAAGAGGAAAAACCCCAAAATAATTAAATGTCATTGCATTTAGAAATTATGTTTAGGATATGCATACATTTTTACATTATAGTCTTGTAGAACACTTGGGGCATTATCATAATTAAGTCATGCTTTACTTAATGCATTGAGGTTTTTGTATTTTCTAGCAATTTATTTATCACTTTGATTCTTTGAGTGTTACATTATCTGATTGCATATTCACATGATTACCTCTCACATATTAGTGGTTTAAGCTTAAAATTCATGAAGACTGCTTGCAAATATTGAAAATAAAGAGAAAAGTCATTGATAGGGCATTAGATCGATCTAAGATATCCAACTCCATCATATTTATGATACCCTTTACTTAGGTTTCTAATTAACCTATATTAGACTAGTGATGACTCCTAAATAAATTGAATTGTATGTTAAAGTGATTAAATCAAAATACAAAGTTGCAATTCGTACGAATTTGGTAGAGTAAGTCTTTGGCTTCATAATCTATTAACTTTTCTTTAGAGGTTCACATTTGGAAGGGTCTAGACAAAAATAAACCCAAACGTCACTCAACACATCTTCAATGATGGGACAACGCCCTTTCCTGCATGAAAAAAGAAATAGTTTTACTTGGACACATTAGGCGAAACGATGCCACCGTAATTAATGTGTTTTTGTGCATGTCATGATATATGCTTCATCTGCTAACGCATAAGCTCGTTTTGATGGAGAACTTAACCGTAATAAGACGAAGATCTTACATCCCGAAAGGTGTTCTCCCAGCAAATTCACTCTCGGCAATGGTGTGCGGCTTTTTTAAGGTCAGTCTAAAAAGTGGGGCCAAATTTATCACGAGATTTAAGTAGACAAATCTTTTTCTTTTTTCTCTTGCCTATTGGAATACGGCCTCGTTTATTTATGCATCTGCGATAATGCCTTTACCATCTACTTTTGTGAAATATCATTTTCCGAGAGGTCATCATCATCTTCGAGGCACTTGTCCTGTTGTCTGGTTTTATCCTACCCAAAAGGCTACAGAATCTGGCGAAGGAGATGCCCCGAAAGCAAATCACCTCCCCTGAGCTCTTCCGCGTCGCCACCTGCTGTGCCTCCTCGAAATCCTCCCAACGGACGTCCTTCTCTGCTTTTGTAAGAAGACAAAAGGCACGGACTTTATGAGATTTCCGAGTACAGAACAGCCGAAGAAAACGGCTAAAGCCCGATGACTGATGGGTCATTATCTCCCAAATTGTATATTCCCTCGCTCTTTGCTCAGAGCTCGCCGTTCGCTTCCTCTTGTTTTATTGCAAACGTTTCGCATGCTTCGATTAATAAATTGCACCAATCGATAAACGAATCTCTTCGTTCAGTCTGCTCTGCCTATGTGTTTTCTAACTGCTCCAGCCCATCTGTCCAAGGAGATGGTTCCGCTTATAAAAATCAGTCCGCAGCCGTCTGTTTTATTCGCCATCTCTTCTCATTTCATTCGATTTAAGAACCACTGATTCTTCACTTCCAAGTTCCATCTGAACGGCTATATCCACGTTCCGAGATATGCAAGAACTGCCCTTGCCTTTCGCCACTACGGCCATTCTTGGTGGGCTTTCACTGTTGTTGCTCTTCTCTTTCTTCCTGAGGAAATTCTGCTCTACCCAGAAGATAAATGGCCACTCTACACTTCCGCCTTTACCGGGTAATCTTTGTTTCTGCTGAGAAAAAGAAATGGAAACAGTGAGCGCTTTTTGAGTCTTGCAATGATTATTTTTGTGTTTTTCCCCCTTTCTGTGGGGTGTGAATTTGATGCAGAGGTTCCTGGGTTGCCTATAGTGGGGAATTTGCTCCAACTGAAGGAGAAGAAACCTCACAAGACCTTTACAAAATGGGCTGAAACTTACGGTCCTATTTATTCCATCAGAACCGGTGCTGCTGCTATGGTGGTCCTCAATTCCACCGATGTTGCCAAAGAGGTAATACCATTGGCCAGTGAAGGATCGTGATGCGGCTGGCGAGAGCCGTGTCCTTCTGACCGCTCGCCTTTTCGTGGATTTTGTAAGATATAGGCTATAATATATGAAATTACATATAATTTTTATATATCTCGCCTCTTAGGTATTGAAAATTTTCCCCATCTCGCCCCCAAAACTAGGTTTTTACGCATCAATTAATGGTACGGTAACAGCTGTCACCGTGCTATATACAGATGGCTCGTCATTTGTCGAATTAGGCTGTCATTCTTTCTGCCTGTGACGGAAACTTAGGAGTGTACTTGTCATCAATTCTCGCTTCGTGGAGTCATCACAAGTCTCTGCATTTCTTACTCAGCTCATATTGTACAAACTACTCTCGTTTTTATAGTGTGGCGTACTGAGGCCAAAGGGCGAAGAAGTTGAAAGTGATGGGAGAAATTAGTTATGTTTTAATTTAACACTCCGTAAACCATTTGTTTATACACATGAGTTGCATGGCAGGGATACCAAAATTTTTCCAGTCAATATACATCGAATTAGAATATGAAAATGTTTTGAGAACATGAGAAAGGAAAAATAATGAACTTTAGAAAGAGAGTCCATAGATTTATAAATCTATTTAACCTAATGTGTATCGGAGTAGTCTCTTCCTTTCCAGTGAAACGTTTGGAAACTCTTTATCCTGTTTCTTAACATTTTGGGGTCTGGCAGACTGGTTTGTTAGTACTCTCCATGAAATGAAAACTTTTCCACCTAGTGGTAGACACAAGATTTTAGACGAGGGAGCAAGATAAACAAAGAGATGGCAAAACTCCTTGCTTGGGGGTGGGGTAAAGAATTTTTGGAAGAAGTTTCATAGAAGTACACAATTCGGGAAAAATTTGCACTCAGCCCCTAGCTTTTAATGATCTTGTGCTACTAGGATGTATGGAATGTTTATTGAATGTTCATGCATCCTTCTTTCTATTTTCAGGCTCTGGTTACTAGATTCCCGTCAATCTCTACAAGAAAGGTGTCAAATGCCCTGCGGATCCTCACAGCTGATAAATGTATGGTCGCTATGAGTGACTATGATGAATTCCACAAGATGGTGAAGCGATACATACTTGCAGGTGTCTTGGGCGTGAATGCTCAAGTAAGCTGCTAGAGAGAGGGAGAGATAGAGAGATGGAGATCTCACCACTAGATTCTTGTCACTTTGACTTAATGCTTGTTTATACGCATCTATATATGCAGAAGCGGCTACGATCCCACCGAGACATCTTGATGGAAAACGTTTCCAGACAATTACATGCCCTTGTAGATGGCCATCCTCTTGAAGCGGTCAATTTCAGGAAAGTCTTCCAGAGTGAACTATTTACATTGGCACTCAAACAAGTAAGCGACCTCTTTTTTTTTCTATCCTTTCTAAACAAAAACAAGAAAAGAACAACAAGAGATCAGGGTTAATTGGTAATTGCATTTCAGGCTTTGGGCCGGGAGGTGAAATCCATATATGTGGAGGAACTTGGGACAACATTGTCCAAAGAGGAAATGTTCAAGGTTATGGTGTCGGACATGATGGCTGGTGCAATTGAGGTGGACTGGCGGGATTTCTTTCCTTACCTGAGATGGATTCCTAGTAAAAGCTGGGAAAAGAAGATTGACCAACTGGCTTTCCGCAGGAAAGCAGTGGCGAAAGCCCTACTCAGGGAGCAGAAACAGAGAATCGCTTCAGGGGAGGTGGTGCTTGTTTCAAAGTTTCCTTGAGAACTTTATTTTGAAAACCTTTAGGAAAAAACAAGACAGTTTTCTGTTTTGCTCAACGTGGAATTATTCTCAGGAGACTGTAAATTGATTATAGCTCTTATTGGAAAAAAAACCATGAAATTTTGAATAATTAGGACACTTTTTTTTTTTGTGTTTTTACATTTTCTTTTTGAAATGTTGGAGAAAACAATTGGGAAACAACTGGAAAGATAGGTGGTTTTGAAGCAAAAGTGTTTTTTCTGGATGGCTTATAATGTATTACCAGTACTAAATGCTGAACAGTTCTTTAAAGCATAAATGAATTTCAAGTGGCAGTTCCAGACAAGGCCATCGTCTTTACTGCTTGAACTTAGTTTTTTGAATTAGTTGTAGCTTTTTTAGTAAGTTGGGTGAACTTAAGCAGGAAGCGAACGGTTACATTGACTTCTTGATATCCGAAGCCAAGACGCTTTCTGAGGAGCAGATCACCATTTTGCTCTGGGAGCCAATCATTGAGACTTCTGATACCACTCTAGTCACAACAGAGTGGGCTTTGTATGAACTTGCTAAGAATCCAAAATGCCAGGTTTAGCTGATTATTTTGCTTAGCCTTTTTTCATTGTCACTGATTTTTGTACCTAGCTTTAAGTAATTGTCACCTCCTTGACAGGATCAACTCGCCCAGGAGATTCGAAAAGTTTGCGGTTCTGAAACCCTCACAGAGGACTACTTGTCTCAGCTTCCTTACTTGAATGCTGTATTCCATGAAACTCTTAGGAAACACAGTCCTGTTCCAATAATTCCTCCACGCTATGTACATGAAGATACCCAATTAGGAGGGTACACTGTCCCGGCAGGAAGCCAGGTAGAAAAGTACAAATGGTTTTTTATGCCTATTCCATGTCTTGCATGTTGGATAAGGAATTTAAAGCTGGGATTGTGTTGTTCTAGATTGCTATAAACATATATGGTTGTAACATGGACAACAAGATATATGAGAAACCAGAAGAGTGGATGCCTGAGAGATTTCTTGATGCGAAGTATGAGCCAGCAGACATGTTCAAGACAATGGCCTTTGGAGGAGGGAAGAGGGTTTGTGCCGGAGCTCTTCAGGCCATGTTAATATCTTGCACAGCCATTGGCAGATTAGTCCAGGAGTTTGAATGGCGACTGAAGGATGGCGAGGAAGAAAACGTTGATACGGTGGGACTGACGACTCATAAGCTTCACCCAATGCAAGCAATGTTGAAGCAGAGAAGATTGGAATGAGGAAAGCATATTAGCCAATGAAGTGGGAGAATTCTGTGTAACGCAGTGGTTTTGTCTTGTTTTGCTGATAAATGCATAGTTTCTAAGTCTTGCTTTGTGGTAGATGTTTCAACGGAGTGCAATGCAGGTATAAGCAAAACTTAGGACTAGTCTGGATGTCACCTTTTTGTTGGTTTTGATAAAAAAAAGGAAGAGGCAGACCCTGCTTGAAGGGTCGCCATCCTGCTATGTCGTCATGTACTTAGTGCTATTGCGTTGTTATGTTCATCTGTTCAAGGGCCTTTACAAGGAAAGGATCACATTGCTTTGTGGTAAAAACTGAGGTAAAGACTCAAAGATAGATTGGCTTAGGCAATGATCCATTCTAGTCCGGTAACAATATGCCGAAGTTGGGGCTGGTTATGTTGGTTTTTGGTTCCTTAAGTCGATTGAAAGAATTGTCCTCCTTTAATTTAGTTGGATTAGTAGAAACAAGAAATGCATTAATTTCCTTCAAAAGAACAGCAAATTCATGATTTGAGCTGCTTTGTTGGAAAGGAAGACAGAACGACAGATTGCGAAAAAGTTACAAGGACTACCAACATAGAGTCTTCAGTCAATCCTAGGATAGGATAAAGATTGGTCTAACCGGATCAGATTCTTATGTTTTATGAGCTCTTGGATCACCTATTCACATTGTGTGGGGTGTATCCGGAAAATGTACATAAATTAGGGCTTCCAATGACTCCTGAAAGATTTCATTACACACCAAAGACTAACAAAATTTGTATGAGATGCGATTCAGATGCTTCCGGATAAATGAACCAAGAGAAACAGAGTTTTGCGAGATCAGGGTTTGTGAAGGAAGAAGGTAATCGGAAGAAAAGAAATTATGGGCCTATTTAAAATAACTGAACCAAGGCCACCAAACGGATTCGAGAAAGGAAAAAATAACTTCCATTTTAAAAATTTACAAAATAATAACTATAATAATTTTGAGATATTGACTCTGAAAAATCAGCAATAAAAGATAATAATTTCCAAAAATATAGATGGCAAGTAAAAATTCAAATAAAATATTCATACATGTTCAAGAAGGAAAGAAACTTACGTGCCAAAATTTGAATTATAATTACCCAAGTCTGTAAGACCTTTCAAAAAGATGTCTCTTCTAGAAGATTGAATAGACGAGTTTGCTTTGCATGGACTCTAATTAAATGTATGAGTAATATTCAATTTTTCACGTATGAATTCAAATGAACATTTCTCCAATGGCTTGGTGAAAATATTTGCCAATTGATTCTTTAAATCAATGAATGGAACATTGATTTCACCATTTTGTACATGGTCTCTTATGAAGTGATGACGGATTTCAATATGTTTTTTCGTGAGAATGATTACACTTATGTTGTCACATCTTATTTCAATGTAGGATTCTTCTATTCTAAAGTCTCTTACTTATTGCTTGATCCAAAGAATTTGAGAACAATAACTACCAAGAGCAACATATTATACTTCTGTCGTTGAGAGTACCACAGTGTTCTGCTTCCTAGAAAACCAGGACAATAAAATTTGTCCCAAAAGTTGGCACATCCTAAACGTATTTTTCCTGTTGACTTCACAACCAATTAGATCAGCGTCTGAGTATCCAAGTAGAATAAAATCTCCTTCTTTTGGATACCACAAATCTAACTTTGGATCTGTTGTAATATATTTGATAATACGTTTAACAACATCAAGATGTAATTCTCGAGGATCAGCTTGGAATCTAGCACACATACACACACTAAATAAAATATCAAGCCAAGAAGTAGTAAGATAGAGAAGAGAACTGATCGTGTTTCTATATGTCTTTTGGTCTACTTTCTTTCTATCTTCATCCTTGTTGAGTTTGGAGGAACTTGACATAGGAGTTTCAATCTTATTACAATTTTCCATTCCAAACTTTTTGATAACATCTTTGGCATATTTCTCTTGATAGATGAAGGTTTCTTCCTTCAGTTGTGTGACTTGTAGACCCAAAAAGAATGTCAATTCACCCATCACACTCATCTTGAATTCTTCTGGCATAGACTTTGAAAATTTATTGCATAGTAGTTAATTAGAAGAACCAGAGATGATATCGTCTACATATATTTGAACAAATAGAAAGTCTTTTCCTTTCTTTTTAATAAACAAGGTAGTGTCAACCATACCTTTCCTAAAATAATTGCTTACCAAAATCTTACATAGTCTCTCATACCAAGCTTGAGGTGTCTGCTTCAAACCATACAAAGCTTTCTTTAGTCTATAAACAAAATCTATTTTTTTGGGATCTTCGAATCCTGTTGATTGTTCAACATAAACTTCTTTTTGGATGAAACTATTTAGGAATGCACTTTTAACATCCATTTGAAATAACCTGGAATTATGAAAACATGCATATGCAAGTAATAGCCTAGCAGCTTCCAACTTGGCTACTAGTGCATATGTCTCGTCATGATTTATCCCTTCCTCTTGTGTATATCATTTTGCTGCAAGTATTGCCGTATTTGGCTACTAGTGCATATGTCTCGTCATGATTTATCCCTTCCTCTTGTGTATATCATTTTGCTGCAAGTATTGCCGTATTTGGCTACTAGTGCATATGTCTCGTCATGATTTATCCCTTCCTCTTGTGTATATCATTTTGCTGCAAGTATTGCCGTATTTCGGGTCACTTTACTCTTTTCATCCATCTTAATTCTGAACACATACTTTGTTCCAATTATATATTTTCCTTTTAGTTTGGGAACCAACTCCCAAACATTATTGATCTTAAATTGCCCAAACTCTTCCTACATTGCTTCTATCTAGTTTTCATTGGTTAAGGCTTCTTCTACTTCCTTTGGTTATATTTCATAAATGAGAGCTAGAGTACTTAAGTCTCCTTTGACCTTGGATCCGATACGAATTCCTTCTTCTATATTACCAATGATGAGATCTTTAGGATAACTTGATTTGTACTTCCAATTATTGTTGAATCTATCATTATCTTCAAGGATTTGTCGAGTATCTATTTCTTTTGAATCTTTTGCTTTTTTCTTCAACTTGACTTTGTTCACTAGATGGTTGAGTTTGTTCAGGTGACTCAGACTTCTTTAAGTCTGAAACTAACTCAAACCCTTCAAGTTAAGTATGATCTTGTTGGTTTTGGTCAACTTCTTGAAACCTAACATTCATTGATTTTTCGACAATCTGTGTATTCTTGTTGAAGAACCTGTAAACTTTGCTTGTAGTGGAATATTTAAGAAATATCCCTTCATCCGACTTTTTATTAAACTCGCTTTGATGATCATTTGCATTTTTCAATATAAAACACTTGCAACCAAAAACATACAAATAAGAAATACTTAGTTTTTTTTTTTTCCTTTGTAAACTTCATAGGGGGTTTTCTCTAGGATGGGCCCTAAAAATGTTCGGTTAATTATATAACAAGTAATAGAGATTGCCTCCACCCAAAAGCGAGAAGAGACCCTACTTTCAATTAACATAGTTCTAGTCATCTCTTGTAAAGATCAATTTTTCCATTTCTAGAACTTTATTTTGTTATGGAGTGTAAAGAGAGGAGAAAACATGTTGAAAACTATTTTTATCATAAAAACTTGTAAAGTCTTGATTATCAAATGATCTCCTATGATCAGTCTTGATGTTTGAAATAGCATAGCCTTTCTCATTTGAACATTTTTGGCAAATTTTGAAAAATATGAGAAAATTTATACTTTATTTGTCAGGAGGAAGACCCATATAAATCTTGAGTAATCGTCTACTATTACCAAACAATATTTCTTACCACCGATGTTTTGAGTTCTAGTCGGTCCGAAAATATCCATGTGAAGAAACCGGAAGACGCGATTAGTGGAAACATGATTTATGGATTTAAATGAGCTTCTAAACTATTTTTCCAAGATACATGGAGTACACAGCTCAGTCTTTTGATACACCATTTTAGGGAGACCGTGGACCAACTTCTTGGAGGACAGTTTGGCAATCTATTTCATGCTAACGTGTCTTAACTTACGATACCAAAGATTTGCTTTATCTTGAATTAAGATAAGACATTGAGAACTCTCTAAGTTTATGTTCAGAAGGTAAATGTTGCCATATCTTTAACTGATAAAAGTTTGAGAAAAAATCTTGACTGACTCAAGAACAAATATTTTATTGGAATCAAAATCGCCAGCATACACCCCTACACCAATGACTTTGCCATCACCAACTAGCTCTCCGATCTCCCTCACAATTTTTGGTAGCTGATCAAAGCTTTCGGAAGCCTTGGCAATAGCTTGATCTCTTTGTTCAAGCCAATCATGTTGGACACAAATTACGCAACCTTAAGATCTTCATAACCAGAACAAGAACATGCATAATTGAGTAGAAAGATTAACGCACCTGTTTTGCGATCCATCAAATATAAAGCGGAAACAAAAAAGGGATTACCCACATATCAAGGGGATTCACGCATCAAGTCCTTCTCCTCTATTGCCCTCCGTATCACTAGCTCAATGAGGTGGCTCCCTCACGTTTAACGTTAGGTAAACACCCCTTAGATGAGGATACATGTGAAAATTAGGGTTAAAGGAGAGACTTAAACACTATTTATGGAGTTTTCAGCCAGTCCCAATCATTACGGGCCAAGCTCAACTCAGCCCATACTAGCCAGCCCATATTAGATTAATTAAGAAACATTCTATCTCACTTTAGACCAACCATATTTTACGGTAACCATAAAAATAATAAATTACAATATCAATTAATTTAGTCAACATTAGGAAAACTCTTACGGATCAATCTCCAAGTTTCACTGGCGGCTTCGGAGCACTCAATTTTGGATGGTTCTTTAAAGTAGAAATGAATATCTAGCGGAAGTTCCAAACAAGGCCATTGCCTTTTCAGCTTCAATTTATTTTATTGAATTAGTTGTAGCTTTTTCAATAGGTCGGATCAACTTCTGAAGCAGGAAGCCAACTGTTACATTGACTTCTTGATGTCCGATGCCAAGACGCTCTGAGGAGAAGATCACCATTTTGCTCTGTGAGGCAATCATGGAGACTTCTAATACCACTCTGTTCACCATAGAGCGGGCTTTGTATGAACTTGCAAAGAATCCAAAACGCCAAGTTGAGTTAATATTTAGCTTTTCTATTTTTTCGATTCACTGATTTTCCTACACATGCTTTAAGTAATTGTTATTTCCTTGACAGAATCGACCTGTTGAGGACATTCGAAAAGTTTGTGGTTCTGAAAGCCCACCGGAGGACCACTTGTCTCAGCTTCCGTACTTGAACGCTGTATTCCTTGAAACTCTGAGGAAACAAAATCCAGTTGCAGTAATTCCTCCACGCTATGTACATGAAGATGCCCAATTAGGAGGGTACTTTGTCCCAGCTGGAAGCCACGTAGACAGATACACATGGTTTTTTTTCTGCCAATACCATGTCTTGCATGTTGGATTAGGAATTTGAAACTTGAATTGCGTTGTTTTTAGATTGCTATAACATATATGGATGTAACATGGACAAAAAGAAGTATGAGAAACCAGAAGAGTGGATGCCCGAGAGATTTCTCGATTAGAAGTATGACCCGGCAGACTTGTTCAAGTTGGAGGAGGGAAGAGGGTTTGGGCCGGAGCTTTTCAGGCAATGTCAATATCTTGCACAGCCATCGGCAGATTAACACGAGAGTTTGAATGGCGACTGAAGGATGGAGAGGAAGAAAATGTCGATACAGTTGGAGTGAGACTCATAAGCTTCACCCCATGCAGAAAATGCTGAAGCCGAAGATCGGAATGAAGAAAGCATAGAAGCAACTGAAGGGAGAGCATCCTCTATGTGATCTAGTCGCTTTGTCCTGTTTTGCTTATGATAAATGCAAAGTTTCTAACTCATGTTGTGTCGTCAATGTCTCAATGAAGTGCAGTGCGCTACAAGCAAGACGTAGGGTAGTATGGACATCACTTTTTTGTTGATGATGAGTTTTTTATTTAATGGGCTAAGTCAGGCCCGTCTGCCCATGTTGGGCCAACCCGGCCCATAAGAGGAAATGACAGTTATTTTATAAGTGAAAATAATTGTAATATATAAGTAAAAAGGAAGAACAATGACAAAAGTTTTGACAAAATACATCATTTTTCTTCCCTTGAGATAAAAGTGTATTCCCTCTTGAAGAACGAAACTCCAGGGCTTCAATCAATTCTTTTAAGTGGCAATAACGTATGTCCGTCTTCATGATATACATTTGATCGGTGTTATGTATTTTTTTGGGCACGTTATTATGTTTGTTTTCGATATTTAATTGTTCAAGTATTTGCTCGTTTTTCAAGAATCCTTTTCCAACCGTCAGTTTTGATGAAAATAAAGAAGAGGCTATCATTGCTTGTAGTGTCGCCTTTTTTGTCATATCATCATGTATGTCATTCTATTACGTTGTTAAGTTTATCCGTTCGAGAGCCTTTACAAGCACAATATTAAATTGCTTTGTGGTCAAAACTGAGGGAAGGATTTCAAAGATAGGCTTGCTCAGCCAATGAACTAGTCCCGTAACAATATACCGGAATTGGGGCGAATTATGTCCGTTTTTGTTTCTCAGGTTGGTTGAGAATTATACTCTTTTAATTCAGTCGGATTAGTTGAAACAAGAAATGCATGGATTTCCTTGAAAAGTTTGAGCCATGTTGCAAGATTTCACGACCCTAGCACAGAGACACCCACACAGAGGGCCGAGCACTGCCTCCCTGTAGATTTGCAATAAATCTGGGAAAACATTGCATTTTCTAGTGAACATACGTTGATGTTGAATCTTAGGTCGCCATACCTTTGCCGAGAACAATTTTGTCTCTTGGGCGTTGTATCAAACAAGTAGAATGTTTCAGCTAACTTGAAATATAAAAAACACACATAATCAACCTCTTCACTCTACCCTATCATCCGACCATCATCTACCACGGGTATCTTGAACAGAAAAGCACAAAAAATACACTGTCTCGTAAGACAGATATGGGGAAGTGCACTTTTCTCATTGGATCTATCTATCGGGAAGACAGCATTTGCGAGTGAGAGGAAGCTGGGGCTGCCATCGAAGTTTTGGGGTTTGAGAGCACAACTTTGGAGGAAGAGGACAGACTGCCAGTGTCATCCCCTCAACTCTTCAAGAATATGGGACAATGACATGACATCTTTCTCCTAAAGACGTAGCCTAAAAAATAATCATCATCAACCTACTATCAAAATATATACTATCAAAATATGTATATTTTCATTTGGCAACCAAACTCAAAATTTCATATCAAACATAAACCACTCATACCCAAAAAATTCACTATCAAAATGTCCTGCTGATAATATGAATGCTCTCACCCCATTTGCGATTAGCTAAAGAGCCTAAAAAACAAGAGAAATGTAATGAGCAACTATAGCATAGTAAGTAGTACATTTCTTCTAAGCAAATCAAATATTCATTATACATCTATATAACAAATTGCTATCATAACTCATCAATTGCAAATGCAGTATATGATATATGTAAAATTTTGAAAATGGGTCATATCTTTTCAATCGATCTTTTACAATTCAAATTAATTAATAATATCAAATCAATAATAACAACTCAACCATTAACAATCCATTCCATTAATCGATCTCTATCAAATCAAATATTAATGGACCATTTCATTGACCAATCTCATGCTCAATATCTAACTATGGTCACACCTAACATGTGTGACAAAGGTGACTTAGTTTTTCCCCTTGGCTAGGTCTTTACCTATATTGGTTGGTGATTTTGCCCAAAAGGATGTCTTGACAATAGTATGCGTTTTGACAACGGTATGCATACTTACCCCTCAATGGGTTCTAAGCATAATGACATGAGCAGAATCCATTAACATCGTTCTCCAATAATCCATAAATCAAATCAATAATACATTTCAAAACACAGGTTCACTAACCAAATATCTAACTTTTAATGAGTCAATATACTTTTCATAAGCCATATAAAAAAATCAGGAACTTTTCTTAATTCTTTCATAAAAGTTTTCGCATACTATTCACAAGCAATTAGCTCAAACTGTATTCAAAAGATATTTCACCATTTCAAATAGACAAAATGGTAGTAAATGTTTAATCTATTTTATGCATCCAATATGCCCCAAGCAGTTTTTTTTTTTTTTTTTCAAAGGAAAATCAAACTATGTTATGTCTTTAAGTCATAATATTTATTTCTATCATTTTCAATTTATGATACCAAAGAAGAGATAAGCATCACTCACCTAGAAAAGCTGAAACCAATCTAGTTACTTGAGCCAATTAACTCATATTCCTATTAATTAATTGAAAAACGATATCAAAATGAAGTAACAGGCTACTTTAACTACTAATTGACTAAAATAAATTTAATCATTGATAAAATGACTCTTATTGGCTAACAAAATGCTAGTCCAAAGCAACTATTTAAAGCTATTCGCTAAACAAAACTTGAGTGCATACCTTTTAAATTTCATTCCGATCAAATCGTAACTCGGAATCGATTCTTGTCAGACCCTCCATTTCCACAATGCCTTCAACTATCATTTCTATTTAATTCCATAACAATTCCTCAATCAAACTTCTATTGAACTGGGTTTAGCCCATGAAAATTTTAATAAGCTTTGAGTTCAATTCTAACACGCCCTTAAGGGATTAATAAGTGGGTCAAATTCGGCCAAGCCCAGGCACTGTGTACTGGCCGAAATTCATCAGCAGGGAGGGGTCTATTGAGCCTTAACTACTTGGAATTTGGGCTATTGGGCTCAATTAGTGCTAGGCCTCTGGTTTTTAAAACTGTTCACTTTAATATGGCCTAAATCAAGCTCGTATAATCAAGGTAAGACTTAAGTTCGCACTATATAAACACATTGAGGTCTCATAATTTGAGGTCGGCAATTTTAGAGAGCATTTTGAGAAAACTCTTAGAGAAAGAGAGAGGAGTCCTCGACCGAGTCTTCGCTGTCCACCGTCGTCCGTCTTTGCTGCTCTGAGCCTCCTTGCCCGCGATGAATTGCGCTATTTTTGCAGGCTTTTTCTTAGTGCTCATCCACATCATCATCACGAACCAACGTCGCGAGCCAAGCACCATAGCCAAGCACCACCAAGATCTCTTCCTCGTTGACCAAACCGAGTCTTACCAACCCGATTCATTATTGGTGGCGGTCACCACCATCCGCTGGTTGGACTTGGAACCAAATCTTTCAAACTAGTTAATAATCCTTTATCCGATTTGATTTTCTGGATATTATTGCCTAGTTTGTGATTATTGAGATCTATCATGCATATATCGAGTTTTAGACATATCCCAATTTGAAAACTTTCCTGATTTGCAACATGCATATGACCTATAACTCAATCTCTAAGCCTTGAGATAGAGTAATGGATTGTGTCAAAAATCGATAATATGATTGTTAGGCCCTAAGATTAGGTTATCAATTTTATTTGCTTCCTATTTTGAGTTGATTGGATAATTTTCTTCTATTTTGAGTTATCTTTTGCAACTTTTGAATTTATCTTCACTTGATTTAATTCCGATTCAAAAAAAAATTAATAAAAAGATTGTATGTAATTTAGAATAGAGTTTAGATAAGATATTGATAGATTTTAGATAAGACTTCATAATAAATTAGGATAGTTTTTTTTTTTTTTGATAGATTGCATGCTAGATAGATTCTAGAAGTTTAAAGTTTCCAATTGCAAATAGGATTTGGCCTAGTTTATTTCCTAGTTGGAATTGGATAGTATCTTACTCTAGATAAGTTATTCTCATTATTTATTAATTACAAATTTTCATAAAAAATCACAAAAAAATAAATATGTGCATGTCATATAGGGCAGTTGCATAAAATCCAAATCATTGATGCCATGTCATCCATATTGCCACGTCACATGCCACATTATCTTGCTACATCATTCATATGATATGTCATCATGCCATGTCATCATCACTTCACTATCTATGCCATGCCATCATTTCAATGTTATTATGCCATCTCATTTAGTGATTACATGTTTAGAGTCATTTTATTTAGAATGCATGTCATGTTAGTATAGCTACATTAACTTTTGCCTGTCATTAGAATTAGGTCATGTCATATGTCATTAGAATACTAAGTTATGCATGTTTAATCTAGATTAAAATTTTATGTAGTTAGTTGATTAGTCGGCTGGCTTGGTGAACCCACAACCCACACCACCCCGCCCCCCCCCCCCCCGCCCCCCCCCCCCCCCCCCCCGGGGACGCGCACCCGCGCACATCGGGGCTCCTGTTTGTTATGTACAAGCTCGAGGTCAGGTTCGTTGAGAGGTCAGGTTCGTTGACACAACCAACAACCTTCGCACTCAGACCTCTAAACTAGTGACATGTTCATAATCCCCAATGGGCTTGTTCCACTATTAGTACAATGCTAATTAGATCAACTTCACAATAGCTTTGTTAGAGGTATTTAGATATCTTCTAGAAAAGAGTACATATAAATTTTATATATATCCAGTGTATAGAAAATAGTACATGAAAGCTTTATTAAATGATTATTTAAGGAAATCAAATTAAATATATATAATGAAAATAAATAATAAAACTATAGGAAATATCTTAAATATCTCTAACATCCTCCTTCAAACTCATGATAACTAAGTCAGCTTGATTTTGAAATCAAGTCAAACATCATCTAGCAAATAAGACGTGGTAGATGAGGCGGCGTTTGATGATTGTTCGTGGCGAAATTTCTAGATCTAGCTAGTCTGAGGGTGATAAGTCTAGTGGGAGTGTTGACTTCTTAAAAACAACAAGCGAAATTGGAGTTTGTGAAATAGTAGCTAAGTAATGCGGCTTATATGACAGGCTTGTAAAATGGTAACTGAGTGAGACGCCATATATTGCTAGTGCTATAGCATCAAGTAATTTATACGTTGTAGCATCAAGAGGCCTATACAACTGTTTTGGGCAAATAGTTACTGAACGATGTGGCCTATGCAACTGGCATTGAAAGAATGAAAAAGGCTTGATTAGGCAGCCTGATTGGTACAGTTAGCATTGAAACATAATGATTAAGTGCTTTCTCAAATGAGATTTGTGCACCCGGTACACTCCAAGGGGTTTCCTTAGAAACAGAGACTCCTATACCAAATAATAAAGTGGAAAAGTGAATTGGAGAATTTTCTGTATGTTCAATGTATGAAAAGGAGTACATGAAGTGCCCATTTATAGACTTTATTAGATGGCTGTTTTTTTTTTTTTTTTTTGGTTGAAAATAAACTTTCATAACTAACTCAAAGAGTTTGTGAGAAGACTTTAATCAAAACAAAGTAAGGCCCAAAAGGCTTCTAATGGGTTTTGCTAACAAAAGCACTTTGTTCGAGTAATATTAGATCTCCTAGCCAAGGTTTCAATCTATTCGCAAGAACCTTTGATATAATCTTGTACAAGAAGTTACATAAACCGATTGGACGAAACTGATCCAACTTCTCAAGATTTGGGACTTTTGGAATAAGAGTAATATGTGTTTCATTTAGTTATGGATCAAGCTCCCAAGTTTCAATAAAATGCCTCACTTCCTTAAAGATTGACGGCTACATAATGTCCCAATTTGAGTGATAGAACATCCCATTCAACCAGTCAAGACCACGTGCTTTTATGGCACCTAATTGGTAGGTGGCTTATGAATTTCCTGAATTGTTACCTCCGCAAGCAAGGCCTTGTTCATCTCCTCTCCCACTGAGGTGGGGCACTGGTCAAGTATTGGCTCAAAGTTCCGATATCCTACTAAAGTTTAAAGCTCACGAAAATGGCTAATGGTCAAAATTTTCAATTGCTCCGCATCACATACCCACTCATCAGCTAGGCTTTTCAACATGGATGTTCGATTTCTTTGTCTCCTTTGAATCATTGTTGCATGGAAGAATTTAGTATTCTTATCACTCCATTTTAGCTATTTGATTCTAGATCTTAGCCCCCAAAACATCTCTTCTTGTCTCCATCTTTTTTCGATCTCCTTTTTCAATGTTTGTTCTTTCTCTCTTTATTATATGATAGGGTCGGGGAATTCATTAACTACCGTGGTTCATTTTTTAATTACAAGATCTCTTTATGGGCATTGGAGAATTTCTTACTCCACTTGCCTAAGGCTTTTTTAACTTCACCTAGTTTATGCAGTAAGCTCACAGTCTTCCTTTCAATTGATTTCCATGCTTACTGCACAATCAAACTGAACTCTTCATCCTCTACCCAAAAAGCCTTAAACCTGAAGCTTCTACTAGGGGTGAGCATCGGTCTAGGGTTAACCCTGAACCAACCTTAGACCGGCCCAACCCTGCCGGTCCTGGTCTGATCCCTAAGGAGATCAAGTCGATCCTTGGTCTGGGATTATTGGACCAACACTGTGCAAGTTTGTCCTCGGTCCTAAGAGTTTAGGGTCAGTCCAACTCGAACCAACCCTGATTCTATATATATTATATATCTAATATATTATTTATAATTTTTTTATATAGAGAAAACCCTAAAATAAACGGTGTCAACAACATTAAATAGCTCCTTAGTAAGGAATTCAAGTAATTTTACACTATTTTTTAGTAACTTAGATCTTTTAATATCTTTTACAGTGTCAAAGCCATAATTTACAAAGGAGAAATATGTTTTTGTGAGGAATCCTCACGGCATTCAAAATGGCATGAATAGCTTCTCACGTCATCCTCATCTAATACTCGTTCTCTTATGTTCTATTTGTCATCTTAGTCTTTAATTTGCCAAAATCAAAAGAAATAACTTCTTCACTCACCACTTGACACTCGCCTCACTCACTTTAGGTCACTCGTGGTGCTCACCGCTTGATGCTCACCTAGCTTGTTGCTCCGTGCTCGATGCTCGACACTCACCCCACTCGACACTTGTCGCTCCCCTCTCTTAGTTGACCTCACTCATCACTGAACCCATAGGGTCGGTCTAGTCCTCGCTCGCCTTTTTAGGGAGTACAAAAGATGAAGCCAAACATTATCGGTTGGTCCTAGGTTGACCCTAAAATCGGACCAAACCCATTGGGTCAATCCGATCCTCGATTGCCTTTTTAAATAGTACAAAAAATGAAATAAATAAAATTATTTGTTAGTCTCGGGTTGACCTTGGAATCGAACCGAGCCCACTAGGTTGGTCCAGTCCTCAGTCCCGTGCTCAATAGGGTCGATCCTCGGTGAGGACCAGCACTGTGCAAGTTGGTCCTAGGATTAGGGGATGGGCCAACCCAACCCAGACCATGCTCACCCCTAACTTCTACTTCCTTTAACTCATTTTGGGTCTAATACCAGCAAATATTAAGCAATAATCAGAACCCACAGTAGGAAGAGAAAAGGCTTCAACGTTTGGGAAGATAGATCTCCATTCCATAATATAAACTACCCTGTCTAGTCTTTCTTTAATAAAATGAGACTTCTCTATTATTAGTCCACATAAAAGCACAACCTTTACTTTCTATATCCATCAACTCACATGAATTCAGAAACTCCCTGAAAGTATTGAGTTAATGAAATTCAACCATTCTTTGTCCAACTTTCTCCCAATGATAGAGAATTTCATTAGATGACTATTTAAGTAAATCAAATTTGATATAATAATAAAGATAAATATATAAAAAATTAGAAAAAAAATATCCTAAATATCTCAAGAAGATAACTAAATATCTCTTAGCGTTCGGGAGCGGGTGCACAGGAACCGCGTCAGTCCCTTGCGTGTTCATGACCAACATTCAAGCACTATAGGCTGGCCTTGCACTCCCCACAGCATGAGAAAGAGAGACTGAGAGAGATATAGAGAGGTCAACTTGTGAAAAAACAATTTAATCTTTGTTCTTGCAATTGATATCATTGATAAAGCAAGTCCGATGATGTACTGATCTAATCCCATTTACTTCTTTTTCTTTGCTTCAGAAGTAATTTAGAGCTAATCATATCTCCTCATCTTATCTTCCCTCCTCAAGGGAAATAATTCATCGATTTCAACTACAGTCATCTTTGGTTTCTCGACTGCTACACTAATAATTTCCCGTGTCTCCACAAATGACCACCCACGAAATATTACCAGACCACCATATCCACAAACGGTGCTAAAAAAGGCCCTAAAGGCCCTGCACAAGTCCGATTTCTAGGGCCCGAGTAAGACCAAGCTGGGCTTCGGGCTTATTATAATATTTTCATTTGGATGGGTCTAGAATTTTAGGCTTGAAAGGTCTTAAAAAATAAATGTCTAAAATTAGAAAAGAAAAGAACATTAAACTTTTGAAGACAAGTAATTTTTGCTTTAATCTAAATATGATCAAATCATCGATAAGCACTTGTTTGGCAGGTGACCATGAGCAGTCACATGAGAGACACGTGAATATTGCCACATGCATAGCGTCTTGTCGATGACCATAAAGATAACATATGGTCAATTGGTTGTGATGCGCCTCAGTGGTATATACTCAGTTATCGACACTTGCGTATGAGATGCCAATAAGCCATCGATATGAATGTTGGCAATTATACAAATAGCAAAATGCCGTTTGAAGGTCTTTAAAGGTGTGATAAATCAACATGGGATGTAGTGGAGCTTGGAGGGAATAGTTGTCATTTAAATATTAGACAAAGGGATGTTGGTCGATTGTTTGTAAAACAAACTAAGAAATGTCCTATCCCATATTGATAAGATGTGGATGCATATGTGGATGAGATTTCGCACTAACTAACAATTATTATTTTTATTTATTGAAAAATTCAGATTTATTTTATAAAAAAAAATAACTATAGTGTCCCGTTGAAACATTGGACAATTTGGAAGGAGTTACAGTTATTTTTTATTTTTTATTTGTTTAATTCCAAATTTTATTATTTCTTCAAACAATTATCTCAGAGTTCGTACTTATTCAAATCCTTGGAAAGTTGTGTCTGTTTGAATCTAACTTCTTGTTTTTGCTATAAATTACTGAACATGTCGCTTCCAAAAAAAAAAAAAAAAAAAAACTTTCTTCTTCATTTTTCATTTTCTTTCGAAAGAATATAGAGCCTTTATTTTTAATAGTTTCCTATGAAAGACCCTAGAGAAATGCTAGAATTGCTATCTAGTATTATCATTTGAGACTTTGTTGTTACCTTGGAGAAAATTTGCCAATGATAATTAGTAATGTTGTGGGGTAAATAAATTATTAAAGAAAATAATATCATGCCTTAAAGTCCAATTTAATTTCTTTAAAGATCTAATTTCATTGTTCTATTTGATTCAAAGTCATATTTTCCCAACAATTTTAAGAATTTATTTTGCAACCGTGGAGTCAAAGTACGTAGAAGTCAAGTTTTGCTCGAAACCTCTGTTGTTAGGAGGGGCATCATGGCTCTCACAATTTTGCCACAACCCCACCACACCTTCTCTCTCCCTTCCCGACCAAAGCCAATCTCTCTTTGTCGTCTTCTTCAGTTGACCCACTTCCTTCGTAGTAGTGACCACAAGGAGGAGGCCTTCTCGCTGCTTCTGGGGATGTTGGACGATTGGTAGAGTTTTTCTGGATAAATACACGTTCCCGTTTGCTCTCGAGGCGTGCGCGGATCTATTCGCTCCATTTGAGAGGAGTGCAGTTTCGTGGAATGCCGTGATAGATTCCTTGGTTTGGTTTGGCAAGTTCAATGCTGCGATGGAATTATACCATGCAAAGCATGTTGAGTGTTTGCGCTAGGGCGGCTCATTGATGATGGCTCAACAAATTTTTCAGAGGATCCATAGCCCCTCATGTTCGTGGCCGACGTTGAGGATGTCGAGACTTTGATCCATGAGATCAAGCGCAAGGCAAGGCTCTAATTACATCTTTTGGAAGGTTTTGGCTTATACTACATTGTTGATTCCATTCCAAGAATCGCTGGTTTCTTCCTTTTGTCCCTTTCAATTCCAGTTTATGCGCTTTTGATGCTTCAATTCTCGATTCACTCTCATTTAATGGATTGTTAGAGAATGTTGTTACATGAATGAGATAATATTTAGTGCTCTGTTTATGGAGGCAATCTGGAATATGGGCATGATGATTGATTTTGTTCTAGTTTTTCAAGATTTCTCTTTCTCGGAAGATGGTTATAAATCGTTAGTAATAATGTTTGATCAGTGGGCTGCTGATGCGATCCCTATAATAAAGATGGAGTGGAGTATTCATTGTGTTGGCAATGTTGATTCGTGTAGAAATGCTTGCAAACATCGAATAAATAAAGGGACACTAAGTCCATAATATATTGAAATGCTATCAATTATAGTAGTCTTGGCCCCCTCGTCCATGCGATTCGACAAGACAACATGGATAGCCTATTGAAAAGATTCTGGAAGTTACTGTAGTTTGTGAATCGAATGAACATAGGTGTTATCCAGAGAATAATATGTCCCTATCTGCTTTCCTTGCCCTAGCCATTTAAATAGAGTCAATGGTGTCATTACCATTATTATTGTGGGGTATTGTCGAATGCAAATGCTATGGAATTTGAAACTGCCTCCTTTGGGAAAGATTCAATGATGCCCTTTTATGTGAAGTTTGAATTGTCCACCCACTTTAATGTTAAAAACATAATAGGTTATTCTTTGAGGCAAAGTGATTACATGGAAAATATGTTAAATAACTTTCAACATCTTGGTTTTAAAGAATTAAGCACTTCATTTTATTACGGTATTAAATTTAATTATAATACTAGTAGAATAATAGCATAACTTGAATATGTGAGTGCTATAGGATATTTAACGTAGGCAATGCATTTTACTAGACCTAATATTACTTATCCCATGAGTAAGTTGAGTAGATATATTAGTAATCTAAATATAGAACATTGGGTTATCTTAAGTAGACTACAAATTCAGTACTACCCTTTAATAATTATTCGGCCACATTAGAAGGTACACCAATGCTAATTGGATTACAAGTGTGGGTGATAAACAATCCAATTTTGGGTGGATTTTCACATTATGTGAATGTGTTTTTCTTGGGTGAGTAAGAAAAAATAACTCACTCAACTATGAAATTTGAATCATTGCTTAGTAGCAAGTAGGAAAAAGATTGATGGATTAGGAAATTGTTGTTGGACATCAAGTTATGACCCAATCCTATGCCTCCTATTTATATCCATTGTTATAATTAAGCCACTTTGGCAAAAGCTTATAGAAGCAACTATAATGGTAAGTCTTGACATATTAGTCCAAGACATGAGTATGTGAGAAAACTGATTAAAGATGGTACTATAACAATTGTCTATGTGAGGTCAAGCAATAATTTAGCCGATCTCTTGACAAAGGCTTTACCAAAAGATGTGATAAGATGACCTCATAAGAAACAAGGCTGAAACCCTTCATTTAAAATCACCAGTAATGGTAACTTGGCATTTTTTCTAGAACATCATTGGTTAAAAGATTTAATGATAGGAATAAGTTACTGAATATGATTGTTAGATACTAACGCTAACATTGATAGGAGAAGTCAATATCATATGTTATGTTTTATAGGTTGAATTGAATTCTTAATAAAATATAGTACAAATTTGTAATGTGTTAATAATAATAGAAACATATGGTAGATACTTCACTTTTATGAGCTTAGAAGTGGTACCGTTTCTTACGAAAGTTAGGGTTACTTTCTAGAGAACTCATGAAACATGATTAAGCACAAGGCCATAATAATGTTAAGTAATATAGAACTTTTCGTTGAAACAATAGATTTGTATATGTGTAGTATATTTGATTTTATTATATAAAAGTATAATTTTAAAACTAAGTTACTTATCACTTTGATAGAGTATTGAGATACTTGCACTAAGTAAAGATTTAATTCGAAATAGAACTTTATGTATGCACATTGATCTCATGAAAATTTTGGTTGTATATTTTTAATATTTTATTTTTGTATTTTTGTTTTACAAACAAAGTGAGGGATTATTGGTAGATTGTTTGTTAAACAAACTAAGGTGCCTTGTCCCATATTGAAAAGATGTAGACGAGATTTGGCACTAACCAATGATTATTATTTTTATTTATTGGAAAATTCAGATTTATTTCATAAAAAAATTAACCAAAATCGGAGAAAAATAGATCACTTAAGTGCCAATCCGGCCAAAATGCTGACATGGTGATTTTTTCCGGCGATGTAAGTGCAAAACGACGTTGTTTTGTACGTTGATGTGGCTTAAAAATGCAAAAATGACGTCGTTTTGCCTCCGACGTGGTAAAACTTTAATATAAAAATTAATTAAATTAAATTTAAAACTAAATTTATTTAAAACATTTAAAAATCCAAATTCAAATAAATAATAATAATAATAATAATAATAATAATAATTAATTAATTATTATTATTATTATTATTATTATTATTATTATTATTATTATTATTAATTATTATTATTATTATTATTATTATTATTATAAAAATGAGAAGGAGACGGTTGAGCCCTCGTCGCCGCCGCCTCCCCGCCGTTGCTGCCGGGAAGGGCCGATGATGGGGAGGCGCGAGGGCCGCGAGCCCTCGCCGAGATTTGGGCAAGGGCTGCGAGCTCTCGCCACCCGCTTGACCAAGGGCCGACGTCCCCGGCCGACCCTCCCCCCACCGTCGCCGGCCCTTCCCGACGACAGCGGGGAAGCGGCGAGGGCCCACGAGCCCTCGCCGGATCTAGGCGAGGCCACGACCCTCGCCCCAAATCTAGGCAAGGGCTTGCGGCCCTCGCCGTTGGTCGGCCGGGGGCCGGCAACCCCGGTCGACCCTCCCCCATTGTCGCCGGCCCTTCCTAACGATGGTGGGGACGCGGCGGTGGCGAGGGCTCAGCCCTCGCCGCTGCCTCCTCTCCCCACCTTTTTTTTAAAAATATGATTTTATTAAAATAATAATAATAATAATAATAATAATTTATATTTATAATTTAATTAAATTAATTTTTATATTAACATTTGAATCCACTTAAAAACGACATTGTTTTTGGCTTTGTTTGTTGAGTTAGCATTCCGGCGAGCCACGTAGACAAAAAATAATAATAATAAATTGCCACGTAGGATTTCCGGTGGGGTTCGCCGGAGATGGCACTTAAATATCCCACTTTTTTTGAAAAGTGGCACTTAAAGTGCCACTTTCCTAACTTTTGGTACTTAAGTGTCCTTTCATGCCAAGTTTTGGCACTCGGGCTATACTTCTTCCTTGAGTTATGTATTGTGCCTTGCTTGAACGTGGATGGAGATGGTAAGTTGTGGCTTTTGAATGCGCTATGCATTGATCAATTCTTGTCTATGTGTGCTACTTGTGGCTAGATCATGTATTTCTCCTAATGATTAATGGATTGCTTAGCTTAGAGCCTTATTGTTTCTTTTACTAGGCATTGCTCACCCCTTGATTTTTTAGATCGATAGCATGGATGTTCCTCCACTAGCGAGGTACAAGCTCATTGCATATGTAGAGACTTTATATCATGACATGCTTGACCTTGATAACGGCCTAACTACACTAGTTATGAGGCTACCATGTGGATGGATGACGAGCACCCTAATTGGATATTGATGCAGTTTGTTGCGTAATTTATTATCCAAGATGGAGAGCTAGTTAGACTACTTCGTTTTGGGGATGATGGGACTAGTGATGGTGCAACTGATGTTTAAGATAGACTGAACGAATGGGAGCTAATTTTGTGTTAGGTTGGCTTAGTTGGTTAGGTAGAGAAGTTAAGCTCCTTTTTGACCCTCTTCCCAAATATTCATTACATACACATTTTGGTACATGACTTGTAGATATATCTTATTTATGCATATGAAGATATAAGCTCTCATGTAAGTGGAATAAGCAAGGAAATGAAATGCATGTTGTAGGTTTGGCACCCACTTCTTATTGATTAAATACAATTGTAAAATTATGCTAATGAATAGGAGCAGTGATCATGCATTAAAGAGAGTCCCATTTTCTTGTAATATTTATGTTATACATGCTAACAAAATGATGGTGGACTACCTTGCATGAAACAATGTCTTCCGCTTACCATTAGTCTTCCACTTGCGATTTAGTAAGTGATGTTACTAGGACATCACAAGAAATTGCTCATGTTATTAAAAGTGATAAACTAAAGTTGTCACAATATCCTCATTTAGACATTGAAAAAAACCCAATTGCACGATATACCTTATGTTAGTGTACTTGAAAGCATCGTATATGCTCAAATTTGTACTAGACCAAAACATTGCTTTTATGATAGAACTTCTAACCAAATATTAGTCAAATTTAATACATGATCACTAGGTTATTTCCAAGAAAGTCTTAAGGTACCTAGAGAGGATTAAAAGACTATATACTGATTTACATACATGTTTGAAGGTCTTGCAACTAGTAAAGTATCCGGATACAAACTTTGCTTGCTGTTATGATCACATGGAGTCGACAACAAAATACATATTTTTATTAGCAGAAGGTGCAGTATTATGAAAATGCTTGAAATAGAATTATATCATATTCTTCCATGTAAGTGAATTTTGTAGCATGTTTTTCGATTCTTATTTGGGTTATTTAGCTCCAGAACCTCATTACAAAGTTGATCATATTAACATTGAGGACAAATCCATGTGGTTGTATTGAGACAATAATTCTACGGTGTTTTTATTAACAACAACAGAGATATCAAGGGTTCTAAACATATGGTAGTAAAGTTTTTGACTATACAAAGAAATGGTACAGAATAGTAACATTGCAGTGAGCATATTTCCACAGATATATAGTTGCAGATCTACTATCTTAAAGCTTTCACTCTTGTGTTTTTGAACGACATGTCATTAACATTGGTTTAAGAGCATCATGAGGTGTTGTTGTTTAGTGGGAGCTATTTCAATTTTGCTCTAATAAAGTTTACATCTGTGTTTATTACATTTAGTAATATTGTAATATATATTAATGCTTATGCATTCAATAAAGTGATTCTAAATGCATTATTATCGAGCTAAATGCATATATATGTTGAAAATCTCAAAGTATTGTGTAAATCTCGAGTAAAGGTTAGAGAATTTGATTGTTAGCCTTAAGCATATATCTTATTATATATAAAGAAATGTTAACCACAAGGATAAGACATATGTGGGTTCATTGTAACCTTAAAGATATTCTCTAGTGACAAAGGTTTCTATGACAATTAAGGTAAGAGAATATCAACTAACAAAGGAGATGACACATAAAATATTACTCTTATTGAGAGGTGTTATCAATTTGCAATACTACCATATTGAATTTATATCAATAAAGTGAAAAGTACTCATTATCATGAAAGGCTCTGTGTGTATACATGTAGTTACCGTAATGATTCAGTATTTGAGACTTTGCAAGATAGGATTGACTATTAAGGATTATCTCTAGAGCAAGTTATGCACATATAATACATTTTCCATTAATATAGCTCAAGTGAAAGAGTATAAGTATTTTACAGTATGGACTATATTAATTAATATTGTAATTTGTTGTTTAGCGGAATTGCTCAAATAAGGTAAGATAGAAGACTTCTTAATTAGTCCTAATATGGGCTAGCTACTATAGGTCGAGTTGAGCCTAACCCGTAATAAGAGGGCATGGTTGAAAACTTTATAAATAGTGCTGTCTCTCATTTAACCCTAATACACACAATTATCCTCACATAAGGAGCATTCACTAAATGCTAAGGATGAGGGACCGTCTTATTAAACTAGTGAAACAAAGGGCAATAAAGGAGAAGCATTGGTGTTTTAGATTGTTGCTTCTCTGCATCAAGAATGATGGATTCTAATATAGGTACATAAATCTCTCTACTCTATTATATGTATTTTTATTTCTAGCTATGGAGATTGTAGGATTGTGCTTTTGCATCTAACACAATGCCCTCCAAGATCTCTACCACCTCATGGGCAATAGGTTTATGGAGACAATCCAGATTAGGGTCCAGAATTTTCAAGCTCTTTGTCTTGAAAGCAAGTCTGAGTGGATTCAAGATAAACTTGATCTCAGCTCCTCCTAAAGTGTGCTCTGCACTTGTCAACACTGTTGTCATGGCTTCAGTTGTACCTTCTGATTTCACCACGTGCTTTGCTTCCTCAATATTGAGTGCTGCTGATCGGGCTCCATTAATTTGTTTAAAGCTCCCACCTTCAGTTTCAACCATGCTTTCCTCGACAACTATTATTGTGCTCCCTTTGCCTCATTATTGGCAAAGAGTTGGGTGACTTCTTTTTGTGTTGTCTATATACGATTAAATGACGTTATGCAGGTCGGGACGCTTCTTGGAGTCGACATACTCCTCTAGCATTGACTCAAGTGTTCGAGTGGCGAATACTTGTGAGATGATATGTATTATCTAAGTTGTAGACAAAACAAAATGCGATACCATCATGGCATAGTCGAAGTCTGCACATATGGATGCAACTAATTCTCATATTGTACTACCCGTCAGGCACATATAGTACTTGTTCTTCTCATGAAGCACTTCAACAAATGTTGTTGTCGTGTTGCAGTGGCTTCAAGTTCCAAGGATCTATGCTTTTGCCCTTTAGAAGATGTGATTACTAATCTTAAACATGCGCTTCATTTTACCTATTTGACAAAACTGGATGAGCAACTCAACTGTTGCACAATAAATTCCTATTGGAACGATTACAACCTTACCATCTCAAAGCATCATTCTGCAAATCAACCTATGAAATAGGCTAAGTGAAGTAATAAAACCTTACGCAAATTCTCCTTAAAACTCTTTTTGAAAATTTTGAACCTAAAGCTTGAAAACTTACCCCCAAGGGAAGTGTTTTTAAGGAATGATGGTTTTTATGAAATCGAATTTCATTGCTCGAAAATGTCAATTGCATGATTCACGGATATATTGATCGGGTTTGTGATTAGAGCCTAAAACAAAAAGAAGTGGCTCCTAACATGAAAAAAGACAAGGACAAAGTACAAGAAAATCTTGCATAGAGGAATATGAGTAATAGTTCTCATCCTTGAAGATAAAGTAAGTATGTGAATGAAAAAGGGATCTCTCGGTGAAGTTGTTTTCAACGAAATGAAACCCACTTCTTGGTATGGCCAACTGACAGGATTTCAAAAGTGGCGGTCATGTATAACTTGCAAAAAGAAGATAAAGTAAGTATGTGAATGAAAAAGGGATCTCTCGGTGAAGTTGTCTCTTTCAACGAAATCAAGGCGATGGTACCCGTCTTACAGTCCCCATTTACGGGAATTTGGTATTTTGTCAAGATCTTATCGCAAGAGGAGACATCATTAAAATATTGATCTATGGTTATTAATCAAATGTCCACTCTTTTCCAAAAGTTCCATATGCAAAATGTGGCATCAGTTTTGATCGATTGATTTGTGATTATCTTCTTGCAAAAATGAGGTAATTTTTATTCAAGAAATCTATGCACAAAATGTGATTTGAATTTTAATCCCATGTGAGAAAGAAAAAAAAATTGATGGAAAATGGGATCTCAATTTTTGTGCCCCAAAATATAATCTTGACTTGAAAGGATTTCTACACAAAATGTGATTTTGAGTCCATAATTGAAAATTTAGACAAAACTATTTATTTTGTAGGGCTATATCAAAGGGACTTGAAATTTATATTCAAAGTTCATTATCGACAGTGATTGTCAAAATTTTCGACTATAAGCCTAGATCACTTAGGACATTCAATTGATTTTTGCAAATTTGAAAAATGAAAGTTTCAATCAAAGGTGAACAAGTGAAAAGAAATCATACTTATAGTGGGTGATGATTTTTTCTTTCTTTCTTTTTTCAACCACATAAACATGCACATGATATATGAGGCTCGACTTCTATTTTAGTCAACTTAGTAAAATGGAGTCATAGGATTACCGGATTGAATTGACATGATTACAGTTTGGTTGGGGTTCTTATGACTTCGGCCTAGTCAAAGAGCCAACCCACATCGCCGAATGATTCACTAGGGTGGGAACTCTTGACACACGAAAGAAATTTCGAAATTGAGGTGGACGACTCGTACTACATGATTATGGTTGAAGTGGTGTCCACCTTAACACCATCTTAAGTGATCTTGTGCAATCCAGATCTAACAATAAGTTGTCTACTAAAGTGTAGTGAGATGCAAATAATACATGTACAACAGTTTATAAACAAACAGCACTTTAGAAGTTAAAGGGTTAACAAACACTCCTCTCCTTATAACTTCCAACCGTAAAAACATTTAACACTTCGATTAGGAACTTACCCAGTATCTTTGCTATCAAACAAAAGTTATTTTCAACAGGATAAATTTCAGCCTAAATCCTCTAAGGCTTAAAAGCAAGCTTTTAGTGGAGTAGCCAAGCTATCACGACCTACCCCTCAATATAAAGGGAAACAAAGGTTTAAGGGTATTACCTAAAAGATAGGTCTAATTGCCCATGATTTAGTTGTAGGCTCTTCCATGTTCATATCTCACGCAACATCAGGTTTTCAAATTGATTCTATGAAAAAATTTCTAAAAAAGGAATCACCACTAGCCTATTAAGGTCGGCTAGAAACTAAGTGAAGTGCGAAAAAATGCAAATAGGGAATCTAGGGTTAGTGACTTAATTACACTAATTACTTAACTGGTGTCCTTTTGGTACATAATCTTATTCATTTAAAAAATTGTCAAGCAATTTGAATTGATGATAAACCTATCCATCAACACATGAGATGACCATGTGGGTGTACAATTATTAACGTAACAATTAACAATAAAAAAGAAAAGCATTAAGTAAATTGCATGGGATAAAAAGACACAACACTAAGAGAAAGATAAATGTTAATCATAACAAAACTAAAGGGAAGCCAAAATCAATGTAAGAATGTAATCAAAGGCAATTGTCTTTCGGGACAATTGAAGCCCTAAAGTAAAGCCATAAAGATTTGTTTAATCTTTTAGCCCAATTTTAAGTCAAGAAGCTTCCATTTTTTTAAAAGGAAAATTACCTAAAAAGACTATTTTAAAACTTTTTCAAGGAATTCTAATTTTTTTAGAAAATTTTTTGAATTTTTTCGGAACTTTTCAATATTAATTCTTCTATTTTTATACTCTTTTAATATTTTAGAAATTTAAAACAAAATAATTTTTTTTCTGAAAAAAGAGACTCAGGCTGTGCCCTAGGCGCGGTCAGAGAACGGACTGCCGTCTAATACTTCTTGGGTTTGGGCAATCCATAAGAACCAGGCTTTCAACAAGCTTGGTTTCAAAATGATCTAAGCCTACCTTCTGAAATAATTATTCTGAGCCCAAGCTCAATTAAAAACCAAAAACAGCCCATATTTGCCAACCTTCAACTTGAGTCCAACGCCCACTTATCGCATTGCTAGAGTTCAAGCCCAAAATATCTACTCCCCTTCCCCATTCATTCTGTCCTCCTCGCTCCTCTCCATTGTTCCCCCCTCTCACGTTCAGGTCCTCATCTTCTAACGAGGCAGACCAACGGACGAGGAGTTTGAGAAGCCTTAGACAAAGCTTACGACTAAGAAGCTAGCACACGAACAAAACACTTCATGGTGAATACAAAAATATCATCCGCCCAACTTCCATCATTAGCTACCACATCCAGGCATCATTGCTGTCCACCACCCATTGGAGATTCCGCAAAATATGGTCACAATGCAATCGGGGCAAACAATAGCATTTAAAGGACTCAATAGACAAGCTGGTATGGACTCATTCAGGACAGAGAAGAGGGTGGGCAGAAACATTTAGGGTAGCCGTGAATCGTACTAAAACTTAGACGCACCGGTTCACCAAATGAACGCTAATTTATAGAATAGAACATGGCATGCTTGGATTTACTGGTACGTTGGCCAAAATAAGAGAAAGATGCTCACAACGTCGGTTTAACCATTTCAGCAAACAGCTGGTGAGCGCAGATTGAGAGGAAAATATTGACCGGTTTTAGAACCCAAACTCAAGTTTGGACTCAAAAGAAATCATCACGAGACAACCAAAATCAACAACAACACGTAGCTCAAACCCAGCGTGCGCATGGGCTTAAGGAGACCAAGCCTCGGCTTTGCTTGGAGCAAAACAGCGCGGAGTAATAGGGATTCACGAAAACGAGCGTTTAATCGAGGAGTTCCCCGCCCGACTTGGAGACAGCGTCAAGCGGGCGAGCTCGTGACAAATGGGGCTATGCTTTGCTGCCTTGGTATCCTCGAGCGGGGATCCTCGGGCAAGGGAGGTTGGAACCAAGTAAAGAAACTCATCGGCTACACAGAGATTTGGAAGCGAAAGATCGTGTACTCGAGGTCATCGGCCAGAGATCGTCGGAAAGGGTTCGGTCATGGCCGATCTGCTGAAGAATTCCTTCTCGCTCTCAAGTTTCACTCTCTCCGCCGTGCTCTCTCTCGCACCCGGACCTCTCTTTGTCCCGTCCAGCCCCCGAGAAGAAGGAAAAGACTAGCAGAATCCCTCTTTTCCCGAGCTCACTCGTGCCCTTGAGCTCGCTCACTTCCTCTGGTAACCTCTTTCTCTCCGCTCTTCGCTCTCTCAAGCGCGGCCAAGCAAGCAAAAAAAGACAGCTCCCCTTCGAATCCGCCCCCTCTCTCTCCGTCTCTCCCTCAAGCTCTCTCTCAATCTCCCTCTCCGTTCCCTTTTAAGGGCCACCAGCGCGCACCCTTGCGACGCCATCTATCGCTGGCCAGCTTCTTCACCTCCCCGCCGCGGACCGACCGACCGTCCTGCCTCAACGTCGCCTGGGGCGACGTCTTCCGTGGTTTTGTCCCCCGTACGCCCCGTCCTTCTCTGTCCTTTCTGTCGGTCCCCCAACGACCGGCCCAGGTGGGAAGAAGGTAAGGGAAAAGAAGGAGGAGCCGGGCTTGGCTGTCTCTAGCCCAGCCCACCTGCTTTTTAGTATTAATTTTTTTTAACTCTTTTAATAATTTATATCATTCTTTAATTTTTTTAAATAATCGATACTAATAATGCAAATGCTCCTAATTTTTATACGTAGTGCAATTTAATAAATGATTATTTTTGTTGAGGAGTTAAAAATTAATCCTTAATTTCCTATGTCATTAAAACTTAAATGAACATACAAAATTTAAGTGTCAGTAGGTATATATCTTGCAATATGTTGTATCTCCTCCTAGCTTGTTTAGTCATCACTGAATCTTGATGACTCTCGACTTTGTTTGGGCCCTCGATTTGGATGTTTGGTGCTTCTATATCTTTGCTTATTTATTTGCAATTGAGAACAAGACACGAAATGGCCGTTGGGACCTTGGATAGCACGTATTTGCATTCTTTACTGCACCGCACTTTCAATGATCACACTTCATTTTAGTACAGAAAATTGCGCTTGTTCTAGCATCCCGAGGCAACGAAGTTTGGACAGTGTTTGAACAATAGATGGGATTAGGGCTACCCGGGAAGATGGAGATTTCAGGATGTCCTTATTCATTTTATAAATTAACCGCATACTATGTGACATCCCGATTTTCCAATTCTATTTTCAATAAATTGAGACGAGCATTTCATTGGCACGCATATAGTTCTTTTCCTTGAGTTGGCCACTCATATGAAAACTAGTCTATTAGGTGAAGTCGTTAAAAGATTCTAATGCATCGGACTCGAGAATTTGACTAGGAAGTGATCTTTCGATCGAGCTAATCTGCAAGGCTCATTATGGCACAATTAAAAATCGATTAAAGACCGGAGATAGGTTGACTCGACAAAGACATATGATTGAGTGTGGGTGATTTCACCAGATTGCACAATTCTTATCGATCGACATTAGACCGACTTTTCTATCGATTGAGTACCCTATGTCCGTATTTGAAACCTTGAGATTACCTCGACAACCGAAAGTCGTCAATGTTTCAAAAATGTACATTGTGACTTGAGATGATCAACCACGGGTCAAATGCATGAAAATTTCTAAATGTTACTCGGTAGGTTAGGCCGTGCTAGTATCGTGCCAAAATGAAATTAACCGTGGAATTGAGATCGAATTTAGAAATTGGAAGTCTGGGTGTGTCACAAATCATTTTAGGAATATTGACTCATCTTCGGAAGATTTTTCGTGCAAAGCCAAGTTTTTCAGCAAAATAATCAGAGAATGGTTAATTTGGCTCAAGAAATTAGTAGGCTCGCCTTTTGGTCACGCTTTTGGGACTTAAGTTGGTTCTACGGACAAGTGAAAATGTGAATTGAAGTGCGGTGACATTGGATTAATTTTATGAACCCCAATAGGACTCAATTGGAAGATAATTGAATGGAATTGGAGAAATGAGTGTACAAGATTTCATACCACGGTGGAAAAATAAATTGCACCCATTGGAGGATCGTTGTGGGAGCTTCGTGTGAGTGGAAGATGATCTCATTTGAGGTCATGGCGGGCCATGTTTGAGGGATTAAAGAAAAAGAAAAAGAAAAAAAGAAATGGTCCCATCTCTCCCTCTCTCCTTCCTCTCTCTCTCCCCCGTCGCCTCTCTCCTCCATCTTGGTTGTGTGAAGATCAAAAAAGTGCAGAGAAGAAGCTAGAGCAGCCATGGCCGTCCACTCCTGCTCACACGCCGTCGTCGCCGTTGCCGGAGCTGTCGCGGTCACCGCTCGCCCGCTCGCCGGCTCATGCCACTGCCTCAGCCGCGCCTTCGTTTGCCCAAGCCTCCAGCTCGCCGTCCGGCGTCCCAGCTATTGCTTGACACTACTGCACTTCGCCGGAGTCTCCATCGCCGCCGCACATCCTCGCCAGCCACTGCCCGAGCTACCGCCCCTCTCCTCCATTGTTCCTCCACCCGAACAAGCACCGGATAAACTCCTTCGGCCCCAAGACAGCAGTTGTGGAAATGGGTATGGCAGCTCAGTTTTAGCCCGTTTTGGCCGGATTTCTGACCCCGGATGCTTGGCCCGCTTTGAGGAAAGTTGTTCCCCTCAACGTCCCCGTCGTTTTGGTCCACTTGGCTCGCTAATCCGGTGAGTTTTAACTCACTAAATCTTGATTAGACGGTTAATGATGCCCTAAGTGTGCTTAGTATAAGTTAAGTAAGTTTAGGTGGTTAGATTAATTTATTTGGTTGATGATTAGATTAGGGTGTTTAATTAAGTTAAAGTGTATTTAGTTTAAAGTTAAGTATGTTTATATTAATATAAGCTTTGATGTGACTTAAAGGAATTTGTTTTTGATTTATTTAAGTATTCCGAAATTATTAAATAATTTAATAATATATATTTATTCGAAATTATTAAAATATTATTATTTAAATAAATTTCGAAATAAAATTAATTATTTAATAAATTCCGACAATTATCTCGGGACCTTATTTGCTCAGAATTTCGTGCTGATCGTTGCTGTGTATTCAGATTTTGAAATTGATGGTTGGATATTATAAATTGAGTTTGGATTGCAAAAAATATGGATATTATTATTTAATTAGTTTTCGAAATAAATTTAATTATTTACTAAAATTCGAAAATTTCGTCGGGACCTTATTCTCTCAGAATTTCGTGCTAATAGCCATTGTGCATTTAGAATTTGAGTTTGGTGAATGGATGTGGCATATTGAGTATTGATTGTGGTAAATAGGGATTTTATTCATAAAAACCCAAGTGTCGGGTTTTGATGCAAAAATTAGATTTTAATGATTATATTAAATAGTGGGGTTTGAAAAAGTGAGATATTGGCTTATTGATTCGAAATCAGCGTGTCCTCAGACATGTGAGTAATTTGTAGAATATTTTTAATATTAAGAAAAATGGCCGGGATCACTATTTTAAGTGGAAGCATTGAGTGGAATGCAAAGTGTCTTGAGGCCGAGTATGATTTGGTTATGTGATAATTAAGATGAATCGTCCTGGGCTGTTGAGCCGGACTTGCCCTTATATGGGATGCCCACGCGGTGGTTGCGGGTCGCAATAGATTTTGGGCCCATGCTTCTTCAGGAATGCCGTCGACGTACTGATGAAGCCACGCTCCAAGGTGGGGAGGCGATGCCTGGCTATGTGCCAATAGATAGCCGAACTGTGAGTAGGCTATGCTATTGTGTGGCAATGAATAATAATTGGAATGCGTGCTAAGTGTGACTGTGATTTATATGAAAGTGATGGCGTTCCAATTGTTTGAATTATTATTACTACTTGAAATTGTGTGATACAAATTGTGCTAACCTGCAAAAAGGAATTAAGGCGAGGTAAGTTCTCTGTGTGATGTGGTTAGGCCACCCTTGGACGTATTTTCTTTCTAATATGGGTTTAGGGGGTTGAACTTGCTGAGACATTGTCTCATCCCGGTTTGGAGATTACAATTTCAGGTCCCTGGTGGACGGAGCGGCTAGATAGCTTTGGTTGGCCTTGAGGAGTTGCAGAGGTGAAGTCATAAGAATTGTAGAACGTGTCCTGCTAGTTGGTTTAGGATAATTCCTCTTTTGTCGAGCTAGTCTATTTTGTAGACAGTCCAGTGTTATATTTAAACCCTTTGTGCTTGTAAATGAGTGTTCGGTATTGCGATTGATTGCCTGATTTTCTATCCCAAGTTAAATGTAGTCAGGGGATTTGTTTCACTTCCGCATGCGTAATAAAATGAATGGGTCGGCGACGTATCCTGGGATGTCGCATATTTGGTCGGCCGCAGTGGAATGTGCGTGCGCTCGGGGTTCGGGGCGTGACATACTAGTATGGTGCAAAAATTCGATTATGATATTTGTGTCTTGTGGATTCTAATCAACCTCGCATCCGAGTTTTGAAAGATTGTGTCACACCTAGATACTTGGGTTGGTTCACGGATAGGACCTTTACAACAAAATGTTTTCTTGATTAGTTCTGGCGATGCTGGATTTGCCTGTGTAATGGCTAAGCTTTCCAAATTGACAATGCGAAGTTCTCTGCTTTCTTTTCGATCTAGCTCTATGAGAGTGATTTTGAGGGAAATGTTCAATTCGCCTTATTATTGTTTGGGCTACGAGGAAAAGGTGGTCATTGTGGAGGATGGAACGTTTCTTATATCTTTTCCCAACTACTTGTATCAAACTAACCATATAGGATGAGCATTTATCCCACCTACTTTTCAGTGTCAAATTTATCAAATAGGACGAGCATCTACTGAAAGAGATCTGCGAATATCTATTTTTTCATCTTTGTAGGTAACCACCGTATACAACAATTCCTATCACCATTTTGGTAAAGGAAAATTACAAAAAAAAAAATCCTAAATCTATTATAATTATGCTAATTTAATTATAATTTTTTTTTTGCCAATTGAATCCTAAACTTTTTGTATTTATGTCAATTTAGTTCATCTGACCAATTTTGGCTAGAAATTATTGATATGAACGTCAATTGTCTTATGTAATGCAAATAGTGTTGATGCAGACAATTTTCAATAAGATTTTAATAATTTTTTTTATCATTTTCTTTGTCCTTTTCTTTTTCTTCCTTTCTTCCTTTAGCTAGTCGTAGAACTTCAGCGACTGCCTAGAGGCGAGGCTAGCAGGGTTGACTTCACCTCTAGATGATTACTAAGGTTCACGACAGTGCCAAACTGTGCCAGGAAAGATGACCAGGCCTCATCTCTAGCTGATTTTTGGTCAAAGTTGGCAAGATTGACTCCTTTAGCAAATCTAGAAATGTTTAGTTTAAAATTGACATAATTAAAAAGTTTATAACTAAGTTGACATAATTACAATAAATTTTAAATTTTTTTGATATTTTTCCCATCAATAATTGTTGCCTCCGAAATCAGTTGTCCATAATCAGTATGTCACTAAGAACCATCTCACAATTTTCATATATTTTCCTTAACAAGCCCTCGAGCCTCCTTTGCGTCACCTTTCGCCCCCCCGAGGGTGCAACGTAAAACCCACTCACTTAATGAGATCCTAAAACTTTACAAAATATGACAGTGAATTTTTTCGAAGAGCTATATACAATGGTTGAGACCTCGAAATTTTGAACCTGTCTTGCACCAACGTTCCTCTATTGCCATCGAGGAAATTAATATAAGTTTAATGGCGAAGTTAACAATGGAAGGAATACAATATGTAGTTTTCCAACTTGGAACTTTGAAAGCCCTAGGTCTAGATGGCCTAAATGACCAAATCTATCAACATTATTGGGAAGTAATTAAATTGGGTGTTTATAACGAAGTAAAAACTTTATTCGATTATGAGCTTCTCAACCCTAAATTGAACAGAACCCCCATTACTCTAATCTCTTAAACTCAAAATCCAAAAAGACTAGATCAATTTCAACCAATAAGTTTATGTAATTTTGCATACAAAATCATCTCAAAGGCAATAGCGAAGAGATTGAAACCATTGCTCCATGATATAATAGAAATAGAACAAAGTGCTTTTATGGGAGAGAGGCAAATCTAGGATATTATTCTTATAGTGCAAGAAGTGCTACGTCAGCTATGCATGAGAAAGAGAAAAAGAAAGTTCCAAGCTATGCTGAAATTGGATATGAAAAAAAACATTGAAATAGAGTAGACTGGGATTTCTTGAAGGCATGCATGGAAAGATAAGGATTTTGCAAAACATGGGTCGATAGAGTGATGAAATGTGTATAAACTATAACCTTTAGTATGAAATTCAATGAAGAACCACCTTCCTTCTTTCACCCTACAAGAGGATTCAGACAAGATGACCATTTATCACCTTATTTGTTCATTCTAGTGGCTAATGCACTTTCAATGCTGATTAAGAAAACTGTAAACAATCAAGGGGATAAAACTGAACAAGTACTGTCCTACACTCTTGCCTCTTTTATTTGTGGATGATGCCATATTTTCCGTAGATGGAAAGGTAGCAAAATGTGGGAACCTTGCTTCAATTTTAAGTCAATACTATTTTGCTTCTGAGCAAGAAATAAATTTTAAACAAGTGAGGAGTTCACTTTAGCGTGGGCTACCCACAAAATTTGAGGTATAACATGGCCAGAATGTTAAGGCTTCCTAATATCAAGAAAACAAGGAAATACCTAGGAATGCTTTTGGATTAGGAATAACTAAAAATCATATGTTTGCTTGGATAAGTGCAAGAGTGAACATGAAACTAGAGGGATGGAAGGAAAACCTTATGACTAAAGCTAGAAAAGAAGTCCTAATCAAGACAATGGTCCAAGCTTTACCTGAATATGCTATGTCCATTTTTAAAATCCAAGTATTGATTTGCCAAGCAATTGAAAGGAAAGTTGCTGCCTTTTAGCGGAAAATAGTGAGTCAAGAATTGGACTTCACCGGAAGAATTGGGAGGTTTTGAAAACTCGAAATGATGAGGGTGTTGTGGGGTTTAGGGATCTTCTATCCTTCAAATAAGAGCTATGCTCGGGAAACAAGTTTGGAGACTATCTCAAAACCCAATCTCGTTGTGGGGCCAAATCTTAAAAGGATTGTACTTTCCAAACAAGACCTTCTAGCAAGCAGAGAAAGGGTCTCGCTCTTCTTGGGGTTGGCAGAGTATATTAATGGGAAGGGAAACAATTCCTAATCATGTTCAATGGTCATTTGGAATGGGAGAAAATATAAATATTCGTGAAGACAGATGGCTAAAGAGATGACGACCCATAGGGGGACCAGCAAACTTTGAAGAACCAATCAAAGTCGCTGAAGTGATCTTACAAGAGGAGAGTAGATGGGATGAACGAACCTTTTATTAGTTATCAGCTATTTGACGAGCAGATTGTAAATGACATTCTATTAATACCCTTGAAGACTAAAACTCTACTGGACAAGTTGGTGTGGACGGTCACCAAGTCAGGTGAATCCACGGTGAAGAGTGCATACAATTGGTTACGAGCACAACAGAGAAATCAATCCATAGAATAGGCATCATCATCATTTCAGCCACCTCACAAACTATGGAAGAATCTTCCTCTGGAATGTCTGCCAATGCATTGCCAACAAAAGACAACCTATTTAGGCGAAAGATATTACCAGACCCTAGTTGCCCGTTTTGTAGCCAAGATGCTAAGACAATCGAGCACCTTTTTTAGCTCTACCCTTGGACCAGTCCGATCTGAGAGGAACTTGTTCTCTACGAGAGGAACTTGTTCTCTAAGTTCAGATCTCGAATTATAGCGTTTTAGGAATGGAGATTTGGCTGAAAAACTTTCCGGAACAACGAAATTATTCATCTTTTTTGACATGATGGTAGTAACTCTATAGTGCATTTGGAAGGCCTGGAACAATTTCGTTTTTCGGCAATAGATTCCAAATCCAAAAGCCCTGATTGATTCCGTTCTCAACACATTCAGCATGTAGAGAAAATGGAACCTCGAAAAAACGGCCTTGGAAGCGGCGAATGGAGAATCGCCTCACACTGGGCTCCCACCGAGGCGCGGTACTCTGAGGATAAACATCGACGGCTCCTTGTGAAGGGGTCACCGAGAGGAGGTATCGCGTGCATAATCCAACATGAGTCGGGAGTTCTCAGGGAAGAATTTGCTAGATCTGCTCCAGCATGGCCTGTCGTATAGCTCGAAGCCCTGGCTCTTCTAGAAGGGCTAAAGTTCATGGAAGACAGAGAGAGAGAAGTGTTGGAGTTTCAGTCAGATTGTCTGGAAGTGGTCAAAGCTGTGAACAGTACAGATGTTGTGTTGTGGGAAGCAAACGCTCTTTTTATCTAGGCCCATGAATATATGGGCCAGCTCAAGAAGATCAACGTTTCTCATGTGGGTAAGAGTGCAAATCAAGCCGTAGATTGGGTAGCCAAAGCCCAGCATTTGAATATCCTCCCCCATAATTGGGTAATCCATCCCCCTAAATTCAATAAGATTTACTTTGTCATAATGCCCCTTTGTTGGGGCTTTCATGCGTAAGAACTCTTTTATCCAATAATACTAGTTTTTCCGACAAAAAAGAAGAAGAAGAGGTTTCTTGCTTTTACTTTTGTTTTATCTTTCATTTGTGGTGATTATACTAAGTTTAGCTTTCTTTAATTAATTTGACCAATAGTTATGTGTTAATATTTTAATTAGAAATTGTTATTCTTTTTCGCCAATATCATATTTGTCACTCCTCACTGAATGCCGGAGGTTTGCCAATCCATTCAGAAAATAAAAGCCAAAATAAATCATTCCCACTAATATGTTCTCTTTGATTTCTGTTAATTTTAATTCGATTTTTTTACTTATTTTACAAGGTACTATTTATTCTTAATTCTATTCATTTCGCTGTTAGTAACGCTATGTTTGGAAGATTGGGGAAAACGGTGGAGATGAACATTTGAGTGGAAAACGCTTAAATAATTTAAATTTTTTGCAAGATGACATAAAGGAGGGAAACTTTTAAATTATATGTATTTTTGTCCGATTTCAAAGTAGTTTTCATTTAAGAAGAGAGAGAGTATACAAATTTGGATGGAGGGATCGCTGGCTCAAATTTCACGTTAAAATTATTTTTTTATTAATATTCTATGCCCACGATAAATTTATTATCAAGTAACTTATTATCAAGTAAGTTCCTATATTCTTCTTTCTTGATTTTGTGATCCTCTCATTCAAGTTTGGATAAGAACTCTTTGTTCTTTTTCAATCAACTAGAATAATATAAAGAGATTATGAAAAAGAAGAAAAGATAAACAGGAAGAGAGATTATGATATTGTTGAAGGCCATATGTCAGCCTCCAATAAGTACACTTTCATACTTGGCTCTATATATATTATATTAGATCCTCACGCTTAAATTTGCAAAGATGCATTTGACCAAAAAAAAAAATGCTTCCACAAATATAAAGTCCAAAACCAAATGGCATACATAACATAAATTAAAAGCACACGATCAACCCCAGAAGTCCTTATGGGAAAATTGAAAGACATGTTGCCATGGTGATAAAGGATTAGATGCAGGAACAAGCTGAATCCATTCCCAAACAGGAAAGACAGCTTGACGTCACCTCTTGGCTCGTGTCGCCAAGGGTTGAGAGTTTGTCTGCATTCACTTCCCGTTTGCTCTCTTCATTCTCTTCTTCAACTGTTGAGCTCGGGTTGATATTGGCGAGTTGCTGAGCCACATCGCTCATTGCCGGCCTATTCGTACCACTTTGGTCCAAGCACTTCACTACAATCTCAGCTACGGTTCGTACTCTCTCCATTTCATCTTCACTAGCACCCTCAAAGTTTATGACATCATAGAGTGTGTCGCCCTTCACAGAAGAGATGAAACGATGAATAGTATTGATTGACTTTCCGGGCTCGGTAACATAAAGTTTCTTTCCCGTGAGCAACTCTACAAGGACAACTCCAAAACTGTATACATCACTTTGAGTTGTTATCATACCGGTGACTAAATATTCCGGATCGATGTACACCAACGAGTCTTTTTTCCGAGTGGCTACTATATGCCTATGCTCTGGTGATATGAGTACTGAAGTTCCAAAATCGGATATTTTCACCGAGTTGTTTTGATCCAAAAGTATGTTTGCTGACTTTATGTTGCCGTGAAAGATTGGGGGTTGTATGCTGGAGTGCATATAATTGAGTGCAAGAGCAGCTTCAGCAGCTATTTTGAAGCGTTGTTCCCATGAGATGGTCAACTCGCTCTGATGGATGAGTCGAAAGAGGGTGCCATTCGGAATGTATTCATAAACCAGCAATGGTATTCTAGTCTCCAAGCATATGCCTTTGAGCTTCACCACATTTTTGCAGCTTACGTTCATTAGAATTTCAAGCTCACGCTGAAAATCCTTGTTCAATAGAGACTTGTCCACATCTTTAGGCTTCTTGACCACAACCACGGTTTCCACGTGCTTCACTATTGTCCCTTTGCGGTTCAATAGTGTCCCTTTATGGACAGAACCAAAATGGTTGTTCCCGATCTTTTTGCGGTCATCATAGTTGTTGGTTGCTTTTGCTAGCTCCCACTCTGTGAAGATTCGAACTTTGTGTTGTTTTAAGCGCTCTCCTCCATTTCGTCTAAAATTAATCTTTTTGAGTCTCCACTGGATCGAGATTGAAGCAGTAATAGTTATACCAAATATGGACGCAGCTATCACTGTCAAAGAATATAATTTACCAAATGAATGATTCAAGCATGTAATCCTTATACAATCCACACACTTCATTCAAAGAAATCAATTTCAAACACAACCTATTTAACCTATTTTTACATAATTCCAAACCATCATTGTCAGATTTGGATGGTTAGACACTATTTCAAAATATAATCACCCAATTAAATAGTGACAAAAATGATTTTGGTAACAAAGGGGTTCCACATTATTTCTGATGTGAGAAATCTTATAGAAGTCCTTATTTAAAAACTCGACATGTGTCAAATTACATGATTAAATGCTTCTTTTTTTTTTCCATCATATTGGAGGAAACTCTAACCAATGGGATTACGAACATATATATATATATATATATATATATATATATATATATCCCCCAAAATCACATATGGATAGTGTTTATAATTTATGAACCCATCAATCGAAAGCCTGATCGAAAGAAATGTCCTCTGATCAAAGATGAAGAACGTTTATTCTTTACAATTGATTATTTTTCTGAGAGTAGTTTTAACTAGGGATGGGCACGAGGCTGGAGGGCGCATTCATTGCCACAGAACTGATTTTTTCCCCGGGAAGAATTAATCCACTTACTAGATGACCATTTGACATTTTTGTGGTCTTTTTTTTTTTTTATCATTTTTTATTAGAAAGAAAGGCCTCATGGGCGGAGCCTAATAGAAAAACAGTGGCATCATGGGTTGCTTCTGTAGAGTCAAATAAGTTCCAGCCTTTACGCATTAGTCAAAAGAGGCTCACGTGAAGATGAAGTGCCTGGAAAACAATCGTACCCTATTGCTCACCACTCTCCGACCTTGCATCTTCTCTAAAAGCAAGAGATTTGTAAAGAAGAGATTGTTCCTGAGGTTTCGCTATTATTATTATTATTACTACTACTACTACTACTATTATTTCAGTTTTTGTAAAAAAAAAAAAAAATATTGCAAATAAAATGAAAGATAAATATTTATATTTTTCTTCAAATGGTACCCGGGATGGATCGTCAATTGGGATAGTCGTGCCCCACCCGACTATAGTCTCACCTAGTGCCTTATAGACCATTTTTTGAGAGGAAAATTTGCCTCATCCAAGGTGACGTCCCATGGGGCAAAGATCCCCACGCCCCACAATCATCCTTGATTTTAAGAACCCCGCTCCTGCAAGCTTTTATCTGTAGATCCATTCCTTTTTTTTGAAGCTATTATTATCCAAAATTTTCACATTTAGTATATATTTTTAATATGTGTATATAACTTCATTAGCTTTAAAAATGTAGAATTAGATAATATATATTTATAATCTAACAAAGACTAATACATCCACTGCAAAATCTCAATTAAAGCATGGATTTTTACACCGTGCTCTTTCAGCTTAACCTCAAATTACACGAGGAATATACTAGGATTTGCCACGTGTCCAATAGCTTCACTTTTGTTTACTCTCAAAAACTTTATCTGCCTGTTTGTACTCCTTTTCTTTCTTTCTTAGATCTTTTTTCAGTTTCTCTCTTCTAAGGAATAATTAATTGAAATTTTGTGAACCATTCACCGTAGGATACCTAAAGGGAACCAATTTTACCCAAATCTAAATCAACAAAGATTTGTAAATTTGAATAATAATTACTGTAAAAGGATCTGGTAAAAAGCAAAAAAAAAAAAAAATGATATAGCCCAATCCAAACCATGGGTGTGATTGTTGAAGGTGAGTTGAGTTTTCAAAATAAATCAATAGAATATGAATCACCGAGTGAATAATGAGGGGATATATATGGAATTACCTGGAACAACTATGCCCTTCTTGCACTTTCCATGACGTGGGTATCTTTTTGGGTCCTTGCACTCATTGATTTCTACATCATGCAAGAGAGAAATTGAACCGTCATCTTGGATAATGGCAAAAACAATGTGAACCAGTCATTGCATGGACTTTAGTCTGCTAATGCTCCCCCATTTAAGTTTCTCTTACAGTATTGTGACAAGTGTTCACTCTCTTTTTAAGATTTTTCATCTTTCTCTACTTTCAATCTCCCTCTAAGTCGAATTTGAGCTCAACAATGGCATTGTTCCTTGCCATCAACGGAGATCAATGCTACCTCGAACTTTTACAATGATGCGCGTTCCCTGTATTGCAAGAGCAAGGCAAGGTTTCATCATTGCCATATTAAATATGGCCATTGGGGACGATGAGTGAGCCTAGAAAGGAGGGCATTGATCTAGAAATGTGCACATACTTTTATTAATTGAGCCACTATTCTATGAGTGAGGTGGTTGTGCTAAACTGCATATGTATCATTAGATACAATGTGCTCGTCAAATCTGTTCATTTAGAGGCATCTAAGTACGTGTATACCCCCTTCAATGACTATATATAGGCCCCAAAGGGAGAAGGCAGTTGGGGGGACAAAGGTTTGAGGGAGAAGGCAAGATTGTCATTACAACATGGGGATAGAGTTGTTAGAAATGATGTTGACCATGATGTTGGTAGGGTGGTGGCAATGACCTTGACCTATTCTATTATGCATAAAGTTGGAACCTCAAGAGAAGTATTTTCTCTATATCTGGATTTACTCAATCAAGTCTATCATAGCTGTTGATCAAGTGGAGTTAGGCGCCAAATATAAATTGGTCCTGGCAAAATTCCACAAACTTTATATGGGCCTCTCATTTAAATTAAACTAATGAGAAAACGCCTCTCTTTTCCCACTATCACTTTCCTCTCAACCTGCCGTCACCTCCACTGCCACCACTGCACAATCGTGCCACTAACGTTATAGCCATCGTGACCATTAGGTCTCCTCCAATCATGGAAGAGACTATCAAACAAATCTCATCTCCTTCACTGTGGTGGAGCGGTACCGGGCACTTGTCACTACCGAGATGAGGCACAAACTAGACTCATGAAGGAAGAGTGGCAGAGAGAGTCGTCATCTTTGTTGCTTGCGGTGGTGATGGCACTTAGGGTGCCTTTATTACGTGGAGAACTCAATAATAAAAAAAAAAAAATTTATTAGAAAGCATTTTCTAGGAAAATCATTTCAATCCCATAACTTTTTTTAGGCAAAAAAATTCGATTTTTTTTTATTTTTTTAAAATTCGAATTTAAGTTATTTTCAATTTTTTATTTTAAAAAATCGAATTTTTAAATATTATTAATTTCCTATTTTCTTTTCTTTCCTTTCCTTTTATTTTTTCGACTTTCTCTGCCATGACCGGTAGAGGAAGAAGGAGAAACGAAAAGAAAGAAAGAAAAGAGAAAAGAGGAAAAGGATAAGAAAAGAGAAAAGAAGAAAAGGAAAAGAAAAAGCAAAAGAAAAAGAGAGAAAGAAAAGAAAAGAAAAGAAATAATAATAAATTCGAGTTTTTAAAAATAAAAAATAACTAAAAATCGAATTTTCTTAAAAATTATTTTTTTCTAAGAATAAGAGTAAGAGTTTCATTAACCAAGGACTCTAATACAAAGAAAATATTTGGGAAAATGTTTTCCGGTTCTTGTAAAGTGGAAATCATTTTCCTAAATTTAAGTTTTGGTAGAAAAACCATTTCTGTTTACTTATTTTTCTAAGTGCACCGAATACTATAAAATGAGGAAAATGTTTTTTATGAAACAAATATACGCTTAATGTCATCTCCGGAGCTACAGTTGCTGATGTAGGAGAGGGAAGGTGTATCAATACGGGGAGAGAGAGAGAGAGAGAGAGAGAGAGAGAGAGGATTGTGGTGGTCCAATAGAACGTGCAGGCTGATGATGGTGGGCTCACCTAAGGTGGTGGGCGGATGACGGTGGCAGTGGCATTGGCGTGAGATGCTAGCCGGCGAGTGGAGGAATAAATTGAGGGGAGAGAGAAAGAGTAGCACAAATTAACCGGCAGCTAATTATATAGGTAAAACTAGATGGAATCAGTACATTGAGCCGCTACTTCTCTATCCGGCTCCTGCATGATTATTACTTAATTATTTATCCACATAATTCATTCGAGTGCGACAATGCATGAGGAGTCGTACGTGTTAATTACCTGTACACCCTAGGTTGCGAAGATAGGGATTCCCCTCGTACCCATTCTCGCAAACACAACGGTAACCCAGTCCATTGCCGAAGTCCTTACATTCCGTGTGGGGACCACAAGCATAGCTCGACCCATTCAGTCGAGCCTTTCGGCAAGTCTCGTCCGATTCGACCATCCAGTCCACAACAAGGCCGGGGGTGCTGCCCACATCTTGGAACTTCGGGAGAGTCCAGTTTGAGATATCGAATAACCTGTCGTCCACCACGAACGCCCGTGCACAGTAGCCATGCTGCCTGGCCGACACTTTTCGTTCGATGGAGGAGATATTAATGATGAGCGTCTCGAGGCCCTTTGGGATGGATGCTTGACAGCAACCTTGACCGGAGCAAGTGGTCCCGGGGGCGAAGCCAACATTGTCGGTGCAGTAGGAGATGCACCCGCTCCCGAACGTCCCTTCACTGTTGGCCACAATCGCGACGTTGTCACAGCCGAGAACGGTGAGCTTGTTATGGGTTTCCGAGAATCTGTACCGAGGGTTTGGGGATAGCTTGATGATGGCCAGAGGACTGCTTTCGTTTGCTAGCAGCATGCCATTCTGATCGTAGCACGCAAATGCTTCGGGGAGGCTGGCGATCATGGTCGAGTCCCCGACCGAGATTTTGCGTATCATAAGATTTCCCGACAGTAGTTGAAGACCGTTCCCTTCGACGTTGGTGCAGTTGAGCAAAAAAGCTTTGGACCTTGCACAATTGGTTTTGAGCCCGAACGGGAAAGGTACGGCCACGTTCCCACACTGGCGTTCGCACTTTCTGAGCACCTCGACAGCTCCGCCTTGTCGAAACCACCAGGCCACAGCCACCGTTAGAAGCCAATGCACTGCCTTCATTTCGAAGAAAACTCCCTCAAACTCTCTCTCGCGTGTTTTCGTCCGTTGTGGGAGCTTTGTGCTTATCTTTGTTAATAGAATGGAAGCCGTTCTCACCAACCCATTATATATACACAGAAGAATTGGTGAAATTAAGTACAACAATTGGGTCCCGCCAATGGAACAAATTGGAGGGACCCGATTGCATATATCAAAAAATGCAAGACAAAGTTAAAAAAAAAAAAAACAATATGCAAAGATTTTACACGTAAAGAGTAATGCGCCCTTAATCCTTGTCCTAGTGAAAGGGATGGTCACAATTAATAAGAAATTCAGGAAAAATACCAAAAAATATCTTAAATTTATTGTGCTTATGCCAATTCAATCATAATTTTTTTGATAATTTATCAATGTAATCCCTTCGGCCATATCGAATAACGCTAACGTGGTGGCCCAGTCAGCATTAATTGTCCTATGTGGCATGGTCAGTACAAATATAAACAAATTTTAAAAATTTCATATCATTTTTCCATTTTTTTCTTTTATTTTCACTGGTCAAAGACTAGCCACTGGCAAAGGTTGGAGAGGGCTTGGTGAGGGTCGCATACACTAGCCATGAATGAGGGTTGCCTCGTCGGCTACCGACAAGGGCTTGCAACACCTCGCCTAGTGGCCAATGAGGGTCGCCATGCCCTCACGAGCCCTAACCGATCGCAATAAAAAAAAGGAAAAATAAATAAAAAATAATTTTTTTTTTGAAAATTGCCAGAATTATCTATGTCAATGTCGGTAATACTATGTAAGACGGTTGGCATTTGGTCAGTGAATTCTGATGGACTATATAGACAAATTGTCACAAGGTTTATGACTAAATTTAGTCAAATTAAAAGGTTTAAAAGTGAATCGGCATAAGTGCAATATATTTAGGATTTCTTTGGTAATTTTCTTAGAGAAATTCTAAATCCATAAGGAACTACTAAATCTATTTTACTAAGTGATATGACAAGTTTCAATTGAGTTCTTAGATAAGTGAGATCTATTCTTTGAACGTTTGGCTTGTTAGACGCCAAAAAAAAATTAGTATATTAACTATTATAAAAAATTTAGAGCGCTACTAGCATAACGTCAACCGTTATGTTTTAAAATGACGGTCGTATGTCAGAGGGGATGTATACAACTGGTTTGTGGGAGTGGTGTCACGATAACTAGTGCTAAGAGTTCTAGAATAAAAAGACTATATTAATTAAGAGCTCTGAAGACAGGATTGACCTCCTATGCACAAACTAGTCAAGAGTTGATGTCACTCTCCTGATGAGGCCATACAAGCCGAAACTAGTTGTTGAGCTTAAAATGATGTGCTGACTCGTTCAATGGACTAGACATCTAAGCTAAGCTGGACGTGGTATGGCATTATATAAGGAAACTATTCACTATTGTTCTTTGGAATAGCTATTGAACGAAGGCTAGCCTAGTGTTGTATGCTCACCAGGCACTACACTAGCTATTCCGTGACAATTAAAGGAATTGTTGGCTCATGACACAAGCATGAAAACCTCCATTATCTTCATGGAATAATGGAGACCTCCCACTGCATATTTCAATTCATGGAATTGGTTTCGACCAAAAAGAAAAAAATCATGAATTTGGCAACGAGGACAAACTTTTGGAAATAATTACCAAATTTATCCTAAATCCATTATACAAAATGTCAGTTCAATTATTAACTTTTCAATTTTACCAATAAGGTTTTAAACATTTGCAAGTGAAATTTTAATCTAGTCCTTCTAGTTAATTGTTGCCAAAAATTACTGACATGATGTCTTGTCATCATCGACTATCTGACGTGGCACCCTAATGTGGACAACTTTACACGAGATAACATCCTATGTTTTAAGTTGTTTGATGCAATAATGTATGATGCCACATCATTTTGTGATGTAATTTGTGATAAATAAATTATTGAAGAGATTTTCAATGACCTAGATTTTTTTTTGGAAAAACAGTAATTTTACCATGGTCTCAGTGCACAATGACTTGAAATCCGACACTCCCTCAAATTTTCTCTTGCCTGTTATTCCTATTATTCACACATCCCGTCAGTCTTTCTACTTATTCATTATTTACCGGGAAAATAATCACGTGTCAACTATATATAAAATTGCTTGTATAGAGAGAATTTTGTAGTCGGTGGTGTTCTTATTAGTTTTTTTTTTTTTTTTCCTGAGTACCCAGTTGGGGAAAAGATGCGTTAGACACTGCCCCACATAAACACATGAAATCTTATCAATGAGTTCTTAAGAAACATGGGGAAGTATACTCTATGAAAAAGGGGTTTGATTTATAGGTATTAAATGCACCTACTACTACTACAAATAATAATAATAATAATAATAATAATAATAATAATAATAATAATAATAATAATAATAATAAAATTAAAAAATTATTGGTATATATTTTTTTATTGGATTGCTTAATACGTGGGCCGTAAGGATGACGTCTCAAAATTAAACGTTCAATCATTTAGTCAACAATTTGAGGTTTTAAAGCAAAATGATTCGACTAAGATGAAATTAATCAACTAATTATTCTGATCATGGAACCCACTTTTGGGCACTCATTTTTATATTGTCCTTCTCGCCCCTCTATCTAGACCAATCTAAGGTAACGTCTTTCACGGCAAAAACGAAACATAGAGAGCTACCTTTCATTAACCCGTGAGGACCCAGTTAGCTTGACGCTACATCGAAACATTAATATATATGCTCCGTATGTAGATGAGCCTAGTAGATGATCGACAACATCTAACAATTGAAATTCATCGGCATTTTGTGCTGAGTTCATGCAAGTGTGACCTAGATCCGCACTACAACCTCCAAGCCAAGCCACCACAAGATGTCACGGGAAGATTTGGTGACGGTGCACGAAGATTTATAAGTCTCGAAGTCTTTCGAATGACACGGCAAAATACGAGAGAAAAAATAAAGAAAAGAGAGATGGTGGGATTCCTTAAAAAAGCTGGTTATGCGGAAAAGATAATCGGGGAATTTAAGATAAACGTGTCGATCAAGATATGTACAATCAAATAGAGATATATGCACAATCTTAAGAGATGCAGAGAATCAAGAAAATTATCTAATTATCTCTAAGAAAGGAAATTATATTAGAGAAGTCACTAATTATCCCTAATATAAAAAATTTATGATTATCTCTACATAGAAGTCTCTTTCTTTTTTCCACTCCGGGAACTATTATTTTCTGAACGAAGTTACTTTTTAAATCTTGAATAACAGAGTTAATAATGTTCAGTGTGCAAAAAAGGTGGTCCTTTTTTGCATATCAACATATATGGTGTACTCCACGCATAGACTTGACATGTACCCATGACCGTATTTTTTGTCACATAAAGATGTAATTAATTTATCAAGAAAATTTAATCTTGCAATAATCTCAAGTATTTTCTAAAGATATACGGTAGTATTTGCTTAAATGAGATAAGCATCCGAAAAGTACATTGGTCACAGTAATTCCAAACAAAGGAATCAAAAATTGAAAAAGGGACTTGGTTGATGGTTATAAAAATATAGTTTAATACATTATTAAGTACTATAAAGAGTAATAATCTAGTTTTAGGACAATATAAAGATAACTTTGTTATAATTATATTATAGGATGCAAAATGAGATCTCTCTAAACCTTTTAACCACCTAATTTATGGGAAATGTTAAACGTTATTACAATCTATCAATGAGTCAACTACCTTCTCAAGCAAAATTACTTATGAAACATGTAACAACTCCGCCTAACAATCTATCAATGAATTAACTATGTTTTCTGAGGTAGTTACTAATACTGGCCGCCCTTTCCTCCCATTATACCTATCGAATAATATTTTCATAGTAACGCTATTGTGATGTACACTACTAAATTTAATTGCAGATTTTATGTTGTAAAGTTACATAACTGCAAGATGACAAATGCTCCACCAGAAAAAAAGGTAGAGTAATTATAGCATATACAACTAGTGTAAACAAAATTTTTCACAAGCGGGCACATATGCCATTGACTTGAAAGAATACAATGTTATAATTCTCAAATAAAGGGTGAATGAGGCTGTTTATGTAAAATTTCTTTTATATTGGTGGTGTATGATCTATTTTTCCAAAAAAGATAGAGTGAAGTATGCTTGCTAGATGATGTAGTATGCAATTGCTAAATCATTAAATGAAAGCACACTTTGTCTTGGGTCTGTTACTTTCAGTAATTAATCGACCCCAAGTATGTATGATGCTGCATTAGTTTGTGATGTAATATGTGATAAATAAGTTGTTGATACGTTCTTCAACGTCTTCGATTTTCTTTGAAAAACAGTAAGTTTACCGTGGTCTCCGAACATAATGACTTGAATTTTGACACTCCCTCCCAATTTTCTTTTCCTGCTATTCCTATTATTCTCATTTTCCGTCAATATTTCTACTCATAAATTATCTAGTAGGAAAATAATCACATGTCTATTACATATGTAATTGCTGGTATAGAGAATTTTGAAGTTGTGGCGTTCTTGATGAATTTTTTATTGTGAGTACCTTGTGGGAGAGACAACGAGCTAGACATTGCCCTAAATAAACATACGAAGTCTTGTTAATGAGTTCTTGAGAGCAATGGTTAAGTATATTTTATGGAAAATGATTTGATTTTTAAATATTAATTGCACCTACTACGACAAAAATCAGTGTCCAAAATTATCATTATATATCTTTTTCTGTTTGATTACTTAGTAATTGTAATAAGGGTGACCTCTTCTTAATATGTGAAGGTTTATTGTTGTATTGCATGTTCTTGCGATCTAATCCTCTAAACCATTAGTAAATACCATGTTATAGTAATTAAGATCACTTTTAGGAGAAGACCCATTTTGGCAGTAAATAGAACAACGATTTTACTTTAATTTTGATTGAATATTAAACGGTAACAGACTTGCCATCACAATCCCGAAAACCTTGAATGTAATTCAAAACAAAATATCGGAGTTTTTTTTTTTTGTCAATATAAAAAATCCAGAGTACTTGATTAAACAAATGTCAAGATTGCACACAATTCACCTGTAAATGCATCTAGTAACTATTTATAGAGAGGCTGGCGAAGCTGTTTTGAATGTGAGACGCGGCAAGAGGATCTATCGAATCCAAATTAAACGTGTAATCATCTGGTTAGTAATTTGAGATTTTAAAACAAAATAATTTGACTAAGATGAAAGTTGTCGCCAAATTATTCTGAACGTGGAGTGTTCTTTCGGGCAGTCATTTTTTTTTTAAATATATTATTGCTCCCCAAAATCGAGACCAAACTAAAGTAACCTATTTCACAACAAAAGCAGAACATATAAAACTATTTTTATTAATCTGCTTTTCTTCTTTATGCTGGCTTCGGACCGAGGTGATAATTTCGAATCCAAAATTAAACTTTTAATCACCTAGTTTGTAATTCGAGATTTTAAAACAAAATAATTTGACTAATATGAAGTTGTCGACAAATTATTCTAAACATGGAGTCTTCTTTCGGGCAGTCATTTTTTTATATTATTGCTCCCCTCAATCGAGAGCAAATTAAAGTAACGCGTTTCACAAAGAAAGCAAAACATAGAAATCTTTTTTTGTTAACCTGCTTTTCTTCTTTATGCTGGCTTCCAGTTGGCTCAAACCAGCACCCGAGGAAACATTACCAACACGCTCCGCCTATAAATAAGTTCAGTAGATCTCCAACGTTTATCTATGTGAGCTCCACATGAAACCAACATCATCTAACGGTTGAAATTCATTGGTATCTAATTTATTCGGTTAATACAAAGTGTGGCCCGCATGCGGACTAGATCCTCCAGGCCCAACGCCTAGTGATGGGAACGTGAGACACGCGACGCTTTCTCGGAGCAATAACAGGACAGAGAGAAAAAGTAAACAAAAGAGAGATTGTGGGATTCTCTGTGGAATAATCTTTTTTACTTCAGAAAATATTATTTTCTAAGAGAAGTCACTTGTCACTTTTCGAACTACCGAAATAATTACATTCCAATTTATTTTTTTTAATAGTCCTCTTATACGTATGTCAATAATTATTGAAAACTCTATGTAGACTTGGCATGTACCCATAGACATATTTAAGGCCATAAAAAGATGTATTAGAATCATCAAAAATGAAAATCTCACGATAATCTCAAAGAATTTTCTAATGACATGCGATAGTATTAGGTTAAATGAAGGCAATAGTAGTTCCAAAAGGAAAAAGCATTACTTTATTGTTATTATATTATCGAATCAAAGTAGGGTGTCTCTTAACCTTTAACCGCTTAATTTATGGGCCAATGTTAAATGTTATTCCAATCTTTCAATGGGGGTAATTATGTTCTCTAACAAAATTAATTTCAAAATGCGATTTTTAAACAGCAAATTTTTTTCATGCACCAAGGACCACTGGACCAGATCTATCATGGTTGTTGATTGTGCATATTGCACAAGTGAGTCCCATGTGTTCAATGATTATAATTGCATTGGGTTGATGGACTGAGTCCAAGCAAGAGATTCTTTATTTACAATGTACATCTATTGGTCATAGTTTGTTTTAGTTGGAAAGTTGCCTCTATTTAAACGTTACGAGGGAACAAGCCTAGGAGTCATGTCCTTTTGTATGCGATATTTCTGTGTTTAGCAATTAATGTGGTTAGGATTGCCTATAAGATGAAATACTCTCTCTTTTTCCAGAATTTTCTTGTTAATATCATGGATCGGCCACATACTAATATGATGTAATAAGTCGATCACTATGTCCATGTGAGACGAATTTTAGTCAACCTTATGATCGAGATTTGAAAAATTAATGCCACCTTGTTATGGAAAAGGATTTGATTTATAATTAGTTATTTCACATAAAACGATAAAAATTAGTATTAAAAATATTAGTATATATACTTTTTGGTTAATTAACAAGTGTCATGAAGTAATGCCTTCTTAATATCAGAAATTTATGTGATTTGTGCTACATGAAGATGCAATCTAAATCTCTAAATTATTAGTCTTTGTATAGTAAATAAGATCTGGACTTAGGTAAATCCTTAAAAGGCTTAAAGAGGAAATAGGTGGGAGAATCGCCCTAGGGTGGGAGACCCCGTGCTGTCCTCCGTATTCCCTTTTTAAAGATAGATAGCAAATTAGGGGCCCTACGATGGGGAAGATAGACTCCATGTTAGAGTGTGCTTGCACACTCTAGCTATCGTTAGTTAGGCTGGTATAGTAGCCACTTACGTATGGGGTGAGTAGGAGTGGGTGAAAAGCCCACTACGAAGCTAGGGCACCTTACGGCACTACTCACAACCGCAAGCTAGCTAAGATGCAATCTAAATCTCTAAATTATTAGTCTCTGTTTAGTAAATAAGATCACTTATGGGAGAAGACTCTACTTAGGCAGTGAATTTACCACTAGATTTTAATTTGAATTAAAATCATCCTATTTAAAAAGGTAATTGACTTGTTATCAAAAACTATAAAAATCTTGCAACGTAGTCCAAAATAAGTTATTAGCATTTTTCCATAGTACAAATTATTTAGACTATTCGACTTAAACAAATGTCATGAACACATGCAATTCATCTGTTCACATGCATCTAGTAAAGCTCCTCCACAGTGTGTTTTGACGAGATTTATTCTGGATATGAGACATTATGATGGAATTTATCTCATATAAATTAAACGTCTAATCACTCAATCGATAATTCGAGAACTTAAGACAAAAATTTGATTAAAAGTTATCACGAATTGGTTTTGATCGTAGGGTCCTTTCAAACCGTCAGTTTTTATATTAGATACAAAGTCCTTTACATCCCTCCCTGTTGGCCAAACTAAAGTAACGTGTGACACAACAAACGTTAAATATAGAAAAGCACCTTGGATTACTATCTGAGGGAAATCTTTAACTTTGTTCTGGATTCGGACCTGCTTGGTCTGGCCTTGGGCCCGATAAATTAAATAGTAACATGATCCACACGTAAACAAGCCCAGTCGATCTTCGACTTATTTATGTGAGCCCCATATAAGACCGACCTTATCTAAAAGATGAAATTCACTAAGATCTTGTGCAACAGGTTCATGCAAATGTGGCTTGGATCTGCCTGGTGACCAACAGGCGAGACGTGATGATGGTGACAAGAGACTCGCGACGCTCTCCTTGTGCACGAAGACTTCCCAGCCGTGTCGAAGTCTTTCGAAGAATAAGACAACATGCCAAAGAAAAAAGCATACAAAAGAGACGTGGAGTTGTCTGTGATCCATCTGGAGAATGACATTTCTCAGTGACGGAACGTGGATTACACGAAGCGAGGCGTCACGTGGGAGAGACGACTGAAAGATGCCACCACTTGGTTTCGTCGGAGCGACAATCATTGGCTAGATTCCAGAATTTTTATTGCCATGGAGGGCCAGTTGGAGCACAGGGGTTCCACAAAGCGTTACTCAGTCCTCGTTGTTGTCATATTAAGAGATGCATTAAAATCATCAAAAAATAATAACCTCCAGTAATCTCAAGAATTTTCTAATGATATATGCCTTTATTTGGTTAAATGAGATTGGCATCCAAGAAAAAAAACATTTGCAGTAGTAGTTCCAAACGAGGAGAAAAAAAGGGACTTGGTCGGTGGTTATAAAGGTATAATTAAACATACCATTGTTTTCTAGAAATAATAATAGCCTAGTCATTTGACCATGTAAAGCATGACTTTACTTTTATTATATTATCATATGCAAAATAAGATCTTTGTTAAACTTTAACCACCTAATTTATGGGAAAATGTTGAATTTTATTTCAATCTATTATGGGACATCAATGTTCTCTAGCAAAGCTACTTACGAAGATTTCTTCACTGGCAAATTTTTTCATGCACCAAGAGCATTAGACCAGATACATCATAACTATTGATCGTGTAGACGCTATAAGTAAGTTCCACAAGATCAATAGCTGCAACTGCATTTGGTCAATCGATCAATTCCAGGCAAGAGTCTCTTTATTTACTGCAATGTACTTTCATTGGTAATAGTTCATTTCAGTTGGAAAACTGCATCTATTTAGAGGTTTTGAGGCAACGAACCTAAGAGTCGCGTCCTTTTGCATGCAATATTTGGGTTTTCAACGACATATGAATGGGACTGCATGTAAGACAAAATACTTCCCCTTTTCCTAAAATTTTCTTGTTAATATTGTGAATTCGTCGCCTATTGATATGACGTAATAGGTTCATGTGATGTGAATTCTAGTCAACCTTGTGTTTGAGTTTTGAAAATCATTCTACCTCGTTATGGAAAAGTAAAATTAATTACCCAAATAACGATATAAATTAGTACAAATAATTATTAATATACATTTTTAGTTTGGTTACTTAACGAGTCTTATAAGGTGACACGTTCTTATTATGTGAAAATTTACAAAACTGTAGGAAGTTGAGATCTAGATCTATAAATTATTAGGTACGATGTGTAGTAATTAAGATCATTTATAGGAGAGGACCTTTCTTAGGCGTTAATAAAATAACCACCATCATTTAGTTTTGATTGAAGCCATCTTATTTTAAAAGGATGATCGATTTTTTATCACAGCCCCAATAATTTAGACACGTAGTCCAAAACATGTTATCAGCTTCTTCTTCTTCTTCCTTTTTTTTTTTTTTTTTTTTAACTTTGTAAAGTATCTAGATTGTTTGATTTATATAAATGTTACGAACACATGCAACTTGTTTGCTCAAATGCATCTAATAAAATTTCTTCTACAAGATGGCTCATGAGGTGGGAGAATTACCAAAAAAGTTCTAAACTTATTGCAATTGTGTCAATTCAGTTTTAAACTTTTTTTTTTGGGTCAATTTAGTCCTAAACTTTTTATAATTGTGCCAATTTAGTTTATCCAGTCAAAATTGACCGGCCAGTGGTGACATGGATGTTGACGGGGGACAATCAATCGATGAATGCTGATGTGATAATTTTTAAAATCTATATATATATATATATATATATATATATTTCTAATTTTTTAATAGGCGAGGGCCGATGAGGTCAACCTCGTTGACTGCTGGCTAGGTCAACCTGGCTGGCCACTGGCGAGGGTGAGGCCTTGCCAGATTTGGCGAGATCAGCCTTGTCGGCCATTGGTGAGGGCGAGGCCCCGCCAAATTCGGCGAGCTCAGCCCTCGACAAGGTTGGGTGAGGTCGAAACTTGTCAAATCTGGTGGGGCCTTGTCCAACCAAGCTGAGGGTCGACCTCACTAGTGACCGATGAGGCTGCCGTCGCCAAGGGTTCCAGCGAAGGTGGGGAGGGAGAGGATGAGGAGGAGGAGGAGGAGGAGATGGTGGAGTGGGTGAGGAGATGAGAAGAGAGGCGCTGCGGCTGCGGCAGTGGCGGTGGGGAGAACGAGGTGGGGGAGTTGCTCCAGCGGTACTTAGAAGATCAGGCTGAGGCTGGTGGGATCTGTGTACGAGTGTGGGGACGATGGTGACCAAAACGACGGGGATGTCGGGTTTCTCTGGCGAGGAGCCTCATCGGCCACTGGCGAGGTTGACCCTTGCCTTGGCTAGGCAAGGCCCTACTGGATCTGGCAAGGCTCGGCCTTGCCCAGCGTTGGCGAGGGCCGAGCTCGCTGGATTTGGCGAGGCCTTGCCCTCGCCAGTGGCCAATGAGGTTGACCTTGCCGGCACTCGCCTCCAGCCAACGGGGGTGTGTGATATCCTGATTTTCAAACTCTGTTTTCGATTGAATAAATTGGGCCCTTCATCGATGCGCTTATAGTTCTTTTCTCTGAGTTGGCCACTCACGAGATAATTAGCCTATCGGGTGAAGCCATTAAGAGATTTTAATACAATATACTTGAGAATTCGACTAGGAATCGACTATTCGACCGTGCTAGTCTGCAAGAGTCATTACGACACTATCAAAATTGATCAAAGACCGGAGATAGATTGATTCAATAGAGGTATGTGACTAGTATGTGGGTGATTCCACTCGATTGCAAAATTTCTGTCGATGGGCACTAGATCGATTTTTTTGTCATTTTGGTACCCTGTGCTCGTATTTGAAACCTCGAGATTTTCACAACAATCGAGAGTCACCAATGTATTGAAGAGGTACATTGTGATTCGACAATAATCGATCATGGGTCAATTGCGCCAAAAATTTCTAAAAGCTACCCAGTAGATGAGGTCACGCTAAAATCGCGTTAGATTGAAATTAACCACAAATTTGAATCCAATTTCATAAATTGAAAGTTCTATCACATCACGATTTATTTTAGAACCGTCGACGCATCCTTAGAAGATTTTTTTGCAAATCGATATTTTTGGTGAAAATCCAAAATAGGGTCGTTTTTGTCTGGAAAATTCAGGGGACCATTTTTTTATCGCGTTTTTAGAATGCAAGTTGATTCTACTGGCAAGGAAAATTGTGAATTGAAGTGTGGGCAGCTTTGTTGGATTTATGGGGGCCGAATTGAATCAATTCAAGAAGAAATTGAAGTGGATTTGGGGGAAAATGTTACAAATTCGTAGCCCCCATGGTGTGCAACCTTTTGGACCACTTAGCAAGTGTGTTGAGGTGGCTCTCACAAAGTTATATTATCGTGTAGTACTTAGCCCTTGACTTCGCATGACAATAGCGCAAGGTTCTAGAGGTGGCTCCCATGTGACTCAAGTCGCCTTGTAGCACTTGTTGGAGAAAACTCCTTTGTTGTTTTGAAGTTAACCAAACTTACTCAAAGTCTATTCCAAAGATTTCCGGACTCTAATGACAAAGTCTAAAGACGATTAGACTTTAGTGTCAAAGTCTGAAGACGACCCAACTTTAGTGTCAAAGTCTAAAGACTCCCAGACTTCGTGTCAAAGTCTGCCCACTCTGACACATTTCAGACTAAATGAAAGTGAAGGATGAAGATTTTTCTAGATAAGGAATTATCTTTCTTTCTTGAATGATTTGTTTCGAGTGGATTGTATATAGCTTTCTGGTTGGATATATCACCTACAAGATTGATTATCTTTATTGAAATCAATTTAGATATATCATATCTTTTCTAAGGCAAGTAATTTTGGAAAAAATCTACTTATGGAAACTATGATCCTGATTGTATGAGCGAACGGGATTGACGAGCTTTCATCACAATCTTCAAACGGCTCGAGATCTTTTTGATTGATTCCATCAAACGGGTAGATTAAAATAATTCATTTGGAAAGTGCCAACGGTCGATAAGGCATGAATGAGTATTTAAGGTGGACTCTCCAGTTGTTCGATAGAGTGTGTGAAAGAAGAATTTGACAGTCTAAAGCTTACAATTTTCTTGTCATTTGATATTCTAAGCTCAAAGTTGTACTCAAAAGAGAGAGAAACTTATAGTGTGACTTTGTGAAAGAGTAGTAGAAACTCTTTAATGTGAAGTTAAGATCACAAGGCTGTAAAATCTCTTTTGATTCTTAGTGGAATCCAGCCAGTAGGCTATCAGCGTGGAGAGTGGACGTAGGCTTGATCTAAGCCGAACCACTATAAATTCTGTGTTCTTATACTTTTCCCTGAACTCCTTATTTTGTTCGTAGTTCTATTTAACTGCTAAAGTCTGAACTTGTTCAAAATCTGTTGTTCTTTAGACTGAGTTTCAAAAGCAAATTATTTCTATTGTTCTTAGCGAAAAATTGTCATCACACCTATTCACCCTCTCTAGGTGTTCATACTAGCACTTATAATTGGTATCAGAGTTTTGTGTGCTTATTTCATTGAAGTGTTTTTACTTCTAAACTAAATATCTATGGCTAGTATTTAGGCTCTAGGATTGGTTGAAGGTCAAAGCAACACCAGACTTCCTTACTTTGATAGAAAATGAGTATAATGTTTGGAAGAATAAGATGAAGGCTTTTCTCAGATTCAGAGATCCTCTGGAGTGGGATGTGGTAGAAAAAGGGATCAATCCCAAAGCTACATCAACCTTAGAAAGAGGAAAAGAAGCTGTAGATGCTGACAAAGCAACACGAGTTGAATTTACCAAGAGACAAGCTCTTGATGCGAAAGCAATCTACTCTTATACTATACCTTATCTCTTACTGAGTATAACCGAATTTCTTCTTGTAAAACAGTGAAAGAAGTTTGGGACATATTGCATGTTACCTACGAAGGAACTGATCGAATAAAGGAAACAAAAATTAATATTCTACTTGGACAGTTTTGTTGGAGAAATCTTTCCAGAATATTTTGAAGCTGACAAAACGTTTCTATCAGTCTAGTCTGGATATTTGCAGACCGACAGTTTAAAGTCTGAAGACTTTATGATTACCAGACTCAAGACTCAAGACTCAAGACTCAAGACTATTCTCACTGACAGTCTTTCTAATCCAGTGACGAAGGAAATCCAGAGCCTAAGTATATGGTTGAGGATTCAATCCTATCCTCTGGAGAAGATCCCTTGGTTGGATAAATATTTCGAATTCTTTTATTCTTATCTAAGATCGATTAAAGATCCGATGGTCGACGAAATATTCTTGGAATGTTCTATTCTTGGAAACCAAGATCCTGATTGTATGGGCGAACAGGATTGATGGGCTATCATCAGGTTTCTTAAATAGCTCGAATGATCTTCTTGATTGATTCTGTCCAACGGGTAGATTGGAAGAATTCCTTTGGTAAGTGCCAACGGCTATGATGGCATAAAGGAGTATAAAAGGAAGACGTTCTAGTTGTTTTAAAAACGTGAACGATAGAGAAATTCCAAAGTCTGAAGCACCTTGATTATTAGTCGATACAATTCGAGCGAAATTGTATACACAGAGAGTGTTTATACTTGGTGATACCTTGAGCGAGTGTGGTAGATCATCTACTCTTAGAAATCAAGGAAGATCAACATTGTAACATCTCTTTGTTCATAGTGGAATCCAGCCAATAGGCTGTCAGTGCAGAAGAGTGGACGTAGGCTTGAATCAAGCCGAATCACTATAAACCGCGTGTTCAATTTTCTCTTTCCTTTACTCAATTTTACGATTAATTCTTAATTGTTGCAAATCTTTCAATTGTCTAAGTATTGTGCAATCATCAAGAAAATTTTTATATACCTATTCACCCCCCTCTAGGTACTCGTACTAGCTATATCAATTGGTATCAGAGCTTATGTTCTTACTTTATTTGAAGTGTTTTACTTCAGAGTAAAAGATCCATGGCTAGTATGCTAGCACCAGGGTTGATGAAAGGGCAAAGCAATACCAGACCACCCTACTTTGATGGAAAGGATTACAACATCTGGAAGAACAAAATGAAAGCTTTCCTACGGTCAAAGGATCCTCTGGAATGGGACGTTGTGGAAAGAGGAATTACTCCAACTGCTGCATCAGTATCTAAAAGGGGAAAGAAACTGTTGAAGCCAGCGGAATGTCTCAAGAAGAGATAAACAAGAGACAAGCACTCAATGCAAAAGCAATTTACTCTTTATATTGTGCTTTGTCACCAACTGAATATAACAGAATATCTTTTTGTGTTACAGCAAAAGAAGTCTGGGACAGATTACATATCACCTATGAAGGGACAGACCGAGTGAAGGAGACCAGAATCAACATTCTCCTTGGTCAATATGAAGCCTTCAAAATGAAACCAGGAGAATCTATAACAGACATGTTTAGCCGTTTTGACGATATTGTCAATGGTCTTGAGAATCAAGGACAGAAAATTTCTGATCCCATGAAGGTGAACAAGCTACTGCGTGGACTCTCCAAGGATTGGAATCATATAAAGACTTCAATAAGAGAGATGTAAAGAATTATGCCATTATCTGTAGACGAGCTGATTGGAACTCTTCAGTCTTACGAAGTGGAACGAATTAATGAAGACGAAGATCCAAGAGGTAAGAAATCCATTGCATTAAAATCTAATGATGATTCGATGATACGATTCTCAAGAAGATCTGGACGATGAGGAGCTTGCTCTTATGATAAGAAGATTCGAAAGCTGAATAGAAAAGGAAGAAGGTTCAACTCAAAGAAACAAAGTTTTCGAAACAGCAAACCAAGTTTGTTGATAATGAGGAACCAAATAAAGATGTAGTCTCGCTTCGAATGTAAGAAAAAGGGACACATCGTACCCAATTGTCCTCTTCTCAAGAAGAAGAGAGGAAAAGCTGAAAAGTCTCGAAAAGCTCTCAAAGCCGAAACCCGGAGCGATACGAGTGTGAAGAAAGTGATGAGGAATATGCCAACCTATGTCGATGGCACAATCGACTCGGACTGGATCGACTCGGACATGTGAATTTGAGGTAAGTGATTTTAAAATCCCTATCAAAGTTTCTAAATACATTGATGAACTGTGTTTTAGTCTTAAGATTTCTCTCAAAAAGATTTCCGAACTTAAAAAGGAAAACTCAGTTCTAAAACAAAAGGAAAACATTTTAGAAGAAAAAGTGAAAAGTTTAGACTTGAATGTTTCTACTCTCAAAGAGAATGAAGATAATCTTTCGAAAGAAAATGCTCTCTTAAAAACTGACTTGTCAAATATTTCAAAGAAATTTCCAATAGGGTCTAAAAAACTTGAAAAAGTTCTTTCAGTTCAAAGACCTTACTTCAATAAGTCTAGTCTAGGTATGACAGCAGAAACAATCCCCTTGATTGATTTTCCGAAAGTAAAAGAAAGAATTAAGAAAAGACCGTCGAGAGAGGCTTACAAAAATCATTTCAAGAAAGTTTTTGTAAAATCTGTAGGTCGAAACACTCTAAGGTGTTCAAAGTGTAACAAATCGGGATCACTTTGAAAAAGAGTGTCCTATGGTTTGGAAGCCTGTTAAGAAAATATGGCCTAATAATGCTTATCCTACTAACGCCAAAGGACCCAAGAAAATTTGGGTACCAAAGAAACCTTGAGACTCTCTTTTGAATGCAGGTCTCTGTCAAAAAGAAGGTAAAGTGGTATCTTGACAGCGGATGTTCAAGACACATGACAGGAGACTCAAATTGCTTCATAAAGCTTATTCAAGTAAATGATGGAAAAGTTTCATTTGGAGGAAACAACAAAGGAAATATTGTGAGATTTGGAACTGTGAAAATTGGAAATCTCACAATAAGCAATGTCTCTCTAATGGAAGGACTCAACTACAATCTTCTCAGCATTAGCCAATTGTGTGATACTTTGGTTTCAAGATCTCCTTTCAAGAAGGCATATGTTCTGGAATTAGTAAAGACTCGACTCAGTCTTTCATGGGTCGAAGGCATGGAAATATCTACCTCCTTGATGTAAAACCAAATGAAGCACAATGCCTAATCTCAATTCAAGATGAAGCGGTCTTATGGCACAGAAAGCTTGGCCATGTCAACATGAAGCAATTAGCCAAAATCTCATCAAAGAAGCTTGTTCGAGGTCTACCTAAATTGCCATACCAAAAGTCTGATTCATGCACTCCATGTATTCTAGGAAAGCAGTTGCTGCATATGGATCTCTTCGAACCAACAAGAACCCAGAGCATTAGAGGTAAGAAATATTGTCTAGTGATTGTGGATGATTACTCTCGCTTTACCTGGGTATATTTTCTTGCAAGTAAGTCAGAAACCTTTTCGTACTTTGAAAAATTTGCTAAAAAGGTTCAAAATGAAAAAGGATGTGCTATCTCAAGTATAAGAACAGATCATGGAAGTGAATTTGAAAATCAAGATTTTACAAAATTTTGTGATAAATCTGGTTTTAATCATGAGTTTTCCTCTCCATACACTCCAAAGCAAAATAGAGTTGTGGAAAGAAAGAATAGATCTCTTCAAGAAATGGCTAGAACACTTTTAATTGAAAGTAAAATTTCTTCTCGATTTTGGGCTGAAGCTGTTTCAATAGCATGCTATATCATCAATAGAGTCTTCTTAAGACCTATTCTAGAGAAAACCCCCTATGAATTGTTCAAAGGTAAGAAGCCTATTGTTTCATACTTTCATGTGTTCGGTTGCAAATGCTTTATTTTGAAAAATGCAAATGATCGAGTTGGTAAGTTTGAAGAAAGATCAGATGAAGGCATCTTCCTTGGATATTCTACATCAAGCAAGGCCTACACAGTCTATAACAAGAAAAGCCAGTCGGTGGAGGAATCAATGAATGTCAAATTTCAAGACTCAACGCAAGATGAATCCAGTCAAACTCAGTATGAAGAATCTGAACCTGCTCCAGACCTTCCAAGGCTTACAACTCAAGAAGCATCTCAGACTCTGGAAGTCCAACATCAAGATGCTCATGAAGACTCAAATAAAGAAAGAGATCATCAACCAGGCAAATCAACCAGTAACTGGAAGCATAAGTCCAGTCATCCCAAAGATCTCATTATTGGCGAAATCAATGAAGGAATCCGCACCAGATCAAAAAGGCGTGAAGAATCTAGTGCTGTGGCTCTCATTTCTGAAATTGAACCAAAAAGCATAGAGGAAGCTTTATCTGATGAAAGTTGGATCGAAGCTATGCAAGAAGAACTCAAACAATTCAACATCAATGATGTCTGGGAATTGATATCTAAACCAAAAGGTAAAACTATTATTGGAGCCAAATGGGTATTCAGGAACAAGATGAATGAGGAAGGAAAAGTCGTACGAAACAAAGCAAGACTCGTGGCCAAAGGATATACGCAAGAAGAAGGAATAGACTATGACGAGACTTACGCACCAAAGGTTAGAAGCTATTCGACTATTACTTGCGTTTGCTTGTTATAAAAATTTGAGGTTATTCCAAATGGACGTCAAAAGTGCGTTCCCAAATGGATTCATCCATGAGGAAGTTTATGTGGAACAACCACCTGGGTTTGAAGACCCAAAGAAGCTAGACTCAGTCTTCAGACTGAAAAAGGCCTTGTATGGTTTAAAGCAAGCACCTCGAGCTTGGTACGACAGACTAAGTAAGTTCCTAATACAGAATGGTTTTGTCAAAGGTAAAGTAGATACTACCTTGTTTATCAAAAAGGAAAACAAAAGCTTTTTACTTGTTCAAATATATGTGGACGATATTATTTTTGGATCCCCTAATGAAAGTCTATGCAATAAATTTTCTAAGTCTATGCAGGATGAGTTTGAAATGAGTATGATGGGAGAGTTAACATTCTTTCTTGGACTCCAAGTAAAACAAATGAAGGAAGGTACTTTCATTCATCAAGAAAAGTATGCAAATGATATTGTTAAAAGGTTTGGATTGGAAAAGTGCAAAAAGACCGACATACCAATGTCATGTTCTCTGAAGATAGACAAGGATGAAGAAGGGAAGAAAGTAGATCAAAAGCTGTACAGGAGCATGATCGGTTCACTTCTTTATCTTACCGCTTCTAGACCTGATATTTTGTTGAGTGTTTGCATCTGTGCTAGGTTTCAATCAGATCCTAGAGAATCCCATCTCAGTGCTGCGAAACGCATTATCAAATACGTTGCCTTATCTTCAAGCATCGGTCTTTGGTATCCTAAGAAGGAGACTTTAATCTTCTAGGATACTCGACGCAGATCTGGCCGATTCTTGCGAGTCGATAGAAAGAGCACTTCGGAACTTGTCAACTGCTTGGAAATAGGACAGTGTCTTGGTTCTCAAGGAAGCAAAGCACGTGGCTCTCTCAATGACATGACGAGTATGTAGCTCTTGGAAGCTGCTGTTCGCAAATTCTATGGATAAAACAACAGCTACAAGACTTTGGGATTGAAGACTCATGCACGAAATCAGATGTGACAACACCAGCGATAAATCTCACCAAAAATCCAATCCTTCATTCAAGAGCAAAGCATATAGAGATTCGACATCACTTCATTAGAGATCATATTCAAAATGGAGAAATCTCAATTCAATTTGTTGATTCAAAGAGTCAACTAGCGGATATATTCACAAAGCCTTTGGAGAAAAATCAATTCGACTTTATCCGTTCCGGGCCCCGTTTGTTTGTACTCAACATTTTGAAGCTTGAAGAAGTTAAAGTCTAGAGACTCTAATCTCTCGACTCTTAATCCTCGGGCGAGCTCGAGCTCGCCCAGCCATGGCGAGGCCGACCTCGCCCCGGGCGAGCATTCATGGCTATAGACTCGTAAGTTGCTATTTTATCTAAACTCGAAAAATTTACCAAACGTACGATTTTTCGTTCAGTTATTTTATAATCTATGTGAAAATCAAAAACTTGTCTTTTTAAAAGGATTAATTTTGGCAATTATTGATTTTGAAAAGAAGTGTTCGTACACTTTCCTTGTGCCGATTGAACTTCCCTTTTCAAAAACTGAATTATATATATACAATTTTTTTTTCCAATCTTCAAAACCCTAAAAGGCACTCTCCTCCCGATCTTGTTTTTACTTCTTGTTCATCTTTGAGAAAGTGGTCATCTTTTCTTGGGAAAGCAAGTGAAGGAATCTTTCAATCGACAAAGAAAGATGTCTTCTTCGAGGAAATCATCCAGAATCGCAAGCAGGGGACCACAAAGAATGGAGAAGGGACCGATACATTTCGATCTGACCGAGGAAGAAGACTTATCAAGTCAGCAACAAAGCCCGATTCACTCTCATCCACGTCATTCAACACCTTCTACCCCACAAGGTGCAAGTCAACTTCTGGAGGAAGAGATAATCGAGGAAGCCGACCCCGTAAGAGTCCAAAACCTTCCTTTATCTATAAGCTTTATCGTGCGTTGAAAAGCACTCGTTACTCCATTAAACTATATAGATGAATTTCTTAAGGACAAGAATTATGGGAATGAGTATCTTTTTCTGGGAAAATGGAGGAATTGGGAGTTGCTCCGAAAGGAAAGGCGAGGACGCACTTGTGAACATTCCAAGTGACCCTCGTATGCCGTGACAAAATCTGATTGAAGGGAACGATGATGACGAAATGTTCCTTGAATTCCAATCTAGAATGGGTGTGGCAGCAAAGGTGAAAGGAAATCGGATGGATTTGTTCAAATCAAAGGATCAGGAGAATGTGTATTTCAAACTGTTGAAAAAAGGGGTGATAAACCCTAAAAGTGTCGATTTTGACTTCCTGGATGCCATCAACATGAACTTAAGAGAAAAGTTCAATTTGCTTCAACTTGAGAAATTTTGCTCCGACACCACGGACGGTTATGCACAACTGACCACATATTTCTATTCGAATCTCAGCTTTCTAGATGCGAATAGAATTTCATTTAGTGTACAAGACCAAGTCTACGTAGTAGATGTGGACATGTTGGCGGACATAGTTGGAGTTGAACGAGGACGTTATCATCCAATCAAAGTCTCAACTGCTCGTACTACTCTCGGAGCTTATCAAAGATAGGGATACGAGAAGAAAATTACCTACTCAAGGATGAATGCCATCAACATTATGCTTCATAAAATTGTGATCAACTGTCTCGGACCAAGTCTACATCAAAGACTGCCGTGTCTAATTCTGAAGCAAAATTGATGTTCGCGATCAACTCAGGACGGAAGTTCTCTCTTCCTCACACCATTCTCTTCCACATGTACAGAGCAATGTCAAAAGACAAGGGACAATTGCCTTATCTAGGTCTGGTGACCAAGATCTTTAGACACATGAATATTGAACCGCCACATACACTTTGTGTTCGACCGTGCAATAAGATGGTGGTAGGTTTGAAGATGTTAACGAAGATGCGTCTGCAAGAACTTTCCAAGGCAATGGAGAAATTCAGAGTGAAGTCTCCAGTTCCGTCTGCTTCAAAGAGAAAAGGAAAGGAGGTCATTGGTGCCCCCTCGAAAAAGAAGAAGAGAACTCTCATCCTGGAGGATGAAGATGAAGAGGATGAAGATCCCTCTATCTGTGCAATAACAAGAACCAGATGTTCTATGCCTCAACCGACAGAACTTCAGAAGAAACAGAGAGAAGAAGAAGAGCAAGCCAAGAACAGAGAAGAAGAAGAGCAGAGAGAGAAGGAGAAAGAAGCTGAAGAAGAAAAAGAAGGAGAGAAAGAAAAGTCTGCAGCTGAATCTAGAGAGAAGGGAAATCAAGATACAGAAGAGCATGATCATCACTCTTCCCCTTTTGATGTCCTAGAGACAGGGAGAGTTGGCGAGCAAGAAAGGTCCACACCACATGCTGCCGATAGTGAAGGTCTAAGACAATCTCCAGCAAACCCAGAAGAAGTTCAGGTTTCTCAATTGCCTGAAGAAGGACACGATACGTCGATTCCAAATCTGCAAGATTATACAGAAGCTCCATCGTCTGCATTCACTCCATCAGAGAAAGCACATGCAAGTACACAGACGGACAACTCAGCAGATTTTCGTCGTATTCTTGATATTCTTATGGAAATGCGGGGACAAATATATGCTCTAGAGTGTGAGATTCAAACCATCAAGAATGCTGGACAAGCATCTTCGGTTACCTTGGAGGACAAAATGAAAGACCTCGCTCTACAACTTCAAGCCAATGCCAAAGGAGAGGAGGTAGCTCAACTAAGGGAAGACTTGAAGAGGCTAGAAGGCATAGTCCAGTCTATGGGAGATTTCCAGATCGTACGCATTCCCAAGTAGACCTGACTCCTTTCTCACCCTTTTTAATGATGACAAAAAGGGGGAGAACCAATTTGAACCATCTATCTTTAAAATCTTTGACTTTAAATTTTTTTGGTTATGTTTTTTGAGTTTGACTTGAGTGAACTTGGCTGTGGATTTAGATGCTTGACTGGTTGCAAGTATATCAAGTGTTGTTATATGGTATTACTCATGAAAGACTAACCAATTTTCTGTGGATGCAGAGTCTGGTTGTTTTATTAATCTTTATGAGTTAGCCATATTGCTTGAGACATGTTTTTGCAGGTCAAAGTTGTTTAAATCTACAAGAAAGTTTTGTCACCATCAAAAAGGGGGAGATTGTTGGAGAAATCTTTCTAGAATATTTTGAAGCTGACAAAACGTTTCTATCAGTCTAGTCTAGATATTTGCAGACCGATAGTTTAAAGTCTGCAGACTTTATGATTACTAGACTCAAGATTCAAGACTCAAGACTCAAGACTCAAGACTATTCTCACTGGCAGTCTTTCTAATCCAGTGACGAAGGAAATCCAGAGCCGAAGTATATGGTTGAGGATTCGATCTTATCCTCTGGAGAAGATCCCTTGGTTGGATAAATATTTCGGATTCTTTTATTCTTATCTAAGATCGATTAAAGATCCGATGGTCGACGAAATATTCTTGGAATGTTCTACTCTTGGAAACCAAGATCCTGATTATATGGGCGAACAGGATTGATGGGCTAGCATCAGGTTCCTTAAATAGCTCGAATGATCTTCTTGATTGATTCTGTCCAACGGGTAGATTGGAAGAATTCCTTTGGTAAGTGCCAACGGCTATGATGGCATAAAGGAGTATAAAAGGAAGACGTTCTAGTTGTTTTAAAAACGTGAACGATAGAGAAATTCCAAAGTCTGAAGCACCTTGATTATTAGTCGATACAGTTCGAGCGAAATTGTATACACAGAGAGTGTTTATACTTGGTGATACCTTGAGCGAGTGTGGTAGATCATCTACTCTTAGAAATCAAGGAAGATCAACATTGTAACATCTCTTTGTTCATAGTGGAATCCAGCCAATAGGTTGTCAGTGTAGAAGAGTGGACGTAAGCTTGAATCAAGCCGAACCACTATAAACCGCGTGTTCAATTCTCTCTTTCCTTTACTCAGTTTTACGATTAATTCTTAATTGTTTCAAATCTTTCAATTGTCTAAGTATTGTGCAATCATCAAGAAAATTTTTATATACCTATTCACCCCCCTCTAGATACTCGTACTAGCTATATCAAGTTTGAAGCCTTCAAGATGAAGCTTGGAGAATCCATTACTAATATGTTCAGTTGCTTCACAGAGATTGTAAACGGCTTGGCTTATCAAGGTCAACCAATCTCAGGACTAATGAAAGTCAATAAACTGCTGCGTGGACTCTCTAAAGAGTGAAATCATGTGAAGAAATCAATTAGAGAAACTCAAAGGATCACGCCTCTATCCGTAGACGAACTAGTAAGCATGCTTCAATCATATGAAGTGGAGCAGATCAATAAGAAAGAAGATCCAAGAGGTAAGAAGTCAATTGCTTTAAAATCTAATGATGATTCTGATGATGAAGATTTAGATGATGACATGGCCGATGAGGAGCTACCGTTTATGATTAAGAAGTTTAGAAAGTTAAATAGAAAGGGAAGAAGATTCAACTGGAAGAAGCAGAGCACACAAAATTTCCAAAAGAGACCGACTGAGGACAATGAAACAAGCAAAGATGATATATGCTTCGAATGCAAGAAAAGTGGACATATCAGACTTAACTGTCCCTTGTTGAAGAAAAAAGAAGGAAGAACTGAGAAATACAAAAAGGCTCTCAAAGCTGAAACCCGGAGTGATATTGAGTTTGAGGAAAGTGAAGAGGAATATGCTAATATATGTTTGACGGCCCATTCCGATTTAGACTCAGAATCATAAACAAACTCTGATTTAGATTCAGATCAAGAAGTTAAGGTAAGTAACTTAAAAATTCCTGTTAAAGTCTCGAAGTACATAAAGAACTTTGTCTCAGTCTCAAAACCTCTCTTACAAGAATCTCTGAACTAAAAAGGGAGAATTATAAATTCAAGAAACAGAAAATTTCTTGGAAAGAAAAGTTTGAAAGTCTAGATAAAAGTTTTGTTAATTTAAAAGAAAATTCTGATTCTCCTGCTAAGGAAAATGTTATTCTAAACGAAGACCTTTCAAATATTTCAAAAAGATGTTCAAAAGGACCCGAAAAGTTAGAGAAAATTCTTTCAGTATAAAGACCCTATTTTAACAAATCTGGTTTAGGAATGACTTTAGAAACCATTCCATTGATTGATTTTCCCAAAGTAAAAGAGAGACTCAAACAAAGATCTATAAAGGCATTTTACAAAAATTATTTTCAAAGAGTTTTTGTAAAACCTATTGGCCGAAGTGCACTCAAATGTTCAAAGTGTAACAGCTTTAACATTTTGAGAAAGAATGTCTCAAAGTTTGGAGACCTGTTAAGAAGGACTAGGCAAAGACCGTCTTTAATGCTAACTCTCTTGGACCCAAGAAAATCTAGGTACTAAAGAAAACTCGAGTTCTTATTATGATTGCAGGTCACTATCAAGAGGAAGATCAAATGGTATTAGGATAGTCACTGCTCAAGGCACATGATAGGGGACTCAAGCCGCTTTATAAAGCTTGTTAAACTAAATGGAGGAAAAGTTTCTTTTGGAGGAAACAATAAGGGAAGAATTGTAGGTTGTGGAACTGTAAAGATTGGAAGCCTAACTATCAACAATGTTTTTTTAGTAGAAGGTTTAAACTACAATCTACTCAGCATAAGCCATCTTTGTGACATTAGATTCAAAATAAACTTCCAAGAAGGTATTTATTTTGGAACGAGTCAAGACTTCTCCCAATCTTTCACTGGGCAAAGGCATGAGAATATTTATCTTCTGGATGTAAACCCAAAAAGTTCTTAGTGCCTTATATCTATTCAAGACGAAGTAAGTTTCTGGCATCGAAAGTTTAGTCATGTTAACATGAAGCAAATTGCCAAGATTTCTTTTAAGAAGCTTGTCCGTGATCTTCCCAACCTGCCTTTTCAAAAGTCTGAATTATGCACTCCATGTGTTTTGGGAAAATAGGTTAAAAGTACATTTAAACCTATAAATCAAGTTTCTACCAATCGAGCTTTGCATATTCTGCATATGGATCTTTTTGGACTAACCGGAATTCAGAGTATTGGTGGAAAGAAATATAGCCTCATAATCGTGGATGATTACTCTCGCTTTACTTAGGTCTGTTTTCGGGTAAGTAAGTCTAAAGCCTTCTCTTACTTCTCAAAATTTGCGAAGAAGTTTCAAAATGAAAAGTGTTATGCTATTTCAAGCATACGAACTGACCATGGACGTGAGTTTGAGAATTAGGAATTTGTGAAGTTCTATGATGAATTTGGTTTTCAGCATGTTTTCTCTTTTCCATGCACTCCAGAAAAAAATGGGGTTGTGGAAAGGAAAAATAGATTTTTACAAGAGATGGCTAGAATCCTCTTAATTGAGAGCAATATATCCTCTCGATTTCGGGTAGAAGCAGTTTTTACAGCTTGCTACATCTTCAACAGAGTGTTCTTAAGGCCTATCTTGGAGAAAACTCCTGATGAAGTATACAAAGGAAAGAAGCCAAATGTTTCCTACTTCTATGTCTTTGGCTGTAAATATTTTGTTCTGAAGAATGCAAATGATCGAATTGGAAAGTTTGAAGAAAAATCAGACGAATGAATTTTCCTTGGCTATTCTACTTCAAGCAAAGCCTACAAGGTCTTCAATAAGAAGACTCAATCCGTGGAAGAATCTATGAATGTCAAGTTTCAGGACTATGTGCAGACTCAACCAGACCAGACTTAGCTTGAAGAGTCTAAACTTGTTCCAGACTTTACAAAGTCTACTTCCCCTGAAGAGGTTCAGACTTCTGGAGAATAGCAACAAGCAAATTAAGAAGAATTAACTGAAATAGAGGATCAACAGACTTGCAAACCAAACAACAACTGGAAGCACAAGTCGAGTCATCCCAAAGAACTCATCGTTGGCAACATTAATGAAGGAATTCTCACTAGATCTAAAAGGCGAAAAGAGTCTAGTGCTCTACCACTTGTTTCTAAAATTGAACCAAAAAATGTAGATGAAGCCTTATATGATGAAAGTTGGATCGAAGCTATGCGAGAAGAGCTCAGATAGTTTAGCATCAACGATGTTTTGGAATTGATTCCAAAACCTAAAGGGAAAACTATAATCGGGATAAAATGGGTCTTCAAGAACAAGATGAACGAAAAAGGAAAAGTCGTTAGGAACAAAGCAGGACTCATGGCCAACTGATATGCATAAGAAGAGGGGATAGACTATGACGAGACCTATGCACCAATAGCGAGGTTAGAAGCAATTAGATTATTACTTGCTTTTTCTTATTATAAAAATTTTAGGTTATTCAATATGGACGTCAAAAGTGCATTCTGAATGGGTTCATACAAGAAGAAGTCTATGTGAAACAACCACCTAGATTTGAAGATCCAAGAAAGCCAGACTCAATCTACAGACTGAAAAAAGGCTTTGTATGGATTGAAGCAAGCACCTCGAGCCTAGTATGAAATGTTGAGTAAGTTCTTAATTCACACTGGTTTTGAAAAAGGAAAAGTAGATACTACCTTGTTCATAAAGAGAGAAGGAAACGATTTTTTATTGGTACATATTTATGTAGATGATATTATCTTTGGTTCTCCTAATGAAAATCTATGCAAGAAATTTTCAAAGTTTATGTAGGATGAATTCGAGATGAGCATGATGCGTAAGTTAACTTTCTTTCTGGGATTGCAAGTTAAACATTGAAGAAAGGTATATTCATTCACCAGGAAAAATATACCAAAGATCTGATCAAGAAATTTGGGTTAGAGAATTGCAAAAAGATAGAGACACCTCTATCAAGTTCCTCGAAGCTGAACAAAGATGAAAATGGGAAGAAAGTAGAACAGAAGCTTTACAGAAGCATGATCAGTTCTCTTCTTTACCTTATTGCATCTAGACCTGACATTTTGTTTAATGTTTACATCTATGTTAGATTTCGGCCTGATCCAAGAGAATCTCATCTAAGTGCTGTAAAATGCATCATTAAATATGTTGCGACCTGTCCAAAGCTGGGTCTATGGTATCCAATGGAAGGAGACTTTACTCTTCTTGGATATTTAGACGCTAATTTAGCAGGTTGTAAAGTGGATAGAAAGAGCACTTCTGGAACCTGTCAAACATTAGGAAATATGCTGGTATCTTGGTTCTCAAGAAAGCAGAGTACTGTAGCTCTATCAACAATAGAAGCAGAATATGTGGCTCTTGGGAGCTAGTTGTTCTTAAATTATGTGGATAAGACAACACCTAAGAGACTTTGGAATTGAAAAATCATGTACCGAGATCAAATGTGACAACACTAGTGCTATTAATCTCACCAAAAACCCAATTCTTCATTCGAGGGTGAAGCATATAGAGATTCAACATCACTTTATAAGAGATTATGTCCAGAATAGGGAGATTATGATTCAGTCTATTGATTCGAAGAATCAGTTGGAAGACATATTTATGAAGCCTTTGAAGAAAAATATATTTGAGTCTATTTGCACCAAATTGAATATTATTTCTATTCTGGAGTAAAGTCTGAAGTGATCAGACTCAGAATTTCCAGACTTTACTTCAATAAGAGAATTTTCAAATCTAGGTATTTTATTTTTGAAATGAAAAGGTATGTTTAATCGAATCGTTGCTTGCCTATTTTATTTTTAGAAGTTATCTTTTTCGAATTCTTGAAGTTTTGGTAGTTTTTATTTTAAGTTTATTTCAAGAGGGGCAGTTTTCTTTTTCCTTATGACAGTTTGATTACCTCTTTTCTTTGTGACCCTTCATTTTCTTTATATACCCCTCTTGTATTTCTTTCGAGCACTTGTTTTCAAAACCCTAAAATATAGACTCTCTACTCTCTTGTCTATACTCTCTCATCTCTACTCTCAAGCTTGTTCTGCAAGTTTTCATCTTTTTTCACTTGAATCTGTCTGTGAAATCCTCCAAGCTTGCAAATATGTCTTACAAAAGGAAATCCTCTCGGATTGCTAATCAAGGTCTAAGAAGCATGCTAGAAGGGCAGACTCATTTTGATCTCACTGAGGAAGACTCTCCGTGTAACTCTCCACAGCATCCTCCGCAGCACTTTACTCAGAATGTTCAATGCCAACCTCAGGAAAAGGAAGTTGAGGAAGATGCATAACCTCTTAGAACCTTGAAATCCCAGGTTCTCTACAAGCTCTACTCTCATTTGAAGCAGGGAGGTACTCCTATGACCTTTATAGATAAGTTTCTAAGAGAGAAATGTTATAAGAACGAGAATTTGTTCTTAAGAAGGATGGAATAGTTAGGTATAGTGCCGAAAGGATCGACAGATAATGCCTTTCTTCATTTTCCTGCATACCCTAGGTTCAGTTCTAATAATCCTGAGAACAAGGATGATGATGAGAAATTTTATTCGACTTTTCAACCCAGAATGGGTGTTGCTGCAGATGTTCCTGGAGAAAGAACAAGTTTGTTTTGTTCTAAGGAACACAAAAAGGTTTACTCATAGATGCTGAAGAGAGGGGTGATGAACACTTGTACTGTTGATTTTGATTTCTTAGACTTGATCAAGGTTAACTTGAGGGAGAAGTTAGCCTTCCTTCAATTGGAGAATTTTTTTCTGAGACAACTATTGCATATCCAGAGTTGACTGCATTCTTCTATTCAAATTTGTCTTTTCTTGATCAAAATAGAATCAAGTTCATTATTAGTGACAAAGCCTATGTGGTGGATGTAGACACACTGACAGACATTATTAGGGTGGAAAGGAGTGGCTTTCAACCAATAAATGTCTCATTTGGTCAAGCAATGAGACTTATTGTCAAGGATAGAGTACTAGAAGGAGGCATCACTTATTCTCGACTGTCAGCCTCGAATGTTCTGTTGCATAAAGTTGTCATTAACTGTATTAGACCAAAGGCCGTATAAAAAACTGATGTTTCCAGGTTTGAAGCACGGCTTATGTTTGCTATCTGTCATGGGATGAGATTTTCACGCCCTCATACTATCCTAATACACATGCATTGGACAGTTATGAAGGGCAAATGATAGAGGATGATGATGATGATCTTACTATTTTCGCCATTGCCTTGAAGAATCTTTGAGGTTTTGTTGGTTCTGAGAAACCAATTCAAAGAGAAGGAAGAGAAGACAAAGAAGAAACAGTAGAAAGAGAAGAAGTAGAACCAGAAGAAGAAGAAGCAAGAGAAGAAGAAGGAAGAGATGAAGAAGAAAAATGTCATGAAGATGACTCTTATGAGGTGACAATTGCTATATCTTTATTTGAGGATTCTGAAGCAACCTGGAGTGGTCCAATAGGAGTATGTACAGAGCAGGAACATCACTCTTGTTCTGCACACAATAAGACTCAAGAAGAAGAAATCCTTTCTCCACCTGTAGGCACCAAAACAAGGGGAGCTGTTGAGAAAACAGGGACTTATTCTCCTGTTTTTGCGAGTGATGGTATCGGTAGATCTCCTCTTCATCCAAAAGATGTCTATACTTCTCATTTTCTTGAAGCCGAATCTACTCTGAGTCACAAGACAAGACAAGTTGATGTTCCCTCTTCTCTCAACTCTACACGAAATCAATTCTCTGAAGCTAGAACACAAACTGAACCAACTAGTGACTATCCAAGGATGATAGAACTCCTTTTGGAGGTAAAAGCTCAGCAATACGCAATGGAGATTGAGATTCAGAGACTTCACAATGCCTTAAGATCCTCTTCTAAGTCTCACACTGGAAAGATACAATCTTTGGATACTTAGGTACAAACTTTGAACCAACAAGTATCTCATATTGTGGCCCAAAATGATCAAACTGTTCAAACTCTCAAGACTGTTCAAACTAAAGTTGAAAATGTTCATCGCTAGTGCCAGAAGATCGAAGAGGCAGTGTAATCTATGGGGGATTTCCAACTGGTTCGAATTCCCAGACAGCCTTGATTTCATTTTTCTTTTCTTTATTTTGACTTTTTCCACTTTTTGTTGTTGACAAAAAGGGGGAGAATGTGCAGATTTATTTTTGAACTTTTACTTTCAAACTTAAACTTTTGTAGATTTGATTTTGTTTGGCTAGTAACTCTTATAATCTGCAGCAACTTTTGTGGTGATGATTATGGATGTGGATGTGGATGGATGTTGATGTTTAAATCTTGATGTTTGATTATTTCAAAATTAACTTGTTTTCTGTGGTTGTAGAATCGATGATATCCATATCCTTATCTATTTGTTTCTTAGATATCATGTATTGCTAAAGTGTTGTTTTGCAAGTTACAAGTCTTTTAAATCTGCGAGAAAGTTTTGTCACCATAAAAAGGGGAGAAATTATTGGAGAAAACTCCTTTGTTGTTTTGAAGTTGACAAAACTTATTCAAAATCTATTATAAAGATTTCCCGACTCTAGAAACAAATTCTGAAGACGACTAGACTTTAGTGTCAAAGTTTGAAGACTCCCAGACTTTGTGTCAAGTCTGCTTACTCTGACACATTCTAGATTGAACGAAAGTGAATGATGAAGATTTTTTCAGATAAGGGATTATCATTCTTTCTTCAAGGATTTGGTTTATGTGGATTATATATAGCTTTCTGGTTGGATATATCACCTATGGGATTGATTATCTTTATTGAAATCAATTTACATATATCAAATCTTTTCGAAGGCAAGTAAATTTGGAAAAAATCTACTTATGAAAACAAAGATCTTGATTGTATGAGCGAATAAGATTGACGAGCTTTCATCACAATCTTCAAACGGCTCAAGATCTCCTTGATTGATTCTGTTCAACGGGTAGATTGGAATAATTCATTTGAAAAGTGCCAACGGTCGATAAGGCATGAAGGAGTATTTAAGGTGGACCCTTTCCAATTATTCGATAGAGTGTGTGAAAGAAAAATTTCAAAGTCTGAAGCTTACCATTTTCTTGTCATTCAATATTTTGAGCTCAAAGTTGTATTCAAAAGAGAGAGAAACTTATAGTGTGATTTCATGAAAGAGTAGTAAAAACTCTTTACTGTGAAGTTGAGATCACAAGACTGTAAAATCTCTTTTAATTCTTAGTGGAATCCAGCCAGTAGGCTGTCAGCGTGGAGAGTGGCCGTAGGCTTAATCTTAGCCGAACCACTATAAATTTTGTATTCTTATACTCTTCCCTGAACTCCTTTATTTTGTCCGTAGTCCTATTTAACTGCTAAAGTCTGAACTTGCTCAATGTCTGTTGTTCTTCAAACTCAGTTTCAAAAGTAAATTATTTCTACTGTTCTTAGCGAAAAATTGTCTTCACACTTATTCACCCATCTCTAGGTGTTCATACTAGTACTTACAGCATTTGGCCCTTGACTACAAGGTTCTAGAGATAACTCACATGAATTTCGTTGTCGTGTAACACTTAGTCCTTTACCCGTTCACAACACTCTTTGATTTCCTCAACACAACACATCATCTTTTGCAATAACAATAAACCATCACCAAGCACTCAATTACACCTCATAGCATAAACAAACCATCCAATTCACACATAAATTCAACCATAAGAATGAGCGTAAAATTCTAAAAAACAGCTAATCCATCACAATTTGCGCTAATTAACGTTAATTAAATAAATTCCGTTTAATTAAACTGAACTACTTAATTAACCTAACCATGTAGGCGCATCATCAACCAAGCCAACTCTTAGCTTCCATCATATAGCCAAAACACCAAAATATTTTTCTTTTTATTTTATGAAAATACACTTAGTAACCCCCCTCTTTTTTTTGTTTAAAACTTCCGAAATAAATTTGTATGAGGTCCTGTATTTGAAATTAACTCATCGTATAAATCCTTATCGTTTTATTGAGCACATAAAACTTGACGTCCAAACTCGACACCATATTTCTTTTCTAATTTCTTTTCCAACCACCCTCTTTTGAAAACAAACCTTAATAACCCCTCTCTTTTTTTTTTTTTTGTTCCAAACGTTTAGAAATAAATTCATAGGTGCTAACATACTCAAAATCAATCCGTTAGACTTTGCATGCACCTAGTTTAAAACCTTATAGTTTTATTGAGCAAATAAGTTTTGATGTCTTGACCTGACACCTCATTTATTTTCTATTTAATAGTCCATAGGTCATGTTTTGCAATAACAATAAACAACCAACAAAGAGCAATCCACCTTATGATATGACAGATAAGTTCTCAACATGCCACAAGTCAACCACATCACTAAATACACCTTATTCAGCAAGCACAACATCAAAAACAATTACAAAACCACTACCAGTCCTAACCAGCAGAAATCGGGCCACTCATGCATTTCCAAATTTAAATCTAGAAACCTAACCAAACGAGTTCGGAGAATTCTCAAATTTAAATATGCTGTAAAAGACATATAAACGAACACTTTTCATGAAGATATGTGGCGCCCCTCGACGGCCCCCAATCCATTAGGGTTGCCACACTTCTTACCTTGTCCTGGATGTCCTCCTTTTTCGATCGATGGACTTTAGGGAATCCATGTGGGGGTTCTATCACACACTTCATTGGTCCCTACACAATGTATATGGCAGAAGCGTATCCAACAACTCCATTTCCTATACTCAGAAATGATGCACACCACATACACATATAGATAATAATTGAGCACATTTTATTTACATAAGCTAGATGGACATCGTTAGTTGGTACATCAAAAAGCCGCAGTTTCTTATACACGAATGTATTTCAAAAGTTAACCGACATCTCCAACAGCTATTTACATAGAGTCCATCATTCAGTGACGATGTCCAAAAATTTCCCTGCTGTCCTCACATCCTAAGTCACTCCACACCACTCGGTCCCCCCTTGTTGTCCTCTGGTGGTGGTGGTAGCGGTCCCAGAGTACGTCTGTTCCTCCGGACATACAAGATGATGAACTCCTGATGCATGGACCTGAGGGTAGGCCGATGTTGATAGTCAGTATCACCCTCACCCTAATGAATGTTAGTCCCAGCAAATTAGGATCTTGATACTCCAATTGTTCCAATTGCAAATCGACGGGGATCCCGTAAAAAGTACTAGGAAGTGCGGGCAGCAGTGGCATCTTTCTTACTTTGAAATATGTTAGTCCCCACAAAGGGTGAGTATAACCACTCAACAGCTAAAGATCTACTAAACTATATTATGTAGGACTATCATCATCTGATTTCATGCAAAATACACAAAACATATAATCTGGAAGAATAGGTATGCATTAAATTAGTAGAGTTTTCCAACGAAATGACAAGCGCAGTTTAAAAACCGGAACACATCATTTCAATCACATGAGTCCCGATTATAAGGCCAAACTGTTATGACACGTCACATACCGTGGCACACAATTTTGTCCCATAATCAAGTGCAACTGTCAAAATGGCGTAACTCAGCAGAAAAATCAACTTTAAAACTCAATAGAGTTTTTAATTCACTAACTCTCAGCAGACCAGTGTTTGTGTCCCTCCGGGCATTTGCACCCAATCTAGCATCACAAAAGCCTCTGGTTCCATATTTCAGTCACCGGGCATCCAGAGCATGTCATGTCTCACTTCTAGGCATCTCACACCTAATCTAGCATCACGAGGAATTGCTAGGGCTCACTATGTTATTAGTGTCCCCTACCCTCTGGAATGTGTATCGTCATACGTCCGGGCATCCCAACACCCGGGGAACCTCCAGGGCTTACCACAACAATGATGTCCCACAGGCATCCAGAGGTATCGCAATCACAATCCTCCAGGCATCCCGTCTCCCGGGGCTTCATCGTTCCGAGGGTCCGACGGTAGCAATAACACATCAATCATGGTGTAGTAATTAAATCATTTCAATGCCAAAATGTTTTTGAATCACAAATATGGAGAATCCCTTGGGTTTTTCCCTAAAAATCCCACTTTCACAGTTAACCCTCCTATATTTTCGATTCCACATGTAAAACATGTAAAACCTTGAATGGTTCTCACACCTCACGCCCCGAGACAAAACAGTTTATCAAAATTATAAGTAAATTTGAAATCAGCACATCGGTAAATCCAAATTTCAATTTGACTTCAAGGTTTTAGAATGATTTATATAAAAATTCGGAATCTTGAAAGCATAACACGTTTCTTAAAGTTTTTGAGAGCGGTGCCACGAGACATAGCAATTTCAATGCAAATTGCGAGATTTTCTAAAACAATTTGCAAGCAAAATTTTCAAAGCTTTGCAATTGCTAAAATTTATGCATATACAAAGGCCAAAATCGCATTTTCTTATGAGAAATAAGAAAGCCCTTCCGTAGCCTAGCCCCAAACCGAATCGGTCATTCTAGGAGTCACCATCCAACATCAGAATTGAAAACATTTCAATCTAACAACACTTCCTCAAGCAACAACAGCACTACACTATATAGGTTAGTAGACTCCAACTTGCCTTGGGTCCGATGGCGTTGACAGCAAGCAGATCGCAAGCTACCAGCTACAGTTGAGGTGAGGAGAAGCGGTGACGGCAACAATGGCCTGCGGTGAGATGCGAGCCAAGGCCTCTCAGGTCCTGCTGTGGCAGTGGGGCGGCGACCAATGGCAAGAGGAACCTTGAGCTACAGGCTGCGGCACGGTTGAGATGGGCTGGACGGCACAGCAGTGGACGGAGGCACGGCTGGTGGTGAGTTATGGGACGGTGTGGAGGTCAGCAGCACGGTGGTTGTTGGTGAATCGTGGGAAGAGAAATTTTCGGTCAAGGTCGCAAAGAAGTGTCGAGCAATTGGGCTGATCAAAGCTTCATTGGAACTAAGAGAGCTGTCTCTCTCTCTTTCGCTTGCTTTTGATTGACTTCGGTAGTCAATCGTCCAAGTCGCGTGGCAGCAGGGAACGGCAACAACTCCATGTTTCCATGTCTTTGCATGGGGAATTCTTTTCCCTTCGTCCACGACACCTGTTGCTCCATGCACGTACGTGGCTTTGTTTAGTTGACTCTTGAGTCAACTAAATGAAATCACGCTGGCAGCAATGGGGGAGGGCCAGCGTGCGCGTGTCACGCCTAAGGAGGAAAAGTGGCCACCTCTTGCATGGCCAGCAGTCGATCCCCTCAAGTTGACACGTTCCAGTCAACATTTTCCTTAGAGGGCAACGGTCAACAGAAAATGGAACACAGCTGGGGCGTCGAAGTCGTAGATCTTCGTTCCTGCATGGCATGGGGCGTCTCGACGTGTCGCATGCATGGGAAGAGATTGGCGTGACGGTATGGTCGTTCCATGAAGAGTAAATGCATGCGTGAGATCGTGGGGGTCGGTTGTCTTTGGCTGGAGATGGTCGAGAATCGACGTGAAGTAGATAGGGGAGTCCTCAACATTTTTCGTCATCAATCTTCACGTACGCATGGGGTCAAAGACGTCTTGCATGGAAAGTTCGGCTAGCAGGGTACAATATGGGTAGATGTTGGTCTTATCGGTGGTGTTACGTAAGGAAAGTTTCGATGAGATGTTAGGTCTCATGGTGATCGGATCATCATGACGCAACAAAAATGTGACTATGAGGGTACGTTATAAGATCATCACGAAATGTGATGTCTCGGTCTGGCGATGGTGAAGATAAAACGGTGACCGAAAGTGGCGCCAACAACGCAGTTTGACGACAAATTCGTCGACCCGTCATGGACTGTTACATATTCGAGGTTTGTTGAAATCTAGATGTCACACCTTAACCCATATTCTTCTATATTGAGAGCAGTAAATCACTCAATCCAACACAAAAACTGTGTCCGTTTCCAGAAATCACGTTTTCCAAAACTAGCTTGGTCCAATATCCAAAACTTGTCCATTTGATCTAAAATTTGACTATGTTAAACTACAAGATGTGATGAACAACTTTTGTGAAGGGACTCTTTCGAAATTCGAATCCTAAGAGTTGATAAAAATCCATTGAACACCAAAAGGTCACTGGTTCTAGCACAAACAGATGTTCTGTTTTGTTTTTAACGAAATTGAAATCTTATTCTTTTAAATCCATAAAATCTTGGGTAAAATACATGTCATAACTAAAGATGACTAAAAAATTTCTCAAGAAGGAATCAACCTTAAAATAGTAGCACATTTTGATCCACAAAAATGGCAAATAATGAGTGTCCAGTAAATTGATCCGAATTTCTACTAGTCCAACTTACTTAGCACTAATCCTTCTTAGTATTAATCTAACCAAGATAATTAACACTAAGCAAACCTCCTAAGTGCAATTAACAAACTAATCAAAGATTAGGGAGTTAACTCATCGGAATTCGATTGCGGTGCAACGTCGGTGAGATCCCGCAACCATCGAGTCTCCAAGGGAGACCAACTGGTAGCTGAAAAAGCCCTACAAGCCTTCAACCAAGGCTGGTTCTTGCTGGGCAGAGGTGAAGGAGCTGCTGGACGCTGCTGGTTTCGGTTGCTAGACAAAGACGTTGCTGGGGCGTGAGGTACTGGAGGGTGGTGTTGGCGGCTGCTTGGTGGCGTGAAGTGGCACAGGGCTGAGGTTGCTTGCCATCCGGTGGCTAAATGGCATGGGGACAGGCGCAAAATGAGGCTGGCATGAAAGTGGGTGCTGGCGTGAGGTTGGAGTGGCGTTGAGGTGGTGGAGGCGTGTGGTGTTCTAACGATGTGGCTGCTAGGAATTTACGCTGTGTGATGGAAAGGCTAAAATTGTGGGCTGCGATGGAACAAAAGGAGGGAAGGGATGAGGAAGAAGAGAGTGTGGATAGAGAAGGGGAGAGGCGGCTGAATGTGCATGGCAGAGGGGGAAACGCGCGTGAAAGAAAGAAAGGGGAAATTGAGAGAGAGAGAGAGAGAGAGAGAGGAGGCCAAGAAGTCAAGGGAATTATCAATTTCATCATTGCATACCTCAAAAGTCTTTGGCCACCAAAGTCTTCTTGCCAACCAATGGCTATTTTCCTCTTCACAAAACATTCAATTTCCCTCTTGATCGGAATTTCTATTTTATTTCCGATTTGTCCAAAATTGACTTTTCCCGCAAAATTCCAGGCTTGACAGAAATCTTCCAAAAGATGAGACGACGTACTAAAAATGAGTCGTGACATGCTCGAACGTCCGATTCCCGAAACCAAATTCAATTTCATGGTTAAAATCGACCAGATGCAATTTTAGTACGACCTAACCTGTCAGGTAGCTTTTAGGGATTTTATCGCGTTTGACCTATGGTCGATAATTTCAATCCACGTTTGTGCATCTTCGACTCAGCAGTTTTAAGGGTAAGTACACTATCAGTGCCAAAAGTTGTATACGACACTTACTTTGGTGCCAAAATTTTTTGTCAGATCACTTAAGTAACAAATCGGAAGAAAAACGATCACTTTGGTTCTACCGGCGAGAGATTCCGGCCAAAATGATTACATGGCTTTTATATTTTTAAAAAAATAGACATGGCTTTTAAACGACGTCGTTTTCTGTTCTCCTTAAGAAAATGACATCATTTTGCCATCCTAAGTGGATGGCCTCACAAAAACAACGTTGCACAACTCATTTGGGGATTTTTTTTTTTTTTGGGATTGAAATTAGGTTTTTTTGCCGATCCTTGCACAACACCGACCTAGCTCACTCGGCCACCATCGCTTGACCATAACTTGAGGCGTGAGGTTCCTGCATTTGAGTGAGATCAGCACAAGGGCATCGTCACTGATGCTCAACAACTTACGGTCACACTTGAGCGCGAGCTTTGTGATTGAGTCGAATCGTGTGAATAGCGTTAGGACCGCATCCAGAGTGGGCATGGAGGGCGAGCCTCTGGTGACTCTAGCCTTCAATCATGAGCCAGTGGTGGCACATGAGGGAGCACCGGCCCCAGTCGCTAAAGCCTCAGTACTGGAAAATAGGCTAGGCACTGATCAGGGAGATCGAAGATGGAGAGGGAGAGATTAGGGGCGGCACACTCGTCGGCGCCCACCCCGAGCACTAGCCAAATCACGACCTTTGACTTGGCTGTCGAGTGGCCATCATCAGGGTCAAGGTTGGGGTCGGAGCCACGGCCGTCGAGCACAAAGGCTGTCAAGGATGGTGATTGGCCCATCGCCGGCGGAGGCAAAGGCTAGGGATGTGGGCGGTTGAAGGGGAGAGACACCAATTTGGGGATTTAAGATTTTGAATTGGGGGAGAGACACCGAATGGTGTCATTTTCTTGTTTAAATGCTGATTGTACTCTCCGACGAGCCACATCAACTTCAAAAATTAATAAAAAAGTGCCACGTCGGATTTCCGACCAACCATGTCGGAGTTGGCACTAAAATGATTGTTTTTTAAACTTTTTGGCACTTAAGTGATCCAAAATAAACTTTTGGCACCAAAGTGAGCGTTGTATATAACTTTTGGCACTAATAGTGTACTTACCCCTCCAATTCGTAGTCGACTCTCGGTTGTTGTAAAAATTGCAAGGCTTCAATTACGGGTACCAAGTATAAAATCGATAAAAACTGGGTTAGTGCCGCTCGACATGAATTTTGCAATCACGCGGAATCACCCACAATTCAATTACATGATTCCGTTGAATTGACTTATATCCGATCACAATTCGATTATAACGGTGTCCTATTAACCCTTGTCGATTATTATGGTCGAGCAGTCGATTTACGATTGAATTCTCAAGTTTGCTGCGTTTATATCCCTTAACGGCTTTACCTAATAGATTAGTTAACTCATGAGGGGGCCTACTCAAAGTAAAACGACCATTGGTGTGTCGACGAAATGCCCATTTAATATATTCGAGACGAGGTCGAGCTTTAGGATTGTCGCAACCAAATTTTCGGGGTTTGGACCACCTAGGGTTTTGGCTAATGGATTGTTAAGCCTAGACTTAACTCGGGCTCTCCCAAGCCCATACCAATTCGTGACTTAGGTTCAAGTTCATAACATGCAATTGATTTTCAATTAGGAATCGCCACTAATCTATTTTTGGTGGGTCGATTAGAAACCCAAGTAAAGTAATGAGAGATTTACTTTACTCCTACGAACCAAAGATTATGGGTACGGGGACTTGGTTACACTAGATTTCTCTAATGCCCTTTCGGTGCCATTCTTTTAATTTCAAAAATGTTTTTGCAGGCAGTTTGAATTAATTTTGAATCTACTTCCCTAACATGTGAAGCGATCATGCGGGTGCACAAACCACCAATTTAACACTCAAGTAAAACAATAAATAAATTGCAGGACTTACCTCGTAGCAACAAAAGTATTTGTGTTGTTAGTTTAGAATTCACATCAGCAGTCCTAAATATGATTTCTAATTAACACGCAAATTCTTTTTTTGCTTTCACTTAATTAATGAGAATCATGCTTTACGCAATGCATGCCACTAATTTAACATGAGCGATATGACATAAATGAGCATGTAGTCTATCCTGAAGCATGAGATGGATTTATTCTAAAAAATAGTTTTTTTTTTTTGTATTTTCCATGAGATTCGAAATTAAGTAAACGCAACACTCTAAATTAATCTAATGACCTAATTCTAATGACGGGCAATTTCTAATTAAATGAACCTAACAAAAATCACTAAATGACGTGCACATGATTTTTATTTTCCTAATAAGCATGCAATCTATTTAGGAGAAATTATCTAAACCTATAATACGCAATCCTAACATGCAATGACGTGCAAAGAATGCCATAATTCTACATGACATATGCATGATATTTTTATTTTATTTTTATAAAATTCGAAATTTAAAATTGCCACATAACTAACATGCAACTTAAATTAAAAAAACTAACATCCTAAACGAATGCATTTTTTTTGGATTTTTCATTTTTTCAAAAATTCGAAATAAATAAATTTCCTATTCTAATCATGCAAGATAACCCTAAAACGAGGAATATTCTAAAACGAACCTAATCTAACTTAGTTTTTTTTTTTTTTGGATTTTTCTTTTCTTTTACAGGAGCAATCAAAATAAGACATCAAAAAAATCACAGCAACAAATCAGGCAATATATCATCCATGTTCATTTTGGAAATAAATTGATGAATCGTATCTCGCGCATGAGATCGGATTGGCCAATTTCAAATAAAATCGCGAATCGTATCTCGAGCGTGAGATCAGATTGGCAATTTTTCCGTGCGATTGCGAGTCATATTTCGAGCGTGAAATCGGACTGTCAATCATATGCATGTTACGAAATTAGGACAATTTCCTAATTCATGAGTGATCAAGAGGTCTTTTGGATGTGGCAATAACAAACAAATATTCAAAGAAAGATTGCTATATCACGAATTAGGTAGGCATATATGAAAATCAAATTAATGGAGAGTCTTACCTAATTTACGATATCACGTGAGTGACATTTCCAAATTCGGACGGATGATGGGTCACGGGAATCACGGTGAGGAAGATCGACGATCCGTAGCATGCACAGTCGCTTGGTAATCGTCGGACGCATTCCACAAGACTGAGTACTTTGGAATTCTATCCGAGAACTTCAGCTTCTTTTCACTTTGCTATCGAGCTTCGCCTTTTAAAAAAAACTCCAGCAAAACAAGACAAATTTCACCGCTTCTTTTGCATTGGAAACGCCCTCATGTGCCCATCGAAGAATCTGGTGTAAGTTGAGTTGTTCAGAGAATCATCAAAGCAGTCGCGGCGGGTTCAAGACTTGCTAATGGATGACTCGATTAATTGCCTCTAGATGGACGTCGGGGCGGCCGTGGGAGACGACCGATGCTCACGGAGACACCTGCAAACACGAATACTATGAGTTCAAGGAACGACGACGCTTGGCTTGTGGTAAAACTCGCTGGCTGCCGGGGCGGTGACTGGATTCTGTCAAGGAAGACCTGCAATAATAAAAATTCAAACGAGAGCAAAATAAGTGGATCGGTGGAGGTCTCGGGCACGTCAAGGACGCTTGGAAAATTTTCTCTCATTCCATGTTGATCTCCAAGCATCGCCAAGTGGAGCTTTGTTAGAGCCGCCAAAATCTGAACGTCGTGAGCTTTCGACCTTCGTCATCGGAGGCTCCTTGGCGTGTGATCATCGTCGAAGGTCGCACCTCGGCTGGACAGCAAATCGTCATGGATTCTCGGTGGTGAAGGCTTCTCGACAGGGAAGCATTGACTATTTATTTTCTCTGGACAACACCCAGAAGAAGACAAATCCACCACTTGGGCTTATTTCACCAAAATCTTGGTACTTGTTTTGCCTAAGGACTTCAGGGCAACGAGAGATGCAGCTCGGACTTCAGGCTCGCGAGTGGTGGTCACAAAAATCTGGCGTGACTTTCACATATGTGGAGAGATATTGGCCTTACTGGACTTCGGCGAATCCATCGGGCATAGATGGAACTCCACAGGAGTCTCGGTGGCTCTAAAATATGATGAAAGTGACTCAGACGATCCGGAGTTATGTTGGAGAGGAGCTTGCCGAGACCGCTGGACACTCTTGGGACCTCGACCTGAGGTGCGTCGCTGGTGGCAGGACTCTTGATGGATCAGCAATAGCGACGTGAGGGTAGGCATAGTGGTGAGGCTACGTGAGGATTGCAGAGATAACAAGGTCACGGCCGTGAAAGGGACTTGGCCGTGACTTCTCGTCTTTCTCTTTTTTCTCAGTGTGTGCGCGAAGCCTCCTCCTACATACGGCTGTGAGTATCAATATATGTGGCCTCCCCAAAACCCTATGTATGTTTACTTATTTATAGGGCACGGATTAGGGTTTTTAAATTTTCCAAATCCATATCCACGGAGATTTCTTTTCGAAACGCAATATTTGTTTTTTTTTTTCAAACGTAATATTTGCTTTTGAATTGAAATCTCACAAAGATAACTCCGTAAAATATCTCCGAGGATACGGGCTTGGACCGATTTGCTTTTTTCGTGGGCTTAGCCCAACTCATCAACTTAAAGTTTCTGAACCATCAATTCGAATCCATCCATCACCGGCCCAATGTAAATGCAAATAAAAAATAAATGCACCTAAAACCATATGCTGTGTGATTAACTATTTTTTTCAGGGATAAAATTAACCCCTAATTTTTTTTAATACGATAAATGACTAAACGGGTCGCCAAAATTTAGGTGTCAACAAGGATGTCACTGAAAGTGCTAGTATGAACACCTAGAGGGGGTGAATAGGTGTGAAGACAATTTTCACGAAAAGTAGTAAGAATATTTGCTTTTAAAACAAAGTCTGATAAACAGGAGACTTTGAAAGAGTTTAGACTTTAACTATTAAAATGAAATACGAATATAGTAAATGAGTTCAAGGAAGAGAAAATGAACACATAAGTTATAGTAGTTCGGCTTAGATTAAGCCTACGTCCACTCTCCCACGTTGACAGCCTTTTGGCTGATTTCCATTATGAATTAGAAGAGAATTTACAATCTTGCGAACTCGACTTCTCAATGAAGAGTCTCTATTGCTCTCACAAAGCCACAGTATAATTCTCTCTCTCGCTTTCTCTCTTTTGAGTACAAATTTGAGCATAGTGTAAGGAATAACAAGTAAATAGAAGCTTCAGACTTTGGAATTCTTCTTTCACTCACACTATCAAATGACTGGAGAGACCTCCTTAAATACTCCTTCATGCCTTCTTGACCATTGGTACCTTCCAAATGAATTATTCCAATCAACTCGTTGGAAAGAATCAATCAAGGAGATCTCAAGCCGTTTGAAGATTGTGATGAAAGCCCATCAGTCCTATTCACCCATAGAATCAAGATCCTGGTTTCTATAAGTAGATTCTTTCCAAATAACTTGCCTTTTGAAATGATTTGATGTATCTAAATTGATTCCAACAAAGATAACCAATCTTATAGGTGATATTTTGAATCCAGAAGGCCATATATATCCTGTATGAACCGAACCTTTGAAGAAAGAAAGATAATCCCGAGTCTGGTTAAGTCTTCATTCTTCACTTGTGTTCAGTTTGGAATTTGTTAGAGTGGATAGACTTTTGTTGTAAGATAGACTTTGACACAAAAGTCTGGCAATCTTCAAAATAGAACTTAGATAAGTTTTGTTAGCTTCAAAATAACATAGGATTTTTCTCTAACAATCACAGCTGCTATGCCAACACAACGAATAACATTAGTCATGGTTTCTTGAAGTGGTTTTTTTCCTATTTTAATTGATCCTTTTAATAACGTTAATAAGTTTTATTTAGTAATAAATTTTCGGTTAACTATATTTAGGTATTTAATATCATTCGGATGTATTTCAATCTATTTTAATATATAAAGAACCCCACTTATTATTATTTTTTTTTTGTCAATAAAGAAGAACCCCACTTTGAGGGATTTGCTCTATGTAGGCAAATCCCACCAAGGACTAAGCAAAGAATTTTTTAGTGAAGGTGGTAAACTTGTTACCCGGTTGCCTTGGTTAAATAAGAGGACAATGTCCTTCATGGAAGGACAATAATGCCGTCACCTAATCATAGTTCGTCACGATCTTAATCATACTTTAGTAGGAAGAAGATGATTTTCTATTATCAGGAAGGATGCTCACGATCGTGTGCACTCTTGAAGAATAGCAAACTCATTCAACACACACGAACACGCAGAGAGGGGAAGAGGGTTTGTTCTATACTTTCAGAAAGGTCAGTCGTTGTGACAACCTGAATTTTCAGATTTTGTTTTTGATTAAATAAACTGGGCCTTTCATCGACATGCTGATAGTGCTATTCTCTAAGCTGATCACTCATGAGATAACTAGACTATTTGGGAGGCTATTAAGAAATTTAAATGCAATAGACTTGAGAATTCGACTAGAAATCGGATATTCGACCGTGTTGATCGACAAGGGTTATTACAGAACTGTCAAAATCGATCAGAAATTAGAGATATATTGATTCGATTGAGATATGTGATCAAAGTGTGGGTGATTCCACCTACGTGCAAAAATTATCGCCGATTGGCACTAGACCGATTTTTTTGTCGTTTTGGATACCCTATGCCCGTATTTGAAACATTGAGATTTTCACGACAACTAAGAGTCACCAATGTGTCGAAGATGTACATGTAGCTCAAAAATAATTGACCACGGGTCAATTGCACCAAATTTCCTAAAAGCTACCTAGTAGATTAGGTCACGCTCGAATCGCACCAGATTGAAATTAACTACGAATTTGAACTTGATTTCAGAAATTGAAGGTTATGTCATATTACGATTTATTTTAAAAATGTCGACTCATCCTTTGAAGAATTTTTGGAGAGTTTCGAATTTTTACGGAAAATCAATTCGGATGGTTCGAAAATCACGGAAGTTTAGATGGGCCAAATTAAAGGAAATTTTAGCTTATATACCAAGCTATTTGGCGAAGGGGACTTGCATAAAATTGTATGGGCTTTTTACTTGGTAAATTTGGACATTGATTTGGAGAATTGGTGAAGAAATTGAAGTTTAATTTGAAGAATTTGGAGCTAGGCAAGGGCTGGAAATTTCAGTATCAATTTGGATTAATTGGTGGGATTTAATTGGTTAGAAAGTAATAGGGGACAAGTGTTTAATGGAGTAGCTAAGGTTTGTTCATTTTGGGTCCCCCTCCTTGGCTTCCTTCGCATGTTTCCCTCTCCCTCTTCTTTTCGAGCGTCCCTTTTTCCTTGACCTTGCTTGCTTCTGTTTTCATTTCTTCTCCTTCGTCCGTAGCAACCTTCATCAAATCTTTCTCCTCTGCCGCACGCCCAAAGCTGCTCCATCTGCGTGCCACCCGTGCCTCTCACGCCTTATGGTCTTTAGCTGCCACGTTCGAGTCTTCATTCGGCCCAATCAACGCCTACTGCTCCACTTTAGTTTGTTTCCCTCTTAGCTGATCAAAGTTGTCTTCACCGGGTCTTCTCTTCAAGCTGCCACGAAGACAACTTGCTGCCATCTCATGCTGCCATCTCCATTGAAGACCCTCATCTAGTGTTGTGTCTCCCTACGGTCAGTAACTCCACCAATTTGTTGACCCCGAATCTTCTCGACTAACCGTCTGCGTGAGATTCCCCACCGAGGTAGCTACTGCTCGACGGCTCAGCCCATCTTCTCTCCTTGGTAGCTTGGACCAGCAGCAGCCCTTGCTGCTTCTTCTCAGCCCATCTTCAGTCCAGCAAAGCCCACAATTCAGCCCAAGTTTCAACTCAACAGCTTCTTCAAAGCAGTTCAACCCATCTTGAAGCCCGCGAAGCAAGCCCATCTCAATCCAGCCTAAATCAAGCCTAGCACTTGTTGTGGGCTTGCAAGGCTTTTCGACTTGGTCCAAGTGTCCATCGACGCCACCGAAAGTTCGGGTTTCGACCATCGTTGTGCTGCTGTCGCGATGGATCGGTGAGTTTATGCACTAAACTCTACTTAGTATGCTAATGATGTTTAAGGTGTGTTTAATTTAATTTAATTAGGAATTAGGTGGTTAGTTAGATTAGATTAGTGATTTAATTAGTTAATTATGCATATTATGTGGTTAGATTAAATTAATCAAGGCCTAGATAGGGTGTGCTATTTATCCAAACAAGTTCAAGGATTTTCCCGGCCCGTTTCAGTATTTAATTAAGCAATTACGATCTAGGTTAGTATTTTCAGTATTTAAATTGATTTATTTAATTAATTATTTAATTATTAAATATTTTCCAGAAATTAGACCGGGATAGCCGGTGACCATAATTTCGTGCCAATTGCAATGGTGTGGTTAATTTCTATAATTGAGTGTAATCTATGCAAATTGAGTGCTGATTGGATTTTTGGTCATTTATTCCAAAAATTTATGAATTTCCAATATTTATTTAGAAAATCTTGGGCATTGGATTTTAATACCGAAAATGGTTTTCTATACTATATAAAACAGAGGGATTTTAAATTGGAAGATATCAATTTTTCTAGTGTGAATTGACCGTGTACCCATACACGACTATTTCATTGTGTATTTCTAATACGAAGAAAATATGCTAGGTTCGCCATTTTAATGGAGATATTTAAGTGCAATACATGTTGCCCTGGGCCATAATCGAGTGATTGTACGTTGGTTAAGAGAACCCATCTCAGGCTGTTAAGTTGGACGTTACTCCTATATGGGATGTCCCTAGACAACAGGATGCTGGTTGCAGTAGATTTTGGACCGATGCTCCTTAGGGAAAACCATGTAGTAGAGACGTTGCCGTGCTTAATGGGGTGAGATGATAGAAAGCAGGCCATGCTATATGCCAAGATCAAAACTAGGAACGCATGATTAGTTGAGTTGAATGTGCCGATTATAAGAAAAAATTGTGTGGCACGGTATGAGACGTGTCATAACGATTTGACCCTATAATCAGGATCCTTATGCTTATTTGAGTTTGAGTATTGCGTTCTAGTTAATTGAGTTTGATTGTTGCTCATGTCTTTGTGACTGTTTGTGATATAAATTGTACTGACCTGCAGGGTGGATCTGAGACAAGGTAAGTCTATGTGGTTGTATGATTGTGTGGTTATGATGCCTTTGGGCATATTACCCTCATAATCGGGGTTTAGAGCATGAACTTGCTGAGATTTATATCTTACCCCGTCGTCAGCTCAATTTTTCAGGGCCGTAGAGTGGAAGGTTTAGAGCCAAGCTGAGGGGATCCGAAGAGTAGGTCAGATAGGATAGCCTTTTTTTAGAGTTATCCTTTGAAACTTTTTGGGTATAGAATTTTGTACATGACTCGGTGTGTTTATAAAGGCATGTTCTTTTGTGAATTTGTTGTCCTACTTTTCTATCCCAAGATGGTTACTGTCAGGGGATTTATTATTCACCTCCGCATGTGCAATAAAATGAAAGGGTCGACGACTCGTCCTAAGAAGCCACAAAATTTTATCGACCAGAGAGGGATGGGCACGCGCTTTAGGATCAAGGTGTGACATCCTTGTTTAGTGGTATCAGAGCAAGGTTTGTGTTTGGAGTGATCAGGTTCGATAGGTTCTTGGGTAGTTAGTAGGAATTGCATTTATTTTATGCTGATGCATGTGATTGATAGCTGTTTGGTAAATTAGTTGTGGGATCACTTAGTTTCTAGTTCTGTATGAAATTGGGAACAGGTTTTCTAGAAAGTCTACATCATAAGTGATCAAGAGCTGAGGACTCATAGACAAAGGACCATTGTTTCAATGACTCAGGGTAGGACGCCAACAAGGGTCAGTACCTAAGGTGGCTGAGGAGGAGCACAGGTTGAGGCCAACACAAGTGGAGTAGCACTGCCGCCGATCCTGTTGGTTGGTGTTGGGGTAGCAGCCCCTAGAGATCCTAGGTCTAAAGGGATCATGTATGCTGTGGCATCCTAAAATTTCATAACAACCCCTAGATGCACTGCGACCATGAAAAGGTATCGGAAGCACCATCAGACTATATTATAGTCATTAGACCAACGGATTTCAATTAAACAAGGCCGAACATTGAATGGAATATTGTTTTGATTGAGAATATATCATATGCTCATGAGTGATCTAGATTGCGTTAAAAGATGAATTGATGAGAAATTTTCTATTCTTGGCCACGTACTCTATAATTCGGATTACTATCGATTAATGTTGCAAAATTTTATGGCCATGTGAATATTTGAAATTAAGTAATTATGAGTGGGGATTAAGGTGGAAAATTAAGAGCAAGTGTGGGCTGGATATTTAAGGCCCAAACCAGCCCAAAGCAGCCCACAACCCCCACCGTTCGGCCGACCAAGGCCCGGCCCAAGAAGCCCATAAGGTTGTCGACCAAAGGAGGGAGAGGAACCGGATGGAGCAACCCCACGCCACCTCTCCATTTGTCCTCTTGATGAAGCCACATGTCTTTCCCTTGGAGCCAAGTGTCCTGCATGCAAAAACAAATGATTACTAGCTAATCATGAGATTAAGAGAGAGAGGGGGAGGTAGATTGCTCGAGGGAAACCGCCGAGAGAGAGAGAGAGAGAGAGAGAGAGAGAGAGAGAGAGAGAGTGAGACCGAGCAGGCGAGCGAGTGAGAGAGAGAGGAGGAGAGTTCGAGCGGGAGAGAGAGTGCGTGAGTGTGGACTACGAAGGGGGAAGGGGAGGAATGTCTTCCGCCGTGCGTGTGTCAGCTACCACCGTTGACACCTCCTAGCTCCGCCGTTGGTTGAGCCACGTCCGAAGTCCTCAAATTGCCGTTTGCTTGCGGTGTTTGCGTGAACTTAAGGCAAGTGAGAGTCCATTGATCTACACTTTGCTTGATGTGGTTGTGTGTGAAGTGTAATGGATTTTGGAGATGCTGGATGTTGGAATTTCGAAAGTATAGGAGTAGTTCTTCAAGTTAGTAAACTGTTTCATGGAAAAACAGCTTGACCTTTGGCGACTCCGTGAATTTTTTGTAATTATCTAGCTGAAATTTGACTTCATGTCCTTGATGAAAGTTTTAGATGACATCTTGAGGAGTAACATACTAAACTTTGAGAAGAAACAGACAAGTATTGGTTGATGAAACGATTTTTCTTTGAAAGTGTTAAATCTGGAAATCGTTACCGAGGGTTAGGGAGGGTTATAGTGATTGTAGCTCGTGATCTATAAGGAATCTAACTTTGAGTTCTTCACAAAAATTTTACCTCTAGGTTTTTTATATAACATATCACAATTTCAGAATTTTCTGAGTTATTTAGGGTTTATACCGAATTTGTGAATAAAAATATGCAATGGTGATGTTTGAAATTTTAAGGCTGTGATGCATGGACCGTAGAGACTCGTACAAAGTTCTTTTAACATGGTGTTCTGAATGAAACCTTTTTCTCTAGATCTCATTTAGAACATGTTAAATTTTCAGAATTTATTAAGATTGTTTACTAATTTTTCCAGAATTTTTATTAAAGGAGTGCATTCTGTTTTATCCGAAAATTGTTTTATTTTCAAGAACAAATGAATTGCTTTATGAGATGTGATATCTTGGGTTGTTAATTATACAGCATATGTGGTAATATTTAGCATATCATATGACATCAAAAGTTGATTGAAACCTTTGACATTATTGCATCAAATGCTATTTTGAAAGTGAGACATATATGTGAATATACATTGTGATGTTGATAATACCGTCGGACACTTGAGTTGACGATGCCACGAGAGTGTCAGGATGCTCAGAGGTGTGTGCTGGATGTCTTCGGGAGTTTCGAGATGCCCGAGGTGTGTGCCAGAAGCCTCGTGACGCCAGTTGAGGTGCAAGATGCCCGAAGGTGTGTGCCGGATGCTCGGAGGCGTGTGCCCGATGCTTGGAGGTGTGTGCCGGAGGTCTTGCGATGTGAGGTTGAGTGCGAGAATCATGAAAGATGTAAAGATTGGTCCCTGGAGAAAAAATGAGATCCTTTTGAATATCAAAAGGGGAAATGAATCATGCGCGTGTGTGTGCATATGGCATGGTGCATAAATTGCCTATAAAATTGAGTTGGTACTATTTGGCATTGAGAATGCGGTTATGAAGGCATTGAATGGATCTCATGGGGATATATATACATGATTGTATGGATGATATGAATCATGCGCATGTATGTGCATATGACATGGAACATAAATTGCCTTAATGAATGAATCTCATGGAGATATAAGCATGATTGCATGGATGATATGTCCATTTCACATGAAATTTTGGTTATCTTGCTTGTTGCATTGTGTAGTTTGATAGATCTTTTATTGCTGAGTGGTTGTACTCACCCATTTTGGGGATTAACATTTCAGATTAAGAGATGCCTCTATTACCAATCACGCGGGGTACTTTCTATGGCTTACCGTTCGACGTTGAGGTTGAGTTTTCGGAGCATCCCTGTGTTGGTGTTCGTGGACTTGTGTTCATCCATGTTCGAGTTTTAGTTATGTATGATGTGGGTCTACCTGATGGCCCTGTAGTCTAGGAGTTCCTGTCCGTGCATGTCCACCGCGACAGGGTTATGATGGGGATGCTGCCGCTGCCACCAACCGATGCACCAGGCTAGGTGTGATTATGCATGTGACTAGTAGCGGGTGACACTTTTTGGATAGCCGACGCTGGATGATGGATCGGTGTAAATGATTGATGTGGGGTCGGGTACTTTTGGGTTATAGCCAAGCTTAGTAAAGCCTTGGCCTTTTGATGTACCGACTCTTGATGTTTGATCAAGATATGTAAATAAAAGTGTTTCGGCTCTAACGTGTATATATATATATATATATATATATATATATATATATAAAGTGTAGTTGGTGTGCATTGCATTGTATTATTTAGCTTAAATATGGGTTAGGGAGATGTCGAATATGCTTCCGTTATATGAACTGTGCTAGAACTGATTTAAATGATACAAACCCCGGGATTTATGGACTCACTAAAATTCAATGGTATCAGAGTGACATGTTATTAAGACAAGTGAAAGGTAAGCGGACTGTGGCAACCCTAATGGATCGAGAGCCGTTTCGGGGGGTGCCACAGCGGGTGGTATCAGAGCAATGGTTATATGTGGAGTGATAAGGAGCCTCATTTTGGAAATTGAGGAATATGATGATAATGCACACCATATGATACTAATTGGGATAGTTGACTAACTTTGAACAACCGGTGATGGGTATTCACTCGTAGATCCCTAGTAATTTATGATGAGTTGCTTTTAAGTGGAGACATTGAGTCACAAATTATCCCTGAGGCGAATGCTTGGAAACTGCAGGAAAATCATGGTACGAGCTGGAAGTTCTCATCCATTGAGGGCTGAAGCCTCTACTGCAAGGGCTGAACCCCGAATGGAAGATATCCTGTAGGCATTGGCCAATATAGGAAATTTGATGGAAAGATAAGCGCAGCGATAACCCGGAGTGGAATGTTGCCCTCAAGGACTGGTGGAACAATTTTTGAAGTTGAAGCCACCTAAGTTTAGTGGAACAAGAAGTCCTGAGGAGGCGGAACAATGGATAAATGGAATGGAACGAATTTTCCGGTTGTTAAATTGCAATGATGTTGAGAAAATAACTTTGGCAGAGTACCGACTGGAGGGAAATGCAAAATTTTGGTGGAGAGCTTCAAGAGATACGATCTTTCCACCAGGTATTGATGTAAATTGGGACAAATTTGTTAGAGTTTCAATAGAAAGCAGTTTTTTAATTGTGCCAAGGATAAGAAGATTACTGAATTTGTTCAGTTAGAACAAAGGGAGCTGATAGTAGACCAGTATGAGGCAAAATTTTCTAAATTGTCTAGGTATGCTCCCAGATTGGTTGAGGATCGAGAGGAAAAGCTAAGAGATTTCTAAAAGGATTGATGATTGATATCAGGAAATAACTGGTGCCTTTGAATATAAGAGATTATAATGAGATTTATGAGAGGGCACAGTTAGTGGAGCAAGAGCTAGTAAGAGAGCAATCAGAATTTAAGAGGCAAATGACCTTTAATGATGTTTGAAGGGGTAAGAGACCCTATTCTGGTCAAGGTCAGACCTGGGATTCTAAGAAAAAGGGGATAAGTACACTAATGGTGCCATAAGTTGTGTATGGCGCTCACTTTGGTGCCAAAAGTTTCCGTTGGATCACTTAAGTGCCAAAAAATTTGAAAAACACTCACTTTGGTGCCAACGCCGACGAAATTGGCTGGAAATCCAACGTGGCCTTTTTTAATTAATTTTTGACGCCGACGTGGCTCGTCGGAGAGTTGAGTCAGCATCCAAACACCAAAACGACGCCGTTTGGCATCTTTCCTCCAACTTTGAAACCCTAATCCCCAAATTGAGAGATAAGGAAGGCTCGTCTTCGTGTCTTCTTCTTCCTTGAAGACCCACACCAGTAATGGCACCGGCACGACACCAACAACAGCACCGACAGCACACTAGCAATGACACCAGCAACGCACTAGCAGCAGCAGCGCACCAGCAACCCCTTCGACCCATCTTCCTCCTCCTCCTTTGCCCTCGCCTTCGATTTTTCCTGCAACAATTTCAGTCTCTCCTCGCTCACCCGGTGAGCAACTACAATGGTGGCTGAGCGACGATGGCCGAGCAGCGACGGTGGCCGAGCGGCGAAAACCCTAATTTTTCCCCATGTGAGCTAAACTGTGTCGTTTCCATGAAGCCATCCATGTAGGACGGCAAAACGAAGTCGTTTTCTTAAGGAGGACCGAAAACGACGTCATTTAAAGGCCTATCGATTTTTTTTTTAAATCATTTTGGCCAAAATCTTTCGCCGGTGGCCGTAATCTTTCGCTGGTGGCACCAAAATGAGCGTTTTTCCTCCAATTTGGCACTTAAGTGATCTGACGGAAACTTTTTGCACCAAAGTGAGCGTCGTAAACAACTTATGGCACCATTAGTGTACTTATCCCAAGAAAACGAGTAATTTTGGAAGTTCTGGAAAAGTTAGGGATGACCTGAATTTAGGAAAAGTACCCTATCAACATGATGCTTGTCGATGATGTGATGGGCAACATGGCCCAGGACCTTGTAATGGACGGCTAAAATGTTATGTTTGTGGATAGGCAGGTCACCTCAGAAAAGATTGTCCACAAGAGAGGTTGCAGCCGAATGTCACCCCGATGTGACGAGTACAACAACGTACTGTTAGACCATATCCACAAAGGAATCCACAGAGGCCACCAGCACAAGGAAGGGTGTATGCGGTCACCCAAGAGGAAACAGAAGCTTCCAAAAATGTTATCTTAGGTACAATTTTCATAAATGGCAAGAAGGCATATGCATTGTTTGACAAGGGTGCTACACATTCATTTATATCTAAGAGATATAAGCAATTGAGTAAAATAGAAACTACACCTCTTGAGACGTCTCTTTGTGTTTCCACACCTTTAAAGAGTATGGTATTATCTACAATGATGTGTGCAAAATGTATGATAACTATAGGAGGATGAGATATGAAAATAGATCTAGTTGTGATGGCTATATATAACTTTGATGTTATCATAGGAATTGACTGGCTCCATAAGTATCGGGCTAAGGTGGATTGCTATGGGAAAGTGATCCAGTTCATGTTACCCAACCAGTCTAGTTTTGAATCTTTTGGAGGTCAGATGAACCCCTCTATAGCCATCATCTCAATGGTAGAAGCTCGTGAATTACTTGATGAAGGATGTCAAGGATACCTAGCAGTAGTAAGAGATCTTACTAAGAAAGAGGCTAACATCGATGAGATTCGAATAGTCAAGGAATTTCAGGATGTGTTTCCTAAGGAGTTGCCTGGATTACCATCAGAATGAGAGATTGAGTTTGAAATTGAACTAATGCATGGAACAAGACCAATATCGAAAGCCCCATATAGAATGGCCTTGGTGGAGCTGAAGGAATTGAAGGTGTAACTACAAGAGTTGCTTGATAAGGGATTTATTAGGCCAAGTGCTTCACCTTGGGGCGCACCAGTTCTATTTGTGAAAAAGAAGGACAGGTCGATGCGTTTATGTATTGACTATAGACAGCTAAACCAAGTGATTGTAAAGAATAAGTATCCCTTGCCTAGAATTGATGATTTATTTGATCAATTGCAAAGAAGTTTAGTCTTTTCTAAAATTGACTTAAGGTCAGGATACCATCAGTTGTGGATAAAGAAAGAAGACAATCTTAAGACTGCATTTAGCACTCAATGGACATTAAGAGTTCCTAGTTATGCCTTTTGGATTAACGAATGCACCGCGTCATTCATGGATTTAATGAATAGGATATTTAAGCCTTATCTGGATCAGTTTGTAATTGTCTTCATTGATGATATCCTGATATATTCTAAAGGACCTGAAGAACATGAATGACACATGAGGATAGCATTGCAAACACTAAGAGATCATAAGTTATACGCCAAATTCAGTAAGTGTGAATTCTGGCTAGACCAGATAATATTTTTAGGGCATGTAGTGTTGGGAAATGGAATTGTAGTAGACCTTGCAAAAGTTGAGATGGTAGTGAATTGGCTGAGACCGACAACGCCAATTGAGATACGGAGTTTCTTAGGGTTAGCTAGCTATTATAGGAGGTTTATCGAGGGATTTTCACACCTGACAGGCCCTTTAACAAAATTGACTCGGAAAAATGTGAGGTTTGAATGGAGTGGAGAATGTGAAAGAAGTTTTCAGGAACTTAAAAGGAAGTTAACTATAGCTCCAATTCTAACTATACCATCTGGATCTGATGGATTTACGGTGTATAGTGATGCATCTCATAAATGACTGGGATGTGTTTTGATGCAGCATGGCAAGGTCATAGCTTATGCATCGAGGCAGTTGAAACCTCATGAGTTAAATTAGCCAACCCACGATTTAGAATTGGCAGCTATATTATTTGCTTTGAAAATATGGAGACATTATATGTATTGAGAGAAGTTTGAAATCTATACAGATCATAAGAGTTTGAAGTATTTGTTTTTGCAATAGGAGTTGAACATGAGACAGAGAAGGTGGATGGAATTATTAAAGGATTATGACTGTGAAATACGATACCATTGAGGGAAGGCAAATAAAGTGGCAGATGCCTTTAGTCGAAAGTTGACTATGGACATAGTAGTTTAAGAATAATAGAGTGGAATCTGTTATAGTCAATTGTGGATTCAGACTTCAGGTTAGGAATAGACCACCTTACCGGTATGCTCACTGCATTAAGAATTGAGCCCGAAATTATTCAGAAAGTTAAGATTCTACAGAAATTTGACTCGGAGATTATGGAAATACGAGACGTTGTGTCTTTAGGGAAAAGACCAGAGTTTCAAGTCTCTAAGGATGGAGTAGTAAGGTGCTAAGGACGACTTTATGTTCCTGACAATGAAGAAGTAAGAAGGGAAGTTCTGTCGGAAGCACATAGAAGTAATTATAGTATTCATCCGGGGAGTACAAAAATGTACATAAATTTACGCCAGCAGTTTTGGTGGAATAGCATGAAGAAGGATATAGCTAAACATGTTTCTCAGTGTTTAACATGCTAACAAGTGAAAGCGGAACACTGCAAACCCGCAGGACTATTGAGACCACTGGACGTACCAGAATGGAAATGGGAGCATGTGATGATGGACTTTGTGCAAGGACTACCAAGGACATCAAGGACATCAAGTGGTCACGACTCTATTTGGGTGATAGTAGATCGCTTGACTAAGTTTGCTCATTTCCTAGCGGTCCGCGTAGACTACTCGATGGTTAAACTTGCTGAGATATATGTAAGCCAAGTGATACGCTTATATTGTATTCCTATAACAATCACATCTGATCGAGACGCTAGGTTTACTTCAAATTTCTGGCGAAGTCTCCAAAATGCTTTAGGGATAAAGCTTCCATTTAGCATTGTTTTTCATCCTCAAACAGATGGACAAATGGAAAGAGTGATCCAAATTTTGGAAGATATGTTGAGGGCTTGTATTATTGATTTTAAGGGAAGTTAGGATGAAAAGTTGCACTTGATAGAGTTCACCTGTAACAATAGTTGTTATAAAAGTATAGGCATGGCTCCGTATAAAGCATTATATGGAAGAATGTGCAGGACCCCTATTTGTTGGAATGAAGTAGGTGAAAGGAAATTGACAGGACTTGAATTGGTACAAATTACTACTGAGGCTGTTAAAATTATTAGGAAAAGACTTAAAACAGCCCAGAGTAGGCAGAAAGACTACGCATATAAGCGTAGAAGACCTTTAGAGTTTAATGTGGGGGATCGCGTGTTCCTTAAAGTATCCCCTATGAAAGTAATATCTCGATTTGGAATAAAGGGTAAATTGAGTCCTAGATTTGTTGGACCCTCCGAGATACTTGAAAGAATAGGAGACGTAGCTTATCGTTTGGCGCTGCCTCCTAAATTGGGAAATTTACATGATGTGTTCCATGTGTCAATGCTGAGGAAGTATCAGCTAAATCCTGGTCACATACTTGATCATGAAGCCATCAAAGTGGATGAGAAAATAAGATACATTGAGGAGCCTGTGCAAGTATTGGATCAAAAGGAGCAAATTCTTAGGACCAAGAAAATTTCATTGGTTAAGATATTATGGCGACATCATGATGTGGAGGAAGCCACATGGGAAAGTGAAAATGAGATGAGGGAAAAGTACCCTCACTTGTTTAAAGAGACATAGGTAATGCCTAATTTCGAGGACGAAATTCTTTAAAGAGGGGAGAATTGTGACATCCTAAAATTTCATAACAACCCCTAGATGCACTGCGACCCATGAAAAGGTATCAGAAGCGCCATCAGACTATATTATAGTCATTGGACCAACAGATTTCAATTAAACAAGGCAGATCATTGAATGGACTATTATTTTGATTGGGAATATATCATATGCTCATGAGTGATCTAGATTATGTTAAAAGATGAATTGATGAGAAATTTTCTATTCTTGGCCATGTACTCTATAAGTCGGATTACCATCGATTAATGTTGCAAAATTTTATGGCCATGTGAATAGTTGAAATTAAGTAATTATGAGTGGGGATTAAGGTGGAAAATTAAGAGCAAGTGTGGGTTAGATATTTAAGGCCCAAACCAACCCAAAGCAGCCCACAACCCCCACTGTTCGGCTGACTAAGGCCCGACCCAAAAAGCCCATAAGGCTGTCGACCGAAGGAGGGAGAGGAACTGGATGGAGTAGCCCCACGCCACCTCTCCATTTGTCCTCTTGATGAAGCCACATGTATTTCCCTTGGAGCCAAGTGCCCTTGCATGCAAAAACAAATGATTACTAGCTAATCATGAGATTAAGAGAGAGATGGGGAGGTGGATTGCTCAAGGCAAACCAACGAGAGAGAGAGAGAGAGAGAGAGAGAGAGAGAGAGAGAGAAAGAGTGAGACTGAGCGGGCGAGCAAGTGACAAAGAGAGGAGGAGAGTTCGAGTGGGAGAGAGAGCGCGCGAGTGTGGGCCGGAAGGGGGAAGGGGAGGATCGTCTTCCGCTGTGTGTGCGCCAGCTGCCACCGCTAACACTGCCTAGCTCCACCATTGGTTAAGCCATGTCTGGAGTCTTCAAATCGCCGTTTGCTTGCTGTGTTTCCGTGAACTTAATGTCGAGCCCTTGAGTCGGCGATACCCCGAGAGTGTCAGGATGCCTAGAGGTGTGTGCCGGATGCCTAGAGGTGTGTGCCGGATGCCTGGAGGTGTGTACCGAATGTCCTCGGGAGTTTTGAGATGCTCGAAGGTGTGTGCCGAATGCTTGGAGGTGTGTGTCGGAAGCCTCATGATGCCAGTTGGGGTGCGGGATGCCCGGAGGTGTGTGCCGAAGGTCTCGCGATGCCAGGTTGGGTGCGAGAGTCACGAAAGATGCAAAGATTGGTCCCTGGAGAAAAAATGAGATCTTTTCAAATATCAAAATGGGAAATGAATCATGCGCGTGTGTGTGCATATGGCATGGTGCATAAATTGCCTATAAAATTGAGTTGGTACTATTTGTCATTGAGAATGCGGTCATGAAGGCATTGAATGGATCTCATGGGGATATATATACATGATTGTATGGATGATATGAATCATGCGCATGTATGTGCATATGGCATGGAACATAAATTACCTTAATGAATGAATCTCATGGAGATATAAGCATGATTGCATGGATGATATGTCCATTTCACATGAAATTTTGGTTGTCTTGCCTGTTGCATTATGTAGTTTGATGGATCTTTTACTGCTGAGTGGTTGTACTCACCCCTTTTGGAGACTAACATTTAAGATTAAGAGATGCCTCTATTACCGGTCACGCGTGGTACTTTCTATGGCTTACCGTCCGACGTTGAGGTTGAGTGTTCGAAGCATCCCTGTGTTGGTGTTCATGGACTAGTGTTCATTCATGTTCAAGTTTTAGTTATGTATGATGTGGGTCTACCTAATGGCCTTGTAGTCCAGGAGTTCCTATTCGTGCATGTCCACCACGACGAGGTTATGATGGGGATGTTGCCGCCGCCACCAGCTGATGCACCGGGCTAGGTGTGATTGTGCGTGTGACTGGTAGCGAGTGACACTTTTTGGATAGCCGATCCTAGATGATGGATCGGTGTAAATGATTGATGTGGGATCGGGTACTTTTGGGTTATAGCCGAGCTTAGTAAAGCCTTGGCCTTTTAATATACCGACTCTCGATGTTCGATCAAGCTATGTAAATAAAAGTGTTTATGCTCTAACATACATACATACATACATATATATATATATATATATATATATATATGAGAGATGTAGTTGGTGTGCATTGCATTGTATTATTTAGCTTGAGTATGGGTTAGGGAGATGTCGAATATGCTTCCGTTATACGAACTGCACTGGGACCGATTTAAATGATATAAACCCCTACGATTTATGGACCCACTAAAATTCAATGGTATCAGTGTGACATGTTATTAGGATAAGTAAAAGGTAAGCGGACAGTGGCGACCCTAATGGATCAGGGGCCGTTTCGGGGGTGTCATATAGGCGCTCCAGATGATTAGAGATCTGATGGGGTATCAAGTCCAGCTTCAAGCTGCCACTACTGTCGTAGCTGCTACTGCACCTACTGAGGTTCCAGACGGGAACGTGGTTGCCGATCGACCAATTCATAAGCTCTTTGAGCAGCCTCTGAAGTTGCAACTGCCGAAGTTCACAGGAACAGGACATCCCGAGGCTACAACCTTGTAGATCCAAGAATTGGAGAAAATTTTTGCATTGTTGAGGTGCACTTAAGAGGAGAAGGTCACCCTTGCAATATATCAACTATAGGGGATTACTAGTATTTAGTGGAGAGCCACCAAAGAAGAGGTATTCCCAAAAGGCGTGGTTCTAATGTGGAACACCTTTGTTAGAGAGTTCAATGGCAAATATTTCTCCTGCTGTGCTAAGCAATTGAAGATGGCGGAATTTTTGCACCTTCGTCAAGGTCCAATGACTAAGGACTAGTATGAGGCGAAGTTCGTCGAGTCATCACAGTATGCTCCTAGGTTGATCGAAGATCCCAAGGAGAAAGCGATGAGATTTATGGATGGCTTCTGACCAGAGCTGAAAAATCCGCTAGTACCGCTCGATCTAAAGAACTATAACGAGCTGTACGGACAAGCCCAATTGATAAAGAAGAATCTAAACGAATAAGCCGCCGCATCTGGGTCGCAGTTTAGCTCTAACTAAGATAGGAATCAGTTTTGGAAGAGACCGATGACAGAAGGAAAGCATTTCTATCGTCCACTCGAAAGAGTATAATGGGAAAGCCAACATCTAATCAGAATGGTGTGTGTCGCTTCTGTGAAAGACGACATGGGTTAGCCCCATGCCATTCTAGGCCAGGTGCTTTCTTTGAGTGTGGCCAACAAGGTCACATGGCCAAAGATTGTCCCAAGGGACAGATGGGATTGTCACAGATGCCACCACCGCCACCGATGGGTTAGAACCGAGGACTTCCGCCACCGAATGCATAACAAGGTGGACTGATCAGACCGCCAGCTCAAGGAAGGACATACTCTATCACCAAAGGACAGGCGGAGGATGCGCCTAATGTAATTACAGGTACTGTGTCGTTGAATGACCATGCTCCTTATGCTTTATTTGACCCTGGTGCAACTCATTCATTTATAGCTGAGTAGTATGTTAAGTTGGTAAGATTGATTCCTAAGTTGTTGGAATCAGTGATTAGTATATCAACACCATTAAAGGATAAGGTGTTAGCTATAGTGGGTTATCCTAGTTGCACGTTAGCAATTGGTGAGCGAGAGGGGAAGATAGACTTGTTAGTTCTAGCCATGTATGACTTTGATATGATAATTGGCATGGATTGGCTCATCAAGCAACGAGGTAAGATGGACTGTTATCGTAAAGCGATTCAGTTTAACCTGATAGAGGGTGAGAGCTTCAAGTTTATTGGGAGTCGAGGATGACCCTTGATTTCCCTAATATCATTGCTTGAGGCAACTCATTTATTAGACAAGGGTTGTCAAGTTTACTTGGCAATTGTCGTGGATACGACAGTTGAGGAGTTGAAGATAGAAGATATTGTAGTGGTCCAAGAGTTTCTAGACATATTTCCAAAGGAATTGCCAGATTTGCCGCTAGAAAGAGTAGTGTTTGTGATTGAGCTAGCCTCCGAGACGGAGCCAATTTCTAAGGCTCATTATCGGATGTCGTTATCGGAGTTGAAAAAACTGAAGGAGTAGATGCAAGAGTTATTGGATAAGGGATTCATATGTCATAGTGCATCACCTTTGGGAGCACCAGTTCTATTTATAAAGAAGAAAGACGATTCGTTGCACCTATGCATCGATTATCGTCAACTCAATCAGGTGACGATCAAGAACAAGTGTCCACTGCCAAGGATTGACAATTTGTTTGATTAGTTACAAGGAGCATTGATATTTTCAAAAATCAACGTGAGAATAGGATAACATCAGTTGAGGATCAGAAAAGAAGGACATTCCAAAGTCAGCGTTACATACTCGATATGGCCATTATGAGTTCATTGTAATGCCGTTTGGTTTGACGAATGCCCCAGCTACTTTTATGGATTTAATGAACCGAGTGTTCAAAATATATCTGGATTAGTTCATGATTGCGTTCATCGATGATATTCTGGTGTACTCGAGAAGTCCAAAGGAGCATGAAGGGCATTTGAGGTTGGTACTGTAGACTCTAAGGACTCATGAGCTGTATGCCAAGTTCAACAAGTGCAATTTTGATTAACTCATATTGCTTTCCTAGGTCATGTGATTTCAGGAGAAGGAATCTCCGTGGACCCTACCAAGATTGAATAAGTGATTAATTGGCCAAGATCGACGACAGTGACAGAGATCAGAAGTTTTATGGGTTTAGCAGGATATTATAGAAGGTTCGTAGAAAGATTTTCAGCTTTAGCCTCACCTTTGACTCGACTGCTGAAGAAAGAAGAAAATTTTGTGTAGATAGACAAGTGTGAGTGTAGTTTCTAAGAGCGTAAACAAAAGTTGACTACCACACCTATGCTGACTATTCCATCTGGTCTTGAAAGGAAACAAGATCTATAGCGATACGTCATTTAGAAGATTGGGTTGCGTGTTGATGCAACATGGCAAGGTTGTTGCATACGCCTTTCGTCAATTGAGACCACATGAACTAAATTATTCGACGCATAACTTGGAACTTACAACAATTATTTTCGCTCTAGATATTTAGAGACATTATTTATGTGAAGAAAGGTTTCAAATCTTCACTGACCATCAAAGTCTCAAGTATTTATTCCCTTAGAAGGAGTTGAATATGAGATAGCGTTGCTGGATGGAACTCCTGAAAGACTATGATTATGATATCTTGTATCACCCTAGAAAGGTGAACAAAGTTGCTGATGCACTGAGTCAGAAATCTTCAATTGCGTAGATGGTGCTCAAGGAATGGACTTTGATTGAGAAGGCTAGAGATTCGATTTTCAAGTTTGAGGTAGGCCACCTTTCAAATCTTATGGCCACTCTTAGAATTGAACTAGAAGTGCGGATCAACATCAAGATGCTTCAGCCAATAGATCCGAATGTTCAGAAAATCCCACAAGAGGATACCGAGAAGAGAAAACCTGACTTTCAGATTTCTGATGATGGAATACTAAGGTTCCGAGGACGATTGTGTGTACTTGACGATGCAGCACTTAAAGAAGAGATTTTATCAGAAGCTCATCGTCACAGTTACAGCATTCATCTTGGTAGTACAAAAATGTATCAGAATCTGCATCAACACTATTAATGGTCCGGTATGAAGGTGGACATCGCCAAGCATGTCACCAAGTATCCGACGTGTCAATAAGTGAAGGCACAACATTATAAGATGAGGGGATTTCTGCAACCTCTCAAGATTCCCGAGTGGAAATAGGAACACATCATGATGGACTTCATGACGGGCTTACCAAGGAGTCAGAGAGATAATGACTTTATTTGGGTAGTGGTCGACAAATTGACGAAGTTGACTCATTTCATTACAGTACGAAAGGACCTTGATTTGGACAGGCACACATAATTATATGTGCATCAGATAGTTCATCTGCATGGAGTGCCGGTGACGATTACTTCAGACCGAGACCCGAGGTTTACAATTACCTTCTAGAAAAGTTTGCAGAGTGCCTTAGGAATGAAGCTACAGTATAGTACGGCCTATCATCCCTAGACGGATGGCTAATCTGAGAGAACGATTCAAACCCTCGAAGACATGTTGCGAGCTCGCACATTGGATTTCAAAGGAAGTTGGGAGGAATAGCTTCATCTTGTTGAGTTTGCCTACAACAACAGCTACTAGTAGAGCATTCAAATGGCTCCTTTTGAAGCGTTGTATGGCAGAGCGTGCAGAATACCGATGTGTTAGGATGAAATCGGGGAATAGAAAATCACAGGCCCAGAGTTCGTTCAGTAGTTAGTGGATGCAATTGTCGTCATTAGGGACAGATTAAAAACCACTCAGAGTTACCAAAAAAGCTACACAGATAAGCGTTGAAGACCCTTGGAGTTCCAAGTTAGTAATCACGTTTTTCTAAAGGTGTCACTAATGAGGGGTATTTCACGCTTTGGCAAGAAGAGAAAACTAAGTCTAAGGTACATAGGTCCATTTGAGATTCTTGAAAGAATCGAGACCCTAGCGTATCGATTTGCATTACCGCTGAGATTGGTGCAAGTGCATGATGTCTTTTATATGTCGATGTTGAGGAAATATAAGCCTGACCCGATCCATGTACTTAATTTTGAGGAATTGGACATGAACGACAGAGTGTCATACATTGAAAGCCCGATTCAGATTGTGGATCTCAAGGAGCAGGTCCTACGCACCAAGACTATCCCGTTGGTCAAAGTGGTCTGACAACACTAAGGCAAGAAGGAGCAACCTGGGAAACTGAGGAGTCAATGAGATGAATGTACCCTCACCTTTTTGTTTAAAGCTTGTAATAGGTTTAAATTTTAAGGATGAAATTTTTATAATAAGGGAAGAGTTATGACAGATCAAATTTTCAAATTTTATTTTTGATTAAATAAATCGGGCCCTTCATTGACGCGCCGATAGTGCTATTCTTTAAGTTCATCACTCATGAGATAACTAAACTATCTGGGGAAGCCATTAAAGAATTTAAACGCAATAGACTCGAGAATTCGACCGGGAATTGGCTGCTCAACCGTGTTGATCTGCAAGGGTCATTATGGCAATGTCAAAATCGATTAGAGATCAGAGATAGATTGATTCGATTGAGATATGTGATCAAAGTGTGGGTGATTCTACCTGCTTGCAAAATTCTCATCGATTGGCACTAGATCGATTTTTTTGTCATTTTGGGTACCGTGTGTCCATATTTGAAACCTTGAGATTTTCACGACAATCGAAAGTCGCTAATGTGTCGAAGATGTACAATGTGGCTTGAAAATAATCGACCATGGGTCCATTATACCAAAAATTCCTAAAAGCTACCCCTCGTAGGTTAAGTCATGCTCGAATCGCACAAGATTGAAATTAACTGTGAATTCGAACCCGATTTCAAAAATTGAAAGTTCTATCATGTCACGATTTATTTCAGGAATGTCGACTCATCCTTCAAAGAATTTTCGGAGAGTTTAGGATTTTTACGAAAAATCAATTCAGACAGTTCAGAAAATCACGAAAGTTCAGATGGGCCAAATTAAAGGAAATTTTGGCTTATATGCCGAGCTATTTGGCGAATGGGGACTTGTAGAAAATTGTATAGGCTTTTTTACTTGGTAAATTTGAACATCGATTTGGAGAATTGATGAAGAAATTGAAGTTTAATTTGAAGAATTTGGAGCTAGGCAAGGGGTTGGAAATTTCAGTATCAATTTGGATTAATTGGTGGGATTGAATTGGTTAGAAAGTAATAAGGGACAAGTGTTTAATGGAGTAGCTAAGGTTTGTTCATTTTGGGCCCCCCCTCCTTGGCTTCCTTCGCACGTTTCCCTCTCCCTCTTCTCTTCTAGCGTCCTTTTTTCCTTGACCTTGCTTGCTTTTGTTTTCATTTCTTTTCCTTTGTCCAAAGCAACCTTCATCAAATCTTTCTTCTTTGCCGCACGTCCGAAGCTGCTCCATCTTCGTGCCCCCTGCATCTCACACCTTACGGTCTTCAACTGCCATGTTCGAGTCCTCATTCGGCCCAGTCAATGCTTGCTACTCCACTTTAGTTTGTTTCCCTCTCAACTACTTGAAGCTATCTTCACCGGGTCTTCTCTTTAAGCCGCCATGAAGACAGCTTACTACCGTCTCATGCTGCCATCTCCACTGAAGACCCTTGTCTAGCGTTGCATCTCTCTATGATAAGCAACTCCATCAGTTTGTTGACCCCGAATCTTCTCAGCCAACCGTCCGCATGAGATTCCCTATCGAGGTAGCTACTGCTTGACAGCTCAGCCCATCTTCGCTCCTTGGTAGCTCGGACCAACAGTAGCCCTTGCTGCTTCTTCTCAGCCCATCTTCAATCTAGCGAAGCCCACAATTCGGCCCAAGTTTCATCTCAACAGCTTCTTCAAAGAAGTTCAGCCTATCTTAAAGCCCGCGAAGCAATCCCATCTCAATCCAGCCTAGATCAAGCTTAGCACTTGCTGTGGGCTTGCAAGGCTTTTTGGCCCGGCCCAAGTGTCCATCGACGCTGCCGAAAGTTTGGGTTTCCGCCGTCATTGCGCCGCCATCGCGATGGACCGGTTTTTGCATTAAACTAGTGAGTTTACGCACTAAACTCTACTTAGTAGGCTAATGGTGTTTAAGGGATGTTAGTTTAATTTAATTAGGAATTAGGTGGTTATTTAGATTAGATTAGTGATTTAATTAGTTAATTATGCATGTGAGGTGGTAAGATTAAATTAATCAAGGCCTAGATAGGGTGTGCTATTTATCTAGACAGGTTCGGGAATTTTCCCGGCCCATTTCAGTATTTAATTCAGCAATTACAGCCTAGGTTAGTATTTTCGATATTTAAATTGATTTATATAATTAATTCTAGAAATTAGACGGGATAGTCGGTGGCCGAAATTTCGTGCTGATTGAAATGGTGTGGTTAATTTCTGCAATTGAATGTTAATTCATGCAAATTGAGTACTGATTAGATTTTTAGTCATTTATTCCAAAAAATTGTGAATTTCTAATATTTATTCAAAAAATATCGAGTGTCAGATTTTAACACAAAAAATAGTTTTATATACTATATAAAACAGAGAGATTTAGGGTTGGAAGATATCAATTTTTCTTGTGTGAATTGACATATACCTACACACAACTATTTGATTGTGTATTTCTAATACCAAGAAAATAGGCTAGGTTCACCATGTTAATGGAGATATTTGAGTGCAATGCACAATACCTTTGGCCATAATCAAGTGATCGTGTGTTGGTTAAGAAAACTCGTCCCGGGCTATTAAGCTGGACATTTCCCCTATATGAGATGCCCCTAGACAACAGGATGTCGGTCGCAGTAGATTTTGGACCAATGCTCCTTAAGGAAAACCATCTAGTAGAGACGTTGTCGTGCTCAATGGGGTGAAACAATGCCTGGCTACACTAGAAGATCGTTGAACAGAAAGTAGGCCATGTTATATGCTGAGATCAAAATTAGGAACACATGATTGGTTGAGTTGAATGCGTCGGATTATGAGACAAAATTGTGTAACATAGTATGAGACGTGTCATAACTATTTGGCCCTATAATGTGACATCCTGAATTTTCAATCCTATTTTCAATTCAATAAATCGGGCCTTTTGTTGACGTGACTATAGTGCTATTCTCTGAGCCAATCACTCGTGAGATAACTAGACTATCTAGAGAAGTCATTAAGGGATTTTAACGCAATAAACTTGAGAATTCAACCAAGAATCGACTACTCGATTGTGTTAAATATGCAAGGATTATTACGACACAATTAAAAACCGATTAGAGGCCGGAGATAGGTCGATTCGACAGAGGTGTGTGGTTAAGTGTGGGTGATTCAACCTGATTGCAAAATTCTCGTCGATCGACATTAGACCAATTTTCTGTCGTTTTAGGTACCCTATGTCCATAATTGAAACATTGAGCTTTTCACGATAGCTGAGAGTCGCCAATATGTCAAAGATGTACATTGTGGCTCGAAAATAATCGACCACAGGTCAATTGCACCAAAAATACCTAAAAGCTACCCGATAAATTAAGTCATGCTAAAATCGTGTCAGATTGAAATTAACTGCGAATTTGAACCGATTTTAGAAATTGAAAGTTCTGTTATGTCATAATTTATTTTAGGAATGTCTACTCATCCTTCGAAGAATTTTCGGCAATTCTAGGATCTTTATGAAAAATCGATTTGGACATTTCAAAAAGAACGGAAATTCAAATTGACCGAATTGAATGGATTTTTGACCTATAAACTGAGCTACTTGGCGAAAGGAAATTATAGAAATTTTGTGGACTTTTTCTACATCAAAATTGAACTTCAAATTTGGGAATTTGTTGAAGAAATTGAAGCTATATGAGGAAATTCGAAGCTTATATGGGACATCAGTTTTGGGCATCAAAATTGAATATTGTGGTATAAATTTCCAAGAAAGTATTAAGGGGGGATATAAGGGATAAGATTAAAGCCTTTGGGGGACCAAACATTTAATGGAGATATTTTGGCTTTGATTTTTCTTCTCTCTCTCTCTCTCTCTCTCTCTCTCTCTCTCTCTCTCTCTCTATCTATCTTCCTTTGTATGCCTCAGCCGGTTGATTTCTTCCTCTCTGCAATTTCTCTTTCGAATTTCCCAGCTAAGTTCAATTGTTGACCGACCCCTCATCCCCCTTGCGCTTGCCATCTCCACTCACCGAAGTCTCCCTCCTTTGCTGCTCCACATGACCATCTCCACAAAGCCAACCGTTCAACAGCGTCCACTGAGTGAAGCCCCAACTCCACCAAAGCAACGCCGCCCCACAATTGGCCCATCCCGTCACTAAATCTCTCTTTTTTTCTCTGCCATTTCGTCCATAGCCTAGCATGACCAAAACAACCTTCAACCCACCTCTAAGCGTGGTCATCACTAGTAGCTCTGGCTTGCTCAACTCTAGCATAGTCAGCCTCGAACCAGCAGCTTCGGAGTTGATCTTTTCAACTAAAGCAGTGAGCTTGTGGGCCAATTTTTGGCCTGATCCGTGCCCCATTGGCGTCGCCGTTTCAGGAATTGTCGATCCTTGTTACGTCCCTGTCATTTTGGTCCGAGCAGATCGCAAATCAAGTGAGTTAACTGTGACATCCTGAAATTTGAGCCCTCTATAGGATAAATGAAAGTGAATTTTGTCAATACATTATTGGTTGATCTTACTCGGAATTGATCACTCCTGAGATACTTACCTTAAGGGGAAAGGTTAATGAGAACAGAACTCGTACGACTAAAGAAGTTGACTTGGGAAAACGACTTGACCATGAGACTTATGTGAGGATGATCATGTAGATAGGCAGGCCAATTTCAAGGACATATAGAAGTTGGTTCGTGGACAGAACATAATGGAACAATAGGTGATTCTATTTTCTATTATCAAACCCGTGAACCACCCTCGATTGATCATCAGTAATTGTGTACTTTGAAATAAGAGTCTATCCTCTGCAAATTCATGTAATCGAGGACGTCCATATGTCGAGGTGTCTTGAACATGGTTAGACACGAGTCGGTCACGCGTGATTCTGCAAAGCCGCTTGTCAATCTGAGTTGTACCTAAAATGGCATTAGAGCGAAATTGACATGGCATGATAACCCAAAATTGGACTTTGAATTATCGGGAATGTCCGAGATGGACATTGGATGATGCGACTTCGACAGTCAGCAGTGTCGAGCAAGCCGAGTGTGGGGAAAAAGGATTTATGGACCGAGAAGGCAAGCCTATGAGGACATGGGCAAAGAAAAGCTAGTGTGAGCCTTAGGCCCAAGGTGGGATAGCCACCATGGAAGGCCTAAGGCAAGAAAGTGAGCCCATTGGGCCCAAAACCACTATTCATCTTCCAAGCCCATTACCTAATCTTAAGCTCATTTGAGCCCAACCAATTCCCGAGCCTATTACTATTCATTTCCAAACCCATTTCTTAGGCCCGCCCATCAATTTTAGCCCAAGGTCAGGTTGGTAAATTGTGCAAGGTGGAAATTACCATTTTGCCCGTAAAAGCAAGTGGATAAGGGCAAAGGAAGAGAGAGAAGGTGATGTCATCTTGCATGGGGACTTGAAGCAAGCCTTTAATGGCTTTGATGGGGTTTGACAATAGCTTTATCCTCTCTCTTTCTCCTACTCCTTCAGCCCAAACCGTCAAGCTCCTCTCTCCCCTTGTTCCTTCTTTCTACTTGCCTCTGTTCCAGCAGATATTTCTCCAAAGATCTAAGTTGATTATTGGCTTCCTGGACGAATCAACTCCCATGCCACCACCATTGTCTTCAGGAAACCTAGACCGTTCTTCTGGACCCTGCCGTTCGCTGGTCAAAGCTGCCGGCTGACCCATTGGCCAGCTAGAAGTCATTGGTCACCAGTCTGCCTAGTCTTGTCCTGCTCTAGCTGACCTTTCTCCAAAAACTCGAGTTTTTCGTTGTCTTCCCGTGAGAATCAACCTACGCTCCACCCACCACCAAAACTAAGAGAGAGAGACCGTACAGACGTGCTCGGCTGCTCATCGAACAGAGTTGCCAGCCAACTCATCTGCCGATGAGAAGCCGCCACTCGCCAGACCACCTGGAGTCCGCCTGACTCTACCTGGTTTGCGATTTTAGCCCGTTTTCTCCCGTTTCGACTAAGCTTTCACCCAGCCCAGCTACTGGCCACTCCCCTTTGACCCCTAAGTGCCGCTGGTTGTTAGCCAACCCCTCACCGGAGCTCCGACGAAACCATTTCACTCATTTTCCTCCTCTGTTGTTCAATTTCATGGAGTTACAGAGGGAGTTCGAGCTTGTGGCTGCTGTTTTAGCCTTGGGACCACCTTAGAACGTTGTGGTTGGCATTCTGGTGCATAGCCTCCGTCGTTGCTATTGCGTGCATGTCTCCGACCCATTTAATGGGTGAGTTTAGCTCCTAATCCCTTAATTAGTGCCTAAACTTGCTTAGGGATGCTTTAATTAGTGTTGATTCTAGCTTATGAGATTTAATTAAGCTATGTTAGTCCTAAGATAGGTGGTTAGATTAGTGGCTAAGATTAGTTTAGTTTAATCTTGCTTTACTCGCTTAATGTGGCTTATGTGATTAATTAAACATGTTTAGCTTTAATTGATTGGTTGTTTAATTTAATTGTTTTTTTAATGATTATTAGATTTAATTTATTAATTATTAAATTCTAGATTTTTACTGTTCATGAGCACTGTTCACGAGCACTATTCACCCGATAATGAAAAGTATTTTAAATTCATATATTTTAATCCTATGAGGTGAATGAGTGTGTAAATGCATGGGCATCCGCATGAATTGAGTGATTTTCACAAGAAGGAAAATATGGATTGTCTGAGGGACATTAGAAATTGACCGTTTTAATGAGAGAAGGAATTGAGAAAATATGTTTGTGTGATCAAATGTTAGACTGTCACCCAACGGGAGTTTGGGGACGATACCCGACAGGAGTCAGAAGCCGATCGTAGTAGACTCTGGATCGATGTCCCTTTTTGGGAAACTATCTGAACGGGAATTCTGGATGTAGCCATGCCCAACAGGGCGAGACGAAGCCCAATCTTCTTATTGGTAGCCAGACGAGAGTCGAATGATCGCTGACTGGAAAGTTAGCCATGGCCGAGAGGTCATTATTATCTGGAGCACGCATGAGTATTGAGGTGGATGAGTACTAATTGGAAAGTTAGCTATGGCCGGTAGGTCATTAGTAACTAGAGCACGTGTGAGTGTTGAGTTGGTTGGGCCTTATTAGGGGGTAAAATTGTGTGGCGCAATATGGGACGTGTCATAATGATTTTACCTTATAATCGGGACCCGTGTGATCGAGTGATGCATGATAAATGACACATTAAAGTGCAAGAGCATATGTGAGTCAAGGGATCATTGGTTTTCACTGTGCATGAGTTGAGAACATTGTTTATGGCACGCACGCACGAATTGATAATGTGTAGGATGTGGCAATGGCCAGATGAGATCGCTTGCGACGCAACTCGTATGTGATTGATGAATTGCATCATCTAATGGTGCATTGTGTGTATTATGCTGATATGTAATGTGCAAGGTAAGGCATACCATGTAAGGTTGCATGCGAACTGACGATGTGGTTAGTGATTGACCCTGGCTATTGTGATTTGTTGATTGTTGGTTATTAGTCGTTGGTGTTGCTTGTGAGGTAGTTCTAGAGAGATACCCTGAGTTGAGTTGGTGTACTAACCGGGGGCTTAGGGGAGGACTTACTGAGATTTATATCTCACTAGTTGTTGTATAACAATTTTCAAGTCCCTAGTGTGAAGAATTCGGAGCTTGAAGCGGAAGGGTCAGGAGCATAGGTGGCTCAGTAGTTATTTATGAGACAGACCTTTTATATAAGCTTGCAGTGTTTATGAAAGTGTATTTGATTTGAAACTGGTTGTCCCGCTTTTCTATCCCATGTATGTTGTTGTCAGGGGATTAGTGAATTCACTTCCGTATGTGCAATAAAATGAAAAGGGTAGGCGAAGAGTACTGAGAACGTCTCAAAATTCTATCAACCACTGAGGGATGTGCACATGCTCGAGGTTCAGGGTGTGACATTAACTCACTAAACCTTGCTTAGTAGGTTAATTATGCTTAGAGGGTAATTATATTAAGTTAATTAATGTTTAGGCGGTTAGTTAGATTAGATTAGTTATTTAAATATTCAATTTTGCATGTTAGGTTGTTAAATTAAGTTAATTAAGGCCTAGATAGGTTTTATTAATTATCTAGATTGGTTTGGGAATTTTTTGGGCTTGTCTCGGTATTTAATTATGCAATTCCCGCCTAGGTTAACAATTTTGGCATTTAATTGATTTATTTAATTAATTTTGGTAAATTATTCTAAAAATTATGAATTTCAACATTTATTCAGAAATCCTAGGTGTCGGGTTTTAATATCGAAAATGGTTTTATATACTATATAAAACAGTGAGATTTAAAATTGGAGGTTATGAATATTTCGGGTTCGATCTGACCGTATATCAATACACGACTATTTTCACAATGTTTTTAATATAAAGAAAATAGGCCATGATCACTATTTTAATGGAGGCTTAAGTGCAATGCACGGTGTCCTGGACTGAGATTGATTGGTCGAGTGTTGGTTAATGAGAACCTGTCTCGAGCCTTTAAGCTAGACATTACCTTATATGGGATATCCATTCTTTGGATCGTGGGTCGAAGTAGATTCTAGACTTATGCCCCTTTAGGGAAGCTGTCTATTAAGATATGGATGTCGCTGTGCTCAATGGAGGTGAGACGATGCCTGGCTACGCCAGAAGGACACCAAACTTATAAGTAGGTGACTCTAATCGCAGTAAATTCTGGACCTATGCCCTTTCGGGGAAGCCATCTATTAAGATATAAATGTTGTCGTGCTCAATGGCGGTGAGACGATACTTGGCTATGCCAATAGACACCGAATTTATGAGTAGGTGGTACCCTTAAGGGACAAATTTAACAATTGGGATGCTTGTGATTGATTGAGTTGATGAGACATTTCAATTGTTGTGTGCATTATTTATATGCATTTGGATTATGAGTTGTGTTGATGTGCATGAAGAAATTGAGGCGAGGTAAGTCCCCTGTTCTAATTGTGTGGTTGTGTGGCTAAAGCGCCTTGAGGCGTATTTCCTTCATAATCAAGGTTTAGAGGGTGGACTTGCTGAGATATCGTCTTACTGGTTATTGTATATCCATTTTTAGGTCCTTATATGGTGTTAGTGGAAGACCGAAGCCCCAGAGTCAGTGAAGGTGGAATCTGAAAGATCGGCGTCTGTGTCCTACTAGTATGTTGGAGGATAGCTTCTTTTGAGAGTCAATCATTTTGTAGGCTTGTACCTAGACTCCTTTTGTATATAAACAAGTTGTTTATAAAAGTGTGCTCTTGTGAAATGTTGCCCTGCTTTCCTATCCATGTTGTTTGTTGTCATGGGTTATTGTTTCGCTTCCACATGTGCATTAAAAAAGAAAGGGTCGGCAACTAGTCCTAGGAAGTCGCAATTTTTATTGATTGTAGTGGGATGTGCGCGTGCTTGAGGGTTGGGGCGTGACATATAATCAGGACCCCTATGCTTATTTGAGATTGAGTCTTGCGTTCCAATTAATTGAGCTTGATTGCTACTCATGTCTTTGAGGCTATCTGTGATATAAATTGTACTATCCTACATGGTGGATTTGAGACGAGGTAAGTCTCTGTGGTTGTATGATTGTGTGGTTAGGACGCCTCTAGGCGTATTACCCTCCTAAACGGGGTTTAGAGTGTGAACTTGTTGAAATTTATATCTCACCCCATTGTGGGCTCAATTTTTCAAGGTCGTAGAGTGGAAGGTGTGGAGTTGAGCTAAGGGGATCCGAAGAGTAGGTTGGATAGGACAACTTCTTTTTTAGAGTCTGCCTTTTGAAACCTTTTGGGTATAGACTTTTGTACATGACTTAGTATATTTATAAAGACATGTTTGTTTATGAATTCATTGTCTTGCTTTTCTACCCTAAGATGGTTACTGTTAGGGGATTTATTATTCCCTTCCACATGTGCAATAAAATGAAAGGGTCGGCGACTCGTCCTAGGAAATCACAAAATTTTATCGACCGGAAAGGGATGGACACGCGCTCGAGGATTAGGGCATGACAATGGTAGCATTCTATGCAAAGGCAAGGATCACCCTTGAATTCACCATAGTTCAACCCCAGAGAGAGAGAGAGAGAGAGAGAGAGAGAGAGAGAGAGAGAGAGAGAGAGAGATCATTAGAGCTGGGTAGCCACCATGTCAAGTTCTGACCAACTGCACTCCCTGATATGTGTTTACATGCGTTGAGAAAAATGAGAAAGCCAAGGACAGTGGCGTCTAAGATAAAGATCAGAGATGCGCCCTCCCCCCTCCCCCCTTTCTCCACCTTGCTTTTCAATAAATTTTCAAGGAATGTACCACTTTCATAATCAGACTTAGAAAATTCTCGTTGTTGATTGTGGATGAGCAGAACCTTGATTGTTAGAAGAGTGAAATTTTTGTTACTACCAAAGAAAAACCAATAGTAGTTCTCTTTGCCGGTAAAACTTTCTAGAATCTTTCTAATTAAGAAAAGTCGAGAACTCAATGGAAAACTTCTTCTCACTGCATCTTCTTCTCACTACACGAAAGGTTGTGGAATTTCATGTAAGAGTTTTCCTAATGTGGACTAAATTAATTGATATTGTAATTTACTGTTTTTATGGCTACCGTAAAACAGGGTAGGTCTAAGGTGAGATAGAAGATTTCTTAATTAGTCTAATATGGGGCTGGCTAGTGTGGGCCGAGTTGAGCCTGGCCCGTAATGAGGGGGACTGGCTGGAAACTCTATAAATAGTGCTCAAGTCTCTCCTCTAACCCTAATTCTCACATGTATCCTCACCTAAGGAGTGTTTACCTAATGCCAAACGTGAGAGGGTCGCCTCATTGAGCCAATGATACGGAGGGCAATAGAGAAGAAGGACTTAATGCGTGGATCCCCTTGATATATGTGGGTAATCATTTTTCTGCTTCCGCTTTATGTTTGATAAATCCCAAAACATGTGCGTTAATCTATCTACTCAATTATGCATGTTCTTGTTTTGGTTATGGAGATCTTGGGGTTGCGTAATTTTGCGTCCAATATGTGGTATCAAAGCAACCATAACCCTAGAACTTGAACGCAATTGATTTTGCCTTAATTTGTACAGATTTTGCCCTAATTTGTGATTTTCGAGACTTTTTGTTCAATAAAAATAAAATTAAATCGCAAATTCAGACTGGGATCAACGAGACGAGCAAGACGGTCGGCAGTGCATCGCCGGAGGAGGCCGCACGCGCCTCCACGTGCGGCCACGCGCCGCCTGGGCATCGAACGCGCGCCGCGCACTCAGGCGGCGCGTGTGGGCGCGTGGAGGCTCCAATCGGCACGTGGCTGGCGGCGTTGGACTCATATTGTGATTTCCTATCTCGTGATATATTTATTTTATATGTTTGATAATTTTATGGATGTAAAAATACATACGGAACCCTAAATACGTGTATTTTTAGTGTATTTTTGCGTATTTTTCTTATATTTTCTGTGAAATTGGAAATATAAGTGTTGGGTTACAGGTATGTTATCACATAAATATTATAATGGTGTGATTCATCAATAAAAATTAAACTTTACTGTGAACTGAAATTGGCTTAATGAGATACAATCAGTATGTGATAGTATTTAAGCTATGTATTGAGCTGATGAGAAACAGTAAATATTATGAAACTTTTGTTGCTCAAGCATACTCCTTGACATGCTGGTAATCTTGATGGACATCTTAAGAACTCGTGACCAAACTGATTGTACCAATTAACACATCTGCTGAATGTGGTAATGCATGTTAATTAAGTTACTGCATATTGTACATGAAATCATCTTGTCACTTGTTAATGTCTATCAAGTTGAATATCTTTTTATGGTTAAGGAGTATGACAATATTTACGCATAGCAATAATATTTACTGTTAAATTTTAGATATTTGGTTATGTTTTTTGACTCAATATTATAGACCACTGGTTGATGCAATGATAATTTGTTGCTTAAAATTGGCTAATAAATCGGCTATTAGTCTTGGAGTCATGTTTTGCCTTATGAAACTCATGAGCAATAGTTACCATGTATTGCTATTTATGTTAACTTGTGAGGAATACTTTGGATTGGCATTCTTTTAATGTTGTTTTAGTAATCAGTAATCAAGGTGCACAAGAGATGCTTACTTCTATGTTATGAGAATTTTCTTGTGTTGTTGTGATCGGGATCTCATTGGAATTTGTCTTTCAGGTTCGCTATATATATATATATATGTATATATATATATATATATATATATATGTATGATTAATTTTTATTAATTAATAAAGCAATGTAATTAGCATGATATGTGATTTTGGTGATATGCTGCCCCTATCACTAAAGTTAAAATCACATGTATATGGTGTATGTGAGGAGTAAAATTTATATCCCTGGTATGAGAGAATTTCAATGATTCAATTGAATAGTACCGCCAAAGTGGCACGCTTGATTGAGTTTGAGAAATTTCGGTCTCGTATGATAATTGGGATGTCTCCTAGTCTAATGCGTAGTCATACTCCCAAAAGAGGTGATTGTGTATTAGTTCATTGAGGGATACATGAAAGTATGGTAGAGGAGTGACTGATTCTAGTGATTCATATGCCCAAAGGTGATGAATTCATGAAGAATTGGAATATATTCTCATAACCGCTATCATGTGAGGAGTGTACAATTGCATGTCATGTATTCTGCCCAAAGGTGATTATATGATTATGCGTGTAACTCTCTGGATGTGTACTTGTACGTCAAGTTACACAGTACTCACATGATGCTAATTTATACATTGCTTGGTTTTCAGTCACCTTTTCTGTAATTAATAACTTCATTATTATTGAGGTTTTTACTGCTTCAAATTTTAAGTTGTGGACATATGATTTGTTGCTTGAGAAAAGAGCAATTGAATTTGCTTACTGTCCATGAAGCGTTCCATTCTGGAACACTTGAAAAGAGGTTTACCTGCGGACTGCACTGCTATAAGATGATGGAAGCCTTAGTTGCTTGAAATTATATCTTGTCTGATATTGAAATTAGGACACATCTGCAAAGACTGTGTTTAAGTCTTAATGACATATACATCTCGTATATGATTAAAAGGTTGTCAGGTTTAACAGTGGCCATGAGTATTTTGGCAAATATGACAATGCGAAATAACTTAAAGGGTTATTTGTCAAATACTTGGTAGATTCTGGGGTGGTAACTTAATTACCATGCTTGAAAATCCTGAAAAAAGATTCACTCGAAATTATTTTGTATCTTACCTAGATTGTTCAAAAAGGTATTGATTTTAAGGCCCTAAAGAAGGTACAAAAATTATGAAATCACATACTCTAAAGTTTCTTAAGATCGACGTAATTGTAGAGGATAGCTACTCTCAAACTATTAAAGATAATAGTATGATGGAGGTTACTGTGTTTTTGTCTTTACCTATACAGACAATTATAGAATCTCCTATACCATAGACTAAACTTGTTGATGTTCAAGGTACTATTCTTGATATAGTTTATAATGAAATTTCTTAAACCTCTCAAGTGCTGAATGAAGTGGTTGTAGCTTTATTAAGGAGATTTGTTAGGGAAAGACGATCAGTTATATTATCATACTATATAGTCTATTTGTGAAAACATGATTACAATATCCACTACATGGTTATTTTAGCAACTTATATAAATGTCGTTTCTTGTTCTCAATTAAGTATGTGATTAAATACCATAAAATGCAGTATACAATCTATGAAACATCATAGTGTTTGGAAACTAACTTATTTGCCTAAAGATCATAAATTCATTAGTTGCAAATTGGCGTACAAAACTAAAAGAATTTCAAAGAAAGATTGTGGAATTTAAAGCCAAATTGGTAACTAAAGTTTTCACTCTGAAAGAGGGGTGGATTGGTTATAGTGAAGAAATAACTATTTCTTTAAAAGATTCTTTCAGAGTGAATGCGGCATTAATAGTTTATTTATTTATTTATACATGGAGTTACGCCAAATAGATACAAAATCTATATTGTACAATTGGAGAATTTTGCAATAAATGTTTCGAGTAAAATTATGTGTAAACTGAAAAAGTCTAATTCATGGTCTTAAGTAAGTTTCCAGACAATATAATTATTGTTGTTTCACAGTGTTGTTATTTTGTTCAATTGAGAACAAAGTAATTCAATATACTGCAAGGTTAGTGGGAGGAAATTTATTTTTTCTCATACTTTATGTACATAATATTTTGCTTACAAGTTGTGACCTTGAGACATCTTATATCATTTATACTGACATCTGTAAGGATTGTTTTTGCCATATTATATTAGATTTTCTTAGAGGATATTTGCTTATTGTATATTGGAAATATTCAATATACATCATTGCAAGCCAGGAATTGCTCCTATTGTTAAGGGTGATGGACTAAATCTATCACATTTCCCTTATTTAGATATTGAGAAAATCTAATTAAATGGTGTACCTTGTGTCAGTGCACTTAAAAGTATAATGTATGCTCGAATTTGCACTAGACTAAATGTTGTCTTTGTAACAGGACTTTTAGGCAAATATCGGTCAAATCCAGAACATGATCACTGGGTTACTGTTAAGAAGGTTTTAAGGTACTTAAAGAAGACATGAGATTATATGCTAATTTATAGACATGTTCAATTCTTGCAATTAGTAGGGTGTTTAGATGTAAACTTTGCTGGCTGTTAGGATGATATAATATCAATAACAAGATACAGATTTATGTTAATAGAAACTGCGGTAAATAAAGTTTTATGTCATCTTCTACTATGTAAGCAGTATTGGTAACATTCTTTTAGGCTGTTACTTAGGCTTTTAGGCTCCAGAACCTCATGAAGGAGTTGATCATTTTAACTTTATGGATAGATCCATACGGTTGTATTGAGATAACAAATTTGTAGTATTATTTATTTACTATAGAGGTCTCAATGGATCTGAATATATGGTGGTCAGAATTTTTGACCAAAAGCAAACGGTACAGAAAGGTGACGTTTTAATATAATATATTTTCACAGATGATGTGATTGTAGATCCACTAACTAAAGGCCTACGCCCATGTGTATTTAAGTGACATATTATTAGCATGGGCCTAGGAGTATCTTCGGATACTATTGTTTAGTGGGAGCTATTTTGGCTTTACTTTGATAAAGGTTTCATCTGTATTCGTTACACTTTGTAACGGTTTGATATGTATCAACTTTTGCATTCAATAAAATATTTTTGAATGCATTGCTATTATGTTGAATACATATTAATAAAGTCTCAAGGGGATTGTATAAATCTTGAGTGAAGGCTAGGGGCATCCGGGCATTCGGTTATTAGCTTTGTGCATATGTCTTGTGATACATAAAGAAAGATTAACCATAAGGACAAGACATATGTGGGTTCATTGGAACCATAAAGCATTCTCTAGTGGCACAAGTTTTTTGTGACACCTAAGTTAAGAGAATGGTGATTGACAAATGGGATCTCTCTATGAGAAATGTTATCTATTTGCCACACTACCATATTGAATCCATATCAATAAAGTTGAGAAAATTCGTGACCATGGAAGGCTCTATGTGTATACATGCAGTTACCGCCATAATTTGGTGTTTAAGACTTTATGAGATAGGATTGACTATTAAGAATTATCTCTGGACCAAATGTGCGCACATAAGGTATGATTTCAATTAATATAGTTCAAGTGGGAGAATGTAAGAGTTTTCCTAATATGGACTAAGTTAATTGATATTGTAATTTACTGTTTTTACGGCTACCGTAAAACAAGGTTGGTCTAAGGTGAGATAGAATATTTCTTAATTAGTCTAATATGGGGCTGGCTAGTGTGGGCCGAGTTGAGCCTGGCCCGTGATGAGGGAGATTGGCTGGAAACTCTATAAATAGTACTCAAGTCTCTCCTCTAACCCTAATTCTCACATGTATCCTCACCTAAGGGGCGTTTACCTAATGCCAAACGTGAGGGGGCCGCCTCATTGAGCCAGTGATACAGAGGGCAATAGAGGAAAAGGACTTGATGCGTGGATCCCCTTGATATATGTGGGTAATCATTTTTCTGATTCCGCTTTATGTTCGATAAATCCCAAAACAGGTGCATTAATCTTTCTTCTTAATTATGCATGTTCTTGTTCTGGTTATGGAGATCTTAGGGTTGCCCAATTTTGCGTCCAACATTTCATGGTACATCCTCATTACAGATTTCAGGAAATCCATTTGGAAAGACTGATAAAGTCAATTTAGGCAATTTAGTCACTAGTTGTATATTCGAATTGGGATGAAAAGTCACTTTTAATTAAAGTATGGCGACTTGTGAATTGGCTACTTCCGGAGGCTAATAGCGTGTGGTGTTCAAAGTCTCGCCTTCCAATCGACTTGTTAACCTGCATGGTTTGATAGAGGCTTCTACCGATATTGGAGGCGAAAAGGCAAAGAGAAAGATGAGGGGGTCTTTTTAATTCCATTTTCTGTCAACTTGGACAACTAGAATTGACGGATTCATCCATCCAAGTGGCGGCATATCTCAATGTTGCTTCATTTCGAGTTAGATGTGAAAGGAGGAAAGATTTTTTTGAATCTCTAATGGGAAATTATAGGGAGAAGATAAGCATCCGGGCGTATTAAAATGTCAAGGGACAATAAAGAACCATCGTGGGGAGATTTGCAAATGTTATGACATAATCAACGTAAATAAGAATCCTTTAAAAATTTTAAGTTGTCTTGACAATTAATCATTTAACTAATGTATGGTTCTCACATTCGTTATTTCCATCCAAAACGAGATGAAAACTTCTTATTATTTATATGCACTTACAAGATCTTAATTGAGGTTGACTCCGCTTAATGTTAAAAGAAGAAGACTTGGATTTATGATTGGAATGGCGCGTGAAGGAGAAGATACCAACTTGTACGGACCATTACTTGTGCTTCGACATGGACTTTTCTGAATTTTCCGATATATATGACCTAGTATGAAATCAGTGGGGCAGGTGGAACAAAGAAAGTAGGACCTGCACGTCAACGCATTCACTATTGGAAAGAGACTGTTATCATATTTTTTGGTGGCGTTGGTTGTTCTCTCGCACCAGCTTGATGCCACAGGGCAGCCTCCTCTCTCCAATATTCAATCTCTATACACGTCCTTCCAAAGCCTGATGGCAGCTTGCAGATCCAGAATCCAAAGAATCCTCTCTTTTCTTTTGTGGTAATTGGGTGATCTTACAGTCTTCTTCTCTTTAAATTGAGCAGGTGAAGAAAAATGGTCCCAACAGTATAAGAAACATATCAGTTTTTCACCTGTTCTTTTCTGGTGCTACGGCACCAAGATTATGTGATGGGATCAAGAAGCCAGACAATTTGATACCAAACTGAATGCGAATGGATTGATTGATTCGCCATTATTCTGGATGCTATTGTAGAAAAATGTGATTACTGATGCACTTATAATTGCAAGTTTCGGAACAAAATCATAATAGTTATTTGCAATTTAACTAGACAAATGCAGAGATGATTCATGTTATCTTGGGTTGTGAAATGATACTTTGAAAATTTACCAGAAAAATTGACAATTCGTACAGCTTTAATTTTTTTTTTTTTGGTCGAAAAGGAAGTACTTCATTCATTCATTAGAGAAAATGAGTCTTACACGACATTGATTGATAGAATTCTGAACAGAGAATTTCCGAGAGAGGAAAAGGAGGATAGCTCACTCAATTTACAGGAAGTTTCCTAGCGCAGTGTGATCTAGCCACCTAATCAGCCGCCCTATTTACTTCGCGTGAACAGTGGAAGACCTGGATGGGATTGCAAAAATACATCATTTCTTGGCATTTTGCAGTAATGTCCTTTAAATTCCATGGGGGGTCGGCCCAGCCCAGAACCATCTCCACCAAACTAAAGCTATCACTTTCAATCACCCATCTAACCGGTTGATTGGAGGAGTTCTGCACGTGCGAGACTTCTTTTTCCTTCAAGTACATGAACCCGTGCAGGAGAGAGAGGGCTTCGGCTTGTTGAGAGGAGGAAGCCCTAGCTTCGCAAGCAAATCCCACAACCACCATCCCCTTCGAATCGCAAATGATTCCGACGATTGAGCAAAGAAACTCGCCTGGGAGCCACGAAGCGTCAACGTTGAGTTTCAATTCATCCCCTTCCAGCGGCTTCCACCTTCCAGGTTCAGCACAGGAGTTTGGGTTTTCCTTTCTTCTAGTTTGCCATCGACTGAAACTCCTTTGTTGTTCTTGAGCAAGATCCACGAGATCTGTTGTTTGCAGGGGTTTGGCTCTGAAGATGAAGTGATTCCGGGACTTCCAGATGTTCCAGAGTACGGTCGCAATGAGTTCTTGCTCCGGTAAGCCTTTCTTTTCGTTAAAAACCTCCATAAGCCACATATCAAACCGCTTGATGTTGTTGGGATGGCTAATAATGTTAATGCGAGGGTCGGCCCATATAGATGTTGTCCATTTGCACAACAGAAATAAGTGTTCTATAGTTTCCATGTTGTTAGAACCGAAAGGACATAACGGATCAGGAATTAGTCGCCTTCCGTACAAGTTCTCCCGTGTAGGTATAGCATTTTAACACAAGCTCCATAAAAAGATTCTCAGTTTTGGGGTATAGAAATAGTCCAGATTCTAGTCCACATGGCTCTTTGGGGGGGGTGAAAGAACAAGATGCTCTGTTTAGATCAGTTCTGGTAGAGAGGGGTGTGGCTCGGTTATAGCCACTCTTCACTGTATAGTGGCCTGTTTTATTTCCTGTCCACACAAGACTATCATTCTCTGGGTATGTGCTGAGGTCTATCACCAAAATTTCATTCGCCGTAGTTTCTTCAAAAGTGTTGAGTATTAGAGGTTCATTCTAGGTTCTCAAATCTTCATTGATCAGGTCTGATACCATAATAGGGTCATGCTGATTTGCTAGGCCACCTAACACACCCAACTGGAGCCATCGATCTTCTCTGATTTTTATAGATTTTCCATCCCCCACTTTCCACTTGACTTCTGCTTCTATTATATCTCTGCCCATTAGGATACTTTGCCATCCCCAAGACGACTGCGAACCTTTGTTTGCCTTCCATAGATCCCTATTTGGATAGTAAATACCTTTCAAAATTCTGCTCCATAGGTCTGAAGGGGAGTTAGCTAGTCGCCATGCTTGCTTTCCAAGCATGGCCCTGTTAAAATTAATCAGGTCTTTAAATCCCAAACCACCCTCATCTTTCCTGGTTTTTAAAACTTCCCATTTTTTCCTATGCAAGCCTCTATGTGCATCACCGTTCTGCCACCAAAAAGCTGCAATCCTTCGTTCTATAGCTCGATAGATTGAGATAGGGAGTTTAAAAACTGACATAGCATAAGTGGGGATTGCTTGTACAACGCTTTTAATCAAAACTTCTTTGCCCGCTTTTGTTAATAATTGTTCTTTCCAGCCTGCTAACTTCGAGTAAACTCTTGCCAATACCCAAGCAAACATCTCTTTTTTAGTATGCCCCCATTCTGTTGGAATACCAAGGTATTTACCTGTTTTTTCTATAATGGGAACTCTAAGTTTGTTTGCTAAGTTTCTTTTCAAGGGGGGAGGACAGTTTCTGCTAAAGAAAACCCCTGATTTGTTTAAATTAATGGCTTGCCCTGTTGCATAATAGTATTGATGAAGGATATTGGCTAGATTTTGGCATTCAATAAGAGTTCCTTCAAGAAAAAATATTGCATCATTAGCAAAAAGTAGATGTGTTAGAGTAGGGCAGAACCTGTCGAGTGTTATCCCCTTAATACTGCCTTCAGTTGTGGCTTTCTTCATCATCCATGTCAGGACATTTGCTGCTAGGATAACTAGATATGGCAAAAGGGGATCTCCTTGTCTAAGGCCTCGCGAGGGAGTGAAAAACTGAGATGGTTCCCCATTGATGATAACACTTAGGGACACCATAGTAACACATTGCATAATTAGGGTTACCCATCTCTCACAAAATCCCATTTTCAGCATGCAATCTCTAAGAAAATCTCATTCAATTCTGTCATAAGCCTTTTGCATATCCAATTTTAAGATGACCTAAGATTTCTTCTTCCTTTTGGTGGTTCACAGGTGGTGTAAAACTTCCTGGACAATGAGGATATTATCCTGGATTTGACATCCTTGGACAAAGGCACCCTGTTCAGGCTTGATGATTTCTGGAAAGTAATTCTTCAATCTATTGACTAGAACTTTGGAGATGATTTTATAGCTGAAATTACACAAACTGATTGGTCTGAACTGGCTTATATTTTCAGGGTTTTTTTTATCTTCGGTATCAAGGTAATGTGTGTTTTGTTAATATGGGGATCAAGAGTACCTGTATTAAAAAAAATTCTGCACCAACTGAAAAACATCGGATTTGATGTCCTCGCAGGATTGATGGTAGAACAGACCGTCAAAACCATCGGGACCAGGGGCTTTGAGGGGCCCCAATTGAAACACTGCTGTCTTAACTTCTTCTATGGTAAGAGTAGCCATTAGATATGCATTAATGTTTGCGATGACAGGGCAGTGGCATTGAGCCAGAATTGGCTGATAATTTCTGGGGCATGCTAATGTGAATAGGTGCCTAAAAAAGGTCCCTATATGAGTTTTAATAGCTGAAATATCTTTACACCAGCTGAGATCTTCCAGTTGTAGCATAGTGATCTTATTTATTTGCCTTATTTGCACAGTAGTTGCATGGAAAAATTTGCTATTTCGATCACCCCATTGTAGCCAATTAATACGAGAGTGTATGCTCCAAAGTTTCTCTTCTTGGTGCCATAATTGTTGAATCTGTTGTACTATTTGGTGGACTGCCTGTTTACTAGAAGGATGAGGAGGTTTATTGTTAAGTTTAGTAAGTTTCTGGTTGAGTGCCCTGAGTGAAGTTGGAGCATGTGCAAACGTTGCTTTACTCCACTTAGTGAGAGCTTTCGATATTTCTTCTAGCTTTGCTAAGAATCTAGTCTGGCTCAAAGATGTATTGTTCCATGTTTGTCTTATAATCTCTCCATACTCTACATGGTCTGTCCAGTAGGCTTCCATTCTGAAAACTCTTTTTCTTTTCTAACTTTTAGGGTGTAACACAAGGAGAAGAGGACTATAATTTGAGCCGATTGCTGGGAGGGCTTGTACTTCAGCATCATGGAAAGTAAGTCTCCAGTCCATATTAGAAAGGACTCGATCTAGGCATTTTTTGACAAGATCCTCCCCTTCCCTGTTATTTGTCCATGTGTAAGCGCACCCTTTACTTTCAATCTCCATTAGAGAGCATGCATTTAGGAAATCTCTGAATGATGTGATTCGATAGTTGTTTGCTTCTCTTTTCCCCACTTTCTCCCATACATATAATATTTCGTTGAAATCACCCATACAAATCCAAGGGAGAGAGTTGGTAAGCTGAAAATCCATCAATTGCTGCCATAGCTTTAACCTTTGTCCAAAATTTGTTGAGGCGTGAACAAAGGTAATTCTCATGGAATAGCCACTTACTGAGTCGATACATTGCAGGTCAATGAATTCTTGAGAAGTTTCATTGAGCTTAAGCCCCACTTCTTCTTGCCACAAAACAGCTAAGCCTCCCACAATTGCTTCTGGATTAACTATAAATAGGTTTGAAAATTTGAGTTTTCTTTTGATGCCTTCCACCATCGATGCTTTATTTTTCGCTTCCATTAAAAATATAAGGTTGGGCCTTTCAAGAGCAACTAGTGCTCTCAATGCATGGAATATCAGGGGGTTGCCCAGCCATTGACAATTCCAACTGATGATTTTCATTTCGTCAGTGGTGGCTTATTAGGGCCAGCCACCAAGGCCCACTCATTGCCATCCTTAACAATCTGAATTGGGGTCTCCAAGAGGTCCGTATCATCAATCAGTAGAGGAACTGATTCTGCAATGCATTTTTGTTTCTTTGCCCTCTGCACTTTCATACTCTTCTTGCTCCATATGCCCATCTTTGAAAGAATTGGTTTAGTAGCCTCATAGCAAATTAACTATTTACCATGTTCTAGGTTTTTCAGGGAGCAATCAGCTGGTTCTACTGTCATCTCCTGTTCATGTAAGCTCTCTGTTCTTTTCTTACTGCTTGTAGGAGCTTTGCTGGAGCCACCCTCATCTCTGTCTACTATTTCCATGGTCTGTGCTGGAGGAAGATTTTCTGGTATTGTTTCCTCCACTATATACTCCTCTAATTTTCCATAAAATGCTTCTCAATGTGGACTATGGTCATAGGCTTCCGCCTTCAACTAGGGGCCAAATTTGCCAATCTTGTTCGCTGACCATCTAGATTGATTGTAGGGGACGATTTCACAGTTGGCGGTGTAATGGCCAATCCTGCCGCACGAATAATAGTAATGCGGCAAACATTCGTATTTGAATTCCACCAAGAGCCATTTGGTGCCAATACCCAGTATGGCCCCTGATTTTAGTGGAACTGTTAAGTCCAAATCCACTCTGACCCGACCTCCTTTGTATTGTCCATTACCTTGGGGGTCCACCTGAACTTCTAACACTTGCCCTAATTTCTTTGCCAGGTCATGGAATACTTCTTATGTTCGCCATCCAGGAGGAATTCCTCCAAACCGTACCCAAAAAGCATTGCTGGGAAAGTCATAGCAATGTTCCGAAATGTCAGGTACACATTGTTTTAGAACAAGTAGATTTAATTTACATAATGGCAAAAATGATTGACAGGGAGAGTCATCTTATAGAGGAAATTCATATGTACGTACTAGTAATTAATTACATTACAAAATGTCACGTAATCAACTGATAGAGCTTGATATGGATATAGCAAAGATCCATCCAGATAAACCATGTTCATCTACCATCTCCGATTATCTCATCAAGCATGGGTGTCGTTGCAATTTCTGGTGAAAGATTTGCAGTTCCAACAGTACTTGCGGTGAATGGGGAGTTGTAGGGGCTTTTGTCTGTGCTCTTATCAGCAGTCTCAGCCAAGGAGCTAGAGGTATCATTGAATCTCCTATCAGTCAAGTAGCCTGGCCTCGTGGACACGGTCGCCACTTCAATATCTCCAGAGAGCATTGCCACCACACGGGACATTGGGGGTCTCAGCGCTGGTGATGTTTGGGTGCACAAGAGCGCTATTGCAACCATGCGTTTTGCCTCTTCTTCATTGAACTCTGATAATCTAGAATCAGCCAGCTCAACAACAAGGTTGGTTTCGTGCAGGTTCCAAGCCTGAGAAGCAGGAACAGAAAGTGACAAGAATTAAATCTGGCAACCTCATAGATAGAATTAACAGGGAAGAATAATAGGAAAAAGGATAATGATGTTTCCTTCTTAGATGGCCATAAAACAACTGAACAAGTGGCAGAATATTCAAGCGCGTACCCATTCAAGGAGATATATTTTTTTTTCTTCCAAGCTAGGGTCTGAATTTGACCTTCCGCTGACAACCTCTAGAGCCACTACACCAAACGCAAACACATCTGCCTTCTCCGTAAGGTGGCCACGCATTGCATACTCGGGGGCAAGATATCCACTACAAAAGCAATAAGAAAGCAGAATTGGATTCCCAGCAACTGTAGGCGTCAATGTACTAATGCATATGGTTCTATTTGCATGTGACAGAAGAACATAGAGCTTACATGGTTCCCGCAACATGGGTGCTTATATGGGTCTTCTTATCATCATAAAGTTTAGCCAAACCAAAGTCTGATATTTTAGGTGTGAGATCAGAGTCCAGCAGAATATTACTGGCCTTCACATCCCTATGCACGATTCTCAGCCTTGACTCCTCATGAAGATAAGCTAGGCCCCTTGCAATACCCAAACAGATATCAAACCGTGTCGCCCAATCAAGATTCAAGGTCCTTTGCCCTGCACCGTGGAGGCACTATATCATAAGTCCAAGCGTCACCTTTTACATGACCAAAGACATAATTGAGGTGAATATTCTGTCACCTACCAAACATTGCTTGATCAAGACTCTTGTTTTCTAGATACTCATATACAAGAAGCCGATTATCTGCATCAATGCAGCATCCATACAATTTAACAAGGTTGCGGTGTTGTACTGCAGATATAGTGGCAATCTCTGTCATGAATTGATTCTTTCCCTGGTGGGATGTTACAGATAGTTGCTTAACAGCAATCACTCTCCCATCATCAAGTGTTCCCTGATTTCACTGATATGGTCAGTACTTCAATATAAAAAAAATGCTCAAGCCATCATGAGACCAATAATGCGATCAGCATGAGACTCCAGTTCCTAGACTATCCGGAAGCTCCACTTAAATCTGACTATCAAGAAATGCCATCCATCTTCTAGAGCTACAATGTATTAGCATATAGATGACAAATGAAGGACGGTCAACCTAATTTATGTTACTCAATCTGGACCTAGCAAACATAACCGAGAAAATTATCCATTCATTACTTACTTGAAACCTTAGTAATCAATTTGTTATATTATCCAGGGATATTTGGATGGCGTCCATTGAACTTCTTTCTTTCCTGGACGTAATTTAGGATTTATTACAGTCATCCTCCAAAACCAAAGGATGATTTCATAAAGAATGAAAAAGCAATAAGCGAAGAAGGGCTTTTCTTTTCAAGGCAGAGAAAATATCGGAAGTTCAGTCAACCAGCACCCGAGAACCATAGTCTTTTTCTTTTTGGCCCAAGGTACGGAAACCATAATCGCTGTTCCTTTAGCAATGTGTTTCTCTTCTCTTTTTCCATTCTTTCTCCAAGAAACACTTCCCGAAAGATCAACCGTTGACTTAGTTCTTATGACAAGCTACGATCACATCAGCTATAGTTGAAGAAGCAATAGTGATAAGATCAGCTTTTGCAAGGAACCAAGCACCTCAATTCTCCTAACATTTAAATGTGACGCCACTCCATCGACATCTACTCTTTTGTGTTATCCAATGAATTACAACAAACCTTGAAAACAGGGCCGAATCCTCCCTCCCCAAGTTTGTTATTGGGATTGAAGTCATCTGTAGCAGCCTTTAGTTCTGCATAGCTGAAAGTGTAAGGTCTAGCATCTATGCCAAGGAACTCTGTAAGACACAATAATGCAGATAAGATTCCTGCTCTTAGAATATTTCGCAACCTTTTGTTACTTGGTTTTTGACTTTTCGGAAATATATTGGCCGCTTAATTAGTCATCCAGCAAAATCAAAATGCTTTCATGAAATTTAGCTTCAACAAGAAAACATGGAAATTCCACTTCCTACCACCAGTGGGCAATGAGCTCAAAAGCTCTTAGTAACAGCAGCATTTTGATATGGAGATGTCTTGTTCTTTTTATCTCTGCAGAACATTGTTTTCATCTTTTATCCAAAAACATAATTATCACGCAAGATTACAGATAGGAAATTATCACGAGGAAGCTATCGGAAGCTTCTGATAGTGTGGTTTACCTTGATTTTCAATCATGCGTGCCATTCTCCTTCTCCGAACAACATAGAACACCAGGAGAACAGCCACCAAACCGACCACTCCAACTCCAGTAGCAACTCCAGCTATCAAGCCAGTACGATCCTTTTTGTGGGTTGGGGGTTTGTTACTGACAGTGGGTTTAAAGTCTGCACAAAGTCCGCCATTTAGTGATGTTTTAAAAAGTGGTACTGGGAGTATGAGCAGGTTTTTATCACAGTACCTGGGACAGCATTAATGGCTGAAATTAGAGGTCCATATGTGGCTTGATTTGGTACACAACAAGTCCCCTTTCCAGCCCAAAAGAAGTGTATTTCAAGATAGTTTGCTGTTACCCGAGCCTGATACAATTTTAGGACAGCTGTAAAAGAGGCACCATCTGCCTCTTTCCGTATGTCGAAATCCTTTGCAACGAGGTTTCCCTGAAATAAGCACAAATGGCATTGGCAATTGACCATGACCTTTCTTAGTAAAACAAGAAGCCTGGTAAAGCATGGCCCTACCTGTATGTAAATATCAAAAATACGCCTCCCAAGATGTTTCCATCCAGTATTTTCGATTTGTATTTCAGCAAACTGGAGGGTGACATTGTAATTTCCATTCTCCAGCCCTAATCCATAGTATCGTAGAGATGAAGCAGAAACCCGTGCAGTCTGGAACAGTTCTGAGTCTGAAGTGTTGGTGAACTGGGATAGCGAGGAAGCATAATAGGTGGGATTTTTGCTTCCCGTGAAATAACCAACATTGCTCACTGCCCACCTCTGTGAGTCAGTCACGTAGTAGGTAGCAGCACCAAAATTGATATTGTCCTGCTCATACACAATATTTTCAGACGAAGTAATCCGAGGGCCACCGCATTTTACTGCAAAATTATAATCTGCATGGCAAACATAAAAGAGCAGATCGTGATGAGTTTGTGAAAGGTACTTTCGTAACATAATGGATAAGAATTATCTGCCAAAGGACATGCACCCTGTACATATTAAATTTTCATAATCAGCCCGATTTAACTATATATATGAATGGCACATGCTTATCTTCAAAACTTACTTTCTACAGTCTGTCGCATAGCATCGTAATATGCAGTTGTAAACGTAATAATAAATTAGTTCTCTCACAATCTAGTGAGGAGACCCGCAAAGTACTAACGAAAATGAAGTAAGGGCCTTTCGAGGGAAATATCACAGATAAGGGGGGAGCCTAGAGAGGCAATTATTGAACATTAAGCGGCCTGCCTTATATCTCTGTCTGTGGCAAGAGCTGACAATGGGACATCAAATCTACATAGCTGTCCCCTTTTTAAGAAAATAACCTAGCATAATAACTCGAACTTAATTTTTCCTCTCTTCCGCTGAACTACCCCTAATCTAACTTACTGGAAGAAACTAGTTTGACCATTCTGTCTTCTACTACATTTAAAGTTACCATTCACTTCACGTATCAGGATGCAACCACGCAGAATATCCAAGGTAACTGGAAACTCAATCTCCTATCCTCCCCTTGTCGAGGCATTCAACAAAAGGAAGCGTATTAATGGGAAAAGGTTACATGGACTTACAGATTCCTTTCCCCATATTGCAAGGAAAATTCCGTTGAAGACAGTTTATTCCTGAAGGAAGAAGGCTAAGATAAAAGGAGAAAATTTTACTCAGTTGACCTTTATGGCGGTATGAACTTATGAGTAAATCAAGAGCAGATACTTCTATAGCAAGGAAAATTCCTTTTCTTTTTTATGACTTTCACTGAAACATTCAAGATATCTTCATGGAAGATGCAATTGCTAACTAAATGCTAAAACTTCTTAAATCCTTGAAGTGGTTGATAGCATCTCCAAGTCATAGTTAAAACTGCATGCTTTTCTAGTGAATGCTAATACTGAGTTTTGCAGGATTGCTGATTCTCCACTGCATTGATTACAAGGATTTAAAGATGGTGAAACTGTAGTATCAGTATTTATTCAAATAACTGACATCCACAACAGCATATGAATAAGGACAATCATATGAAAGTCACTACCTATGACAGTTTGTAGGCAGTGTTTAAATGATTTACATTTGTTCCAAGCAGTAGATTCAGCAATCAAATGTGAGTCAGTCTTAATGTAAATTCAGCATGTGTCTGTGATCTCAATTAATAGAATTAGTATGACAAAGGACAGATTTGATATATTAACATCCAGAATGCCCAGCAGCATAGGGGGATTGGTGATTATCCTTGTAAAGTGAGGTAGGCATTTAAGACAAATCTGAGGACACATCAGCTAACCATTTTCGATTGAATTGATTACCGTTTATGATCACTCAAGCATCATAGGCAAAAAATCACTGGGCAATTACCTAGGGTCAGAGTTGTCCAATGCAAAGTTGTTGCCAACCAGATTACTGCAAAATGCATCATGAAAAAAGTTTTGATCGTAAGTCTCTCGACAAGATTGGGACATTTACAGCTCATCCTGTAGCTAGAAAATGACTTCAAGTACTATATGGCACCCTTCGAGCAACAAAAGATTGACAAAGTGCAAAAGAAGGGTCCTCACTTAGATATCTAACTAAAAGTATCAATTATCTTCTCCTTTTTTTTTTTTTTTTCAAACGACAGAAATACATACAGCTGTAAATCATTGCTGACCCAAGAAGGAATGCTTCCCATCAAGTTATTGTATGACACGTCTCTGCAAAAATGGCACAGGAGAGATCTCGTTTAGTTAACCAACAGGGTAGTCATCTATCAGTATCAAATGGCATGCTGTGATATGTCAAACAACAAAAGGTTGACTATATTCTCCTTGTTCACAGGCGCAAAATAGATGACTTTGAAAGAAACTATATTTGGTACTGAGTTAGCTATAAAGGGAAAAGGGGAAAAATCTATTCAAATAGCTATATCCTCTTTTTGAACCTTCAACCTATGATGGAACATGGAATATTTTCACTGCACATCCTCTTTGCATTCAAACTCCATAAGTGCCCATAAAAACTTGTGCGTAACTTCATGCTTTTCCCAATTGATCAGTGACAGTTGTGATCAGTGACAGTTGCGAGCATCATTATGGTTATTATGCAATAGAGATCTTTCAGGTGTTTCTTACATGTTACGAAGGGATGCACTTTTCTGTTCAGGCAGTGTGCCATTCAAACTATTATTTCCAAGAAACCTGAGAAATGAAGCAAAGAGATTTGCAAAGCATTCACAAAGAGAACATATTTATAGGAACACATATGAAATCCAGAAGAGGTGGATTACAAGTAAGTGAGTGAGCTCAAATTGAAAAGAGAGTCTGGAATCTGTCCGGTTAACTTGTTGAAGCTTAAGTCCCTGGTCCAATATAGACGCAACAAAGTTACTATATGAATAAATTGAGTAAACAAGATATGGAAGTTTAAATAAATAAAATTTCATCGGAAAGATCAAGCTGATTACATGTGAAAAACATTACAATACCCATTAAATATAACATCTTGTCAATTGACGTCTAGAGAAGAATCGTGGAGGCAAATGCTCCATTGAAGCACTGTACTATGAATGAGGGCACAAGATGGTCTTTAATTAAAATAAGATCATCTGGATTATATTAAGTAAGTACAAATCATTTAGTAACTATTATAAACCATTAATGAAGGGTGACTTATTCATCCCTTTCAAATGTTGCTTCTGAGTCACTGAATATATATATTCAGAATGCAAATGGCAACAGCAATAACCAGGTTGATGATAATGAAAGACAAGACACACTTTGGCATATTTTCAATCAATCTCAACCGAAACAACGACTTACAGCTGAGATAAACTCTGGTATCCTGAAAAATCTGATGGGAGTGAATCTGAGATATTGTTATTCCTCAGTATCCTGGAAACAATTGGGTAAGCCCATTTCACATACGGGCCAAAAGAGAAAAAGAAAGGAAAAGAAAGGCTGCTACAAGCTCCAGAATCACAATGTCTTACAGAATAGACAGATTCTTCATATTCCTGATGAATTCCAGTGAAGAGCTCACATTAGATACATCACTTATTCTACTGCATTATGTACTCAACTCATTGTCAGTTTGATCAAGGCTGTGGTAAGTTATTTTTTACAAGCATAGAAACAGAAAGGACATGGCCCACTCACAAGTCTTTCAAAGAGGTTAAATTGGAAAATGTCGAAGGAATTGAACCTTCGAAAGAATTTCCTTGAAGAAACCTATAAACAAAACAAATTGAGAAAAAATTGGACAAATTTATCACGTACTGTTTAATGATAACATAATACAGAATTTATGCTATAGAATTTGTCGAATTTCAATTTCCAGAGCCTACAAACTGTTGTGAAAGATAGACATTCATAGTCCTAGGTACGGTTAGATGAAAAACAAACATATATATTGCCTTACAGCTGTGTAAGCTGCGACCAATTTCCTATGAATTCTGGTATATTACCAGTGAAGTTGTTATCCGATACCCACCTGCAACCGGAAAAGGTATTTCTCCTGAGAAATCATATCACAAAGCTTTTCCTGTTAATAGTTTCTTTCTAGTATCAAAGGAGGAATGAAGCTCTTACACGATCCGAAGATTTTTAAGCTTGGAAAATGTTGACGGAATCTCACCACTGACTCCGGAACTATCCATGTAACTGCACAATAAGTGACTTCCATCAGCCAAGGGAATTTTATTAATTTAACGCAACTCAAATAACTCAATAGTTTGTCCTTTTGAATAGTTGAAAGCAGAAGTGATGCCAAGAGGAGAGGGTGACACAGTGTCACGGAACATTTGCACAGCATCCACGAGACTTGAGAACGTTTACACCCAGAAAGTACACAGCCAAACATTGCAGGAGTCTCTAGTAGTTGAAATGTCAATAAGAGGATGACAATGAAAGTGAAATATGAGGTACAAGGGTTAGGCTATGTGATGATGGGCAGAATGATAGTAACAACAACATGCTAGTGCAAGTCAGAAAGGTTAAAAAAACTAATCAATTTGAAAGGATGCACGAAAAAATGTACTTAGTCCGTTTGCCACCTATTTCAACAAAACTAGCCTCCGCCAAACTCCAATACCTGCAAATTTTTTAAAAGGAAAAATCCGTGTTTAAGAATGTTAAGCAGGCAGGACTTACAGTTGCTGCAATTTGGACAGATTTCCAAGCTCAGATGGCAGAGACCCACTGAAGTTATTGGTGGTGAAGGACCTACAACATTAAACTAGTCGTCAGATCCACTCTTTCTTTTATATCTTTTCGCAAGGCAATTTTCGTTGAAAATTAGTCTGAACATCCAGTGGACCTAACGCAGTCGAATCCTTCTGCTTGACATTACAAATTCTGTCCTGGAACTGTTACTTACAATGACAATAGCTCTGTAAGTTGCCCAAGTTGCGGTGGAAGCTCCCCTGATAATGCATTGTTGCCCACAGTCCTGAAGTAAATCAGCAGAGTAAGCATTAGGAAAGAAAGAAAAATGCTTAAAAAAGGATCAGAGAAATCGGATATATTTTGAGACTAGAATTGACTTGTGCTCACAGATACTGCATGCGAGTTAGGTTGCCAATGGATGGAGATAAGGAGCCAGTCAAGATATTTTGGGCCAAGTTCCTGTATAAAGTACATAATATCATCAGAACAATGGAAAACTACGTAAGATTTTGAAACCTTGGTCAGTAAAATCAATATGGAGCTTCAGCAAATGAGAGCACGTAAGTGGTTGCGTAGACAAGCTCGAACTGAGTGTTGCTTCATTATAAGGAATGACACGTGGCACACCATGAAAACTCCGGGGAAATGAGAAACTACTGGAAAAGACAGAAGAAGTGGAATGGGACCAATACATACAGATCGAAGATGTAAGTCAACTTCCACAACTCATCAGGAATAGGACCGGCAACGCTCATTGCTAAAACCTTGCTGCAACCAAAGAAAAACCACCTGGTCATGAGAAGAGACGTACACATGGTGGGCGAGATACTGTCAATACGTACAGCCGTGTAATGTGGCAAGTAGTGGAACTGTTGAAGGAGCAGACGCATTTGATGAAAGGGTTGTAATTGGTATCGATGAAGGAGGTTGAGTCGATGGCGGCTCCGCTGCATGGCTCTCCGCTTATGTTCCATTTTGGCGCCTGTGAAGTGAGTTCCCATGTTGACCATATCGAGTTTAGAATCGCCACTACATTCACATAACCGTCATCGACTCAGACTTTGTTTAGCTTCATGCTCAAACTAAATGAATTGGTGCGTGATTCTTACCTTAAGTAAATGGAGAGTGATTTAGACAATTAAGCGCAATTTATAATACAGGGATGCACATGCTGTCTATCCCAGTTGATTGGTATAAACGGGGACAGCCGCTCATATGGAGAAGCGTCTTTACAATTCCCAGACATGGTTTTAAGGGAATCAATTTTGCTTTTATAATGATACAACAAGCCGTCAAATAAAAGTGAAGGTGAAAGTGGGGCCACGTACGTCCTTGCAATCCCATAACATAATGCTTTCTGGATAATAAAGCGAGGTAATGATAAGTTTGCGAAATGTTTTAAAGAGGGAAGATGTATAGTCTCGATTGGACAATGATTATGTGACAGCACTGTTATTCTTCCTAGGAGACAGCAAGATCTCCACACTTACTTAACCAAGGCAACCGGGTAAACTGTTTACCAAGTTTCCTTGAAAATTCTCTTGGTGGGATTTGCTGGCAAAAAGCAAATCCTCAAAGTGGGGTTTTTAAATTACTAATATGCATACATACCAATATATATATATATATATATATGAAATTAAATAACCAAAATATAGCTAATCACCGGTATGAAAAAATTATTTCTAAATAAAATTTATTAATGTTATTAGAAGGATCCATTAAATTTCAAAAATGGAAAAAAAAGAAAAAGAAAAACACCCAAGTTGTATTTCAACATTAATTGACATATCATTGTACATTTAAATGGTTTGTGATTCTTCATATTCAAGTTAAGTTGTGAGGAGCCAACGACCTTAATTTAAGGTATTGGCGAAATCAAGAATGCATAACAGCAGCAAAAATACAATATACAAAACATTATATGAAATAATGAAATGATAAAACATGAATAGTGTGATATTGCTAGGTGAGATTATTACCTACTGGATCGATATTATTGAGAGAGATGCATTAGGACCTAATCCCATGGCAGAAATTACAGAAAATTTGTGAATGAGCATACGCATATAATTACATAATACTTGATCCCATATCATTTCATATGATTAAGAAGTCAATGTATGATTAAGTATTTTTCTTGACAATAAAATAATAATTAGGGTGCATTTATTTAGGAGAAAACTTCATGAAAAAAAGGAGAATACTTTTTGGGAAATCATTTTTTAGGAAAATTGTTAATTTTCCTTTATTTGGTGATATGCGACCGAAAACATTATCTGGTGTTGTGATCTTTTTTGAAAAATGATTTTCAATCTCATGCAAAAAAAAAACATTTTAAATGATTTATATTTTTAATTTAATGTATATTTTTTCTCTCTCTTTCCATCTTCCTCCTCCACTAGTTATTGGGCATGGGCAACGGCTACAATAGGCCATTGGCGTCGTCACCGACGCTTGACAAGGACCATGGCCTCAAACAAGTCAAGCTCAACCTCAGGCTTGATGTGGCCCTCGTTGACCTATGCTGCCTTGTGCCTATGGTCGGTTGTCGCAACTAGTGGAGGAGGAAGAAGAAAAAGGAAAAGAGAGAGAGAGAGAGAGAGAGAGAGAATATTTAAAAGATCAATTTTAATAAAAGAAAAAAATATTATATAATTCAAGATGAGTGATTCCGCAAGGTGTTTTCACTTTCTTATATTTGAGAATTCACTTTCCTAATTTTATGCATAAATTTTTTCCTTGACTAGAAAGTGTTTTCGATTGACTAATCATTTTCGGTAAACCAACGCTCAAGGTTCAGAAAACTAATTCTGAAACAATACTTTTCCTCAAATAAACACACTCTTAGTACTAGTTATTACCTATGTAGCACAGACACGGCGACACGACACGTGACACGACACGACACGACACACGACACGTCATTTTTCAAAAATAGAGAATTTCGACACGTTTGGACACGCTTAAATATTAAATAAATATTTTTAATTTTAATTAATTTGATTCAAATTTACAAATAAATAAATAAAGAGTTTACAATGAATTTATACTAATAATATGAATAAATCTAACACCATTTTTTTTTAATTTCATTATCTCAAATTTACATTTATTTTTCGAAATTCCCCCCTCCCCCAAATTTACTTTTATTTTTCGAAACCACCCCCGCGCCCAAACTTCCCTCATCTCTGTCCCCCCAAATTTTTTTCACCTTCTTTTTCCCTCCCCATCACCTGACAGCCCATCACTTCCCCCCTCCCTCCTGTCACTTTCCCCTCCCGCCAACACGCCAAGTCTTTTTTTATTCTTTTCAACACCCTAGCAGTGCGGAACGGCACCCTCTTCTCCTCCTCCTCGCATCCTTTTTTATTATTTTCCTTCTCAAAAGTTCAAAACCCTAGCAGCGCGGCCCCTTCTTCTCCTCCTCCTCGCCGCACGACGCCTATCTCCAAAAGCATCGAAGACTCGATCAAGAAAAGCACCAGCATTCGCCGAAGGAGCGGAAAAGGTAGTAACCCAGAAAAAGTTTCAGTGAAAAGGAATCGGAAAAGAAGGCGGAACGCACGGTCCCTATGCGCCGAGAGGCTGCACACCGCCGTGAACTCCTCCTCCTCCTCTCCTCCCCCTTGCCGCTGCCGCTGCCGCTGCCGCCGCCGCTGCCGCCGCCACCCCACTCGACGACACCGCCCTCCCCACGCGCGCCTCCTCCTAAAGTTTCTTCTCACGGCCCTCGCCCTTTTTCTCTGGCCGTCTCTCGCCGTCACAAGCTCGCCTTCGCTCGCGGCCTCATCTCTACTTCCCTCTCCTCCGCCCTCCATTCTCTTTTGGACACGCGTGTCGAAGCGTGTCGACAAAAGTTGACCACGTGTCGACAAATCCGACACGCGTTGACCGCTTGTCGGAGCGTGTCCGAGTGTGTCGAGGTGTCTGACACGTGTCAGACACGACACGGAGGCGTGTGGAACGTGTCCGTGTATCATAAGTTATTACGGAAGACAGAATAAAAGGGAGTTTGTAGATGCATAAATTAAATGAATTACATTCAGTATCTTTGCCAATCCATTTTGGGGTCAAGTCCATCATTTAAAAATGACATCTCATGAATATCTTATTGCTTAATAATATCATGTCGTGGATTTGAAAAGAAAAAGAATTCCTGTTCTATGGCTAGTTGGTTGCTCAAGAAACCACAACTCTCTAGCACTTCCAATGGTCCCTCTTACAATTTAATTAGGTCGCCAACTCAGTACGATCATAAAATTAAATAACATTGCACTTACACCAGCGTGACTACTATTAAGCCAGCAATGAGAAGAACATTAGAGTCATGGTTACTTGAAGTGTTTTTTTAATTCCGAATGTGAAATTTAATATATCCTTTTAATAAGTTTTATTTAGTAATATCTAATCATACCAGCGATTAGACATACCTAGGTATTTAATATAATTCAGATGCATTTCTTTTAATATATAAAGAACCCCACTTTGAGGGATTTGTTTTATGCCAGCAAATCCCACCGAGGACTAAGCAAGAATTTTCAAGCAAAACCGGGCAAACTGATTAACGGTTGCCCTGGTTAAGTAAGAAGATACCGTCGCTCATGGAAGGATAACAGTGCCGTCACCTAATCACTGTCTGTCCCGATCTTAATCATACTTTAGTAGGAAGGAGATGATTTTCCATTTTCAGGAAGGATGCTTACGATCTTGCGCACTCCTTATGGCTAGCAAACTCGTTAAACACACACGAACACGCGGAGGAAAGAGGGGAAGAGGGTTCGTTTTGTACCTTCAGAAGGGTCGGTCGTAGCACTTTGGCTCTGAGCACGAGCGACGTCTGCAAGTAGTATGCACGCTGCTACATGCAAGGCAAGGATCACCCTCGAATTCACCATTGTTCAACCAGAGAGAGAGAGAGATAGAGAGAGAGAGAGAGAGAGAGAGAGAGAGAGAGAGAGAGAGAGAGCCTTAGAGCTGGAGAGCCACCATGTCAAGTCTGACCAACCGCACTCCCAGATATGTGTCTATATATGCGTAGATATAGTTTGATGAGAAAGCCAAATGGCGTCTGAGATAAGGATTACAAATGCTCCTCTTACTTTCACTAAATTCTCCGTGCCGTATAAATGTTTGAAATTAGCCTTTGAAAATTCTGGTCGATGACCGTGGATGAGAAATTGGCTAAGCTATATCTGGGTCAAATGTCTTGTGCTCGTTTTACACTTTAAAGACACTTCACTGTTAGAAGAGTGAAATTTTTGTTACCACTAAAGAAAAACGAATAGTTAGTTCTTTTTGCCTGCCGGGCATAGCTGCAAGTCTAAGTAAGAAGAGATCGAGTACCCATTTGAAAACATTTACGAAAGGTTGTGGAATTACATAGTACGTCCTCATTGCATATTATGGGATCACCATTTAGAAACATTGATAAACTCAATTTAGGCAATTTAGTCGCTAGTTATGCTTTTGTATTTGCGTGAAAAGTCACTAACCTACACAAAAACTATTGCAACTTGCGAGTCGACGGCTTATGGAAGTCAATATCATGGGACACAATACAAAAAAGTCTTAAACTTATTGTACTTGTGCCACTTAAGTCCTAAGCTTATTGACAATTTACAAATGTAGTACATCATGCTATAGCTAGAAATCACTAAGATGGACACCAATCATTCTACATGGCACGATCGGTGTTGATTTGGAATTTTTTTTATTTTTTTTTACTTTTTACTTTTTTTTCTTTTCTTTTTCTTCTTTTCATTTTTATAGTTCTTTCCTTTCTTTTTCTTTTTTTTTTCCCTAAATTCTGGGTTGGAAGAGGTTTGGGCGAGGGCCCAACGCCCTTGTTGGACTCGCTTGGATCTAGACGAGGGCCATGACACCCTCAACCAAACTCCCTGACCCTCACTTGTGGCTGACAATGGTCAACCGACCACTTCGCTAGCCAAAGTTGTAAAAAAGAAAAAAAAAACGACGAAAAGAAAAGAAAAGAAAATAATAACAAAAAATTCAAGAAATATTAAGATCCATATTGGTATGGATCGCGTCATGTAGAATAATCAACGTTCACAGTAAAATTGATCGAATGGACCATCTTGGCAAATCATGAAAAGATTTAGATTTTAATTAATACAATTGAAATTTTTATGACTGAATAAACTTAAGTACAATTATATTTAAGACTTTTTTTAATACTTTTTCAAATGTCATGTGTGGTGTTTAAAGTCTCGTTCTTTGTGATGATAGCGAACTGTGTTGTTTTGTCAAAATGCATTGTATGGTTTGATAGAGGCACGTGATGAGATATTGGGGGGAAAGAGCCAAAGAGAAAAAATTCCGCATATGCTAAGATCAACATGGACGTCTAGAGTTGACAGGTTCATCCATCCAAGTCGTGGCACCTCCACATCCACTTTATTTCGAATTAGATGTGAAAGGACTGCAGATTTTTGTGAACCTAGAATGGGAAATTAAAGGAGGAAAATAAAGGTCGATGATTATGGAAAAGTCAAGGTACAACAACACACATATGAGGAAAGACCAACATGGGAACTTTTATAGGGAGATATGTAAATGTCATGACATAACCAAAGTAGAAAGGAACCCGTTGAATTTTCTCTCATGCATATAGTATTGCGTCTCTTGCCTTTTTTTTAATTTATTACCTTGACAAATAATCATATAGCCAATATATATTTTTCACAATTTGTTAGTTTCCATCCAAAATGAGATGACAGCTTCTTTTTATTTATATGCACGGACAAGATTTTAATTGAGGTCGAAGAAAACTTAGATTCATGATTGGAATAGGGATGAAGGAGAAAATATCAACCTGTACGGACCGTTACTTGCACTTCAACATGGACTTTTCACAATTTGCCCACGTACATTGTACAAGACCCAGCATGAACTCCGTGGGCAAGTGGGATATCAAAAATAGCGACCCCCACATCAACGCATATACTCTTGGAAAGAGAAGGTCGTCGTTTTTAGCAACCTCCACGTCAACGCATTCACTCTTGGAAAGAGATGGCCGTCGTTTGTGGGTGGCGTTGGTCATCCTGTCGCACCCACTTGATGCCTCCGTGCAGCCTCCTCTCTCCATAATTCAATCTCGATACACGTCCTTCCAAAGCCTGATGGCAGCCTGCAGAGCGAGAATCCGAAAGAACCCTTTTCCCATTTCTTTTGTGGTAACTGGTTGATCCGATTGTCGTCTTCTCTTTGAATTGACCAGGTGAAGTAAAAATGGGTCCAAACAATATAAGAGACATGTCAGCTTTTCACCTTTTCTTTCCTCATACCGCGTGCTTCCAAGATTGTGTAATGGGATCAAGAATCCAGATAATTTGATACCAAACCGAATGTGGATGGACTGATTGATTCGTCATTATTCAGGTGGAGTCTGAGTTTTTGAGGGAGCTGCGCACCAAATTCGATTGTGATCAAACAGCATGACTCAGTCACAGTAAAGGTATCGATCCACAGTTTGTGGTAACAAGTTTATTGATCATTGATCATTTTGCTATGCGAGAAGGAGGGAGTCCTCTCTCTGTTTTTCTTCAGAGCTATGCCATGACCAAACGATGAGCCCTGCCTATAATAAAAATTCAGCAGGAAAATATTTTCTTAGAAGAAATAAACAAATGAAATAGTATGTCTCATGGGTAGTGGCACCTGTTTTAGGTTTGAATTATTTCTGAAGTTCACATGTTTCGGTTGTCAGCGCAACCATGCGTGATAATAATGGGAGTTATAAAGAAATGAGAATGAGAATAAAAGAAAGCAAAGCTTAATTGCTCTGTCGACATAGTCTCAACCTTAACAGTCTAGCTATCAACTTGTTTGCGTCATCAACCAAATCTCTAATTGCATCTACCTAGTTAATTTAATTTAATGTAATTGCAGTTTTGCGCCTGTGAGGCTCATCCTCTAAACCATAACTAAATCACACTAAGCGATTTGCTAATTATGACCTAAACATTTTGAAAGAGTATCCATCCAATTAGACAAATGATTAGTCACACAGGCCAGGTTTCTGAGCTTCCTCTCTCAATGACAGGAATAATCTTTCGGGTTTAAAGAAATAGTGCAGAATGTCTAGCATGGCCAAACGCAAATAAAACCAACCCACGAATCAGAACTTATGCCCTCATGTATCTTCTGCTTGACCGTCTGTTGTAATCTACCTACTAGAAACCAGGCTTAGGAGGTCTTAAACATCATGTGCTATGTCCTGTAGGGCTAGTCTAATTGAAGCTAATTTGCATATGGAGAGTAAAATAGTAAGTTTTTGGCAGGTAAAGAACAGTTATTGTTGACAGCTAAATTTTGACAATCCGATCATTTACTTATTGCATTAAAAATTTGGGATTTTTTTTAACACCTAGACAAAAGTATTATAATTAAATTGCATAACATATAGTTTTTTTTTTTCGAAACATAACATATAGTTTTAGGAGCATTTTTTTTATTGCATTTGCATTGGACTAGTGAATTGATGAGTTTGACTTAATGATTCTAAACTTTAATTAGATGAGTTGGATTAAGCGCACAGCGAGAGGAAATTGGCCCAAGCTTGCTATTCTCTAATGACTGAAAATTGACTTATGAGGAATGACGATTCGATATATTCGGTAAATCTTTCATATATGCATGTAATATACACACTGAAAGATATATTTTGCGGCAGAATGGAAGATTTCGGAAGAAATATTGAAATAATAAGAGGGAATATTGCATGTGAGAGGAATATATTTGGTGATACTTGTCACGCCCTGATTCTCGAGCACGTGCCCATCCTTCTCCGGTCGATAAAAATTATGCGACTTCCCAGGGCGAGTCGCCAACCCTTTCATTTTATTGCACATGCGGAAGCAAAAATAAATCCCCTGACAGTAATCATCTCGGGATAGAAAAGCAGGACATCACATTCACAAATAAACCACACTTTTATAAACATACTGAGTCATTTACAAACATTTATACCCAAAAGACTAGTTCTCAAAAAGAGGCCGTTCTATTCGACCTACTCTTCAGGTCACCTCAGCTTAGCTCCAGGTCCTCCATCTACGGCCCTGAAAAATTTAAGCCCACGACGAGATGAGATATAAATCTTAGCGAGTTCATGGTCTAAGCCCCGATTAAGAGGGAAATACCCATGAAGTGTCCTAACCACACAACCACACAATTAGCACAGATGACTTACCTCTCCTCAGTTCTTTCCTACACGTCAGCACAGTTCAATCACATTGCATATAATCAATGCACATAACAATTGGAATACCTCACCAACTCAATTAATCACAAAGGTCACGATTATAAGACCAAACCATTATGACACGTCGCATACCGTGCCACACAGTTTTATCTCATAATTAGGCGCATCAAATTAAAACAATCATGCGTTCCAATTGATAATTAAGCCACTCAAGACACAACCGACTCCCATGTTCAGTTGTCTACTAGCGTAGCCAAGTATCGTCTCTTCCCCATTGAACACGGCTACGTCTCATTGACGGCTTTCCCGAAGGAGCATAGGTCCAGAATCTACTACAACCCGCTACCCTAATACATGGGTAACCCCAAAAAGGGATTTAGTAATGTTCGGCATAATTGCTCGAGATGGGTTCTCTTAATCAACACACAACCAATCAATTTCGGTCTAGGACACCGTGCATTGCACTCAAATGCCTCAATTGAGATAGTGATCCTGGCATATTTTCTTCGTATTAAAAATACACGGTAAATTAGTCGTGTGTGGGTATACGGTCAAATTGGACCCAGAAAATTCATAACCTCCAATTTAAAATCCCACTATTTTATATAGTATATAAAACCATTTTCAGTGTTAAAATCCGACACCCGGGATTTTCTGAATAAATATCAAAATTCACAAATTTTGGAATTAAATACTCAATTCCCAAATTAGCACTCAATTTGCATAAATTAACACTCAATTGTAGCAATTGAACACACTATTGCAATCAACACGAAATTCCGGTTATCGGCTATCCCAGTCTAATTTCCGAAAAATAATTAATAATTAAATAAATTACCGGAAATTAAATAAATTAAGAAATAAATAAATTTAGAGCATTTAATTAAATTAACCTAAACTAACTAAGCTAAATAATCTACTAACAATTAAATATAACCATTCTATTAAACTTAATCTAAGTACACTAATTAAATAAACTAACTAATTCCTAACTGATCCACCTAACTAAACTAATTAAACTAACTAAATACTAACTATATACTTAATCTAACTAAGCTATCCTAAGCCTAATTAACCTAATTAATCCACTAATCAGCTAGCTAACACACCTCTGAGTGTCATTAGCCCACTAATTAAGGATTAGAGCGCAACTCACTGGTTAGCATGAAAATCGGCTCACGGTGACGGCAGCGCAACGGCGGCCGAGACTTGGGCTCATGGTGAGCTCGGGCTAGTTGAAATTGGCCACAAGCTCGCTGCTGGCTGCAAACTCTCGGACGTGAAGACGCTGGATGCGTGGGCTTCTGATGGGGCCTCGATTGAAGGAGATGGATGGCTGGTCTTCGAAGCAGCAGGGAGAAATCGCTGGCCTTCAACGGGCTATGGGCCACACGAATGGGAGCCAACGAAATGGAGCTGTGAGATGAGTCAACCAAAGTGAAAACAAGGCTGGTTTGTTGACCAAAGGGGAGGCGTGGCTTGCAGAGGGGAATCGTGAGTGGAGGTGGGCGTATGTGAGTGGGGGAGGGGATGAGTGGCTTCAGTCTTCACAGCAGCTTGAAGCTCACGGTGTGAGGAGAAGTTTTGATGGAGCAACACGTGGAAGAGAGGGGTGAAATGAAGGAAAAAATTAAAATAAGCAGAAGCTCATGAAGTCGGCTTCGAAGGGGAGGTGTATGAAGGAGACCGAAGCAGCGGTCTTGGCAATGTGGAGGAAGCTGCATCGAGAGAAATGAAAAGGAAGCAACGTCCGTGGAGAGCAGCTAGATTTATCGGTCAAAGAGATTGGAACAAAAGGAAATGGTCAAAGATAAACATCTAGACATTAAGGCTTTGTCCCCCTTGTTTCTTTCTAGCAAATATAATCCATAAATTAACCAAATTGAAGCCAAAATTCAGCCTCAAATCATAGGTCCGAATTTCACTAAGTTTAGACTTCAATTTCATCTCAATTTCTTAAATTCGAAGTCCATTTTTGTCGAAGAAAAATCCCACACATTTCCACAAATTCCCATCACCCAGTAGCTCGGCTTAGAAGTCGAAATTCCCTTCAAATGAGCTAAACCGAATTTCCGTTCGTTTTCCGAATCGTACGAATCAATTTTCCATAAAAATCCAAGAATCTTTGAAAAAATTTCGGAAGATAAGTTGACATTCCTAAAATGAATCGTGACACGATAGAACTTTCAATTTCTGAAATTAAGTTCAATTTCACAGTTAATTTCAATCTGACGTAATTTTTGTGCGTCCTAATCTACTAGGTAACTTTTAGGAATTTTTAATGTGATTGACCCGTGGTCGATTATTTTCGAGCCGCAATGTACATCTTTAACACATTTGCAACTCTCGATTATCGTGAAAATATCGAGGTTTCAAATACTAACACCGGGTACAAAAATGACAGAAAAATCGGTCTAGTACCGTTCGACAGAAATTTTGCAATTCGTTGGAATCACCGACGCATTAATCACATACATCTATCGAATTGACTTATCTCCGGTCTCTGATCGATTTTAATGGTGACAAAATGACACTTACAGATTAGCACGATCGAAAAGTTGATTTCAAGTCGAATTCTCAAGGTTACTGCATTTAGATTCCTTAATAGCTTTACCTACTAGGCTAGTTAATTCGTGAGTGGCCAACTCAGAGAAAAAGGTTATAGGCACATCGATGAAAAGCCCATTTCGTCTCATCGAAATCAGACTCGAAAATCAGGATGTCAGAATACTCAAAAAGTATCAACATAGGGAAAGAAATGTGTAAGAAATCTGTATGCCATTGGTCTACGAGGGAAACAAAATATAGGAAAGGAAATGTAGCATGCTTGTGCAATATTGGAGAGAGGAAAGAAATTATGTTTCTTTCCTTACTGGGCCTCTTTATTTTATATATAAAAAGAGTGTCTCTTCTTGTCCAGGGGTCAGCAATTCTATTCTAAAAGCACATTAAGCGATACACGCCAGAAGAGAGAAAAGGGAGACAGCGGTTTTATCTCCTTAGATGGTCCCATTGAGAGTTAAGAGGAAAAATCGTGAAGTTCCTCTGGCAATTGCACGTGGTCTTCACATCATGGCTTTTCCTCATGCCATTGTGCACCTTTTGCCATCAAGCTCACTTATTTCGAAGACCCAGCCTTGACGACCAACGAAGCACCAGCACTCACCAATTTCCCAACGTGTCAGAGATTGTCCTCACCATGTCATTGCTTTAGCTCCACCCGAATTTTTCTTGCTGCAGGTTTTCTTAAGTCAAATTGCAATCCAAACTCGATGCTGCCTTCAACGTTTGTTCAGCAACTTCCGCGGTGATTTATTGCCATCACAGGCGAAATTTCTTAGACAATTACACGGCTTCTCAATGACCAATAGCTTCCAACTACCAAAAGCAATTGTGTCAAAATCCCCAACCGTGGAGTCCTAAGCGCTAAGTTGCAACTCTTACGAGCCACTCGTGATCCCCACTGGGAGACAACCAGTTGTCCTTGCCTTCCTTGACCATCGTGTCATCATGTCACACTAAGCCGCCAACTCCTCCACTCACATTGTATAAGCAGTCAATGAGTCCTCCTTGGCTGTGAACTACCATGCCACCAATACCCACTAATGCATCGCCACCGATACCCACTAATGCATCGCCATCGCTCGCCACCATTTGTCGTCATTCACCATTTAGGAACCGGTCACGATTCCAATCTAATTGTGTTGCAAGCAAATTTGGAAAGAATATCCTCGAATTATGTAAGATGTACATCTCTAGTATATTTGCATATTTTATTGGCTAATATATGTCTATTAATATCTAACATGCATATCTATGAGTTATAGGCATATATCCCAATTATGATTTATTTCCTAATTTGCAACTACATATAATCTTTGATTCCACCTATTAGGCTTTAGATGGAATTATTAATTCTGTGGGAATCTTTAAAATTGATATTTTGACTTTTAAAGCTTAAGATCAACTCATCGATTTTATTCACGAAATTTCAAGTTGGTTGGATATTATTTACTTATTCGCATTGATTGGATGATATATGATCTTGAGTAATTTGGTGCTTATCTTACTTTAATTGCTTTATTTATCCCAAAAATACAAACAAACAAAAAAAAGATTGCATTTGAATATCATGTAGATTAGAATTGATTTCCTAGATAGAATCACATGATAGAATAGTGAGATACCTTTCTTGCATGTTTAGATGATATCTAGGTTATATCTTGGAATTAAATTGCATGTCAAGATAAATTTCCAAGTAAAGATAAGATTCAGATTAGTCTATTTCCCAACTTAAAATAGATAATATCTCACTTTAGTTAGATTTTTATTGTTAGTAATTTTTAATTACGAATTTTTTTATAAAAAATACAAAAATGCACATGTCATATAGAATTAGATTCAGGAAATGCATGTCATTTAGTAATTGTTGCTAGGTCAATTTAATTAGAAATTTCCCGTCATTAGAATTAGTCCATTTACTTAAATTGCATGACATATAACTTAGATTTCATTAAACAAGAGAAAATCCTAAAAAAAATTAAGTGACTACATGTTAATTAGAAATCGTATATAGGGTTATTGATATGAATTCCGACCTAACATTGTAGATGCTTTCGTTGCTACGAGGTCAGTCTTATAATTTATTTATTGTTTTTTTTTTATGGGTGTTAAATTGATGGTTTACGCACCCGCATGATTACCTCACATATTAGGAAAGTAAATTAAAATCAATTTAAGCTACCTGCAAAACATTTTTTTGAAATAAAAGAGAAAGATAATGAAAGAGTGTTAGTGAAATTTAGCGTAATCAAGTCTTCAAACTCATAATCTCTGATTCACAGGAGTAAAGTAAATCTCCTGTTTTTTTACTTCGGTTTCTAAGAGTGCATATAATAACGTTTCTATTCCTAAGAAGAGTTTCTTTTGATAAACACTTTTTTCTATTTCTATTCTGGGGAATAGCTTGTGAGCATTTTAAGGCATTTAGTAATTATAAAAAATTTCTATTCCGGGAACAGAAATATGTATGGTACAATCCCTAATATTTGTGTAACTTATAATTTCTTTTACTTGTTGCAACCTACCCCTCGGGGGAGGAAACAAGTTTAGGAGTATTACTTAAAGGATTGACCTAAATCACATGATTAGGCATGTGCTCTCCCAAGCCTCTATACCTTGCTTGATGTTGGGGTATTTTTAAGAATTTTACAAAAATGAGTTGCTACTAGCCTATTGGGGTCGGCTAGAAATCAAGTGAGGTATGTGAGTGTACCTCACTTCCTACACAATCATAGAATCTAGGGTTGTGAACTTGATTACACTAAGTGACCAATTATGGCTTATTTGTTTATTTTTGTTTCTATTTCCCGGAACAAAAATTTCCATTCTTTTGTTTCGATGAACAAAAAAAGAATAGAAACGTGTTTGTTTACACTTTTGTTTTCGGAAACAAAAAATCTATATTTTTGTTCCCAAGAACACATTTGGAACAGAAACAATCAGATTTGTGGCTAGATGCGATGAAAGATGAGATGCAATTTATGAAACACAATGGTGTTTAGGAGCTTGTTGAATTGCCTAAAGGTTGTAAACATATTGGCTACAAATGGGTATTCAAGACTAAAAGGGATTCCAAAGGAAAGATTGAAAAATTTAAAGCTAGACTGGTAATTAAGGGTTTCACTCAAAGAGAATGAATAGATTATGAAGTAACATTTTCTCCAGTCTCTTCTAAAGATTCCTTTAGAGTGATTCTGGCATTGGTAGCTCATTTCAATATGGAGTTACACCATATAGATGTTAAGACTGCTTTTCTAAATGGAGACCTTAATGAGAAGGTTTATATGGTGCAGCCTGAAGGTTTTGCAGCAGATGACTCAAGTAAGCTTGTTTGTTGATTGAAAAAGTCTATTTATGGCCTTAAGCAAGCTTCTAGACAGTGGTATTTCAAGTTTTATAGTATTGTCACTTCATTCAGATTTATTGAGAACAAAGTAGATCAATGTATATACACCAAGGTCAGTGGGAGAAAATATATTTTTTTCATACTTTATGTGGATGATATCTTGCTTGCTAGTTGTGACATTGGTTTACTACATGAGACAAAACAGATGTTATCGAAAAATTTTGATATGAAAGACCTTGGTGAGGTGTCTTTTGTTCTTGACATTAAGATCCATAAGGATCGCTCACGCCGTTCATTGGGTTTGTCTCAGATGGCATATATTGATCGCATTTTAGACAGATTCAATATGCAAGATTGCAAACCAGAAATTGCTCCTGTTGTTAAGGATGATAAATTGAGTTTTTCACAATGCCCTAATTTAGATTCTGAGAAAGCTCAAATGATGAATGTACCTTATGCTAGTGTGCTTGGAAGTATCATGTATGCTCAAGTTTGCACTAGATCAGATATTGCTTTTGCAACAGAGCTTCTAGGCAGATATCAGTTTAATCTAGGACACGATCACTAGGTTGTTACCAAGAAGGTTTTAAGATACTTAAAGAGAACAAGAGATTATATGCTGATTTATAGACATGTTCCAAACTTGCAACTAGCAGGGTATTCAGATGCAGATTTTGCTGTTTGTCAAGATGATAAGAAGTTAATGACATGATACATATTTATGTTGGAAGGAGGTGCAGTATCATGCAAAAGCGAAAAACAGAAATCCATATCTTTTTCTACCATGCAAGCGGAGTTTGTAGCATGTTTTTCAGTTGCTACTCAAGCTATTTGGCTTTGGAACCTCATTAGAGAGTTATCAGTTTTTGATTTTGTGGATAGGCCCATACAGTTACATTGTGATAATAACTCTGCAGTGTTATTTATTAATAACAACAGAAGTCTCAAGAGGTCTAAACACATGGAGGTCAAGTTTTTGACCATAAAGAAATCAGTGCAGAATGGTGACGTTGCAGTAAATTATATTCCCACAAATGATATGGTTGTAAATCCATTAACTAAAGGCCTACGCCCATATGTATTTGATTGACATGTCATTAGTATGGGCCTAGGAGCATCTTGGGATACTGTTATTTAGTGGGAGCTGTGTTTTATTTTTCTTTAATAATGTTTTTTTTTTGGTAAAGGTAAGTAATATATTAATTTGCAAGAAAGAATACAAGAGGGAGGCCCGGCACCAACAAAAACAGACACTCAAGAAGACAAAAGTCTAGAATGAGTGTAAGGGTGCCATGGTTCCCAGAAAAAAAAAAGGAGCAACAACAACAAAAGGAAACAAAAGACAACAAAAACTAGAAAACCTCCATCAATCAAAAATAGAAGGATGGATGTTCCAGCTTCATTGAAGTCTTCTATTCATGGGCACATCAGGAACATGTTTAAAGGTCATAGCCTTATCTTTAATAGCCTTCTGAAGATGCATTTTCATCGCTGGAAGAAAGAGAGTCTGATTCCGAAAAAGCACATTGTTCCGCTCTTTCCAAATGATATAACACATTGCACCAAAACTAAAGCGAGCCAAGATCTGATAAAAACTCTTCCCCATAAACCGCTTGGAAGCCCCAGCCAAATTACCCACCCAAAGCTTGTTTCGCCCCACTAGGTTGAATCTTGCCGCCCAAAATGAAATAAGACTATCCGAAGCACGGCAAGCAAAGAACAAATGATCTATAGAATCAGGTCTACACGAACAAAGGGGGCAATTTGTAGGGGGGATCCTACCATAAGAGATGAGCAAAATCTGAGTCGGCAGCCACTTGCGCGAAATAAGTCAAAGATGTGTTTGATATATCATTTAGTAACATTTTGATATATATATATATATATATATATATATATATATATATATATATATCAACTTTTGCATTCAATAAAATATTTTTTGAATGTATTGTTATTATGTTGAATATATATATTGTTAAAAGTCTCAAGATATTGCTAAAACATTGAGTGAAGGCTAGGGGCATCTAGTTATTAGCCTTGTGCATATGTCTTATAATACATAAAAAAAAAAAAAAAGGTTAACCGTAAGAACAAGACATATGTGGGTTCATTGGAACCATGAAGTATTCTCTAGTAGTACAAGTTTTTGTGACGCTTAAGGTAAGAAAATGGTGACTAACAAATGGGATCTCTCTATGAGAGATGTTATCCATTTGCCACACCACCATATTGAATTTATATCAATAAAGTTGAAAGCACTCGTGACCATGGAAGACTCTATATGTGTATATGTAGTTACCATCATGATTCGGTGTTTGAAACTTTATGAGATAGGATTGATTATTAAGAATTATCTCTGGATCAATGTGCGCACATACAGTACGATTTCAATTACTATAGTCCAAGTGAGAGAATGTAAGAGTTTTCCTAATGTAGACTACATTAATTGATATTGTAATTTACTATTTTTACGGTTACCATAAAATAGGGTTGGTCTAAGGTGAGATAGAAGGTTTCTTAATTAGTTTAATATGGGACTGGCTAGTGTGGGCCACGTCAAGCCTAGCCCGTAATGAGGGGGTCTGGCTGGAAACTCTATAAATAGTGCTCAAATCTCTCCTCTAACCCTAATTCTCACATGTATTCTCATCTAAGGAGCGTTTACCTAACGCTAAAAGTGAGGGGGGCCGCCTCATTGAGCCAGTGATACAAAGGGCAATAGAGGAGAAGGACTTGTACGTGAAACATTGTGTTTCCGCTTCTACTTCAAGAATGATGAATCCCAAAACAAGTGTGTTAATATTTTTACTCAATTATACATGTTCTTGTTCTAGTTATGGAGATATTATGGTTGCGCAATTTGCGTCCAACGTTCACATCCCTATGCACGATCCTTAGCCTTCACTCCTCATGAAGATAAGCTAGGCCCCTTGCAATACCCAAACATATATCATAGCATGTTGCCCAATCGAGATTCAAGCTTCTTTGTCCTGTACCATGGAAGCAATATAAGTCCAAGCATCAATGCTAATCAAATATATGTCAATTTGAAAAAGTTTCTTACATGGCATTGTTCTTAACTTTAGTTTGCTGATTTCCCACTTGTTTTGTAACACTTCCATGGTTCGTGCATTAAATATGTATTCACATGACAAAAGACATCATTGATGTGAAGATTCTATCACCTACCAAACATTGCCTGGTCAAGACTCTTGTTCTCCAGATACTCATAAACAAGCAGCCGACTCTCTGCATCAATGCAGCATCCATACAGTTTAACAAGGTTGCGGTGTTGCACTGCAGATATAGTTGCAATCTCTGACACAAATTAATTCTTTCCTTGGTGAAATGATACAGATGGTTGCTTAACAGCAATCACTCTCCCATCATTGAGCGTTCCCTGTTGTCATTGATATGGTCAGTACTTCAATGTAAAAAATCATCTGCCATTTTAAGACCAATGATGCGATTAGCATGACAATGTATACTCTAGTTACTAGACTATTAGGGAGCTCCACTTAAGTCAGACTATCAAGAATGCCAAAGAACCCATCTTCTAGAACTACAGTGTATTAATATGTAGATGACAAATGAAGGACAGGTTAACCTATATCATGTTATTCAGTCTGGACCCTAGCAAATATAACCAAGAACTGTCCATTCATTAGTTACTTCAAACCACACATTACAAGATTTAGTTATATTATCACTGATGGGTTGCTGCTTTTCACTGGATTACTTTCTTTCCTAGACGTAATTTAGGATCTATTACAGTCATCCTCCAAAGCCGAAGGATGATTGCCTTACAAAGGAAAATGGCATAAGTGAGGAGAGTTATTTTTTTTCTCCGGAGCTGAGAAAATACTGGAAGTTAGGTCCATCGGCACACGGAAACAATGAACTTTTCTCTTTTTGTTCCAAGGTACCGTAACCATAATTGTGGTACCATTCAGTAATGAGTTTCTCCTCTGTTTCTGTTCTTTCTCAAAGAAGAACTTTCAGAAGGATAAACTATCAATTTAGTTCTTATGACAAGGTAAGATCAGATCGGCTATAGTTCAGGAAGCTACAGTGATAAGAGCAGCATTTGCAAGCAGCCAAGTATTTTACTTCCGCCATAGCATTCAATTGTGACATCACTGCATCTACATTTACATTTTTGGGTTATCCAACGAATTACAACGAACCTTAAAAACAGGGCCAAATCCTCCCTCCCCAAGCTTGTTATTGGGATTGAAGTCATCTGTAGGAGCCTTTAGTTCCGCATGGCCAAAAGTGTAAGGCCTAGTATCTATTGCAAGGAACTCTGTAAGACACAATAATGTAGATAAGTTTTGGAAACATATTAGCTGCTTAAATTAGTCAGCCAGCAGAATAAAAATGCATTCATGAAATTTAACTTCAACTAGAGAACATGAAAAGTCTGCATCCTACCACCGGGGTTCATTGAACTCAAAAGATCTCAAGAACGGTGGCATTACAATGTAAAGATTTCTCACTCTTTTTTACCTCCGCAGAACACGGTGTCCATCTTCTAATGCAAAAACATAATCAGCATACAAGACTACAGATAGGAAAATTATCAAGAGGAATCTATTGTAAAAATCTGATTGGGGTTCACCTTGGTCTTCAATCATGGGAGCCATTTTCCTTCTCCGAACAAGAGGAAGACCAGGAGAACAGCCACCAAGCCGACCACTCCAAGCCAGGATGATCCTTATTGCTGATTGGGGGTTTGTTACTGACAGTGGGTATGAAGTCTACACAAATTCTACCAATTAAGTAAACTTAAAAATATGGGGCTAGGAATACAAGCAAGTTTTTATCATAGTACCTGGGATAGCACTAATGGCTGAAACCAAAGGTCCATATGTGGCTTGATTTGGTATACAGCAAGTCTCTTTTCCAGCCCAAAAAAGGTGTATTTCCAGATAGTTTGCAGTTATCTGAGCCTGATACAGTTTTCGAACAGCTGTAAGAGAGGCACCACCTGCCTCCTTTCGTATGTCGAAATCCTTTGCAACAAGTTTCCTGAAGTAAGCATAAGAGGCATTGGTAGTTGATGGTGAACTTTCCAGGTTAAAATATAGAAAAAACCTGTCAAATTACAGCCCTACCTGTATGTAAATATAAAAAAGACGCCTCCCAAGACGTTTCCATTCAGTATTTTCGATTTGTATTTCAGCAAACTGGAGGGTGACATCGTAATTTCCATTCTCCAGCCCTAATCCATAGTATCGTAGAGACGAAGCAGAGACCCGTGCAGTCTGGAACAGCTTTGAGTCTAAAGTGTTTGCGAATTGGGAAAGCGTGAAAGCTTTATAAGCAGGATTGTTGTTCCCGTGGAATAACCAACATTGCTCACTGCCCACCTCTCTGTGTCGGTCACATAGTAGGTAGCAGGACCAAGATTGTTATTGTCCATCTCATACACAATATTTGTGATGGCCCGAATTTTTAGAGTTTATTTTCAATTAAATAAATCGGGTCTTTCGTCGACACACCAATAGTTCTATTCTTTGAGCTGATCACTCATGAGATAACTGGACTATCTGGGAAAACAATTAAGGAATCTAAATGCAATATACTTGAGAATTCAACCAGGAATCGATTACTCGACCGTGTTGATCTGCAAGGATCATTATGACACCGTCAAAAATCAATCAGAGACTGGAGATAAGTCAATTCAATTGAGATATGTGATTAGTGCGTGGGTGATTTCACCTAATTGTAAAATTCTCGTCGAACGGCACTAGACCGATTTTTCTGTCATTTCTGTACTCAATGTCCATATTTGAAATCTCGAGATTTTCACGATAACCAAGAGTCGCCAATGGGTCGAAGATATACATTGTGACTCGAGCTAAATCGATCACGGGTCAATTGCACTAAAAATTCCTAAATGTTACCCGGTAGACTAGGTCATACTAAAATCATGTCGGAGTGAAATTAACCATGAATTTGAATCCGATTTCAGAAATTAAAAGTTCTGTGGTGTCACGAACCATTTTAGGAACATGGACTCATCCTCCGAAAATTTTTCGGAGATTCTAAGATTTTTACGGAAAACCATTTCAGACGTTGCGGAAAATTAGTGAAAATTCGGACGGGCCAAATTAAAGGAAATTTGGACTTCTAAGCCGACCCTTTGAGTGTCAGGAACTTACAGAAAATTGTTTGGGATTTTCTTCAGCGAAATCAGGCCTCGATTTGGATAATCATAGAGGAAATTGAAGCCAATTAGTGAAATTTGGAATTTTGGAGGGGATTATAATTTTGACTTCAATTTAGATTTAATTGGGGCATTATCTTATAAGAAAGTATCGGGGGGGGGGCATGTAGTTAATGGAAGGGATGAGCTTGTGGAAAATTTTGTCCCTCTCTCTCATCTATTCTCTCTCACTCACTCTCGCATTGGACCGCCTTTAGCAACCGAAGCCCCTCACGACTTCAGCTCTTGCTTTCATTTCCCTGGCCATTGGATTTCTTTTTTTTCCACTCACGAAGACTGCCCATGCCGTATTCCCTTCCACCGCCTGTGACTCTACGAAGCAGCTGCCAGCGAAGCCCACCGTCATCGGTCAACAACCAAGCTCCCCCTCTCCTTAGTTGACCACCGAGTGCAGCGACTGAAGCCACGTCGACACGCCTGTCTCCACTACTCCATCTTCGGCCAGCAAATCCAGCTTCTCCTCTCCCAGCTCCGCCACGTTCCAATCCACGCGGCGTTTTCTCGGCCGATTTTTTGACTGTGAGCCCCACGTTCGGCCGTCCACGAAGCCACCAACTTTCATTTCCCTTTGTTGCTCCCTCGTCTTCAGCAGCTTGAAGACCCAGCGAAGAAGCGTCACCGTCCACGAAGCAAGCCCGTGAAGTCCATGCGAAGCAACACCGTCCATGAGCCCAGCATCACCGTGATTTCTGCCGCAAGTTGAAGCCCATCAGCCCACTCGAGAATCCAAGTTTCGGCCCAGCAAATTGCTACTTCTTTACTTCAGTTCAGCAAGCCCACAATTCGGCCCAAGAGTGCAACAATTCAGCCCATCTCCAGCAAGTTGGTTCAGCCCAGCACGCATTCTTTTCCAAGCCCGCGAAGCCAAAGCCTAGCTTTTTGAAGCCCGCTTCAGGCCCAGCCCAATTCTAAAACAAATCTTAGATTGGACTAAGATTTGTTGGACCCGTTTTAGACCCGGTCCAAGTTCGCTGACGCCACCGAAAATTCTGATTTCCGCTGCTGTCACGCCGTCTTCACGGTGAACCGGTTTCCACAATAAACCAGTGAGTTTATTCACTAAACTCTTCTTAGTAGGTTAATAATATTTAAGGGGTGTTTAATTAGTTTGATTATTAATTTAGTTAGTTAAATTAGGATGGTCAGATTAAGAAATTTGGTTGTTAGAAACTTATATTTAATTAGATTAGTGTATTGTTCCATAGCTAGGATGATTAGAATAATTTAGTTAGCCTAATAGGTGGTTAGATTAGATTTATTTAGCCTAAGTTAGTATTTTTAATATTTAATGCATTTATTTAATTAATTTTAGAAATTATTTAATTATTAAATATTTTTCCGGGAATTAGGCCGGGGTAGCCGGTGATCGGAATTTCGTACCGATTGCAATGATGTGATTAATTTCTACAATCGAGTGTTAATTTGTGAAATTTGAGTGTTGATTGGAAAGTGGGTCAATTATTCCAAAATTTGTGAATTTTGACATTTATTCAAAAAATCCTAGGTGTTGGGTTTTAAACACCGAATATGGTTTTATATATTATATAAACAAGTGGGATTTTAAAAAGAGGTCCAATACCCACGCACGACTAATTTCACTGGATGTTTTTAATACGAAGAAAATATGCTAGGATCATTATTTTAATTGAGGCATTTAAGTGCAATGCACAGTGTTCTGAGCCAAGACTGAGTGGTCGTGTGTTGGTTAAGAGGACCTGTCCCTGAACTGCGTCGAATGGACGTTACCCATTTATTGGGATTTGGGTCGCAGTAGAGGCTGGACCTATACTCCTTCAGGAAAGTCGTCTTGGAGAGATGTAACCATGCTCAATGGGATGAGATGATGTCTGGCTATGCCAGTAGACTGCCGAACTTCAAGTAGGCTGTACCCTAGAGTGGGTGTAATTACCAATTGCAATGCTTGTTGAGTGGAATTGATGTGTCGGATTATGAGACGAAATTGTGTGACATGGTATAAGATATGTCATAACAATTTGACCCTATAATCAGGACTCCCGTACTAATTTGAGAATTGAGTTCGACGTTCCAGTTGTTAGAGCTTAATTATTGCTCATATTTGTATGGCTATCTGTGATATGAACTGTACTGATCTGTAGAGTGGAACTAAGGCAAGGTAAATCCTCTATGCTCAATGTGTGATTGTGTGGTTAGGACGCCTTTGGGTGTATTACCCTCCTAATCGGGGTTTAGAGCATGGACACATTGAGATTTATATCTCACTCTATTGTGGGACAATTTTTCAGGGTCGTCGAGTGGAAGACCTAGAGTCAAGAGGAAGTGATGTGAAATGTAGGTCAACTAGGACCATCTCTTTTGGAAAATCACTTTTTGTGGCCTTTTGGTCATAGACCTTGTCCTTGACTTTATGTAGATATAAAAGCATGTTTGTTTTGTGAATTTGTTGTCCTACTTTTCTATCCCGAGATGATTATTGTCGGGGGATTTATTTCTGCTTCCGCATGTGCAATCAAATTGAAAGGGTCGGCGACTCATCCTGAGAAGTTGCAAGATATTATTGACCAGAGAGGGATGGGCACGCACTCGGAATTTGGGGCGTGACAATATTACTAGACGAAGTAATCTGATGGCCACCATATTTACCTACAAAATAAGAGTCTACATGACAAGCATAAAAGAGCAGATCATGATGAGTTTATGAGAGGTACTTCTGTCTATATAATGGACAGAATTTTTTGTCATAGCACATGCAGTTTTTGCTGGAAAATTGCCACGTCAGCCATTTGGCCAGATTTTGGCCGAAGTGGCACTTAAGTATTCCACTTTACTCCGAAACTAGCACTTAAGTGTACATTTCTGAAATTATAGCACTTAAGTGTCCCTCCGTGCCAAGTTATGGCACTTGAGCTGTTCTTCTACCCAAAACAACCCATAAAGAAAACAAAGGTGAAACATAAATCATGGACCAAATGGGACATCCTAACTACTTAGCTGTCCCCTTTCTAAAGAAAAACCTAGCATACCAACTTGAACCTCAATTTTTCCTCCTCTGTGCCACTGAACTACCCCTTATCTAACTGACGGGAAGAAACTAGTTTGACCATTCCATGTTCTACTACATTAAAGTTACCATTCACTTCACGTACCAGGATGCAAGCAAGCATAATACTTAAGTCACTGTATATATGATTTCCTGTCCTCTTCTTGTTGAAGCATTCAACAATGAAAAGCATATAAAGGGGAAAAGAGCACATGCACTTACTGATTCCAGTCCTGCGATTGCAAGGAAAATTCCGTTGACGACAGTTTAATCCTGAAGAAAGTACACTAAGACAAAAGTAGAAAAATTTACTCAGTCGACCGGTATGGCAGTTATGTACTTATAGGTTAATCAAAAGCAGATACTTCTATAACAAGTCACTGGCTGTATGACCGAAGGGTATAAAAAAGGATTCTTCTAGTCGTATAGACACATCTGTTTTTTGGAATTAAACTCAAAGGATCATCTTTTAGTCATCATGAACCTGCACATCCTATCCCATCCAATAATCAATTGTTATTTACCCACTATGAGGGTTGTACTGCTTCACATTTTGGAAATGCATTTTCCCTTGACATCACATTTTATGACTTTGACCGAACATTCAAGTCCTTCATGGATGATGCAATTGCTAATTAAATGCTAAAAGTTTTTCAATCATTGACACAGTGATAGCATCTCCAAGTCATAGTTCGAACTGTATGCCTTTTCTAGTAAATACTAATACCGAGTCTCGCAGAATTGCTGATTACCCAGGGCATGAGTTATGAGAATTAAAGATGGTGAAACTGTTGCTTCAGTATTTATACAAATTACTGACATCCACAATTGAACATTAATGAGAACAATCGTATGAAATCGCTAGCTATGGCAGTTCTGCTGATGACAGTCATTTAAGTGATACGTATTCGTTCCTCACAGTAGTTTTAGCAACCATAGGAGAGAGTGAGTTAAGCACAGATTTAACATGCATCTATAATCTCAATTAATAAAATTTGTATGACAAAGGACAAATTTCATAACTTAACATCCAGATTTCCCAGCAGGGTGGATCGGTGATTATCCTTGTAAAGCGAGGTAGGCATTCAAGCCAAATCTGAGGACACATCAGCTAGCAGTTGTCTATTGACTTATTACTGTCTATGATCACTCAGCATTATAAGCAAAAAGTCACCAGGGCAATTACCCACTGTCAGAGTTGTCCAATGTGAAGTTGTTGCCAACCAGATTACTGCAAAATGCATCAGGAGAAAAAAATGTGATCATAAGTCTCCCCATAAGATTGGAACACCTATAGCTCATCCCGTAGCTAGAAATTGACTTCAAGTATAATATAGCATCCCTCAAGGTCGATGAAATGATTAGTAAAGGGCAAAAGAAGATCCCTCATGATAAGATATACAACTCAAAACTATCAATTTTCATTCTTCGAATAGCAGAAATCACATACAGTTTTAAACCTTTGCTGACCAAATCTTTGCTGACCCAAGAAGGAAAGCTTCCCATCAAGCTATTGTATGACACATCTCTGTAAAATTTGCACATTGAAGATGTTATTGAGTTAGTTAACCAATATGGTAGGAGTCTTTTGAGTATCCAAAAGCATCCTGTGATGTGTCAAACAACAAAAGGTTATCTTATTCATGTTCCCAGGCACCAAATAGAAGACCTTGCCAGAACTATTTAGAGTACTGAGTAATCCTCATTCTGACCTTGAACCAAAGACAGAATAGAATACTTTGACTACACATTCTTGTTGCGTTCAAACTCCAAGAGTGCCCCTAAAAAAATGTACATGATCCCCCAAGTTCTTTTCAGCTGATCTGTGACAGTTGTGAGCATCATTATGGCTATCAGGCAAAGGAGATCTTTCAGGTGTTCTTACATGTTATGAAGATATGCACTTTTCTGTTCAGGAAGTGTGCCATTCAAACTATTATTTCCAAGAAACCTGAGAAATGAAGCAAAGAGATTTGCAAAGCATTAACAAAGAGAACATATTGAAAGGAACATTTATGATTATCCAGAAGAGGTACATTACAAGTGAATGAGCTCAAATTGAAAAGGGAGTTTGGAATCTGTCCAGTTAACTTGTTGAAGCTTAAGTCCCTGGTCCAATATAGATGCAACAAAGTTACTATATGTATAAATCGAGTAAATTACGTATAAATGTTTGAATAAAACGTAATGCCTTTGGGAAAATCGAGCTGATTAAATGTTTGAATATAATATTTGTCAAATGAAGTCTATAGAAGAATCGTGGAGGCAAATGCTCCTTTGCAGTACTGTACCATTAATTAGGGCTCAAGATGGTCTTTGACCAAAGTATGACCAACCAGATAACATCAAGTACTATTCATTTAGTTACTACTGTTATAAACCATAAATGAAAGGTCACTTATTCATCTCTTTCAAATGTTGCTTCTGAGTCACTGAATATACATTCAGAATGCAAATGGCAACAACCCATATCCAGGTTGATGATAATAAAAGATAGACAAATTATGAAATGCTTTGGCATATTTTTCAGTCAATCTCCACCAAGAACAATGACTTACAGCTGAGATAAACTCTGGTATCCTGAAAAATCTGATGGGAGTGAATCTGAGATATTGTTATTCCTTAGTATCCTAAAACAATTGGGTGAGCCCATTTTACATAAGTGCCAAAAGAGAAAAAGAAAGGAAAAGAAAGTCTGCTACATGCTCCGGAATCACATTGTCTTACAGAATAGACAGATTTGTCATATTCCTGATAAATTCCAGTGAAGAACTCACATTAGATACATCACTTATCCTCCTGCATTATGCACTCAACTCATTGTCAGTTTGTTCCAGGCCCTTATAAGTTAGTTCTTACAAGCATAGAGACAGAAAGTACATGGCCCACTCACCAGTCTTGCAGAGCAGTTAAATTGGAAAATGTTGAGGGAATGGAACCGTTGAAAGAATTTCCTTGAAGAAACCTATAAACAAAATAAATTAATAAAAAATTAGACAAATTTATCACATTCTGTTTAATGATAGCATAATACAGAATTAATGCTATATAATATGTTGAATTTCAATAATATGTCGAATTTCAATATGTCGAATTAATGCATAGTCCTAGGCATGGTTAGATGAAAATCAAACATATATATTGCCTCCAGAACATGCATAGTCCTAGGCTGTATAAGCTGAGACCAATTTCCTATGAATTCTGGTATATTGCCAGTGAGGTTGTTATGTGATGCCCTCCTACAACCGGAAAAAAGTATTTCTCCTGAGAAATCATATCACAAAGCTTTTCCAGTTAATATTTTTTTTTCTCAGAGAGTATCAAAGGAGGAATGAAGCTCTTACACTTTCTAAGATTTTTAAGCTTGGAAAATGTTGACGGAATCCCACCTCTGACTCCAGAACTACCAATGTAACTGCACAATAAGTGATTTCCATCAGCCAAGGGCATTTTTTAAATTTAACGCAACTCAAATAACTCAATAGTTTGTCCTTTTGAATTGTTGAAAGCAGAAGTGATGCCATGTGGAGAGCGTGACACATCATGGAACATTTATGCAACATCCATGAGTTTTGAGAAGGTCTAGACCCAGAAAGTACACAGCCAAACAGTGCGGGAGTCTCTAGTAGTTGAATGTCAACAAGAGGAAGACAGAGAAAGTGAAATATGAGGTGTAAGGGTTAGGCTACGTGATGATGCACAGAATGATAGTAACAAGAGCATGCTACTGCAAGTCAGAAAGGTTAAAAGAAACTAATCAATTTGAAAGGATGCATGAAACAGTCAGTCTGTTTGCCACCTATTTCGACAAAACTGGCCTCCGCCAAACTCCAATACCTGCAAATATTGTAGAAGGAAAAATCCATGTTTAAGAATGTTAAGCAGGTAGGACTTACAGTTGCTGCAATTTGGATAGATTTACAAGCTCAGATGGCAGAGAGCCATTGAAGTTATTGGTGCTAAAGGACCTACAACATTGAACTAGTCGTCAGATCCGCTCTTTCTTTCGTATCTTTTTGCAAGCCAATTTTCATTGAAAATTAGTCTGAACATCCAGTGGACCTAATGCAGTTGAATCCTTCTGCTTGACATTACAAATCCTGTTCTGGAACTGTTACTTACAATGACAATAGCTCTGTAAGTTGCCCAAGTTGCGGTGGAAGCTCCCGTGATAATGCATCGATGCCCAGACTCCTGAAGTGAATAAGCAGAGTAAGCATCAGGAAGAAAAGAAAAATGCTTAAAAAAGGAGCAGAGAACTTGTATAAATTTTGAGACTAGAATCGAGTTGTGCTCATAGATACTACATGCAAGTTAGTTTGCCAATGGATTGAGATAAGGACCCAGTCAAGAGATTTTGGGCCAAGTTCCTGTAAAAATAGTTCATAAAAACAACGGAAAACTCTGCAAGTTCTTAAACCTTGGTGTGTAAAAATCGACATGCGAACCCTTGGAATGCCAAAAGTTACAAAAGTAATACTTAAGTGCCAAAATCAGAATAAAATAGATTACTTGAGTGCTTCAGGTGAGAAAATCTGGCCAAATTGCATACGTGACATTTTCTTACGACATCTTTTATTGAGGTGGCAAACGTTTAAAAAAAAAAAGCACATGTGGATGACAAAAACGACTTCGTCCATCCACGCTAACTAAGACAACCTAAACGATGTCATTTTTCCTTGGTGTTAAATGACGTCATTTAGGTTATTTTGGCTTAAACAGACCTGGCCGTCACCGTTCCTCCCTGTTCAGTCGCATTCACCTTAGATCTCAAGCCCTTCTCTCCATCGCCATTCACAAACAAAGGTGGTCATCGATCGCCATCATCAGTCGCCGTTGTTGGTCGTTGTGGCCGCTCACCATCGTCACTCCTCCAGATTGGGCCCCTTCTCCCCCTCCCTTGTGATGAAATTAGGGCTCAAATTCTTTTATTAGGGCTCTGAAGGAAAATTTGGGGCTCAGTAGGGAAATGTGGAGGTCAGCTCGGATGGTACTTTAATGTGCGATTTAGGGGTCAGAAGCGGTACTATAACCCTAATGGGGGTTCGAATTGACAATTTAGGGATTGGCCTCGAAATGTAGGGTTCGATGAGGGAAAAATTAGGGCTCAACCTTGAAGATTTGGTATTAATGTGATGTGTGATTTAGAATGGTTCTACTTTGATGTGTGTTTAGAGCTTGGATGTGATATTGTGATGTGTGAGGGCGATTTTTAGGGGTTAGATGTGAAATGTGAAGTGCGGCAGCAATTTTGATTGCTCGGAGTGGTTGCTGTGGGGACGTCTAGTTGCTTTTTATAGATTGAAGTGTTGAAATGTGTATTGTGAGGACCTATGCTTGTCGTGGTGACCTCTAATTTTTTGTTAATATTTTAAGGAAAGGGAAGACAAATAATTAAAGTGGTGACCTCTTTTTTTGCTATCATGTAGGAGCATATTATCAGTGTAGGGACCTCTTTTTGTTGTGGATGCTATCTTTCTTGTAAATGGCCTAACATGTGCATCTCTTCCCCCTTCCCTTTTCTTTAATAAATTCCACGAGAGTGAGGGGACTCCCATGTGCAATTATCTGTTGTTCTTTGTGGATGTGGTCCCAAAAACTAATTATTTTTTTTCTTGGTACAAAAATGGCTTATGACAAGGATTATGTCGCTGTCATAGTTTGCTATGGTGGGGATTTTGTAATTGGGGAGGATGAGTGGGAGTATAAGGGTGGAAATGAGGACACCATCTTTGTCGAGATAAAGAATGCATCTTTTATAGGATTTTTAGGGATATAGTAACTTATTTGCCTTGTAAAGTTAAGAAATTGCTGTATTGTGTTCTTGGGAAAAGCTTAAGAGATGATTTGAGAAGCTTAGAAGATGATAATGGTTTTAGGAATGTTCTATACCATTATTTACATGGCGAAGAGGTAAAAGTATATATTGAGTACAATAGTGAAAGTAAGGACGAAGATGATGATGGAAAGAGTGCCCAAGTAGGACAAGAAGAAGATGGTATTCAAGGTATTATTGAGGTTAGGATTGAAAGAGGGCATTATAGACATGATGGAGAGGAGAGGAGCACCGATGCAATTCACCAAAGTGATGATGACATAGGTGATGTCACAATCACTAGATTCGATTGGGAAGTAGCTAAATCAAGTGATGATGATCATGAAAGGTTGCCCGCTGAAAATTTCATAAGTGATAACGACGACGAGGAGTTTATACAGTTGAGAAAAAAGCAAATGGATTTTTTGACAGATAAGTTTTCAGCTTTTGTGATATAATGAATTTCGACCCCATCCCAAATATATGAAATGAACATTTCGTTGACATATCTATAGTCTTTTTTCTCATAGCTAATCACTCTCAAGTTAAGTCATTTATCAGGTGAAGCCGTTAAGGGATATAAACGCGACAGACTTGAGAATTCAACTCAGAATCAACTTCTCAACCGTGCTAATCTATAAGGGTCATTACAGCACAATCAAAATCGATCAGAGACCGGAGATAGGTCGATTCGACAAAGGTATGTGATTAGCGTGTGGGTGATTTCACCTAATTACAAAATTTTTGTGGAACGACATTAGACCGATTTTTCTATCATTTCTATACCTTGTGTCCGTATTTGAAATCTTGAGATTTTCACAACAACCACGAATCGTCAATGTGTCGAAGATATACGTTGTGGCTCGAAAATAATCGACTATTGGTAAAATGCGATAAAATCCCTAAAAGCTACCCAATAGATTGGATCGCGCTAAAATCGCGTCCGATCATTTATTAACCACAAAGTTGAATTTGGTTTTGGAATTCGGATGTTTGAGCGTGTCACGATTCATTTATAAGATGTCGTCTCGTCTTTCGGAAGATTTCCATTGAGTTCGGAATTTTTGCAGAAAATCAATTCAGATGATTCGGAAAAGAAAGGAAAATTCTGAGGGGCCAAATTAAGTAGATGTTTGGCCTCCTTAGTGAGCTATTTGGTAAAGGAAAATTGTGAAAATTGTGTGGACTTCCTCCTTAGCAAAATTGGACATCAAATTGGGGAAATTGGTGAAGAAATTGAAACCCAAAGTTGTGAAATTCAGAGGTTGGCACGGGGGCCGAAACTTTTGGCACCAAAAAGAGTTATTTGTGGAATTAATATGCAAGAAAGTATTTGGGGAACACTAAGGGATATGCTTGAAGACTTTTGGACAATCTAATGATAAATTAGATTTTTATTCTTGATTTTTGCTCCCTCCCCCTCTCTCTCCCTCATCCGTTCTCTCTCTCTCCCTCCTTCGAGCATTTCTTTGCCCCGACCCCCTTGGTTTTTTGCCTCTCTTTCTTTCACTTCCTTCGAAGCTCAGCCTGCAGCTCACGCCCTCATGTCATCTCCATCACTCCCCACACCAACGCACTTGGCATCATCCCCTCCGAATCTGCTCCACCATTGTCACTCCCCCGCTTGGCCTCTGCCACCAGTCGACACCACCTAGCCAATCCACTCTGCCGAGTCAACCCAGCAGGCCATCGTGGACTACCTCCTTTCCTTTGAAGCCAATTCCCCCCAACAACGACCGAAATTCTACTGCTCCACTTCCTCTCTCTCTTGTTGCCGTCTCCAACGGTTCTTCCTCGCTGTCACATCCAGCATCAACCCCTTGCCAGCAAAGCCAGCCCCTGCTACCGTCCACTTCCTCGTGCCTCCCTCCACTCACGAAGCCAGTTTGTATTTCCCCTCCAGCAGTCATTTAACCGCAAGTCCTCCACTGAAACAGCCCTGCTGCCTCACGTTCGAAGGTCACATCTCCATCTCCACTGAATTTCTTCAAATCAACAGCCCAGCAGCTCGCCATCTCAGCCCCAAGCCCAGAATCAAGCCCATCAGTTCGCTGTGGGCTTGCAAGGCTTTTTTAGCCAGATCCAAGCTCCCCTTGGCATCGCCGTAGGCTCGAGTTTCGGCTACCGTCGCCATGAACCGATTTTCGCACTAAACCGGTGAGTTTACGTTCTAATCCCTAATTAATTGGCTAATAACACTTAGAAGTGAATTAGTGGGCTAATTAGTGGGTTAGTCAAGTTAATTAAGCTTAGGATGATTTAGTTAGAATAAGAATTTAGTTAGTTAGTTAGTTAGTTAGTTCAACTAGAATAGTTAGGTGGATTTAGTTAGAAATTAGTTGGATTTTACAATTAGTGTAATTAGATTGAATTAGATAGAATTATTAGATTTATTTGTTAGTTCGAGTAATTAGCCTGGTTAGTTTAGGTTGATTTAATTAAGTGCTTTAATTTATTTATTTTGTAATTTATTTAATTATTATTATTTTTCAGAAATTAGACCGAGATAACCGGTGATCGGAATTTCGTGCTGATTGCAATGGTGTGTTCAGTTTATGCAATTGGGTGTTAATTTGTGCAAATTAAGTACTGATTGACTTTTTGGTTGTTTATTCCAAAACTTATGAATTTCCAATATTTATTCAGAAAATCCCAAGTGTTAGATTTTGACACTGAAAATGGTTTTATATACTATATAAAACAGTGGGATTTTAAAAGGAATGATATTAATTTTTCTGATTTGATCTGACCGTGTACCCACATTCGATTATTTTCATCGGGTGTTTTTAATACAAGGAAAATGAGCCAAGTGCATTATTTTAATTGAGACATTTGAATGCAATGCACAGTGTCCTTAGCCAAAATTGAGTGATCGTGTGTTGGTTAAGAGAAATCGTCCCGGGCTATTAAGTAGGACGTTATTCCTATATGGGATGCCCCTTGACAACGGAAGCTGGTCGCAATAGATTTTGGGCCCTTGCTCCTTCGGGAAAGCCGTCTAGGAAAGACATAGCCGTACTCAATGATGTGAGACAACGCCTGGCTATGCCAGAAGACTACCAAATAGCGAGTAGATCGTGCTATAAGCCAAGATCAAAACTAGGAACGCATGATTAATTAAGTTGAACACGCCGGATTATGGGACAAAATTGTAGGGCACGGTATGGGACGTGTCATAACGATTTTGCTATATAATCAGGACCCCTGTGCTTATTTGAAAATTAAGTGTAGCGTTCCAGTTGATGAGCTTGATTGTTGCTCATACTTTCGTGCTGTCTGTGATATGAATTGTGCTAACATGCAGGGAGGATCTAAGACAAGGTAAATCTCTATGGTTGTATGGTTATGTGGTTAGGACGCCTCTAGGCGTATTACCCTCCTAATTGGGGTTCAGAGCATGAACTCACTAAGATTTATATCTCACCCCGTCGTGGGCTCAATTCTTTTCAGGATCGTAGGATGACGAATCTAGAGCCGAGCTAAGGTGATCTGAGGTGTAGGTCAAATAGGGCAGCTTCTTTTTTAAAGTCAGTCTTTTGAAATCTTTTGGTATAGACTCTTGTATATGACTCGGTTTATAAAAGCATGTTTTGTTTGTGAATATGTTGTCTTACTTTTCTATCCTAAGATGGTTACTGTCAGGGGATTTGTTATTGGCTTCCGTATGTGCAATAAAATGAAAGGATCGGCAACTCATCTTGAGAAGTCAAATTTTTATTATCGACCACCAAGGAATAGGTACGCGCTCAAGGATCGGGGTGACAGCTTTGCAGATAACTGATGAAGTTCCAAACAAGGCCAAAGGCCCTATAGATGCCGAAGATGCTGGCGAGAAGACTGATTATGAAGAAAGCGTCAAGAATCCTACTTCCTAAGATGAGCTTGAAGAAGATGAAGGAGCTATGCATAGAAGGAAAAGTAAGTAACCTTCTTATGATCCATCCGCTGCCTATCCTAATTTGCCAGTAGGTATGAAATTTCAAGATGCAAAACAGTTTAGGGAAACTATACCGAAGAACTCCATTGTTGCCCAAAGGAATATTAACTTCATTAGAAACAATAAGACATTTGTAAAAGCTAGGTGTTCGCAACAAAATTGTCCATAGAAGATCTATGGCGCATTTGTTAGGAGAAGTGGATCCTTCCAAATTAGAGCCTACAAAGAGAAACATACTTGTTCCATTAATTTTGAAAATAAAAAGATAATAAGTGCATGGTTGTCCAAGCACTTCTTTGATCTGATTAAGTTGATGCCTCATATGAATAGTATTGAGTTCAGGATGCGAGTGAATAAGCGGGTAGGCATCAATATATCTATGAATCAATGCAAAAGATCGAAGCAAAAGGTAATGAAGATACTCATTAGTCAGTACAACAGCGAATATGGACAATTGTGGGATTCTGCTTGGGAGTGTAGGCTGCAAAATCCTTCAAGTAAAGTGTATGTAGAGGTCGTGGAGAGACCTCTTACTGATAGTGGGACCAAGTTCGATAAGTTCTATGTTTGCTTCAATACATGCAAACAAGAATTTTTATCTGGTTGTAGATGGATTATAAGATTGGATAGCTGCTTTTTGAAGGGCTTGTGCAAGGGAGAATTACTGGCCGCAATTGGAAGAGATGCAACTAACCAAATATTTCCACTGGCTTAGGCTGTTGTGAGGGTAGAGAACAATGACAATTGGTCCTGGTTCCTAAAAAAATTGATGATCGATTTGGAGATAACAAATAGGGAAGGGTGAGCATTCATGAGTAACCAACAAAAAAGTAATGTTTGCTTTTGAAAATTTTTCTTTTTGATATCAACATGTCATTTGCTTACATTTCTTATTTTGAATTATTAAATGGATTGGTTCCAGCAATAGCTGAGTTGTTGCCTTATGCCGAACATCGAATGTGTGTGCGGCACATATATGCAAATTGGGCAAAAACCTATAAAAGGGACAAGATGTAATTGCAATTTTGGCAGTTAGCAAAGAGCACGACTATGGCTGACTTTAGGATGGCCAAAGAAGAACTACTTAAATTGACAAAGGAAGGTTATGATGTACTATTCCAAACAGAACCAAAGTAGTAATGTAGGGCGTTCTTCAACGGGGAATTCAAGGGCGATAACATCGATAACAACATCTGTGAAGCATTCAATGGGAGGATAATAGATACTAGATGCAAACCAATTATCTCGATACTTGAAGACATACGGGTTATGATCATGACTCGGCTGCACAGACAAAGAGATGAGACTGCAAAGTGGACTAGGCAATGTGGTCCTAGGATTGCTAAGAAATTGGATGAGAACTTGGCTACGAGTAGGTATTGTCATCACATTTGAAATGGGAATGAAAGACATGAGATAATGAAGGGTTCCGATAAGTATGTTATCCATTTAGGTACGAGAAAGTGTTCATGTAGAGCATGGCAACTAAATGGAATTCATTGTGCACATGCCATATGTGCCATTCAATTGAATGGCTACAACACAGAGGACTACATTGATGCTTGGTACAAGAAACTGAAATATCTTGTTTTGTACCAATTCATGCTGCAGCCAATCAGAAGTAGCAACTTCTAGGAGCCAACGGATCACAAAGCACCTCAACCTTTGCCACTAAAGAAGAAAATGGGAAGACTAAAGCGAAAACGAAGAATAACGGAGGGAGAGGTCTCATGTCAGCGTAGGATGAGTAGGACAGGTGTGAAGATGAAGTGCTCTTTTAGCCATATAGCAAGGCACAATACTAAAGGTTGTCAATTAAAGAAGCAGCATGAATAGTTGAGGCCAGTCAAAGGGCCTAGTGAAAGGACAGTTGGAGAAGGACAAATAGAAAGGCGAAGTGAGTCGATTGTTCTTCAATCAACAGCAATAAACCTAGTAAGTCATGACATTTGTGTTTATGTTGCTTTATGATTTATTACAAATAAGTACATAAATATAATTGACATATATGTTTTTTTTCTTTGTCAGGTCACGAGAATGAACGTGAAGAATTGGCCGAAGACCCTACTGTACCTGAAACTGAATGGCCTGTTCAAAGAATGCAAGGTAGAAGACAGCCAACTGAAGGATTGATCGAAGCAACTGAAGGGCCAATTAAGTTGACTATTCTTCAGCAACAATAGAGAAAAAAAATACTCGGTAAGTTCAATAATTTGTGTTTAGTTTTCCTTTACATTGTTATATAGACTAATGTTATATTTATGATGTCTTTTGCCTTTTTCTCAGATTCGAAGAAAGCAAATTAGAGCTCAGCTGCCAACAAAGGGCCCAACTAAAGGGTCACCACAAGATCCATCACCAAGGTCACTACAAAGGCCATTAGAAAGGTCATCACAAGGGCCACCACAAAAGCCAACAGAATGTGTCACTAAAGCTAAAGGGCTAAATAAAATAAAATAAAAAACAACCAGAAAAAAAGCCAAATCAAAAGCCAGCTACAAGAAGGCCATCTAGAAGATGCCTAGCTGAAAAATTGGCCGAAGAAGCCCCTACTGTAGCTGAATAGCCACAACAAGAGCCTAAGAAATCATAGGCAAGAAGAAGGGACAACCTATCACAAGTACCTGAAAGTGACGTTCCCCTTTGAACAAGAGGGGCTCTTGAGAAGAGGCTAAAACAATATAGTTATGTCATTTATATAGATGAGCGTACTAAAACAATTATTCTTAATGTAAGTTTTATAGGCTGTATTTAATTTAATTTATAGTGCAAACTTGTGATGATAATTGAGTTTTCTTTTTTAAGCCTGGGAGAAGTTTAGAGATTCTTATCTCTCAAAGCCCAACTCAAGAATCAACGGATGTGCCAATAAAGAAGAAGACATTGGCTGCGCTAACAAGAAAGAATAGTAAGAAGAACCTAGTTGCAACTCCTTCTGAATCAGTTCAGCTTACGATAGTTGCAGCTCCTTGTGAATCAGTTCAGCCTACGACAATTGCAGCTCCATCATAATCAACACATCCTGAGACGGTTGAAGAAGAAGTCTCATGCCCAATTAGAAAAAGTATAAGGATTATGAATCAAGTGAAAGGTCCAAAAAAAAGAGCACGAACATGAGGCATTGTGCATATTGATTGATGAAATGGGATGGGATATGGTTTGTGGGGTTGAGAAATCACAAACATGTGTTTTTTTTTTTAATGTTTATCGTTGAGTTTATGAGATTTCATTTCAATATCAATGGAACGATCTTGTTGCTTGTCTTTTTTGCCTTTTTCATTTTTTTGATTTTATTTTTACTTTTACTTACTGCTTCTGGTGGTGGATTTGTGGTGGTGACTGGGGTGCTCGTGTGGCTGGTGGTGGCAAACGGTGAAGCCAGGTGGTGGTGGGTCTATTGTGGGGGTTGGGTTGGGGGCTCTTGCTACATCTAGTACTGGTGCAAATGTGCAACGTGCATAGCCTAGCTTGCACGAGCCCCTTTTGCAACAGACCCACCACCCACCACCAACAATGGCTACTAATGATGGGTCTATAGTGGTGGCTATGTGCCGATGTGATAGCTGGGATGTTGATGCTGCACCTGGTGTAAGATGTAAGTGTGCAATATGCACATCTTGAACCACATCTTGCACTAGGTAGTGCTAGTGCAAGTTGGTGTAACGCACCTTACACTAGCAATTTCTACAGTGGTATACCACTAGCACAGTGGTGGCTGATGGTGGCTCAAATGGGTGCCTAGGAGGCTTGGTGTAGCTAGTGGTGATGGCTGGAGGCTGATGATGGCCAGTGTTAAGCGGTGATGGTGGCTAGTTGTGACATCCTGATTTTTTTGTCTGATTTCGATGAGATGAAATGGGTTTTTCATCGACATGCCTATAGCATTTTTCTTTAAGTTGGCTACTCATGAGTTAACTAACCTATCAGGTGAAGCCATTAAGAAATCTAAATGCAATAACCTTGAGAATTCGACTAAAAATCGACTGCTTGACCATACTAATCTGCAAGGGTCATTACGGCACCGTCAAAATTGATCAGAGACCCAAGATAGGTCGATTCAATCAAGATATGTGATTAGTATATAGGTGATTCCACCTAATTGCAAAATTTCTGTGGAACGGTAGTAGCTCGATTTTTCTGTCATTTTCGTACCCTGTATCCGTATTTGAAACCTCAAGATTTTCACGACAACCGAGAGTCCAATGTGTCGAAGATGTATGTTTTGGTTCGAAAATAATTGACCACAGGTCAATTGCATTAAAAATTTCTAAAAGCTACCTAGTTGACTGGAACGTGCTAAAATCACGTTGGATTGAAATTAACCGTGAAATTGAACTTGATTTCAAAAATTAAAAGTTCTATTGTGTCACGATTCATTTTAAGAACGTCGGCTCTTCTTCTGAAAAATTTTTGAGGATTCCGGGATTTTTACAGAAAATTGATTCGAAAACAAACGGAAATTCGGTTTAGCTCATTCGAATAGAATTTTGACTTCTAAGCCAAGCTACTAGGTGATGGGAATTTGTGGAAGTGTGTGGGATTTTTCTTCGATGAAATTGGACTTCGAATTTGAGAAATTGAGGATAAAATTGAAGTTAAATTAAGTGAAATTCGGAACTAAGGTTGAGGGGCTATATTTTGGCATCAAAATGGTTAATATTGAGTTTAATTTGTTGGAAAGAATTGGGGGGGCGAGCTGTTAATGTGATTGATAAACTCTTGACTTTTTTGGCCCCCAAACCGTGACTTCTCCTGCATGTTTAACAGCCGGCTCTCCCTTCCTTGCTGTCTCCCTCTCTCTCGATCACGGCCAGCCCTTCTCTTTTACTCGAGCGACTCATCCCCACATTTCCTCTCTGGTTTTGCTTTCATTTCTCCCTCTGCCTCACGCCTCCACCAAAGCCTTCATTTCCCTACTCCACTCATGCTCGCCCACTTCCACCCACCATTTCCCCTCTACTTGCCACACGTCTCCTTGGTCAACCAAAGAAACCCCTTCCCAACTTGTTGACCGTGAAACCTTCAGCATCTTGAGCCCACACGTCTTCATTTGAGTAGCCCATTTCCCTCACCAAAGCCCACGCTCTTCACATCCAGCCACGCTCGAAGATTTTTTTTCCCTGTAGTCCACTGAAGACTAAAGGCCGAAGCAGCAGTGTTTTCTCTCGATCAAACCCTTTTGCCATGGTGCTCCACCGAACACCGAAGCTAGCCGCGGATTTCAGCGAACTCAGCCGAGTTCGTGAGTTTCTTTTGTGTTTTTTTTTTAGCCGGTCCAAGCTCCCTTGGCCTCACCATGAGTTCAAATCTCGGCCGCCGTCGCTGTGAGCCGATTTTCGTGCTAATCGTGAGTTGCGTTATAATCCTTAATTAGTGGGCTAATGACACTTAGATGGCTTAGGCTTAAGATGGCTTAGTTAGATTAAGTATTTAGTTAGTATTTAGTTAGTTTAATTAGTTTAGTTAGGTGGATTAGTTAGGAATTAGTTAGTTTATTTAGTTAGTGTCCTTAGATTAAATTAAATAGGATGGTTAGATTTAATTGTTAGTTACATTATTTAGTTTAGTTAGTTTAGGTTAATTTAATTAAATGCTTTAAATTTATTTATTTTGTAATTTATTTAATTTTCGGTAATTTATTTAATTATTAATTATTTTCCGGAAATTAGACCGGGATAGCCGGTGACCAAAATTGCATGTTGATCATAATGATGTGTTCAATTTCTGCAATTGGATGTTAATTTGTGCAAATTAAGTGCTGATTGAAATTTTGAGTATTTAATTCCAAAATTTATAAATCTCAATAATTATTCAGAAAATCTTGGATGTCAGATTTTAATACCGAAAATGGTTTTATATACTATATAAAACAGTGGGATTTTAAATTAGAGATTATGAATTTTCTGGGTCCAATCTGACCGTATACCTACATACGACTATTTTACCATGTATTTTTAATACAAAGAAAATAGGCTAGCATCACTATTTTAATTGAGGCATTTGAGTACAATGCATGGTGTCCTGGGCCAAAATTGATTGGTCGTATGTTAGTTAAGAAAACACATCTCGAGCAATTACGCCGAATGTTACTAAATTCCTTTTGAGGTTACCCATGTATTAGGGTAATGGGTCACGGTAGATTCTGGACCTATGCTCCTTCGAGAAAGTTACGACATCCTGATTTTCAATTCTGATTTCGATTGGATAAATCAGGCCTTTCATCAATGTGACTATAGTGTTTTTCTCTGAGATGGCCACTCAAGAGATAACTAGCCTATTTGGTGAAGTTATTAAGGGATTTTAAATGCAATAGACTTGAGAGTTTGACTGTGAATCGATTGCTTGACCGTGCTAGTCTGCAACGGTCATCACAGCATAATTAAAAATTGATCAGAGACCAGAGATAGGTCGATTCGACTAAGATGGTGATCAAAGTGTGGGTGATTCCACCTGATTGCAAAATTCTCGTCGATCGGCACTAAACCAATTTTCTGTCGTTTTTGGTACCCTGTGTTCGTATTTGAAACCTTGAAATTTTCACGACCACCAAGAGTCACCAATGTGTCGGATGGGTTCATTATGGTTTGAAGAAAATTGACCACGGGTCAATTGCACCAAAAATTCCTAAAAACTACCCGGTAGGTAAGGTCACACTAAAAGTACGTTTGAATGAAAATAACCACGAATTTGAATTCGATTTCAGAAATTTGAAGTCATGTCGTGTCATGAGTCATTCTAGGAACGTCGGCTCATCTTTTAGGAAATTTCCTCCGAGTTTGGGATTGTTACGAAAAATCGAGACGGATGATTCAGAAAACGAACAAAAACTCGGATTGACCAATTCGAAGAGACTTTTGGCATATGGTGTAAGTAAATCGGTGAATAGAAGTTGTTTGGGCTTTTTATGAATTCAAATTAGACCTCAACTGGATTTGTTTGTTCAGCAAATCGGCTTCCAAGAAAAATGAAATAAAAGTCGGTTTCAAAGAAAATTCGTGGGATTAAAGGACCGTCTTATTTTGGCCTTCAATTGGCTTCAAATTGGACAATTGGGTATGGAATTTGACCTAGATTGACCAATTGAAATTTGTTGTGTTGAAGTGATCAAAATTATCTTGGTTTGGTTTTATTTCTTCTCCTTTTTCTTGAACCGACACCCCCACTCACGCACCCCCATCTTGGCCGACTTAGGTTTAACATATCAAAAATTTAGAGAAAAAAAAAAAACCAAGAGTAGGTAGGTGAAATCGTGGTCTTTTGGAGATGGCTAGATCTGGAAATTTCGGTACTAGGAACAGGAGTCTTAACCGCCTATATTTAATTACCTAGGGCGAATATGACTTCAATGTCTTCATGAAGTATTTACCTTATGGTCTTGGCTATCACATAGTCAAATTTCATAAGTTTTGAATTTCATTTGGGTATTTAATCGAAAATGTTTCTAAATTTGTGTAATCTGATGTGTTCAGACTTGGTAATGTTGCAATGCATGGTCTATACCGTTTTGCATGAGATTCTTTTGGAAAAGTGTTGTGCATGAAATATCTTTTTTAATTTCTTGCCTATAACATATTCAAATTTCGTGATTTTTGAAGTTCATTTTCCTATTTAACCAAAAATGTTTCAAAAACTGTGCAAGTGGAACGGACAGAATTAGTAGTGCTGTGATACGTGGTCTGTATTGAACTATATAGGGATCTTTTGGTGTAGTGTTCTCATGAAGTATCTACCTTTATGTCTTGACTATCACATGTTCAAATTTCATAATTTTTTAATTTCATTCGGGTATTTAATTAAAATGTTTTCTAAAACTGTACAAGCTGGATTGTGCGAATTTCAAAAGCTGTAATGCATGGACCATTTTGTTTGTATGAAATTCTGATGGTGTTGTGCTCTTCATGAGATAAATGCTTCTAGAGCTTGTCTATGATGTATTAAATTCTTAGAAATTTTTAGGGCCAATCACTAAACTTTAAGAAGTGTAAATTAAAAGAACGCATTCTGTTTCTAAAATAATAGCAATAATCCATGAGTTAGCCCCATGAATTATATTGTTTTTAAGTGATTGAATCTTGCTGCACATGTGATGATATTTGGCATTTCATATAAAATCAAAAGCTGAAATTGATCTTGTTGCCATCACATCATGTGCCATGTTGATATTGAGGCATAAATGTGAATATGAATTATGATAAATGAGGATGCCGTCGGAGGTGTGAACCAACGATGTCCCGGGAGTGTCGGGATGCCCGAAATGTGGGGGTGCCGGATGCCTGGTGGCCTAATGGTGTAATTCCGGAGGGCCCTCGGGAGTTTTGAGATGCGCGGTGGTATACGGTATATAATTCCAGGGGAATGCTTGGTGGTATGTCAGTACATAATCCCGAAAGCCTTGGAGGTGTATGCCGGGTGGATTCCTCGTGATGCTAGTTGGGATGCAAGGTGCCCGGAGGTGTGTGCCGGAAGTTCTTCGCGATACCAGGTTGGATGCAAGCGATAAATTGTGGGATACAAACATTGGTCCCTGGAGAGAGAAACTGATGAGATCCTTATGAAGGATAAGAATTGAAAATGAATCATGTACATGGGTGTATGCATATGGTATGATGCATGATCTGCTTATGAAAGTAAATTAATCCTATTTGATATTGAAAATGCGATCATAAAGGCATGCATGGATCTCATGGTGATGTATGCTTAACAGCATGGATGATATGAATCATGGTGGTATATGCACGATGGCATAGCGAGATATGCATGACTACATGGTGATATATGCATGAATGCTTGATGATAAGTGTATGGTGGTATATGCACATATGGCATGGAAATATATGCATGAATGCTTGATGATAAGTGCATGGTGATATATACACATATGGCATGGTGATATATGCATGGCTGTAAGGTAAGGTATGCTTGAATGCATGAATGATATGTGCTTTGTTCATGATACCTTGATTGTTCTGTTTGACGCATTGAGTAGTTTGGTGGATCTCTACTGCTGAGTGGTTGTACTCACCCCATTTGGGGAATAACATTTCAAACTAGATAAGATACCTCTGCTGCCACTGCCACCGGTAGATGGATCGAGTGACTGAATATGACCGCGAGGAGGAGGATAGCAAAGGAAAGAACTTTTAAACGCCGACACTGATCGATGGACTTTAAGTACATGACTGTTGGAGGAGACGTCGGTCATCTTTTGAAGTATAGCCGAGTATAGAAGACTATGGCATTTTGATGTACCGATGAATGATGTCCATCTGGTTTAGTAAATAAAAGTGTTCGGCTTTCACCTATAAATGTTTAGTTGGTGTGCATTGTTTTCTAAATATAGGGAAGGGAATTATTGGATATGCTTCCGTTATATGAACTGCGCAAGGGACCGATCTAAAAAAAAAAAATGTAAACCCCCAAGTTGTATGGACCTACTGCAATTGAAATGGTATCAGAGTGACATGTTATTAGGGAAAGTGAAAGGTAAACGAACTGTGACGACCCTAACGGATCGGGGGCCGTCGAGGGGTGCCACAAATACTCAATTGAGAACTTCTTCTCGCCGCATGAAAGGTTGTGGAATTACATTATATATCCTCATTACCTATATCAGGACAACCATTTGGAAAGACTGGTAAAGTCAATTTAGGCAATTTAATCGCTGGTTGTGCATTCGAATTGGGACGAAAAGTCACTCTTACAACAAGTATGGCGACTTGCGAGTTGGCTGCTTGCGGAGTCTATTATCGTGTGTGATGTTCAAAGTCTCGCCTTCAATCAGACCTGTTGACTTTGCATGTTTTGATACAGGCATACGCTAAAATTGGGGGCGAAAGGGCAAAGAGAAAGATATGGGGGACCTTTCAATTCCATTTTCTGAGGTCAACATGGACGTCTAGAATTGACGGATTCATCGATCCAAGTGGTGGCATATCTCAATGTCTACTTCATTTCGAATTAGATGTGAACGGAGGGAAGATTTTTTTTTTGGATCTATAATGGGAAATTATAGGGGAAAATAATCATCCGTGAGTATGAAAATGTCAAGGGACAATAGGGAACCGTCGTGGGGAGATCCACAAATGTCATGACGTAATCAACGTAGATAAGAATCCTTTGAATTTTCTCTCATCGATACAGTATATTGCCTCTCTCGCCTGAGTGTTTTTTTTTTTTTTTTTAAGGTTGTCTTGACAATTAATCATCTATTTGATAAATGGTTCTCACATTTGTTACTTTCCATCCAAAACGAGATGAAATTTCTTATTATTTATATGCACTTACAAGATCTTAATTGAGGTTGACTCCGCTCGATATTAAAAGAAGAAGACTTGGATTTATGATTGGAACGACCTATGAAGGAGAAGATACCAACCGTTACGGACCATTACTTGTACTACAACAAGGACTTTTCTGAATTTGACCCAGTATAAAATCAATGGGGCAGGTGGAATATAGAAAGGAGCGACCTGCACGTCAACGCATTCACTCTTGGAAAGAGACGGTTATCGGTTTTTCCGTGGCGTTGGTCCTTCTCTCGCACCAGCTTGATGCCACAGTGCAGCCCATCTCTCCATATTCAATCTCTATACACGTCCTTCCAAAGCCTGATGGCAGCTTGCAGATCCAGAATCCAAAGAATCCTCTCTCTTTTCTTTTGTGGTAACTGGGTGATCTTACAGTCTTCTTCTCTTTTAATTGACCAGGTGAAGAAAAAATGGTCCCAACAATGTATGAAACATACCAGTTTTTCACCTGTTCTTTTCTGGTGCTATGGTACCCAGATTATGTGATGGGATCAAGAAGCCAGACAATTTGATGCCAAACTGAATGTGGATGGATTGGTTGATTGATTCACCATTATTCAGACAATTCTTTTTCAGGATGCTATTGTAGAAAAATGTGATAACCAATGCACTTATTCTTGCAAGTTTCGGAACGAAATCATAGTAGTTATTCACAATTTAACTAGACACATGCAAAGGTGAACCGGTTTATGTTCTCTTGGGTTGTGAAATGATACATTGCAAATTTACCAGAAAAATTGACAATTTGTACGGCTTTAATTTACATAATGGCAAAAATGATTGACAGGGAGAGTCATCTTATAGAGGAAATTCATCTGTACGTACTAGTAATTAATTAGATTACAAAATGTTGGCATAATCAACTGATAAAGCCTGATATGGATGTAGCAGAGATCCATCCAAATAAATCATGTTCATCTCTCATCGAGCATGGGTGACTTTGCAATTTCTGGTGAAAGATTTGCAGTTCCAACAGTGCTTGCAGTGAATGGGGAGTTGTAGGGGCTCTTGTCTGTGCTCTTATCAGCAGTCTCAGTCAAGGAACTAGTGGTATCATTGAATCTCCAATCAGTCAAGTAGCCTGGCCTCGTGGACACGGTCGCCACTTCAATATCTCCACAGAGCATTGCCACCACACGGGACATTGGGGGTCTCAGCGCTGGCGATGTTTGAGTGCACATGAGCGCTATTGCAACCATGCATTTTGCCTCTTCTTCATTGAACTCTGATAATCTAGAATCAACCAGCTCAGCAACACGGTTGGTTTCGTGCAGGTTCCAAGCCTGAGAAGCAGGAACAAAAAGTGACAAGGATGTAATCGGGCAACCTCATAGATAGAATTAACAGGGAAGAATAACAGGAAAAAGGATGATGATGTTTCCTTCTTTAATGGCCATAAAACAACTGAACAAGTGGCAGAATATTCAAGCGCGTACCCATTCAAGGAGATATATTTTTTCTTCTTCCAAGCTAGGGTCTGAATTTGACCTTCCGCTAACAACCTCTAGAGCCACTACACCAAACGCAAACACATCTGCCTTCTCTGTAAGGTGGCCACGCATTGCATACTCGGGAGCAAGATATCCACTACAAAAGCAATAAGAAAGCAGAATTAGATTCCCAGCAACTGTAGGCGTCAATGTACTATTGCATATGGTTCTGTTTGCATGCGACAGAAGAACATCGAGCTTACATGGTTCCCGCAACACGGGTGCTTATATGGGTCTTCTTATCATCGTAAAGTTTAGCCAAACCAAAGTCTGATATTTTAGGTGTGAGATCAGAGTCCAGCAGAATATTACTGGCCTTCACATCCCTATGCACGATTCTTAGCCTTGACTCCTCATGAAGATAAGCTAGGCCCCTTGCAATACCCAGACAGATATCAAATCGTGTCACCCAATCAAGATTCAAGGTCCTTTGCCCTGCACCGTTGAGGCACTATATCATAAGTTCAAGCGTCACTTTTTACATGACGAAGGACATAATTGAGGTGAATATTCTGTCACCTACCAAACATTGCCTGATCAAGACTCTTGTTTTCTAGATACTCATATACAAGAAGCCGATTATCTGCATCAATGCAGCATCCACACAATTTAACAAGGTTGCGGTGTTGCACTGCAGATATAGTGGCAATCTCTGTCACGAATTGATTGTTTCCCTGGTGGGATGTTACAGCTAGTTGCTTAACAGCAATCACTCTCCCATCATCAAGTGTTCCCTGATGTCACTGATATGGTCAGTACTTCAATATAAAAAAATGCTTAAGCCATTTTGAGACCAATAATGCAGTCAGCATGATAATGTATACTCTGGTTCCTAGACTATCCAGAAGCTCTACTTATGTCTGACTATCAAGAAATGCCATCCATCTTCTAGAACTACACTGTATTAGCATATAGATGACAAATGAAGGACGGTCAACCTAATTTATGTTACTCAATCTGGACCTAGCAAACATAACCAAGAAAATTGTCCGTTCGTTACTTACTTGAAACCTTATGTAATCAACAATTTGTTATATTATCCATGGATATTTGGATGGCATCCATTGAACTTCTTTCTTTCCTGGACGTAATTTAGGATCTATTACAGTCATCCTCCAAAGCCAAAGGATGATTTCCTAAAGAATGAAAAAGAAATAAGCGAAGAAGGGCTTTTCTTTTCAAGGCAGAGAAAATATTGGAAGTTAGGTCAACCAGAACACAAAGTCTTTTTTTTTTTTCTTTTTGGCCCAAGGTACGAAACCATAATCACCGTTCCTTTAGTAATGTGTTTCTCTTCTCTTTTTTTATTCTTTCTCCAAGAAACACTTTCACAAAAATCAACCATAGACTTAGTTCTTATGACAGGCTAAGATCAGATCAGCTATAGTTGAAGAAGCAATAGTGTGATCAGATCAGCTTTTGCAAGGAGCCAAGCACCTCAATTCTGCCAACATTTAATTGTGACACCACACCATCGACGTCTACTCTTTTGTGTTATCCAATGAATTACAACAAACCTTGTAAACAGGGCCGAATCCTCCCTCCCCAAGTTTGTTATTGGGATTGAAGTCATCTGTAGCAGCCTTTAGTTCTGCATAGCTGTAAGTGTAAGGTCTAGCATCCATCCCAAGGAACTCTGTAAGACACAATAATGCAGATAAGATTCCCGCTATTAGAATATTTCGCAACCTTTTGACACTTAGTTTTTCACTTTTCAGAAATATATTAGCCGCTTAATTAGTCATCCAGCAAAATCAAAATGCATTCATGAAATTTAGCTTCGACTAGAAAACATGGAAATTTCGCTTCCAACCACCAGTGGGCGATGAGCTCAAAAACTCTTAATAACAGCGGCATTTCAATATGGAGATTTCTCATTCTTTTTACCTCAGCAGAACATTGTTTTCATCTTTTATCCAAAAGCATAATTAGCACACAAGATTACACATGGGAAATTATCATGAGGAAGCTATTGGAAGCTTCTGATAGTGTGGTTTACCTTGATCTTCAATCATGCGTGCCATTCTCCTTCTCCGAACAACATAGAACACCAGGAGAACAGCCACCAAACCGACCACTCCAACTCCAGTAGCAACTCCAACTATTAAGCGAGTGTGATCCTCTTTGCGGGTTGGCGGTTTGTTACTGACAGGGGGTATAAAGTCTGCACAAAGTCTGCCAACTTAGTAATGTTTTATAAAGTGGTGCCGGGAGTATGAGCGGGTTTTTATCATAGTACCTCGGACAGCACTAATGGCTGAAATTAGAGGTCCATATGTGCCTGGATTTGGTACACAACACGTCCCTTTTCCAGCCCAAAAGAAGTGTATTTCAAGATAGTTAGCTGTTACCCGAGCCTGATACAATTTTTGGACAGCTGTAAAAGAGACACCATCTGCCTCTTTCCGTATGTCGAAATCCTTTGCAACGAGGTTTCCCTGAAATAAGCACAAATGGCATTGGCAATTGACCATGACCTTTCTTAGTAAAACAAGAAGCCTGGTAAAGCATGGTCCTACCTGTATGTAAATATCAAAAAGACGCCTCCCAAGACGTTTCCATCCAGCATTTTCGATTTGTATTTCGGCAAACTGGAGGGTGACACTGTAATTTCCATTCTCCAGCCCTAATCCATAGTATCGTAGAGACGAAGCAGAGACCCGTGCAGTCTGGAACAGCTCTGAGTCTAAAGTGTTTGCGAACTGGGAAAGCGTGGAAGCTTTAGTAGCGGGATTGTTGTTTCCCATGAAATAACCAACATTGCTCACTGCCCACCTCTCTGTGTCGGTCACATAGTAGGTAGCAGGACCAAGAGTGTTATTATCCATCTCGTACACAATATTACTGGACGAAGTAATCTGAGAGCCACCGCATTTTACTGAAAAATTATAATCTGCATGGCAAGCATAAAAGAGCAGATCATGATGAGTTTGTGAAACGTACTTCCATTACATAATGGACAAGAATTATCTGCCAAAGGACATGCACTTTGTACATATTAAATTTTCATAATCAGCCTGATTTAACTATATAGATGAATGGCACATGCTTATCTTCAAAACTTACTTCCTACAGTCTGTCACATAGCATCGTAATAATGCAGTTGTAAATGTAATAATAAATTAGTTCTCTCACAATCTAGTGAAGAGACCCACAAAGTACTAATGAAAATGAAGTAAGGTCCTTTCGAGGGAAATATCACAGATAAAGGGGGAGCCTAGAGAGGCAATTATCAAACATTAAGCGACCTGCCTTACATCTCTGTCTGTGGCAAGAGCTGACATGGGACATCAATACTACATAGTTGTCCCCTTTCTAAGAAAATAACCTAGCATAATAGCTTGAACCTTAATTTTTCCTCTCTTCCACTGAACTACCCCTAATCTAACTTACGGGAAGAAACTAGTTTGACCATTCTGTCTTCTACTACATTTAAAGTTACCAGTCACTTCATGTATCAGGATGCAAGCACGCAGAATATCTGAGGTAACTGGAAACATGATGTCCTGTTCTCCTCTTGTTGAGGCATTCAACAAAAGGAAAGCATATTAAGGGGAAAAGGTTACATGGACTTACAGATTCCATTCCCTGTATTGCAAGGAAAACTCCGTTGAAGACAGTTTAATCCTGAAGGAAGAAGGCTTAAGATAAAAGGAAAAAAATTATTCAGTTGACTTGTAGAGCAGTATGAACATATGAGTAAATCAAGAGCAGATACTTCTATAGCAAGGAAATTCCTTTTCTTTTTTATGACTTTCACTGAAACATTACCAAGATATCTTCATGAAAGATGGAATTGCTAGCTAAATGCTAAAACTTCTTAAATCACTGAAGCGGTGATAGCATCTCCAAGTCCTAGTTCAAACCGCATGCTTTTCTAGTGAATACTAATACCGAGTTTTGCAGGATTGCTGATTCTCCACTGCATCGATTACAAGGATTAAAAGATGGTGGAACTGTATTATCAATATTTACTCAAATTACTGACATCCACAATGGCATATGAATAAGGACAATCATATGAAAGTCACTACCTATGACAGTTCTTTTGCAGGCAGTGTTTAAATGATTTACATTTGTTCCAAGCAGTAGATTCAGCAACCAAACGTGAGTGAGTTTTAATGTAAATTCAGCATGCATCTGTGATCTCAATTAATGGAATTAGTATGACAAAGGACAAATTTGATATATAAACATCCAGAATGCCCAGCAGGGTAGTGGGATTGGTGATTATCCTCGTAAATTGAGGTAGGCATTCTAGACAAATCTGAGGACACATCAGCTAACCGTTTTCCAGTGAATTGATTACCATTTATGATCACTCAATCATCATAAGCAAAAAATCGCTAGGGCAATTACCCAGTGTTAGAGTTGTCCAATGTAAAGTTGTTGCCAACCAGATTACTGCATAATGCATCATGAAAAAAGTTGTGATCATAAGTCTCCCCACAAGATTGGAACATTTACAGCTCATCCTGTAGCTAGAAAATGACTTCAAGTACTATATAGCATCCCTCGAGCAACAAAAGATTGACAAAGTGCAAAAGAAGAGTCCTCACTTAAGATAGCTAACTAAAAGTATTAATTAATTTTTTTCAAATGACAGAAATACATACAGTTGTAAATCATTGCTGACCCAAGAAGGAATGCTTCCCATCAAGTTATTGTATGACACGTCTCTGCAAAATTGGCACAGATAGTTAACCAACAGGGTAGTCGTCTATCAGTATCGAATAGCATGCTGTGATATGTCAAACAACAAAAGGTTGACTATATTCTCCATGTTCACAGGTGCAAATTAGATGACTTCGCAAGAAACTATATTTAGTACTGAATTAGCTATAAAGGGAAAAGGAGAAAAATCTATTCAAATAGCTATATCCTCTTTTTGAACCTTCAACCTATGACGGAACATGGAATATTTTGACTGCACATCCTCTTTGCATTCAAACTCCATAAATGCCCATAAAAACTTGTGTGTAACTTCCTGCTCTTCTCAATTGATCAGTGACAGTTGCGAGCATCATTATGGCTATTATGCAACGGAGATCTTCCAGGTGTTTCTTACATGTTACGAAGGGATGCACTTTTCTGTTCAGGCAGTGTGCCATTCAAACTATTATTTCCAAGAAACCTGAGAAATGAAGCAAAGAGATTTGCAAAGCATTAACAAAGAGAACATATTTGTAGGAACACGAATGAAATCCAGAAGAGGTGCATTACAAGTAAGTGAGTGAGCTCAAATTGAAAAGAGAGACTGGAATCTGTCCTGTTAACTTGTTGAAGCTTAAGTCCCTGGTCCAATATAGATACAACAAAGTTACTCCATGAATAGATTGAGTAAACAAGATATAGAAGTTTGAATAAAAAAAAAAAAATATGCCTTTGGGAAGCTCAAGCTGATTACATGTGAAAAACATCACAATACCCAATAAATAAAACATCTTGTCAATTGACGTCTAGAGAAGAATCGTGGAAGCAAATGCTCATTTCAAGTACTGTACTATGAATGAGGGCAAAACATGGTCTATAATTAGAATATGGTCATCAAGATGATATTAAGTACAAATCATTTAGTAACTACTATTATAAACCATTAATGAAGGGTGTCTTATTCATCCCTTTCAAATATTGCTTCTGAGGCACTGAATATATATTCAGAATGCAAATGGCAACAACCCATATCCAGGTTGATGATAATGAAAGACAGACACACTTCAGCATATTTTCAATCAATGTCAACTGAAACGACTTACAGCTGAGATAAACTCTGGTATCCTGAAAAATCTGATGGGAGCAAATCTGAGATATTGTTATTCCTCAGTATCCTGGAAACAGCTGGGTAAGCCCATTTTACATACGGGCCAAAAGAGAAAAAGAAAGGAAAAGAAAGTCTGCTACATGCCCCGGAATCAAAATGTCTTACAGAGTAGACAGATTCTTCATATTCCTGATGAATTCCAGTGAAAAGCTCACATTAGATACATCACTTATTCTCCTGCATTATGTACTCAACTCATTGTCAGTTTGTTCAAGGCCGTGGTAAGTTATTTTTGCAAGCCTAGAAACAGAAAGTGCATAGCCCACTCACAAGTCTTTCAAAGCTGTTAAATTGGAAAATGTCAAAGGAATCGAACCTTCGAAAGAATTTCCTTGCAGAAACCTATAAACAAAACAAATTGAGAAAAAACTGGACAAATTATCACGCACTTTTTAATGATAACATAATGCAGAATTAATGCTATAGAATTTGTTGAATTTCAATTTCCAGAGCCTACAAACTGTAGTGAAAGATAGACATTCATAGTCCTAGGCATGGTTAGATGAAAAACAAATATATATTGCCTTACAGCTGTGTAAGCTGCGACCAATTTCCTATGAATTCTGGTATATTGCCAGTGAAGTTGTTATCCGATGCCCACCTGCAACCGGAAAAGGTATTTCTCCTGAGAAACCGTATCACAAATCTTTTGCTGTTAATAGTTTTTTTTTCTAGTATCAAAGGAGGAATGAAGCTCTTACACTGTATGAAGATTTTTAAGGTTGGAAAATGTTGATGGAATCTCACCACTGACTCCGGAACTATCCATGTAACAGCACAATAAGTATCAGCCAAGGGAATTTTATTAATTTAACGCAACTCAAATAACTCAATAGTTTGTCCTTTAGAATAGTTGAAAGCAGAAGTGATGCCAAGAGGAGAGGGTGACACAGTGTCATGGAATATTTGCGCAAGATCCCCGAGACTTGAAAAGGTTTACACCCAGAAAGTACACAGCCAAACATTGCGGGAGTCTCTTGTAGTTGAAATGTCAACAAGAGGATGACAGTGAAAGTGAAATATGAGGTATAAGGATCAGGCTATGTGATAATTGGCAGGATGATAGTAACAACAACATGCTACTGCAAGTCATAAAGGTTACAAGAAACTAATCAATTTGAAAGGAAGCATGAAAAAATTTACTTAGTCCGTTTGCCACCTATTTCGACAAAACTGGCCTCTGCCAAACTCCAATACCTGCAAATATCCATGTTTAAGAATGTAGAGCAGGCAGGACTTACAGTTGCTGCAATTTGGACAAATTTCCAAGCTCAGATGGCAGAGAGCCGTTGAAGTTATTGGTGCTAAAGGACCTACAATATTAAACTTGCATGTCAAGTTTCACCGAACATTTGTCCGAACATCCGATGGACCTAATTCAGTTGACATTACAAATCCTGTTCTGGAGCCGTTACTTACAATGACAATAGCTCTGTAAGTTGCCCAAGCTGCGGTGGGAGCTCCCCTGATAATGCATTGCTGCCCAGACTCCTGAAGTAAATCAGCAGAGTAAGCATCAGGAAAGAAAGAAAACTGCTAAAAGGAGGAGCAGAGAACTCGTATAAATTTTGAAACTAGAATTGGGTTGTACTCACAGATACTGCATACGAGTTAGGTTGCCAATGGATGGAGATAAGGAACCGGTCAAGTGATTTTGGGCCAAGCTCCTGTATAAAGTACATAATACCATCAGAACAATGGAAAGCTACGTAAGATTTTGAAACCTCGGTGAGTAAAATCATTATGGAGCTTCAGCAAATGAGAGCATGTGAGTGTTGCGTAGACAAGCTCGAACTTAGTGTTGCTTATTATAAGGCATGACACATGGCACACCATGAAAACTCCAGTGAAATGAGAAACTACTGGAAAAGACGGAAGAAGTGGAATGGGACCAATGCATACAGATTGGAGAGGTAAGTCAAGTTCCACAACTCATCAGGGATAGGACCGTCAACGCTCATTGCAGAAACCTTGCTGCAACCAAAGAAAAACCACCCGGTCATGAGAAGAGACGTACACATGGTGGGCGAGATACTGTGGATACGTACAGCTGTGTAATGTGGCAAGTAGTGGAGTTTTTGAAGGAGCAGTCGCATTTGATGAAAGGGTTGTAACCGTAATCGTCGAAGGAAACGGAGTCGTCGATCGCGGCTCCGCTGCACGGTTCTCCACTTATGTTCCATGTTGGCGCCTGTGAAGTGAGTTCCCATGTTGACCATATCGAGTTCAGAATCGCCACTACATTCCCATAACCGTCATCGACTCAGACTTCGTTTAGCTTCATGCTCAAACTAAATGAATTGGTGCATGATTCTTACCTTAAGTAAATGGAGAGTGATTTAGACAATCAAGTGCAAGTTATAATACAGGCATGCACATGCCGTCTATCCAGTTGATTTGTATAAACGGGGACAGCCGCTCATATGGAGAAGCGTCTTTACAATTCCCAGACATGGTTTTAAGGGAATCAATTTTGCTTTTTTGATTATACAACAAGCCGTCAAATAAAAGTGAAGGTGAAAGTGGGGCCACATACGTCCTTGGAATACCATGACATAATGTTCTCCGGATAATAAAGCGAAATAATGATAAGTTTGCAAAATATTTAAAGAGAGAAGATATATAGTCCCGATTGGACAACGATTATGTGACAGCACTGTTATTCTTCCATAGGGGACAGCAAGATCTCCACACTTATTTAACCAACGCAACCGGGTAACCTGTTTACCAGGTTTCCTTGAAAATTCTCTTGGTGGTATTTGCTGGCAGAAAGCAAATCCTTAGAGTGAGGTTTTTAAATTACTAATATACATACATACAAATATATTTATATATATATATATATATATAAATGAAATTAAATAACCCAAATATAGCTAATCGGTATGAAAAAATTATTTCTATATAAAATTTATTAATGTTATTAGAAGGATTTATTAAATTTCAAAAATGGACTTTACCAAAAAAAAAGGAAAAAAAAAGAAAAAGAAAAAAAACCCAAGTTGTATTTCAACATTAATTAACATATGATTGTGCATTTAAATGGTTGGTGATTTTTCGTGTTCAAGTTAAGTTGTGAGGAGTCAACGACCTTAATTCAAGGTATTGGCGAAATTAAGAATGCATAACAGCGGCAAAAATACAATAACAAAATATTATATGAAATAATGAAATGATAAAACATGAATAGTGTGATATAGCTAGGTGAGATTATTACCCACTAAATCGATATTGTTGAGAAAGATGCATTAGGACCTAATCCCATTGCAAAAATTAAAGAAAAATTGTGAATGAGCGTACGCATATAATTACATAATACCCGATCCTATGCCATTTCATATGATTAAGAAGTCAATGTATGATTAAGTATTTTTCTTGAAAATAAATAATAATTAGGGTGCCTTTATTTAGGAGAAAACTTCATGAAAAAAGGAGAATACTTTTCAGGAAATCATTTTTTAGGAAAATGGTTAATTTTCCTTTATTTGGTGATATGTGACCAAAAACATTATCTGGTATTGTGATCTTTTTTGAAAAATGATTTTCAATCTCATGCAAAAAAAAACTCATTTTTTAAATAATTTATATTTGTAATTTAATATTTTTTTTCTTTCTCTTTCCATCTTCCTCCTCCACTAGTTATTGGGCCTGGGCAACGACTACAATAGGCCATTGGCATCGTCACTGAGGCTCGACAAGGACCACGGCCTCAAACAAGTCAAGCTCAACCTCAGGCTCAAGGTGGCCCTCGTCGACCTATGCTGCCTTGAGCCTGTGGTCGATTGTCACAACTGGTGGAGGAGGAAGAAGGAAGGGGAAAAAAAAAAAGAGAGAGAGAGAAAAAAAATATTTTAAAAAATCTATTTTTAATAAAAGAAAAAAACTTATATAATTCAAGATGAGTGATTCCACAAGGTGTTTTTACTTTCTTATATTTAGGAATTGACTTTCCTAATTTTATGCATAAATTTTTTCCTTGACCAGAAAGTATTTTCGATTGACTAATCATTTTTGGCAAACCAACGAGCAAGGTTCGGAAAACTAAATCTGAAAAAACACTTTTCCTCAAATAAACACACTCTTAGTACTAGTTATTACGGAAGACAAAATAAAAGGGAGCTTGTAGATGCATAAATTAAATGAATTACATTTAGTATCTTTGCCAATCCATTTTGGGGTCAAGTCCATCATTTAAAAATGACATCTCATGAATATCTTATTGCTAATAATATCATGTTGTGGATTTGAAAAGAAAAAGAATTCCCGTTCAATGGCTCGTTGGTTGCTCAAGAAACCACAACTCTCTAGCACTTCCAATGGTCCATCTCTTACAATTTGAATTGGGTCGCCAAGTCAATACGATCATAAAATTAAACAACATTGCACTTACACCAGCGTGACTACTATTAAGCCAGCGATGAGAAGAACATTAGAGTCATGGTTACTTGAAGTGTTTTTTTAATTCCAAATTTGAAATTTAATATATCCTTTTAATAAGTTTTATTTAGTAATATCTAATCATACCGGCGATTAGACATACTTAGGTATTTAATATAATTCAGATGCATTTATCTCTTTATTTTTTTAATATATAAAGAACCCCACTTTGAGGGATTTGTTTTATGTCAGCAAATCCCACCGAGGACTAAGCAAGAATTTTCAAGCAAAACTGGGCAAACTGATTACCGGTTGCCTTGGTTAAGTAAGAAGATACCGTCCCTCATGGAAGGATAACAGTGCCGTCACCTAATCACTGTCCGTCCCGATCTTAATCATACTTTAGTAGGAAGGAGATGATTTTCCATTTTCAGGAAGGATGCTTACGATCTTGCGCACTCCTTATGGATAGCAAACTCGTTAAACACACACGAACACGCGGAGAGAAAGAGGGGAAGAGGGTTCGTTTTGTACCTTCAGAAAGGTCAGTCGTAGCACTCTGGCTCTGAGCACGAGCGACGTCTGCAAGTAGTATGCACGCTGCTACATGCAAGGCAAGGATCACCCTCGAATTCACCATTGTTCAACCAGAGAGAGAGAGAGAGAGAGAGAGCCAACATGTCAAGTCTGACCAACCGCATTCCCAGATATGTGTATTTATATGCGTAGATATAGTTTGATGAGAAAGCCAAGTGGAGTCTGAGATAAGGATATGAAATGCTCCTCTTACTTTCACTAAATTCTCCGTGCCGCATAAATGTTTGAAATTAGCCTTTGAAAATTCTGGTCGATGACCGTGGATGAGAAATTGGCTAAGCTATATCTGGGTCAAATGTCTCGTGCTCGTTTCACACTTTAAAGACACTTCACTGTTAGAAGAGTGAAATTTTTGTTACCACTAAAGAAAAACGAATAGTTAGTTCTTTTTGCCTGCCGGGCATAGCTGCAAGTCCAAGTAAGAAGAGATCAAGTACCCATTTGAAAACATTTACGAAAGGTTGTGGAATTACATAGTATGTCCTCATTGCATATTTTGGGATCACCATTTAGAAACATTGATAAACTCAATTTAGGCAATTTGGTCACTAGTTATGCTTTTGTATTTGGGCGAAAAGTCACTAACCTACACAATTACTATTGCAACTTGCGAGTCGACAGCTTTTGGAAGTCAATATCATGGGACACAAAACAAAAAAGTCTTAAACTTATTGTACTTGTGCCACTTAAGTCCTAAGCTTATTGACAATTTACAAATGTAGTACATCATGCTATAGCTAGAAATCACTGACATCGACACCAATCATTCTACATGGCACAATCGGTATTGATTTGGAAATTTTTTTAATTTTTTTACTTTTTACTTTTTCTTTTTTTTTCTTCTTTTCTTTTTCTTCTTTTCATTTTTATAATTCTTTCCTTTCTTTTTTTCTTTTTTTCTAAATTGTGGGTTGGAAGAGGTTTGGGCGAGGGCCCAACAACACCCTTGTTGGACTCGCTTGGATCTAGACGAGGGCCATGACACCCTCAACCAAAATCCCTTACCCTCACTTGTGGCTGACAATGGTCGACTGACGACTTCGCTAGCCAGAGTTGTAAAAAAGAAAAAAAAAAAGGAAAAGAAAAGACAAGAAAATAATAACAAAAAATTCAAAGAAAATATTAAGATCCATATTGGTATGGATCGTGTCATGTAGAATAACCAACGGTCACACCAAAATTGATCGAATGGAGCATCTTGGCAAATTATGAAAAGATCTAGATTTTAATTAATACAATTGAAACGTTTATGACTGAATAAGCTTAAGTACAATTATATTTAAGTCATTTTTTAATACTTTTTCAAATGTCATGTGTGGTGTTTAAAGTCTCGTTCTTTGTGATGATAGCGAACTGTTTCGTTTTGTCAAAATGCATTATATGGTTTGATAGAGGCACGTGATGAGATATTGGGGGAAAAGAGCCAAAGAGAAAAAATTCCGCATTTGCTAAGATCAACATGGACGTCTAGAGTTGACAGGTTCATCCATCCAAGTCGTGGCACCTCCACATCCACTTTATTTCGAATTAGATGTGAAAGGACTGAAGATTTTTGTGAACCTAGAATGGGAAATTAAAGGAGGAAAATAAAGGTCGATGATTATGGAAAAGTCAAGGTACAACAACACACATATGAGGAAAGACCAACATGGGAACTTTTATAGGGAGATATGTAAATGTCATGACATAACCAAAGTAGAAAGGAACCCGTTGAATTTTCTCTCATGCATATAGTATTGCGTCTCTTGCCTTTTTTTGAATTTATTACCTTGACAAATAATCATATAGCCAATATATATTTTTCACAATTTGTTAGTTTCCATCCAAAATGAGATGACAGCTTCTTTTTATTTATATGCACGGACAAGATTTTAATTGAGGTCGAAGAAAACTTAGATTCATGATTGGAATAGGGATGAAGGAGAAAATATCAACCTGTATGGACCGTTACTTGCACTTCAACATGGACTTTTCACAATTTGCCCACGTACATTGTACAAGACCCAGCATGAACTCCGTGGGCAAGTGGGATATCAAAAATAGCGACCCCGACATCAACGCATATACTCTTGGAAAGAGATGGTCGTCGTTTTTAGCGACCTCCACGTCAACGCATTCACTCTTGGAAAGAGATGGCCATCGTTTGTGGGTGGCGTTGGTCATCCTGTCGCACCCACTTGATGCCTCCGTGCAGCCTCCTCTCTCCATAATTCAATCTCGATACACGTCCTTCCAAAGCCTGATGGCAGCCTGCAGATCGAGAATCCGAAAGAACCCTTTTCCCATTTCTTTTGTGGTAACTGGTTGATCCGATTGTCGTCTTCTCTTTGAATTGACCAGGTGAAGTAAAAATGGGTCCAAACAATATAAGAGACATTTCAGCTTTTCACCTTTTCTTTCCTCATACCGCGTGCTTCCAAGATTGTGTAATGGGATCAAGAATCCAGATAATTTGATACCAAACCGAATGTGGATGGATTGATTGATTCGTCATTATTCAGGTGGAGTCTGAGTTCTTGAGGGAGCTGCGCACCAAATTCGATTGTGATTAAACAGCATGACTCAGTCATAGTAAAGGTATCGATCCACAGTTTGTGGTAACAAGTTTATTGATCATTGATCATTTTGCTATGCGAGAAGGAGGGAGTCCTCTCTCTGTTTTTCTTCAGAGCTATGCCATGACCAAACGATGAGCCCTGCCTATAATAAAAATTCAGCAGGAAAATATTTTCTTAGAAGAAATAAACAAATGAAATAGTATGTCTCATGGGTAGTGGCACCTGTTTTAGGTTTGAATTATTTCTGAAGTTCACATGTTTCGGTTGTCAGCGCAACCATGCGTGATAATAATGGGAGTTATAAAGAAATGAGAATGAGAATAAAAGAAAGCAAAGCTTAATTGCTCTGTCGACGTAGTCTCAACCTTAACAGTCTAGCTATCAACTTGTTTGCGTCATCAACCAAATCTCTAATTGCATCTACCTAGTTAATTTAATTTAATGTAATTGCAGTTTTGCGCCTGTGAGGCTGATCCTCTAAACCATAACTAAATCACACTAAGCGATTTGCTAATTATGACCTAAACATTTTGAAAGAGTATCCATCCAATTAGACAAATGATTAGTCACACAGGCCAGGTTTCTGAGCTTCCTCTCTCAATGACAGGAATAATCTTTCAGATTTAAAGAAATAGTGCAGAATGTCTAGCATGGCCAAACGCAAATAAAACCAACCCACGAATCAGAACTTATGCCCTCATGTATCTTCTGCTTGACCGTCTGTTGTAATCTACCTACTAGAAACCAGGTTTAGGAGGTCTTAAGCATCATGTGCTATGTCCTGTAGGGCTAGTCTAATTGAAGCTAATTTGCATATGGAGAGTTAAATAGTAAGTTTTTGGCAGGTAAAGAACAGTTATTGTTGACAGCTAAATTTTGACAATCCGATCATTTACTTATTGCATTAAAAATTTGTGATTTTTTTTAACACCTAGACAAAAGTATTAGAATTAAATTGCATAACATATATATTTTTTTTTGGTCGAAACATAACATATAGTTTTAGGAGCATTTTTTTTTATTGCATTTGCATTGGACTAGTGAATTGATGAGTTTGACTTAATGATTCTAAACTTTAATTAGATGAGTTGGATTAAGCCCACGGCGAGAGGAAATTGGCCCAAGCTTGCTATTCTCTAATGACTGAAAATTGACTTATGAGGAATGACGATTCGATATATTAGGTAAATCTTTTATATATGCATGTAATATACACACTGAAATATATATTTCGCAGCAAAATGGAAGATTTCAGAAGAAATATTGAAATAATAAGAGGGAATATTGCACGTGAGAGGAATATATTTGGTGATACTTGTCACGCCCTGATTCTCGAGCGCGTGCCCATCCTTCTCTGGTCGATAAAAATTATGCGACTACACCTAAAAGTGTCCTAACCACACAACCACACAATTAGCACAGATGACTTACCTCTCCTCAGTTCCTTCCTACACGTCAACATAGTTCAATCACATTGCATATAATCAATGCGCATAACAATTAGAATACCTCACCAACTCAATTAATCACAAAGGTCCCGATTATAAGGCCAAACCATTATGACATGTCCCATACCATGCCACACAATTTTGTCTCATAATCAGGCACATCAAATTCAAACAATCATGCGTTCCAATTGATAATTAAGCCACTCAAGGCACAACCGACTCCCATGTTCGGTTGTCTATTGGTGTAGCCAGGTATCGTCTCTTCCCCATTGAGCTCGGCTACGTCTCATTGACAGCTTTCCCAAAGGAGTATAGGTCCAGAATCTACTGCGACCCGCTACCCTAATACATGGGTAACCCTAAAAAGGGATTTAGTAATGTCTGGCATAATTGCTCGAGATGGGTTCTTTCAATCAACACACGACCAATCAATTTTGGTCCAAAACACCGTGCATTGCATTCAAATGCCTCAATTAAGATAGTGACCCTGGCATATTTTCTTCGTATTAAAAATATACGGTAAATTAGTCGTGTATAGATACACGGTCAAATTAGATCCAGAAAATTCATAACCTCCAATTTAAAATTCCACTATTTTATATAGTATATAAAACCATTTTCAGTATTAAAATCGACACCCGAGATTTTCTGAATAAATATCAAAATTCACAAATTTTGGAATTAAATACTCAATTCCCAAATCAGCACTCAATTTGCATAAATTAACACTCAATTGTAGAAATTGAACACACCATTGCAATCAGCACAAAATTCCGGTTACCAACTATTCCGGTCTAATTTTTGAAAAATAATTAATAATTAAATAAATTACCGGAAATTAAATAAATTACGAAATAAATAAATTTAGAGCATTTAATTAAATTAACCTAAACTAACTAAGCTAAATAATCTACTAACAATTAAATCTAACCATTCTATTAAATTTAATCTAAGTACACTAATTAAATAAACTAACTAATTCCTAACTAATCCACCTAACTAAACTAATTAAACTAACTAAATACTAACTATATACTTAATCTAACTAAGCTATCCTAAGCCTAATTAATCTAATTAATCCACCAATTAGCTAGCTAACACACCTCTAAGTGTCATTAGCCCACTAATTAAGGATTAGAACACAACTCACTGGTTAGCACGAAAATTGACTCACGGTGACGGCAGCGCAATGGCGGCCGAGACTCGGGCTCATGGCGAGCTTGGGCCAGTTGAAATCGGCCACAAGCTCGCTGCTGGCTGCAAACTCTCGGACGTGAAGGCGCTGGATGCATGGGCTTCTGATGGGGCCTCGATTGAAGGAGATGGATGGCTAGTCTTCGAAGCAGCAGGGAGAAATCGCTGTTCTTCAACGGGCTGTGGGCCGCACGAATGGGAGCCAACGAAATGGAGCTGTGAGATGAGTCAACCAAAGTGAAAACAAGGCTGATTTGTTGACCAAAGGGGAGGCGTGGCTTGCAAAGGGGAATCGTGAGTGGAGGTGGGCTTATGTGAGTGGGGGAGCGGATGAGTGGCTTCGGTCTTCACAGCAGCTTGAAGCTCACGGTGTGAGGAGAAGTTTTGATGGAGCAGCACATGGAAGAGAGGGGTGAAATGAAGGAAAAAATTAAAATAAGCAGAAGCTCATGAAGTCGGCTTCGAAGGGGAGGTGTATGAAGGAGATCGAAGCAGCGGTCTTGGCAACATGGAGGAACCTGCACCGAGAGAAATGAAAAGGAAGCAACGTCCGTGAAGAGCAGCTGGATTGATCGGTCAAAGAGATTGGAACAAAAGGAAATGGTCAAAGATAAACATCTAGACATTAAGGCTTTGTCCCCCTTATTTCTTTCAAGCAAATATAATCCATAAATTAACCAAATTGAAGCCAAAATTCAGCCCTCAAATCATAGGTCCGAATTTCACTAAGTTTAGACTTCAATTTCATCTCAATTTCTTAAATTCGAAGTCCATTTTTGTCGAATAAAAATCCCACACATTTCCACAAATTCCCATCATCTAGTAGCTCGGCTTAAAAGTCGAAATTCCCTTCAAATGAGCTAAACCGAATTTCCGTTCGTTTTCCGAATCGTCCGAATCGATTTTCCGTAAAAATCCCGGAATCTCTGAAAAATTTTCGAAAGATGAGTCGACATTCCTAAAATGAATCGTGACACGATAGAACTTTCAATTTCTAAAATCGAGTTCAATTTCACAGTTAGTTTCAATTTGACATGATTTTAGTGCGTCATAATCTATTAGGTAGCTTTTAAGAATTTTTAAACGCTGCGCGCTCACGTGAAGCAAGGCAACATTGCATGCTGCGATTGACCCGTGGTTGATTATTTTCGAGCCACAACATACATTTTTGATACATTGGCAACTCTCGGTTGTCGTGAAAATCTCGAGATTTCAAATACGAACATCGGGTACGAAAATGACAGAAAAATCGGTCTAATGCCGTTCGACAGAAATTTTGTAATTAGGTGAAATCACCCACACACTAATCACATACCTCTATCAAATCGACTTATCTCCAGTCTCTGATCGATTTTAACGGTGCCGAAATGACCTTTACAGATTAGCATGATCAAGAAGTTGATTCCGAGTTGAATTCTCAAGGTTATTGCATTTAGATTCCTTAACGGTTTTACATGATAGGCTAGTTAACTCATGAGTGGTCAACTCAGAGAAAAATATTATAGGCACGTCAATGAAAAGCCTATTTTGTATCATCGAAATCAGACTCAAAAATCAGGATGTCACAATACTCAAAAAGTATCAACACGGAGAAAGAAATGCGTAAGAAATCCATATGCAATTGGTCTATGAGGGAAACAAAATATAGGAAAGGAGATGTAGCATGCTTGTGCAATATTGGAGGGAGGAAAGAAATTTTGTTTCTTTCCTTACTATGCGTCTTTATTTTACATATAAAAAGAGAGTCTCTTCTTGTCCAAGGGATCAGCAATTATATTCTAAAAGCACATTGAGCGATTCACGCCAGAAGAGAGAAAAGGGAGACGGCGGTTTTGTCTTCTTAGATGGTCCCATTGTGAGTTAAGAGAAAAAATCGTGAAGTTCCTTTGGCAATTGCACGTGGTCTTCACATCATGGCTTTTCCTCATGCCATTGTGCACCTTTTGCCATCAAGCTCACTTATTTCGAAGATCCAGCCTTGACGACCAACGAAGCACCAGCACTCACCAATTTCCCAACGTGTCAGAGATTGTCCTCACCGGGTACGAAAATGACAAAAAAATCGGTCTAGTGCCGTTCGATAGAAATTTTGCAATTAGGTGGAATCACCCACGCACTAATCACATACCTCTATCGAATCAACCTATCTTCGATCTTTGATCGATTTTAACGTTGCCAAAATGACCTTTACAAATTAACACGATCAAGAAGTTGATTCCGAGTCGAATTCTCAGGGTTATTGCATTTAGATTCCTTAACGGTTTCGCCTGATAAGCTAGTTAACTCATGAGTGGCCAACTCAGAGAAAAACGTTATAGGCACGTCGATGAAAAGCCCATTTCGTCTCATCGAAATTAGACTCGAAAATCAAGATGTCACAATACTAAAAAAGTATCAACATAGGGAAAGAAATGCATAAGAAATCCGTATGCCATTGGTCTACGAGGGAAACAAAATATAGGAAAGGAGATGTAGCATGCTTGTGCAATATTGGAGAGAGGAAAGAAATTATGTTTCTTTCCTTACTAGGCCTCTTTATTTTACATATAAAAAGAGAGTCTCTCTTCTTGTCTAGGGGATCAGCAATTCTATTCTAAAAGCACATTGAGCGATACACGCCAGAAGAGAGAAAAGGGAGACGGCAGTTTTGTCTTCTTAGACGGTCCCATTGTGAGTTAAGAGGAAAAATCGTGAAGTTCCTTTGGCAATTGCACGTGGTCTTCACATCATGGCTTTTCCTCATACCATTGTGCACCTTTTGCCATCAAGCTCACTCGAAGACCTAGCCTTGACGACTAACAAAGCACCAGCACTCACCAATTTCCCAACGTGTCAGAGATTGTCCTCACCATATCATTGCTTTAGCTCCACCCGAATTTTTCTTGCTGCAGGTTTTCTTAAGTCAAATTGCAGTCCAATTTTGACGCTGCCTTCAACGTTTGTTCAGCAACTTCCGCAGTGATTTATTGCCATCACAGGCAAAATTTCTTAGACGATTACACGGCTTCTCAATGACCAATAGCTTCCAACTACCAAAAGCAATTGTGCCGAAATCCCCAACCATGGAGTCCTACGTGCTGAGCTACAACTCTTACGAGCCACTTGTGATCCACTAGGAGACAACCGGTTGTCCTTGCCATCCTTGACCATCATGTCATCGTGTCACACTGAGCCGCCAACTCCTCCACTCACACTGTATAAGCAGTCAATGAGTCCTCCTTGGCCGTAAACTGCCACGCCACCAATACACGCTAATGCATCGCTACCGCTCGCCACCATTTGTCATCATTCACCATTTAGGAACTGGTCACGATTCCACTCCGATTGCATTGCAAGCAAATTTGGAAAGAATATCCTTGAATTAGGTAAGATGCACATCTCTAGTATATTTGCATATTTTACTACCTAATATATGTCTACTAATATCTAACATGCATATCTATGAGTGATAGGTATATCTCTCAATTATGATTTATTTCCTAATTCGCAACTGCATATAATCTTTGATTCCACCTATAAGGCTTTAGATAGAATTATTGATTCTACGGAAATCTTTAAAATTGATATTTTGACTTTTAAGGCTTAAGATCAACTCATCGATTTTATTCACAAAATTTCAAGTTGGTTGGATATTATTTACTTATTTGCATTGATTGGATTATATATGATCTTGAGTAATTTGGTGCTTATCTTACTTTAATTGCTTTATTTATCCCAAAAATACAAAAAAAAAAAAAAGATTGCATTTGCATTTCATGTAAATTAGAATTGATTTCCTAGATAGAATTGCATGATAGAATAGTGAGATACCTTTCTTGCATGTTTAGATGATATCTAGGTTATATCTTGGAATTAAATTGCATGTCGAGATAAATTTCTAAGTAAATATAAGATTCAGATTAGTCTATTTCCCAACTTAAAATAGATAATATCTCACTTTAGTTAGATTTTTATTGTTAGTAATTTTTAATAACAAATTTTTTATAAAATAAATACAAAAATATCATGCACGTGTCATATAGAATTAGGTTCATGAAATGCATGTCATCTAGTAATTGTTGCTAGGTCTATTTAATTAGAAATTGCCCGTCATTAGAATTAGTCCATTTACTCAAATTGCATGACATATAACTTAGATTTCATTAAATAGGAGAAAATCCTTAAAAAAATTGAGTGACTGCATATTAATTAGAAATCATATGTAGGGTTATTGATTTGAATTCCGACCTAACATTGTAGATACTTTCGTTGCTACAATATAAGTCTCATAATTTATTTATTGTTTTTCTTATGGGTGTTAAATTGATGGTTTACGCACCCGCATGATTACCTCACATATTAGAAAAGTAAATTAAAATCAATTTAAGCTACCTGCAAAACATTTTTTCGAAATAAAAGAGAAAGGTAACAAAAGGATGTTAGAGAAATATAGCGTAATCAAGTCCTCGAACTCATAATCTCTGATTCGCAGGAGTAAAGTAAATCTCTCGTTTTTTTACTTGGGTTTCTAAAAATGCGTATAGTAACTTTTCTATTCCTAGCAAGAGTTTCTTTTGAGAAACACTTTTTTCTACTTCTATTCTAGGGAATAGCTTGTGAGCATTTTAAAGCGTTTAGTAACTATAAAAAAAAAAAAAAAAAAAGTCCCGAGAACAGAAATATGCATGGTACAATCCCTTGTAACTTATAATTTCTTTTAGTTGTTGCGACCTACCCCTCGGGAGAAGGGAACAAGTTTAGGGGTATTGCTTAAAGGATGGACCTAAAGCCCATGATTAGGCATGTGCTCTCCCAAGCCTATACCTTGCTTGATATTGGGATATTTTTAAGAATTTTGTAAAAATGAGTCGTCACTAGCCTATTGGGGTTGGCTAGAAACCAAGTGAAGTATGGGAGTGTACCACACTTCCTACGCAACCAGAGAATCTAAGGTCGGAAACTTGATTACACTAATTGACCAATTATGGCATGTTTGTTTATTTTTGTTTCTATTCCCCGGAACAAAAATTTCTATTCTTTTATTCTAGTGAACAAAAAAAGAATAGAAACATGTTTGTTTACACTTTTGTTCCCAGGAACAAATTTGGAACAGAAACAAGAAACAAGAAAAACTTGTTTCTTGTTCCTGGAAACACTTTTCGAAGAAACAAAATAACAAAAACACAAAACTTGTTTCTTTTTTTTTTTCTCCTTCTTCTTCTTCTTCTTTTTTCTTTGGTTAGTCGCCCGCCTCGGCCATGGCCGGCGACCGGTTGTTGAGGGCCAGCAACCTCGGCGGAGCAACGCCGACCTGGCAGTGGCCCAACCTTGAGCCTCACGCGACCACAACAAGGCTCAGCCTCCCCAGCCGGCATGAGGCCGACCCTCACCAGGCCAGGGCGAGGCCGACTTCGCGTCGCCTAGGCGAGGCCGAGCCTTGCCGGTGGCTTGGTGAGGCTCGTTGGGGCCAAGCTGGCCTCCGGCAAGCTCGCTGGACATTGCCCACCAATCACCGGCCACGACGGTGGCCGATGACCGGCCAAAGAGAAAAATAAAAAGGAAAAATATAATAAAAATATTTAAAATTAAAAGAAACAAAAAAATTATACAAGCTTATCAAACGTGTTTCTGTTCTTTTTTTATTCAAGGAACATAAATTTTGTACAGTTACCAAACGTGTTCTTCTGTGCAAAAATTGTTCCATGGAACAGAAATAGTTTTTTCTATTTCTGTTTCTAGGAACAATTTTTTAATAGAAACGTTACCAAACACACCCTTAGTGCCCTTTCGGTACCTAATCTTGTTCGTTTTAAAAGAAAATATTTTTGTTAGGCAATTTGGATTGATTTTTATACATATCCACTAATATGTGAGATGATCATGTGGGTACGCAATCATTAAAATAACAATTAGCATCCAAAATCCTAATTGCAGTAAACTTTAGCACATGCAATTAAACATAAACGTAATTAAACATGTAAATTAAACCCGTGACATAATCAATATTCAAGCAAATAAATGTCTATTTACACTAAGAAGGCAATACATGGCAATTCCCAACCAAACCCTAAATTTTTTAGATTTTGAAAATTTAAAAAAAAAATATTATTTCTTTTCAAGCAAACCGAGTCGGATCCAGTCTGACCCGACCTGACCCGGGTCTAACCCGGTCGAGCGGGTTGGTCAAACCCTCTCAAGTCCGGCCCAGTTGGGGGCGGGTCAAATCAAACCCGCCCAAAGGAACTAGGGGCCCAACCGACGAGCCCAATTCCCCTTTTACAAAAGAAGGGTCCCGCAGGCCCACATCCCAGACTAAGTCTAGGTTGTTGGGCTGCGGAATGAGGGTGGCCGAGTGGGCCTGATCAGATCTAGCCCTACTTGACAAACGCCCTTTGGTCTGCGACTACCCAATCGCGATTAGGGGGTGCCGCGTTGACATGCAACCCAGGTGCCTTTCCAGTTAGCATGCGGCGATTCTACTCCGACTGGGCAAGGGGAGGGTGGCTTTCGACTCCTTGAGGTAGAGAGTTTCAGCAGTGCCGGCAGGGGGGCTTTTGGGCAAGCCTCGACAACACCGCGTATGAGGTCCCGCAACTCCATTTTCCCCTCGGCTTCGACAACTTAGCTCCCAGAAACTCGACCTAATGGACGTCTAGAAGTGAGAGAGGGAGAGATGGAAAGAGAGAGAGTGGTTGAAGAATCTCTAAACAACAAACTAAGGGTGGGCTTCAGTTGGGCATTTTGTCGAATAGGTGATGTGCACTAATGAGATCGAGAACCTTGGGCTTGGCCAAGGTCCGAGCGCAAACATAAGGAACTAAAGAGACCTACTAGCACTCAGGAAATGCAACACAGACGAGCAGGGGGGCCGGAGCTCCGCTCGAACTGGTCGGAGGAGCTCTGGCTAACTCGGTTTCACTACACACGCACCAAGCGTTCAACAAAATGTGTACCTAAAGGTCTGAAGGAAGTGGTGGCAATCGGCATCCAACAAGCAGCTCTCCGGCTATGGCAAGGCATCCCGGGGGCTCTTAGCTCTTTGGTTGATCTCCACCGACCTTGTCCTCCTCCGTGTGTTCTCCCCTACTCACTCCCTATGCAATGCCCTATTCTAGGTTTTTTTCCCTGGTCGTCAGTCCTCCTCTATTGAGGGGTATTGTCTAAAGGATGGACCTAAGATCCATGATTAGGCACGAGCTCTCCCAAGCCCATACCTCACATGACATTGGGGTATTTTTAAGAATTTTGCAAAAATGAGTCGCCACTAGCCTATTGGGATCGGCTAGAAACCAAGTGAGGCATGGGAGTATACCTTACTTCCTGCGCAACTAGAGAATTTATGGTCGATGACCTGATTACACTAATTGACCAATTAATGCCATTTTGGTAGCTAATCTTGTTCATTTTAAAAGAAAAGATTTTTGTCAAGCAGTTTAGATTGATTTTTATACATATCCACTAACATATAAGGTGATCATGCGGGTAGGCAATCATTAAAATAACAATTAGCAACCAAAATCATAATTGCAGTAAACTTTAGCACATGCAATTAAACATAAACGTAATTAAACATGTAAATTAAACCCGCGACATAATCAATCTGCAAGAAAATAAAGGTTTAATTATACTAAGAAGGCAATACATAGCAATTCCCAACCAAACACTGCATTTTTAAAAATATATATTTGTTTATTTTTTAAAATATATATTTTTTTATTTTTTTCATTTTTTTTTGGGCAAACCGGGTCAGGTCTGGTCTGACCTGGTCGAGCAAGTCGGTCAAACTCGCCTGAGTTCGGCCCGATTGGGGGCAGGTCGGGTCGAACTCGCCCGAAGGAACTAGGCCCAACTAAGGGTGGTCGAGCCTTTGCCTAATTTAGGGATTGGGCCCAACCGGCAGGCCCAATTCCCTTTTCACAAAAAAAAATGGGTCCTACAGGCCCGCAACCCAAACTAACTTTGGGTTGTTAGGCTGCGGAACAAGGGTGGCCAACGGGCCAAATCAAATCTGGCCCTGCTTGGCCAGCACCCTCTAGTCCGCGACTATCCAGTCGCAACCAGGGGGCACCGTGTTGGCATGCAAGTCAGGTGCCTTCTGACCAACACGTGGCCATTTCACTCCGACTGGGCAAAGGGAGGACGACTCTCCACTCTTTGAGGTCGAGAGTTTTGACGGCAGTAGCAAGGGGCTGTCGGGCAAGCCTTAACAACGCCGCGTACAAGGTCCCGCAACTCCGTTTTCCCCTCGGTTCCGACAACGTATCTCCTAGAAACTCGACCTGATGGACATCTAGAAGTGAGAAAGGGAGAGATGGAAAGAGAGAGAGAGGTTGCAAAAGCTCTAAACAACGAACCGAGGGCGGGCTTCGTTTGGGCATTTCATCGAACAAGCGATGTGCACCAACGAGATCGAGAACCTTGGGCTTGGCCGAGGCCCAAGCGCAAACCTAAGGAACTAAAGAGACCTACCAACACTTAGGAAATGCAACAAGGACGAGCAGGGGGTCGGAGCCTGCTCGATTGGTCGAAGGAGCTCCGGCCAACTTGGTTTCACTACACACACACCAAGCGTTTAACAGAATGCGTAATTGAAGATCCAGAGGAAGTGGCAGTGATCAGCGTCCGATGGGCAGCTCTTCGGCTGTGGTAAGGCTTCTCGGCAGTTCTTGGCTCTTTGGTTGATCTCCATCGGCCTTGTCCTCCTCTATGCATTCTCCCCTACTCACTCCTTATGCAGTGCCTTGTTCTGGGTTATTTTCCTTGGTCGCCAGTCCCTCCTCTATTCTCTCTGTTCCCCCTCCTCTTCTTCTCCACCGGTCTCCCCTTTTTGCTCTTGTCCCCTCTCCTCTCCTTTTTCCCCCCATCTTGTCGCCTCCTTCTTTGCTCTGTTGTTGTCTTTTCCTTTCTTCTCTGCCCCTATCTGCTCTACTGTGCTTTTTTTTTTTCTACCTTTGCAAGTTTGGGCACAAAGAATGGCTGGAGGAGGACGACCAACCGTGGTGGGCCGGGCTAGTGGGCCACGCAAGGGAGAAAAAGGCCGAGCTAAGCCTAACGTGGGGGAAAGAAAAAGGAAAGAGGGGCGGGTTGGGCCAAAGCCGGATCCGGCCCGACCCGATCACTAACACCCTTTTTTTAGTTGTTTTAATTAATAATTTTTTATGTGTACTTGAAAATATAAATTATGTGTCAACAGCTGCCCCTCTTTGAAGGTAGTCTCGAAAATGTTGTATTCAAAAATAGAAGACACCTAAATTATTTCGACGGTAGAGAGACCTTGACAACATAGGCTCGCACAAGGTCGAGCTATGAAAATGTGTCGTGTCAATAAGATGAAGAAAGACCTCGGGCTACAGAAGCGCGCCGTGTCATAAGAAGAAAGAGACTCTAGGCTACAAAAACACGCCGTGTAATAAAAAGAAGGAGGACCCCAAGCTACAGAAGCACATCGTGTCATAGGAAAAATGAAAGACCCCAGGCTACAGAAGCACGTCGTGTCATAGGAAAAAGGAAAGAACTCAGGCTACAAAAGCATGCCATGTCATAGGAAAAAGGAAAGACCCCGGGCTACAGAAGCACCCCATGTCATAAGAAGAAGGAAAGACTCCGGGCTACAGAAGCACGCCATGTCATAGGAAGAAAGAGAGAAATGAAGTCTCACTGTGCAACAACGGGTTTTAACCGGGTTGAAAATATATGATTTGAGGAAAACCCGTGAACCTTTTGAAAATCGCAGTTTAAAAATAAATTCATGAACATTTTAAAAGCGTGGTTGAAGGATAAACTCACAAACCTTGTGATTTTAAAGATGACCCACAAACCGTGTGGTTTAAGGATAACCCACAAACCACTCGTGTTATTTAAGGATAGACCCACGAACCGTGTGGTTTAATGAAAGACCCACAAACCGTGTGCTTTAAGAATAGACCCATGAACCATATGGTTTAAGAATAGACCCACTAACCGTTGGAGACGGCATGGTTTAAGGCTGACCATGAATCTTGTAGGTGACATGGTTTGAGGCTAACCATGAACCTTTGGTTTTCACTTACTAACCCCTTAAAAACTGCATGGCTTCATTGGAGAATCCTATCAAACTCAACTTGAGCAAATGTCATTAGGGACGTCATCAAGAGACATATTTGTAGTATTACAACATTAATTGAACAAGCTAATCAAGCTAAGTCCAGCTACTTTAAAAAAAAAAACATTCGATGTCAATTAGCATCATGTGGTATAAAACTGTCATCTTGCTCGGAGATGTATCATTAATCATCAAATTCTCTATGAGACAAGTTCTTATCAAAACGATTTCTATTCGAGAAAAAGGCTCATTAAGCATGCTAAACTAGAGCTTCTTAGTCAAGGGTTTTTCACATACTCTCAATAAAATGACTGTTTGATCTCATCCATTCGCGTGGGAAGTAACTAATTGCTAAGGGTATCTCACATAACCCATGTCAAAGGCTTTTAGAAACATTTGCGATGAGCACAATGTGATCAATCAAAAAGATTTTTTGAAAGGAATGTAATATAGGTTTGGTCATGGGCTTACACAAAGGGATTATTGCTTTGAGGCCAATAAAAGAACATTTGTCGCTATCTTTTGTCGCTATCTTCATCGGGTTTACAAGTCAAGAACTTGGAAGATAAGACAAGATAGAATTGTTTCCACTCCTTCAAGTAGTAGCTTCTTGTGGCATTCTCATTTTCATTCAAACCAACCCAATCAGAAGAGACTTTAGAATAGGGTTGTAATGTTGGCTTGGGAGAGACTCGAAATGCTTAAAATTTTCAAGAGGGTTTTTAAGAGTCGGTGATCATCATGGTATCATGACCAAGTCACTCAATCTTTTGAAATCATTTGGCTTTTGAAACACAACATATCTCGAAAGTCCCTTGACTAATCATTTCTGCATGGGAGCTTTGCTCATTTCTCTAATTTCCTTTGCACTTAAGATGATTTTTTTTTTTTACGTAGGCACTTGGATTTTGATAATATTTCTTTCACATAAGATGCATTGTTTTGGCCCTTTTTCTTAATGGGCATTGGCTTTACCAAGCACACTGCTTTTTCATGCTCCCTAAATTTGTCGAATTTTTTGCTCTTTGAACTTTTGAAGCTCTTATAACTTTCAAAATGCTTTTCATGTTTTCTCATAAATGTCGATTGTATTTGGTCAATTCTTATGCCTTGCCCTAGTGAATGGAGATGATCACCGCTCAGGATTTAGAAATGAACAATTAGGCCCAAATTGGTTAAAGCAACGGGTATCGGTGTTTGGGTAGAGAAGGAAATGCTCTTCTTCACCTTGGGATGAGTCAAGCTCTAATGAAAATTCCACTGAAACTATCACTAGAAGATTTATGCAAGTGAAAGTAATAGAATCTTTCTTAATCTTTCGCTCTACATCTCAACCGTAACCTCCTATGCTGCCCCATTGTAAGATCATTCTCGACAGGGGTACTTTGAAGGATCATCTTTATTCGGCCCAAAAGGGTAGCAAGAGATTAGTGCAATGCTTGGGATTGATGAAGGAAACGTCTTTATCATTTCGATCTTTGCGCTCAAAGCGAATGAATCATTCGTCCTAAGAGAATGTCGCTTTTCACTCAACTCTCAAAAGTGTTTGAAGGATGTGTTTGGAAATGACTTGCTTTTCTTCATCCTAAGCACTTCTTGTTTGGTATGGTTAACGTTTCACCTTTTTGCCCAAATAAAATCAATTTTACAAGTCCCTTTTCTCGATGTTCACTGACATGAAGCACGCATAGTGACACTGGAAATAGGTCATCAGAATGATGCCATGCCTTTTATTTTTTTTTATATATCGTCTCGGTTTACCTCTCATTTAAGAAAAAGAGATATTCAACCGTTTGTGCGGAGACTTGATGGGTCCTTCAATCGACTCTTTCCTCCGCCATTTCCTCATTGAACGATAGGGTGCCTGAAACACAAGTAGATATGCGTGTATGTAACATGTGCATGATATCTATGATGTTATGCATGATGTATGCGACTCGGATTGTGCATGAAGTGGCTCTGTGGCCTTGATTTCATTCATGGAAAGTATTTATTAACTGCATTAGCGTTTACTCATGTCGATTCCACTCACGCTCGATCCCCTTCTAATCATTATCGGTGTCATCGGAACCTGAGAGACTTTCTTCATGCACATCTCGGTCATGTGAGTCATTATCATGATTATACATAATGAAATGCCTATGATGTGATGTGATGAGATAAGTTAGAGTATGTCAACAATAAAAATCATGCATGTCGTTTTCAAAGAATCTTTTGAAGTATTTTTGTAAAAGGTTTCAAGAACTCATCCTCATATCATCAGATTTCCTCATCCTTGCAAAACAGTCAAACTTTGGAGCATGTGGAGGCCCAAGCCTCAATGACCATCATAGGACGAGTTTGATATGCTTCCACGTGTCCTTAATAACACATGTGTCTACTTTATCGAATGAGGAAAGATAATGCCGTTTTTTAACACACACCACCCTAGACCAACGGCTCAAGATTGGGGCTAACCATAGTTCACGCTATGAACGTCATAGATAAGAAAGAAATAACAAGAAGATCCCACACAAGGGATTGGACATAAGACAGAAGACTAAGCTAAATGAGAACCGCCCTACTCTGGAGGGACAGTTACAACTTCAGAGGACTTAGCTTCCTCACACGTCAGAATGGTGCATATGACATCCTCCTCGAAAATTGAGTTCACTCCCTCTGCATGATTTGGTAAGGGGTTATGTTGCACGTTAGGCTGAACTTCCTTAAAAGTCAAGATGCCCCGATCTAGCAGTTGCTAGACTTTGTATTTCAACATATAGCAATTATCCACGTCATGCCCCCTTTCTCCCATGTGGTACTTGTAGGTCTTGGTCACATCGAACCCAACGAATTTCGTGGGGTTGTCCTTAGGTACCTCCTTCACAACCATCCTCTTTTTGAAGAGCATGGGTAACAGCTTCGACAACGGGCACGGTAACGAGGAAAATTCTCTTCGAATGGGTCTCTTGTCCTTGTCATATGCCCAAGATGAGTTCCCTTGAGCCATTACAGGCTTATGTGTGGGTGTTGAAGGTGGCCTAGAGAGAAATGGCTCTTGCACTAGTGCTATTTCAACCACGGTTTCCTTATCTTTACTTGTCAGGAATTTCTTAGCGCTTTCGATAAATATCCTTCCCCTGATGATTGCCCACTTGACTCCTTCACCCACATCTACCAATTGTAAAAACGTCTGGCATCCTGAGTACACTAATCCTTGGAAGTATTCAGGGGGCAATGTTTTGAGGAATAGCTACTTCATTTCCCTTTTATTAAAGGCTGGCTTCACTTGTGAGGCCATGGTTCTCCACCTTTGCGCGAAGGCCTTAAATGATTCATTCCTCTTCTTTTCCATGCAAGTCAACTCTTCCCAATTAACTAATTCATGTTTGGATAAAATTGGACTTTTGTAAGGATTAAACTAATCATGATATTTTAAGATGACCTCAAAAAATCCAATGTAAATAGTTAGTCAAAGATGGATGACTGGAAATGATAGCAAAGAGCTACACTAGTTTATAACTCACAAATAAGGAAGTTGACAGTAAAATTTTTGGCATTACAATAAACAAATGTATAGATTTTTTAAGCATTTTTAGCTTTAAAAAAAATGCAAGCATTGCCTGGTTGAATGGGAAAAGAGAAACAACTTGCACAAACTCATCAAACCTTCAAGCAGATGATATTGGAAATCCAAGAAGCATAAGTTTATTCGACTGCTATGCACACAAGACAAATGATAATGCAAAAGACTCGTTCAAAGCCATTTAATTTTCTATTAAAATAAAATTGTAGATGATCTTAAAGAATGTCTAATAGAATCTTCTCTCAACGGAGTTGCCAAGCTATCATGGCCTCATTGTCTCTAAAAGAAAACGGCATTCAAAAATCCATATGGAAAAACCTTAAGAGCTTATTCAATTTTGAATCCAATTTTCATCAAAAAAAAAAAAATTCACATTTTCTTATGCTAAACTAATTCTAAACTAGAATTCACACTAAAATCTAGTAACACTACTCAAAATCTAATTTTTAAATTTTTTTTCCTAAATTTATGAATTTTTTTTATTTTTTTATTCCAAAAAATGGGGACTCAGGTCTCACTCGGACGTTGTATCGATTATGTAAAGACAAGCATTAAGTTACATTAAGCTCATTTCTCTAGAATGACATTGTTTCTATATGATAGATTTTTCTTTTTACTTTTTATTTCTATTTTAAATCATTCCCTAACCACTAATTTATTATCAGAAATAGATAAATTAACTAACATACACAAATAGATTTATGTTATTTTTTTATTTTAGGGAACAAAAAAAAAAGATAAATAGATAAATAGAAATGTTACCAAATAGACCCTTAGGGCCTAAATGATAACCATTTTAACTAAATAGAAATAGATTTTTCTATTTCTATTCCTGAATAAGTTTTTGAGCAAAAATATATATTTGATAACGACACAAAATTTTTGTTCTCAAAATAGAAATTTGTTTGACAAACGACACAAAATTTCTCCTTCTGAAGCAGCGACGAACGGTGACCGGAAGTGGGGGTGGCAACTGCCGACGGTGGGAACTAACAGAGGGCAATGAGAGAGACCAACTAATAGCAACGATAGGTGGACAACTGGCTAGTAACAAGGACAAGTAGTGAAGAGTTTTTATTTCTCATTTCTATTCCAGAAATAAAAAAGTAAAAAAATTTTACTTCTTATTTTTATTTCAAACCTATTTTTAAATTAAAAATTTGTTTTAGAAATAGAAAAATGAAATTTGCGCTTATGTTTTAGAAACAAGTTTAGAACAGAAAAATAAAAATTCTAGAACAAAAATAGAATGGTTATCAAGTACGCCTTTAGAATCTAAAGTGACCAAGTACGCCTTTAGAATCTAAAGTGATGACATATCCAAAATATTTTTCAGCAAAAATTAGACGAATTTGAATAGCATTGAAACCCCCATACATAGAGCCACCCCAAGATTGTACCGAAAAATGAAAAAAAGATTCCTGAGAAGAAGTCCTTAATAAGAAACAATTCTCGTTAAAAGAGTAAAAAATTCTCCAACGAACGATTCTTGGCCTCGATAGCTAAGATGGAAAGAAAGTTAGCTGCAAACTTAAAGTACTTATCATCCAAAGCTATCGAGCCATTAAATCATGATAACAGAACAAGTAGGGGCACGATGATATTAAACCACATGAAGTGGGGTACTGCTTAGGATGTTCGATCTCTAAGGATCGTGACTTAAAGGAATCCCCGTTGGGAAAATGACCTTCGGCTATTTGTACCCCTTTTCCCAAAAAAAAGGGGAAAGATGATGCGCATTTTTTTGTTGAATTGGATTTCGTTGGGATTGAGGGGATTCGAACCCACAACTTTCACCTTGACAGGGTGGTGCTACAATCCGAAGAAAATGAGGTAATTTCCCACTTCCTGGTGGGGCAAAATCTCACCACACCCCACTCCGCTCCTACCCCACTAAGTGGAGTCTCCATCACCCATAGGCGATAATGAAAAGCGGGAAAAGAAAGGACGTCATGCCGGTTTCCAGTCAGCCGGCGCTATTAAGATTGGCTATTAGCTCCATTGTGTTCACCACCATCTGATGAACAAGGTTAGAAATTCAATGGTCCGTCCAAGATTTACCGCTCAAGAAAGAATAGCATGTGGACATTATAAGTCATCCTGGGCTCATTCACACGTTTTTTTTATTTCCTGAACAAGCACTCCATAGTCCATACTATAAAACTTCCATAGTTCACAAAAGCGAAGATAACATCCTATTCATACACTTGTAATTTGAACATAGAGAAAAAGTTCATTGTGGCTGAAACCAGAGCAATCATGATATTTGCATCGCATACTCGATACCCTAAAGTAAGACAGATATACACACATGGAGTACATCTCCCACAAAACACCAAAACCTGCCATGGCATATGATTCGTGCAGATTGTCTCGCAGTAGTTTAAGAGGCAGCATCAGTTAAAAACTCAATCTCGGTCTCAATTGGGCTTGAAGAACTTCAGCTTCAGTCCACTGTTAACCATGCTCCAGATGCCACCGATCGAGAAAGCCAAGCTAAAAGCAATTCCCAACCAACCAAGAATCCAGTTGAAATACCAATTGAAGCTATATTTGGTTGGTTTTTTAATCAGGACCCACATGAAGCATGGGTAAGCAAATGTAACCGGAAGAGTGAGTCCACCAAGCAATCCCGCAAGACTTGAAAGGAATGGAAGGGCCACCCCTATGAAGAAGTTTACAAACCCGTAGAAAACTCGGAAACCAGAACGGACCCAGATCGAGCATGGACGGTTTGTACGGCTTGTGTAGCTGGCCTCAAAGCTATCGAATACAGGCATGGAGTAAATCTGGAAACTGCTGAGGCAGTTGAAGACAACTAGAAGGAAAGTCATTGCAAGAAGTCCTCTCGGAATATCACGGCTGTGGAATCTATACAAGGCATTCAGGATTCCTTCTTGAGGCATCTGCAGAAGGGAACAAACAAACAATTTTAGTAAGTAAATGTCCCTAGTAAATGATTCTAGGCTGTTTTAAAAGTTGTTGCAATTTTATAACCATAGTTAGACAAGATCTCAATGGGCATTCCTCATTGCTACAACTATGTTCATGGGAAATGTTGTCATAAAGTTAAATGACTATTTTGTCCAGTTTGAGAGTTCTTGCCAGTGTGATCTTTCGATGTCCATGCTTTCTTCATATTCTCAGGGGAGAAAATGAAAGATTAGTACTTACTTGATTTCCATAGGCCCAAAAGCCTCCGATCGCAACAGGAAACAGACACATGGCAATGAAGAAATAAGCAACTTTGGCTCCTTTCCACATTGGTACATGAGCCGGGTGTTTGAAAGTCGAAGGCATTGTTGCCTAAACAAAGCCCAAAATTTTCATTAGGTAATAATCCACAGCTTCTATTAAAGCACCAAATTTAAGCAGCAAAGCATCATAGCTCTTACCTGTATCTCCAGAACCAAATTGTGACCTCGGAATGCGAAGGCAACAATCCCAAGTGCATTCATGACTGAAAATACAGAAGCATTAAAGGAAGGGAGTGAAAGAGGCTCGTACGAAATGGTGGGAGGTCTTTCTTGGCTCACTGAGAGCACCCACACCATAGTGCAGTAAGTGATTGCCGTTACGGCCCCCACAAGTGAGAGTCCAGCAATTGAATTAAGGTTTGGCAGTTGAGATAGCACGATACATAGAGAGGTGAAAACCAGATACCACTCCACAGTCGTGAGGGGATTCGAAGAACAGAGAGGACCACAAACTATTTGAAAGAATAGCTTCATCGTCTCCCCTCCTATGAGAATCAAAGCAGTGGCAGTTCCCGCAGATAAATAAACTGTTGGGAAGACAGCAAGCCATAGTCCTAACTTCTCCCCTGCAGACAGACAGTTTGAAATTATTCAATTAACGTACACTAATCATTTCAAGAAAGATCACTCATGATGAATATATCACCGTGCTAATTTGGTAAAATTCTTAAACAGTTGGAGGATAGTCAATCCAAATAAGAAGGAGAAGTATACCAGGATTGGCAAAATTTAAAGAAAGAAAAACCTATCGAAGAGTTACCCTTGAGCACACAAGCAAGCCAATTCAAGGAGAACACAAGTATGTAATAGTTTAAAAATTGCCAATAGATCAAAGTGACTTGTATCGATTCCATTCTGGAATGAAAGCAGATTATCCAGCATGTCACAAATCTATGCGCTTATCAGTTGCGAAGTCCACATTCCATGCTTGCTTACCAAATGCTGCTTGTGCAAGCTCAACATATCTGTTATATCTCTTGCCTGGGACTGCTTCATGGAGCTGCACTAGGATCCACAGGGTGTAAAGTTGCCAACAGTACGCAATTGTCAACGATAGTATTCCCCAACTCCTGCACAGTCAATCATGACTCCGTAAATTCATAGAACTTGTAAAGAAGATGTAAAAGTATTAAAAATGTGGATTTACCATGAAGTCCAATGATTAGCTTCTTAGTTCTTACAGGAAAACTGAATGTCTTAGCTCGGTCTTTTTATGGCAGATTAATTGCAGGGTTCAGAAACCGTTAACAAAAACCATCATCTACGCCACTGTCACTATGCAGTCGACATATGACATCGTTACAAACGTGCAAGGTTGAATTAAGAAAAAACATGGTAAAGGGACTAGTCTGCGGTTCAGAGCCAAGTTTACGAAGTCATGGAGACAGACTTAAAAAACAGCCAAAGTGCACCCTGTTATTATATCCTATTAAAAGCAGCATCGTCCACATTTCCTTTTTCTTCTTTTTCCGCGTAGAATGAAAAGAAAACGATAACATATGCAACAGTCAAGCGCATACAGTCTCGAGCCCAAGACAACAGGATTTTTAGTGGCCCAAGAAAGTGACATTTCTCTTGAATGTGAACGAAAGCATTTGAACGGAAAAGTAAAAGATCAAAAAGAAACGACGCGACTTGCCTCAAAGATGCTTCTAATTCCACCTAAATCGAATCTATGCATAATCAAGAAATCTCGTAAAGGCTCGAAAGATCACCGGCCGCAAGACCCACAAGCCAAAAACTTTAGTCAAAGTCGGTACAGTTCGCATGTGGAAGCGAATTGAAGGAAGACAGCGACAGGTCTGGAGTGGTCAAGATATGCAAGACGTTAAGACACTGAATTGGGACCAAGAAACTGCCGTGCAAAAGCAATGAGAGAAGGATGCCGAAGAAGAAGAAAACAAGAAAAATACTGTGATTTCAGCTTTCTCGTTTTCCCATTTCCAATTAATGAAAGAGCGAAGTTGGGAACAAAAGATAAAAGATCAAAAATCAAGAACAATAATGGATGCAATGCATCCCAGATTGGCCGAAAGAGTTCAAACCCGAAACAAACTAGAAAAATATTTCACTAAACCAAGACCCTCAAAAAACAAGAAATCCCCTTTAAATGCGGAAAGCAGAAGAGAAAAGTTGGTAGCTATAAATGCTTTTACTCCCTTCTCAGCTCATCAAGAAGCACTCAAAACAGAAAAACCCAAGGAACATTTCGTCAAGCGGAGAAACGAACAAACGAACAGACATCGTCAAACTCTCACCAGCCCAGAAAAGCGAAGGCGACGGGCAAGAGCAGGGCCTGGAAGCCGACGCCGGCGTTGAGGTTGTGGAAGGCGGCGTAATGGGCGTTGCCGTTGCGGGACTCGGTGATGGGGAGCCACGCGTCCTGCGGGTTGAGCTTCGTCAGGTGGCCCACCTCCTCCAGGTATCCTTTCATGTTCACCAGCACCCTCTTCATCGGCGTCCCGATGGGGCTCAGGAACCTCGGGGATATGAACGACGTCGGCGTCCACGCCGCCGACGGGGCCTTCCCGCCGCCGCCGGCCCCCGACGACGCCGCCGCGGGCCTCGGCGACCTCTGGCCCGACGGCGTCAGGGCCTCCGGGGTGGAGGCGCGTGGGGTGGCCGGGATGGAGATGAGCTCCGTCTCTGGTCTCTCCTCCATTGGGTGTGAAGCCAAATGTGGGTTTTCGGGGGAGTCTCTGTTCGTGTTGTGTTGTGTTGTGTCTCAGCGAGTGTCGGGTCTTCTTAAGGGAAGGGAAGGCAGAGAGGGAGAGAGTGAGCGAGTGAGTTAGTGGGCAAGGGAGAGAAATGATGGGGTGTTGGCTTTTGTTGGTTTTTGCTTGTCGACCTTTTTTTGGTTTTGTAAATCGAGTGCAGCGCACGACTCTATGAGATATTTTTCCGTCTATCGAAAATGGGAAAGGAAAATGGAAGAATCCCTAAAAGTCTATTTCCAGTGAAAAAAAACTTTCCTCTCTATTTTCATGGCCATGTTTCCCTTTTCTTTCTTTCGTTTGTAGAAAATTTCTTCAGACCTAAGTAGCACTGACACCTGTATGGGACACGTGACATGAAATGTCGTTAAGTCGTTTCTTAAAAAGTAAAAATTTTCAACACGTTATGACACGTTATATATTAAATACATTTTTTATATATTATAATTATTTGAATCAAATTAATTTGATTCAAATTCACAAATAAATAAATAATAAAAAGCCTAGAATGAATTTACATTAAAAATATTAATCTACAATTTATTAATATCATTCATTGTTTCAATTTGATAAATTCAACTCCATTCCAATAATTCATAAAATTTCGAGAAAAAATAAGCAATTCACATTATAAACTCACGTGTCATAAAAGAAAAAAAAAGTTGAGGGTGAATTATATCTCATGAAAAGTGAGAATTAAAAGAAAAAACTAAATTTTTCTTCTTTCCCCATTTATTATTTTTATTATTGTTTTTTTATTTTTTTAATATATATACATTTTGAACTCTCATTTATTTAAAATTTTTAAAATTAACTTCGCGTACCGAAATCACATATTTGAAGCTTGCATATCGAAATTTTGACTTGAGTGTTGGAAAGTGTCAAGAAAAGTTGACTAGATGTTGGATTTTCTTACACATATTGACCAAGTATCTCGAGAACGTTCGAGAATGTCGAAAAGTATTAGACACTTGTCGAAGTGTCCGATACGATACCAAGGATTTGGAAGAGTATTGGTGTTTCTTAACCTGGACCTTTTCCCGTGTAATGTAAACACCTAGATGTTTTTTCATCTCATTAATATCCTAGTCTTGCACCGATATTTCAACAATTGAGCCTAGGTCCACCAAGGCCTAGCCCGAGACCACGATGCCTATGTTTGGGTCCCTAGTGCACGACCTCAAGATCCTAATGCTCATGCCTAAATTCCTAGTGCCTTGCCCCTAGCAACAAGGTCTTGAGTCACAACCTCAAGGGACTCGACCTTTGGCATAGGCATTGGGGACTCGGGCCTCAACCTAGATGGGCTCGAGCTCAGGCACAAGTAATCCAAGCACGGGAGTGGGGGGCCCTAGTCTAAGTATCAAGGACCAAAGCTCGAGCACACAACCTTTGTGGACTCTAGCCCGAGTGCTAGGGACATAACCACAAGTATCAAGGCCCCACACTAACCTTTTAGACCTAAGCTTAGGTGCCAAGTCATTGGGCATGAGCGCTAGGGTTTTAGGCTCGACCTCAATGGACCAATGAACAAACGTTAGGGTTTCTACGTCCAAGCACATAGTTTATGACTCAATATCTAATTATATTTTGGAAAATAATTTCTGATTTTTTAAAGAGAAAATCATTTTCCTGAATTTAAATTTAGATTTTGCTTTAACTCATTTTCCTAAATGATCTAAATATTGGAAAAAGAGGAAAACATTTTATGTGAAACAAATGGATCATGGCAATTAATGATTTGAAAAATATTTACTAAAAATGATTGCTTATATGCACATAAAAATAAATGAACAAAAAAGATAATTATCATTCATGAAAATATTTATTATATAAATTATTGTTGATAATGAAAATATCATTCAATCACTAATTATTTCAAGCGATATAAGAGATTATTTTTCCTATCATTCATTTGTATGAAACAAAGAGAGCCTTAGAATAAAAAACTTGAACTGCTCAATCAGCTGGTGAATTTGTGGAAGCAAACTCTCTCCGATTGCATTTGCCTCGGTGTTTGATGTAATACGAGATAAAGGATTACTTCATAATCGCTTTCCAATTCTTTCTTGAAGCCCAACGAAATTGTGAGATGCAAACCCATACAAACAAAGCAAGGTTCGGCTTTTAACTGCCGAGTAAAGCCACCTGACCAATTACCCATATTCCTCTGTATGTCTTTTTTTTTTTTTTCTTTTTTTTTTTTGGGGGGGGGGGGCGGGGGAGGGGGATCTGCATATCTTTATTATTGGATAAAACCACTAACATCACCTATTTTGAGTTTCAGTTATGCCTACATAGACATGAATTTCATTTCTCAAAATCCACCAGTCAAAAGAATAATTTTAAAAAAATATATATAGTCTTTTTTAGGCTTCATTTTTCTAGAGAAAAATAATATTTTAGAAAATATTTTTAAAAAATCATCATTTGTATTACTTCTAAAAATAAATGGACAAAAAAATATTTTCATCATTCATGAAAATGTTTACTTATAAATTTTCATCAAAATGAAAACATTTTTCCATTGGCTAATTATATCAAATGATATAAGCAATCATTTAAAAAAATTAAAATTATTTATTTTTCACAAAATAAGCAAAGCCTTAATAACTAACACTCTTCTTTTATGGACACAATCCAAATAAAATTAATTTTAAATGGGTCTTGTTTTCATCTATCTCTCATTAAAGAAAACTCCCTACAAATCATGAGCTACAACCATGTTTAAACTTAGGTTTTTTTTTTCTTCTTTTTACAACTATAATCACATTTAATTAAGTTTGCATGTGTAATGTTCATAACTTGTAACATGCCAATTAAAGACATTATTGGAAGAAGTTTCTTTAACTAAGGATTCCGGAAAATATAATCTCTTAAAAGTGGATAATATTGATATTTTTATGTATAGCCGCCCAGAAAGGCTGGAAGAGAAATGCATGGGCTAATAATACAACATTTGTCACGACTTTGAGTTTTATTTCAACTTTCCTAAGCCTTGGCCAAGGGAGTGCTTTTAAACAGTCTTAAACACACTCTTTTACTGTGGCCAGGAAAAAAAAACACAATCTTTTACTGTAAGTTTTTCAAATAAATAACATAAAATTATGCGATGTGGGAGGAGACTTGACTATTACGACTAATTTGTCTATTGAAAAGAATGTTCGTAAATTTTTATCATCCATATTCACAATTTCACAATAGAACAAAAAAAATGACAATAGTTTTCTCTGATGAAATATAATGAAAGGAAAATTATAACATACACAATCAGCGTAAAAGAAACTTTACATAAGTGATCTAATCCACCTTGGTTAGAGGATTTTAACTATTCAGTTTTTCACTAACCATCAAACCAATGGTTAATAAAGTTTCATGCGAAAAAAAATTACACCAACAGTCTAATTCACCCTTGATTCAAGGATCTTAATTATTTCATCTCTCGCTAAACATCAAATTCATGATGAATAAGGCATTTTGCAGAAAAATATAGTTACACGGACGAAGTTCGTCCAATGTATGTTAGAATTATTGGGGAAGGAAACACAGAAAGAATCATACTATTTTCACCTTTCGGCTCAAGGAATGATGATAATGAAAACCCTACATGTCAAGATCCCAGAAAAAAATGTGACCAAAAAAATATCTCAAAAAAGTGAGCCTTTAAGAATATAGGGTGTCAGTAGGCTGCACAATAAGTATTTACCTGTTAGCCAAAGTTCGGTGAAACGCAAATTAACTAAATAATTACAGAGTTGAAGATTTTCGTAGGAGAGAGATTAGTCATGCTAAGATATATTAGACATCACATTAATGGGTGCTCCGAAACACTCGTTAACTACGCTTTACAAATTAAACAAGTGCTCTCTCCATGTTTCACATGGGTTTTTTTTTTAAAAGATGTTTCACATGGGTTTTATCATTAAAAAATCAAATTGTTCTCTATTACCAAAAAAAAAAAAAAAAAAATCTTTCATATTCTTACATGTTGTCAACGCTAGTCAGAAATAACAAATGTATCGTCATGTATAGCGAAGGAAATTCTCTGTCCATATATCATGAATCATGACGTATGTAAAGATATTTTGAATCTTTTTTCTCTATTAAATAACTTAATATAAAATATTACAATACAAAAAGATAATTCTAGTTAGATTGAGATTTAAAAGATACAACTTAAATTTTTAATTTTTACTTACCACATTTTTGAACTTTTATTTATAGAAGAAATGCTCCTCTTATTTAATTTGAAAAGCATATAATGTGCAAAAAGTCTCTTTTACTACTTACAAAACTTTTCAATTTTTATTTGGAAAAAGAAAGACTCCTCTTATTAAATTAGATGTGCTTAATGTCCAAAAGTCTATCTTAGTCTAATTTTAGTGTATAATTCATCCATTATTCCCCAATTTGTTTGTTAATAAAGTCAAAAATAATAATTTTACTAAATTATTAGCCAAATTCTTATCATTAAAGCATCTTAAATAATTAATACGTTTACATCGACATTTGTTTAAAATCTAGAAGAGACTTTCTTTAAGAATGTCATCAATTGATTTAAAATACCTTTTACACAAGTCATTTGAAAGTGGGTAAAAAAATTGCGGGCACTTTACGTGTCTAAAAAAGGTGGAAGTTTAAGTAGAGTGTAATGTAGTTGTCAATGGTGTTTCTATATTCATGTGGTGCAAATTTATGTGTAAACTATGTTAGAGAAATTCCACATCGAAAAATTTGTATAGTATAGAATAGTTAATATATTTTAGTTGGCTAATAATTCATTAGATTAAACTATTAAATAAAAATGGGTTCAACTACATATGTAAATAGACTCCATTTGGATTTCCTCTTAATAATCTCCTAAGTGAAAGGTACCCCAAAAGGTGTCAATTTTTATAGCGTGCTCTAAACATTACTCCTACCATTTGCATTGCATTTAGCACTTTTCCAGAGCTAAGAGTAGGACCATCCTAACAAATTTTGAAGGGATTACTCGAATTAGATGCAAGGGAGGATTGGGTGAAGATTCGCAATTTTAAAAAGAAATCCTCAACTCCAAATATAAAGAAGAACATTTGTACAAAATCTACTATTTCAACATAGATAGCTTATCTATAACTCAATTGAACATATTGACTTGATTCAATAAGGAAAAATAAATGCTAAATACCATTTATGGGTAGCTTTTTTTTTCACTTGTGAAATTCTCTTTCATGATACTTGTGCAATATATATATATATAAAAGATGTGCTTGTTTCGCAGAAAATGAATAATGTATAAAATATTTTGAAAAATTATATACTATATTGTTTATAAAAATGCACAAATGAATAATATTTGTAACATTTACAAAGTGTTCGAAAATGAATTGTTATAAAAATAAAAATATTTTTCATTTATTAATTATTTGAGACAATACAAATAATTACTTTTAGAGAAATATTTTTAATTTTTTTTTTTGAATAAAGAAACCTTGGAGCAAATGGAGTCCAATTGATATTTTCCTTTTTGTCAGTTCGTATTTTTTTATTTTTTTATTTGGGCGGGTGGTGAGGAGCTCCCTGACACTGTCAATTCCGGTGGGTGCCCACGGACCGTCAGTGAGTAACCCCAAAGCGAAGGCTGAGGTTTTGCACGCAATTGCCCTCTCTTCCGACGCCAAATGATGGTTGCCAACTGTGCGCGTTTGTTTATTGCAGTTACTTTCGGTTGTCGCAGGAAGCGAGGGTGTAATAAAGGCAGGCACGGAGCGGACGAGCGACGTCAGATTTCGCACCCCCCCGCCCATCTCCACCGTCCCCGGCCGAGGAGCAGACGGACGCGATCTCGCGGGGTTGCCTTTTCCCGGGACGTCGGCTTCTTTCGTAGTCAAATCGGATGGGTGGAGATGTCGGATGGTGATTGATGGTTTGGTCGTACCGCAACTTTTTGCGTGAAGTTTCGCATCGGACGGTGAAGATGGGGGGGAAGGCCGAAGAGGAACGGGTTCAATCACGGGTCACCACGGTCCCATCAAATCGAAGTGGGTGGGATTTCTCCTTCGATCTTCCAATGCGGCAGTGCTTTGATTGAGGTTGATGATGACATGGACATCGCTGCCGCGTCTGGGGAACGAGAGGGGGGTGAAAGTGAAACGAAAGTTTGTATAAAATATTGGAGAAGATCTCAAATCCTCGTGGAAATAGGAAAAAATTAATGGTTGATGCCACAAATGATCATAAATTAGTACATTATAAACAAAAAAAATCTCATATTGTTTCATATTTGATAAATTTATCATTTATTAGATTTATATTTTTATCATTAAATTATTAAGTTGAATAATACATAATAATTGACAAACATAATTTTGGATTTTACTATCCAATTGTTATATGCATACTAGTTTATAGTTTTTTATGGCATTAATTCAATTTAATAGAAATTAATGGAAGGTAAATTTATCACAAATTTATCGATTTGAATATTTTAATAGTAAAAAAGTTAATTTAGAATAAATTTGTAACGGATTTATCAATATAAAGTTTTTTGTGATAAAAAAATTAGTTTATAATAAATTTATCATATATGTAACATTTTGTAGTCTTTCATGATATTATCCCAAAAATTTAAAGGGCTTTGATTATTTTCTCTTCAAATCTTTTTCTTCCCTCGCAAAAACAGAGCATTCCCTTTTTTTCCCCAAAAAGCACGAGGTTGCAAGTTTGATGAAATTCATATGGAATTGGACCAAAATTATTGTTGTCATTATTGTTGTGATGATATTGAAGTTGTTAAATGAGTAGAGAGAGAAATGTTTGAAGACATAACTTACTTTAGGATAGAATTTTGCGTTAATAAGGCAAATAAAGAAAAGATTAAATTTTTTCCAGCTTAATTAAGGGAACATCCGCGATCCTAAGGTCCAATAATTGCAGATCTTTAAAAATTGAGATGTTGATATTTTTCCTTTAAATTAATGCGACATCAGCCCACGACTCTCATTTGAACACCATTCTACACATGAGTAAGATTATTTGTAATACAAAGCCCATATAAATTGTCTTAGCTAAAAAAATTTCTTCAAAATTAATGTTGCATGCAAGTATTATATCTAAATGAAATGCAAACAAGAGTTAGAAAAAGAAACCACACAAAAATTGAATTACTTTTTTGGCATGTCTCAACGTATTTAATTAGTCAATATAGACAATTCCAAAGGAACCCATTATATAATTTAAACTTAGGTGATTATGCACAACAATGGTAATCTACGTGTAGTGTTTATAGGATTTAAAAACTATAATAACGCGAAAATCAAATTCTATGGATAGAAACAGAGTTCTCAATAATAGTATTTTTTTGGCTTTTTGGGTTAAGGCATTTAAACACTAGTTAATATAATGAAAAACTCAAAGTTAATATACTTATGATAATTTTGCCATAAACTAATTTATTGACAACAAAAACCTCAAACTAGTATATTTATAATAAATTTGTTTCAAGCTAAGTTTTTTATCACAAAAAATTTAAATTTATATATTTGTAACAAATTTTCTTTATTAATTTTTGTTAAATTCTATTAATATCATGAAAAACTAAAAACCGATATACTTATAGTAAATGAAGAATAAAAAGAAATGTAAAATTTAAAGAAAATTAACAGAAGATAAATATGTTATAAATATACTAATTTGATGATTTTAGTAATTAAAAAAATAATTTAAAATAAAATTATTATAAAATTATTAATTTAGAATTTTTCGTAATATTAATTATTTAAGCATTCCAGGCAGTTTTTAATATGGATCTTCTATCACAGCCAGGCTTGATGGTAGATTCTTTTATGGTCAAATTCAATGCTTATCGACGGAGGTCAAATCGACATGCACTTAAGACACCGTGCAGGTCAATTTTATTTTTTTCGGTTGAACGTGCAGATCAATTTTTTTTGTTTTGGGGTCAGATTTTGGTCAAATTGACTGTGTATAAAAATAATTCCAGCAAGAGCGGGGCCCACTCTAGGCTCCGGTTTTTGCGGTCCATTCCTCCGTCGCGAACGCGTGGTGTCGGAGCGCGTCCTGGGTTTTGCATCGGCATTGTGCAGCCACCCGAACGAATTGCTTTTACTTTCAGGGTTTCGCTCTCTTTCTTCTCCGCTTTGACCGTTCCACGATTCCACCGCCATTTTCGTGAGCGCCAATTCCCCAAAACAACAAATTAACTTTAAATCCTATCTTCCATTTTGAATTTTTTATTTTAAAAAAACTTAAACCTTCATTCTAATCCTCAATTGACATTTTTGAAAAATTCACTATTTTCTTTGAAATTATCAATATAAAAATCTATCGTTGATTCATATGAAAGAGTGTTGATGAAAACACATATTTTAATAATAAACCTCTAACTAAATATTGATAATTTGAGACGAGAATGAAAATTGAAAATTTATTTTGGGATAGAACTTGACTGGACCTAAACTGGTTTTTTTTTTTAATAAAGGAATTAGGTCATTTTCGTTTTTTTTTTTTGGTCAGAAAATTAGGTCATTTTCGTTGGGTTTGAGTTATATTGGAGATAGAGAATCAAACAGGATATACTTTTCTTTTAAATTTGATGAAGTCATTTTGCTTCTCAATAAGCAAGCGCGTGAGACAGGACCGATCCCACGGCGTCGATCCTCGCGTGGTGGTGAGCTTGTCCGGGACGAGCAGAGCGTACAATGTCAGATTTCTTCCGACAGCACCACGTGCACCCCACGGCGCGTGACGCTCCCGCTGCCACTAATGTCATATTCTCTCTTCTCTAGCAAAGCCTGTTTCACGTTACCCCAAGTAAAACCCATGACCATATGCATCATGCGCCGACAAGAGACCAGATCGCATCATTAAAACCTAGCAAGACGTGATAGAGATTTAACGGTGCTAAATAGCACGGACGAGTGTAATCCCTGCATTAACACCACGCTCTTAATTTGTCATGTACGGAAAAGAGAGCGCGACAGTACTGTTACACTGACGGCCCTTTTTCCACCGCATATGCCAACATGTAAGATGGAGAAATTTTAAAAATCCTTTTTTTTTTTAAGAAAAATCGTTTTTGAGAATTTTTTTTTGACTTTTCGATATTTAAATGATGAAAAATTAATTGATTTAAGAAAATAGCTTTTCGTATATTGAAAAAACAAGTCTAAATTGAAGAAAATGAATTCCTTTTTCACATGAAGGAAATCACTTTTTATGAAACATCAAACAAGTGACGGCTAACCAATTTTTTAATCATGATTAAAAAAATTATTGTGAATGTATGAATCAAACGCACCTTAAAAACTGATTTTTTAATATATTCTGAATTCACTTCCGATGTTATCACTTTTTATTGGAGTTAGTGTTTGAATTTCTGGTTATCAAAACTTGGCAACAAACCTTTCAACTTCATCTTAATAAGGTAGTGCGATGTCTTTGTTGGGTCTCAAGTGACGAAAGTTTTACTAAATCTGTTTTATTGACAAAAGTAAGCTCTATGTATATTCGCATTCAACTATCACAAGAAGCTTAATTTATTACAATTCAACAAAAATTATTGTAAGAGAAACGAATATATCCAATTAAACAAAAAGTTATGGATGAAATAATAATTTTGTCGGTATAGATTTCACCGTCACAAACATCAATAAGATATTACATTGTCGATAAACTTTTAGTGAAAAATTTACAACTCTTGTCTCTAAAGATTGTACCCGGTAGCAAACCTTCGCTAAGGTACAATAAAACTAGCAACAAGATTTTGGGAGTTACTTGAATTGACCTCTACATTTTGTTGAATTTAAATTTTGTAGTGCATACATTTTGACTTTGTTTAATCCCAAAACATTTAGAGCTCTCATAACATATAAATATTAACACGTAGAGTAATGTTTATTTTTTTCTTTTTATTTTTGTATTATATTTTAAAGTTTAGTGACGAAAATGTTCTTTTTATATGCATCCAATTTTAATCAAACAATAACTCAGTTTACATAGCTAAGCCATCGCTTTTAGCCATAAGAAATAAATTTAATTGAATTCCTCAAGTAGTCGATTAATCAAGGTAAGCAAATTTTATAGGAATATCCATTTAAACTCCATTTGTTTCACTAAAAATAAATAACTTATATAATATTTTTCTAAAGATGATCATTTATATCGCATGAAATAATTAGTTAATTAAAATTGTTTTATTATAGACAATAATTTATATTTAAACATATTCTTGGACGATGAATTATTTTCCATTTAACACATTTTTATAAGCAAAACAATAAATCATTTTTAGGAAATTTTATTTAAATAGTACATTTTTTATGAAACAAACTTATGCAAATTCCTCCACGAGTCCGACCGGTTGCCATGGACTTGTGAAGCGAATTTGTGGTCTCCCTTATATTAAAAGATAAAAGAGACCGTTAGCACAGCAGCTGCCCATCACGCAGCTACCCCGGTTAAAATTCACCAATCGGTCGAGATCCCAATTAAACTCGATACGAATGCAATTAACGTTTGATGATCCTCAAGCAGGCTAGTGTCCTCTTGCGCCATAAATTGTCATCTTGATTAGAGAAGGGGGCGTGCTTCGGACGTGTCGATGTTTTTCGTGGGAGGCATGCGATTCGGTAATGAATAAGGAGGTCATGATGGTGTTCGAGCGAATCCGCAATGATTCCTGCGGAGTTTTGTTTATCCTCCGATTAAGCAAAAAGGGGAGAGTGTGGACCGGAAAACACTCGGCACTTTTCTTTTGTGGGGTTTTCTCGTTCACGCCGAAAGGGGGAGCAATTTGCACCACCGCCGTCGCCCTTTTCATTTCCATCTCCACTTCGACATTCCCGGAAGATCACATTGGGGTTGGTAGATCCATTATTCAAATTCATCGGCCGTCGGCCCCATTGGTCGATAGATTATAGTGATGACCGATGAGGGACCGACCCAATTCAGAAAGAGGGTCAATAGAGGATCGTGATTCATAGCGCCTTCGTGGGTTATTCAGTGAAGAACATGAATCGAATTTTTCCACATGGTAGGGGACAAAGCGTTTGATGGAGGCACCCTCATTTTACAGGCAAATTATGATATTTAAACAAGAATGGAATAGCCTCTTGAATTGAGAGCGATTTGCATGAACAAAATGTTGGTTTAAATGGTAAGAGAATTTACTACTTTCCTCATAATTATAGCTTCGAGTCGCGTTAAAAGCACTTCATAAATAAAATCCTAAATATATAAAGTCAATGAGGGAGAGTGTGCTCATACAAATGCACGAAAGCTGATCGGGACACGACCGATCGCTTAAATTAAAATAGAATATTGAAGCACTCAATGAAGTGAAGCACCTTGCGGCTATCTTGAAACTATCCCACTAAGTTTCAAGGTACTAAAAGCCTGGGATTTGGAGCGTAGCACCTTGCGGCTATCTTGAAACGATCCCACTAAGTTTCAAGGTACCAAAAGCCTGGGATTTGGAGCGTAGCACCTTTATAAACATGAACATTCAATGGCATACAAAAGCTCCTTCTAGATACGGGAAATGACAAATATTACAAAAAATTGCAAACTGTGACTGCTATGATACAAATACTTAGTTTTTTTTTGTGTCAACTAAAAATTTAAACTTGTCCACTATGATATAGATATCTCCATTTTTTTTTTTGTTTCATGAAAAAGTCCAAACTTATATATGTTACATATATACCATCTATTTTAGTTCAATGCATGGTATATTTGTCAAATTGATATACATTTGGGGGGTTTTTAATGACATAGAAAGTTGGGGTATTTGTATCGTAATTGGCAAGTTTATGATTTTTTGCAATGCAAAAAAATTTGGAGCATTTGTGTATGGTGAATATAATTTTGAATTTTTTTGTAGTATTAACCCTATATAGAATCAAAATAGAGTGCAAATTATGAAGGTACCATCGAGACAATCATATAATCGAGCTTCGGATCCCGAAAGAAGCGTCCTTGGATTCTTTGGATGTCTCTTTTCCACCAAATGAGTGCAGATTCTTATGTTCTCTGGTTTAATAGCATTGACTGAAAACCAAATAGACTTTGGAATGAAAAAGAAGACGCAGTATCATCATGATTATGATGAGAGGAGTGAGTGTTGTTTGGTCCACAGCAGAGCCCATCTCATCATCTTCTCGTGCTTTGAAAAAGCAAGGCAAGCAGCTTCATTGTGCTTTGTACGGAGCGCTTAATAAATGACAGCGGGATCCTCCTAAAGTAAGATTGCCTCCTTAATTTGACTTATTTTTCTTATTACTGATACTTTATGAAGTGGTAATTGGGCCAAGTCGTCAGACATACAGAGTCCAATACACCAATTCCGGAAAAATGTCAAAAGGTATTTTGTAGCTAAGTTTGCGCCGCGGACGAGGGCTTAAACGTAACAATTATAATGCCAACCAAGTCATCATAACAAGAGAACTACATCGCATAAGTTGATATATGCTAACTTTTTATAGCAAAGTCGATCGAACATAAAGATTACTGATACAACAGGATTGAAAAGATTGTGAGTGTCCACTGCAACATGCGAAAAAAATTTGAATACAATAAGCTCAGTTACCACATGGCACACTGTAAAGGGTAAAGTGATCCTTGTAGGAGAAAGGAACGATGAATGCTTTCCATTCGGATTTGAACAAACATGTTCATTAACCATCCACAACGCAAAGGGATATAAAGCCTATGTTATGATATCGGTGCACAAGGCTTTCCATAAACATTTTTAGGCATGGGCCATGTCCGAGCATGGATCGTTTTCAAATATGAGTTTCCGATGCGATTTAGAGATGTTATGGGCAAGCTAAGCAGTCATATGTTTTTCTTCTTCAGAACACATTTTGGGCTTCAGGGCCCAGCCCGAGTCCCCTTTTTTTGAGAACATAAGTATGATTTTTTTTTATAAAAAATAAAAAATTTAAAAAATGGCTTTGATGTAGGTCATGATTCATTAGTATGATTTTAGCACTTGATTTAGCCTAATTTCATTTAATCAGTATCCTTATTAGTTAAGGATTTTAGTGTTTACCTTTTATATAACTTAGGCTTAGTTAGATTGACCTTTAGGAGAAAAAATCGGACTCAATCTCAACACATCTGGGTTACTATCTTATGATTTAATAATAAAGCCATGCGTATTCTATGCTTAGAAGCTTTATTGAGTTTACTTTATTACACTTTACTTATATCATATTGCTTGTGATTTTCTACTTTTCCTGGATCGTACACTCATCAATGAACATCATTTAGTAGCCTAGGTTATTAAATGGTTTAATTAACAAATCAATCAAAATAGGGTGCCGAAAGGCTAATAATTTGATAATTAGTGTAATTAAATCCCTGAATCTAAATTCTCTGGCTATGTAAGAAGTGAAGTATGCTCTCGCATCTCATTTGGTTTTTAACTACTTTAGTTAGGGGAAAATTACTAAAATACTTTTAAACCTATTGCAATTATTTCCAATTTAGTCATAAATCTTTTGCAATTATGATAATTCAGTCCATCTAGCCAAATTTAGCTAGCTAGTACTGATGTGGATGTCGATCGGCATCAGTCGACACCCATGCATCAATTTTTAATTATTTTTTTCATTTTTTGATTTATTTATTTAATCTCTCTCTCTCTCTAGATCGATGATGAGGTTGGCCTCGCCCTCGATGGGCGAGGTAGTTTTGGTTTATGACACGTTAGCGTTGGCCGAGGTTGGCCTCACCCTTGATGGGTGAGGTAGTTTTGGTTTATGACATGTTAGCGTTAGCCGAGGTTGGCCTCGCCTTTGATGGGCGAGGTAGTTCTCTCTCTCTCTCTCTCCCCCCCTCTCTAGAGATCGACGACAAGGTTGGCCTCGCCCTTGATGGGCAAGGTAGTTCTCTCTCTCTCTCTCCAAATTGACAATGAGGTTGGCCTCACCCTTGATGGGCGAGGTAGTTTTGGTTTATGACGCATTAGCGTCAGCCAGACAGCCGACATCCATGTTGGTACTAGTCGGTCAAATTTAATTAAATTGATTGAATTGACATAATTGCAAAATATTTAAGACTAAATTAGCAAAAAAAAAAAAAAACAGGTTTATAATTATTTTGGTAATTTTCCCCCCTTGTTGGGCTAGTGACGACTCTCGGTTTAATTTTAAATTCATAGATAGATTTATTCCTGTTATAGTTTTCTAATACCGCATGAACCAAAGGTTTGAGATAAATAACGTCGGTTAAGAACCGTTGGTCCCTAACTTGACGTTACATTTGAACTCATCATTTCCTGGCATGTCCCTTCGGGAGGGTCACGGCACAAGAGAAATTTCAACATTGAGAATTCAAAATAACATGTTACGTTAATGTGCCGATTTTGTGCCACTAATGAGGGCTTAGATGCAATGGTTTTGATGCCAAGTAATAATAAGAGAACTACTTCATTGCATTAGTGGATATATGCCAACTTTTTAACAATAAAACTTGCGTTTGGGAAGACTTTTGAGAAAAGTCTTTAGGAAAATGTAAACACCTTTAAGTTAAAGGTGTTTTTCAAAATGCAACTATGTTTAGTAAATTGTACTTTGAAAGCCCTTTGTGAAGCACTTTGAGCAAAATGGTGATTGGGGAATTATATTTACAAAGCATCTCTGTGGTAAAAAAAAAAAAAATTAAAAAAGATTGACTGGCAAGGGCAATGGCCGTCGGCAACCTTTGACGATCCTGGATCTGGGGTGGCGAGGTCGCGCGACCTCCAACGAGCTCGGATTTGGGTCGTGGCGGCGTCGCCGCGCGACCTCCCCGCGACCTCGACAACCTCGCATTCGGGGCGGCGAGGTTGCGCGACACCGCCTCAACCTTCGACGACCTAGATCTGAGGCGTCGAGGTTGCGGGAGGACCTTGCCTCCCCGGATCTGGGTCACAGTGGGGTCGCGCGATGCCGCTGCGACCCAGATCCAAGGGGCGGCGAGGTCGTGTGACCCGGATTAGGGGCGGCAAGGTCCTCCCGTGACCCCCGCGCCCTAGATCCGGATCCCAAAGACCCGCACCTCGCCGCAACCCACCCCTCGGCGTCAGTTGCGCCACCCCAACGACGGTCCGCCGTCGGGCGACCGTAGCCGCAATTACCCGCGCTTCGCCGCGACCGACCAACGCGGAAGAAGACGATGAATAGTAAGGGTGAAACCGAACAAACGAAAAATCAATGAGAGTAATTTGGGAAGAAAATTTTTTTTTTAGTCCCTCAAGCTTAGCATTTTCGGTAAGTTGAAAGCCCAAGGCAGCCTCCAACTTGCCTTGGGCTTTCAGCCTTGTGAAGCTGGCATTTAGGGAATGCAAACCCAAAAACAAATGCCAAACACTTGCATTTGCCCAAGAGGCTTTGGACCCCCAAAGGGCTTTGGGAAGTGGTTCCCAAACGCATTAAAAGTCGGTTGATCTTAAAGATGGTCAATGTGATGAGATTGAAAAGATTGGAAGTGTCCATTGCGACGCGCGAAATAACGGAATAAAATAAGCTTATTTTCTCATGGCACACTGTGAACTGATTCCTTGTCGGGGAAAGGAACAATGAAGGTTTTCCATTCAAATTTGGACGTACATGTTCATCAACTATCCCCAACACACAAGGATATATATAGACCATGTGATGATATTGGTGCACGAGGCTTTCCATGCGCACTGTTAGGCATGGGCCATGTCTGCCCGTGGATCGTTTCCAAATACGAGTTTCGGATTAGTGATGTTATGGGCCCAGCAAGGCAGTCATGTTTTTCTTCTTCAGAACAAACCTATGGTCCATTAACATCCCTCTCCTTGCGCAGATCTATTGAGTAACAATCCCATGAATTGGCCACAACCAGATGAAAATTCTTTGGCACAACAATGTACAGTACAACCTCTTCTCCTACAACCCTTTCGCACTTTGTTTATGAAAAGGTTTCGTAACGTCTGAAAACAGTCGTAACACCTTACAATGTGACAAAGGCAGTACTCTGCAAAAGTAAGACATAAGTCTCTTGTTCTTTGTCTTGTGCACTGGACAAGTAGACGAACAAACAATGTTGACTTTTTGCTACAGAAGAGAAAGCCAACAGAATGCCAAACATGGTATGAGAGAAAAAGACTACTTCGTTTTCATTGCTTATTTCCACTACAGAAATTAAGCGCTATCAGCTGATCTTGCCGGAAGCAGCCGATAGACATCTCATGCTGATTCCTGTTTTGTCTTCCCTCTTGGAATAATTCCAGATCGACTGTCATATTCTCTCTTTTTATCTCATATGCGCGACATTAGTAAAAGAGTTGGTGTAATCTTTTTTGTCTATTCAGTCGGGTGGATACACCGAAAGGTCACACTTTCAAACAGGAGAAGAACCACACAACGGGAGGGAGGGAGAGAGACGTGACAGTCAAAGGCAATTCTACTCATAAGCATAAGGAACTTTAGTGGATTTTGCAATCAAGTCCCTGAACGTGAATAATTTCTTCGTAACTGATGCACTTTGACAGAAATTCAACTAATAATCCGGCAAAACGCTGAAGTGATGGATGCCATGAACACTTGACCAATCGTCCAGATGCCACACCATTGCCACGCTTCCGCAACATTTGTATTTCCTGATAATATTGGCTAGATTGCAGTCAAAATGAAGTATCAAGAAATTTTTACTTGTTAATACCGTGCGATAAATCAAAGTTCAATAATTTGATTACAAAAATCTATTATGGGTGTAATTCTATGGTCCCAAGATGCACTACGCCTTTACAAACTTTTACCGTTGGATTAAAATGTAATGAATCTCAATGTTCTTTGGGATGCAAGATGTCTCTCAAGGATCATGGTGATGCGTGATGGGGCAAGTGATTCCATAACAGAAATTTTTTCTCTTGGGATTTTTCTGGTTAAGTGTATGGAGTATTGTATACGGGGAAGAAACAAAGGGGAATAAGAAAAGATAGAACAATCTCCTTCTAAAGTATAAATGCCACGCCATCAAGCGAAAATGAGAAAAATGAGAATTGAGATCTGTGAAGTTCACCACCAAAGCCTAAAGCTTTCACCAGCCAAGGATAAAAAGACTTCGGGATAGGAGGTGCTAAAGATAAATGGCTTCTTGGCTCACCACCAAGGAGTGATTTACTCTCCGAAGAAGTTCACTCAAGCAGAGAAATTCTCACAATTTTCATTCATTAAATTCGTATTTCCATAAATTAGATAATTATCCTCTGTTTATAGGGGATCTTAGAATTAGGAAATATAAAAAAACATAGACCTAGGAACTTAAACCTTTTGACTCTTGAAAATTACATAACAATATAGACACTTGAAAACTTAAGAAATGTATTTATTAGCACGGGAACTTGCATTCTTGAACCTTTGGTCTTCTGCATACTTGAACCTTTAGTCTTCCGCATTCTTGAACCTTTAGGCTTCCAAAATTCGTGCTCCTTGACTAGAAAATAATCCTCCTTGAAACTTCATCAATTGGACATGCAAGTCGTCTAAAATGGCCTCCCATTGATAGATATCGACATACCATAAAGTATCGATAAATAATTGACATTATTTATTCAAAATGATCCATCGAAGCACATAATGCCCAATTTCTTTCTTGGCTTGGATAAGCATCGATGGTTCTGAGTTGGTCAATGGAGCAACGTTGGATGCTCCCGCATCACATAGACTCACCCTTGTGTTGAGCAAAACCAATTACAACACATAAATTGCAGGAAAACTTCTTCTTTTCTAGTGGAAGCGAGTGTGAATCTTACTGTTTAGTTTAAATGTGATTGACATAATCTACTGGATTACAACTACCTGCCTAGTACCATGTCATCACCGGTTTAGCATACTGATACGGACAACATGTAGACTAGACATTGCGTTCATATGAATGTTCAAGAACAAAGTGAGTACCCAAAAGCAAACACAAGGGAAACTTAAGGTAATGTAATACCAAAACTACAATACTCGAATTTCAGGTGGCATTTCACTTGATTCATGGGATTGATTAGTTTTTTTCACGAGTTTATGATTCACCTACTTAGGCTGACTTTCTCACTTAGAAGACGCACGTAACCTTGATTTCAAGGGCACTCACTCATTTTTAAATTTGCAGACTATGAATCTAATTTATGCTAGTCTCCTAGAAAAGGCGGAAACGATACAATAAAGTTACACTGCTAGAATACAGGAAGAAACGTCTGACTTTCCTGAATTTGGGTCCAAAGAGAGTCATCGCATCTTTTCCCTCCTTTTAAGAACCAGAATCACGACTGAGTATTATTAACTAAATCTAAGAAAGAGAGTATAAAATCAACCTGAAGTTGTAATGTGGCTAGTAGCATACCTCAAAAGGCAAACTTAATGAAGAGGAGGAAGAGGTGAAGGTAGATGGACTGTGAATTATCTGGAAAGTCCCGTCTAGAATTGCAATAGCTTTCATCACCAGGGAAGCAAGCTTCTTCTGCCCAATATACATCTAAATAGAGAGAATTGGGAAGCTGAAATCAATGCTGAATATGAAATGTCTCACCATTGGATCATAGGTGATGGGAGGTATAGGGAAGACAACTTTAGCTAAAACCCTTTACAACTCTATTTTTAGAAATTTGAAAGGTTCCTATTTTCTTGATGGCATCAAAGGAACTTTGAGAGATTCCTAAAACTTTGTTCGTTTGCAGGGAAAATTACTATCTCGGATATTAGTGACAAAAGAAACAACCATGACCAGTGTTGCTGAAGGAATTAGCTACATGAAAGGGAGAATTTGTTGCAAAAGAGTTCTCCTTATTGTTGACGGTGTGGATAAAATAGATGCTTTAGCTGGAGCTTTGGTAAGGGAAGTTGACCATCATTACAACAACAAAAAAGTCACAACTCTAGAGGATCTTGAGGCTCGTGGATTTTTTAAGAAGTATGCTCCCGGAAGAGAAACATAAAAATAAGGAGAGCTCTTTTTGATAGAGCTCTGCAATATACTTAACGCCTTTCTTTAGCACCAAAGATGTTGGGTTCTCCCTTCTGTAAATTGGGAGAGTGAACCGAATAAATTCAACATAAGCTCTGACCAAACCATGATTGTTTAATTATGATGAGAAGGAGATTTTTCATTACATTGCTTGTTTTTTCAACGGGTGGAGTGGAAAATAAGTGTTGTCAACAGTTGTGATCTTGAAGCGGCTAGTGGAGTAGATGATCTCATTGGGAGATCTTGATAAGGGATGAGAATGGGACCTACGGGTGCATGACTTGATTGAGTTGGTACCCAACAAGTGCATGACTGGAGTCGATGGGTAACGATATGGTTGAGTGGATGGCAATTTTTCTTGCAAACGAACGAAATTGAGAAAATGGAACCTTCAAAATTTCCAAAAATAGAATTGTAAAAGATTTTAGTTAAAGCTATCTTCCCATACCTCCCATCGCCTATAATACAATCATGAGACCTTCTTCCTGTACTTCATCCTGAGACTTCATATCCAACAAAAAATGCTAGCCCTTGCATCATATTGTTGGCTATCCTCCACCACAATTTTCCACAGGTACCATCTCAATCTGCATAAGCATGGATAAGGGGTTAATGCCTCTTTCCTTCTGGGTAAGCGAGACTGCATATCTAACGGATTAGCATTATTTAGCTTAGAGTTTACAGATGGATAATCGCTGTAAGTCCCAAAAAATTTTAAGATCTCTATGCTTGTCGTAGGGTTCTATAATGCTGACAGGACACAATTGATTAAGAATTGGATCATACAAAAATGCAAATACTCTTCATTAGGTCATCTAAATTTAATTAAGCACGTGAAGTACCTTCATACGCTTCATTTCTCTTTTGTTTGAGTCGCATTGCATAGCATTATCATGGGATCATTACAGGATAAACGAAAAAGAAAAGAATAAAAAAAGCAAACAAAGCGAGAACAGAACAGCTATTATAGCCATTACCATATCTTAGTTGCAATTACTTGTCAGATTACAGCATTAAGGAAAGAAAAAAAAAAATAGCTCTTAAATTTATATAACATTTCCAATATTGGCCAAGTACAGAAATTTTTTTCGCCCAAACTAGATCCAAAACCAGACCAGGCTGAACTAAAAGGACATCCATAAGCACGAATAGCCCATGAGAATCTAAGTTACAGATCTCATAAACCTCCGACAGCACAACATCTACTAAAACAACAAAAGTTTCATCGTAAAAATCTACATAGGACGGCTACAGACAAATCGAACTTCAAAGCACACTCGAGCGAGTGATTTCTAGAAACAGAAACTAGCAGAACAGATTAGAACCTCACCAACCATCCCAAAAAAATCAGGTTTTATTACCGAGAAGTGCAGTGGAATAGTCAAAGCAACAAGAAATTACGATTGCTAGATCATGCTCACCTGTCGAGAGGAGATGAAGACTGAAGACTGAGATGGAGTGGACTGCAAGAGCCCTCGGCGGCTGCGTGTGAGCTTTGGCGACGAGATGTGCTTATATATAGGAGGGAGGAAGCTAGGGGTTTCTTTCTAGTGGGGACCGTTGCTATCAGGTATTTCACAACTAAAAAGCTAAAGTACGCAAACATTGACCAAAGCTTATGTCTGGTAATAGCTGATTCCATATCCAAATTACATTATCTCCCACTGTAAAGTGAATGTTAAGGTTGGGACAAACGGGTCAAACAGACCAAGCATGGAAGTATACTTTTGACCTAATTGGAACAGATCGAGGTTGGCTTTTTAGGGCTCAGTCCGTCAACCAAGCCCAAAAGAAGAAAATAAGGCCGATAAAGATTGCCAATCTAGTTCGAGCTCGTTGGGACTTCAGCTCAAACTTTTTTGTATTTTGATTTTTTCCAAAATATTTATTATTATCAAATTCCAAAATTCTTATATATAGTTCTCAAAATAACTCAAACAAATTTACTTAAAATTCATTAATTTTATGAGACATTAGCTACATCTCATACGAGTTGTCCTTCTGGTTGAAAAACTAAAGTGGGAGAAATTTCTACACGATGTGATCCTTCCATTTGAGATTCTTGAAGAGGGAAGAGATGTGATACTTGTAAGGTTTATGGTCGTAGTCGTTGAACATGTAAATCAAAAGGCAAAGATCTCATATCAAATTCACACTCAAAGATCATTGGAATTCATGATGATGAAATATAATAGGCACAGAGGACTAGAGTATTTAACAATTCAACTTGAAAGACATAGACTAAGGTTGGAGCTTCTCGCACTATGACATTCAAATTATTCATTGATACATATTTGTTTTAGTAAATAATTACTCTCTTATTAATGTAACTGAAAACTTCTATTGTCTTATTCAACTATAATATTTTTTCCAAGGGAGCAGTCTTTTCGAGAGGAGCTAAGTAGCCGAATAGACAATATCATTTATTAAGTTGCATATGCAACTTATTATTGCAATACATTTGTACTTTGAGAATAACTTTCTTTTCATTGATGGTTTTATGAAAAATCGAATGCATTTACATTTGACAATAAAAAAATGTGTTTGCAAATGGTTTGAATGGGTTGTCTTATAATGTGATTGCAATGTATTCAAGGCAAAGACAGTATTCTATGTAATAATGTTTAGGTAGCATTTTCTTATGCATTTGTATGTTAATAATGGATGTTTAGAATTTTTTATGTGCTTAACTTTGTCATTTATTAAAATATTTTTTATAGTATCTTTTTAAAAATTGTACTATGATGGCATGAAAGATAATGGTTATTGGACTATTGCATTCATTGAATAAAATTTGAAAGTTAAGCAATTAAAATACTCAAACTGTGATGTAATCGGCACATATTAATGTTATAATTAATCAAAATGCATAGTAAGAATGATATATGGTTCATTTCACACTTAGGTTATATTTGAAAAATAGTTTCATTGTACAAAAAAAAAAGAAAAAAAAGAAAAATACTTACTCATTAACACAATGGAAAAAGAAGAAAAGAAGAATAAATATCAAATCAAGAGTGGGCCTGCATTTAACCTTAGCAAATATTGTTTGAGTGGAGCATGGATAGTTTCATCTCTAGTGAAAATTGAAACAAAAGAAAACAAAGAAAAGAAGGGAAGAAATAATTTTAAATCTAGAGTGTTTCCTGCAATAGATAATGTAGTCAAATTGATGAGATAAAGATGTCAGGGTTCAATAAGGGAGAAGGAGGGGCGGGGAATAGCGGGAGCCAAAAGAAAATAACAAAATGAGGTCGAGATGGATTTTGACTGAGCTTCTATGATATTGTTATGGTTTAAATGAGGTTGGGCTTGGTTTTGGTCTTTTAAAGTTTACGCCTAACTTTATTTAAGTAAATTTGGGCCGGGTTTGAATTTTAGTGAAATGGACCTGGAGAAATTGAGAGAGCCTAATGCTGCCCACTTTTAATCTTGATAGCCCAGGTTTGTGAGATCAAAGTTCAACCTACCTTCGGGCCTAGTCCGAGTCCCTTATTTTGCAGAAATAAAATGATTTTAAAAAGAAAAAAAATAGAAAATGGTTTATCTGCAGGTCATGCTTTGGTTGTATGATTTTAGCACTTGATTTAGCCTAATTTAATTTAGTTAATATGCTTATTATTTAGGGAATTTAGTTGTTACCTATGATATAACTTAAGTTTAGGTAGATTGACCTTTGGGGTAAGTTTGGACTCAATTTGAACTCAGGCGGGTTGCTATCCTAGGATTTATTTATAAAGTCATGTGCATTCTATGCTTGAAGCTTTATTGAGTTTACTTTTTTGCCTTTTACTTTTATCATATTGCTTGTGATTGTCTACTTTTTTTGATTGTGCACTAATGCACAAACATCATTTAGTAGCCTAGGTTAATAAAATGGTCAAAGATTGCCAAAATAGTTTAGTTAACAAATCAATCAAGTTAGGATGCCTAATTGGCACTATTAGACAATTAGTGTAATCAAATCATTGATTCTAGATTCTTTAGTTGCGTAAGAAGTAAGATATGCTCTTGTATCTCCCTTGATTTCTAACCGACTTCTGATATGCTAATATGGACTCCTAGTTTAGTTGAAGTTCATAAATAGATTTATTCTCGTTGTAGTTTTTCAATGCCACATGTGGTAAGGGTTTGGGATAACCCGCACCAATTAAGAACCATTGGTCCCCAACTCAACATTACCTTTAAACTAGTCATTTCCCAACATGCCTGTTCGGGAGGTCCACGACACGAGAAATTCCAGCATAGAGAACTCATGATAATGTGCTATGCAATGTTCCGATTTTGTGCCATCGATGAGGGCTTAGATGCAACAATTAGAATGCCAATTAAGTCATAAAATAAGGGTATGTTTCGTAATGTGCCAAACAATGCCTATTTTTATTTTTTAGTTCCCCAAAACAAAAAAAGAACACAGATTAGTTTGATAGCTTTTTTGCTTTGGGGAATGAATTTGGAACAAAATTAAGAAGTAAATTATTTATTTATTTATTTGTTCTTGGGACAATTTTAAAAATCAAGCCTTTTTTTCCCTCTTTTCTTTTCTTTTTCTTCTTCTTCTTCTTCTTCCTCTAGTTAGTCGCCAACCTCAACGAGGCTTGACCTGGCCTAGCCTACAAGGTCGGTGTCGCCCAACCATGGTGAGGTTGACCTCATGGTGGCTAGGGAAGGTGAAGCCTCGCCTTCTGAGGCTTCCCAAGGCCGGTGATCTCACCGGCCCTCATCTACCAAATGCATTTCTATTTTAAGAATATAAATTTTGTGTAGTCATCAAATATCTTCGAATGCTTAGAAACTTGTTTGGGAAATAGAATAAAAAACAACCAATTATGAGCAAAAATTATTCTAAAAAACAAAATAATTACCAAACGTACCCTAAGAGAACTATTTGATCACATAAGTTGATATATACTAACTTCTTGACAACAAAGTTGATTGATCTTAAAGATAGCCAATGCAATGAGATTGAAAAGAATGTAAGTGTCCACTGCAACACGTGAAAGATATCGGAATACAATAAGCTTATTTTCGCATGGCACACTATGAAGTGTGTCCTTGTAGGGGAACAATGAAGGCTTTCCATTCGAATTTGGACATACATGTTCATTTACCATCGACAACACACAATGGGCCATGTGACGAACGGTGCACGAGGCTTTCCATGCTCACTGTTACGCATGGGCCATGTCTGTGCGTGGACCGTTTCCAAATACGAGTTCCGGATCCGTTTAGTGACGTTATGGGCCTAGCAAAGCAGGCGGTCATATGTTTTATTTCTCCAGGACACGCCTAGGTTCCATTAAACTCCCTCTCCTTCTGCTGATCTATGGAGTAACAATCCTGTGAACTGGCCAACCGGATGAAAATACTTTGGTACAACAGTGTACAGCACAACCTCGTTTCCTACAATGTGACAAATGCAGTACTTTGCAAAAGTAAGGCATATGTCTCTTGTCTTGTGCAATGCACAAGTTGACGAACACAAATTGTTGACTTTTTGCATGGAAGAGAAAGCCAACAGAATGCCAAGCATGGTATAAGAGAAAAAGATCGCTTCCTTCGAGACTTTTCATTTGCTTATTTCCATCACAGAAATTGTGCGATATCAGCGGTTTGTTCTATTGCTTGAGAGTGTGAGCGTTAAGTGTATAATAGACAAAAATATTACACCAACTCTTTTATTAAAGTTGCGTAAATGAGATAAAAAGAGAGAATATGATAGTCAAAGATGAAATTCTACTTGTAAGCATATTGAATTTTGGTGGATTTTGCAATAAAGTCTCTAAACTTTATTTATTTATTTATGTTTATAACCAGATGCATTAAACTTCCATAATTTCTTGGTAACTGATGCACTTTTAACAGGAATTCGACTAATAATCCGGCAAAACACGAACATTGGATCAATCGTCTGGATGCTACACCATTGCCACGCGTCCGCAACAATTGCATTTCCTCATAATATTGCCTAGGTTGCAGTCAAAATGAACTAAGTATCAAGAAATATATACTTATTAGCACTGTGCATTAAATTGAAATTCAGTAATCCGATTACAAAAATCCATTATGGGGGTAATTCTATGGTCCCAACTATGCCTTTACAATCTTTTACTGTTGTTTGAAAATGCAATGGATCTCAACATTCCGGGACCACGATGCCTCTCAAGAACCACAGACTCATCCTTGTGTTGAACAAAAACAGGTACAACACATAAATTGTAGGAAAGTTTGTTTTTCTAGTGGAAGCGAGTTTGAATCTCACTGTTTAGTTTCAATGTGATGGACAAAATCTACTATGTTAAAACTACCTAGTACCTTGTCATCACTGGTTTAACATATGGAACACATCTAGACTTAGATATTGCCTGCAGATGAACCTTCATGACCCTAGATAAAACACAAAGGAAACTTAAGGTGACATAATAACAAAACTATAGTACTTGAAATTCAGGTCTGAGTTCTACTTGATTCATTAGGTCGATGAGTTTTTTTTCCAAGTTTGTGATTCACCTGCTTATGCTGAATTTCTTATTTAAAAGAGGCACATAACTTTGACTTTCAAAGGCGCTCATTCATTAGTTTTGAATTTGCAGACTACGAAATCAATTTATGCTAGTCTCCTAGAAAAGGCGAAACGATACAAAAAGGTACACTACTAGAAAACATGAAGAAACATCAGACTTTCCTGAATTTGGGTTCAAAGGATCAGTTTCCCTTTAAGAAGCAGAATCACAACTGAGTATTAACTAAATCTAAGAAAGAGAAATTAAATCAACCTGAAGTTGTAATGTAGATAGTAGCATACCTCAAAGAGCAAACTTAATGAAAAGAGGAGGAAGAGGTGAGTGTAGATGGACTGTGAATGACTTGTTCCAACTTCAAGGCATCTACACCCTTTCACATAGAATAAATTCTCCGACAAGAAGATGATGATTTGGCTTTTGCTAAGCCCTGTTTGGAGTTGCAATAGCTTTCATCACCAGGGAAGCAAGCTTCTTCTGCCCAATATATATCTGTATAGAGTGAGAATGGGGAACTGAAATTAATGTTGAATATGAAGTGTCAGGACCGAAGTTCAGGATGAAGGTCTCCTCATTGGATTATAGGTGATGGGAGGTATGGGAAAGACAACTTTAGCTAAAATTTTATAACTCTATTTTTAGAAATTTTAAAAATTCTACTTTTCTTGATGGCATCAAACAAACTTTGAGAGACTTTGAAACTTTGTTCATTTGCAAGGAAAATTGCCATCTCATATATTAATGACAAAAGAAACAACTGTGAGCAGTGTTGCTGGGGGAATTAGCTAGATAGAAGAGAGATTTTGTTGCAAAAGAGTTCTCCTTATTCTTGATGGTTTGGATAACATAGATGCTTCAGCTAGAGCTTCGGCAAGAGAATTGATCAGCATCAACAACATAAAAGAGTTCTCCTTTTTCTTGCAAACGAATCAAATTCCGGTTTTTGAAAGCTCTAAAACCTTTAAAACAATTGAGAAAAATGGAACCTTTGAAATTTTCAAAAATAGAATTGGTGAAGGATTTTAACTAAAGCTGTCTTCGCACACCTACGATCAACCATAATCCTATCATGAGACCTCGTTCTCGAACTTCATCTTGAGACTTCACATTCAACAAAAATCGCTAGCCCTTGCATCATATTGTTAGCTGTCCTCCACCACAACAATTTTCCGTAGATACCATCTCAATCTGCATAAGCATGGATAAGGGGGTTAATGCCACTTTCCTTCTGGATAAGCAAGACTGCATATCTAATAGATTAGCATATTTAGCTTTGAGTAAACTAATACATAATCTCCGTGAGTCCCAACAAATATCATGACGGCAATGCTCATCATAGAGATGGATAATGCTAACAGGACACAGTGAATTGAGGATTGAATCATCCAGAAATATATTTACTGATCAAACGTATCATTCCATTAAGTCACCTTAAATGTAATTAAGCATGTGAAGTACCTCTGTTCGCTTCGTTTCTATTATATGAGAGTCACATCACATGACATCATAACGAAAAAAAAAAGAAAAAAGAAGCAAACAACACGAGAACAGAACAGCCATTACCATATTTTAGTTGCAATTACATGTCAGATTAGAGCATTAAGGGTGAAAAATAGCTCCTCAAGATTCTATAACATGTCCAATATTGGCCAGGTACAGAAATCGAGCATCGAAATTCTAAATGCTGAAGGGACTCCAGTTTATCGCGATGAGGAGAATGTCATAATCAGATATATTATAATAGTGATTCGAATCCTCTCGATTTAGGAAAATGAAATTCCGCCCGAAGTAGATCCAAAATCAGACCAGACTGAGCTAAAAGGACATCCATAAACATGGATAACCCATGGAAATCTAAGTTATAGATCTCAGAAAACTCTGAACGCACCATAACTACCAAAACAAAAACAACAATAGCTTCATCGCAGAAAACTGCAGAAGGCAGCTACACACAAAGCGAAAATCAAAGCGCAGTCCAGCCACAGCGATTTCTAGAAACAGAAACTAGCCAGCACAGATTAGAACCTAAACCATCATCCCAAATCAGGTTTAATCACCGCGAAGTACGGTGGAATGGTCAAAGGAATACAAGAGTGCGGTTGCTATAAATCATGCTCACCCGTCGAGAGGATCGAGAGTAGACGCGAGGGCACTCCGGCGGCTGCGTTTGATCTTTGGCGACTAGCTGTGCTTATAAATAGAGAGGGACGAAACTGTGGTGTCTTTCCACTGGTGGCGCTCGGTTTTACCGTTGACTCGTTTTTCTCCAAGCGGGCGGTCTTACCGTTGACTACTAGTTATGCGTACGTCTGGTTTTTAGCTGACGTAGAGGGATTCTTTCGGCCCGGCCCAATCAGATTGGGCTTATCTTTATCTGGGCCCGGTCCGTAAGTCGAGCCCAAAAGAAGAGGAAAAGACCCGTTAAAGCTTGCCTATTTGGTTCAAGCTCGTTGGGACTTTAGCTCGAACTCCTTTTGTATTTTTAATTCTTTTTTTTCCAAAATAATTATCAAATTTCAAAATTATAATATAAAATTCTCAACATAACTGAAGCAAATTCACCTAAAACTCATTACGTTCATCAAAAGAGACGAAAGTCGCGTAACTTTTGTGGCCCATTTGACGTTTGATGTTTAATTTTGTATTTTTTCGGCTTTGTTGAGGTTTATCGTAGCACATGATTTTATCTTTAAAAGTTCTGTTGCAACCAAACGCACATTCTGCTAGCTATTCCCTTTTGCAGAGGAGGGAATGGCTAATTACCGATAAACTTAGTTATAGTCGACATGTATCATACGATTCTCGGGATACTCTCATAATTTAAGTTTTGAAATTAATTGATAGTGTTCTAATCAAAATTATTCAAGCTGGGGGATGAATACTCTGGACTCAATGGCAGATTTTTCAACCAAAATCTGGGCTTTAAGTCATCAGCAAGTTCAGTCGTATGCTTGACATTGACAATGATCAATCCCACCCGACCTGAATTGGACACTCCGAAAGTAAATTTTCTCGTTGCAAAAGTTACTTCTGGAACCCATAGAAAAAGAAGTAAAAATGGGAGGATATCAGCATAATCGGACATTTGCTTCATTTGATGATTTTCAACAGTTCATCTGATTTTCAGAAGTTGACCTCTCCCTTTCTCTCCCACTCTCTCTTTCTCATGCTTTCGGGGGCGCGAGGCCAAATTTCAGTGCTTGAATGGTGGCAACACCAGTCTTGAAAGATTTAGCCAGGATTACGTCGTCAATGTTGGTCGCGAACATGCTCTAAGGGATTGACACAGTTCCTAGGCTCGCGCTCACAAACGCGGCAGGACCTATTGCGGAGTGGGCTTGATCAGCATCGTACTGACAGTGAACAAGCCCCTTGGGGATTATGAACGTGTCACCCGTTTGGAGGGTCTGATTGAAGTGCTCTTGGTCGAGTTGATGAACCTGACCTCAAGTGACCCTTGAACGACGAACAGGCAAGGGTGGCAGTTGCTCGCTGGCGGCTCGTTGATGGCATGTCGACCGCACACCGGCTGCATGCTAGCTGCTCACCGGTTACTCACCAGTTGCGTGGCAAAGTTACGGTTTTTGAAAACATTTTGGAATTATTAAATTGAGCGAGAGCAAGGTTGGAAGAAGAAAAAAGTCTATTTACATTCTGGAAATGCAACACTCCAAAAATTCTCCACACCTTGAGCTAAAGGTTATCTCCCCAAAGCAACTCAAAAGTTTCACCAAAAAGGTATTTGCATTTATCAAAGGAACTTTACAGCTCAAAAAGCTTTGCAAATGCTGAATCAAATACATCCTATAAGTGAGCTCAATTAAACACTTGACATTGACAGTGACGTATCCCCAAACTGAATAGGACACTCTTCTGAAAGTAATTTTTTTGATGCAAATTTACTTCTACACCGAAGAAAAAGAAACCATATATGCTTGACAGGGGAAAAAAGAAAAAGAGGCAATCGACTTTGAATATTCCACCTCTGTTCATGCATTTTTGTTGGCAAAGTCAAACCTCATACAATTTTAAGGGGTGTAAATCAGTGCACCATCAAACTTGCTTTATTGAATGATTTTCAACAATTCACCCTTCAAATATTAACTGAAAGGTGTTTTAGTAGAAGGTGACCTCTCTATAGCTTTCTTACTCTCTCTTTCTCGTGCTTTGAGGGTGCAAGGCCAGCCTTTAGTGCTTGAATGATGGTAACACTAGTCTTGAAAGATTTAGCCACAATTCCGCCGTCGATGTTGGTTGCAAACACGCTATTAGGGACTGACATAGTTCCCCCACTTGCATTCCGAATGCGGAAATAGCTATGCCGAAGTCGGTCTGATTGGCATTGTACTGATATTGGACAAGCTTTTTGGAGAATATGAACACGTCACTAGTTTTGAGGGTTGTCTTGAAGAACCCAACCTCAAGTGATTTGTACATTAAATAACATTAACATTGATACGCGACACACGATATGGTACAATACGTGCCGACACATCATTTCTCAAAAAATAAACAATTTCGGTATGTTAGGATATGTTATATATTAAATATATTATTATATATTCATGATAAATGATTATTTTTAATTGATTTAATTTAAATCCACAAATAAATAAATTTGATTCAAATCCACATATAAATAAATAATAAAAAGAGAGTTTAGAATGAATTTACACTAAAAACATTGCTCCACCTTTTGTTAATATCATTTTGAATTAACAAATTTAATCACATTCCATTCCAATAATTCATAAAACTTGGAGAAAAAAAAAAAGCAATCCATATTCCACCATTAAATTCAATAATTAACAATAAGTTGAAAAATAATAATAAAAAAAATTCACATTTTACCATCAAATATAACAATAAGACATTCATCTATATTGTCCACTCCTAATGGAAAAACAACACACTCCATCTCCGACTTATCAAGCAAAAGACTCGCAACTTCAAGCACCCCAACATATTTAAATGTGTCAAATGCATTTTTGCTAATATTCCACATTTGGGTCTCTCCTTCTACATATTGTCAACTTTTTCTTGGTAGAAGACGGATTGTTGTAAATGGAAACCAAATCCTCTACATATTTTGGAGTCATCTTATTTTTTTTTTTTCACAGAGTACACAAAGGAGTAAGTAGTCCGTTTTATCTCAACACATGATGAAAAAAAAAAGAGATTGTTCAAGAAATTTTGAAGCTATACTTTGAAGCATAGGTGTACATACGCCATGATTAACCCACCAAGTCTTAGGATTCATAAGATATTGATTTTAAATGGAATCAAAATTTCTAAAATCTCCATTTTTGCTTTTAAAATCTACATATGCCAAATTCACCTTGTTATGCTTATCCAAGTCAAGAAAGTATTTCCTAAGGTATTTTAATCTTTTTTAGTTGATCTCCTTATCTTTTTATGAAGAAACTCGAGTAGGATCTTCATTAAGTCACTAATCACTATAGCACATTATTTACTAAAATAATATAAAAATAGAAAACTATAATAAGCAAGAGGAGTATTATATTATCATGTAAAAAAAAAACGACTAATAAAGTCATCAACTCATACAATTTTAGAATTTATCCAAGATTCAAGGTATGAACCAAGTAATGAAGTGCAATTCTACTCCTAGTCAAAATGATCCATAAGAATTGTGTAAACCACCTCATAAAATGTATACTCCTCATTTAGCTTTTTCCTTTCATACACATATGTAACTTTCTTCACTTTTTCAATCATTGAACCTCACATGTCATAAACTACGTGAAGACAAGGTTTGTTGATATCGCATATTCTAAGGATGTCATAAGTATGAGTCATGAAGAAAAATATATAATCAATTGAATCCGTCAAAAAATTATTCAACACCTTCTCTTTGACAAATTTAGCCCTCTTTTGATTATCATCTTGATAGACATCACATTTATCACAAATAACCATGCCTTGTAAACCACTTTTTATTAGCTTAAACCTCCTAAGCATCACAATTATCGAAGCAAAATATATATCAATTACAGAAAGCAACTTCTAACAAACTCCTTATTTATTGCTAATCTCATAGAATGGTTCATGATAAAATGTTTGATTTGCGTAAACAATCTCTGAAATCCAAGTACATTCCTTTATAAACTACTTGATTGGTCTCAACATTTTGTAGAACAAATGTTATTCAAAGCTAGATTAAGGGTGTGCACCACACAAGGCATCCAAATAGTAGATGGAAATTCTTACTTAATGAGTTGTCTTGCACTCTTGCAAATTAAAGTATTGTTTGTAATTACTTGAATCACATTCTTATATCAAATTTCATTGACTACTTATTTCAATAAGTTAAAAATGAAATGTTATAATTTATTTCTCCCAAACAATCAACTGATTTTATAAATATAAGTTTTCCATCTGATTCCATCATAGAATTAATAAGTAGTCTCCTTTATGAGTTATTCCATCCAACACTTACAATACTTATGCCCTTCTCCCTTCACATGTTTTTAATAGGTGTACACAACCTGTCAATATTTGTCTTCTCTTTTTGCAACAAAGTGATCATCAACAAATAATATTTTGATCTTCACCAAAAAAAAAACAAATAATATTTCGATGGTACAAACCCCGCAATATTATGATTAGCAGCATAAGTGAAAGCGGATTGAAAGTAAGGGTTCCTTGCTAAGTTAAATGGCAAGCTCGCCCAATAAAACACCCTAGTAATCTCATAATCTAAATGTTCTCTGTTTAATGCTTTCTTAATTGATCTTCCACTCCCACTTCCAATCCTCCTTTTTTGAAGTCAAAGGATAAATCCATCCTACCATCATCACCCATAATTGAAAAGCTAAAAGAGGTAAGGGTATATTTTTAGGCGTGGTAGTCATTAATTTCATGACATCCTTGATTCAAACCTCTATTTAGACCGCAAGAGATGGACTAAAGATCGGTATGTTAGTAACGAGGATAGGCTGTGACTCAATTCTAGGGATTGTTCACAAGTCAACTAACTATTAAGAACAAGGCAACTTAGGATCAGGGTTCCAATAGACCAGAGTATTCGACCATGAAAGGACTGTCTAACCATAAGTATTGCTGTAGGCAATCACATGCCGTCACAAGTCAATGAATTGATGGGTATAGATTGATTTAGCTTAAGTATATATTAGTCATGAGTAATGCCCCACGATCAATGTACTGTCCATGAATGACCCTAATTCGATCTTGAACGACCATGAATTGGGGCAAGCTGATCAATTCTACTCGATTTCATGATAATCAAAGGTCATTCATGGATTTACCAAGCTCAACTAAAGTCATGCATAAAACCTTGGATAGGCGTCGAACTTAGTTCAAGTCTAGTCGCATGAGTTTGGCTAATGCAGCCTAACTTTCATATAGGTCGCACTAAGGCCATTTTCAATTGAAACTTAGCAGGGAATCGCGGTCCGATTAAGAATATTGACTGTGGATGTTATCAAGGCATTCCTTTCCAATTGAAATGATTTTAGTGAACCCATTAGTGCATTAATTGGAGAAATGTACTAATTTGAGGACATAGATTTTAATGGATCTAGAGGCGAGACCAATTTGACCTATTAAGATTTAAATTGAGATGAGACAAATTTTGGGAGGCCATTCAAAGGGTATAGGCGCCACTTTTGGGAAGACAAGGGGGAATGGATCCTTTTACCCTTCTTAAACCTAGCCAATAATTAAGAAGTTAAGTAGAGATCTTGGCCTTTGATCTTGGATGACGAACTTGGCAAGATGGAGGGCTAGGATTGCATCTCATCCTCCAAGTTTGAGGCCATCATAGTTAGGGCAATAATGCATTCAATAATGCGTTGGTGCATCAATGGTGATTGATCCCTTTCTCTTCAAGCCTCTCCTTCTTCCTTCAGTTTTCTCTTCTCTCTCTCTCTCCCTCCCTCCCTCCGCCCGCTCTAGCCAAACCTCCTCTTCTCTCCTCTCTCTATTTTTTTTTCTCTCTTTCTTTTCCTCTCTTTCTCTCGCCATTCACTTGCCCACCTAGTTGCCACCATTCGCCTAGTTGTTCGCCACTGCATTGCTACCGTTCGCTTGTCCATCGTTGCACGCTTATCTACTCATCCATTGCTAGTCATTTGCCATTCGCCTAACTACTGCCGTCCTCATGCCATGTTCCCCTTGAGCCATCGTCTATTTGTCATTCGTGTATCTCATGTCCTAGTTGTGGTAAGTATATTTCCCAAACGTCAATTAGGCCGTTGCATTACATAACTCGGATTTAGGTCCATTTCTAGTATCGTAGAGCCATCCTAGGTAGAGGAACTTATATGATTAATTTTATATGGTTTGCTCATGATATGCTTAAACTATAAGGTTTGGGAATGAGCGAGGAGTGAGCATGTGTTTGTTGAGATTGTTCGGGTTGGCGTGATTCATGGAAATAGTTTGTTTAGGTTTGGGTTAATACTTGATTTAATGAGGTTTATGCAAACGATAGGAATATTAAATTTCAGCAAAAGTACACCCAAAGTGCCAAACTTGGCACGGATGGATACTTAAGTACCAAAAGTTAGGAGAGTGACACTTAAGTGTCAAAATCGGAGCAAAATAGATTATGCTACTCCGGCCAAAATCTGGCCAAAATGCCGACGTGGTGATTTTCTAGTGAAGGAAGTGCAAAACGATGCCGTTTTGTATGCTGACATGGCTAGATAATACTTGGTGCTGATGTGGTAAAAAATTAATATCATTACAAATATTAAAAAGAGTTGAACAATGAAAGATGTCAAAGAGTTGAACAATGAAAGAGAGATGTCCTGAACCTAATAATATTAAAAATAAATATCAAAGAGTTGAACAATGAAAGAGAGATGTCCTGAACCTAAAAATTTATTAAACTAAATTTAAAACTAAATTTATTTAAAACATTTTAAAATAAAATAAAAATATTAAAAACCTAAAAAAAGGGTCGGCGATGGCGGGGAGGTGGCGATAGCAAGGGCTCAGCCCTCAATCGCTTGCCCCCCCTTTTTTTTAATTTTAAGTTTTTAAGTATTTTTATTTTATTTTTAAAATTTTTATATAAAATTAATTTCACTAATTTTATATTAATTTTTTTATATATATATTTCATGTCAGCATGTAAAAGGCGTCGTTTTGCACTTCCTTCGCAGGAAAATTGCCACATTGGTATTTTGGCCGGAATGGTACTTAAGTGATCCATTTTGCTATTTTTTTGCACTTAAGTGTCACTTTTCAAACTTTTGGCACTTAAATATCCCTTTGTGCCAAGTTTTGGCACTACAAGTGTCCGTACCTCTTAAATATCTTACTAATGCTTGGATTTCCTAAAAAAGTTGAAGGTTCGAATTTCACTTCTAGCCATGCTTGAGTGGGACAACCTTGTTATATATACATAGCAAAAGAGAGATTCAAATTGGAACATTGATCACCAAATTACCGGATTGGACAAGAAGTGAAGAGTCCCTTAGGAACTTAATTGACCGAATCGAATTTGAAATTGGCTTACAAAGCCTAAAAAGTATAAATTCTCTCTCTTTTTTTCTAAGCTCTCCAGCCTCATTTAGACACTTCACATTTCTCTCTCTCTCTCTCTCTCTTTCTCTCTGTTTTGTTTTGTTCTCCTTGCTTACTTGTGGCTCGCTTTCTCTTGTTCAAAAGCCTTGCAAACCTTGCTCATTCCTGACTCGCTTTTACTTGCTCGCCCTCGTTCATCTTTATTTTGAACCGTTTTATAACTCATTTTATTTTGATATACAAAATGAAATTAACAAAAGGAACAAAAGAAAAACAGGTTTTTGGTAGACCTGAAATTGGATCGAAAAAATAGGGCAGATTTCGAGGCAAATAGGGTAAGTTTCAAGTTTCAAATATAAAATCTGCTCACTCTGGAACCGATCACCCCTTCTCAAGAGTATAAGATAGCTAATGATTTATGGAAGAGATAGGTCGAATACATGGAATTAAGTAACTTTCCTAAACTAAGTCCTTATATAAGGAAGGATAAAATGAGTTTTGTTAAATTTGGAAACTCTTCTGCACTTACCAAAAATACAAATGGCGTTGATACGATTGAGAGTAATTTCCGGAATTGCTTGGCTTTAGAGTATTTTCTCCAATACAAGTCATCAGAGTTCGAAATCTAGCTGCCAAAAAATGGTACACTTAACGGACTTCTAGGGCTTGTTATAGTCAAATATGGATGTATATCCTCAGAATCCATATGCTTAATAAATCGTTGTGGATGAATAAGAAAATGTCTTTTTACAGAAAATCACGAAGTTTGTGAAACTTAATGTAATGAAAAAGTTGGATGGACAATTACGTGATGCTATAGGAGCACTATAGGAGCACCTAAGCATCCTAAGCATCTCTTAATGAGTTCATGGTGCTAAAACACAATTGAACTCATGCTACCTTTTAAATCCACTTTCTATTCTTGCAGAAAAAATACCTCCATTAGTATGATATCATACGAAGGAACTTCAAGGAAAGTGCTTACCTATGTTTACTGAGATATATAGGGTGACAATTATTGGAATATCGAAGTTTATATTGTGATATGAAAAAGTATAGGACACAACGCTACTCCAAGTTAAAGGTTTGATATACTTAGATGCATGCCAAACTACAATTTGAATAACATTAGTCTAATAAAATTAATAGTTTTTCTCTCTGGTCAATACACTATAATATAAGATGGGGCTTAAATTGAATTTATTTTCTGTCTGTCTGTCTGTCTGTCTCTCCCCCCCCCCCTTTCAAATGTTCCACATTGTTCTCTTTTGACTTGCCCTCCTCTTCCTTTGACAGTCAAACCCGGCTGCTTAATTAACAAATCGCAAGTGGTTGATTTCTCGTTAAGCCAGCCACTAATAATGACCATAATTTATATGTTGGAATCTGGCATTTGAAAATTAATTAAGAAAGCTGAAAATGCTCGATGCAATGCGAAACAACCGGTTGATGATGTGTGCTCCAAGATTAATTATAATTATTTGCACGTAAGCGAGCGCTCCAAGATTACTATATTCCATGGCTAGATCTTATTTTTAATTCTGAGTATTACGACCCTGTATGACATAGGACTATGGAACCGACTAGAATGAACGTAGACGTCTTCTCCGATAAAGTTCATGGGCATGGACAAGATACATTTTTAGCTTTTAATACTACCAAAAATACCAAATTGATACATCGGTGCAAAATTTTCCTTAGACTAATTTTGTGTCACTAAAAATTCAAAATTGATACACCCATATCATATTTACCCTAAACTGATATTTTCATGTCATATTACCTTTTTTTTGGCAAACATGTCATTTTACCCTTTAATTGAGGTAAATTTGGGATTTTTTTGGAATAAATATGGCATGAGTATATCAATTTAGGGGTAAATGTGGCATTGGCATACTAATTTAAGATGTTCATGACATAAAAAAATTAAATTTGGGTAAATATGCCTAAATGCACCAATTTGAGTTAAATGTGGGATGAGTGCACTAGTTTGGGGGATAAACAAGCTGTAGATGTACTAGTTTGGAATTTTTGATGATATTAACTCAATTTTTTATACATTTACCATTCGATAAGTGATATGTGCATGGGTTCAGCTATACAACTATCATTAGGCCTACATGACTAATCCAACTTAGAATGAGATAAAATTGTTTCCTCGTACTGATAGTGAATATTGTGAACAATTATATTATATATATATATATATATTAATATTATACTATTTGCGTTTCCCTTTTTGCTTACCTTATTAATTTCCAATTGAACGTATGGAAATTAGTTTTTTCATTATTCGATGGAGTTAGTTTATACCTTTTAAGCTAAAGAGAGAGAGTTTGAGGATATCTTCTAAGCTCCATTTGTTTCTCGAAAATAAATAATTTAAAAAATTAAAACTTTGTTTTTATATTTTGATCGTTTTTTTTATCAGAATTCATTTATCTAGTTTTAAAAAAATGAATTTATCAAGTAGGATATTTGCAGACTTGCTGGAATTCCTAGGCGGCAAAAGTTCTGCAGTATGGAAGGACGGAGAAATATTACAAACTGCCGCTATCTCCATTCGTGACATATTTCAAGGACTTTTACAACAAATTAGATAATTTATTTGGAAGAAATCTAATTTGAACATAAAATGTCACGATCAGAGGTAAACTATGAGTAACTTTAAATTGGAACGGATTAATCTTAGTTTGAAAAATAGCACCCATTGCAATTTTAGTCCTTAATCTATAGAAATCAATAGTTTATCACATAAACTTTCATGAGCAACCTGTCTCTAAATCCTTCTTTGAGTGGTGTCTCAGTTTTTCTTGTAGGAGGCGGGAAAAGTGGGGGTGAGCAATTGGAAAAGTTCAATCTTAAAATCAAATCGGATTGGTCTTATCCGATCAATTCCAAGCATGTTCACACAAGACTGATTTTTTTTTTTTTTTCAGGTGAAGACTTTAGGAATCATAATTGACTGGTTCGGTTCTCAATTTTATATCAAGAGCCATCAATTCTACTCAAAAACTGCCCTAACCGGTTTTGAACCAGTTTCAAGACCAACTCTTGGGCAGAGTCGGTTTTAGACAAGTTGAAACCAACTCTAAATCTTTTATTATTAAAAACGCTTTGTACTTTCCAAATTTCACTTTTCGTTCTCATATTGGCCCCCCTCTCTCTAGTCTCTCGCTTTATACTTTCCAATTTTCACTTCTCGTTCTCATATCACCCCCTCTCTCTAGTCTCTCCAACGGCGCCCTTAATCTTTCTCTTCTCGCCGACGCCGTTTACTCTCTCTCTCTTCGCAACCTCGCCTTTGTCTCTCTTTATCTCTCTTGGTCTTGCCAATGCCAACTGTGTCTCGTCTCTACTCTTAGCATTCTCCTGGTTTTTTGGGCAACTGGGCCAATTTTGCTGAGACATACTGTCTATTTTGCTTTAGGACTTATTCTTATGAGGGCAATTCAGATTTTTTTTTTTTTCATGGACAAAAAGGTGGGGAGGAGTGACCAACACAACGATCCATTGTGAACATTACCATCAAGGTGTCCCACAAACTTCCATAGAATACTCAATGCAAGTCATAACTACTTAATTTACCTGTAGATGTATGAGCTAATCATCCAACCCTATTGTGTGCTAGAGGCTTAAGCAAGTCCCTCACATGAGTTAGTAAATGCCCAAAATACAAATTCTCCAAAGCTTTACTCACAATTATCAATCAATAGTGATGTTAGTTTTGGAAGTTTTAGAGCCCTATCTTTGGAAGTTGGAAAGTTTTTTATTTTATGTATTTTCATTTCTTGCAAATCAAATCTTCTCGAATATACTCTTGAGTATATAAATATCCACTTTGGCTTAATGGAAATATATAACAATTTTACTTCAACATGTTATCAATGCCATCTAGGGCTCACACCCCTTTTCAACCCTTTACTTTCCTCTTCCTCTTTTTATTTTTTTATTTATTTTTATTTTTTTATTTTTATAATACTTATCTTTTCTACAAGGGTGGTCGGCATGGCTCTGGAAAATATCACCACCACCATGACTTACAAACCCATCTACTCTCTGCATTTGGTATGCTCACCACTTCCTTTCTTTGCATCTCATAGCATCTAGTTACATGCTATGGAAAATACAGATTATCCCATTTCTCAAGGGATAAAACCTATATGACCAAATCAAAGGGGCCCTCAAATGCAACCCAAGAAACTCTCTAGCAAGAAAAGGATTCTTCCATCATGAATCTTCCAATTACATCCCTCTCAAAATCGGTTTCACCTCTCATTCTTGAGAAACCAATCAGCCAAGTCATATGAGATTCTCTCAATGTCTCTTTTGGCTCAACTTGCACTATACCTATGCTTTCTCTTCATCTCAGTCTTTAACGTCTACACTAGAAATAGGATGAATCGGTTAGTAATTTCCACTAGCATGCTAGGTCCATTGTGGATGAGATAGGTGTTGTAGGCAAGCCTCTTGACTGTAGGATTTCAATGTTTACATCTTCTGTGGTCTCCAATCTAATCTCCCGAACATTGTTCCTACATAACTTGGCCATTTTGATCAATCTTGTTCACAGATCTTCAAGTTCTTCTCTTTAGCCACGAGAATATTAAGGCATTCCAAAAGTTGCAGATGTTGAAAAAACCTCTTAATATATTTTGAAGCAATGTTTATATTTCTGGTAATATTCATGCTGAAAGGATTCTTAATAACTAGAAAACCTACTTGAACAAATCTAGAAAGATGGGGAGTTCATATTGACTTTAAAGTATTAAAGTTTTGTATCTATAGAATCTACATCTCTATCATTGATAAATTTTCTTGGTTAGAATAGTTGATCATATCCAAGATGTGAGAAGCAACGTATGACATGGATATAATTAAGGGAACTACATAGATGTCAACAAGGTAAATGCCGGATATCAGCAAGGCAAATAGAGGATATCGACAAGGCAAAAGCTGGATATTAATAGAGTAATGTGATATATGAATATTAGCATAATATCTACTACCTGCAATGAAGTTCATGTCGCGATTTTCCAGATTATTAATTTGAGATATTTTATTTTCTTTCCTTTCCTTGAAAGCTAGTGATTTGGTATGAATTCTCTCTTTAAAAGATCTTTGATTAGTTTTAAAGATTATCTTTACTAAATATTTAGTCACGCAAGATATCTCGATTGATTGACAATCATCTCTAAGGCAAATTTTTTATCATAATTGAAGCACTCCACTTTTAAGAACCAAGATTTGATTGTATAGGCAACCAAATCAATGGCAATTTTAATTGATGAACCTTTTAACGGCTACCTAGTCTTCTCAACAATTGTCCAATGGATAGATTGGAAATCGATTCTCTTGAAAAATGTTCACATGGGAATCTTGGATGTTGATGAGTATAAAAGAAGGTGTCAAAAAGGGAGAGAGAGATCACGAGTTCACAATTCCAAATTTCAAGAGACCTTTGCTTATTTTCATTTGTCTTCCTTGAGCATACGATTGTAATCTTTTAAGAAGTGTTAGTAGTATTTTAAGTGTGGCCTTAGGTGGAGATAGCTTGAGGGTAAGCAATACATACTTTATGAAGAAGTGCTTGGGTATACACAAGCACATTAGATTATAACATTTTATTGATTGACTAGTAGAATTCAGCCAGTAAGCTATTAGTGTGTGAGAATGTACGTAAGCTTACACACCAAACTACTTAAGCTCCATGTGTATTGTCTTCTATCTCTCTACTCATACTCAAATGCTACTTGATAGATACTTTACATAACACTACTTGAATATGGGCAGAACTTCCTTATATTCATTTTTTGTTTCATCCTGTTACTCTTTATCAAACTTGGTTCCATTAATTCCACATTATTTTGCCAAGATTTTTTGATATTACCTATTCACCTTCTTCCAGGTGATATTGTTAGTCACCTTTAGCCAAACTTTGAGCCTTCCTCTTAGGCTAATTCTGCTATAGGTAACTTTGCTCAACGAGATTCCTCCACCTCATCCTTCACTCCTCTCGATTGTTCTTCTCTAGACGAGATCAATCTAGAGGTCGTAGGGTCGCGGTGATGGCTTTAGTCATGCTTATGGTGTGACAACCCGATTTTCGTCCACCTAAATAGTAGTGAATTTAAGTATAAATAATTAGGTGGCGTTGATGGGCACCGGTTAGATTTTAGATAATTATGGAATTTTAGGAATAACGGTGCTTGGCCTGTATATTAATCGTGAAATTTTAGTTTGTGTGTTTGAGTTGTCTACACGATCCTCGATTGCAAGTGTTTGTAATACGTGATAATTGGACACGGTTAGTGCTGAATTTCCAATGGCACAACCGCCTCTCGTTCTTTTTCTCTATTTGTATCTCTCCTCTCTCTTCCCTCCCCCTTGCCATTACCAAGTGGCAATCACTCTCTTCCTCACCAATGCATGACCATGCATGCATTTCTCTTCCACAAGAGGCCATCATGGCATTCCCTTTTCAAGGCAAATGATAGCCATCATCTCTCTCCCTCCCTCCCTCCCTCCCTTCTCCCCCACGATAGCCCCCATTTCCTCCAATACATGCCTTTGCATGCCTCATTCCCCAAAGACCATCATGGTCTCTTCTCCCTAAGGCCATCATTGGCCATCATTTCTCTCTCTCTTCTTCTTCTCCCTTTGTCCCTCATCCTCTCCACTTGACCCCCCTCCTCTTCTTATTCTTCCTCTTCTTCTTTCTCTCCCACTCTCCTCTCATTTCTCTTAGTGTCCCTCTCTCCTGAAGTTGAAGCTCTCTCTCTCATTTTCTCTCTCTCGTGCATTTCCCTCTCGCTTGTCTTTTTCTCCTTTCTCATGCTCTCTCTCTCTCTCTCTCTCTCTCTCTCTCTCTCTCTCTCTCTCTCTCTCATCCTGAAGCTCCTCCGCCTCCCAACTTCCTCCACCACGGCTTCGTTTTATTGTTTCGTGGGGGTTCACGCCACAAGAAGTGATGTCAAGCTTCGAGGAAGATCGAGCCGCGATTGTTTCTCTCCAGTTTGAATGACACCGCATCCATCCACCATTGTCAAGGCGAGTGGAATTCTAACTCTATTTATTGTATCGATTTACTTGTTGTATGGATTGATGAATTCTATTTTGGATTTGCTGGGTTGTTCATTGCATGTTGTTGTTGATTTAAATTTTGTCCCGTTAATTGGAATATTGATGTCTTTGTGAAATGATCGGGCTTTTGGATGACATGCATGCTACTGTGAGAAGTTGAGGGATTGTTAGGGGTGTATATGTCCTGAGTTGAGTGTGGCCTGGGCTTGTTTTTCGGTGGCTTTCGATTTGGTCGTGAGTCACGATGATTGTAAGAGTCGGCATGGTCGACGTTGTGAGAGTCACGAGTTTGGTTTGGTTGAGAGGTATGAGTTCTATCGAGTCTTTAGGGCGTTCGAGTTTAGCCGGGTTTGTTGTGGTTTGGTTTTGTCGAGGAATTGGTGAGACTCGGTTTGGATGGGGACTCGGTGCAGTGATTGGGCGGATCAAGGTCCTAGTGTGGTTCAAGTTTATTGAGGTATTGTGTCGTTCGGGTTCATTAAGGCTTGGTGAGGCATGGGTTAGTTGAAGTCTCGACATGGTTCGGGGTTAATTGAGGTCATGATGAGGCTTGCGCTTGTTGAGATTAAGCATGGATTGAATTTGTCAGGTCTTAGTGAGGTTGGGTCTCGGTGAGGCATGGATGATTGAGGTCTTGGACTTACTCTTTGATTGTAGTTATGATTGATTTTGGAAGTGTTGTAGGTTTGGATGAAACAAGTTGCGGTGAAGCTGGTTGTTTCAGCTAGGACTAGGAATACTAGGCTCTCATTCCCTGATGGAGTCTAGATAGTTGGTTTGAATATTGATTGTATGATCGGTTCTAATAGCGTTGACTAAAGGGTGAGCCTTGGATGCGTGATGGTATAGATGCTTGCATAAATGTGATGTGGTTGTTGATCACATGCTTGACCAATTACGCGTGAATTTGCATGCCTAAGATACTATTTAATGAATACTCTTGGACAGTGAACTGGTGATGCCCCATGGAGTTGGAGAGAAATTAAGGATGGCCAAGGATTAGCAAACCCTTGGATGCCTAGGGACAACGAACTCTAGATATCCCAAAGTAAGGATGCCATGGTCAGTAGAACATGAAGCCTGCGTGGGCCAGAGAGTGTATCAGCGTACACCATGGTGGATTGAGGGCGCATCGAAATTTCACTAGACAGGATTTTTCCTCCTCATGTGGTTCGGCGAGCGCATCAACCATGTGTCTTGGATGGAAACAAAAAGTGAAAACTAAAAGACGTGTGAAAGGTATGCATGTGCATGGTTGTATTGTTCTTTGAGATTGATAGATCATTATGACATAAGTTGAGATTGAGGGTCCATATCACACTTTGTTCTAGTTCATCAATCTATAGTGGGGATAGACCGAATCTAAAGGAAACTGAGTTGCGTATCTTAGATGGTTTTTCTTCATACATATAAGAGGTGAATCGTATCGTATAGCATTTCTGATATTTTATTGCTAGGTTTTAGCTCACTCTTGTGGTTGTTTACATTTTTCAAATACTTAGCCATGGATGCGATTCTTGCCACCCCAGTTGCATGCTACATCACCACTGTTGACTATAAGGGCACAAATGAAGGCTAAGTGGTTAGCTTGTAGGAGTAATATAACCCTTTTGAGCCCTTAATGTAACCCTATTATCACCCCCGTTATACATAATACAAGAAATGAAAGTTATTGCTTGTTTCTCTCTAGTGTTCATCTTTTATGATTGACATTTGCTTGATCTTTGAATTTGTTTTCCACATGTGCTAAAAAGTGAAAGATTAATATCTCGCGTTAGAAAGGTGACAAACTAGGATGCCACAGCTCTTTTTAGTATTAGAGCATAAGTTTACCCTTGGAGTGATAAGGTCCGCTAGTGGTAGAGGAGAATAGGACGGACATTTGCAATTTAAAACACTAAATACATGTGTTTGTTTTGTTCTTTTTTTTTTTCTAGAAACAAGTAACGTATGTTATTTATATGATATCAACAACATATGTTACTCATCAACTAGTTATTAGCAATTGATCACGTCTAATTTATGATCAATGTATGGAATTACCCTAACTTAAGATGAGGAGGACGAGTGGATCTACTTTTGGGAGGATCTCCTTCAGGAACAAATCCTTAAATAGAATGGATCCTCCAAGCGCTTGCTAATGTGGAAGCATTACTGAAAATGCAAGCTTAACAATGAGGAGGTGGTGGAGGTTGTGTACTAGGTTTGGTTGAACAATTCTTGAAATTGAACTTGCCTAAGTTCCTGGGAATGAGAGATCCTTGAGGAAGCTGAACAATAGACATATGGTATGGAAAGAATCTTTAAAACTGAACAAATGTTGATAAGATAACCTTGGTGGAATACTAACTTAAGAAAAATGCTAAGCATTGGTGGAGAGTGTCAAAGGAAATTTTATTTATGGTTGATGTTGAAGTGGTTTGGAAAACCTTTATTAGGGTATTTTATGGAAAGTACTTTTCTAACTATGGTAAGAATAAGAAAATAGAAGAGTTTATATAGCTAATTTAGAACAATTTGGTAGTAGACCAGTATGAGGCGAAATTTGTAGAACTTTCTATGTATACCCCTCAATTGATTGAGAATAGGGAGGATAAGGCCAAGAGATTTTTGAATGGTCTAAAGCAAAGATAATGAGATAGTTAGTACCTCTCAACATAAGGGATTATTATAAACTCTATGGGAGAGCCCAACTCATGTAACAAGGGTTGATTAGGGAAAAGACTGAGGTAGGGCATTAAGGAAGGTTGAGTAACCAAAGTGATCAAGGTAATCTTCGTTGTGAGAAGATGGCTAATCGAGTGGTGAAGTTGCCCTACAACTCAAACAAAAGGCATAATTTTGGAGGCTATATAAGGGCAAGGAATATTCAAACCATGGGACAGAATTAGCATCCGGGTAGTCCTTGTCATTGGTGTGGTAGATAGCATGGAGGTGAACCATGTCAAGTTTTAAGGAAATATTTTGGATGTGGACAACAAGGCTGCGTAGTTAGGGATGATTATCCATAAGTAGGACAACAAACATGTAATATGCCAGTACGACGACCACAACAACCTTTAGGCGGTGCATCTCAAGGAAATTACAAAGGCTATTAGTTCGGGATAAGTACACTAATGGTGCCATAAGTTGTGTACGGCGCTCACTTTGGTGCCAAAAGTTTCCGTCGGATCACTTAAGTGCCAAAAAATTTGAAAAACACTCACTTTGGTGCCAACACCGACGAAATTGGCTGGAAATTCGACGTGGCCTTTTTTTTATTAATTTTTGACACCGACGTGGCTCGTCGAGAGTTGAGTCGGCATCCAAACACCAAAACGATGTCGTTTGGTATCTTTCCCCCAACTTTGAAACCCTAATCCCCAAATTGAGAGAGAAGGAAGGCTCGTCTTCGCGTCTTCTTCTTCCTCGAAGACCCACATCAGCAATAGCACCGGCACGGCACTAGCAACAGCACCGGTAGCACACCAGCAACGACACTAGCAACGCACCAGCGATGAGCACACACCAGCCCCCCGACCCATCTTCTTCCTCCTCCTCCGCCGGCCTCGCCTTCGATTTTTCCTACAACAATTTCAGTCTCTCCTCACTCACCTGGTCGAGCAACTACAATGATGGCTGAGCGACAGTGGCCGAGTAGCGACGGTGGCCGAGTAGCGACGGTGGCCAAGCGACAGCAGGTGAACGACGGTGGTTGAGCGGCGGAAACCCTAATTTTTCCCCATGTGAGCTAAACGGCGTCGTTTCCATGAAGCCATCCATGTAGGATGGCAAAACGACGTCGTTTTCTTAAGGAGGACCGAAAATGACGTCATTTAAAGGCCTATTGATTTTTTTTTTTAAAAAAAAAAATCATTTTGGTCAGAATCTTTCGCCAGTGGCCGGAATCTTTCGCCGGTGGCACCAAAGTGAACGTTTTTCCTCCGATTTGCCACTTAAGTGATCCGACGGAAACTTTTGGTACCAAAGTGAGCACCGTACATAACTTATGGCACCATTAGTGTACTTATCCCCCATTAGTTCAAAGAAAAGTTTATGTAGTCACTCAAGAGGAAGCTAAGGCTTCAAAGACCGTCATAACAATTATGCTTTCCTTATGTAATTAAAAGGCCTATGCATTATTTGATATTGGTGCCATGCATTCTTTCGTGTCTATAAGATTCATAGGATGTAGAATGAAACCTAAGTCGCTTGAGGTACCACTTAGTGTGTCCATGCCATTAAAGGACATAGTTTTATCAACTTTGGTGGGTAAGGATTATTAGATCATTGTGGGTGGACAAAACCTAATGATAGATTTAGTGGTTTTATGCATGTAAGATTTTGATGTCATCACAGGAATGGATTGGCTTCGTAAGGTACAAGCCAATGTGGATTGTTATAAGGAAATAATCCAATTCAACCTTGTAGATCAACTTAGCTTTGAATTCTTCATAAACGGGACGAACCTGTCTATAACCTTTATTTTGGCACTTGAGGCCCATAGACTTCTTGATGATGGATGTCGAGGACTTTTAGCAACAATGAATGATTAGATTAAAGTAGAAGCAAAGCTTGAGGAAATTCTTGTGATCCAAGAATTTCTCCACATATTTCTTGAAGTTACCGGGATTACCATCGGAGCGCGAAGTTGAATTTGTAATTGAGCTAGCACCTAGAATAGAACTCATTTCAAAGGCCCCATCTAGAATGGCTTTAATGGAATTAAAGGAGTTAGAGGTGAAATTACAAGAATTGCTGAATCAAGGATTTATTCAACCTAGTACAAACCATGTGGTGTGCCAATGTTGTTTGTAAAGAAGAAGGACAAATCATTGCACCTTTTGCATTGACTTTAGGCAATTGAACCAAGTCACATTTTAGAATAAGTACCTATTGTTGGGAATAGATGATCCATTCGATTAATTGCAGGGACCTTTAGTATTTTCAAAGATTGGTTTAACATTGAGCTATCATCAATTAAGGATTAAGAAGGAGGACATTCCTAAGATAGCTTTTAGGACTCGATATGGACATTATGAATTCCTAGTTATGCCATTTGATATGACTTATGCACCCGCAACATTTATGGACCTAATGAATAGGGTGATCAAACCACTCTTGGATCAGTTTATAATAGTTTTCATTGATGATATCCTAATATATTAGAAAGGACCAAAAGAACACGAACAACACTTAAGGACTGTGCTTTAGACCCTTATAGAGCACAAGTTATATGCTAAAATTTAGTAAATGTGAATTTTGGTTAGATTCAAGTAATATTCTTGAGTCATATAGTAAGCGAAGGAATATCGGTGGACAAAGTTGAGGCGGTGATAAATTGGCCAAGACCAACGATGGTGACCAAGATTTGTAATTTTTTAGGATTAGTAGGATACTATAGGAGATTCATAGGAGGATTTTCACATCTAGCTGGTCCATTAACTCAACTGACAAGGAATGATAATAAGTTTGAGTGGAGTAAGGAATGTGAGCAATGTTTTCAAGAACTTAAAAGAAAGTTGACTATGGCGGACTTGTGGTATGTAGTGATGCTAGTCCACAAAGGACTTGGTTTTATTCTGATGCAACATGGAAAGGTTATTGCTTGTGCCTCAAGACAATTAAAGCCATATGGGTTGAATTACCCAACCTATGATCTAGAGCTCACAATGATAGTGTTTGTATTATAGTTATGGAGACATTATCTATAGGAAAATAAGTTCAAAATCTATATAGATCATAAGAGTTTAATGTGTTTGTTCTCTCAAAAGGAGTTGAACATCAGACGAACATGATGAATGAAGTTGCTAAAGGATTACGACTGTGAGATTTTGTATCATCCAAGAAGGGCAAATGAGGTAGTGGATGCTTTCAATCAAAATTCGACATTAGTAATGGCAAGTATGATGGTTAATGAATAAAATCTTATGGAAAAGATTTCAAATGTTGAATTCAAGGTTGAGATAGATGGCCTTTATGAATGTAGTAGCTACTCTTAGGATTGAGCTATAAATTATACATAAGATCAAGGCCCTATGATAGTTTGACCCAAAAATATTAAAGATACGTGAAGAGACGTTTAAAGGAAAGAAATTGGATTACCAAGTAGCACATGATGGAATAATGAAATTTCATGGGCATTTATGCGTACCTAACAATAGGGAGTTGAGAAATGAGATTTTGTTAGAAGCACCTAGAAGTAGTTATAACATTCATCTTGGAGGCACGAAAAGGTATCGAAACTTTCGTCAGTATTATTGGTGGAATGGGAAAGTGAGGAGAAGATCATACATTGTTGTCCATATCCTTTTGATTGATTGATTAAGTATCAAAATTTTGAGGATGAAATTTCTTAAGAGGGGAAGATTTATGATGACCCGATTTTCATCCGCTTGAATAGTAGTGAATTTAAGTATGAATAATTAGATGGCATTGGTGGGCATCAGTTATATTTTAGATGATTATGGAGTTTTAAGAATGATGGTGCTTGGCCCATATATTAGCCAAGAAATTTTAATTTGTTTGAGTCGTAGATGCGATCCTCGATCGCAAATGTTTGTGGTACGTGATAATTGGACATGGTCGATGTCGATTTTCCAAGGGCATGACTACCATTTGTTCATTTTCTCTCTCCATATCTCTCCTCTCTCCTCCTTCCGCTACCACCAAGTGGTGGTCCTTCTCTTCCTCATAAATGCATGCATTTCTCTTCCCCAAGAAGCCATCATGTCCTTCCCATTCCAAGGCAAATGATTGCCATCATCTCTCTCTCCTTCTCCCCTACAACAGCCCCTATTTCCTCCAATGCATGCTTTTGCATGCCTCATTCCCAAAGGCCATTATGGCCTCTTCTCCTTGAGGTCACCATTGACCATCATTTCTTTCTCTCTCTCTATCTTCTTCTCCTCCATCTCTACTTCATCCTCTCCACTCAGCCCCACTCCTTTTCTTCTTCTTCTTCTTCTTCTCTCTCTCTCTCTCTCTCTCTCTCTCTCTCTCTCTCTCTCATTTTGTTTCTTTCGCTCATTTGCCTCTCACTCGTCTCTTTCCCCTTTCTTGCAGTCACCCTCTTTCTCTCTCTCCCATCCTAAAGCTTCTTTTGTGACATCTTGAATTTTTCAGTTCAGTTTTCAATTAAATAAATTGGGCCTTTAATCGACGCGTTTATAATGCTATTTTCAGAGCTGATCACTCCTGAGATAACTAAATTATTTGAGGAAGTCATTCAGAAATTTTAATGCAATAGACTTGAGGAATTCGACCATGAATCGATTACTCAACTGTTCTTATCTGCAAAGATCATTACGGCACAGTTAAAAGTCGATTAGAGATCAAAGATAGGTCGATTCGACCGAGATGTGTGGCTAAACGTGGGTGATTCTACTAAATTATAAAATTCTCGTCGACCGGCACTAGACTGATTTTTCTATCGTTTTGTTATCTTATGTTCATATTTGAAACTTCGATATTTTCATGATCACTGAGAGTCGCTAATGTGTCGAAGAGGTTCATTGTGGCTCGAAGAAAATTGACCACGGGTCATTTGCACTAATAATTTCTGAAAGTTACCCAGTAGCCTAGGTCACGCTAAAATTGCGCCAGATTGAAATTGACCACGAATTTGCATCCAATTTCAAAAATTGAAGTTCTATCATGTCATGAGTCATTTTAGAAATGTTGACTTAGTCTTTGAAGATTTTTTTGCAATCGAGGTTTTGGTGGAAAAAAGTCAACATATGGCCATTTTCGACTGGGAAACTCCGAGAATATTTTTTGATCGTGAAATTGGGATGCAAGTAGGATCTACCGGCGAGAGAAAATACCAATTTGATCGAGAATTCGACGATTGAATTTCTAGAAGTTGAATTGAGTGAATTCGAGGAGGAATTGAATGGAAATTAAGCCAATTCCAATCAAAATTCGTATGCCCATGGTGTATGACTTTGGACCTTCTCAATTGGCTTCCAAGACAAGCTTAGTGGTTGCAAATTGCTGAGAAAAGTGGCTGGGATTGATGGGGCCTTCCAAGGGGACCAAGAAGATGAGAATGAAGGCTAAGTGGTCCCACCAAAGCCAAGTTGTTCCCTTCCTCCTTCTTCTCCTTCAACCAGTCGACCCCTCCCTCCATTCCAGCCGTGTGAGCTTCCAAGAAACCACGCGAAAAAGTATAGGAAATTAGTCAGCAAGCCGCCATAGCAGCCCCCGTCACCACGTCACGTTGCTTGCCCACACGCGCGTCCTTACACCGTCCGTCTGCATCACACGCCAGTTCCACCTCCTGTTCATGCCTAGCAAGCTGTCAAGGTCGCCGAAACTCACCACCACCACTGTCCAAGCTCCGCCTACCCTTGCATGGCTTGCTGTTGCCACCACCAACCTTCCCTCACGGTTTCTAAGCCAACTCGCAGCCATCGATCAACCTCTTTAGCCACTGAATAGAACCAAACCGAGTGGGTCTCACAGCCACTGTTTGGCCCGTTTCCGAGCTCTTCTCAACCCCGCTTGGTGGTGCCACTTTGGAGTTTGTGGACCGCCTCTACGTCCCCATCATTTTGGTCCAAGCGGATCTTTAATCAAGTGAGTTTAACTCACTAATCATTGCTTAGTAATTTAATGATGTTTAAGGGTTGATTAGTTTAGACTAAGTATGGATTAGATGAATAGTTAAAATAGATTAGCAATTTAATTAATCGTTATTGCATGTTAGGTGGTTAGAGTAGTAATTAGAGCCTAGATAAGCTCTAGTATTTATCTAGAGTGGTTCAGAAATTTTACAAGCCCGTCTTGGCTTTTAATTAGGCTTTTTCGGCCTAAGTTGCTAATTTTGGTATTTATTGACATTTAATAATTAATTTTTACAATTATTTAATTAATTATTATTTTTCAAAAATTAAACCGGGATAGCCGGTGACCGGAATTTTATGCTTTTTGCAATGGTGTGTGGTTGAATTATTTATTTGACCGGTAATTTGTGTTGATTGGGTGTGATTTGCATTTTTGGGTATTTATACCAAAATTTATTAATTTTAGTATTTAAGTAGAAAATCACCGGGCATTAGTTTACAGCGCCAAAAATGTGTTTGTGGACTACTGAAAATAGTGGGATTTTATAAAGTAAATATATTATATTTTTGGCTCAGACCGATTGTGTACCCACACACAATTATTTTTATTGGGTATTTTTAACACGAGGAAAATAGGCCAAGATATTACTTAAATTAAGGAATTGAAGTGTGAGGCACAATGTCATTGTTCGTGGGTAAATAATCGTGTGATGGTTTATAGTTGTAATAAGATGACTATTGAAAGATGAAGTGACGTATGTTGTGTGTGTTGATATAGGATGGGTTAAGAAAACCGCCGAAGCAGGCTGTGTCTATAGGGCCGTGATTAACCGCCAAAGCAGGCTATGCCTATAGGGCCGTGATTTACCGCCTAACTTGGAATAGGATGTGCCCATCGGGCTGTGATCTATCGCTAAATATTTAGTAGGTCGTGCCCTTAGGCCGTGATTAATAATTGGAATGAGTGAACGAAATGACTGTGTGATGGTCATGATGACATGAAATCGACTAGGTCGATTGATCGATGAGTCGATCTGGTGTGATGAGTTTATTTGTTGATGTGATTCAATGAAAAGTACTGACGTGCAGGAAGGAACTAAGGTAAAGGTAAGTCCTTTGGCTTGTGCTTGTGCTTAGACAGCCCTTGGGGCGTATTTTCTTCCTAGTCGAGTCTTAGGGGGTTGAATGCTAAGACATTGTCCTACCCTGTTGTGGAATAACAATTTCAAGTCCCTAGATGGCAGCTCCTCCCAGCGTTTTGGTCAATTGAAGAAGGTTTCCGATTCATGGGCACCCAAGAGGTTTGGTCTATGAGCTCGTGAATTCCGTGGTTTGGGTTGATGAGGCTCTACTCCATAAGGTACCTCATCAATTCATATCATGGTATTGCCGTGAGCAGCATGGACAAAGAGAGGGGTCCCATATCGGAATCTTGAGATACTTGTGTATGTGCTGGAGGTTGCTTTTGGGAAAGGCATAGTAGATTCCCCTGAAGGTTTGATGGTAGACTTGGTGGACCCGGATCTTGAAGGTCCAAGAACTTTAGTGTATTTGGAGGAAGGCTCCAATGTGAGTGAGGAGGTGGAGGAAGAGGATCTGTAGTTTTATAAACCCCCATGTTTTGCAGACCTTGTTTTTATAGACTGGTTTTGTAATGACACGGCTTGATATGTATATGTATATATAAGCGTGTTATGGTTTTTAGTTCGAAAAATTGGGAGCCCTGCTTTTCTATCCCATCTTGTTGTTGTATGGAGATTATTTATTTGCTTTCGCATGCGTATTAAAATGAATGGGCCGGCAATGCATCTTGGGACGTCGCTATTTAATTGACCAAGAGGAATGAGCATACGCTTGGAGGATCGGGCGTGACAACTTTGCCTCTCAACCTCCTCCACCATGGCTCCATTTGTTGTTCCATAGGGGTTCATGCCGTGAAGAGTGATGCCGAGATTTGAGAAAGGCCAATCAATAATCGTTTTCTCCCATTTGAACGACACTGCGTTCGCTCGTCATTATTGAGGTAAGTGGAATTCTAGCTCTCTATATTGTACCAATCTGCTTGCCATGCAGAATGATGAATTGGTGTTTGGATATTTTGGGTTGTTTGGCTCTTGGTGTAGTTGTGAGTTGCGATGATCACAAGAGTTGGTGTGGTTGGTGTTGTGAGAGTCACGGTCTGGTTTGGTTGAGACATAAGTTTCGAGTCTACCTCAGTTTCGGTGAGGCTTAAGTTTTATCGAGTCTTGAGCTAGTCCGGGTTTAGGTGTATGTCTTGTGGTTAGGTTCCATCAAGGAATCGATGAGGCTTGATTTAGATGAGGACTTGACGTGGAGGTTCGGGTTGATTGAGGTCCTGGTATTGTTCGAGTTCATTGAGGCCTTGTGTGGTTGGTGTTCATTGAGGCTTAGAGAGGTTCGGGTCTTTTGAAGTCTTGAAGTGGTTTGGGGTTAATTGAGGTCACTGTGAGGCTCACACTCGTTGAGGTTAAGTGTGGATAGAATCTATCGGGTCTTAGTGAGGTTTGGCTCCTAGTAAGGCACTAGATGATTGAGGTCTCAGACTTGCTTGTCGGTTGTAGTTACGATTGATTTTGGAAGTGTCGTAAGTTTGATGAACCAAGTTATGGTGAAGCTAGTTGCTTCAACTAGGACTAGGAATAATAGGTTCTCCTTCCCTAATGGAGTCTAGACAGTTGGTTTTAGATATTGATTGCATGATCGGTTCTATTAGCATTGACTAGAGAGCGAGTCCTTGGATGCATGATGATATAAATCCCTACATAAGTGTGATGTGGTTGTTAATCACATGCTTAAACTAAGATAACTACATGTGAATTTGCATGCCTAAGATATTGTTTAATGAATACAATTGGACAATGAACAAGTGATGCCTCATGGAGGTGGAGACAAATTCGGGGATGCCAAAGGACAACGGACCTTGGATGCCTAGGGACAACGAACTCTAGGTGCCTCGAAGTGAGGATGCCATGTTTAGTGGACCATGAAACTTGTGTGAGCTAGAGAGCATACTGGCATACACCATGGCAGAATGGAGTGCACACCAAAATTCCGCTAGATGGGATTATTCCTTCTTGTGTGGTTTGGTGAGCAAATTAACCATGTGTCTTGGAGTGGAAACAAAAAGTGAAAACTAAAAGACATGTGAAATGTGCTGTGTGCATGGTTGCATTATTCTTCGAGAACGATACATTGTTATGCCGTAAGTTGAGATTGAGGGTCTAGATCACACTAGGGTCTTGTTGTTCTAGTTCATCAGTCTTTAGAATAGTGGGGATAGACTAGGTCTAGGGGAAAGTGAGTTATGTATCTTAGATGGTTTTCCTTTGTACGTATGAGGGGCAAATTGTATGGACACAATTCTTGTCACCCTTATTACATGCCACGTCGCCTTAGCTAACTACGAAGGCGAGAAGGCTAAGTGGATAGCCTATGGTAGTAGTATAACTATTTTACCCCCTAGTGTAGCCCTATTATCATCCCTAGAAATTAAAGTTGTTGCTTGTTTCTCTCTGGTGTTCATCCTTTATGATTACTGTTTACTTGATGCTTGAATTTGTCTTTTGCATGTGTTAAAAAGTGAAAGATTTATATCTCGCATTAGAAAGATGGCAAACTGGAACGTCACACATGGTGTTTAACAAGATTAGTTATGGTGCACCATATATCAACACACAAATCACATTATTGCCATATGCTAGAATAAACCTCTTAGTATGCCGTATTACCTACCTTCTACACATACCCCTTTATATATTTAATCTTATCAACCCTTTTATTCTTCCAATGCTAGCAGCTTGAGCCATGCCCTTTCCCCTCTTTTACCTCCACCCACCACACCTCCCTCCAACACCCTACCTTGGTACCTTGACATGGGTGCCTCCCACCATGTCACGCCTGATGTGCAATCCCTTTCTTCCTATGAAGCTTGTAATGAATCGGATCAACTATATGTGGAAAATGGTAAGTATCTCAAAATCACTAATGTTGGTACTATTCTATTCCTTCCTATATTTTAATTCTTTCTTTACATTTGAATAATGTTCTTCATGTCCATGATATCTCTAAGGGTTTACTTTCGGTTCAAAAATTCATGACTGACGATAATATCTTCTTTTAATTTTATCCTACCCACTTTCTAGTTAAGGATCTAGTGAGCAAGGTAGTCTTCTTTTCAACCCAAGTAGTGGTGATCTTTATACCATATTGCAACAACATTCAATGCCTACTGCTAGTATTGCAGAATTGACTTCCACGAATGGCTAGCATCAGCATCTTGGCCATCCCCATGAGCATCTCTTATAGTTCATGAACAAAGAGAATAATTTGCTGTGTTAATACACATGGTTGAGTAAGTTTTGTACTACTCCTATTAGTCGCAACGCTAGTCATTGGTCCTTAGGATTGTCTCTAACTCATAGTTTGTTTTCGTTGGATTTAATTTGGGATAAATACAACAGAAGTGTCATAATTTTCATACGATACTTACTTGAGTGTCATAATTTTTTTTCCGCTTGCTTAAGTGCCATAAATTTAAAAATATTGATCACTTAAGTGCCATCGGCAATTTGCCTAACCAAAAAATCCAATGTGGATGCTAGTTAGCCTACATGACTTTGCTAGTGCTAACGTAGACATATTTTTTAAACTTTTTTCTTTTTCTTTTCCTTCTTTTTAGTGTCGACAAGGGTCACTAGCGATGCTTGCCAACTATGAAAGCCTCGCCTTGATCGATGTCACCATGAAGGCCCTAGGCAAGGCCATCATGGCCTTGCCAGCCATAGGCAAGGTTGCCATGGCCTTGGGCGAGGCCTTCTTGGCCTCGTTGACCTAAGCAAGGGCTTTCATGGCCACACAAACTAGGGGTGAGGCCTTCATAGCCAATGAGGGTTGCCAATGACCTTCGTTAACGCAAAAAAAAAAAAAATGAAAAGAAAAAGGCAGTTAAGTGTCATTGTAGGCATATAGTTGAAACCAGTTTAGTATTATTGACTCATGGCTCCATCCCTTAATAATACTGGTACTACAAAATCGAAACGACAATGTATCTCATCAACCTGATGCCACCCAAGGTCAATACTTGACCTCCCCATTTCAAATAATTTACAATCACCCTTTGAATTATTCTTTCTTAAAAATCCTTGAGTATTGCTATCTTCCATATCTACGCCCTTATAACACCCATGAGATGGATTTTCACTTAGTTCCTTGTATTTCTTGGAATACAATCCCTCTTGCATAGGGTACTGCTACTTTGACCTTATCATAAATCATTTATATATTGCTCAACATTCATGTTTTCCCTTGACAACTTTCTTCATTCTTAACCCATCACCTAATTCATCATTTTAAATGCCTATCCTAATATCATGGGTTTTGGCACCAATTGACATTCCTCCTCATACCATTATCATAGACTCCAACACTAGCTCTAATAGTGTCATCCAATATCAATTTATCCACCTCCCCTACCCTAAGAACTAGGCCTCTCCATGAACTAGGCCTCTCCACCATTGCCACCTCCACCCCCTCTCGGCCAACTTGCACTTGCACCATGCAACTTCACTCTCATTCTCCTCAAATTAATAAAGCCACCACCCCTCTCACTGAACCAACCTTATTCAACCAAGTTAACAAAATCCCTAAGTGCCGTGCGACTATAATTGATGAATTTAATGCCTTATTGAAAAATGACTCATGGTCTAGTCCCTTGCATTTCCTCCATGAATCTCATGGGGTGTAAATGAGTTCACAAAGTCAAGCTCCAAGTGGATTGTAGTCTTGAGCACTATAAACCTTGCCTTATCGCTAAGGGTTTCCATTAGCAGCAAGGCTTGGATTATACAAAAACCTTCAATCCAGTCATGAAGATTACCATTGTTTGCTCCATCTTGTTGTCTCTCAAGGAAAGTAAGTGTGACAAATTGGATGTACACAATGTCTTCTTATGCGGGGTTCTTTTTTAAGAGGTGTACATGGAGTAGCCCCCTACAATTGAGGACCTAAGTTGTTGTGACTATATATGTAAGTTGCATTGTTCTTTATAGGTCTTAAGCAAGTTTAGAGAGCTTGGTTTTAGCGTCTTTCACAGTTTTTATTGCATTTGGAATTCTCAGCGTCATAGACAAATTTTCATTATTTATTTATTGAAGAGGCATTGATGTCATTTATTTTTTTTATCTAAGTTGATGACATTCTAGTTACATGTAATGCATCTTCTACTATTAGTGCAATCTTACATAAATTGTCTACAAAATTTTCCATTAGGATCTTGGTCCACTGCACTTCTCCCTTGCGATAGAGCCTGTCCCTCACTTTAAAGGATTGCTTCTCTCTCAAGGATGTAACATTGATGATCTTCTTCACCAGGTTAGATGTTTGAGTGCAAGCCTATTTGAACAGCTATGGCCAGGACTATAAAATCATTTGAGAAAGGGGTGCTTTGATGTTTGATCCTACTCTATATAGGTCTATAGTTGGTGCCCTCCAATATGTGACATTGACAAGATCAGATCTCTTCCATTGATAAAGCTTGTTAATTCATTCATGCATTGATTAAAGACAATTAGCATATAGTGAAACACATCTTGTGCTATCTAAAACATACAAGGCCATTTGGTTTGCTTCTTTCCCGATCCATTGGTACTTGCTTGCAAGCCTTTTCCGATGCGAATTAGGCTAGTAGCTCTTATGATAGGAAGTTGATTGGAGGGTATGCTATTTTTCTTAGTCCTAACTTAATCTTTTAGGTTGTATTTGATAGTTAGGATGAAATTTAGAATAGAATAAAATTTATCTTCTCTTGCGTTTGATGTCTACTCAAGATAAGATAAAGTCAGATATAATGGGATATAAGCCGAATAAAATTATTACATAGGGAGGTGAGATAAATATTAATAGGATTTATAATATCCATACTAATATCCATAATAGGAAAGTTATTTTTCTCAAATAACTTCTTAAATTTAAAAAAATTGAAAATATATTTATATATAAATAATTTGAATTCTAATATAAGAAATTCAAAACAACAAAAAATGACAATTTAGTTTTTTAATTTAATATTATTTTTATTTATATATTCGACTTTAATTCTATATCATAATATAAATGTAATATATAAATATAAGCATATATTCATATTTATTGCATATTTTAGGTATATTAGCACAACTTACTATTTAATAAAATTTTATTAGAGAATAATGGAATGAGGAAAAAGAAATAAAAAATTTAAATAATAAAAAAAGAGAGGGAAAATAAAGTAAAATAAGAAAATAAAAGTAAAATAGGCAAGAGTGCTGTGGGACATTTTTACCATCTTTCTTTGTGAAATTTTAGGTTTTTTACATTGATATGCCATTTATATAAAAAAATATACATGATATAATGTGGATATATCTTATTTTATTATTGCGATTCATCAAATAATGGATATAATATAACGAAATCTCTATATTTCAAATCCTATCATATTTTTTTTTTCCTGATTAGAAATTCAGACGACTAAACATAGACTTGGAGTTCTGAAAAAAACAAACCATAGTGCGCTCTTCCACATAATCTAAGCACAAAGTCCTTGCCAATGTTGAAGCTAAACTCATCTACCTATAGTCACTCTTTCAATAGCTTGGATTCCCTCTTTAAGGTCCTACCATTTTTTATTGTGACAATATTGGCGTCACCTATCTATATGCAAATCCAGTTTTCCATTCATATCAAACATCTTAAAATTGACTTCCACTTTGTATGTTATTGTGTTGCAAACGATAGCTTGGTGTATAGTTTATGTTGATAGTTGACCAATTTGTTGACACACTTATGAAAGCTCTTCCTACAACATGTTTTAATTTTTTTCAAGACAAGTTGAAAACTCACAATCTCGACTTTTCCACTTGAGGGGGGTGTATCAACCAAATCCAAGGTTATTGATTTTTGAAATTGTAGAACCCAATCTTTGGAAGTTGGAAAGTTTTCTATTTTATGTATTTATTTTCTTACAAGCAAATCTTCTAAAATTTACTCTTATGTATATATATTTACTCACCAAAGTTTAATGGAAATATATAACAATTTATACTTCAACTATAGACCTACTCTATATAGGTCTATAGTTAGTGCCCTCCAATATGCGACATTGACAAGATTAGATCTCTTCCATTGATAAAGCTTGTGTTATTCATGCATGCATTGATTAAAGACAATTGGCAAATAGTGAAACACATCTTGTGCTATCTAAAACATATGAGGCCATTTGGTTTGCTTCTTTCTCGATCCATTGATACTTGCTTGCAAGCCTTTTTTGATGCGAATTAGGTTGGTAGCTCTTATGATAGGAAGTCAATTGGAGGGTATGCTATTTTTTAGGTCCTAACTTAATCTCTTGGGCTATATTTGACAGTCATGATAAAATTCATAATGTGATAAAATTTATCTTATCCTACATTTAATGTCTACTCAAAACAGGATAAAGTCAGATATAAGAGAATATAAGTAAAATAAAATTATTACATATGAGAGGTGGGATAAATGTGGATATGATTTCTAATATCTATAATGGAAAGTTATATTTTTCAAATAACTTCTTAAATTTTAAAATTTAAATTATATTTATATATAAATAATTTGAATTCTAACATGAGAAATTCAAAACAACAAAAAATGATAGTTTAGTTTTTTAATTTAATATTATTTTTATTTATATATTCGACTTTAATTTTATATCATAATATAAATGTAATATATAAATATAAGTATATATTCATATTTATTGCATATTTTAGGTATATTAGTACAACTTACTATTTAATAAAATTTTATTAGAGAATAATGGAATGAGGAAAAGAAATAAAGAAAAGAAAATAATCAAAAAAAGAGGGAAAATAAAGTAAAATAAGAAAATAAAAGTAAAATAAGCAAGAGTGCTGTGGGACATTTTTACCATCTTTGTTTGTGAATTTTTAGATTGATATGCAGTTTATACAAAAAAAAAATACATAATATAATGTAAATATATCTGATTTTATTATTGTGATTCACAAAATAATGGATAGGATTTAGCAAAATCCTCGAATTTCAAATCCTATCCTATCTTGTCATTTTCTGATTAGAAATTCAGACGACCAAATATAGACTTGGAGTTCTAAAAAACAACAAATCACAGTGCGCTTCTTCCACATAATCTGAGCATAAAGTCTTTGCCAATGTTGTAACTAAACTCATTTGTCTGTAGTCACTCTTTCAATAGCTTGGATTCCCTCTTTAAGGTCTTACCATTTTTTGTTGTGACAATATTGGCATCACCCATCTATATGCAAATCCAGTTTTCCATTCATATCAAACACGTTGACAGATAACTTGGTGTATAGTTTATGTCCATAGTTGACCAATTAGTTGATGCACTTATGAGAGCTCTTCTACAACAAGTTTTAATTTTTTTTCGAGACAAGTTGAAAACTCACGGTCTTGACTCTTCCACTTGGAGGGGGGTGTATCAACCAAATACAAGTTATTGATTTTTGAAGTTTTAGAACCCTATCTTTGGAAGTTGGAAAGTTTTCTATTTTATGTACTTATTTTCTTACAAGCAAATCTTCTAAAATGTACTCTTATGTATGTACATACTCACCTAAATTTAATGGAAATATATAACAATTTATACTTCAACAAAAACATGGTTGAATATTTAGTCTCATGAAAAGCGGCTTGACTCCTTTAGCACACTGCGGTTCCACGCTTGGCGGTGATCAATCCAAATTTCTCGAAAATAAGTCAATAATAAGTTCACGAAAAAATGTAATTTGATCTTAAAATTTTTAGTCTGAAAAATTCTAAGAAATCATACTCGCCAAATGCGTGAAGAAAATCTTACTTGATGCTCGAGGACAAGATGCTGAATTTTGTTAACAAGTGCTTCAAATGGCTCCTGTTAATATCATATTAAAATTAGCAAATAGCTCGTATGAGTATATTATGAAGATTGAACAGAAATTTAAATTTAAAAAACATATTTTTAGAAAAGATTTTTTTTCAAAAAAAATGTTATATTTTCAAAAATTTTGACGGGACTTTCCCCCAATAGAATCACTTGCTTTAAGACAGACAGTGCACAGCATGTGAGCCGCCGTCGCGACAATATAAGTTCCTCGCATCTTCGTTTTAGCTCCACTCTTCTGGGCGTTGTCGCACTTCGTTTTCCTTTTCTCCTCCCCTCCCTTCCTTTCTCTTCCTTCGTCGTCACGAAACCAAAGCTAAATCGACTCTCTCTCTCTCCCCAAACCCTAAGCCGTCCACTTCCAGTCGCCTTCACTCGTAAAGCATCTCGATCGTCGCTTCCGAGATTTCGTAGGACCCAGCAACCTCCTGGATCTCGCTCGCCGGAACGACCCATCACCGGCCGGCGATCGAGCCGACCGGACACCCCGCTGCCATGGCCATCCGCGTCACCTTCACCTACTCGACCTACATTGCCCAGGCCTTCGCCTCCAACGCGGGCCTCCGCGTCGGGAACTGCCGGCTGCTCGAGGAGTGCTGGGTCCGGTCGCGCCTCTTCTGCCCGAGCAAGAGGTCCGAACCCGACCTCAGGCCTCCTCCCCCTGCGACGCCTCCGGCTCCCGCGTGCTCTACCCTCGCCGGGGAGGTTCGCGGCCCCGACTGCAGGGGCTCCGTGATCGCCGGCTTGATCTCGCTGGCTAATTCGATCGCCGGTGGCTCGTGTTATTCTCCGTTCTCGAGCGAGGGCGTCTTTGGAATTTCGCCCGGCAGGGCTTTACCCGCGGCGGCTGCTTCCGGCGGTGGCGTGGACGAAGGAAATGGAGATGCAGTGTGTTGTGGGAGGGAGGAGGAGGGCGGTGGTGGTGCCGAGAGGTTGAGGAATGGTGCGGGGAATGGGTATTGGTTTTCGCGGCTTTTAGGGGTTGGTTTGGAAGATGCGAAGGCAGCTTTCACTGCTTTGACTGTGGGTTTGCTCTTTAGATCGCCTCTGGCGGAGGCGAGGTCGATACCCTCTTCGTCTATGTATCCCACGCTCGAAGTTGGCGACCGCATTTTGGCTGAAAAAGTGAGTGCACCTATCATCGCGTTTACTGTTGGCAAAATAATTACTGTTTACTTACTGTTTGGGAATCGCTGGGGATTGAGGTTGGGAATTGACAGATATAATCAAAACAATGAAGGTTCCTTGTGGTTCTTGTGAACATAGTGTAGGCAGGTCTTATTGTTTTCCAGTCGTGATTGATGTTCTGTAGCTTTCATGAGCAATTGATTGATTCAAAGAACCATGGTTATCTGGAATCATTGATGCATAATTTGTGATCAAGTCTGCCGATGCTTGTTCAGAAATTAAAATTGCAGCCTAGGACTGGAGAATAACTATGATTTTTCTTCCACTATAAACTTGAACTGGTTTAGGCTTGTAATGGGACTAATCAGCTGTCATCGGAATGAATTAAAATGAACAATCCAGGGTATGGTTCTTTCTCCCTCTGATAGGAGATGATTTTGCTGAATGAAGAAAAAATGACTTGTCTGTTCCATTTTGCAAAAAGAGCGACTCAGACTATCTGGTCAAGGGGATGAAATGCCTTTGCTTTTGCTGATTGATTTATTCAGATGGTTAATGGTTGGAGTTATCTTTTCTTTCTGGGTGCTAAGCTGGGGTAGATGATTATGAGCTGGCCTAATATTTTGGTCACTTTTTTACTGGCTTTTGTTTCTGCAGGTGTCTTACATCTTTCGACAACCTGAGGTTTCGGACATTGTAATATTTAAGGCACCTCCAGTTTTGCAGGTCTTGCTTAGTTTAATTTGTCATGAACAATTACTGATGAAAATGGTTGCCTGTTTATGCTTTATCAGATTACAAAGTAATTATTTTGTTGGTTTTAAATTGGTCAGGACGTGGGCTATGGCTCAAGTGATGTGTTCATCAAAAGGATTGTGGCAAAGGCTGGAGATTATGTTGAAGTAAGTTCTTAAGCAGTGCCAGTCCTACTTACTTTCAATATCATGGTTTATTTTGAAGTAAGATTTGATGTGTTCTCTTAATATCTTAAGTTAATTTAAGACCTGCTATGCCAGGACTTCTGAATTTGCACCTACGAAGGAACTTTATTTGGTGGTCATATATTGACTCTGGCTTTGTTTTGCAGGTTAGCAATGGTAAACTTTTGGTGAATGGTGTTGCTCAAGATGAAGAATTCATCTTAGAGCCGCTTGATTATGAGATGGAGCCAGTGGTAATGTATTTTATTCATATGTTCTTGTGGAATTGCAGCTGCCCACTGATGTGTTCTATGATGACTGTGACCCCAGGTTGATCAGTTAGCACTGACAGATTTGTTTCTATGAATCTAACTGCAGTGTGTGCCCAAAGGATATGTTTTCGTGATGGGAGACAACCGTAACAACAGTTTTGATTCCCATAACTGGTATTTTCGAGTCTTTCAGCTTCTCACAATTGTTATGTGTGATAATGTGATTCATTGAGTTGGAAGATTGTTGTTTGTCCTGTTAAAAGTCGGGTGCTGTTCTAGCACTTGTAGTTGACCAGAATGATGGTTTGGAAGTGTTTCTCTTTTGGGATGTGTGGAGTAGAAAAAACCGAGTTTGCTACCATTCCTGCTACCTTGGAGAATGTTTCTAAGTCATCATATCTTGAACCATTATTTGCAGGGGTCCACTTCCTATCAAGAACATAGTTGGTAGATCATGGTTCCGCTACTGGCCTCCATCCAGTGTACCCGATACTCTGTATGAAGCACACAGCATCAACAATGCCATTTCTTTCTCGTGACACAAACTGCTCTGGCATCTGAGGAGGAATTCATGTACCTAGTTTTAAATTTTTTTCATGTTCTGCACATTCATAAGAGATGATGAAACCGTTTAGCGGAAACATGTAAAAGGATAGATGATGCTACTGTATTTATTCTTTTCAGCCACGATTCCTTTGGATGGATGCAGCTTAGGATGGATTATGTCGACCTTCGTAGTGACAGCTGAAATGTACAGGGAGAGAGGAAAAGCTTGTCAGCGTTGCTTGTTTACAATTAAGTTGGTGATATGATGCAATCTTTAGATGGCATTATCATCTACTGCTATCCCTTTGTCCTAATGAATCTAAACCATGACAAAGGAATGTGGATCGCTACATCACAGTTGATTCCTTCAAATTGGAAAGTGTCTATGCATGTCAATTAGGCTTTTACTCCTTCCCTAAACATGTTTACAGGGTTCCATTCATGTTGGAAATTATTATTACAACAAATCAAATAAGTTTTAAGAAGACATGGTGTGTTTATTTTATAGAGAATGAATGATTTGAAAATTATTATTTTTTTAAAATAATCACTTGTGTTGTTTGGAATGATTTTCATTGAAAATGTTTTTATTATCATCAACAATTTATATATAACATTTTCGTGAATAATAAAAAAATTTCACGCTCATTCAATTTTATAAGTGATAAAGTGATCATTTTTTTTAAAATGTTATCCAAAACAAATCTTGTGTGAAATATCAAACAAATTGTTTCAAAAAACTAAACAACTTGACCATTTTTTTTAAAATGAATAAATAAGAAATATTATTATTATTTATGAAAATATCTAAAATAAATTATTGACGAAATGGAAATAAAAATAATATTATTATTTTATGAAAATATGTAAATATAAATTATTGATGATAATGAAAATATTTTTCTTTTACAAAAAAAAACTGAGCCCGAAGCCAGTAAACATTTTCCCCGGCCAAACCAATCCTCCGCATCTCCAAAACCTGAGTAGAGTTTCGTCGAGAATCATCGATAAAGCAATAATTTTCAATTCGCCTAATCCTTCTCTTGGCGGCCAAGAAAGAGCAATCGATTCCGCTCGTGGGCAAAATGGTAATTCCACATCGTCCCCAGAAAAAGACCTCGTATCCTAGTAACTACCAACTAGACTTACATCTCTGTTCCCCGGTCCGGAAGTCGCCGATAGTTGTCGACGGGAACCGCTTGGACCTCGACGACCGAAAGAGCAGAAGGGAAGAGCGATGACCGCAAGCTCCACCATAGCCACTCTCTCTCTCCTCATCTCTCTCCTCCAGCTGATGTCATCGTCGTTCCAGGCCCTGACGCCAGCTCTCGCACTCAATGTCAATCGTCCCCCGCCCCTCCAGCACCGCGCTCTTCTTCAGGTAATTCCCATTTCCCATTTCCATCAGCAACCGAATCGAATCCGAATTCGAGTCGCCGCTCTTTCTCATCGCCGTCGCTCCCGATTCGATCGGTCCCAGGACGTCGTGAAGGAGATCTGCGCCGGGCAGGGGTGGGACTCGGACGCCGTGAGACTCTCCAGGCTGGACTTGAGCAAAGCCAGGTTCGGGTTCGCCCGGAGGCACGAGTTCCGGATCCGGTTCGGCAAGACCGACGTGTTCTTCTGGTTCTCCGACGAGGTGGCGTCGTGGAGGAAGCTGAACGCCGCGCGAGGGGTGGGTTTCGTGGATTCGGTGAGGGCGGTCGGTTCGTCGCCGGTGATCGGATCTTTCAAGGTGGACGGCCCGTTCGAGTTGCGGGCTGATGGAGATCACGAGTTCTCGATCTCGCTGCCGGTGAGTTTCCTTTTTTGGGTTCCGATCTGCTATTGACTTTTCGTTGTGGCCATTAATTTAATTGATGGAAGTCTGTTTTGTTCCTATTGTATGAGTTAATTCGAGCCTTGGGTATTGGAGTTAGTCATTCCTCAGTGTGGTGTTTCAATTTGGAAGTTTTATATAGTTCTCGGTTTGCTGTGAATCAGGACTTTGTGAAATTTGCATGCTTCTCGTTAAGGATCAACCTTGATTAGGATTTTTATGGTTCATTTATATGGCGGAGTATTATTTGACTTCGCATTAGCAATGCTGGCTATATATTGAGACTTCTGCACAGATGTATAGTTATTTATAGGTGGATGCGTTTAGTTGTGGCTGGTCGCTTCCATATCAAGGACATGAAGCTACTTTGGAGTTCAGCTTGTCCTGTTACTTTTGTTGGCAAGAGCTCGTTTGCTTGGCATACTGGGGGAGGTTAATATCTAACTAGCGAACGTTAATTTAAATTAATGGGCTCTGGAAATTTTGTGGATTAAAAGCTCACTGCTCTCCAGTCGAGTAAAAGAAATTGTTTCCATACCCTGGATGTGCTTGTTAGATTGGGTCAGGATTGTCATTAGATATGCTGAATATCTGGCTCCATTCTAGTTCCTGCATTTCCTGGTTGGGATGCTGTCAAGTATTAAGTTTGGACAGATGGTGTTGACACCTTGACTACATCAAGAAAAAGCAATCACAAGCAAAATGCCACGCGATTGATGCGGGATCCGGGCCAAGGGACAGTTGAGCAATGGTGCCTCTCAAGTAATGTTAGCAATGGCCAATGTATAGCAAGTTTGCCTGATGTTTAACTGGCCAGGATGGAAAAAAAAAACTAATTGATGTTAAATAGTTACATCAACTGTTAATTCAGCTTTTCCATCAACCAAGATTATTGATAAAAGCCAAGAACCATTGAGGAAAATGTGGCCACAGGTATTTCTCATTTAATTCTTGATTCAGCAAGAAGGAAACAATTACAATTCAGAAATCCAGCCAACTAGAAATCCGAGTTAGTTACCCAGACAGCGGGTACATTTGAGTCAATCAGAATTGGAGCCAAAATTCAATCTTTGTAAGCAAGAATAATTATGAACTGTGCAGAGTTGGTTCAAGAAGGCTCAATATATAAAAGGTAGGGGAAAAACAGAGGATGACACACATTGTTATACAAGCACCCAAAGATGAGTTTTACTTTTCTGCAATTGACTTTCAACAATTTATTTATATGTTTTTCCTGCAATTGAATTCTTACTCTTTTGCTTTGTGATTTTGTTTTGTCAACTCAGCAATGATATCAACTTTTATCGAACTATTGGTTGAGTTCATGCTTCTTTCACATTGTAGTCAAATAATCATCGGTAGAAGGATTATCATGTTGTTTGAAAATCGTACACTTTGGTTTGTAGTCAACACTATTCAAATCAACTTTGCTGTTGCTGTTTTTCTAGTGAATAGATGGAAATAGGATTTAACAGTTACTATCCATACTGAACTGAAATGCAGTGTTCTTATTTGATGTGTATGACTATGGCAAGAAAAGCCTCTTGGTTGATGAAGCTTTTCGCCATAGAACAAGGATGATCCTAGGATGTTTGAGAGCTTTGGCTCACTGGCAGAGTGGTTGAGTTAACATAAGATGTAGATGGTCCATTTGGAGAAGTGTCACTGTCATGTGTGAGGTGAGTATGTAAGCATGGTTAACTATGGGAATATCATAGGAACTGCTCTGGTAGGATGTCTGGTGTTAAGGTCATTGTTCCTAATTTCTCTACTTATGTTCTGTTACCCGTTCTAACTAAAGTTTCCAATACTTTTTCCTGTTGAAAGGAACTCCTTACAAATATGATGTGCAGAGTGCTCCCTTCTGAACGATCTTTGACAACTTTGGGTGATGTAACAGATGAATAGGGGTTACCTTGTGTTAAATGAAATAACTTTAGTTATAGTTGTCACAGTTGTCAGAACCATGCAAGCTTGAATAATTTCATTATGGACTTGTGTTGACAAGACATGGCAGGTTAGCATAAGATGTTGATCATGCAGGATGCCACTTATTTCTATTGGCACGTGGGTTGCACATGCTGTCATGTATGTATTGCATATATTGAATGGAACAATCTATTGGCTTACTAGCGTTCCTTTTTTAAGTACTACTTGAGATTGTTGCGGAAACTTGGAAGGTTTTCTTATGAAATGATTAATGTGTTTGGTGTTTTCTGCTGCTTCAGCTATGTGTCCTATGTAATAGAACGTGACATACTTTAAAGAAATGAGATAAATTTCTAATTCATCGCATCAACTTGTTTATTGATAGGCCAATCACTTTATCTTTTTTTGCCATGAATCGCTTTGTCTAATTTAATCAGGAGATTTTATAAAGAAAACTCTCAATCTTGTTGTATCTGAATCCTATTTAGGTTGACAGTATTTATAATCACAGTTTTTGCTTGACTGCTGATGATCGTATTGTCCTTACTTTTGGCATTCAGCTAAACACCACATACACTGGATTGAGACATGTCTTAGTGGGTGAAGGCATAACTGTGGAAGTGAATGGAGCTCAAGAAGTTTCTCTGCTTTATGGACCACAATTCAATTCTTCAGGCAACATCACCAAGGTGAAAAGTGGATTTTGGCCCTATTGGCAATCACTGTGTACTCCTTTGTTGCCCATCCGTGTTAGAGGATCTGCGTCACTTATTGCCTACAGAACCCGAAATCCAAGTACTTACATAGAGACTAATTTCCTGTCCACGGGTACCATTGAGTTGCTGCCAGAGAAATGTTATGGCAATTTTCTGTATAGGAGACCTTCATGCCCCATTGATTCCTTGAGTTCAAGGATAGCCGCTCTTGAAAGAGTTCTGGGGGGTTTAATGGGCGATCGGATGCGTCAAAATGGGTTTTTAGGATTTGTAAAAGCTAAAATAAAAGCAGTAATGGTTATTCGTCTCCAGATACAATTGGAGCGGGATGTTACGGGTAATGAGACTCACCTAGTAAAGTGGGAGCAGTGGAGAACGAGGCCTACTGTTGAACGAGTCTGGTTCCAGGTGGTGGCCAGAGTAAATGCAGAGAGGCTGACGCCCCTCATTATAAATAAAGTGAGGCCTTTTAGTGGAGCAGATACCGTTGCATGGAGTAGCTTATTGTCTAACATCTCATTCACTAAGTTCCCATCCATTTTAGTCCCTCCAGATGCCCTCACTTTGGATGTGAAATGGTAAACATCAACACTTGCCTCTCTTGTAACATAGTGTTTGTTCTGGAAATTTTTGGTGTAAAAAATTGAGGCACGATGTTCCATTTCATCTTGTTTGCAAGGATTAGGAATACATCTCAATTGTATAAGTGCCTCTCATTTGCTTGTGTAAATAATATTTGTAAAGTAAATGAAGAGTCACAATGAGGTTTTTGTTTTCTGGCATCCATGATGAGATTGCGGATTGAGCCTTTAGGGTAATAGTAAGGTTAGTCCACTGTAGCCTGGAGGTGACAGGCTGCGATTATGGAAAAGGCTTCTCAAGAAAAGCATGGATGAGGCTGCACTGGAATTCGCCTTCTATTTCACTATGAAATTGACATACTTTTTCTGCGGGAGTGCTACATGGTAAAGCTTGATGATCGATGCAACCTTTGATGATTAGTCCACTGGAACCTGGAGTTGACAGGTTGCGATTACGGAAACAGCCTCTCAAGAAAAGCAGGGATGAAACTGCACTGGAATTGGCCTTTCTATTTCACTATGAGATTGAACAGATTTCACATTTTCCTTTTCCTGTGCGAGTCCTACATGGCAAAGCTTGATGATCACTGCACCCTTTGATGAACGTCAATTCAAAGGTATCGAGCAGAAGCCAAAAGATTTTTAAACAAAGACGCTCAGGTGAAAGGACTCGGCAGTATTACTTGAGTTGTGGTGAAACGGTCACTAATTTTGTATTGTTATTGCTTATGGGAAAATTATCAAAAAAGTCATAAATTTATTACAATTGTGTCAATTCAATTCTAATTTTTTTTTTACCAGTTGAGTCTTAAACCTTTTATAATTGTGCTAATTCAGTTCGTCCGGCCAAATTTGGCCAACGCTAATGTGGACATCGGGCAGCGTCGGTAGACAATATTTTAATTTTATTCTATTATTTTGAATTTTTTAATCTTTTCTTCTTTTTTTTCCTTTTTTTTTTTCTTTCTTTTTGTTTTTTTTGTTCTCCTCCTTCTCCTTCTTCCAGCGACGGCCAAAGGGGAGGGCCAATCGTTGGACTAAGGTGGCTAGTTAGGCCCAACTGAAGGCGAGCTCACCCTGTCATTGTCGGGAGAGGGTTGCCCAGCCAGCCCTCGTTGGATCCATAGGCGATGGATCAGTGAGCTCTCCCTTGCCCAGATTCAAAGAGGGCTCGCTTCGCTAGTGGCTGGACAAGGCTCTTCGAACGATGGCGAGGGTGAGCCCATCGATCCACTAGCAAGACTTGTCCTTGCTCAAATCCAGCGAGGGATTAGCGAGCTTGTCCTTACCTAGATCCGGCGAGGGCTTGCCTTGCTAGTGGCTAGGCAGCCCTCACCCGGCAATGGCGGGGGTGAGCTCGCCTCAATCGGGTTGAGCCAGCTACCTAAGTCCAACGACTGACCATCCTCTCTGGCCGATCACTAGAAGAAGTGGGGAAGACAGAAAAAAAAAAAAAAAAACAAAAAGAGAGGAAAAAAAAGGAAAAAGATTGAGTATTCTCAGATGGAGTGCTTTTGAATATTATTCTTAGCCCTGCTTGTTATCTTCTTTGGACAGATTGACAATCTGTGATGAACTCTGACAAAGGAATATCTTATGGCTATTGAAGGTATCTACTTATTGGACGGTGTGAAACACTGTTAGTATCAGTTTATTGCTTCAACCTTAGACTTAATAAGGAAAACCTTTGTAGAACATCTACAAAGGTTGCTTTATTAAATTACCCAATGAGTTGGTGCAACATGATGACACAATGTTACTTATGTATGCAATATTCTTAGTACTCTAAAAGAAGCTCCTCATTGATGTTGTCTTTGCGCAAACAATAGCCTAGAAGGAAGTGTAGGATGAAATCAAAATCTTGATGCGTATACTTTCAGACTTTGAGATTTTAAGAAGCTTACATCGTAGTTTAATTGAGAGCTTGCATGAGGATAAAATGTAAAATGGGTGGAAAGAAAGGACAATGCATGGTGTCTATATTAGTTTGTCTGGATAAGTTGAGTGATGTCTTCCTATTACCAGTTGGGCTTAACTATGTGATGACGCCGCTACTGTTTAGACTTCGACCATGAGTAGCCCACTTGTCGACGAGCCACCATGGAAAAGAGTCCCCTGTGTTGACGACGCTAGTTTTGTTTAGTTTTGCTCATTTTGTATTCTCTTTGATGAACAACAAGCTTGTTTATTTTATTTTTGTTTTGTTTAATTAAAAATGAAACCAAAAAAGAAAAAAAAAGCATTGATCCTAGCACTAACCTTGAAACATGTGATAGAGTAGGTTTAAGGTTCAAGATTTCAACGGGTAAATTCCAGGTACAAAAAATGAGGAATCTGTACCCAATGATAGGTTTTAAGTTGCATGGAGAACCTGTATGAAACCTGAAACCACTCACCTCTACTATTGACAATCGAAACATGAGCTTGGAACTTGAGCTGATTTTCTCAAAGGGGCGACACCTATGGAATAACATGCGCGCAGGAGTCATAGTCTTCTATGTGAATCTAGTCTCTTATGGAGGATTGAATCATGTGAACTATCCACTCGTCATTGGGGAGTTATAGGATGCTTTGGAGTGGCGTTACCATTTATGGGCCTATGTCTTGGACAAGTGCTTACAAAAACTTTGGGTTCGTAAGGTTATAAGAAGTCTAATTTCTTAAGGGAAAAATGATTTAAATGATTCATGAACTTTGATTTAATATACAATGTTGTCACCGCATTACATTCAATATTGTCCCTAAACTAGTGGTGGATGTTCAATCTAGTCCCTAGAATATATCAAAATATTCAATGTATTCCTTTCGTTAATTCAAGTAAGTGGAATTTATTGATATGACTACCAATTCGTTAAATTTGAGAAGTGGACAACACAAGAAGGTACACGTGGATTATCCAAATAAGATGTTCATATCAATTGTGATTTAGTAATCCATGTCATCAAATAACGATTAACATGTTAACACCTTCTTCTTCTTCTTCTTTTTGGCTTTTCTAAAGTAAATGAAAGAAAAGATGGATATGTTGACTCATTGTTATAAAAATCTAAATCAATATATAGTAATCCATGTCATCAAATAAAGTCTAATTTGTCATTTGAGTAAACTGACAGACTGTATTAAACTTTTGGAATAGGGACCATAATAAACAAATTAAATATCCAAGAATGAAGTTGCACATTAAGCCAAAATTCAAAGATGACTTTGGTATTTCCCATTTCTTAACTTGTGGCTGTCAACTTGGATTACTAAAACATTAGCATTGGTTTCCACATGATTGAGATTTAGAAATTGGCTATCTGATACTTTGAACTACTCATTGAAAGTTTGGAATTATTATTTGATCATTGTTTTATATTTTGAACTTACATTTTATTGATCTTTGAGGTATTGGATTCCTTGTTTTGTTAACTCTGAACCATCCCTTGACGGTTTGTCTAGATTTATGTCGGGGGTTAGATGTCATAATATTGGATTCTTGTTGAAGAAACTCCCATGAGATTTTAAGATGACAAAATAATCAAAAATCACTAATCTATGTATTATCAATAGATGCGAGGTAATATACACATCGTGTACCAACAGGCTCGTCGTGACATGGAGCACGCTGCTACTCTTAAGGGGGAACGAGGTGAATAAGTTACACTCATTTAAGTGGACTCGGCCTAGGCAACAAACCCAAAAATGGTGATGATAGCAACAATAGCATTCAACCCAACCTCCCTTTGAACCCAAGTTTCTGTCATAATTCACTACTTCAATAGCAACTACCGTAAATTTGTTCAACTAGATTGTTGGTTTAGATATGCATCAATCATAAATCACCTAGATGTGGATTCTTGTGATGAGAGATAAGTCGTGCACAACCTAAAACTAACACGTCTCCTTTTAAGGCCATGGAATGTTAATATCATGCAGGCGGGATCAAACATCGCCTCGAAGCTATTGCTTCGGTAAAAAGTGCCAAACCTCAAATTATGATGCGCTTTAAAGAGATGAGTGCCACTGCCAAAGCGGATAATACGGATGAACATGAATGTTAGGGATCAAATCAAAAGAAAAACAAAATTTTGAGAGGATGAAAATGAAACGTAGTGCGAAGGACGAAGTGTACCACTATCCTTATCTATTTCGTCCTCGCATGAGTAAACTCTGCATTCCACCAAACAGCCCCACAAAGGAATATGCCAAGACCGACCGATACACGTGATGAGGAGATCAAAAAGCGAGGTCCCATCGAAAAGTATGTTTAATCAAAGATCAAGACAATGTGATCAGAAGACTAGAAAAATGTGGTCGTGCACTAAACTACAAGCAAAAGAAAGTGACATAACAAGGCACCGAGCAATGTCCAAGAAATCAACCCAATAATCAGTCAATGTCTCCATCTAAAGCCCCATTGAAAAAAATTCACTAATAATCTGTGGGGGCCCTCTCGAAGTTCATGATTGAAGACACTGTGGTACCAAAATGTCGCCTAATACTCCAAATTCGAAATGCTGAATTTCGAACTCTTGTTGAGATATATGAAGATTGGTTCCTAGCTTTTGCCAAGTCACACTTCCATCATGCTCATAATATTGCTTATAAAGCTTGCCGACTTCAGATTCTTCGGACCCATCTAAGATTACCCACGAGGTACGAAGTTTTGTCCGATCCTAAGCTTCAAAAACACTTTATAAAGACGATCATGAGAAAGTGAAAAAAAAAAAAAAAAAAAACAAAACAAAACCATCACTACATTGATAACTTTGACATGACACGAGATCACACTTAAGAAAAAATCAAGTTATGAGAATAGTTTGAGAATACCGAATCGGACAATGATATAATCAAAAGTACCCAGAACTTGATCTTTAATCAACTTCCTCATAATATTGATATAAATTTTCAAATTAGTTTAACAATAATATCAATTCTTCACAGCACAATAGCAGGTCATAGTCGCCCAAATTGCCACTCTTCCTTTCCCCATGCTAGAACTTTTGACTCCTTTTTAGCATTTTAAGTTCATTGATGTTCTGCCTTTTGAGATGAGAGAGTGAGCGAGCCGGGGGGCGGGGAGGGATTTAAACCAAAGCATGAATTTGACAGCACAAATGACTAGGAACTTCTGTGCTCAGCATAGAGTTAGATAGAAAAATAGTCAACAACTGGACTTCGAACTCTCAGAAATGCCATAGATGTTCTGCCTAAGCATCAAGTCATTTAATAAACGAAATTCATTACAGGCAGCATTGCACACATAACAATCCGGTCAGTTTAACGAAACTCAAGATGGAGAAACGGGGCTAGAACAAATAATGCAAGATGATCTTCGGAGAACTTATCGGTGTCCACCACACGGATATACAGAGCAAAATAACATTGAACAGAACGCAAAATTTAATAAGTTTTTTAGACATGGAGGACTTAACATGTAAAAGATAAGAAAGTTACAGATGCGAGAATAGCTTGACTAGAACTTGTTTAATATTGAATGATGAGTGATGTGGCAAGCTTTCATAAGAGATGTGGTCAATCGTCGAGCCAGTCTAGAGAGAAGCATTTGTCTGCGACTTGAACTTGAACATCCTCCCTCGGCTTCACAGCATCTTTCCACCCCCAAGACACCTCCTCATCACAGATCACGGTTTTAAGAGTCTTCATCAATGAGGCAGACTTCGGCACCCCCCTTATTTGCGCACATTCCCTCATATCGATCTTCTCAAGTTTCTCCAGGTTTCCAATTTCTTTAGGAAGGTCCATCAAATTAACACATTGAGAGATGTCAAGATACTTCAAGCAACCAAGTTGACAGATTCCCGGAGGAAGCGTCCTAAGATTCGGGCAAGCATACATTCTCAATATCTCTAGAGATGACAGATTGTGCAAATCGGCTGGTAGACTTTGGAGGCTGTGGCAGTTCGTGATGCTCAGGCTCTTGAGGGATTGGGCCAGGCAAATGCTTGAAGGAAGCTCCAATAAGTCATCGCAATGGTCAATAGTGAGCTCCGATAGGCGTGGAAAAATCTGGGGGAGGTTGACGATTGATGGATCTAGGCTGTCATTGATCTTGCACAGGACTAGAAATACCTTCCTCATGTCATTGAGGGGTGTTGTGCTTTCAGATAAATGGGGGACACAAACTCTTTCAAGCCAGAGGCTTCGCAACTTGGTCAAACTAGAGAAAACCGAAAAGTTTCGGAGGACAGCATTGGAAGTGCTGTGATTTATGACAATCAGAGCACGGAGCTTCGGCATGTTCTCAATAAAAGGAGGTAAGAAGTAACTGTCGGAAGAGAAGTTGAGGATAAGCACTTCAGCCTTGGGGAATTCCATTCTTGGCCAGTCCATTTCATCCATTTTACCTAGCTTTGCACAACAGAAATTAGTGAAAACAAATTGGAAAAGAGAGTTCAGTGTACAAGACTCACAAAATTTCAGTCAATACCTGTGTGAACTGAAACAATTTGAGCATCGAACGGTATGTCTGAATTCCTTTCCCACTCTTTAGGAAACTCATTTTCTCTTCTAGGCATAAGCAGTCGCTTGCGCTTGTTGACTTCCTCCTGTTTGTTGAGATGAAGGGCGAGGTCCCTTAGCACATCATGTTGGGTCACCGACACCTCGAAATAACTGCTGTATATTTCTCCAGCTCTGCCACAGATCTCATGAAGTTAGAAGGATTCATTTTGATTAGTTCTTCCAAATCTAAGAGCAATGGCAAAAGACCTGCGGAATATGAACATACCGGACATCCTTAACCAAAGTAACTAGATTTTTGTTGGAGAGCTCAACAACAATCGCAAAACCTTCTTCTTCATCAATGTCATGTATTTCGACCCACATGTTGATAAGAACATCCAGAGGAATCTTTGTGTCCTCTGGGAACGATCCCAAATCCAAGAAGCATTCTTTGACCTTTTTCTTCAAGTGATCGACACTGATCGCCATCCTATCCAACAGTTTGCTTCCATGAGAGTCAGATATCGGCTCTCCCCTTGCCAATCTATTTCGGGCACTCACCCAGAACATCGGTAATTGGTCCCTTAATGAAGCTCCAATCACTTTGAGAGCCAAAGGAAGCCCTTTACATTCGTTGACCACCTATCCACAACGTTTTCATGACATATAAAATTAAAGGACTAAGGCAGCAGATTAAAATGAAACTTCAAACTAAGTTACTTGCTTTTACACAAGTATAACGGTACACCAGAGAGAGAGAGTGTTTTCTAAACTACCTGCTTGACCAAATCTTTATCAGCACCAGGAGGGATGGATTTTTGACCAAAGGCTGAGTGGCAGAACAGGGTCATGGCTTCTTGTTCCCTCAGCAATTCTACTTCATAAGTATCTGTAATTACTTCTGGGAATTTGAATCTCGAGACCACAAGGGTCATGCAACCGGGTGTCCTGGAAATGGCAACCAACGGCTCAAGATCCGAGAACGACCACACATCATCCAGAATGATCAGGGTCTTTCGTCTTGTGGCCCCCAAATTATGTATGCCTTCTGGTCTCCATTGCATATTCCACTGAGGAACCTGATCGAATGGACTGACCCCTTCATTCCCCATTATGCATGCCTTAATCTGTTTCTTCAATACATCTATATTAGGGGACTGAGATACTGTTTGGAACAGGACCCTGTCGTTGAAATCATCTGGAAGAAGCTTAAAAATGGTCAGTTGGTAGCTTTGAATCTAAACATACGAACTTTTCATTCTGAAACAAGTGAAGATCCACCTAAAACATAATGGAAAGAAAGGAGCTCACAAATTATTTGGATATATATTTTACACAAAATACAGATTTGTTAGACAACTGTTTTAAAGCCACATCTCAGAGCTATCAAAGATACTGAGGTCAAGCTATCATGACCTATCACTTACTAACATGCTAAATTTAGAGCACTTAATGCAATAAAAGGTTCCCAAAAGCCTCCTGTCCAAAACTACAGTAGTGCAATCAGAGCAAATTCGACCAGAAAGAGCATGAATCAAAAATAGAACCCAGAGAAATGAGAAACAAAAGAAAAATTACTGCTAAAATAAAAGGCAGCAGCAGAAAACCCATGAAAAGGAGCTTACTTCTGATAGCATCATCCTTAGCAACTTCCTTAGCCAAAGTGGTCTTCCCAGACCCACCAATCCCACATATCCCAATCACCCCCATATCCTTACTGTCCTTAATCATCTCCCTCACTTTCCTTCTCCCCACCTCCACCGATGGCCCAAAACTCAGCACGCCGCTGCCGAAGGCGTCAGACTCCGCCTCGGTCTCCTCCCTCCACTTCAGCGCCTCCCCAACCCACCCGCCACCGCCGATCCTCATCTCCGACAGGCTCTGCTCCAGCCGCCGCGTCGACCCTCGATCCGTTCCAGTCGCTCCCCCGTCTCCACCCGCATGTGGTGCACGTCGGCTAGGGTGTGGGCCTGCATCGGGACCTGAATAAAATGATTGATCTTCTTGTCAAGCTTCTCCATCTTCCTTGTCAACTGGAGGTTCTTGTAGACGTTCCAGCGGTTGGTGCCGAGGACCTTCCTGGAGAGCTCGAGGCCATCCACGAGGGTCCTTGAGAAGTGGTCAAGCTGGGTTTGTCGGTGGCCAAGGAGCTCGACACCCGAGTACTGGATCTCGTGGACGATCGGTTGGAGGTCCTCGATGATGCGGATGAGCTGGAGGGCCCTCTCCTTGCTGAGGCAGGACTTGCGAGTCGTCTGTACGAGCTGCTTCAGGAGCTCCGTCGCGATCTCGCCGGCGAAGAAGTCCGTCACCGCCATGTTCCGGCGGTTGCTTGCGTCAAGGCCGCGTTACTGTAGCTCCGCCAGAGAGAGAGAGAAGAGAGAGAGAGAGACGATGACTGGGTGTTGAGTTCAGAGTGGACTCTGGAGACCTTCGTTGCTGGTGCCGCTACTTTTGGCAGCCATGGACGATTGCTCATTGGCTAGTTTGTTTACTTATCTAATCTTGTATGTTTTATTTATTTCTTAATTTATTAAATGCTTGCCCCTTGGTAGGCGCACGTGGGACCGGCGTTGTTTTTTTAAGCCGGCGTGATTTCCTTGCTTCTTCCATCATTTTATTTTGATTATTAGCATCGGCGATGACGACAAGTTTACAACGTAACCATTCGTCCCGGCCAACTAAACAAAGGTCAAAAATAGAAGGTAGGATCAGTTTATTAGATCCCGCGTTGTTAGGTGAGGTACATATTTCCGTTGACCTTAGTTCAAGACTGCCAACATGTACATGTACATATGTACGTATACATGTAGATGTGTTCTACATGTGTGAATCCAAAATGGGGAATCGCCTTTTGCTTAGTCTCATGACTAAAGAATATAAGAACCACATATCGTAAGTGAAACTTGTAGCCTCTTTCTATATATTTATATGACTTTGTAGAATTGAAAGCATCTGTTAATTTGTGAGCTGATTTGGAGACTTATGGAGTTTTCAAAAAATTCCACATAAGTAAATAAACCTCTCTCTTAGGTTTTGCCACATCAAATTTTGAAAATTATGTAGGATAATGTGTTGAAGTTTGCACCACATGTCGCACAATTGACAACTCCATCTTCCCACGTTAGGTATGCACATTATTAAATATAATCAAACATGAAAGATTGTTGATGGATTAAATTAGTTCTGACCAAAGAAAACGACTCATTTTCGTTCATAAAAATGACTCATTTTCCATCTTCCCCATGCTTTAAGTGACTGGACACCACATATAGGAGAAGGAAAAGTTCTTTCAAATTCTTCAATTTCTAGACTACCAACCCTGAGTTCTTGCCGATGGTCTATACTTGTTGGCCATAGGAAGCTAGAGGATCAAGCATGTTCATAGTGGTGAAGAAGCTCAAAGCACTGAAACGGCAACTTAGGGACTTAAATAGATCTCAATTTGGTGACCTACACTTAAAGGTTAAGGAGGTGAAGGAGAACCTTCATCAAGTGCATTGCAACAAGAGCTTGTGATGAAATAAGTTAAAGATAGGCAGGTGTTTTTAAAATTCAAATGAAGAGAGGTACTTTCATTTGTATGTATTGAACGTAATTTCTTCCGAGTTGTAAAGTCACATTATTTCCCTCCGTTTTCTAAGTTTTCTCCCTCTTCTTTTCCAAAAGGAAAAAGCTTTACATCAATCTAGCAGCATGATGTGGGATTATGGGGCCCCCTGTATAAGGGTCCATTTTCTGTAAGTAACATACAGTGGTTAGCATTATGCCTGAAAGATGACATCATGAACTTGACGGGAGGAAGAGGGCCAATTTGATGCTGAGCACGGAAATTACATTGAAATAGCTTGACTACATCTAAACATATACGAAAGGAATATAGTCAACTCAACTAATCTTTTTGGGGAAAATTATCAAAAAAGTTTTAAACCTATTGTAATTGTGCCAATTCAATTATAAACTTATTTTTTTTGACTAATTGAGTCCTAAATCTTTTAACATTATTCCTGATCAATCCATCCTGCCAAAAATAGCCAGCCAGGCGTTGATGTGGCAAATGGCAGGCAAATAGCGACTTTTTTTAATAATATTTTATTAATTATTTTTATCATTTTTTCCTTTTTTTTTTCCTCTCCCTCCTTTCTCCTCCTCTCCTACTTCTTCCCTAGGCTCCGGCGATCGGCTAGAGGGGAAGGTTGGCCGATTGCCGAATTGAGGCGGTCGACGGGGCGAGCCCTCACTAGATCCGGCGAGGGGGGCCTCGCCGTCGCCGGGTTTGGCGAGGCGAGCCCCGCCGATTTGGTGAGGGCTCACCTTGCCAGTCGGCGCGCACCTAGCGACGGCGGGGCAAACCCCCGCTGGATTTGGCGAGGGCTCGCCCGGATCCTCCACAAGGCGAGCCCTCGCCGGATCCGGTGAGGGGGCTCGCCAACGGTCCCAGAACCGATCCTTGGAGTTGCCGATGGAGGTGGCGGGGATGAGGCGGAGTCGAGGAGGCCGAGGATGCCATCGCAGATCTTGGAGAGCTCGGCCTCGATCTTGGCACGGTAGTCGCAGATTGTGTCCGGCAAGGCCCTCCTCGCCCGGCGAGGAGGGCCTTGCTAGACTCGACGGCGAGCCCCCTCGCCGGACGAGGCGAGCCGTCGCGCATTAGGCGAGGTGCACCTCGCCGGACCCGGCGATGGCGACGGCTCGCCCCATCGGCTACCTCGGTCCCGGCGACCGGCCAGCCATCCCCTCCGGCCGATAGTTGGAGCCAAGGGAAGAAGGAGGAGAGGAGGAGGAAGGAGGGAGAGGGAAATAAAAAAAGAAAAAAAAAAAAAAAAAAGATTAATAAAATTAATAAAATATTTTTTAAAAGTAAAATATTATTAAAAAATGTCGCCGATGTCGGCCGGCTGCCTCATTAGTGCCGGCTAGCCATTTTTGGTTGGATGGACTAATCGAGAATAATTATAAAAGGTTTATGACTCAATTAGTAAAAAAAAATGAGTTTATGATTGAATCGGCACAATTGCAATAGGTTTAGGAATTTTTTAGTAATTTTCCCAATCTTTTTGAAGGTGGCTTGTCAATCTTCCTATCATCCATTTCTCTCTCACACTTTAAATTTACTAATTTTTTGAGAATTTTGTTCGCACCTAGAAACAGCCATAATAGGTATTGGTCATTTTGAGAGATGTTAAAATATTTAAATAATAAATCATGCTTTCATATGACAATTTAAATTTTGAGAATAATTAGTAGTGATCCTACAAAATTTCACATGATATTAAAGCTAAATTTCTCAAGTTCCAATCATTTCATGCTCTAATTGCCCCTCCAATTAAATCTTCACACTTAGTCACTCTTTAAGCCCAATTCATGTTCCTATCTAGGCTATGATCCCCGTCAATAAACGAAAAAAATTCCAAACTCTTTCACCCATTTCAACCTATCCTGATCTTAAAAAATCGACGGCACTTGGTAAGTAAAATCCAACACTCCAACATCGTTTTGCCTATTTCATGTTGGCATAGTTGGATGAAAAGATCGACTAGGATAGTAAAGTAGGCGTGTCCACGGTTTGATTCGGTTCGGTTCGATTTTTTTTAAAAACCGAATACAAACCGAATCGAAATTTCAGTTCTGTTCGGTTCGGTTCGGTTTTTCGATTTTTGGTTTTTGGTTTTTAACCTTTAGTTTTCGGTTTTCGTTTCTTTTTTATATTAAACTCAGATTTCTCAACTTTTATTTGTTGGTTTGGTTCGGTTCGGTTAACTGATAAAAATCAAACCGAACCGAAAAATTTCGATTTTTAATGAAAACCGAACCGAAAAAATTGAATTTTTCGGTTCAATTCAGTTCTATTTTCGATTTGGTTACTGACATCCCTACAGCAAAGGACAAGGTCGCCAAGCCATGTTTTGGAGTCGCCGTGGACGCCGGGAGACGGGGTTAGGGGGCCGGTTATCCTTACCTTGGCAATTGGTGGTTGACGTGGGGGAAGACTTTGCGAACATGAGTGCAGGCTGCAATTTGGAGCCATTCGTTTTTACGCGGTTGAGTGGAGTTTTAAAGCAAAGACCCTTGACGTTGACGTGAGGGGTTGACCACGTGTCTTGGACGACCATGAATGACGTAATGGGCCTGACGTCAGCAACCATGTGGAGATTCCTGCTTTTTGGAGGTTTCTCGACATTGGAGTCGGGTGGTGGTGGAGTGCTCGCACGTTCACGTTGGTGGGGACAGCGTTCGGCTGTTTCGGCACGCGTGGAGAAATTATTGGTGGCGCTTCGGAGGATTTTTTTTCTCCTGTCCTTTTGATAAGTTAAGTACACGGCACGCCGTAGCCCAATTGAATAAAGCCCCTCATACGAAATTTCGAGCTCCGTTTGTTTTGTAGACTCGGAAGATTAAAAAAAAAATATCTTTCTAAAAATAATAGTTTGAAATAATTAATTTATAAAAAATTATTTTTATTATCAATAATAATTTTTATATGATATTTTTGTAGATGATAAAAATTTTTTCATATAGTAATTTTTGTGGGCAATACAAAGATGTATTTTCAAGAATATTTTCTAAATCTTTTATTTTTCGCAAACTAAACGGAACCTTAGATATGATGGAAAATTATTAATAATATATGTCCACGTTTCTTGTATATGTAGGGTTTCACGTTTGATTATTAAAAATAACAAAGAAATAGTTATTATGGTAACTCACAAAGGAAAAAGATAAGGATAAGCAATACAACATATAATTTAGCGAAAATACTATAATAAAATCTCAAGCTATGTAGGCTGTAATACTAGTATTCCAAACTCTTTTTGCGTCAATGAAAACTTTAAAATATGCCCACCATGATGACAATATTGTAAACCTTTTTTTTTTTTTTAACCAAAACTACTAAATTATGTCAATTGTAGTACCAATACATCATTTTTTTTTCTATGTTACCATTACCACCAAACTTATACCAATATGATAAAATAACAATTTTCTTTTAAGCTATTTCAAAATTACTCAACTTGAGTTATGATAATACAAATGACTTTTTTTATTAAGGAAAAGAAGAAAAGATCTCATCAGTCTCCCAACCAAAACCCTATACTTTGGACTGGAAAAACTTCCCAATGGATTCTAACAAAAATAACATTTGTCACTAGTATGAGTCCGGGATATCAATGATACAAGAAAAAGTTTGGGATTTGATGCTAAAGTGTTACTATTTTTTTTGGTTGTAGATGAAGGGTACTTTTGTTATACTCGTACATGTTTGGGTTTTGGCGACATTTTTTTTTATTAGTGGCACAACAGGCATAATTCAGAATATTGAAGAGAGCGACCGTATGCGTTGAAGAGGAAGATGCCAAAACTAGTCAAATTTGTCCTCTGCTTTGAGCAGAGGTTAGAACAAGTTTAGCAAGGTGATCCGTACAAGCAAGCATTACCTCAAATTTTAATTGACTAGTCCCGTAATAACTAGAATTAGTCACTTTCGATGGGATCTTCCAGAAAAAGAAAAAAAAAAGGATTTTTAGATAAATATGTAATTTCTACAGCCTCAAATACGTTTTGGGCCTACAAGCCGAAGATCACGCCTCAGAGGACAGTTTCGTAATTTTAACCTGCCCATGCATAAATTTTTGCCAAAACGTAATTTTTACTTATTTTTGAAAGAAAAAGTGAAACACTTTTTTTTTTCTTCAAAACAAATGATATGTACAATTTTTTTATGACCCGAACCATACTTAAAGTACAGAATTGGTCAAATTGTTGCACAATCTGTTTGACTTGCAGAGCCATTTTTTCCTTCTCATCCCTCTCCGTAACATGAGTTCATTAACTCAAAACGCAAGTAAACTTCCAACAACATCCTGAACTAACAAAATCCGCAGGCCTGATGACACACGAAGGCAAATCTTGAACAGTGACGAAGCTGAAAGAAGTGATACAGAAAGGCCCGAGAACAAAGGTCAAGGGCGGCTAAAAAGTTTCTGTACTTAGGAGCGGGACAAATGTGGTGCGCCTATGTGAATATACCACCGATCGAAACCTTTCTGAAGCACAGAATAGAAGTGCCGATAAGGCGTTGAGATTCAAACCCTGAAGCCGCCTGCGCGGCAATGCTACATTCTACCTCTATACTTGCTCATTCCATGTTCCTACATTTTTGCTTCTGCTGAACTGCAGGGGAGTTGCATCGCTGCATGAGATATAACCTGCATACGTAATTCATCACTCAGCATTCCAATCTGGCTTTACTTAATTCGGATCCATTTCATGGGGTGAGGAGACCACTGAGCATGCTACTTCAGGATGGGGTCCCCTCTTCATTTCTCCCCATACATTGATATGCTAACACTGGAGTGATAAAAAAATATAGGGTTAATGTCATAAACTAATATACATGTAACAAATTTATTATAAACTAATTTTTTTTACTATTAAAAACCCTAAACTTGTATATATGTGGCAAATTTACCTATGTTAGTTTCATTAAATTGGATTAATACCATGAAAAATTACAAACCATTACAAACATAGGTTAAAACCCCAAATTGATGTACTCATAGACTACCACCCCATGTCATCCAACTCGGCAATTTGATGGTAAAATTTAATAAAAACTAACGGATGGTAAATTTGTCATAATTGTATCCATTTGGATTTTTTGTAGTCAAAAAATTAGTATAGGATAAATTTGTCAAAGATATATGATTTGGGATTTTTGATGGTATTAATTCAAAATTTTAAAAAGTAGCACAAAAGCGGGGAAAAAAATGAAAGCTCATCACATAAGAAATCCCAACATAGGGCATGGAATAGGGCGGATGATCATCACGTAAAGAATCCGCATTAGGTTATCCCTAAGTAGAATCCACCAAAATGACAAGGAGTTAAGTTAAATTTTTAAGTCAAGAAAGTAACAAAAACATTCATTAAAACACAAACTTTCCCCCAATAAAACCTTAAAGGCGTTTATATGGACACAACTTGGAACAGCTCTTCAAATACAGGCAAATACTAAGACACCAACCTCTTATTCCAAGATAAAGATCAGATAAACAAAGCATATATACCAACATTGACTCTTGACTCAAATGACTCTACAAAGAAAGTAAAATGGTGATGACTAACAGACTCTCCTCGGATTTTGCTGAGTAATGGGGGCATAATTTCCTCTGTAAGACTCCATATTCCATGAAACTTGTCTCGTTTGAAATTAGAGACCTAGGGCTTTCTATCCATATCTTATGAGACCACATTGGAGTACGAAACCATCATCAAATCTCATAAGAAAGTGACCATGAAATTCTGTTGAAATAGATGAACCTAACCTCCAAGCAATATTGCATTAATTGTTGCATAAAGCTTAATTTTCTCGAGATGATCCTTCATCATACTCATTTAGAATCTAGATTTAACCCATATCACCAGTTGCACGTTAGGCTCTTCGTTATTGTGAACCGCTTTTAGCCATCCATCTGATTTTGCAGAACTAGCATAGGGTAGATAGGTTTTAAAGTGATTTTCCACCATACACGCTAGTTATGTATCTAATTCGAAATCAAGTAGAACATAAGATGTGCCAAAGCTTGAGTCCAAAAAGTCCTAAACCTATTATACTTTTGCCAATTTAGTTCTACACTATTAATTTTGCTAATTGAATTCTAAATCTTTTTAACGTTTGCCAATTGAGTCAATTTGATTAATTTTGATCAGAAATCGATGACGTGGATGACAACCATTTTACGTGGCATAACTAACATTAACGTGAATAATTTTTAATAAAATTTAAATATTTTTTCAATTTTTATTCTTTTTATTGCTTTTCTTTTTTATTTCTCCTTTTTCTTCCTCTAGCCGGTTGTCGGGCTTGGGTGATGGCTAGCAGCTGGCCAAAGGAAACAACCAGCCAGGGTCGCCCGTGTGAGGGTGCTACATCTTGCTTTTGTCTTGCTCATTTCAGGTTCCTACAATCTGCTTCTGTTGAGCAGCAAGGATGCCACATCGCCGCATGAGATACAACCCGCACAACAATCCAATTTGGCTTATTTTATTTTGATCCATTTCATGGGGCGAGGAGACCGCTGACCACGCTACTTTAAGGAGGGGTCCCCCCCCCCCCTTCTTTTCTACCCATATCTTACTATGCTAACACTAGCGGTAAAAAATTTAGGGTTAATATCACAAAAATCTTAAACTAGTATGCATATGACAAATTTACTAAAAATTAATTTTTTTATTGTAAAAATCCTAGATCAATAAACCTATGATTAATTTATTTCAAACTAATTTTTTGACTAACCAAAATCCTAAGACAAATTTACCTTTGTTAGTTTCTATTAAAGTGTGCTATCACAAATACCCACAAACTAGAACAAATGGAGGTTAAAACCCTAAGTTAATACACTTGTAAACTGCCATATATCATCTAACTCAGCAACTTGATAATAAAATTTAATGGAAACCAATGAAATGTAAATTTGTCATAGGTATATCATTTTGATGATTTTGATGACTCAAAAATTAGTTTGAGTTAAATTTGTCAAAGGTATATTAATTTGGGATTTTCATGGTATTAACTCAAAAATTTAAAAGGTAGCATGAATGTGAAAAAATTAAAAAAAAATAAAAATGAAAAATCATCACATAAGGAATCCCAATATGGGGCGCGGAATAGGGGGGATGATAATCATGTAAAGAATCCGCATTAGGTTACCATTGAGTGGAATCCACAAAAATGATACGGAGTCAAGTTAAACTTTTAAGTCAAGAAACTAATTAAAACAATCATTAAAACACAAACTTACCCTTAAGGAAACTTTAGAGGGATTTATATAGACACAACTTGGAACAACCTTTCAATTACAGACACCAACCTGTCATTTTCCAAGATAAAGATCACGTAAAAAAAGCATACATACCAACATTGACTCTTGACTCAAATGACTCCAGAAACAAAGTAAATGGTTCTGACTCAATACGTACATGTAAAGACTAAAAGACTCTTCTCGGTTTTTGCTAAGTAATCGGGGCATAATTTCCTCTGGAAGACTTCATATTCCATGAAACTTGACTCGTTTGAGACTAGAGACCTAAGGCTTTCCATCCATATATTATGAGACCTCATTGGAGCAGGAAACCATCATCAAATCTCATAAGAAAAAAATTCTGTCGGAATAGATGAACTTAACCTATAAGCAATTTTGCATTAATTGTTGCATAAAGCTTAATTTTGACTACAAATCAATGATATGGATGCCAGCCATCCTATGGCTGCATTTGGGAACCACTTTGCCAAGTATCTTTGTGGGGCTAAAGGCCTTTGGGCCAAAATGAAGGTATTTGGGAACTGCTTTGGAAGTCTCACTAAAGCAAAGTTGGCATTTGTAAGGTTGAAAGCCCAAGGCAGTTCCTAGGCTGCCTTGGGCTTTCAGCATTCTCGGAAGGAAGCCTCATGTCTACTGTTCATTGTATTTTTCTCCAGCGATGTGGCTGATCAGAGACAAGCTCGAGAGACCGGCGAGGTCATAGCTGAGGTTGGCAAGGTCGCGACAACCATCACCGGCCAATTGTGCGACCCTAGCGAGTCGCACCGACCGCTTGCGAGTCCTGGCGACCGCCCACGAGTCGTGTCACCGCAACCCAGCTCTAGGTCGCATGACCTCGGGCGCAACCCGGATCCGGGTCGCCGGAGGTCGCGCGGCATCGCGGCGAGTGGTGCGACCCAAATCTAGTTGCCACAAGGTTGCACGATCTCCGACAACTAGATCTAGTCACTAGGGGTCGCGCGACCTCCGGTGACCAGATCTGGGTCGCCGCAACCCTCGCGAGAGGATTGCCCAACGCGTCATGACCTTTGGCAAGGCCGCGTGATCTAGGTCCTATAACCCTTCGACGAGGGTCATGACGACCAGATTTGGCCGACCTTTTGGCGAGGGTCGCGGCGACTAGATTTGGTTGCCACGACGCTCGCCAGAGGGTTGCACAACCCTCTTTGAACTGCCTACCTCTGCCAGACAGCTTGCATTAGATTGCCTGCCCTTCATCGGATCGCCTAGTCCTTGCCGGCGACTACTTGTTCTTAACCAGCCAACTTTTTTTTTTTTTTAATGAATAACAAAAGCCTTTTGCAAATATAATTCTTTCAAACACCATTTTACTCAAAGATATTTCACAATGGGCTTTTACAATACAATTTACCAAACATAATTTGCATTTTGAAAAAGACCTTTAACTCAATAGTCTTTGCATTTCCCCAAAGATTTTCCTTAAAAGCCTTTCCAAACGCACCTTATATGACACGATTGCCATTGATGTAAATAATTTTTAATAATATTTTAATAATTTTTTTCAATTATTTATTTATTTATTTATTTTTTATCTCTTCTTCTTCCTCCAACAAGTCATTGAGCTTGGGTGATGGCTGGCAACTAGCTAAAGAAAACAACCGGATAAGGTCACCCTCATTGGTCCCCGAATTGGGCAACGATTAGAAGGAAGAGGAAAAGAATAAATTAAAATTAAAAAATTTAAAAAAATTAAGATATTATTAAAAATTGTGTACATGCCATTAAAGATTTCCGGCCAAAATTGGTTGAATTAGCTCAAACACGAAAAGGTTTCCGACTCAATTTGTAAAATTAATAGGTTTAAAATTGAATTGACAAAAATACAATAAATTTTGGAGGTTTTAGATAATTTTCTCATTTATGTATCTAATTCGAAACCGGACAGAAGAGGTGCCAAAGATTGATGATAGCCTCCTTAACACTGCCTTGTACTCCCATTCAAGACCTGGGAATATGCTTCCAACCAAATCTTTCCGGCTTCGGGGTATTGCCGAGTCATGCATGCGTAATGCCATACAACAGTCTCCAAACGAGAGACCAAAGTGATCTGTCGGAACCCTTAGATGACATTGCTTTGGATTCCCTCCCCAAGGCAATCTCTAGCTAATAGGAATCACAAGTTCAGCATAAAGGAGAATATTTTGGAAGAGTTACTTCAAATCGGAATGAAAAATGATTTCAATAACTTGAGTCCGTCCGAAGATGACCAAATGGTGTATCACAGGGAGGCCACCCGCGGCTACATGCGACAGCTAGGATCCACCTGAAACTTCCACTCCATTTAGCCAGCTTCACGAATCTCATAATGACAGAGAATCGTCGTGGTTGCCATTTTGAAATTTTCCTAGATGTATGCATTGGTTGATACAGGCATCCAATGGAGACTAAAGCCACTGTCTGAATTGGTTGATGCTGGTAAGGGTGAGCATGGTCCAAATTAGACCGGTTCATTTGCTAATGTTAGGACCAACTCACACAATGTCGATCTTTAATTTTTGGGACTAAGAACCGACCTTATTGAGCTTGGGACCAATGACCGAACCAACTCAGTGGTTTTGGTCTAATTCCAAATCAATCCGAGACCAACCAATAATTTTTTTATTTCATTTTTTGTAGTATTTGAAAAAACGACTGAGGAGTAAACCAACCCAATGGGTTTGGTCTAGCTCCAAGGTCAACCCGAGACAACCTAATAATTTTTTATTTCATTTTTTGTACTCCTTGAAAAGACGATTGAGGACTGGATTGATTCAATGGATTCAATGAGAAGCGAGATTAGTTAAGAGAGGCAAATGGCAAGTGTTGAGTGGGGTGAGTGTCGAGCAAAGTGAGCATTGAGCGTCGAGCGGAGAGTAACAAGCCACACGAACATTGAGCGACGAGCGACATGAATGCCCCAAAGCGAGCGAGGCGAGTGGCGGAGTGGCAAGCAACGAGCGGCGAGCAGAGAAGTTAAGAGGACAAAAAAAACAAAAGAAAACGAGTACTAAAGGAGGATGCCGTGAGGAGTTATTCACACTCTTTTGGACATCACGAGGACTCCTAACAAAAACATTTTCCTCCTTTATAAACTATAGTTATTAATGATGTAAAAGACATTAAAAATCTAAGTTATTAAAGAATAATATAAAATTACTTAAACTCCTCACTAAGAAGTTATCTAATATTGTTGACGCCATTTATTTTAGAGTTTTCTCTATATAAAAAAGTATATATATAGTCAGGGTTGGTTTGGGTTGAACCGAACCTGAACTCATAGGACTAAGAATCAACTCGCACAGTACTGATTCAAAATCCTGGGACCAAGGACCGATCCAATCTCCCTAGGAATCGGACTAGGACTAACAGGGTTGGGCCAGTCCAGGGTCCACTCAAGGTCGATCCTCAACCGATGCTCACCCCTAGATGCTAGCTTTTAGTCTCATCTTCCCCTGTCCCTTTCCTAGTTTCTTCTTTTTCCAAATCTTTCTTATGGTACACTCCGTCTACCAGTATGGTACTCCTTTTTCATTTAACAATAATCAACATTCAACATGAAAAGGACAAAATTCTCGCGTACTCCAGGCACTTGATGACCAAATTTCATGTATGACTAGCAAAAATTAATACGAGTTTTCCTCTGTTGAGATAGTAAATTGCATAGACATCACAAGCACTACAGAGGAATTAATCAACAGAGGAAACTATCTATTGAAGATTAGTAAAGACAAATTTTGGGGAATCAGAGAAATGCAGAGATTATCACCACTCAGAATTGAGTTTCTTCACTTCTTCCGTGACCACCATCATGAGCTCCATACTAGACACCTTCAGTGCTTCCAGATACATCTTTCAGAAAATATCATCCGACCAGTCCAGTCCAATTATCTCCACAAGAAATAAGGAGACGCTGAATCATCATTCAACTTTCGGGAGAAATACTTATGACCTGCAAAAGTTATACGCTATGGCAAAACAGAACTTTCAGAATGATTAATATATCGCTATAACAAGTTTATATGAACATAAAGTATATGTATAAAACTGGAAATGAGTAACTGAAAGTCTCTTCAAGGGCAACGGATATGCTAATAATGACTTTATAAGAAGTAATGTCAAATGTATAGATGTACCTCCTTCCATAAGGGAATGGCAATTTGCCTCTCCTATAACATTGCTTGCAAGGACAGGCCTTGCTTCAGGGCCACAGGAGAATTTCTAGGAGACATTACCCACTCAGTTGAATGGTGGAAAACCTCTCACGTCCCTGTTAACACTTTGGCTTGGCCAACAAAAGAATCCCTATTCATCATACACCCATGGAGAGATATGGCGAGGAAATTGATTCCCTATGAGGCCTTTTCCTCCCATTCGTGAATCAAGCAATTCCAGTTGTCTTTGAATCCACGGAGGATCGTCTGAGCACAGCCACAGTGTTTCACCTGTATCCTTGTGCTTAAAATCAGGTTGCCTTGGGTTAACCTTGCTAGTCCTGTTATCCCACCATTCATATGGATTGGCAAAAAAGATCTGCCACAGTTGCAGGCGATCTTTGCGCTTCTCAGATAAAGATCCTACATTCGTAATCGAAGATAGGTCAGTGCACAAATGAATAGAGAAGTACAATGTCAACTGACAATAACAAAGAACTCTCAATTCTGAAAGTATAAACTGTTTGGTCAGACACTTTATGATGTGGTTTATTGAGTAGGCCAGCATGATAATGTAACGAGCAACTACTATCTCCCAGACCCAAATCGAAACCAGAGGATTAAAAAGTTGCTAAGGTCCAAGCTAAATCAAGTTAGAATTTCTATTTCCCAGACCCAGTTCCAATCCAGAGGGTAAGAAACTGAGAAATCTGTGAACAAACAACTCCAATAGCAGAAATTAGTAACAATCCCCCAAGACAGGAAAAGTGCCCATTGTCAATTGCAGAACTGATATTTGGTGCAGATAAAAGTTTCATATATAAGATGTTCAGTACCCAGTTTCCTCAGTAATCAAGCAAGTCAGGTCCATACACTCGTTATTAAAGCCCAAAAATCAGGATATTTTGCTTACACTGTACCAACAAAAGCTAAATCCCTGCAGAACATTCTACTCACCTTTTTATCCTGGCCAAATTAATAATCCCTCAAAAACCAGAACTTGACCTTTGATCCACCATAAAAGAAAGTATCAAACAAAAAGTAGAGAGACATTACGTAACCTGATTTCGATTCTGCAGATGCGGGTAAACATTGGTCTCTACAAGTTTGAGCAACATAGTTCCACTCTTTCACAATTACCTATAGAAAGCAGACAAAAAGGACAGTTTTATTAGTCAAACATGCTCTCTCAAAACAACCTTCTGCTGCTAGTCCTAATGTGTCTGTGCAAAAGCAAAAGACTCCAAAGGTTTTCAATGACGACATCATAAATAAGAACGAGCATGTGAAATGATAGAGAAATGCCAGGGATCATGCATGTTTCTATCTATTGTCCCTTAAATCGCGGAAATACTTAAGCTAAACCATTAGAATCAAACCATTATTCCACTCGAGAAGTAAGAACTTGAAAGAACCCTCTTTCTTTGTCCCTCCATGTTCTGATATCTAGCTTCACATTATTAACGTGATAATCCAAAAGCATTGATCATCAACCAACAAATTGGTCGCAGAATGTCATGATACTTTGAATGGCTACCTCATAATAAGTTCTCATCTGTCCACCCTCCGAAGCCTTCTCGTAGCTCCCTAATTGACCCGAAACATACACGAAATCCTCTGGCCTCAAATGCTTCCACGATATCTCAGCCATCTCGTTCCACATCTTCAGCGATATCCTGCTCACAAACCGCACACAAACTTCAAGCTCTTCGGTGACAACGCTTTGTAATTCACCAGTAACAAGAGAGTGAAAACCGGACACGCAGAGGAATCATAAAAGGGTAAGATAAATTACGACCAATCAACGACCTATCCTAGGATTCTACGCAAAACCTCGGCAACGCAATGATCTGGGTCAACACCGAATCAAACAACCGCGACCTTCTCACCTAAACCCGCGCCCCGAATCGCGAGGCTTGTGGACGCGGAGCACCGTGGAGACGCCGAACCGGCCGTCGCTCGTCGAGACCCGCCGCGGCGGGAAAAGGACCGACCCGATGAAGCTCACGGAGTTCGCCAGGTGCTCTTGCCATCGGATGGTGGTCGGCCTCTGGAACCGGAGGGCGTGCCGGTACACGGCGCTCCCGGCTCCCGGTTCGCCTTCCCGCGGCCCGGGGCCCGCGGCAAATCGCGGCGGCGGCGGCGGAGGGGAGGCAGGGGCGAGGCGGTGGAGCGGGAACGGCGCGGTGTTGCGCATGAAGGTTCTGAGACGGTACGTCGTCATCAGAGGTCTGTCAAAAATGGAGTTCGTTTGAAGAAGACGGCAGTTGAAGTTGAGCTCGTAGACGGTCGGAGACTGGGAGGGTTGCAAGGGACGCATTAGACGGCTTGATCAATACATACCCAATTCAACTTGATTTTAATTCACACTCAATCCAATTTGGGCTCCAAATCTTAACAATTTGTGGAGGAAATATCATAGTAAAAGTGGCTTTGGTTCACGAAAAACATATGATTCAAAAAATATTTTTAAAAAAATCAGTTTTTGAATTAAAAAAAAATCAGTTTTATTGTTTATAAAAATAAATAAATGAAAATAATTTTATATGTGAAATTTTTTAGATATAAATTATCATCAATGGTAAAAAAAACAATTTTCATTAACTATTTTTTGAGTTATATAACCAATTAGTTTTTATAACAAAAAAAATTCACAAAACAAATGGATCTTAAAAAAATAATTAGGTTTCACTTGTTTCACATAAACATTTCTAGAAATTTTTTTCTAGGAAGTCATTTTTCAAGAAAATGCCAATATTTTCTAGTGTTTGGTTGAAACGTGAAAATAAACTGGAAAATAATTTTCATCATTTGATAGGAAAAATATAATTTAATTTTCTTAAATAGACGTTATTCGAGTGTTAATAACATGTGCATGGCCAGCGAAGAACTAGATTCAGGCACTAGAGGTCACATCATGACAAAGCTCGACCCTAGTGTTGGGGTTTGGGGCATGATACCTGGGTCTTGGGTCTGACCTTGATGGACTTGAGCGGGGGCATTAGGTTCTCGGGCCCTACCTTGATAGAACCACGCACGATCTTTATGGATCCAAACATGGCCTTTGTGGACCCAGCTTGAATGTTGGGGATTTGAGCTCGAGTATTAAGATCCCGCGCTCGACCTTAGTGGACTCAGGCATTATGACTTTACCATGGCCTCGGCCTAGGTATCGAGGTCATGAGGATGGGCACTGGGGTCACTTGTCTAACTTCGATGGACCTAAGCTCAAGTACTAAGGATCTAATCAGGAACACTAGGGACCCTAGAACTAGCGTTGGGGTTTCTATGTCTCGCTAATACCTAATTATATTTTGGAAACTGATTTCCTATTTTCCTTGAATTTAAATATATGTTTTTGGATAATTAAGAAATATTTTTTGTTGACTTATTTTTTAAGCGAACCAAATGCCGAAAAATGTTTTTCTACAAAATATTTTTCGTGAAACAAACGGGATTTAAGGGAAAAAAAACTAACCAACGATAAACAAGCTAAACATGGAAATTTAGCAAATAAGAAAAAAGTGATTGATCTATTAAGCTACTAGAAAACATATCATGCTATTTCTCTTAAAGCTAGAAATTTATGCTTAATTAATCTAAAAATCAGGCTTTACTTGATGGTTATTTAGAGCGTTGATAATTAGATTTAACCTAAAAAATTTATGTCAACGTGGCCAAATTTACTTTATGGTTATTTAGAACTCATGACTTTTGGAATTTGACGGGGCAAAATGTAACTTGCCTTGATCCTATAGGTCCTAACTTGAATCAACATTCCAAATCTACATATTGCAGAAAAAACAACACTATAAGAGTCATAACTTTTGTGTAGCACTCACTTCGTTAGAACTAGAACTTTCACCTAGAGGTGGCATGAGTAGGTGAATATGCAGAATTTAAAGAAAATTGAAACTAATATTGCAATTGGACAACATCTGTGGATAAGGTGTGCAATGCTAAGATCTCACCAGTGTACAATAATATATCACAAGAAACAATTGAGAGTTTAAGGGATAGAAAAATGCACAAAACACCTTTATAGTGATTTGGCTTTAACAAGCCTATGTCAACTCTCTGGCGCTGATAGTTAATTGACTTGATTCCACTAGATGAATCTGTCAAAGGTTACAAGAACTAAGTACTCCCGACTCAAGTGAATGTGATTGATTCTTTTGATTTCACACTCTAACAACCTCTAAAAAATTATAGCTTTGAGCTCACAAAGACGAACTTGCAAATACAAGGATTTCTCTGAACTTTGGAATCAAAGACTTTGGAAAACTCTCTTGGTCTCTCCAGCTTCACGACGTCCTTTTAAACTCCTCATTGTCTAAGTTGACCATTGGACATAGCCTCAAAAGATCGTTCATCCAATCAACCTATTGGGCCTTAACGTTACTGGAAAATCTGATTGCTTCAAGACTTCTCGAGAATGGAGACTCCTTTTGATTCTGCCCGCCATATTATGATCGTCAACTTTCCTTCTAGGTCAATCAATATCTATAAGGCAAGGAATTTGCGCTAATCCACTAGTTGTTGGATAAGGGTTCTATGTCAAAAAGATATCCTTATATCGATCTATCACTAGAGAAACCATGAAGCAATCACATGCATTGAATGTTTTTCCTAACTAACTATCACACGACTCCTAGCATGCCTTATGATTCCTGATAATAAATCTTGCTCTAATACCAAAAACTACAATGACCCCAACTTCATCTCTAGGGTTTTTAGCAAAAAGTTATTTTTGCAATATCCCAAGCTCGTCACCGTCTTTATTCTTTTTATCTTGTTAATAAACACATGCAGAAGCGTGAGTGGACAAACAAAATCCTCAGACAAACAACGGCTGGAGGACTGGGACATACATAACATAGAACACATTACTTTATATTACAATGGTACAATTACAAATCCCTTTTCTACGGGCCATTTTTCCTTTTTACATCACACTATAAGTTTCCACATAGGCTAGGGAAATTCCTATCTCCTTTAACATTGTTGCAGCTTCCAAAACTCCATGCCTACAAGATTGAAAGATGAGGGAGTGTGTTTTGAGAACTTAGCAATTAAAATTTCTAGTTCTCTACCGGAAAGTATCTCATCATCGAAGCTTAGCAAGTACAACACTCGCAAACAATGTCAACGACATATTAGTAGCAAATTACTTACTATGCCTTGACTAAATACATTATGTCCATGCAAAACTACTATCGACTTAACAATGAGCACATCAACATATCATGATTATGCACAACCAGCACTCATAAACTGATTCTTTTATTGTTGTTCTAGCTTGACTAAGCTCTCCGACTTAACTAGAGATTTCAATTTTTTGCTGGGCTTCTTGATTCAACTAAGGCATCTTAGCTCAACCAAGGCTTCTCGAGGCTAGCTTCCCAAGGCCTTTGAGTTCAAAACCCAAGCATCTTGGCTCAATGAGGACATCATATTCAATGAATGAGGTATCACCGCCAACGCTATTTGATGATGAATGCTTTTTTGTTTTTAAGTGCACACACAAGGGCCTTACACAAGTTGGTTATTATCTTTTCTCCTTAGCCGACTCATATAAGGCCCGAAGGTAAGCTTATTCATATGTGTGTCATGAATCCTAGTACTGCACTATAAAAACATGTTAGGAACGATCCATGATCTAACCGAACACTTAGTGTCGATCCCTACACCAAACAAGGCTCGGAACGGCATGCCTCAATACCAATACAAGACCTCGAGGCTTGGTTACACTTCGCTTCATGAAGAATCTAAGCTCAACGGACCTCAGCTTTGACCCCACATGAATATACTTCAAGCCATGAATGATCTTTGGTTCGTGACTTGCTTCAAATGCCAAACACAATGTCCCTAGACCAATCAAGACATAAAACCAACACACTTTAGTTCCTTATCAAGACCTCGTGGGCATGGGTGCCCCATACCACTCAAGACTTAAAACTGGCATGCCTTAGTATCGATTCAAGACCCTACAGCCTTGGGTGGTCCCTACATCAAACAAGACTTGGAATTGGCAGGCTTTAATGCCAATCCGAGGCTTTATGGCTTGGCAACCTTGCCTTGCATTGAACTCAACCCAAGTGAACTTTGGCATCATTTCGAGCATGAGCAACTCAAGCACACATTCATGCACAAACATGAGCAAAACTATACAAAAGATCTTACATCCTACCCATGGCTTGAATGAGTGAGCACCTAATTAGACTCAACAATGGAGTCTACCATCCTAGAGGAGAAATAGGGATCTTTCTTCCTTCAATAAATCTCAAGAATCCTAGAGAGAGCGGCTTGAAGAGGGTAGGCATGTGTGAGGCCAAAAGAGGAGGAAGTGAGTGTGTAAAGGGCAAGGAGGAGAAGAGGCCTTAAGATGAGGAAATGAGTGAGGGGTTCTTCTTATTTATAGGCACCATCCTCATTATGACTTATCCAAATGGCCCAATCATCTTTCTCGAAGTGGCATGGCTATGGAATTGAGATGGCAAGTCTAATTTGCAAGGTGGCAAACTTTGACTTATGAGGTGGAAATCTAATGGCCTAATGTAATAATTTGGAGACTTGTTTGTCTTTTTTTTACTAACCACATAAGTACTTGATTCTTTATTGAAGAATAAGTCATCATTAATAGGTGGCACTTTACAAAGGATAAGGTGGCACCTAGACCATAGGATAGTAATAATTGCCTATGGTATCTCATTCTTATTGGTACATTTGTTGAGAGTCCTTTACTTAATCCCCAAGGCGAATCGTTGGTAATCATTACCAAATCTAGAAATGTGCACCTACGGTGAAAAGTCATCTTCCTTCATTAATAACCTGGGGTGTTCTAGAATATTCTCTTTTGTCCATTTCAAAATAATATGGCAAACATGGAAAAATAACCATTAGAAGTGTAACCAGAATCAAGCAAGGGCTTTTTTTGTACATCCCCTATCAACTATCCCAACACATCTGAAGTTTGTTGCAAAGCCACCCTCGGTGTGGTTATTGTAGGCAAAATTTGCCTTTTCGATTAGGTCGATGGCCCAAGGCATAGGCTTAATGGTCGGCCCTTGGACTAGCTCTAGCTGAGTGAACCGGCTCCTAGACCAACCCAAGGCTTGGTCCAGGCCAACTCCTAATTGTCATGTGGCCGTTTGAGATCAGTCAATTCGTAATCGACATACAGTCGTATCGGGTCAAATCATGGTGGTCCAAGGTTGGTGCATAACTAAGTGAAATCACTCACGATCGAAACATGACTGTTTGGAATTGATTCATGATCATCCATCAATTTGTGGTGATACATGACCATCCCTCGATCAACCTTTATGGTCGAGTAATTGTCCATTGACCATATGACTCAAGTCCATTTACATGGTCATTAGACTGATCCATGGTTGATTCCTTGATCAACCCACGACCGATTCTTTGATTGAACATGGTTAATCCCTTAGTTACCCTTCCAGTTAGGCCAATTGATCTATGGCCGATTCTTGGAACGATCCGTGCCTAATCCTTACCACGGGCACACCGGACTTCATAACCATTTCTCATAAGTTGAAAATTGCGAATGTTATACTATAGAAGCAATTTAAATTCGAAAAGCTAATAACTGCCAATGAGTGATTATTCACAGATTAGCCTATAAATAGCCAGAAGAGCAAAGCTATAAGAACCTTTTGCCAAACCCACAAACACAAGAACAATTGTCTTTTGGCTGTCTTTTTTGTTTATCATGCGTTTATTATTGCACGTTTATCTCTTGTTTATCCTTTAATTTATTTCAAATAGCATATAACTTTTCACTTCTTTTCCAAAACTACAAAGAATCTTATCCCAATAAAAAACACCAAAGACTCGTCGCTTCAGTGAAAGATATCCGCTAGGGAACACTTTCCTGGTGAACATCTTTTTGACACACCCAGTGGGACGTTTTGTGTTCCATTTCTAGAAGTTTTTTATGGTAAAAACCATGAATCAGGAGAAGGGCACCGTTGTTGGCTAGGATAATCAATCCTCACAGTTTGTGGGTGAGAGGCTTGCTCGCCCTAAAAGGTCCAGCCATGAAACAAATTTGGTTGATAATGTCAACATAGGTGTGATTCTAGCGATATCATTCGGAGTTTTACCGAAGATCCAAGGAGGAATATGGCCCTAATTCGACAGTGGTGGCTAACATGAGAAGGTTGTTCAAAGAGCAATAGAATGATTTAACTAATCACATGGCCAATCATTTATCTAGGATTCTTACTCCTTTGTTCACAAGTTTGGCTACCAAACTTGCTTCAAGTTTCGATTCACCAAACCAAACAACTATGGCACCATAAGGCCAGGTCGCTTCAAGATCGATGCTAGCCCCTTTTTTCCCCAATTTAACACTGGTGGTGGTTTGGGTTAGATGCAGTAAGTTCAAATTTTGCAAAGAACCAAGATTGTGGATGATCAGGATCAAAGTACACAAGGAGAATGAGCGGGTCTGAGTGGATTCGTAAATCTTCTCGGAGTCATATAGGATGATCGAGATACTAATAATCCAAGAAGGATGCTGATGTAAATCGTTATGGAAAGATCATTCTATGAAGGCCCGGATGGTGCGAATTGCAAACCTCGACCTCCAATCGAACCTGTAATTGATAACTTCGATATGAACGTGACCTGTTGACAAATCTGTGTCAACCAACCAATATTATAGACGCCATGAGCGAAAGAATTCTCTATCGTGCTCAATAAGTTGAATCGACCATCACAAGGAAACCTTGATAAGGTCAAGTCCTCAAAAGAACAATAGAAGAGAACCTCTCAATTTTTATTCCCTCAAAATAAAATATCTCTCCTCCAAAGAAATTCGGCCAATTCTTAATATAAGTCTTCTAGCTGCCACATAAACCCTAAAACCAGCCCTAGAGTTCGGCCAAACCAGCCCCCAAAACCCTAATTTAGTTTGATTACAATTTTAGAGATCTAAAGCGTCCTATTCTAGAATATGCATAAACAAGAAGATAATTTCATTGACTTTGTCAAATATTTTGTGACCAAATAATCAAATTACGCCAAGATTTTCAAGATTCTTCAAGATTCGATCCAAGGTCATCTCCACGCCAAGATTTCCAAGATTCTTCAAGATTCGATCCAAGGTCATCTCTACGCCAAAGATCACGAACCATGATGCCAACAGCTTGCCTGAATTGCTTAGCCCGTGCTCGTGTGATTGAACCAGTCGGAATAGACAACGGGTCCTTAGCACTTCCTCCTTGATATGACTTGATGTCCACATCATTCCCTCCCCCATGCAAAGGATTTGCCCTCAAATTATCACTTGCATTAAAAAAAAAAAAAAAAAGAAAAAACTCAACTTAGAAACATTAAATGTAGCATTAATGTCCTACTCACATGGAAGATCAAGCTTGTAGGTGTTATTGTCAACTCTTTCCAACACCATTAATGGTCTGTCCCCACATGGTAATAACTTAGAATGTCGCTGCTCAAGAAATTGCTCCTTACACATATGAACCCAAACCTAATTGCCGGGTTCAAACACCACTTCCTTATGCCCTTTGTTGGCTTGCCTTGCATATTGCTCAATCTCGCGCTCAATATTTGTGCACATCTTCTCATGCAACACCTTGAAAAATTTGACTTTCTTTGCTCTATCTAAATCCACATGCTCATCAATAGGTAAAGGGGTTAAATCTAACGGAGTTAACAAATTAAAACCATAGACAATCTCAAATTGTGCAAATTCAATAGCAAAATGCATGCTCCTATTATATGCAAACTCAACAAGTAGTATGCAATCTTCCCAAGATTTTATGTTCCTTTTAATGATAGCACGCAACAATACCCCTAAAGTTCTATTAACTACGTCGGTTTGACCATTTGTCTATGGATAACAAGTAGTTGAAAATAACTATGTTCCTAGTTTTTTCCACAATATTTCCAAAAGTAGCTAAGATATTTAGAGTCTCAATCTGAAATAATTGACCTAGGCATGCCATGCAAATGTACAACCTCCCTAAAGAACAAATCAGCAACATGAGATGCATCATCGGTTTCATGACAAGTTATAAATTAAGCCATCTTTGAAAACCGATCAATAACCACATAAATAGAATCTCTACCATGCTTAGACCTAGGCAATCCTAACACAAAATCCATAGAAATATCTGTCCAATGATGCGTTGGAATAGGTAATTGTAACATCCTCAACTTTGAGTCATTTACATGGTAAAAGAGAAGTCCAAACTTGGTTTCACCTGTTAAGCCAGGTTGTGTCTGCTTCCTTCGATCATGTCTTAGGCATGAACCTCGAGCCAAATAAGATAGTTGATTGTGATCAAATTTGATTAGTATAGGATGACAAGGCCTTCAAAACTTAGATATTTGCCAAATGGCATTTAATACCTTCATCATGTAGTAAATTAAGGAGCACAGACACTTGGCACGTTGAACTTTACATTAGAAAAAGCGTAGGTACACCTACGCATCACCATGATATGTTCATTGTAGCCTAGAGTTTACAGCCCTCTCATTGTGGCCATTGCTCTCTCCTCCTCCTCCTCCTCCTCCTCCTCCTCCTCCTCCCTCTCTCTCTCTCTCTCTCTCTCTCTCTCTCTCCCCCCAATTCGATTATGTTTTCTTTCCTTCTTTCTCCTTTTTTTTTTTCTAAATTTTTCGTTAGTATATTAGCTTAATTTCATAAAAAAAAATCCCCAATTTCATAAAAAAAAATCCCCAATTTTAAATTTAATCTCAAATCTATCTCGATTTTTTTATGTCAAAATAAATATCCAATTTTCATTTAAGTTTCAAATCTATCTTCGTTGTCCACTTCCATTGCCACATCAAACAAAATTTATGATAAGGAAAAGGAAAACTAAGAGAGAGATAAATAAATAAAAAAAAAAAGAGAGATAAAGCTAAAAAAAAAAAAAAAGTGTTAGAGAGGAGTGGGAGAGAGAAGGGCGACCATGGATGCTCAAGCTTTAAGCTCCTAGCAGCTATGGCTACTCAAGTTCCAAGCCCCTAGTCCCAGTGAGCACGAAACTTGACCAACCATGGCCATGGCAGCTGCAAGCACATGATGACTGCATGGAGCACGCAAGCAAATGGAGATGGGGACAAGCTAGGGGGAAGAAAGAAGGGTGATGGCGGCTGTGGCCATATGGCACCATTTACCCAAAAGCTCACAAGCTTGATTGATGCTCTGAGCAGGCTGCCTGAGAATGGGAAGATGCTAGCTTAGAATTACAAGTAGATTCAAAGGTGAGCCCTCTCCATCAAGCCTAAATTTGTAAGAGTAAAGTCACCAAAAGTGAGAGCAGCTACTGGCAATTCTCTTGACGGTTAAAATGGGTAGCAAATAAGCAAGCTAGAGCGATGCCATCTTTTCATTGTATCACAAGTTAATCCCTAAATCCAATTCACATGCTTGAAAGATACTAGCTAACATTGTGACGCACCCAGCACGTCACAACTACCGTGATGCTCAATTTTTTTTTTAATTTTTTTTTTTGGCATGCGGAAACATGTAACAACAACTCAATGCATTATAATCTAAATCGACGCACATAGAAATAAAGAACTAGACATTTTTATTTATTTATATACTGTAATTGCCTATTTACATGGCCGCCAATATAACAAGTCATGGTCTCGCCAAAAATGTCACCCTCGTCCCCCAGGTCCTCCTCCTCTTTGACCCCACTGTCGCCATCATCATCACTGTCTGGAAGTGGGAGATGCCCCACCGTACGCCCATCGATCCAAGCGTAGAGGGCAACAAACCCAATCAACAAGTTGAGCACAAGAGTTATTGGACCCTTTGAAATCCTTGAAAGATTGGGGATTTGGCTTATCAACTAGTATTGCCTCTTAGGTTGACAAATCTACATAATGTCTTTCACATGTTGATGTTGAGGAAGTATCATCCAGACCCTGCTCATATACTAGATCATGAGGTTATCGAAGTGGATGAAAAAATGAAATACATGGAGGAGCCAATGCGGATACTTGATCGGAAAGAGCAAATCCTCCGAATGAAGGTAATCCCACTAGTCAAGGTCTTGTGGCGACACCACGATGTGGAAGAGGCCACATGGGAAAGCAAGAAAGAAGTGAGGCAAAAACATCCCCATCTTTTCAATGAGACGTAAAGAGTGTTCAATTTCGAGGACGGAATTCATTAAGTGGGGAGATTTATGATATCCGAATTTTTGCTCGAGCCTCGAATATTTAACGGTCCATGATGCCGTAACACCGCGTCACCACCTCACCACATCCCCAAACTCATAGCTAGCTTCTTCTTGTAAGGCCACGAGCTGAGTGGTGTGGCCATTTCAAGTTGAACACGTCCATTGAGCTGTCAAAGAGGTAAATGAAAGTTGCTCACCAACGCCCACGTTTACCTCCAGCCATCCCTTCCTTAAATGGATAGCAAACCCCTTGAGCTGTCAAGTGGTAATTTGATCACCAACGACCACCAAAAAGCCACGTTTTTTTTTTCCCCAGCAGAAGTTTCCCTGAATTGCCAACGTTGACAGAAACGTGGTGATTTGATCTCCTACGGTGCATGCATGAGGAGGTGGAAGAAGGTAAAATAAGCAAAAACCAACACCATTTCCTACGACTTCGTCATCTTCACCTTGGACTCTTCATCACGCCCAAAAAGATTGCAAAGTAACACACCCCATGCCACCATCCGCTCACGCCATCTTGCCAATCCAACCGTCATCAACGAGAACACAAGGCAAGTAGTCTACCATTCTATACTTTGTGAATTTCATCATTGCTCGACGAGGTGTATTCTGTTGGATTTTTCATATCCTGGTTTAGAGGATCAGGCCATGAATATTGATGAAGTTACCGGTACAATAGGAAATAAATCAATTACAAGGATTGAGAAGGATGAAGAGGATTGTGCAAATCGTGCTCATTGGTGAATTTGGAAATTTTGCCTAGCCAAACTTCTTGTGTCTAGGATTACTATGGATATTGAAAGTATGGTTGAGGTACTAAATTATGAATTTTAAATACATTTTGGCTTGTAAAACATGAAATTGGGAATGAGACCGTGACTGGATGATCGGGTGGGTCATGGTTAAAGACCAGCAATTCCAGTGGTGATGCTATCGGAATCCTCAGTTTTTGAACACCATCCGTTGCCACGACAGATTAGTTAATATGTTCGTGTTAGGACTATGCCGATATTCCCTGTGCCGGTTTGTTGGTCTTCTGCTTGACTTGATTTCAGTGTTTTGGGGTTCTTGTGGTCATGGCTTTTCAATGGGCCAGTTACATGTTCTTTTTTGGTTCTTTTCTTTGGGTGCTTCGATTTTGGAAATCATCGTGGGATTTGTGAGGTTGGTGGGTAGTAGATGATTTAAAGGAATTTTGTTTGGTGGTGTTGATGAAATAATCTTTCATATCCTTCAAGGGAGCACTATGAATAAGACACTCTTAACACTAACTTTTGATTTGTCCTTCAGTTTATCATTTTTGGGGGTGAAGAGATGATTATTCTAATGTTGCCAATTTTGATATTACAAATTTTGGGACTTTGCTTATACTTGGTTTCATATTATCCTGGATTTTGAAACGTGAAATGTTTCATTTTTGTATTGGAAATATGAAAAATATTTTAAATTGAATTATTGAATTACTGTGCCATGATATAAATGTGGTGAATGTCATTGATCCCCATAACGACAATGCCTCGGGTGTCGGGATCCCTAGAGGGTGTAACACGGGGCCCTCCGGATGCTTGGGGGATACAATAAGGATCCCCAGGAGGTCCTCGCAATACCAAGTGGGGTGCGAGATGCCTAGAAAGGTGTAACACAACACTCTCTAGATGCCAAGGGAATATGATAAGGGCCTCGGAGGTCCTCGCAATGCCAATTGGGGTGCAAGATGCCTGGAGGGGTGTAACATGGTTTCCTCTAGAAGATGGTGGTAGTCAAATCTAGACTAATTGAAGTTCCCAAATTTCCATTTGCTTTGTGGTATACTGTTTTCATGAATTTCTTTTAGAGCCAATACAAGTTGAATTATTTCCATTTCATGTATTTTATTTTTTAGATTTTGTCGAACGGGTAGTGGTAGATTCGCATAGTATAGTCTAGTAGACTTATGCTTGCTGAGTAGTCATACTCACCCTTAGTGAATTACCCGTAGGTATGCCTCTGCAACCCGCGTCCTCCATAATGCTCTATGGTGTCCCAACCGACCTCACGTGGAACCAGATGGAGCAGGTCGACCCGACTTCCCAAAGGTCACATTCATATGGATCACCGCAATCTTGACTGTTGATGCTTGCCTCCCATCGAGCCCTGTGCTGATTGGGTTTGTTGCCCTCTACGCCTAAATCGGTGGCCATACGGTGGGGCCTCTCCCACTTCCAAACAGTGATGACGATGGTGATAGCGGGGCCAAATAGGAGGAGGACCTGGGGGATGAAGGTGGCATTTTTGGCGAGACCAAGACTTGTTATGTTGGCGGTCATGTAAATAAACAATATGATGGTTGAGGCGGTAGTTTGGATATAGTCTGGAGAAGGAACCTTTTGACCTTGATGTACCAACTTACGTTGTCTACAATATATAAATAAACAAAAGTGCCTGGTTCTATATTTCTATGTAAGTCAATTTAAATTATAATGCATTGAGTTGTCGTTACATGTTTCCGCATGCAAAAAAAAAAATTAATAAATAAATAATTGGAACATCATGGTAGAGCTGTGACGCTCCCAGCACGTCACGACTATCGTGACGCCCAAATTTAAAAAAAAAAAATTGCATGCTAAAACGTGTAACAACAACTCAATGCATTATAATCTAAATCGATGCACATAGAAATATAGAACCATGCACTTTTATTATTTATATATTTTAGATGACCTAGATTGGTACATTAGGGTCAAAAGGTTCATTTTCCTAGCTATATCCAAAATACTGCCTCAACCATCCTACTGTTTATTTACATAGCCACCAACGTAACAAGTCCTGCTCTTGCCAAAAATGCCACCCTCGTCCCTCAGGTCCTCCTCCTCTTCAACCCCATTGTTGCCATCGTCATTGTTGTCTAGAAGTGGGAGAGGCCCCACCGTACGCCCACCGATCTGAGCGTAGAGGGCGACAAACCCAATCAGCATAGGGCTCGATGGGAGGCCAGCATGGACAATCAAGATCACGGTGATTCGAATAAATGTGACCTTTGGGAAGTTGAGGTCGACCTGCTCCATTTGGTTTTGCGTGAGATCGATTGGGACACCATAGAGCATCATGGAGGATGCGGGTTGCAGAGGCGGATGCGGGTTGCAGAGGCATACCTACGGGTCTGGAAAAATGATAATCCACTAAGGGTTAGTGCGACCACTCAGAAGCAAAAGTCTACTAGACTATATTACACAAATCTACCACTACCTGTTCGACAGAATCCCAAAAATAAAATACACGAAATCGAAATAATTCAACATGCATCGGCTCTAAAAGAAATTCATGAAAACGGTATACGAGGAAGCAAATGGAAATTTGAGAACTTCAATTAGTCTAGATTCAACCACCACCATCTTCCGAAGGCAACCATGTTACACCCCTTCAAGCATCTCGCATCCCAATTGGCATTGCAAGGACCTCCGGGGCACTTATCATACTCCCCAGGCATCCAAAGGGCGTCGTGTTACACCCCTCCAAGTATTTCGCACCCCACCTGGCATCACGAGAACCCTCAGGGGATCCTTATTATATCCCCCCAAGCATCCGGAGGACACCATGTTACGCCCCTCCAGGCATTTTGACACCCGAGGCGTCATCATCATGAGGATCAACAGCATCCACCATATTCATACCGTGGTGTAGCAATTAAGTAATTCAATTTAAATTATTTATTTATTTTTAATTGCTAATGCAAAATAAAACACTTCCAATTCCAAAGTTCAAAGTCGTAGTATGATGTAACGCTAGATGTAAATAAAGCCCCAAAATTAATGGCACCAAAATCCGCAACATTTGAACTAACGGTACTTATAAACCGAAAGACAATTTCAAGTCACGTGTAGTATGAATCCCCAAGTCAACATGACTAGTTTCTCATTGCAAACGGAAAGGAAAAGGGATAAAGAAGGAGGTCTTGTATAGATGGATACGGCGTCCACCGCATCGCAAGTTGGCGACGTTTCGAAGCGAGCGATGGAACCCGAATAAGGTCTTGGGCAATACTACCAATGTGCATGGTAAAAATAATACGAAAATCCGAAGGAATATGTCTTGACGAGCGATAATAGAATCCACATGGTATCAAACAGTAGACGGCTACTTGCCTCAAATTCTCGGTGATGAAGGCTGGTGGCGGAGCAGCGGAATGGCGCGAGTGGATGGCGTTGAGTCATGGCTTTAGAATGCCGGACGTTCCGGTGAGGGAATGGAAAGGAGAAGATGAATGATGATGACGATGGTGAGGCTGTCCGGTAAAATGAAAATTTGGTGAGACAGCCTTTTTATCTTTTTACTCCACCGCTTTTGAAATTCTTGGTCAGCATCCTTCAATTTTGCGGTAGCAGGAGGAGAAGACAGCTCTGAGGGTTCGTGTCTTTGAGGTGAGAAATTCTCCCATGTTCATGACACGTTGCAAATTAATGTAAGGATGTGGCTGGATATTTTTAATCTTCCACCGTCTTTGAAATTTGCTTTGGTCAATCCTTCAATTTGTGGCGACCTAGGATTTTGACAGAGAGATGCAGACGTGGCTTTCATTTACTTCTGTTTTCAGCTTCTGGGCATGTCATATTTGACTGCCACATTAACCCCGTTCGTGGCATTTCAAGGGAGGCATGCGTGGGTTTGGGATCGTGGCAAGGTGGTGCCGAACGATAGCGTGTGGGGTGAGGCAATGTAGTGCTAGGTGGCGCCGTTGGAGACGCCAACGGCATAGTCTGATGACGACCTTGTTGACATAGCCTGGACCGTTAAGCATTCGAGCGAAAATCCAGATATCACAAACACGGATCGAATTTGAACTCCATATGATGGGATACCCTCTTGAGAATTCTGCAAATCAGATTTCGAAACACACCAACTCAAATCACAACAAAAACAAAGCTCGTTCCTCCAGGTAGTAAACAAAACCTGATTTTTGTTTGGTCACTTTCTCTTCTCAGTTATCATGCTAAGCGGCCATGGCCGTTGCGCCCGAAGTTTGAGCGGCCACAGCGTCCGCGAACTTCGTGGCTCAGAACTCCAGCAACCATGGTTGCCGTGAGCTTCGTAGCTCGAAACTCCAGCGACCATGCCCGCCAGGAGCCTAGAGCTTGAGCAACCATGGTTGCCTCTTTCTCGCTCCCCGTTTTTCTTTTTTTCTTTTTTTTTTCTTTTGGCCTTTTCTTATCTTCCTCTTTGTCTCTCTCAATTTTTCTTTTTCTTTTCATTTGAGTTGACTACGATGACATGTCATGTTAGACAACTAATAATAACTTAGACAATGATGATAGATTTATAATTTAAATGAAAGTTGAGGATTTTTTTAAGGGAATTAGGCCTTACTCTATCCTGACCAGATAACATTATTCCATCTCATTAGCCCAAAGTTATGGGGCATCTTTTCGGACTTATCCCATCATTAGCGTGCAAACGAACCTTAGATATGATAATTTTTACCAGGATGGGCATGGGTTGAGCCTCAAGGCATTTCTTGGCCCAGCCTAGAAAGATCGTGCGTGGAATTTCCAAGGTCGGCCCGATCATACGAAAAAGACTTGTAAGAGACTAACCCGATCCAATTCAAGCTAATGGTTGTATTTGTATTAAAAAAAATTATGAATAATGGGTATATATTATATTTCTAATATAAATATCTAATTATAAGGTAATTAACATACTGCCATTTTCAAATTTACAAAACGCACCCCCAAGTACCTCAACTATAACAAAACATAACTTTTGATCATGGTGGAGTTATAAGCTGCGTAAGCACATTTCGAAAGCCTATCTAGTACTCAACGCCATGATGCCAAAGGCATTTTGCGCCATTTTTGGCCTCGAAAATCACTTTTTTACATATGATTTTTTTCATTTTTTTTCCTAATTCAACCCATATCAGCACATTACTTCTTGAATTGAATTAATGTCTTAACTTATCTATGACTTTATTAAGGTATTCTAGAGAATAAATAATGTATATCGCATATCCCACCTAAATTGTCTCAATAAGAAAATTAAGTCATCACTCCAAGAAATTAGAGCTTTAATCTCAAATTACTAAAGAACCTTGAGACCCCAGTTGAAATCTCTCTCCACTCGTTGTCTCAAGCTGCCACCCCCGTCGGCGACAACCGTTGCCTCACTTGCGGCGCAGCCTAAACTAGTTTGTTGAACGCTAGTTGTGGGCTCAAAGCAGGTATCCAAAAGTTGTCCAGTGAATCCAGCAGTTTGCGTGGCAATTGATAACTAGCTTTCCTTTGGATGTATAAATAAGAGCTTTAGGACTTCGGGATTGGTAAAAAGATGGGCGATTCTAATTGAGAGAATACATTTAGCGAAGAGGTTACAAATCTTATTGGAAAAATTACCAAAAGAGTTTTACACTTATTGCACTTATACTTATCTAATATTAAATCTTTCACTTTTCCCAATTGAACCTCAAACTTTTTGACTAACTACCAATTTAGTTATGTCGACAAATTTTGGATAGAAATCACCAACATGAATGTCAATTGTTTTACATAGTATAACCAACACTAATGTAAACAAATTTTATATTTTTATAAAAAATTTCAGAATTTCTTATATTTAGTTCTCCTCTCTTTTTTTTTTTTTTTTTTTTTCTCTCCTTTTCTTTTCCTTTTTCTTCCTTCCAAGCTTGGCAAGCGCCAACCAACCCTTGCATGACTTGGTTAGGAAAAGAAATAAAGAAAAATAAAAATATTTTTAAAAATAAATTTTATAAAAACTGTTTTTGTCAGCGATGACCATCTTAGGCAACACTATTAACATCTACATCAACAATTAGTAGTCAAAATTGATTGAAAGGAATACATTGATAAATATTAGAAAATTTAGGATTAAATTGGCTAAATTAAAATATTTATAACTGAATTAACATAAGTGCAATAAATTTAGAACTTTTTATCTCATTTCTCCCACATTCAAAAAGTCAATTGATTGAACAAAACTGTGACTAAAGCTTGACCAACCATTAAAATGGTTCGAACAATATTCTGAACGTCATGGAGGAGCTTCATTCATCAAGACCTCTCTTTTCATACTCGTTTGATCATTAAATCGGTAGGCTCAACGTACTACCCGCTTTTGGTGCCGTTCAAAAAGTGCGTGACCTCTTAATTTCGAAAGTACAACATGAAACTAGGAGTCCAACGATTTTCAATGCATCGAAAATCAAACGTCAAGAGGGCTAGTTGTGAGAAAAAGATTCGATCAAAAGTTCATGAGACTTGATCAAACCTTGGATGTTGGTAACCATATTTAGAGTCTAAATCACGATAACTATTCAAGACCTTTTCGATGTGGTTCAAGCTACAGCACGATGGCTTAATTTTACAAAATCATTGTTAGATACTCTGATCCAAATGGATCGCTCTTGCCAAATTTCAGAATCCATCATATTTGAAACTAGCCCATTAATATTGGGGCCCTTATAAAGCAGTAATTACAACCATTCCAACCACCTTCGGAAGACTTTTCTGGTGCATCTCTACATTCATGCCCCCTCCAAGTAGGGCCACTGAAGATGGCACGAAATAGCCTCCTCATTTCCTCTCCTCTCGCGAGGAATTCTCCTTTAAGCTTTCGAATCCCTGTCTCACTTTGGTTCCCGAGAGTGTTCTGATGGGGACGCTATATTTCTTTGGCTTCACGGTCACGCGTTCAAATTCTCTTCTTTAGAATGCTTATCCAGCTGTCTTCATTTCCATTTTTTTCCACGTCATGCATGATGATTTCCACGTCATGCATGAGGATCGCTTGAAAAGAGAACCTTCTCCCCTCGTCTGGCCCGCCAATTTAGCCCAGGAATTTTCCTTTTCATGTTAATTTAATTCACGAAGTCAACCTTTAGCGGTAATTGGAATGACTCTTATCCTTAAAAAGGTATGGCAGCCGGCGGTGACGGGATTGGATGGACGGCATTTGTGAAGGTCCGTCTCGAAAAAGTGAGACTCATGCGTAAAAGATTGTAACTTGTTTGAATGTTTATTATTTAAGACTCCATTTATTTCATAAGGAATAAATGGTTTAAAAAATATTTTTTAAAATTAATTGATTATACCGTTAAAAAAAATTAGTTAATAAAAAATATTTTCATTATCATCAATAATTTATGTTCAATATTTTCGTAAATGATGAAAATATTTACGGTTCATTCATTTTTATAAGAGATATAAGTTATTATTTATTAGAAAATATTTTTCAAATTATTCATTTTTCGCGAAAAACAAACAAATCCCGAGTAAGGAAAACTTTCATTGGTGGAAAAAAATCAAGTAGTTTAGAGGAATCAATGCTAAAATATGCGATAGAAAACAGATTTCCTATTTGAGAAATACTTGAGATACGGAGAGATCTTACTAAAGCTTATTTACTAAGTGATATTGTCAGGTTCAATTGAAGTCAATGAAAACTCCAAACATGCGCAGCCTGTGCGTTGAATGATTCAATTGCTTGTAAGGCACGAGACAGTCCATCAAAGATTTTTAATAAGACTACATCGTCATTGTTCTTTTTCAGGTGCCGTGCGTCTTCTTTTCTTTGTTAAATGCCATGAATTATGTGTGGCCAGGGCATTATAAGCGTGAAGAATTGCATTATTGAAAAAAAGAAACAAAAGGGCACCGCTAGTGTATAAACTATTGCAAAATGTTCAGTTAAGTCCCTACGATTTTTCTTTTGGTTGTATTAAATTCTTGGATCATGTGGCTGTCACGGCCTCAGACTTGGGGGCTAGCGTTTCCGCTCTTGGTCAGCGTGTGATGGCCGAGAAGTCTAGAGACACAATGATGGGTGGGGAAAGATTACTAAAAAAAATTATAAACCTAATGCAATCATGACAATTTAATCATAGACATATTTTATCAATTCAATACTAAATTTTTTGCAATTATATCAATTCAGTCCATCCAACTAATTCTAATACGTTGGAGATAACGTGGATACTGGCCATCTAGCTAATCTTGACATGAATGATTTTTAATAATATTTAAAAAAAAATTGTTGAATATTTTGAATTTTTTATTCTTCATTTCATTTTTTTTTTAAATTTTTCATCTTCTTTCTCCTTTTCCTTTTTTTCCCCACACAGTGGTTGGCAAGCCTCACTGGTCACTAGGCAAGGACTGCAAAGCTAGCCACTAGGCAAAGGCCACGAAGCCCTTATCATGGCCTTCTTGACCATAGGTGAAGGCGACCATGGCTTTGCTAGGCATGAGTAAGGCCACCTTCGCTCACGGCAAGGCCATGGTGAGGCGCCCTCAAATCTGGCAAGGCCATGGGGGTAAAAAGGAAAAGGGGGAAGAAGAGGAAACATAAGTAAAAGAGGCTATTTATAACTATCCACCCATAACCCTCAAATTTGGGTGAGCTGACATAATTGCAAAAAGTTTAAGATTGAATTTGTATAATTGTAAAATATTTATGGCAGAATTGTCATAATTATAAAAGATTTATGATTGAACCTTTGCCAACCACTATGAGGATCAAATTATCTTCCACTTCTTGGTGTACTTCCCATTTTGAAGATTAATTGCCAGTGATCTTCACTTTTGGGGTCGGAGGCGGGATCTAGTTGAATTCGGATGAAGTTGTTTTAAGATTTGAGTAGTCTTTTCGAGTTTGCTAATTTTCCAATTTTGCCTTCCCAATAGTTTTGGGCCAATCGATTTTTCAGATGACCTGAGTTCAGTACTTTGGAGGTGGACCAATCTAATTAGGACAACATTTGATTGCGGGTCTCCTCGAGTTTCAAAAAAACTTGAGCTGAGATTTACCCAAATTAAAAATCAAACAATGATTTGCATGTCATTTGAATCGGGGAAAAAATATCAAGTAAGAGTATATTTGATAATATTTCTATTTCTTTATTTTTATATTCTTTTGCTCCCTAGAACCAAAAAAAGAATAGAAATCCATCTATGTACATAAGTTAATTTTTCTATTCTCCCATAATAAATCAATGGACATGGAGTAGATTTTGATTATATATATATATACTTTTCATTCTCAAGAACAAAAAGAGAAATAAGGTTATTTTAGAGAAATAAGCTTAGTGTAACATAATGCTTATATATACACAATTGACATAGGCCTTGATGAGACCTACATTTTTCTCAAAAATTTTGACAATGGATCTCATCTCAAATAAAATCTTGAAGTGGCCAACCTAATCCCAAATAAACCTAATCTCAAATAAGGTTTTGAGCTTACTAGCTGGCAAAGCATTCACTGGCTGGCTTGATTGTGTGTGACTCATGTGCTTATTCCAATAGTATATTATAGGCAATTTTGTCCAAATTTTCTGATTTGACCCACGTTGAATAAACACAAATCAAAGCTAGGGTTTGTGCTCAAAGTCTTCAATTTCTTTCATTCCCAAATCGAAGGTAGAGTTAATGCACAAGAAATTCGTTTCTCTTTGATGAACAAAGGATGAATTGCAGTGTCAATTGGAAAATTAGGGAACATGGGAAAATTAGGGCTACCCCATGCCACATGTCCCACCTCCCTCGCCCAGAGCTTCTCGCCACCATGGCCAATATTGTGGTCAATGTCACCCAAACTCAAACCATCCACAAGACTCTTAGGCTATCTTTATTTCGTAAAAATAACTTTTAAGAAAATGTTTTTCAGATTTTTAAATGTTCATTTCACAGAAAAAAATGATTGGGAAAAACACTTTCCATCAACGGGGAAAAACACTTTCAAAAGTGGGGTAATGTTTTCTGCTTTTTAAAATACAAAAAACATTTTCTATCTTCTTTCTTTCACTTTTAAACCAAGCACTTAAAAAAAAAAACTAATCACCTTTTCCTATTATTTTTATTATCTTTTTTGAAAAAAAATTGAATTTTCAATTATTTTAATATTTTCCTCTTTTTTTTTTCCATTATTCTTTGGTCGGTTGCCAACCACTACGGCGGGCAGCTATCGGCCATAGGTGAACTTGAGCCTCACCTTGCCCGAGCTCACTTAAGGCTGTCTGTTGAGCTTGCTATAGTAGTAAGTGGGGTAGGGCTTGAGCTATCCTGCTTACCAATTCGCCAACTATTGCCATCATTGTAAGCAACTAAGGAAGAAGAAGAAAAAAAATCAATTAAAAATAAAATAAAATAAAATAAAATATAATTAAACATCATTTTAAAAAAAATAAAAATAAAATATAATTGAAAATCAATTTTAAAATAAAATAATTAAAAATTTATTGAAATGAGTGCATGAAGTAAAAATATTTTTCCTTATCAAGCAACGGAAAATATTTTTTACTTTATTTTTAAGTTTCAATCAAATATTGAAAAATATTATCATTTTCCTGAAAAATGACTTATTATATAATATTTTTCAAAAATATTATATTTTTCACTAAATGAATGAAACCTTAGAGACCCCCATCATGAGGCCATCAACAATGCCTAGGCACTCTCAAGGAAGCTCGGAGATCGTGCTCTCCTCGCAGCCTCAAAGTCGTTCTTCTCCAGCGGAGTAGGAGAAAGAGCTCGTGAGTCGGCAAAAGGGGAGAGAGCGTTCATACGGCGGTCATCTCCCTTGACGAGATGCAAAAATTGTGAAGTCCCATTTGACGCTTCTTCAATTTGGGTAAACCAAATAATGTCAAACAAAATTGCCCGTCGCATTGGAATAAATATGTGAATTGCATATGTAAATTGATAAACTTTATGGTTTTATATGAGATAATATCCATCTTGAAAATTCTTTATAAAGTTTTGATTAGAAGATAATAGGAACAAGTCAAATAAAATGCTAGCAGACTAACGAAATCCATAAAAAAAAAAAGAAAAAGAAAAGAATATGGACACTAACGAAATGTAAATAATATATGGCAAATGAATTTCTATTTGTCATGTTCCTTTTTCTGAGGTGAAGTTGCTAGCTTCGACGATGGGGTAGCAGGTGGCGCTCACGTGCATCCCGGGGTTGACCGCCACAACGACGGATTCAGTCAAAAACTCTGACATTCGACTCCCGAATTCGATGAAGAAAATTTAGTCCGACCGAAGCTCTTGTCCTCGTGTTGACAATGGTGACTCCTTCGCTTTCTTTGTTGATCCATTCGAATCATCAGTTCAAAGACAAGCGTTCGATGTTAGGTGTCGAAAGCGAACACGGAGAAATTGCCCCCTCCTCTTCCTCTTCCACATCAGCAGCAGCTTCTCTACTTGTTTTGTTGACCACGCAAGCAATCCCGCGATTCTCTTCTTGAAAAGTAAACGGGAGGACGAGGAGGACGAGGGAGAAGAGACCCGTGAGGTGATTCCCATGGCCGCGTGAGTTCTTGCTTTGCTTTGCTTTGCTTGCTCTCTCTCGCGTGCGCAGCTTCTGTCGATTGCTCCTGTGTTTTTGTCCGTACTGCCTTTCGGAACCAAGACGGGTGCTTCCCAGATGAACCGTCCCGCTTGTTCGTCCACCTGCAATGCGTCCCGGTCCGGCTGTCCGGCGAGCCCCGGCGGTGACGGCGACGGCGGGGGGCCGTCGGTCATGCAGAGGCGGCTTACGAGGCAGAGGAAGCTCCGGTACGCGACGGACGACGAGGTCGGGTTGTCCCACGAGGGCGGCTTCTGTCGGTCGACGCTGGCCCACGTGGGCGGCTTCTCTCGGTCGACGCCGGTGTCGCCCGAGTCAACGCCGGAGGTGCGGTCGCCGGGGCGGTCCGAACGCTTGTGGTCGACGGCGGTGCCTCAACCGTTGCCGTTGCCGTTGCCCGAGATGGCTTGTTTGAGGATAGCGCCGGATAGAAATGGATTGGCCGAGGTATGGAGGTAGGGCTGCTTTATATCTGACGAGCTTGGCCACGATAATACGAGTCTTGGGTTGCCTGAATTTGCCTTGAAATGGTTGTTGAAGAGCATTGGTTTAATGATGACGCTATGGTCATTGGCATGTGCACTAATACTGAAAGCTTGATATGTTTCACCTGCGTTTTGAACTGTTAATGGCAGCTGATTGTTGTTCTTTGTCAAGATTCGGTCAGAAAATCAATGGAGATTGTTATTGTTCTAAGTCTAACTGATGTAAGCTAAGCCAATTCAACGCCGTCTATGATGACAAAGAATGCTTAAATTAGTGTAACATATATCTGTAGAATCTCTCTTTTCTAAGGAATTCATTTGTTGCTTCCTTTTTTTTTTTTTTTTTTTTTGAAATAAAAAGTGAGTTTTCTCCTGTGTTTGGATAGCAACTTATTCTGTATAGACTAAACTAAACTATTGTGTCAGAAAAGAAAATTGTCTGCACTTGTCAGACATTCCACTCTACACTTGTTTCTAGTTTCTTATATGCAAAGAACGAGCAGTGACTTTTATTGATCAAACTATTATGGTTATGATACTTTCAGGAGGAACAGTGATCATGTCTCCCCAAAATCGGCTAAACCTTCAACAGACTGCAAAAGGGGTTTCATGCGAGACTTGAGTTTGGACAATCACAACTTGCGGATCAATATCCCAGCCAGGAGCGCTCCAGCTAGTAGTCTGTCAAGTCCTTATCTTAGCCCGCATAATCCGGCTAATGGGTACAAATCGACGGTTCCAGATAGCTGGTCTACTTTCAAAGCTCAAACTCCAACCTTGCCGAAGTCTTTGGGTCATCTTTCTCCACTTCAAAGCCCGACTTCAAGAACTCCGAAAAGTCCAAGTGGTACTGCATCATGGTATCAACACAAATCTCTTTCGGAGACTTATAATGCCCATCCATTACCTCTTCCCCCTTCAACGTCAAATATCAGCCATGCCACAGAAAAGCAAAATGTGGCATCCGTGACTGGTCAGTGGCAGAAAGGGAAACTTATTGGACGCGGTACATATGGGAGTGTTTATGTTGCAACCAACAGGTAAGCCCATGCTTTAGAGAATTTATAAATTCTTTATGGTCTGTGACGTGATTGACCTGTCTCTTTATCAGAGAAACGGGAGCTTTATGTGCAATGAAAGAAGTTGACCTAATAATGGACGACCCTAAATCTGCTGAATCTGTGAAGCAGCTGGAGCAGGTTACTGCTGATAACTTCATCTTAAGTGTCACCTTATAACAGTTATGCCTTGTATGAGCATTAATATGAATCATCAATCTGACAATTAGCTGTGCTCTTGTCCTCATCATTATCTCACGGTTGCAGGAAATCAGAGTTCTTAGACAATTCCAGCATCAGAATATCGTGCAATATTATGGTAGTGAAATTGTAAGTGCTTTCTAGTTTCTCCAATCTCATTTAGATTGGATTGTAGTGCCTTTGTGAAACTTTATAATGAAGGGAGCTCATTCTACCTGCAGGTTGATGATCACTTATACATATATATGGAGTATGTCTATCCGGGATCAATTAACAAATATATCCGTGAACATTGTGGAACTATGACTGAATCAGTCGTTCGCTGTTTCACTCGTCACATTTTATCTGGGCTTTCTTATTTGCACAGCAACCGAACAATTCACAGGTGAGCAACAATTTACATGGGATACACATGTGCGACTCTCTTTAGCATAAAACTGTTAACAAGTTTCAGATAGCAACGCAGACTATAAATACCATTATTGGGGCAAAACTTTTTGACTGAAAAGGAATGTTCCCTGTTTTATTACAAAAACGCTTTGTGCTTTATTATTCTTGCCTGAAGTATAGTTTTAAAGGTTCACTACTTCTTTTGCTCAGTACATTTCCAACTTGAATTGTGCTTGGAACTGTACTCATTTATGTGATTCTTTTGCGAATAGGGATATAAAAGGGGCAAATTTACTCGTTGATGTCACTGGTGTAGTCAAGCTTGCTGATTTTGGGATGGCAAAACATGTAAGCTTGGTTTGCCTCTGCAACTTAAGTTTATTGTAGAACCTGTCTTCATGTGCATTTGCATGTTCCAACAACTTTTCATGTTTCTACATGCCAGTTTCTTACAAAAAATTATCCTTGTTTTACCTTTTGCACATCTTTTTCTGTTTTTTAAATGGCCTTACATAGTCACTGTTCATTCTTGAAATATTATAAGCACTTGAAGAAAACCATTCAGATCATATACATGCACTTGTTAACTTGAAGTTGTCTTTTGAGAAAACCAGCTGTAGATTCTCAATCATTCTTATTCCACCCCATTAAAGTTGAACACTTCTTTTGGTCAGAGAGTATGAAATCCTCTGAAATTCCTTTGTAGTAGTTACCCTCTGTTTGCTGGTCAATGGGTCCATAAGTCCTCGATAAGAACTGGAATGCAACCTCTTCAGCAATTTAAGGCATTGTCATTGATTTAATTTAGTATAATGTCATTTACATTCTTCATATAACAGGAAAACTATATCATGTCTAATTCAGTTGTAGTGATGAGGAAAGTTCTATTTTTTACCTTACACTAAGGTAAAATAAAAGAAGAAAACTTTAAAATTTGATTTCTTTTACTTTATTTTTACGTCAAGGCCAACCCTAGCATCTAGTCAGGTACTAAGAAAGTGTTGAACAGCTCATTGCTAGGGACAAATTGTTGGTTAAATCCATGTTCATGACTCATTAAAGCATAAAGTCAAAAACTTGTCTTTTTGTTTTTACAAGGCCACTTCTAGGAGCATGGACTATGTGGTCCCATTAATTATCTAGTTCTGAAGAGTGAGGATTGTCATATCTTCTGGTGACTAATCAGATACTCAGAAAATCTCAAAAACTTCATTGTGAGGCAATTATTTTTTATTAGCTATGTGTTCAAATAATCTATACATTGGTATTTAATAACCATGGAATTGTTTATAGCAAGTTTGATTCAAAATGTATGTGCATCAAAAGAATTAACTCGGGTTTCAATCAAGGACAAGAAGATTAACCGGGTTTCCCTAGTGGAAGTGGTCATTAAACTCCCAGTTAGATCTAATAAAAATGGGTTTTTGCCACACGTGATGGGTGATAATTTTTTTTTCCGCAAATAGACGTGTGATGCTCACACATCAAGCACAATTTTGAAAGCCAATCGAAATATTCATGATTATCTAACACATAAGTATATGCACTGAACAACCAGATAAAAACCAAAATTTTCATTCATGCCAATATCTTTATTGTATAAATGCACGAAAATTGCTTACCAAATTTGTAAAGGTAACTAATGCATAAGTAGCATGACATATAATATTAATATAAAAATATTGTAATGCTCAACTCATTTTGCTCCCATAGAAAGCATAATTAGGAAATTACAAGTTTTGGGGAAGTTTATTTGACATGTAGAAAACTTGGTATTTAGCTAAAAATAGGAAAGGTGGGCAAGCCGGGGGGTTGGATTCAGCAAAATTCAGGGGAATAAAAAACATAACCAGACTAGAAATAAGTGTTGTCGTGGATGAGGGGGCACCACCTTTGCATTCCATGGGTAGCATCATGGAAGTTTACTGCATCAACTTTTTAGTTGCTTGTATGCTAACTCAAGCTTGCATACAGCTGTCTGGACAGGTTTCCATTCTCTCTCTGAAGGGTAGTCCTTATTGGATGGCTCCAGAGGTAGCGTACCTGAAACTATTTTAAACTCATGTTCCATGCAAGTGCAAGCTTTGACGTAATATTTCAAATTATCATGCAGATCCTGCTGGGATCTATGACAAAGGAAAAGACAAGTCCTGAGACTGCTTTTGCTGTTGATATATGGGGCGTTGGTTGTACCATCATTGAAATGCTGAACGGAGTGCCTCCTTGGGGTGAACTAGAAGGGGTTAGTGTGACAACTACTTGCGTCATTCAATTTCATTTTGAAAGTTTCACAATTTTCGGCTTCTAGGTTTTACTTTATTTCAGCCAATTTTTTGATTGCTTGGGTAAGTTCAAGTTTTGGCATCAACGATTGGCCTTTTGCACCAATACTTATTGTGCACCTGCAGAGTCAATTTGCTGAGATTTTACGAGCACAAAACCCATCCTTTCGTTTTTTTGATAGTTTATCTTGAGGGGTCACTCTTCCAGTCAATTATATCTTGAGATATCACATAGATAGTTTTATACTTAAGTGTTTAGATCAGATATTTTTCACCAAAAACGGCTTCTTGTATCTCCACTTGGTTGCTGCTTCTTACTGGGATACTGTATTCACACATGGTAGTGTTCAGAATAATGCTTTTATTTTGATAGTCTGACATTCTTCTATGAATCAGCCGCAAGCGATGTTCAAAGTTTTGTATCGAAGCCCTCCCATACCAGAGAAGCTGTCATCAGAAGGAAAGGATTTCCTAGAGCGTTGCTTCCAAAGAAATCCTGCGCAGAGACCCTCAGCTGAGGAGCTGCTACAGCACCCTTTCTTGAGAAACTCTCATGATCAAAATGGTTCAGGCTTTAGACCACTTTGCAAACTCAAACGAGTTGTAAGTTGTGACTTCTTTCTCAGGTTGAAGCATCTTCTATTAAATCTTGTAGTCTAGGAAAATGTGATGTTCTTGTTCTATCTCTAACAAACATTTCCAGGGTAAATCACGAAGTGCTGAGTACACTGTAAGACATAAATTTGATCTTTTCTTTATGACTTCAGGCACGAAGATGACAAATGACCCCTTGGTATGCAGATGGGGAGTTCTTTTTTGAGGTGCTTTTCTTGTCAACATCTACCACAAGTCTTTCTCTAGTGACTGGGAATTTTATTTCCTGTAGACATAAGACATCTGATAACGTGTCCGTTATGCAGATAATCCCTAGAGCATCAGATAATGCAGTTACATCTGCACCATGACCTTTTCTACTTGCGTCTTACATAAAGTCACCCTATTCATCTTGTGCCGTGGCTTCATTCTCATCCATTCTTTGGGTGACTAATCTGGTTCAGCGATTAATTAAAAAAAAAAAAAAAAGCTACAATGGCACTAGCAAGACAAATCTTTCTTATCCAGTTTGGTCTGTAAAGAAAAGATTTGTGGATGAGGCTACTCACCCGACAAAGAAAGCACTGTCGACACGGGACTTCAAGTCCTTGGACTGGAGTATTGCTCGAAATTGATTGGGATGTGTTTCTTTTGCCTCATTTGAAGGAGGATATCTCTGTTTGGAATTCAAAGTGACAAAAGGGTCAAGAATCTTGTCTTTCATCCATCATGAAGGAGCAACTAAAGCGGAAAGAATTACGGATGAGCATGGTGATTCTGAGTGCTGAAGGCGCTACAAAATTTGTTGAAAGAGAGAGAGAACAGGATATTCGACATATGAATATAGAAAAATGTGCTAATAATTTCTTAGCAAGTGAATTCGTTCAAGTCAAATTATGCCGCTTTTATTCTTATGAATTGAATATTACTTGAAATGAATCTCCATTTTCGATTCATTCTTCTAATCTTTGTGTTTTTTAATTCTGCACAACCCTCCTTCGTCACCACTGATGGATATGGGTCGTGTTAAGAAAAGTGCATATAAAATGGAGACCTAAAATTTTTCCTTACCCTTATCCTATGTTTGGAAGATCCACAAGGCGAAGAAAATGAAAGGAAACAACCTACTATTTTAAATTTTTCCTCCTTTCTCATTTTTAGGAATTTTTGAATTTTCAAATCAAATTTTCATTGCTCGCATTTTTCCTATATGTCAAATATTGCTTTAGCGATCAAAGTTTTAACTGAATTTTGACCAGAGTAAAAGAAGATTGTGATAATTATCAAATTAGTACTCAAATTATTTTATGGATATCAATTTAGTTTTAAATTTTTAACTTTGTCAATGTAGTCTCAAAATCTTAACTCAAAATTCAAATGTAATCATTATAGCCAATTGTAATCAAAATTCCAAATGTTTTTATCTAGTCATTGTTGCCGACATGGAAAACTTTACTTGAAACTTCACGTTAGTGACTTTTGACGATAATAGGTTGAAAGGAATAAATTGAAATTTCATGCAAATATTTTGGAGTATATTAATAAAATTAAAAAGTTTATAACTGAATTATGTACAAAGTTATAGGCTTGAATTGGTAATTTTCCTAAAAATAGGGTATGGTAGTTGTTACGATGATTGGTTGCAAGAACTAACTATTCTATAAGTTGACTCGATGCTTAGTTGGTGTGGTACCCCATATCTTCAAATGTTTGGTACTTCTAATGAAGTTCCTATGTTTATGACTTAATAATTCTATTCCTACCCCTATTTATGTCGCTGACTAAATTGGGATGAAAAACTTCCGTCTCACCTCGTCTATTTTTCTGATTTCTTTAACAAGAAATCATTTTCATTTTTCTTTTTAATTTTGAGAAAAAAGTACAAACTTTACCAAACGTGATATATTTATCCAAATTTTTTATGTGATATCACTTGTGTGACATATTTACCAAATTTTTTTCCCAAACTTGTATAAATGTAACACGTTTTCCTACAAAATTTAGTGTCAACGAAAAAAGTTTGAAATTTTTAATATTACAAAAAATATTTGAGATAAATGTGTATTAGAATATATAAATTTGACGTAAATGTGTCACATAAGAATAAATTTAGTGTTTTCTGTGCCATAATTTTTTTTTAAAAATAAATGTGTCATAGTTAGTAAAAATTCAGATTTTTTGTGGCTTTCACTCTTTAATTTTAGTGGAAATACTACTGGAAAAAAATATGATTCATTTCAAACTAGCATTTTTACCATACGGGTCATATTTTATATGCCATATATAAGGAGCTCATATTAAGGGCCTTGGGCAGGAAGTTAAAAAAAAAAAAAAAGAGAACGTTCTAGATTGCTTAATTTTTTTTTTCAATGGAAGATCTAATTTCAGGTCGAAGAAGAAAAAAATGCATTTTTTCCTAAAAATTAGGGAAAATGACGTGAACAGTTTACAAACTTTAGCCCATGTAATATGGTTTATGAATTTTTAATTTAATATAGTATATATTCAATTTAGTCTATAAACTATTGTCCCTAAACTTGAATTATTAGAAAAACATAAGTGTATTAAAGTTGAGGGATTATATTGATACTAAGGAACTATTTGGGTAATTATCTTTAAAAATAAACTAATTTCTTGTTTATTTATGTTTTCTTAATTAGTGCCCACCCTTTCAACATAGAAAGAGAGGTGAGATGTTCGAATTTTACCTTTTTAAGAGTTGGGGTGGGGATGATATCATTTTAGGAGTGATTTTTACGCTTTTAAAGAAGTATGGTAAAAAAGTTTAAAAGTGATGATTAAAAGAGGACCGACAAAAAAAATTGAGGCACAAATACGAGGTCTTCTGTTTCAAAAATGCATTGGGCTCCCTCCATTTCAACGAACGGGTTCGGACGAGCGGTGGCCCCGTTTGATCTGCAGCGAGCCGTCTTCTTCGGGCTCTGCACACGCGAGCGAAATCGATCGATCTGCATTCTGCAGGAAGCTCGTCTTCTTGGGTTCGCCGTGATCTCTCTGGAGATGGAGTGAGCCCTCGGGGGAGGTGAAGGGGGGGCTTTTTAGTGCGTCCGCTTCTTCTTCGAGCATTCCTCGCCGTCCCGACGTCCTGCGATTCTTCTTCCGCAGTTCAAAATCCCGCTTGACGCTGCGTTCGATCGCTCGTGTTGGGAGGGAATCGGATCGGCATTTTGGGGCGCGCCGTGTGTGTTGGGAATCTTTGGAAATGGAGAAGCCTCTTCGCTACGGTAGAGTCATCTCAAATCTTCTTCTTCTTCTTTCTTTTTTTTTTTGGTTAATTTTCGGGCGAATTCACTTCTAGCACCCGGGCGTTGGTCAGGTTTTGCAGTCGCAGTTTGTGGGTCGGCGAGTGGTCTTCACTTGCTTGCTAATTGCTCCGTTTTGTCACCGACTGAATTTGTGAAGTTTGAGTTTGCCCTTTGGGGTTTCTTATTTTTTTTTTCTTTCTCGGGACTTGAGGATTTACAGTTGTGGAGGTGTCATTGCGCGAATGTCATTCGAATTTTCGGTAAGGGAGAGTCTTGCGTGATGATAATGCCTTCTCTTTCTGTACTTAGTTTTTGTATTCGACCAGTTTTGTTAATAGGTTTTCCTCTCTCGAGGGGGAGCGCTCTTTGAACTGTTAATTCTGGTTCTGGGGTCTATCCAAAGCATATTCTCAATTGTGACAAGGGAAGATATATAGTGAATTGGTGCATTGTCATGGTATGTGAGCTTGCTCGAAAGGAGTGGACCTTAATTATTAGATTTAGCGGATGGACCAATGGAAGCTCTCATGACACTTCCACTAGAGTCAAAGGGCTCTATAAGGCAAGCAGCAATGATGAGCTTGACACTACTATTTGAGCGAACTAGACATTACGAATTATGTCAATATAAGTGCTGGATCGGCTGCTTATGATGCAGCATGGATGAGCAACCTGTGCTAGGGTTGAACAACCTCTCTTGTTTCTGGTGCTTTACGGTTTTGAAGTCTGTAGGTATTAATTCTTACTGTAGCCTCATAAGGTCAATGATTTTGCCTTTTCACTTAGCAGATGAGGCAGACATTAAAGCGTCTACGAGTTTGGTTGATAAGATATATGGTGGTTTCTCTGATGGTTTGCATTTTGCTACTCTATGTTCAAGCTTGAGGACAAATGAAGTTGACCTGGTATGTCCCCTTGTCAGTACTCATACATGTAACGTTTTCATACTCATAATAGACTTCCTTCTGACTTTGTTTCCTCTAGGTAAGAGGTGTCTTGCAGATCTTGCAAGGTTTATCTAGTTCTTTATTCTATTGGGACCAAGGCAAGAAGTGTTTCTGTGCCACAACTGGGATATATGTCACCCATCTTTCTCAGACAAGTCTTCATGCCATTCTCAGCCAGTTTAGCTATGCTGCTACTTGCTTAAAGCTGGTTGATCTTATAGTTGATACGGTAAAAACATGTTCAAGATCACCTCCCCCTACCTTGAGGGCATTTGTATGTTCTGTTTCCTCATGGATTACGGTAAGTACTTTGGACTGAACACGAGTGAAATTATTGGCTAGTAACTAGTTGAAAAACCGAGAGTGATCTTGGATTTATTTCTTGCTATAGAGATTGCGGCAGATTGCTTTGAAGGAGGAAATTCAGATGAGCAATTTGAATGGTGGAATGACACCAACCCTGTTGGGACTAGCAAGTTCTTTATCCAGGTCTGATGGTATACATATATTACAGCATAGTCACCGTTAATTTTAGGGATTATGTAATTATTTTGGTAAGTAATTGTTTTTGTCATGCTCTCTTGCTTCCTGCACCTATCTAATGGAAGATGTTTGCCTTCAGTTCCTGATACATTTTCTTGAACTTCTTTCATAAGGAGCTCATTCTAGGTTTTAGTCTCAAAACCTGTTCTTGTTGGTATATATTATAGTATTTCTGATCATGTTTGTTCGTATACCAGTCTTTGCTCAGGTGCTGAGTATCTTTTGGAAGTAGTTCATGGGACAATTCCTCTGGCGTACTTTGAGCCTGTGTCTTCTGTTACAGCTTCTGAGGTGGCAGCTTATATCCTTGACTCACTTTATAAAAGGCTCGATGAAGCTTGTCTGGTACAAGGTGGTGAGGTGCTGTTCTTTTATTTAGATTCTCTCTCTTTGATCTTTTCAGTTTTTCTTTTTGTAGTTTCTCTGCTAGAAGCACTTACAGAAGTAAAAAGAAATGCTAATTACAGGAGGAAGCTTACCAGATGCTACTTTATTTATTTGTCGGAAGTGTGTTGCCATACATAGAGGGTCTGGATTCCTGGCTTTATGAAGGAATATTGGATGATCCTTTTGAGGAGGTAATTGAGATTCATATTTCCCGTTGCTGCTGTCTCTGCTCACTTTATAAAGTGAATTTGTTATTACAGAATAGATACCTCATGCAGTATCACTCTACAACTCTGATGAAGCTTTGGGTTAACTCTCTGTTAATAGTGCTGAATTTATAGTTTGTCAAATCAAGAGCTTATTATGACCATGCTGGTGGGATGGTATTTGCACACCATTTTTCCAGTAATCTTCCTTGATTTTGTTATGAAGATGCTGAAGTTCTTCTTTAAGCTCTGGTTGGAAGATGGGAGGGGGAGGAAAATGAGTGCCGAGGTAAAACGTTGTGACCAAATTGGGAATTTTTGTGAGAGAAATCAAATCCCCATTTTCTACCCCCACCTCTTATTTCCCCCCCTCTGGCCATCTTCCAAACAAAGCCTTAGTTCGTGTTATTTGTGAATATTTGGTGTTTTCTTTTTGGCCCTTTCTAATCGGTTTTCTTGCTTATAATGTTTCCTTTTTCCTCTCTGACAGATGTTCTTTTATGCTAGCAAGGATGTCACGGTTGAGGATGCTGACTTTTGGGACAGGAGTTATCTTTTTAGACTAGCACAGGATCGCAAGTTAGATGCTTGGCAATCTGTTGTCAATAACTCCAAGGATCGTGTACCTTTAACGGGTGATAGGAAGGAAACAACAGAAAGGGAACTGAATCCTGGCTCTTTGAAAGCTAGGGAGTGGAGTGAGAGAGATAGGCAAGTGTGTCCTATGTTTATTAAGGACATTTCTAAATCAATTGTTTCTGCTGGCAAGTCATTCCAGCTAATGCAGCATGTCCCAACAATCTCCTCTGATGCTTTGCTTCGGAGAAGTAATTATGAAGCTGATGCTTTGGAATGTTCTGTCAATCTTAATGGCTCAAAAAAGATTTATTGTAGGCACAGCATGGCCGGATTGACTCTATCAGAAACCTTTTCTGTGTCACTGGCTGGTCTTATTGGCCATGTTGATGAATTATCGAGATACTTTCAGCAAATAAAACTGGGGAAAGGAGAGGAAGCTTTACCTTCTTCTTACCTCTCAGAGAAGACATGGTTCAAGCTTTTGATGAATACGATTTCTCAAAGGAAAGAGATTTCTTGTGATACTGGGGTGGCAAGTGATGTTCTTAATTCAGAGCACTATAATATAGGTTCAAGAGCAATTGATGATGAACTTTCTGTAGGGTCCTTTTGTCCTGAGAATCCAGTTCTTACTGTTTGCCACAAAAGACTAGCTAAGAGTGTGGATGCCTGGAAATGGCTGAACTTATCTAAATGCTATCATCTTCCTCCACTGAATGATGAGGTCATGTGGAAGGCTATTTTTGGTGAAGAGAGTGGACAAACTCAAGGAACTGATTTTGCATTAAAATTTAGTTTTGGCCAGTTTGAATATCAACATGTGCAAAATGATGCAAAGCTATTAGAAGGGTTGTTTCCTTTTCCTACTCTTCTTCCTTCCTTTCAGGTATTCCATTTTGATGCTTCTCTGGACTATTTTTGCTTCGACTTAATGTAATTCGTGGCAATAATCTTAATCAATAATACTGAAACAGGACGACAACCATGTGTCAGGACTCTTGCCATTTCAGAGAAATAGTACCCTTCCATCAAGAACGCTTGGTTGGATTCAACATGTTGAACCAAGAAGTGCTCCCCTTCCCCTAGCCATTGTGCAGGAATGCCTTGTAGTTTACATAGAGAGGCAGGTAATGGCACAGCTGCACAAGTCCATTACTTTCATGTCCTTTTTCAGAAATATACGTTTAAAGTGCTGTTGTCTTGCTTCTGTGTCATAGGTGGATTATATAGGCAAGCAAATATTATCAAAGTTAATGCATGACTGGAGATTGATGGATGAACTAGCGGTGTTGCGTGCCATATTCTTGTTAGGTTCAGGTGATTCCAGCATTTTGCACTTCCATGTTATTTTTCAAGAGTAAGTGCTTGATATCAATTCCATGGCTCATGAGTTGAAGCAATAATTCAGGTGATCTATTGCAGCACTTTTTGATGGTGATATTCAATAAGCTGGATAGGGGGGAGAACTGTGACGATGATTTTGAATTGAACACATTATTACAGGTGGAGTTGGTTTCCTTGAAAATTACGTACAAGTTTTTAGTGAGGTTATGTCAACTTTCAATTTAGTTGATTCTGAGCAGGTTATTTTCACCCTCGCAAGTTTTTTATTTGGCTTCAACCAGATTTGATTGATTTTGTGTTTTTAAGTCTTCTTCTCTCCAATTTTTTTTCCCTAGGAAATAATCTACATCAAGTTTCTGCTATCATCATGAGCCAAGAGTTTTTTTGAATGAAGTTCGTGAGTTGATGCAACTGGGAACTTTGAGTAGCACTGCCCCTGTAGAGCTTATTATTTTCCAAGTAAATGTTTGTGTTTGCATAATCTGGTTATCATTTAGCTTCTGATTTTGTCCTTATCGTAACTTTTTAGGAAGATCTTATATGAATTCATTATAGGATGTTCCATTGTCTGCTCTTTTGAAGTTTAATTTTCTTTGATTTTTGTCGTAATAGTAAAAGAACAACCAAATGAAGGACTAAACATCTGCTTGGTAAAACTGAAGATTAAATGCCAAAAATCTAAGCACTGAATTTCAAGTGTTGACCATTTTAAGTGCTGAAAAATGAATATAACATCTTTGATTATTGATGAATATTATGTATTGGATGGTACTTCTTTTATCTTGCCAGATTTTGAGCTATGAATGTTATTGGCAGGTTTTTGGCTTTTATTGATGACTATTAAGTATTGTATGATACTTTTTTTTTTTCTTCCCAAATATTGAGCTGTGAAAATTATTGGCAGGTTTTAGGCTTTTAGCAATGTAATAGGGAAGGTTTTATTTCCAATTTTGATGCCTTTTCTATTGAATGAATTAAGTAATCCCATCCTTGCTTAGCGAAATAAGTGATTTTTTGACCTAATTAAATCTTTTAAGTCAAAATTGGTTATGGCTATCAAATGTGCTTAATTTAATTTAGTGCTGAATATATTCATTTCGGTTCTTATTGGAGTTATAAACAGGCTCTAAGTGTATGGCCTGGCCTAAGAATGCTAAGATGACATCACTGCACACATTCGTCTTGAATTTAATTTAGCGCTGAATAATCATTTTCAGTTCTTATTGGAGTTGTCAAACAGGTTCTAAGTGTATAGCCTGGCCTAGGAATGCTAAGATGACATTACCACACACTTTCGTCTTGACTGTACTATTGCATGATAGAATTTAAGTTTTTAACATATTCAATTTGTTGGATGTTACTTGTTTTGAATATGAATATATTTTTAGAGTGGCTGGTTCTTGAATACCACCACATGAATGGGGTAGACCACATGTTTTAGGCAAGTGTGCATGGTGGATGGTACCATGCTGCTGCAAGGGTTGCTTGATCAACATAATCACTTTCCTAATTGACCATATGCATTGACTACAGGAGTCCATTAGGAATTCTGCTGATGGAAATCTACTGACTTCTCCCGATTCATTAATTGTATCTATCTCTAGAAGTCAAGGCTCTACTAATGATGAGCAAAATACCACGACTGCCTTCACCTCCACCCCTTGTAAAGGATCTGTACAGAGCCTTGGAATTGACGGTCTGGATTCTCTGAAGTTTTCATATAAGGTTATTACAACACTAAAAGACACTTCAGAATGTATTGGTCTTACTCTATTTTTCTTGATAACCCTACGTAATTGTGACAGGTTTCTTGGCCACTTGAACTTATTGCAAACGCAGAAGCTATTAAGAAATATAACCAGGTAATACTTTCATATACATTTTCTTTGCTAAACCCATTCTTCCTTTCTCTTATGGTTTTTTGACTTTGTCCACAGGTTATGGGGTTCTTATTAAAGGTTAAGCGTGCAAAGTTTGTTCTGGATAAAGCTCGGAGGTGGATGTGGAAGGTATTCGTTCTTAATCTCATGGATTCTAGGGAATGTGGTTGTGAGTTAAGGCCAGAGAATACCCACAAGAGTTCTTCTAACATTGGTAGTATGAGTATTTAAACTTTATTTCCTACATTCCAGGGTAAAGGAATTGCAACATACAGCCGCAAGCATCACTGGTTGGTCGAGCAAAAGCTTCTCCATTTTGTAGATGCCTTTCACCAATATGTGATGGACAGAGTAGGACTCTTCCCTTTTTGTTGCTGTACTCGCATATGTTCTTGAGGAGTAGTTGCAGCATCTTGTAATTAATGTCTCTGGGCATGGTTGCTAGCTTATTCTACTTTGGCATGCTATTTGCTCTTCTGCTTGCTACTCCTAAATTTCATGTCGAGGACCATGCTTTCAGCAACTTTTGGATATCTTATAGTAATATTTTAGTTCGTAGAATATGTTTGCCTGAAGTTTATTTGTTTGTATACCCACTTCATCATTAATTAATTAAACAGTTTAAAATCTTGTACTATTTTATTAATCTGCAGGCATGACCTCTATCCAGTAAAACTTAAACCGTTTTCTTTTCATTACTGAAAAAAGAACATTGTGTTTCTCTCCATCAACATAACCCAAACTCACAAAGTGCCGTAAGCGTGCACATGAGGATATACCATTCAAATGAAACCTACAGACAAGCTTTTGAACTTTTGTCATTTTCTGTTTTCATGTTGGTTACCATGTTGAGAAAGTTTGGTTTGGTTTTCATGCTTACATACCTCTCTGTGGACAGAGTATCCTCAATTTAAAATCATGATGCTGGAGTACTTTTGAACCCTCATTTTATCATACTTTTTAGTAGCATACTATGACAGAGAAGAACATTTGCAAGAATGTCAGAGGTAGAGAGAGTGCCCAGAAATGTGTTCCTAAGTTATAAAAGGCTAAGATGACAAACAATCTGTTATATTGTCTTCATTAATATTGCTGATCTCTTTAGTGTCAGTCTCATCTATGCAATCTATTTTCTTCATTGTCCATTCCAGATCTTGAGACAAGCCTCGTGGTGTTATTGAAGATAGCTTGAGTCCCGGTGGACAAAGCTTGTCTTTGTTGTCAGTTATATCCTCTCTGAATTTGATGGTTCTAAAGTGAAGGAACTTAAAATTACCTATATTATGAAACATTGAGTTTATATCATAACAAGAATTTGCAAATATTTTGATTCTTCAAGAGGTAGGTTAAGTAACATAAATGTTGGACATTTAACATTATGGATGAGAAAATGATCTACCACCATTCCCCTGCACTAGATTTTCATGTTGGTAGTTGCATTGTTGGATGTGCCTCTTCTTTAAATGATGGTTGACATGTTGTCATGTGGATTGTAGTTGTGCCAATAATTTAGGGAATTTGCATGAAGCATGATGGCTATCTTCATCTGTTTAGATCGAAACTGCCGTAGGATATGATGCACTGGAAGTCTTGCTGTTATTGATTTGCTGGTGAATGAATCGACATCAGCGGTGGGAGATTGACAGTAGCATTAATTAATAGATAAACAATAGTGGATGATGAGACATGATACAATGATGTTATAAGCTCATTGATGTGACCCATGTTTTTTTTTTCCTGCCAATTGACTGGTGGATAACAAGTTAAAGTAATGTCAGGATATAAAGTAGGGTTTATGACAAGTGGAAAGTTTGTTCTATGGCATACTTTGTGAGTGTTGTTTTGTCACCATATCATGGTTGTGTCGATAGTTTTTGTCAATTTGTTTTAGTGTAAGACCATGATGGATCAACCAATTTATTCAACCTTATCTAGTAATGTCCATTTTCAAGTTAAATTATTTTCCGCGTCATATTCAGGTTTCTCTAATTTGTTCAATTCAATGTGATCGAATCATCTAATTTATTCAATATGTGATCGGATCATCTGTAGTTGCGTCCTAGTTGAGGTATGATCAGGTTAGTCCCAAAGGGAAAAACTTAGTTCCTTAGTTTTTATACAATGTAGATGATGCAGTCGAAAATGTTAAGAAAGGGATAAATCAGGTAATAGAGCATAATAATGGATGGAGAAAGAGCTGTTTAGATTTTCTGGAAGTTGTATAAACCATAAGCTCCTAATTTCCGAACTCCACGTTTCTAATTATGCTACTTTTAGCAGAGCATTCTATCGGAACGTGTTAAGGAAAAATGACGTCACAGTGGCAGTAGTCATGTTCAGATTAATCATTCCATATTTGAAGCTTTACCTTCTACCTAGAGTACGCACAGATATCTGATGCATAATTTACTTTCAGGTCTATCACAGTGCATGGCGTGAACTTTGTGAGGGTATGGCCACTGCTCGATCACTGGATGGGGTCATGGAAGTGCATGAGGCCTACTTACTGTCAATTCAGCGGCAATGTTTTGTGGTTCCAGATAAGTTGGTGGGTAGACATCTTATTTCATATGATGTTTGTGGTCATTCAATTGAAGGAAACTTTTCCCCTGAATTCTGACTGTAGAGTATTTACTGCGTGCTTTCGCATGTAGTGGGCTCTGATTGCCAGCCGGATCAACAGCATTCTCAATTTAGCTTTGGACTTCTATTCCGTACAACAGACACTTAGTAGTGGAGGAGCAATTCCTACTATCAAGGCCAGATGTGAGATGGAAGTGGAAAGGATTGAGAAACAGTTCGACGATTGTATTGCTTTCCTTCTTAGGGTATGGCCCTGTCTTCTCATTCTGCGATTACCCATTCAATCTCAGCTTAATTTGCCTGAAGTGAAATTTCTGCATGTAATGTGGATTTATGTTAAGAAAATACAAGCACAGTCATATTGCCATATGCGTACTAGCTACCCAATCTATGTGTATTGCATGATATGGTGCAGTCAAGCGAAATTGACATGATTTACGTTTCTGATTTGCAGGTCCTATCTTTCAAGCTTAATGTGGGAAACTTTCCTCATTTGGCTGATCTAGTGACGAGGATAAATTACAACTATTTCTACATGTCTGATGGCGGAAACTTGAAGACTCGCACTGGCGCTGAAAGTGTGGCTTCTAGATTCAGGAAGGCCTCTTCTGGTGGAGCTGAGTAGATTATGCTGACGATTGATTGGTCACACATGAAGAGACAAGGTTTTGTTGAATCTGTTGCTCGCAGAACATCACCTTCGAGCTACATTTGGGAGGCCATCGAAGGTAAAGAAGTACGCACGAAAAGATGGGCAATCAGAATGAACAAAAGTATCTCATTCCATTGTTATACCGGCGTTGCGATTTTTGGGTGGTAGTTTTTTTATCTGTGCAACTCTCTCTGATGGTCAAGTTGTAAATTCCCTGTAAATCATAGACTGTATTTCTCTGTTGTGCTTTTGGCTTAAGCTCCTGATGATTTCTCCAAACCACTTGCGTTTGAGTACTTCTATTGTTCTGAATTAATCGGAAACATTTAAAATATACATCCAGAAGAATCAATTTTTGAGTCCACATATAGGATCAGTCGGTCATATGAGCTTTCCTGTGTTTTTCTTTTCAATAGGTCTTTTGCTCGACTCATGTGGATTACACATGGATCCTTTAATAATCAAAGACTATGTCCTTTAATAATCAAAGACTATGGACCATGACCTGGCAAGTTTTTTCCCAATGAATGCCTGTGATTTTTTATTTTTAGCATCCGGAGAAACCTCTATTAGAACTATGTCCTCCGGGAGACTATTGGGTGTGCACAATCAAAACCCAAATTAGATGAATTAGTCTACAAGTAAGTTGAGCTCTAGAGCCCGACGATAGACAATCATTGGTCGTGAAATATTCATGCTAGAGAAATAGCTAGATAATGGATGGAAAATGGACAGAATAATACTAGAGTGGCATCTATATAAATGCATATGGACCTTTTTTAAATGGATAAGTGCTGCAGAAGTCTTAAAATTTGTCATGAAAATGTAATTGAGTTCTAAAACTTGTAAAAAGTGTAATTAAGTCCTAAAATTTGTCAAAATGTTTCAATCGAGTTCTAAAATTGATGTTGTCAAATTTTCTAATGGAATTTTTTTAAACTATTCGCCATGTAGGAGAGAGAAATGATTAAAAAAGCCACGTCCGTGCCACATTAACTTTTTCTGTTAGGATTTTTTACGGCGTCGATTTTAGGAGTTGATTGAAATATTTTGACAAGTTTTATGATTTAATTGCATTTTTTATAAGTTTTAGGACTCGATTGCATTTTTGTGACAAGTTTTAAGATTTCTGCAGCACTTATCCCTTTTCTAAATGATGTCTGGCAGATCTTTTCGCTCGCTATTGAACTCAAGGGGTGTGTTGACACGGTTTCCAACTTCAAAGGTTTCTTTTTTGGAAGAAAGCTCAATTTGGGAGGAATTTGAGAAAATGCCCTCTACTACAAAAGGGATTTTTGAAACTTCTCCTATGTCCCGTAATGGGCTTGGACTTGGGTGGCATTTAGTCCATCCTTTAGTCACGGTCCGGCCCAAAAAAAAGCCCAGGCCCAATATCCGCTTCCCACAAAAAAAGCCCATGGTTTTCCCGCCACGACATCCCTCCCTTTCCCTCCCCATCCCGGACTTCCCAGTCACAAGGTCGATCGAGCTTCGTCCGCCCGAGGCGACGGCGATGGAGGGCTCCGACGCGACGGTGCTGTCCATCTCCGAGCTGCTCCGCCAGTCCCGCCCCTTCTCCGCCACGTCATCTCTCCCGTCGGCCCCCCGCCGCCGCCGCCGTCGGTTCTCTCCTCCGCCTCCGGAGTCGAGCCGCCGCGAGGAGTCGAGCAATCCCGACTCTAGCCCTAGAGTTCTCACCCCTCTGGACCACGCCGCGATGCTCGTAGGGACCGTGACGGTTCCCGTCCGCGACGGCAGCGGCGGCGGCGACGGCTACGGCGATAGCCATCCCTCGGCAGCTCTCAAGTGCTCGAGCAACGGCACTTGCTTCCAGTTCTCCGACGGCGCTTCCAGAATCTGCTGCGACGTGGTCGACTTCAGCGCTCGCCTTTTGGGGAAGAGAATCCGTGTGGTCGCTTTCAATTTCATTCCGTTTAAGCACGGCGGGGGGTTTTTGGAGATTATTCGATGGAGCTTCGCCCAGTCCCAGGGTGGGCTCCGGCCTTGTTCGAGCTCGAGCGCGCTTGCGTTGGGTTCAGGTTCCTCCTCCGAAGACTGTTCCAAAGCGCGTTATTGTGTTCGTGGCATGGTGGAGTCTGTCAGTCCCGTTTCTGTCGTTCCCTGTTCCTCTGGGACTAACTTTGACTCTGGCAGCGCAAGGAATCTGCGCGGTTTCCTAGCACGACTCATGATTTGTGGATGTAAATTGTGTCGCTCCAGAGATGTAACTAAGGTTTTAATGGAGAATTCAAACGGAAGTTCTGGAAGTCATAATTACTCTGTGCCTGAGTTCGTGTATTTCTGCGGGCCTGCTTCGTTTTGGCATCCTGCAATTACTAAACTAGTAGGTGATGTTGTAGTGTTATCGGGGTTGAGAAAGAAGTTGGTCTACATAGGGAAGAATGAGTCTCAGGTGATGTTTGTGACAACGGAGAAATCCCTTTTGCATCTGCTCGAAACGTCTTCAAAAATGTCAGCGCATGAGAGGACTAGTAATGAGAAGACTAGGGACTACAGTATTTATACTGGCCTTGTGACTGGGATCTACATGCAAGGAATGGTTGTTGAGCTGGATAAAAAAGTTTGGCTTTTGCTAACTGATCAGCAGTTTCATCCGCCCCACAGTCTCAGAGTTGGCGCTGTCGTGCGTACTTCGTCTTCCTTAACATACACAATATTGAACTTTGTTGAAAGAAAATTGAGATAAAAAACTGAAATGGGCAAGGGGTGTGGTTTTACTATTAGCTTCAATCACCTTAATATTTCCTCGCTTGTTCTTGCAGGTATCTGTGAAAAATGCTCATATTCTGAATGAAAAATATTCTTGGGCAGAAATGCTGATACTTGGAGGCTGCTTTAGGACTAGTATTTTGGTAGAGTCCTCGTCCCCTTTTGAAACGAGGTATTGTTACTATTAGTTATTTATTTGTTTATCTTTTGCTAATGGGTATATTTATTGTTGAATAAATAAACAAGATACTAATCTTGCTCAACTCCCTATGCTTTGCTTATAGGAACAAATCAATTTTACAGTTGAATTACCCAGTTATGAATAATGTCTGCAAGTATTAACAAATCCTTTTTGCTCTTAGTTTCTGGCATCATATTTAATAAAAGTGAGTATTCTGCTCACAAATGCAAAGTTCATACTGTCTTGCATAATTCTGTGGAACATGAAAATTCTTTTATTGTTCCTTGCATTACTCTGTTTTTCTCCACTTACTCAGTAGTGAAAAATTCGGGAGTGCATCTTTATGCTGGCATGATGCACGGTAAATACTGCTTTAAAGGGTTTTGTTGACAAGGGTAATGTGTTGTTGACTGAAGACCAACTCCTTTACTTGGGGATATCTGACCTCCATAAAAGTTCCCTCCATTGAACAATGATTGTCTAATTTACCTTTTGCAGCTGCTATAATTTCTCAGATATGCAAAGCATGTTGGGAAAATTCATTGCAACTTTGTCATACCCTGCCAGGTTATGGTAGGGACATTTCTTGTTCTTATAATTGATATAGTTTTTTTGTTATACTCATTCTTTCATTCTTATTGATCTAACTTCTTTTTGGATTTTCCCAGGGTTCTCCTAACAATTTCATGTTTCCGCAAAAAGTTTTCTGGGATCTTTTTGGAGAAGGAGATTCTTGGATCGAAAAATGTAACTTTTTGGCAAACGATTTCTGTCATTTTAATGGACTTATTTTCACATATAATCTCTTGAATTCTCTTTCCCTGTCAGATCATATGGCTTTCTCTTTGGCTAACTAATGGTTGAAAGGTGATCGCAGAAGGAAGGACTATTGCAGATGTATGCTAGTTCACATCTACCTTCCTGGGCATTTCGAAAACGGGTAAGTTAACTGCTGTTGGATGAAGCAATATGGTATATATTTTGCCAGATATTCATATTTTACTTTCTTTCTTTGTTCCCCATGATTTACTATCAAAATTCATTTGGTGGCAGCATGGAGTTTTCATGGAGATGTGTAGGCATGATTTATGTGGCTTTGGTTGTGAACTGGGCTGCAGGAAGCTGAAATTGGTAGGTCAAGGGTTTAGGTTCTCTGTTATGTTTCTAAGAATCATTCTTTTCTCTCATTTATCTGCCTACGTTCCAACAAGAATTGCAATTTGATGAGGGAAAATACTTAAAACATTTTCTTCACTAACTCAGATCGTACCCTTCTCCTTGTTGGTTCGTCATTGTGAATCCATATGGGAAGGATTATTGGTGGAATCAGAAAAAGCTTGTAAAGTATCAGATGACGACAAGAAAAGCAGCAACCTTTATGGTGTCAGAGGATCCTATAGTCAGTTAATTAAGAGGATCATTCCAAGCGACAATATTGGCGTCACTTTACTTGGAAATCTCAAGGTTCCTCTTTGATCTTATGCTTCCTCTGTTTATGGGAAGATCTGCCCTTATCCAACAGTCTGAATATTTACAGTCTCAATTGAAGTTTTTGTACCAACTTTCACCTTATGGTACATGGGTGATTTTCTTTTGCATGAAAAATCAACATGAGTGTGACAACTGAATGTCATAACATTGGAGGGAGCCATTGAGTTTCAGCCAATGGAGAACTAACGTATAATTCTTCATGATCCCTTCCACTGGCTTAGCACCTTATCAATCAGTAACATGAGGTTTTGTTGTGTAAAATACATCACTCAAATGAGCAAACATGATAATACAAGTAGATATTTATAACTGGGCCTTTCCTCTGTCTTTGGTAGTAATAATCTGACATTTTATTTAAAGGAAGAGTATTGAGATTCTTGACTCTTGGTCTCATCTAGATGTTAGGGATGCTGGTTAAAAGGTATAATAAGGGAACAAAAGAAGACGTGGATGAAATGCTGGTGCAGATAGCAAATATGAAGTTATATGACATGATACACCAAGCAGGTCTTGGCATAAGAAGATTAAAAAAGCCACACTTATTTGGAGAGGATAGGCTTTGCTGTTATGTCTATTCTAATTTTCAGTCATCTTTGCTTCTGGTTATTTGCGTGCATGGTAAAAATTGGCTTTCCTAGATCTAATTAGCATTGTCCTTTCCCCTTTCTCCTATAAGGTTTCGCCATTTACTGGAAGGTTGCAGTTGGTTGATGCCACCAGAAGTCTTGATGTTGTCATTCCTGACCTTCCATCGACTTGGAATTCCAACAGCATATACGAGGTCATATGTGAAAGTGATGTCAGAATTTTATCCTTTCATATGTACATGAGCTTGTTGAAGTTAGTAAGAAAAAGCTCTACTTGGACTTGATGTATTTAGGATCTGGAGTAACTTAATTCTCTCATATGTCCAGGTACATGAATATAGTGTTATTATGATGGGCATATCTCAGCGGACTGGTCAACTTGGACCATTTGATCAAGAATCCTTTTCCTGTAGAAGTATTTTTAATTACATGCCCTTGGTGAGGGAGATGGGATTGGACATCTCCATTTGTTTTCGTTTGAAGGATGCAAACTGCATAGATTTTCACGAGACCTTCGAGGATGAGCGTGAGGAACTTGGGAGTGGCAGTTATCATATATTGCGTATAGTGCACAAGTTTCCTCTGTTGCAAAAGGTGCACACTATTGGTTATGTGGTTTGATTGCTAATATAAGTAGTTGTGTCTGAGTAGTTTTCTCTATTTTCACAGTTATCAGCTGATCCTGTGATATCGGAATCTATTTTCGTTGAGGCCGTAATCTTACCATGGTACTTGTTTCTTGCCGATAAAGATGGAGTGGAATGTCTACCATATGCCTTGATGGACCAGCTGGAGGAAGCTGTGGGTCGTAATTCCAATAAATGGGCTGATGGTTCCTCAAAGAGACATAAAACTAACATTACACTGAGTAAGTGCTTTCTTGTTTAGGCTAACAGATAGAGTTCGTGAAGTTGGGACAGATGATAAAGCGTGTTCACATTTTCATGCAGGCAATGACAATAGAAGGTTCCATGACTTGAATTATCATAAAGTACCATGCCAGGTTACTGTTAGAGGGCTAAAATCTGGCTTTCCCGCTAGGTCAGGATCCTTGGGCTGCATAAAAGACAATCATAGGAATGGCATTTCCTATAAAGTAAGCCCTCACAAGGTATGGCTGGAGTTCAAGCCCTCTGATGTCTCCAAATATCAGGTATCAATTTCCAGTAAAATTTCGCTCTACATTTGTTTTTCCACCAGCATGTTGTTTGGATAAGAATGAGTAATGTTGATCTCATTTATGACAGACGTTGGATATTGGCAGTTATTATATTGTAAAACATGGTAAAGAAGAAAAGCTCTGTCATCTTGAGGACTCTGCTAGGAGTATGAAAATTCATTTTCCCTCTGAAACAAAGTTGTGGAGCCTTTCATTCTCTTCTAGAGATACTCTCCTTCACAATTTGCCCAATGATTCTCCATTGTGCACTGATCAAGTTCTTTTGGGAGAAGAAACTGGAAATTTCACAAAGGCATTCTCTGGCTGTTCTTTGGAAACTTTACCTGATATTTGTCTTGATGTATCTACCAAGGCAGCAGGTCCCTTTCGGATGGATCTTCTGGAAATGGAACGTAGCTTGACTAATCCAACTGTTAATACTGAGGATATCACTGTGTCTTCATGTAGCAGGAACATGATTTCTTCCCTTTCCAGTAAATTTCCTAGTCGTGGTCATCTTTTTCCAGATGGGGATCTTGTCAGTATTAGTGGAGATGTCATTGCCTTTCAGAGATTTGAAAGTACTTCCTGCAATCTGTATCCAAGCCACGAAAACCTTCTTACAAGCAATCAACAGTCCAGAGATTTTATTGGAGATACAAATAGTATCCGCGTTCATGTTTTGACGGACAATGGCACTGTACTATTCCTGTAATGTCTTTTTGGGATTTAAGATGTATTGAACATGTTCTCTTATTTGATTCCTTCTATTAGCAGGTGCAGATATTTGGCTCTCTGAGAAACCATGCTTATCCAATTGGTTTTGGACCTGGTGTAAATGCAACATTCTGTAGAATCCTGAAGCTCGGGTACCTTTTCCTACAAAGTGCAAATTCAGTTTTCCAAGCTTTATTACATGCAGTTCAATGACCAGTGATTGAATGTACCACTGTATGCTCTCTTGAATCTTGTGAACATTATTGTTATACTGTGCAATACTAAATATTGGTATCATTTGCACTAGTATGTGTTCAAATGTCCTTGATTAGAATCATCTTTTGGAATTCCACATGTATTTTATATGGTGATGTCTAAGATAATTCATTCCTAAGGGTTCCAAGGTACAAGGAGGGTGGTAACCATCTTTTAGCAACCAATTAGTGAACTATTTGGTAACTTGCAAGTGCTCTCCTTGGCAGTTATTCTGGGAGGATTGATTTAGTCATGATGATTTGTATGAGTGCAAAAGTGAAGAAGAGGAGTAAATGTGGTTAGAATCTGTCTTATAGCTGAATGGAGAGAGTGATGCGAGGAAGCTGTGCAATTCAAAAGTGGATATTGCTACATGATCATTTTGTGTAGTTAATTGGAAGTACATTATGTGTAGTTAATTGGAAGTACATTATGTCTTAAGTTGTCAATTTTTCTGAAGTTCCACCCCTTTACCTACTCAAGCCTAACCCACTCTGCAAATTTGTGAGGTCTTCCCCAAAAATATGCAGTTGGAACATTTTTACTCTGGCTAAGTGGAATCTATTTCCAGCACATATATAGGTTTGTAGTTTCTACACACCCCATTATACTGTTTTCCTCTGGCTGGGTGACTGGTTGAATGTGGTTTTTCCTGAATTATATATGAGCTGAAGTTTATATATTTCATCCGCGGTTTTAAGTGTACTCCAGCATGGGTCAATTATTTTGTTTTTTATTCTTTAGTGGGCAGGAAGGATTCTTGTTGACACCAATATCATTCATCAAGACAAATTCCTTGAGGATGATCGATGAGCAGTGTGGGACTAAGGATACTTCCATGCAGTCTGTGTCCGACAGAAGGGTTGCCTTCATTGGTGCTTCTTCAGGTTTTATCTCTGAATTGACACAAGACCCTGGATGCACCATGATGCAACTCCGTTGCAAGGTATATTCTTGTGAATAGGTAAAATAGATCGTGAGACAATTGTTATTCTGCCCCCCTCCTTTGTATTGTTGTTCACTTTATTGTTTGGAAGCTCCTACTCATTGCAGTTTGATATGATGAAGGTTATTGCTGTCCACATTCTGATACTGGAGAAGACAAGTATAGAAATGGATTGTTTACAGTCAGGGTTCTCTCACCAGTCCTCTCTTGTTAACATTCCTATTGCTGGTTTTGTAGTTGGTAACTTTGCCTTCTCTCTAGAGGATTACTAATTAGTTGTCTTGCCCTTCATCTTCACTTTCCATTTCTTGTGTTTTCTTATTTGCATAGAAGACGGCTCCTCTTTATGTTTTTGCTGGGCCAATGCTGATCGGGCATCAACCTTGTTGAGATTGAATGAAAAGCTCCCACAGACAGCTCTAGAGAGTGCTAACTGGACACTAAAGTGGGTTGGAAAAGAAAAAAATGCATCCAGAACAAGTGCATATTATGTCGACAGATTTCTGAAGAAACATGTCAAAATTACCGTGAGAAATTGTGGGTCCATGCTGGATTCTTCTCGTCAAGATCTTATGATCTCAGTTGTTTCACATAATGTCCTCAGCAACTTCGAGGAGGACATTCTGAAATATATTCTCTTCAATGCTAGCTTTGCCACAGATTGGGTAAGTTAGCATTCTTGCAGGATCTGTTCAATAAGTTTGTGTCGGAAATTTTGTGATTTCTTACGGTAACTTATTCGTAGCCTAGTGAACACGCTCAGAATCCTAATTTCTCTATGATTATTTATGTTTTTTCTCACTTATTGAAATTACTCAGTTTCTCTGTAGAACTCTCGTATCACTTAACTTCCTCATGTTGACATTTTGCTGAACTTTATGCATTCTCTTTTATTATGGCAGAACATAGTTGGAACTGCCATGGATTTAAATGCTGCTCGGCAGTTGGAGAAACAGCACTTCCTGGAAATGGAGATGGAGTTGGACTCCATTCAGCACATGTGGGCAGTGGAAGTCTCTCATGTAAACCCTCTTACTGAGGCAAAGAGGACTATTGAAGAGTTGCTACCAAGCTGGCGCTGCAATGATTAGATTGATTGCAGCATATGGATGGGGTTCTACTCAACATACATTTGCTGAATTCCGGGAGGGTTGTCTGGGTGCTTTTCAGTGGGCCTGGTTGTTGCCTTAGACCCTCTAGGCAAGCAGAAACATGTCCCACGGACAGATTAGAATGCATTTGGGTGCTCAGACATTGAGACTTGGAAAATCAATCTGACAAGGCCCAAGGTGTATACCAATGGCTTGAGTTCTCGGTATCTCCAAAGATCGTAGGCAACTTGAGAGGTACCATAGTTTCTGAGGGCTTAAAATGCCTTGATATAGGCTGCTACTGTTTGTGCGCTGTGCTCCCATTTAGCAAGAGTTTGTGCCTAATGACTGGGATCAGTGTTCACCGTTTCTTCAAAGACACCTTGTTCTCCAACTTAGATCACATGAGAGTTGCCTTGTCAGAAGCTAATACCTTCCGGTTAAATAAAGTAAGCAAATATTAATGTCGAGAGTTGTTCTCAGAGGTTGGAAATCCGAATGAAGGGCTACTGGTGGGGGATTGCTGCTCAGCTCAAGCTCCTTTCAATGTGTATATTTTATTTTTGGTAGGTAAATGGTGCCTTTTCTTTTTATATAAGTAGTTGGTGAATGTTGCTTAGGAGGCAGGAATGTTAGTTGTTCTCTTTTATTTCCTGAACTTGTGATTGGCAGGCTTCCCTGAGTGGTACTCTTTTGGAAAATGTGGGTGATTCTGTGTTGTCCAGTTCGTTAGCAGGAACCATCTTCTTAGCCCTTGCCATTAAAACCAAAAGGGTTAGAAAGAAAGGCATCTGATCGCGACCTCTTCTAAAACTAGTAAGAAAAAGGAATTAAAAAAAAAAAAAAAAAAAAAAAAAAGCAATGTACAGAGCTTTCTGCCATATATTCTGTGAACCCCGAAGAACACGGTATTGTATAAATTCTGGACTAGCCATGTAATCATTGCGGAAAATTAAGGCCCTGCATGTTTTCGTTCCTCAAATTTGTTCCTGGAACAGATTTTTTGATTTTTTGTTCCCGGGAACAAAAAAAAACAAACGCATTTGGTTGCGTTTTTGTTCTTTTTTCATTTTTTTGTTTCCGGAACACAAAAAGAATATAAATGAGAAAAAAAAAAATTGTTTCTTGTTCCGTAACCGATTTTGAAGAAACACTTCTTCTTTTTCTTAGTAAGGCCGAGCGTCGCCAGCCCCTGGTGAGGCTCGGCCTTGCCGGATCTAGGCAAACTTGAGCTTGCTCAGCCATGGCGAGACTTAGCGTTGCCTTGGCCGGGCGAGCTCGGCCTCGCCCGCATCCGGTGATGTCGAGCCTCGCCATGGCCGGGCGAGCTCGAGCTTGCCCGATCCGGCGAGGCCGAGCTCATCCAAACCAGGCGAGGCTCGACCTCGCCGTGGTTGGGCGAGGCCGCTGGCCCCGTCGGCCGTCGCGGGGGCCGGGGACCGGCCGAAAGAAGAAAAAATAAAAAAGAAAGAAAAAATGAAAAATAAAATAAAAATATTAAAAAATTAAAAGAAACAGAAAAAGAATAAAATTTACCAAATATGTTTATATTCATTTTTTTATTTCCGAACAAATTTACCAAACGCATCTTTCGGTCAAAAATTATTTCCCGGAACAAAAACACTTTTTTCTATTTACGTTCTCGAAATAATTTTTGAACAAAAACGTTACCAAACGCGTCTTAACAAACTCATTTGTAGTTCATTATAATGGAGAGAAGGCATGAGGATATTAGAAGTGTCAAAAGTTTTGCATGTCATTTTTGTGCCAAAAATTTTCATCTAATCACTTGAGTGCTACTTTTTTTTTTTTTTTTTTGGTTGGAAAAATGATCACTTAATTGTTAATATCAATTTAGGATGTTGGGAATCTGACAAGGTAATGATTAATTAATTTGTTCAATTGATGTGTCTTGCTGGCATGCTCGGTCAGCATATATACTTCTAAAACTATATTGTCTACATGTTTTTGCCCAAAATATAAACCCTAAATTGAACAATCAAGTTTTTTTCCCAAATTAGAAATCCCAATTTTGTTTTTCTCTAAAATTAACAATTGAATCTTGTAACTGCGGGCAGGAGCATGACGAGTGACTCAAGTTCGTTTCAACGAAGCTTTCCATTTGATGGACGTCATTGAGATGGGGGAGCATTGGGTTTTCTCAAGGAGGGTAGTGTAAAGATTTTAGAGAGAAAAGAACGCAGAGCTTTGAAAATTATCGAAGTAGTTGCGTGAGAAAATCGGCAGCCGCTCGTCATCGCCGCCTTCAATGGATTCTTGCATGACATCAGAGTGCTGTTGTCTCCTATGCGGCGATCGAGAGCTTCGAGCAGGCCAAACCTTGATCAAAAATTACTTTCGGACTCAAACTTCGATTCTCTATTGCCTGTCATTGTCTATTATGAAGCACTAACACTCTGACACTCTTCAAAACTTTCGTATTGTGTTGGATCTTTAACACGTGTCCCGACACAACACTCTTTGACATTTTATGACACTTTTCGACACTCGATTAACACGTGTTGGGAAATTCGATACCTAATCAACTCTTCTGACATGCTAGTCGGGAATTCCGATGTGTGATTTTGACACATAGAATCAATTTTAAAAATTTTCAATAAATGAATGATCAAAATATTAAGTATGTAAGAAAATAAAAAAATAAATAGAGAAAGAAGAAAAACTTAATCTTCTATTTTCTTTCGATTCTCACTGTCCATGACATACAATTCACCTTTGAAGTTTATTTTTTTCTTTTCTCTTCTAACATGCTCTAACACACAAATCTTGAATGCAGTTTGGTTATTTCTCTTTTTCAAGTTTTATGGATTATTAGAAAGAAGTTAAATTTGTTAAATTGAAATATTGAAAGATAGTAACAAACGGTGAATTAATTTTTTTTTTTTTATGTAAATCAATTTTAGACTCTTATTTACTTATTTATTTATTCATGCAATGTATATATAAAAATATATATTTAATATATAACGTGTCCCAATACGTCGTAATTCTTTATTTTTTGAGAAATAATGAGTCGGTGCATTGTATTGTCTCGTGTTGCGTATCACGTGTCGGTGTTGATACTATTTAGGATGCTTGTCACTCCTCTTTGCCTATCGTTGTCATCCACTGTCAGCTGTTGCGTTTGCGAAAGCACAATAAATGCTCACGTTCTCCCTGTTTTTCAGTCATGAAGCTTGAAAAGCTTCAACCTCTAATCACTGGAGTCAATTTTAACCAGAAAAGGATTCTAGTACTTCCTCCCGTCATCGCGACCTTTAATCACGACCCAGATTTCTCTTCGGTAAGGAAGGAATCAAAACTTTTTGTCTCGATTTATCTATGAATATGAACAAAACGCAACATTGAACGAAGCTTCACAAATTTGTCTATTTTAAGATGGGCTTTGGGCGACACCTTTTAGGCGCAGGCCAACCACCTTAGAAGTCCACGTTGGACTCATTTTCAGTGTAAAATGCCAAGTCAGATCAAACATTTAATTATAAAATCCACGTGATATTTTTGGCCAGGATTTGTTGCTAAAGGGACTAAAGTAGTCATTTTTCTTTGATTTGGCACTTAAGGGAGCTACCAAAAATTTTTTGCACTAAAGTGAGTATTTTACAAAACTTTTGACATTTTTAGTATCCTTATGTTGAGATGGGCTTTGAGCGACACCGTTAAGGTGCAGGCCAACCACCTCAGAAGTCCACATTGGACTTATTTTCAATATAAAATGCCATGTTAGATTAAACATTTAATTATAAAATCTATGTCATATTTTTGGCTAGAATTTGTCGTTGGAAGGTAAGTAGTCATTTTTTTGTTTGATTTTGTTCTTAAGTGAGCTAGTAAAAATTTTTGGCTCTAAAATGAGTGCTTTGCAACACTTTGGACACTTTTAGTGTCCTTATGTTTGGAAAGAAAATCTCTAGGATAAGGTCACTACAAGTGTTATAACTTTCATGCGACGCTTACTTTAGTGGCACAACATTTGTTTGATCACTTGAGTGTTATAACTTATATGCAACACTCATCATATGACTTCTTTTTTCCAATCATTTTGAGTGTTTTATAATTTTTCAATTGATCACTTGAGTGCTATAAGTTTTAAAATTATTCAATACAAGTGTTATGTTATGTTAGACTTCCGGCACTTGGGTGAAATTTCAAAATAAATTTGGCACTGTTCTGCTTTCGGGAATAATTTCTAGTTAGAAATAGATTTTTCTATTTATATTTCCTGGATGAGTGTTTTAGCAAAAATACATGTTTGATAATGAAACAATTTCTAATCCCGAAATAGAAATTTGTTTGATAGGTCTTCTTAAATATTTCTCTCCCAGGTGGCTGTGGCAACGGGTGGTGAGGACGAGTGATGAGAAGAGTTTTTATTTTTATTTTTGTTCCAAAATTTCTACTCTTCATTTCTATTCCAAACCTATTTCTGAGCTAAAATTTTGTCTTGAAAAAAGAAAAATGAAATTGTGTTATCAAAGAAATTTCTATTCTAAACTTGTTATTAGGAATAGAAAATTAGAAAAACAAAGAAACAAAATAGCCATCATTCCCATCACGATCTATTGAAAGTTATGGCACTCAAGTTAACATTTTTAAGTAATTATGACATTGAAGTGATTGAAAAAAAATTAAGGCACTCAAGTGAGCATCATATGAAAGTCATGACACATGTGGTGTCCTTATCCCAAAAACTTTTAAGTTTTAACTAGGGAAAAGTTACCTAATCAATTATAAAGTGTAGATGCAAATTCAATTCTAAACTTTTCAATTTTGCCAATATAATTCTAAACTTTTGCTTAAAATTTCAATATAGTCATTTTGATTAATATTCGTCGGAAATTGTTGATGTGGTAGTAGTCTAGTCATCATCGATTGGCCCATGTGGCATACTGCCAAATTGGTATCTTTGATGAATATTGGTTGGAAGGATTACATTGCAAATTTGCACAAAGATTTAGGACTAAATTAATAAAATTGAGAAGTTTAGGACATGATTGACTTTTGTGCAATAGGTTTAAGATTGATTGAACAATTTTTCCTTTTGACAACAACATTGATGGCAAGAAACGTGAATATGTTAGTTATGTCAAATAAGGCGTTACACTAGTGCAATTGACAATGCTAGTATAAAATATGTTTTATCCACTTTAGCTTGGCTACCATTGGTGGCCCTTGGCCACATTTGAACGAGGGTTGTAGGCCTCACCTACAGTCAAAGAGGGTCATCGGCCACTGGTTGGGGCTGGTGACCCTCACCAACTACTAGCTGACCATTCTCTACATTGTCGTTTTGCCCTCTTACTTTCTTTTATATAAGAAAATTATTCTATTTTATAGTCTAATTTAAATAATAATTAGATTAAAAATATTATATTTGGACCAAAATGATAACTAGCCTTATTCTTCGTATTTTAGCCACATCAACGCCACATAGGAGAGATAAAATAATAGAAAAAGTCACATCAACATTTTCATTAGCAACAATTGGAGGAAGTTAACGGAATGACTTGATTGTATCAATTTGACAAGTTATAGGTTTTGATTGCCTTATTTGTAAGTTTTAGGATTTATATACGGTTTTATAATAAGTTTTAGAATTTTTAGTGCACTTATCATAGAAAATTTTATCTACTTTAGTTAATGCAATGAAAATTCAAAAAATTTCTTTATTCTTCTTAACATAATTTTAAATGACCGAAAAGAATCCATATATCCTACGGCCTAACAAGAAAAAGGGGGAATGCCGTAGCTGGACCGTAGGAAGAGCTCCAATTGAAGACACAAAAACCGCCCTCACCAACCCACGTTGCATATATGTCATCTAGAAGGACTTCATGAATGGCTTCATAATCATTGCCTTGCCCTCTTTCCTCTTCTCTGCAAGAAGTGGATAACTACCGAATTGAGGAATACCTAATCTCCTCAGTCAACCCCTCAAATTCAGCCTGTTCTCCTCAGCATAGTCAATCTTCAATTCAATAGCCATGCAAAAACTCCATAAAGACGACAACAGCCTCAAGAATGCGATGGTTTCAAGGTAAATGAATGTCGGGAAAAATTATCCAAAAAAATTCAAATCCATTATAAGGTGGCGTATTCAATGCTAAACAGTTTAATTGTGTAAATTTAATTCTAAACATTTTGACAATGTGTCTATTTAGTCTTAAATCTTTTGATGACTCAATTTAGTCACTTCAATCAATTTCGGTCAGAAATAGGTAACATTGATAATTTTTATAATTTTTTAAGTTTTTCTAAATTTTTGTCTTCTTTTGTCTTTTCTTTTTCTTTATATTTTACTCCTTTTTCCCTTTATTGGCCTTGGGCAATAGCCTTGACGCCCTCCCGAATCTAGTAGGGTAACCCTCACTCGAGGCCGGCAAGGGTGACCCTTGCCTAAGATGGGCGAGGGCAGCCCTCTCTAGACTTAGTGAGGGCGACTCTCGCTAGCCTAGGCACTGGTGTCCCTTGCCTAAGGCTAGTGAGGGGAGGCCTATGGCCTTCGCCAGCAATTGATGAGGCTCGGTGGTGGATGGCGGAGGAAAAAGGGAAAAAAACAAAAATACAAAAAAGAAAAAAAGGAAAAATATTTAAAAATTTACGAAAATCATCTATGTCAATGTCGGTCGTCCCAAATGAGTTAGCTGATATTGACTAGATCGTCACGTTGACGTTGTGATTTCCGACTAACGTTAGCCAAAATGACTAAATTGGTAACTTTTTAAAATATTTAGGACTAAATGGGCAAATCATCAAAATGTTAATGATTAAATTGACATAATTGAAAAGTTTAGGATTAAATTAGCTGTTGTATAATAGATTTATGACTTTGTGGATAATTTTCATTTGGAGGAACTCAATGCTACAATCTAGAAGCATGTGATTCAAGAAAAAGGATTTGTTTGACTTAACATATTCAAAATCTTGGAAAAACGGGTGCTCTTCATTCTTCAATTCTATCCATTCGAACTTTTTGCCAGACAAGTTGAGACGATTTGGCTGACTTCGTGGCGAAAATTTGTGTATATAAACCTCCCATCAACATTGTATTTGGAACACACAGATTCAATTGCCAAACCAATCCAATCCTATTACCGTCTTTGAGCGCACTAGAGGGAGAGACCAATCTTAAGAATAAACAGTAACAAAATGGCAGGACTGAAGTTTGCAGGACTCGTGTTGCTAGTGATGGCCACAGCCATGGCAATTGCCGACGCCAGGACTATAGTCGTGGGTGGATCTCAAAATTGGCGCTACGGCTATAACTACACGGATTGGGCTCTCAAGAACAGTCCCTTCTTCATCAATGACAAGCTTGGTGAGTGTGCAACGAGCCAACTTCTACTTTGGATTCCTCATCATGTAGACATATATCATTAGAGCAAGCCTGTCATGTTTCAAACAAGCAACCGCACTGGCACTAGCTAGATCCCATAATTGGCTCGTGGGAGATGCTTGTTATTTTTGTTGTCACAAGATATATGATCGGTTCATTTGTTTGAACTTGATGGAGTTATATTGGATATGATTGTTATGATTTGATTGAGTTAAGTTCACAGCACTAAAGTCCCAAATAATTCTTTGTTAGTGTTCAAGTATGGTCCGCCCCACAACGTGTACTTGCTGCCCAACCTCTACAGTTACCTCAGGTGTGACTTCAAGGGTGCAACGTTGCTCGCTGGCCCATCAAACGGTGCTGGAAACGGCTTCGAAGTCGTGCTGAACCAATACAGGCTCTACTACTTTGCTTCTTCAAACGACAAAGACTGCTCCAACGGCTTGATGAAGTTTTTCGCCATGCCGCTGCCGCGTTGGCAGTGATCGACCGCGATTGATCATGGAATTAGAACTGGGTGATGAAACTGATCGTGCTTTGTGCTTTTATGGGGGTTGAATAAAGAGCTACTTATCTGGAGGAACCTAGGAGTTGGAGTAAATAAAAAAGTTCCTCCGAAATGAAGTTCCTTTGTTATTGAAAGCGAGTTGTGTTTGTGGATTGAAGAGAGTTCTCTTCATTTTCTTTATTTTGTTTTATGTAATAATGTCTTCATGACCTAAGTACATACATTGGATATGATTTTAGGGGTTAGTAGCAGTCAATGTAACTTTAGAGCTCTATCTTCCAACGAGCGTAACTATATGTCATATTATAAGCTGGGTGATATAATGTTTTCTTATAATATTTAAATTCGTGATGCTTGCAATAAATATGGACATGATTTGAAGATACCAACCTTTGACTTTTGACACAATCAAATATTTTTTTATCAAAAGAAAATTATATTTATTGCTCAAAATGATACATGATAGGTACATAGACTTCATAGTAAAGCAAATCAAAATAGAGCAAAATCCAGAATACTACAAAACAAAGCAAAATTCAAAAAACAAGGAGGATCAATAGAGCACTAACAGGTTAAGTACACGCTCATTCCACAAGAACAAATCTTTCTAGCAAAATATTTAGCAGTCAATTGATGGATCTCGTATTTTCGTCAATGATGATCACACATCAAAAATTTCTTCTCCAGTAACTATGGAGTTATTAGTTGGCAGTGTGCACCTAGGTTCTATTTCCTCTATACTATTATTGTACAAAGACAACCTAAAAAGGTTAAACGAATACAGATTTAGCATTTAAGATAGTAAATCTTCATAGTTCAACAAGAAATCATACCTCCAGTGATTACTATTGAAGCGGGAGGCGAAGAACTTGTGCATGGAAAGTTAAGCACAAGAATCACTACCATTGTCTAACCTTAACTAAGTGGTGGAAGATGATTCAGGTGAGTACTACAGTGATGCTTGTGAGACGAGGCGAAACCCGCCAAGTAACCCGTTTACTATTGCAATGCTGCCGCATTGCTCACGTTACTTGCGGTAGTTCTGAGGTATGAACTCATGAATCAACCATCTTCATCCACAATTATCAGGGACGTAATTCTTCATGCCATTGCTGCAAATCTTGTCCAAAGCCCAATGTTCATCCCCGCTATCTAGTACTCTTTAGTATGATAATGTTGCACGAATAAAAGCTTCACGAATAAAAGCTTCACGACGCTCCCATATGTTTCTCCGAAAGTACAAGAGAAAGACAAACCGTTAATCAAAATAGAGCATAGGCCCCGAAAGATGAGGTTAAAGCTGCCAAAATTCATCTTTCATCTCCAAATGTACAATAGAAAATATGAGAAACCGATGTTCAGTTTATACCATTTTCTGGACTTGCATACTAGGCATTGGATGATTCTGGACGACACAATCTAAAGACAAATATGTAGTCGAACAACTTCTATGGAGCTAATAGGCACGTGCTTACCGCTCGCGAACTTAACGTGCTGTGGAAATTCAGTTTATTTTTTCAAAAAAGATGTAATATGTTCATCCTGTTGATTTATACAAAGGAAGACTTGTCATCCTCATTTGTGGTGGTGGATTCAGAATGAGTGCCATCAAAATTATTATTTTTTGTTTGGGAAGACTTTACCTTTTATTGTTTACTCACACAAATTCGACTTTTATTCAACACAAAATGCCCGAAATATTTCAATATGGAAGCAAACTTCAGTTCAGATTAGGTCGGGCCATTTTGAATTACACGCAATAAAACCTGAATAAGCCCGGTCCCGCCCGAATTATGAAATAGAATCAGGCCCGAAAACCCAGCCTAGGCTATGCGGACTGGGGAATTACGATCAACAAAGTCTGTATAGAAAAGCTCTTCACTCAGTGCAGAAATTAGAAATTCCCGAGTCACCTTAACAACTGGCATCATCTGATCGCCAGCAGCTCGTTGAAATAATTCTCCGAGAATGTAATAAAAATCCAACCATGGAAAATGTCACTCCTCTTTAGGCGATTCAAGCTAGCCAAGGAAGACTTAAATTTTTCCGACTAGGAGAAAAGCAGAGTGCGGCGGGTTGACCATATGATGCTCCATCTGTAGAGGGACGCAAGAAAACGTCTACAGCTACCCAAATTTCCCTCGTGGAGATGGACTTCAGTGGCTTCACAATCATTACCTTCCCCTCTTTCCTTCTTCAAGCGGATCAGTGCCAAAACGAAGAAGACCAATGGATTCAGTCAGACCACCAGATTCAATTGCTGCCCATTTTCCTTAGCGCCAGTTCATTCTTCAACGAAATGACAGCAGAATGAGGGTGGGATGGATCAGACGTAGGTGGATAATGAGAACAGAATTTCGGGACCCAAAAGCCGTAATCTAGAAAGATTTTTTTTTTTTTCTGAATTTACTGATTCAAAATCTTGGAAAAAAAAATGTCTTCTCTACATTCTTGAATCCAATCATTTCTTCTGTGGCCAACCAAGTTGAGAAAATTCAGCTCCGACTGTTCTTGCCAGAAATTGGGTATATAAACCCCCATTGATGAACCATGGAACTCACTTCGACTGCCAAAACAATTTAACTTCATTGCTTTTCAGTTCACCAGACAGATCATTTGAGAATATATTAGCGAAATGGCAGGATTGAGGTATGCAGGAATTGTGTTGCTGGTGATAGCCACGACCATGGCGATGACCGAGGCCAGAACTATTGTTGTTGGTGGATCTGAGAACTGGCGTTTCGGCTACAACTACACGGACTGGACTCTTAAGAACAGTCCCTTCTACATCAACGACAAACTTGGTGAGTGCAACCAACGAACTTTTAGTTATAGGCTATGGAGTTTTACTTCCTCCGATGCTGCTGAAGTTTGCATAATTGAGAAAATTTTACCTAAAAATTGGTCATCATTTAGCAAAAGACAGGGATAAGTATATCAGGAGTGTTATAACTTTTATACGACGCTCACTTGAGTATCATAACTTTTGTGCGGAACTCACTTGAGTGCCAAAACCATTTTTTTTCTCAAAGTGTTGTAAATTTGAAAAATCAATCACTTAAGTACCATCATTGAAAAATCCAGTGTAGACCCGGTAGTCCTAGTGATGCGGATTGCGGACCAAATCAAGCACCCTTTCAAGGTTGCTTTCTTCAAGAATCGATGCCAATATCATTATGAACAATCAAACAAAATTGCCTATGCTTAACTATTTTTATTTTCTTGGGTAGTGTTCAAGTTTGATGCACCCCACAACGTGTACTTGCTGCCCAACCTATACAGCTACATCAAGTGCGACTTCAGGGATGCGAAGCTTCTTGCCGGTGCACCACAAGGCACCGGAGAAGGGTTCGAGGTGGTGCTCAACCAATGGAGGCTCTACTACTTTGCTTCCTCTAACGACAAGGACTGCTCCGATGGCTTGATGAAGTTCTTCGCCATGCCGCTTCCGCGTTGGCAGTGATTGGGACAAAGACTCAGGCTGGTTCCGTTTGCTAGTGATATTTGATAATGTTTACGAAATTATATAATTTGAATAAGAGGTCATGGTTGAAATAAATATATGCGGTGAGGGTACTTTATTGTTTCTTCTACTGCTTATGTATTACCCATGATTTGCCACGGAATAAAATTTTTACCGCGACTAAGTTTTGTTATTCTTGTTAAAATATATCTCGAGTTTGAGTTCAATACAAAAACTTGAATATTCCGAATTGGATATTTTATGGACATCTGAATCGAGCAAAGAAGATCCGAAAATCAACTCAGAGTTCAAATCTGCATCGAGGAGTTTGGCCATTGAAATAGGAAAGTCCAACATTGACTTGGACTTGGGATTTTGCTTGATATATATATTCCTTCATGAAGTCGGCCTGGATGAAACAGGAAAGTCCACAAATTGGACTTGGGTTGACCGAATTTTAGTTCTATTTCCTCTCTAATACAGGTGGCGTATGTGTATATATAGATGTGTGTATATGTATGTATGTATTATACATACATATACATATACATTATATGGGATTTTGGATGTAGCGTCTTCTTGAAGCACCATTTGTGTACGAGTGCTTGGTGGTCGAAGATGTGCAGAGGAAAATCATGAATTGCATTCATCAAGTTAGTGTTTGTAGCCGTGAAATCTTATAGTAAGATTTGTGAATTTCTTCATGAGATTGAGAGATTATTTAGTGAGGAATTCAAAGTTAAACACTGCACAAGTTTTTGGGTGTAATTAGGGCTTGAGAAACATATTAAGCGTGTTTGAGTAACTCGAGTGTGTAATCTCTATTGTATCACTTGATCTGTAGTGAATTTATCGCTGCTCTCTCTGTGGACGTAGGTCTCTACAATCGAATTACATAAATCTAGTGTCCAATTTATTTTCTTATTTTGTCTATCTATTATTTGATCGCTTGCTTTCCACAACATAAAGGAGAAAACCACTACTTATTTGATGAAAGTCCTATCGGATATGCACCAGAAGCCCTTTATGATTAACAAAGTCTATTTGATGTTACATCTATTTAATTTGAAGATGACCAAAAGTGGGTCAATTGCAAATCATATCAATGAATTTAATATAATCGTTAGTCAATTGAGTTTAGTTGAGATTGACTTTGAAGATGAGGTATGTACTTTGATTTTATTATCGTCATTACTTGATAGTTGAAGTATTACTATTACCACTGTTAGTAATTTTTCTAAGTCAACAAACTTAACGTTTGATGGAATTCGAGATTTGATTCTGAGTGAGGAAATCTGTAAAAGATAATTTGATGAACTTGTCTCTGCTGCTTTGGTAAGTGAAAACATAGGAAGATCTAGAACATGTGTTAGCACTAGTAATACTAATATGAATAGGCGTAATTAGTCTATGACCGGTGATGTTGTCTGTTGAAGCTATGGAAAAAGGGGGCATCTTAGAAAGTATTAACTTAAGCTGGAGAATGAGAAGGGTAAGGAAATTATAGTTGATTGTGCAGATGATGTTGCAGTTGTAGTTGATAGTGCCGATTATATCTTATCTGTCACTAATTATTCATCATTTGATAGATGTATTATGGATTATGGTTGTTCTTTTAATGCTACACCAAGCAAAAACTAGTTTATTACTTATTAATGCATGGATAATAGTAAAGTATAGTTGGGGAGCAATGTTGAATATGATGTTGTCAGTTTTGGCAATGTTAAAATTAGAATGCATGATGGTATCGTGAGGACATTGACTATAATGATGCACGTTCTAGAGTTGAAGAAGAATTTAATTTCCTTGAGCATCCTGAATTCAGCTAGGTATCAATATATTTCCAAATGTCAAATTTTAAAAATTGTTTAAGGTGCATCGGTGATAATGAAAGTAATCAAGTATAGTGGCTTATATGAACTTTAAGGTGAGACAATGATAGATTTCATTGCAGAGAAGTTGGATGCATCTGTTTATAAGTCTGAATTTTGGCATATGCGTTTGGGGCACATTGGCGAGAGAAGTCTAAAGTTTTTAAGTGAAAGAAATCTGCTATGTGGTTATAATGCTAAGAATTAAATGTATGCAAGTACTATGATTTAGATCAACGGCAAAAAGTGTAGTTTAGTACAACCATTAAAGAAATCATGAAAATCGTAGAGTTAAGTCACTAGAATGTTCACAGGTTGTCGTGGTTTCCTTTAGGGAAGAGTGTAAAATATATGTTAACATTTGTTGATGACTACTTAATAAAGGTGTGGCTGTTTGTGCATGTGCACAAATTTGATGTTATTGTCAAGATCATGCAGTTGAGAACTTTGATAAAAAAAGAGACTGGTAAAATGATTAAGTAGGTGCGGACTAATAGTAGTATGGAGTTTTATTCAAAGCTATTAAATGAATTCTGCATGAAGGAAGGTATAGTGAAACACCACACTTATACCAATAAACCACAACATGTTGTAGACTTGATGAGTAAAACGTTGCTCGAGACAACCTATAAAATGCTCTCTAGTGTTGGTATGTCTAGGAAACTTCTAGCGAATGCACTTACTATGGCGAGTTACCTGATAAATAGATCTCCATCGATTGCAATTTGATGTTGGGCTCTTGAAGAAGTGTGGTCAGATAACGCTGTTGATTATTCTATTTTTTGAATATTTGATTGCTCATGTTATATTCGAGTTAGTGATGGTAAGCTCGATGGAAGGGTAATAAAGTGCATGTTCTTATGCTATGCACAATGAGAGGGTTATTGATTGTGGTGTTCGGAATTAAATTCACTTATTATTAGTAGAGAAGTTACGTTTGACGAGTTTCTAATACTTCTAGCTAGGAGTGTTTATAGCAGTGTTTATACGGATCTGAACAGTGTTCAACTTGAGGTGGAGTTACAACTAGAAACTCCTGAGGTAGCCGGGATGAGGACTAATTCTATAATCGACACAGATGATGTTTGTAACGAGGTGGAGCTTATAGAGCTAATTGCTGTTGAAACTACTGAAATTAACTAGCTACGTATTTGATCTCATGACAGATATATATGCAAAAATGGTTTTGCTTTATTTGTGGTTAAGGAGGTTGCATTGAAAAATCCCTACGGAGTAGTTGAAGGTGTATTTGGAGTTAGTATTCTGATGAAATTCTCGGTTATGACAAAGTTCAAGTGAGGCCTAGACTTGGATAAAATCTATGGCGGTTGAGCTCATTGGGGGTTATGGGAGAGTAGCAATTCAGTTTAAATTTTTGCAAAGAGATTGTGACTTGGTTCAAATGTTGAAATATGTCTCAAGTTTGATTCCAATGCAAAACCTGATTATTCCAAATTGGATAGTTTATGGACGTTTGAATCGAACAAAGAAGATCCAATGTGTGTGTGTGTGTGAAGGAAACTTGTGAATTACATTCACCAAGTTGGTGTTTGTAGCCGTAAAATCTTTTGTGTGCACGCGCGTGTGTGTGCGCGTGCGTGCATGCGTGCGTGCACGTGCGCGTGCGCGTGTGCGTGTGCGTGTGTGAAGGAAACTCGTGAATTACATTCACCAAGTTGGTGTTTGTAGCCGTAAAATCTTGTGTGTGCGTGTGCGTGTGCGTGTGAAGGAAGTTGCGTGTGCGTGTTCGTGTGCGTGTGAAGGAAGCTCGTAAAATCTTGTGTGTGTGCGCGCGCACGCGAGCGCGTGCATGTTCGTGTGCATGTGAAGGAAGCTCGTAAAATCTTGTGTGTGTGTGTGTGTGTGTGTGTGTGTGTGTGTGTGTGTGTGTGGGCGCACTCGTGTGTGTTCGTGTGTGTGTGAAGGAAGCTCGTAAAATCTTTTGTGCGTGTGTGTGAGTGTGTGTGAAGGAAGCTTGTGAATTACATTCACCAAGTTGGTGTTTGTAGCCATAAAATCTTGTGGTAAGATTTGTGAATTTTTTCGTAAGATTGAGAGATTATTTAGCAAGGAATTTGAGGCTAAACATTACGTGAGTTTTTAAGTGTAATTAGGGCTTGGGAAACACTGAGTTTGTTTAAGTGATTCAAGTGTATAATTTTTATTGTATCGCTTGATTTATAGTGAATCCGTTGTTGTTCTCCCGATGAATATATGTCTCTACGATTAAATAATGTAAATCTGGTGTTTGATTTATTTTCTTATTCTCATTGCTTGCTTTCTGCAACAATTCTCTTATATAATATGACATAGGAAATAATTGTAATATACTAGCTCACAACTCACACAACTCAAGAAAGAGAAGGAGATGGATAGACTTCTCTCTCTCTCTCTTTTTTTTATTTTAAATATACTTTACCTTATCAAAAATGGTTATAAGATTAATTGATTTACTAACTTGTTATGTGATTTTTACTCTCTTACTCTTAAATGACTCATAGATATATACAGCATTCCAAGGAGATAGTTTTTTGGGAATTTAAAAAGTACTAAACTTCACATAAAGATACGGAATAGACGCTTTGCAAGAAACCCTATAATAAAGACTTCTATTTAGAGTGTTGGACATCCTAAGTACCGAAACTTGGCACATGTGGACATTTAACTGGCCAAAATTACAAAATGTACACTTAAGTATTAAAATTGGAGAATAAAGGAACACTTAAGTGCCAATAACGAGTATTTACAGCCAAACTACTAACTGGGCATTATCTCATGATATTTTTATTTATTTATTGACATGACAATTATTTTTTAAAAAAATATTCATGTAGATAGGATGAACGACGTTATGCCGTCTACGCGGACAGGGCGAATGCTAAATGGTGTTGTTTTGGCATGGTTGATAAACGACATCATTTATTGTATTGAATCAAGCACTATATCACACTCGCCGTCCATCTCACACTCACTGTCCTTCTCATGCTCAATTCTTCATGCTTGGTTGCCATTCTCGTCGAGGCTCAGTTGTCACTCGCCATCCACTCATGGTCGCTTATCGATCGTTATCATCGCTGAGGTCCAAGCGTTAGTGCAAGCACCGGCACCTTGCAGCAACACACCACCACCACAATGGTTGCCAGCGGTGGTTGGTGGTCGTGGTGGATAGATTTAGGGCTTTTAAGTTGGGGATTGTGGGGATTTTGACCTTTTTAGGGTTTTTAATTTGGGGGACAACGAAGACGACGTCATTTTGCACATTGATTGCCGAGTAGACATTCTAGTGAGTCATGTAGATCACTTTTATTATTAAAAAAAAGCCATGTTAGATTTATGGTTAGCCTCGATAGAGTTAGTACTTAAGTGTTCAATTTTTTAAAAAAGTAACACTTAGATGTATCTTATGGAAGTTTTGGCATATAAGTGTTTATTGGTACTAAGTTTTGGCACTTGCAGTGTATTTTCACCATTTTCTTCAACTTGTGCAGCAATCTTAGTTTCGAATGGATATCAACAAAAATTTGTGCATCAACAACCAAACAATTGATCAACAACCATTAAAGTCAATAGCTTGTTTATGGAACCCATAACTCGTCCATTGAAATCAACAACATTTATGAATTTAGTTTAAATACTAACAATTTGTTCTATTTTTAATGAGTACAACGTCAAGGTCAAGATAAAAATAATAATCGTAGTAGAAATTTAAGTCATATCATTGATCGAATTAATTAAATTGAAGCGTATAACTTGTTTGGGTAGAAAATATAATAAAGAAGAAAACGCATTAATTCCATCATAATTTTATAGATGAACAACATAACAAAAATAATATTTTACCTTTATGATCTTCATTGCCGGTGCGTGGAGTTGCCTCTGGTGATTCCGATCCGGTGCGACGGAAAATCAGGAACAGTTATGCTGCTCTTTGTCTATACCCGATCGTCAACTGCTACGAGCACCAATGCTTCGCATGCGATCTCATCCTCGATAACAAATGTGCTTCCCTACGTTCGTTTTTAGTCACATCCTGACGACCACCTTCCTTTTCTCTTTGAGGATATCCTTTCCTGCCATAATCGTAAATGCGATGTCTGTGGCTTTCAATCTGAAAGGGATTCCTGTTTTTGTGTGGCTAGTTCCCGGATGTGTTTATGTGGTCCATGTTCACTGCTGCGCTCCTACTTTTACCATTCCCAAGACTGTCAAGTCAAAGCACTAGAGAAAAAGGCAACTCGCCAATCTAAACTGAGCGGAGGCCCCTCAAAGGTGGGGTAAAGCTACCAAAGTTCATCTTTCATCTCTAAATGTACACTCAGAAAATGTGAAACAACCGGTAATCAGTTTGCGCCATTTTCTGGACTTGCATACTAGGCCTTGGATGAATCTGGATGAGACACAGGATGGATGTAGACAAACTCAGTTTGATCTTTGTGTTTACTTGATGATAGGTATAGCCTTCACTGGTTAGGGAGTCTGAGGATCAACTGACAGCACAAGGCGGTTTGTCAGACAACTAGCTTGAAGAAACGGAGGCAGAGATCTCATCGTGGGCCGAAACCCGGCCCAGGGCTTTTCAAACTATGGAATTGCCAGCTGCGTTTTGGTTTTTATTTGCCCAGAGTTGCAATAACCAAGTCCAAAATTCAATATTAACCATACGATTAACAAAACTTGTCTCACGCAAATATTGAGAGGCAAATACACATAAATCTTTATTATTTTCTGAAAGTTGAACAATATGTCAAATTTGGACGGGAGAGCGCTTTTTGCTTGTCTATCACTCCAAACAAAGGCGTCCTCAATGTCCAATAATTACTTCTTGTTTTATTTTTATTTCTAACGGATTTCCCTCATCAATCGATACATATAGTTAAAAATAAAGTTGACTTGGCATTTTACTCTTCCTAAAAGTTGAAGAGTAGAACCCATTTTGATAAAAGTGTTTCAGTTAGTGCATTAAGTAGAAATCCATAAATTACCTTAACAAGGAATATCATCCAATCATCGGTAGCTTAATGAAATAACTATTTAAGAATGTCGCTCCTCCTTAGTGAAGGATTCAAACCAGCCAAGGAAGACTTGAATTTTTTGACTAAGAAAAAATGTCATGTCCAAGGTTGGCAATAAAATGCTCCATCTGAAGAGGGACTCAATAGACGTGCATACCAACCCCCATTTCCTTAATTGGAATGGACTTCAACGGCTTCACAATCATTACTTTTCCCTCCCTTTCTTCTCCAAGTAGGTAAATGCCAAAACATAGAAGACGCATGGACTCAGTCAAACCACCAAATTCAAATGCTACCCTTTTCTTTAGTGTCAGTTTAGTCTTCAACAAAATGAATGCAAAATGAGGTGTGGGATAGCTCTAAGTGGCAAATGAGAAAAGAATTTCAGGAACCAAAAGCTGTAATCTAGAAGCACATTGTAAGAATTTACTGGTTCAAAATCTTGGACAAAACGTCTTCTTTTCATTCTTAAATCCTATCCTTTTTTTTCCTCTTTCGCCAACCAAGTGAGAAAATAGAGCACCAACTACTATTTTTGCCAGAAAATGGGGGGATAAGTACACTAATGGTGCCATAAGTTGTGTACGGCGTTCACTTTGGTGTCAAAAGTTTCCGTCGGACCACTTAAGTGCCAAATCGGAGGAAAAACGCTCACTTTGGTGCCACCGGCGAAAGATTCCGGCCTCCGGTGAAAGATTCCGACCAAAATGATTTTTTTTAAAAAAAAATCGATAAGCCTTTAAATGACGTCATTTTCGGTCCTCCTTAAGAAAACAACGTCGTTTTGCCATCCTACGTGAATGGCTTCATGGAAACAATGCCGTTTAGCTCACATGGGGAAGAAATTAGGGTTTCGACGGGGTCGAAGCCGTGGCCGTCGCCGGGGTTGGGGTCGGAGTCGGGGTCGAAGCTGTGGCTGCCGAGTGGCCATCATCGGGGTCGGGGTCGGGATCGGGGTCGGGGTTTGAGCCGCGGCTGTCAAGTGGCCATCGTCACGGTCGGGGTTGAGGTCGGGGTCGGAGCTACGGCCGCCGAGTGGCCATCGTTGGGGTCGGGGTCGAGGTCGGAGCCGCTGCCGTTGAGTGGTCATCGTCGGGGTTGGGGTCGAAGCGTGGCCGCCGAGCGCAAGGACCGTCGAGGACGGCGACGGCTGGAGATTAGGGTTTTGAATTGGGGGAGACACCAAACGGCATCGTTTTGGTGTTTGGATGCTAACTCAACTCTCCTACGAGCCACGTCGGCGTCAAAAATTAATAAAAAAAGGTCACGTCGGATTTCCGGCCAATTTCGTCGGAGTTGGCACCAAAGTGAGCGTTTTTCAAATTTTTTGGCACTTAAGTGATCCGACGGAAACTTTTGGCATCAAAGTGAGCGCTGTACATAACTTATGGCACCATTAGTGTACTTATCCCGAAAATGGGTATATATACCCCCATTTATGAACCTTGGAACTCACTTCAACTGCCAAAACAATTTGACTTCATTGTTTTTAAGTTCATAGGGGAGATCTTTTGAGAATACATTAGCGAAATGGCAGGACTAAGGTATTCAGGAATTGTGTTGCTGGTGATCGCCACATCCATGGTGATGATCGAGGCCAGGACTATTGTTGTTGGTGGATCTGAGAACTGGCGTTTCGGATACAATTACACCGACTGGGCTCTTAAGAACAGTCCCTTCTACATCAACGACAAACTTGGTGAGTGCAACCAACTAACTTTTAGTTTTAGCCTAGGAAGTTTTACTTCCTCTGATTCTGCTGAAGTTTGCATAGAGGAATGCCCATGGTTGAGAAAGTTTTACTGAAATCATCGTTCAGGGAAAGACGTGACAAGTAGTCACTAGTGGTTCCAATATATGCCGATTATCTAGTTAGAGAGCCAATGGTATAGGATGTTAGAACCTTCGACTCAAATAAAATCTCATGAACAAATGCATAATGAACTCAGCCATGTGCATCGATTAAGGCTACAGAGCGTGATGGTGAGTGTGATCCTCAAGGTTACTTTAAGTGAGAGATGATATAATATAAACACAGGATCTAGGAGGGAAGGTGACATCGTTTGTGGATTGGGTACGAAATCAAGAATCCTTTCAAGTCTTTTTTTTTCAAGAATTGATGTTGATACCACTATGAACCAAAAAGTGAATAACCTATGCTTTAACTATTTTTTTTTCTTGGCTAGTGTTCAAGTTTGATGCACCCCACAACGTGTACTTGCTGCCCAACCTGTATAGCTACCTCAGTGCGACTTCAGGGGTGCGAAGCTTCTCGCTGGTGCACCAAATGGCGCTGGAGAAGGGTTCGAGGTTGTGCTGAACCAATGGAGGCTCTACTACTTTACTTCCTCTAACGACAAGGACTGCTCGGATGGCTTGATAAAGTTCTTCGCCATGCCGCTTCCGCGTTGGCAGTGATTGAAGAACGCGGCTGGTTCTGTTTGCCAGTGATATTTGATTGTGTTTATGCAATTGTAGAATTTCAATAAAGAACGGCTGGTCCTGGAGAGGTTGTGGTTGAAGAATAAATATATTGTGAGGCATGATGTTGATTTATCTATTACTCATGTATTGATTGCGGTTCGCCATGGAATGAAGTTTTACTCTGACTAAATTTTGTTATTCTTTCATATAATGTGACATGAAAAATTATTTTAAAATACTAGTTCATTTATTCTACTTTTAATGATTACAATGTCTAGATATAAAATAATAATTTCAATGGGAAATTTAAATCATATCATTCATCAAAATAATTAAATTCAAGTACATAACTTTTTTGGATATAACATATAATAGAGGAGAGATATCACCTTCATTCCCTCGTAATTTTATAGATTTAATGCAGCAAAACTAAATGCAACATAACAAAAACTTAATGATCTCATCGTCAGTACGAGGAGTTGCTTCTGGTGATATTGCAATACTATCTCCTCTCTCTCGCTCTCTGGTCTGGTGGGATGGAAAATTACGAACAATCGTGCTGCTCTCACCTGATCGTTAACTGCCACGTGTATCGATGCTTCACGTGCGATTTCATCCTCGATAACAAATGCGCTTCCTTGCGTCCGATTTAAATCCTTCCAATTCCTGATAACCACCTTCATTCTCTCTTTGAGGATATCGCTTCCAGGCATAATCATAAAGGCAATGTCTGTGGCTTTCAATCTGAAAGGATTCCTACCTTTGTTTGCCTAGTTTCCGGATGTGTTTATATGGTCCATATCCACTGGTACCATCCCAAGTTTACCATACCTAAAACTGTTGAGTCCAATGACATTCACCATCGTCAACTCACCTTTACTAAAGTGTCCGGGCTGGATTGAAGACTTATGATGATTTCTCCTGCAGCTTCTGCCTGAAGTAGTCGAACCCCATGAACATTGTTTATCTTTGCCAGGACTGTGATTATGTGGCCGATGTGTATTGTGCCCCACTCAAATACTAAGCTCATTGAATTACTCGAGAAAAGACTAATCCTTGAATCTCTCATTTCTCACAGAGATGACACCTATCCTGGGAACAACAATCTAGTGCTTCACGAATAATAATGCAGCAGATTTTGAAGAAACATCGAGGACAATCGCATCCTTTTCTTATACCGATATCCAGTCTTACCTCTACCTAACCTCTCTGCCAAAGAGTTAGCCACATCATAGTCGTATAATAGCTAAACTTTTACTTCTTTATATGTCAACGTTTCTCTTTCCTTCCTAGGATTCTCTCCTCTCCCTTCCATTTTCACACAACTTTCTTCTTCAAGCTCCATGAAGATGAGTTTTCAGCTAGATCTCTCCCTCCCCTCTTTTTTTCCGTTTTCTTTGGCTAATTTGATTCTCTATTTTCTTTCTTGCTTTCCTTCTGTTTTGAGGAGCTTTTCTTTTCTCATTTAGTCTAGATTTAGGAGTTTTTCTCTCTCGTTTTGAGAGGTTCTATCCCAATCTAGTCTAAATTTGGGATTTTTTTGCACATATGATTTCGGCAATCCATTGTCGAATAAGTCTTCTATGGAAGAAGATTTGAGGAGTTTTGTGAATGTTTCGCTTTGTCAAATATATGCTTGTTCAACCTTGTTATTTTGAACAATGGCGTTGAGGATGCTGAACTTAGGTGCATATTGCTGATAAAGTAAAGTTGGAGCAACATATGGAGATCTCATTGTGTGCTCATTACTAAAAACAGATTTGGTGATCAATCGCCATTTTGATTTGAAGAAGTCCATGATTTACTCTTTAAGCATGTGATCTCTAACCTTATTATTAAAATTTGTCTTCTTATTTGGATCTTGTTTTGTTTTGGATTTGTCTAGGATTTGTCTTGGTTTGCAATTGAACTGCATTTCTCTATTGTATATCTATGGCAATGAATGAAATGTTTCTTTGATCAAGGAGAAAAACCTCTTTTAGTTGCTGGTAGGTGTTACCTTCACTAGTCAAGGAGTATGAGACCATCGAGATGTTGAGATGCACATGTTGTTGAGAAAATTTCCTAATAAATTTTGAAGTTGACAAAACTATTCATGTATGTCTCGTCAATCTAATAAATGTCATGAAGTATTTTTGATTTAGGGAATTGCTCTTGGAAGAGAAGTTTATAACAATCTTGATCTTGTTCTAGCTCAAGTCTAGATTGTGAAATCTACTTCAAGTGCAACAAATGCAAACTTTATATTGAAGATGAAATTTTTCAAACTAAGAGAACTACTTATGGTCCCATTTAGACACAAGTTCATAACGTATATGACACCCAATGATCTGGCTTGGATTTCACATTTAGAAAGAATAGATTGACTCAATCTTAAAGATTGTTTTGCAAACCAACTTTGTAATGGAAAACATCTTAATTGTTTGACAAATTAATCTCGAAACAAGTTACTTCTATAAGTGGAGATCTCTACTTTTGGAAACCAAAATTTTGGTTGTATGGGCGACCAAAATCAAGTGTAGATTCAGATTTTGTCACTCAATGACCACTTAATCTTCTTGATACAAATCTGTCAAATGAATAGATTGGAAGATGATCATCTGAAGATTGTCTAGTGGCTAGATTGAGAGTGAAAGAGTATAAAAGGAGACTAATGCACCGAGGAGAATGAAAGAGACAAAGTCCAGAATCAAGCATTCCAAAGTCAGAGAGAATTTCGATCCTACATACTTGTCTTTCTTGGACTACAATATGTGATCTTGAGAGAAATATTGAAAAAGTGATTGAGTGAGAAAGTAAGACCTATCATACACCAAGTGCAATCACTCATTATTTGGCCCAAGTTGCAATAGTCAAATCCAAGATTTTATGCATACAATATGATCAACAAAACTTATCTCACACAAATATTGACAGATAAATTCACATATAATTTTTTTTATTATTTTCTGAAAGTTGAATAATATGAGAGAACTTTTTGCTTTTCTATCAGTCCAAACAAAGAGGTCCTCAATATCGACTAATGATTTCATGTTTTATTTTATTTTAAAGAGATATCTCTTATCAATTGATACAAACACTCAAAGATAAAGTTGACGTCCTAAAAGTTGAAAAGTAAAACTCATTTTTGCAAAATGTTTTAATTAGTGTAGAAAATAGAAATCCAAAAATTATCTTAACAAGGAGCATTATCCAATCATCAGCAGCTAGTTAAAATAACTCTTCAAGAATGCAGTGAAAATTTAACCATGAGAAACGTCACTCCTCTTTAGTGGAGGATTCAAACCAGCCAAGGAAGACTTGAATATTTTGACTAAGAAGAAGTAGTATCCAAGGTTGACCATAAAAAGCTCCATCTGAAGTGACTCAAACGAAGAAACCGCACGGACTCATTCAAACCACTAAATTCAAATGCTAACCATTTTCCTTAGTTGACAGTCTTCAACAAAATGATTGCAAATGAGGTGTGGGATGGCTCTAAGTGGCAAATGAGAAAAGAATTTTAGGAACTAAAAGTAGCAATCTAGAAGCATGTTGTATGAGTTTACTGATTGAAAATCTTGGACAAAACGTCTTCTCTTCATTCTTAAATCCAATTTTTTTTCCTCTTTTGCCAACCAAGTTGAAAAAATAGGGCTTCAACCATTCTAGCCAGAAATTGGTTATATAAACCCCCCACTGATGAACCTAGGAACTCACTTCAACTGCCGAGATCTTTCGAGAATATACTAGCGAAATGGCAGAACTGAGGTATGCAGGAATTGTGTTGATGGTGATAGCCACAACCATGGCGATGACCAAGGCTACAACTATTGTTGTTGGTGGATCTGAGAACTGGCGTTTCAGCTACAACTACACAAACTGGCTCTTAAAAACAGTCCCTTCCACATCAACGACAAACTTGTTGAGTGTAACTGACTAACTTTAAGTTTTAGCCTAGGAAGTTTTACTTCTTCTGATGCTGCTGGAGTTTGCATAGTGGAATGCCCATGGTCAAAAAGTTTAATGAAAAATTGTTCATCATTCAGACGGGAAAAGTAGTCACTGATAGTTCCAACATACGCCAATTATCTAGATGGAGAGCAAATGTTATAGGATATTAGAACCTTTGACTTGAATAAAATCTCATGAACATGTGCATAATCAACACAGCCATGTACGCCGGCTAAGACTACACAACGTGATGGTGAGTGTGGCCCTCAAGCTTACTTTGAATAAGAGATAATATAATATAAACAAAAAATCTAGGAGGGAAGGTGACATCATTTGTGAATTGGGAACGAAATCAAGAATCCTTTTAAGATTCCTTTCTTTAAGAATCGATGTCGATGCCACTCTGAACCAGAAAACTGAATAACCTATGCTTAACTAATTTTATTTTCTTGGCTAGTGTTCAAGTTTGATGCACCCCACAACGTGTACATGCTGCCCAACCTGTATAGCTAACTCAAGTGCCACTTCAAGGGGTGCGAAGCTTCTCGCTGGTGCACCAAATGGCGCTGGAGAAGGGTTCGAGGCCGTGCTGAACCAATGGAGGCTTTACTACTTTGCTTCCTCTAACAACAAGGACTGCTCGGACGGCTTGATGAAGTTCTTCGCCATGCCGCTTCCTCATTATCAGTGATCGAAGAATCCGGCTAGTTCTGTTTGCTAATGATATTTGATTGTATTTATGCAATTATAGTATTTCAATAAAGAACGACTGATCCTAAAGTGGTTGTAATTCGCCATGCATTGATTATTACTCATGCATTAATTGCGGTTCGCCATGGAGTAAAATTTTACCTTGACTAAATTTTGTTATTCTTTCATATAATGTGATACAAAAAATAATTGTAAAATACTAGTTCATTTATTCTATTTTTAATGATTACAATGTCTAGATATAAAATAATCATTTCAGGTAGAAATTTTAGATCATTCATCGAAATAATTAAATAAGTAAATAACTTTTTTGGATATAACATATAATAAAGGAAGAAAATAACCTTCATTCCCTCATAATTTTATAGATTTTAATGCAACAAACCTAGATAGAAGATAACAAAAACTTAATGATCTCATCGCTGGTACGTGGAGTTGCCTCTGGTGATGTTGCAGTACGATCTCCACCCTCTCAGCAACCGATCCCGTGCAATGGAAATCAGGAACAGTTAAGCTGCTCTCATCTGATCATCTACTGCTATGTGACCCCATGCTTCACGCGCGACTTCATCCTCGATAAGAAATGCTCTTCCTTCCGTCCATTTTTAGTTCCTCCACATCCTATGGACCACTTTCTTTTTCTTTTCGAGGATATCCTTTTATGCCATAATCGTAAATGCAATGCTTGTGTGTTTCACCTAAATGTGATTGGGTCATCGAAAAACATATGTTTGGCACATGAACATGAATAGTCACATAGGAAGCATGTGAACTTTAACGCATGTTTTGCATTTTATCAATGACCATATAAGATGATATATGATCAGCTGATGGTGACAGATGTCACGGGCCAAAAGATGAATGACTCGAGAGGTTCCCTAGAGTCGACCCCAACTCGCCCGTGGACCTCCTGCTCTCACTTGGATTCCCACCAAGCCTTCTCCCCGAAGATTGCAAGGGCGGGCGAAATTGTCATTGAACTATATTACAGAAGTCCGTTCTGTTATTTATGTTGGTAGACGGTAGTTGACATTATGTCGGTAGTTGAGGCGGTGCGATCTCGTCCGCCGATAGAATTCTAGATCAATGGATATAATCCAAGGCCCTCAACTATAAAAGGGGTATCCTCCTTCATTTGTAAACATCTACTGCTTCCGCAATACAAAGCAAAGCTTCTTTCCAGAGCTCTTCTCTCTAGATTCTTTCTCTCTCTACGATCCGGGTAAGACGAGCTAGTGAGCGTTCGATTGTGCAAGGCTTGGCTTAGGTGCATCGATGATCCAATCCGATCCTAAAGTGCCTGAGTCACCGTGCGGTCACAATCCTAATCGATCGGCCCGTGACAAGTGGTATCAGAGTCAAAGAGAGATCCGTTTCCAAGAGATTGAAGAGCACCAACTGTTCGAGAGAATGTCAAGCCATGATGTGGCTATAGTTGGAGAGACTGCGCCAGTCATGGACACGCACAGCAAAGCAAAGAAAAGAGATCACTCGGTGTATGCTGCGGCCACATTCGATGAGAAGATCGGGAAGGTCCGGAGTGCCGTGCTCGAACTCATGGAAGGTCTTGACAACGTGCGAGACCGGATCATGGAGGTTGAGGGCTCACTCCGTGAAGACTTCACGACCAGCATCAACCAAGCCACGGCTCCATTGTTCGACAAGGATGAGGCTCTCGAAGCATCGATCGATGGTTTGAACGAGCGCATCCAAATAATCGAGGAGGTAAGCCCGTGTAGGGACGAGGTCGAAGCCATGAAGGCCGAGATCCAAGAGCCTAAGACCGAGCTCGCCCTATGCAAGCTAAGCATCACGAACGGTGCGGCGCCTACTCAAACGGTGACCAAGATCGAGGTGCTGAAGCCAAAGGAGTTCAAAGGCAACCGCTCCGCCCAAGAGGTGGACAACTTCGTGTGGAGCATGGAGCAGTACTTTGGCACCGTCAACATACACGACGAGTCGATCAAGGTACGAACCGCTTCCATGTTCCTGTCTGATACGGCGATGCTGTGGTGGCGTAATAGGTGTGACGAGAGAGTAGATGCGGCGCTGATCCCGTGAACACGTGGGACGACTTCGTGAGGGAATTCCGCGACTACTTCTTCCCCGAGTTCTCTCAACAAGAAGCTCGAAGCATGCTCCATCGCCTCGAGCAAAGAGGCGCGATCCGAGAGTACGTGAAGGAGTTCACGGAGCTCAAACTCCAGATTCCCAACCTAAGCGAAGAGGAGGCTTTCGGAGCGTTCATGGATGGACTCAAGCCATGGGCACAACTTGAGCTGAAGCGGCGGGACGTGAGTAGTCTTGCGCGTGCGCTAAGCATGGCCTAGTCTCTCGTCGACCTCACTAGGGTTGAGCCGAGGAACCACCGAAGCAAGAGATTGGAGATCTGATCGACCTGACAACGAAGTAAGAAACACTCCCCGAGGCACGCCCGATCAAGGCGGCCGAACCAAGATGTGGGGAGAAGGGTTTTCCAAGCCATCCTTCCAAAGAGGTAGACCACCGATCGACTACACGAGTAAGTTCGATCAACCTCCGCCCTCTCCTTGCTTTATTTGCAAAGGTCCGCACTGGACCCAAAAGTGCCCGAAGAGGGGTCGCATCAACGCCCTCCTTACCATCGAGGAAGAGAAGGAGGTGCCCAAAGAAGACAAACAGCAGATCCGGATTGGGGCTGTGAAGATGATCAACTCGGTCCAAGCCCAATCGCCGACCAAAGGAGACGGAATCACTCCAAACACAGACATGTTCTTCGTGGAGGTCGAAGTGGGCGGCCGAACGCTTTACGCTTTGGTCGACACCGGCGCATCCAACATGTTCATGTCGACCGAGGTTGCGAAAACCTTGGGACTTCATGTGGAACCATCCGAGAAGTCATACAAGCCCATCAATTCGGGTGACTTCCATGGCGTAGGATCAACACCCGACGTGGATGTCAAGATTGGTGGATGGAAGGGCAAAATGGCGTTCGAGGTAATCCTTCTTGATGACTATGATCTCATACTTGGAATGCAGTTTTTCCATAGTGTGGGAGCCATGATCGATATGAGGACCAAGTGCATGATGATCCTCGACCAAAAGTGCCCGTCAATGATCCCCATGATCAAGGGGGTGGTCGACACCAAGACCATCGCATCAATCCGACGCCTCGACAAAAGCTTGAAGGCCGTCATGCACATCAACAAGCTGTCCGAGGTGAAGCCGAAGGTTGAGTTGGATCCTACCCCAACAAATGCCATGCCAATCCAAGCGCTCTTCCCCAGGTTGAGTGCGCACCGTGTGCTCCGTCCAAGCCAAAGACCGAGCCACATGCCAAGTCCGACTTCATCATAGAAGGTTGCGGCATTTCGTTCATGAGCGTCCGAGCGAAGCGCAACAAGAACAAGAAAGCTCGTGCCAAAGCAAGGAAGGCCACTCGTCGAGCTGAGAGCAACGAGGACGTCGCTCGATTGAATGGGGGAGAATATCATGGGCCAAAAGATGAACGACCCGAGAGGTTCCCCAGAGTCGACCCCAACTCGCCCGTGGACCTCTTGCTCTCACTTGGATTCCCAACAAGCCTTCTCTCCAAAGATTGCAAGGGCGGGCGAAACTGTCATTGAACTATATTACAGAAGTTCGTTCCATTATTTATGTTGGTAGACGGTAGTTGACATTATGTCGGTAGTTGAGGCGGTGCGATCTCGTCCGCCGATAGAATGCTAGATCAATGGATGTAATCCAAGGCCCTCAACTATAAAAGGGGTGTCCTCCTTCATTTGTAAACATCAACTACTTCCGCAATACAAAGCAAAGCTTATTTCCAGAGCTCTTCTCTCTAGATTCTTTCTCTCTCTACGATCCGGGTAAGGCGAGCGAGTGAGCGTTCGACTGTGCAAGGCTTGGCTTAGGTGCTTCAATGATCCAATCCGATCCTAAAGTGCCCGAGTCGCCGCGTGGTCACGATCCTAATCGATCGGCCCATGACACACACATCAGTGATTTACACCCACTTATCAAATACCCAAGAATGAGATACCATAGACTATCGATATGAATGTTGGCAGCGACATGAATAGTGAAATGATGTTTGTAGGTCCTTAAGTGTAGGAGAAATCAACAAGGGGACATGGATACTTGGTTACAAGACAAAACAATTGGAAATGGGAAGAAATGGATACGTATGTTTGGAGGGAACAGTTGCCATTTGAATATCAGATAAAAGGATATAAAAGACAAAACCGAGGAGTAGTACAATCCCAAGACAGTCATCGATGAGCAATTGTCGATCACTATCAAAACACAATCATGTAGGCAGTTAACACTTTTTCCGGAAGATAACCGCTAAGGGAGAAAAGCTAAGGATCATTGGCAAGGAAATGCTAAAGAAAGGAAGAATACTGAGACAATCAACGGGAATTGATAATGAAGCATACAACCACAATAACCATCGAGAGTAGTTACTACACAAACATTTATAATTACCATTAGTCGTCTACTGGAAAGCCCTCCGCACAAATAATTATCTTCCTTTCTTGCGTCGCGCTTTACTTTATTTAGTTGTAGCTTTGGACTTATATCGTCGATTAAATTCTAGCACAATGTCATCGCATTGTCAAGCTTTGCTGTTGATTAAATTCTGGCATGGTTTGTTAGTATTTGATTTGTTTGTACCGGCTGTACTTTCTAAGTTTTGCCGTGTCACGTCCTAGATCAGAGTCAGAGGCTTGGATGTCCCAGCACATCACCTTGTAGGTTCAACTATCGTTTAATTTTCTTTCCTCTTGTACCACATACAGAAGCAAACTTATAGAAACAACCCAACAACCATAGGAGAAACACATGAGAAGAAAACACAACAACCATTTTAAATTGATTATTTTATTTATAAACAAGGTGATACATCAAAGGTCGACATTTGGGAGGCTAATAAAAGGGTTCTACTCCCGGTCCGGTTTATCTACAATGCCAGTCAATAGCTCCATGCCTTGCCCCTTGGCTACTTTAAAACAATGTCACCCAAACCGCACAACCATATCTTAAAAAGTGGAGTAAGTACACTATCACTGTCAAAAGTTGTGTACAACACTAGCAACGGCACCAGCAGCGGCACCAGCAACGGCACCACCAGCAGCGATGGTGGCGGTGCACCAATAGCGGCACCCTTCGACCTCTCTTCTTCCTCCTCCTCCACCCTTGCCTCCTATTTTTCCTGCCACTTCTTGCTTGAGCAACAATCTTAGTCTCTTTTCGCTCACCTGGTCAAGCAACTACGATGGTGGCCGAGCGATGGCCGCCGAACGACGGTGGCCGAGCGGTGAACCACAAAGAAACCCTAATTGCAATCCCCATATGAGCTATACGGTGTCGTTTTGTGAGAATGTCCACATATGACGGCAAAACGAAGTCGTTTCTTGAGGAGGATGGAAAACGAAACGACTTCGTTTTAAAGCCACCGCAACTTTTTTTTTTTTTAAATATAAAAGCCACGTAATTAATCTGGTCGAAATCTCTCGTCGATGGTACCAAAGTAATCATTTTTTTCTCTGATTTGGCACTTAAGTGATATGACGAAAACTTTTGACACCAAAATGAGCGCTGTACACAACTTTTGGCATTGATAGTGTATTACCCCTTAAAAAGTGGCAAGTTATGCCTTCCAAAAACCTGCTTGTCCTAGCTCCGATCTCCTAGGCTAGCCTGCCTACTCCACCATGCTCACCCCATCCTCATCACCATCATCGTCACCTCCCAAGCTCGCCGGATATGGGATCGGTCCCAACAGTCCCCCACCAATGTCGAAGTACACCACCACGAAGTAGGAAGCCACTCTCTCTAGACCCATGTCCATCCATAGGGTGGTGTTGAAGGAAGGATCGGTGAAATCAATGAAACACCCCTCGAACTTGATGGGGGCACCGTAGCAAGTCATGGGGATTGTAGGCAGAAGAGTAGTCATGTTCAAGGATTTGCAAAAAGGAAAATGTAAATAGCCATAAGAGTGAGCAATAACTCAGGAATGAAATATCCATGCCTCTATACTAAACGAATCACCTATCAAGCAACCGATGATATCTATCCGAGATATGCAACTAGAGCAACCATGAAATGACATACTAAAACTACAAACTACTTAGTTTTCGTACTCTAGACGCATGACACCTTGACTAACCATCAAACTACAAGCAATCACTCAAAACACACGTGTCACGCAACATTTATCTTTGCACTTGTACTTAAGGTGTCCACTCCAAGACACGTGGCTGGTACGCTTTCCGGACCTCACAAGAAGGAATTACAATCATGTCTACAGAATCTGGTATTCTCTCTAGTTTGTTGCAATATACATTAGTACACTCTTCGGCCTACACAGGCTTTGTGGTCCAGTGACCACGGCATCCCAATCAAACTCCTAGTGCATCTAGAGTACGCTCTCCCTAGGCATCTCAAATTTCTCTCCAACTCCATGGGGCATCTAGGGCAAGCTCTCCGTAGGCTTCCAAGGTACACTCTCCTCGAGTATCCCAAATTTCTAGACAAGCTCCTTGGGGCATCGTTGGTATGCTCTTTGACGGTATTCAATAGTATCTTAGGCATGCAACGTAGGTAACAAGCATCTTATCTTTAATCATGCAGATAACACAACTTAGTCAACTCATGGATCGACAATCCACCGGGAATATGTGAACCATACCACATGGCTCAATCAAGACAGACCACATCAGGCCATAGCCAAATCATATAGGACCCTTCGGCAAGATTAGTCCGATTCGAAACACTCCCTAAGAAAGATCGAATTGCCTAGGGACAATTCGAACTAACCTGACCTAGCCGAAACACTTGAAATCAATCTAGAATATAATAGACAGTCCAAACCTTATATTTCACTGGCCTCATGCCCCCATGAAAAGTCTTGACCTTCACAGTCCACGAAAACACTCTTGGAACCACAGCCCACTAACACCACTCATGGCTCTCATCTATGCCGCACTCGGGCCTCATGGACCACCCACAGCCCAATTGGGCCTTGTGGCCCACACACACCACACTTGGGTCTCATGGCCCACTTGCACGCCACACTAGGCCTCATGATCCACTTGCATACCTCTTGGGCCTTGCGGCCCACTCACATGCTCTCAAGCCTTGCAGCCCATTCGCACTTCTCTCGGGCCTCACGACCCACTCATGTTGCCTTTTGGGCCTCACGGCCCACTCATGCACTCTCGGGCCTCATGGCCCATGTGCCCATCTTTTGGCCTCGCTGGTCACTTCACAGTCTCAGGGCCTTCACCAATCACCACACAGACTCACAGCCCTCACCGAAACTACACACTTACACATTCAGCTCACCGACTCTCACATGCACGCCAAAACTAAACAACCTTGCCCCAAACAATTTGTCTAAACCAAAGACAAACAACCAAATTTCGAGCAACCATCACCTATAAGATAGCCACAATCAACATGCAAGACTAGATCTTTGAGTAATATAGAGAGGCGGAACTCCACTTGCCTTGACAATGATGGACGGATGCAGTGCAATTCGGACGGGGGAGAAATGATTGCAGCTTGGCCTTCCTCAAAGCTCAATGTCACTCCTCATGGCATGAACCCCAACATAACAGCAAAATGGAGCCGTGGCAGAGAAGGTTGAGAGGTAGAGAGAGAGAGAGAGAGAGAGAGAGAGAGAGAGAGAGAGATGATGGCCAATGATGGCCAATGATAGCCTTTTGGGAGAAGAGACCATGATGGTCTTTGGGTAATGAGGCACGCAAAAGCATGCATAGGAGGAAATGGGAGCTATCTATGAAGCATCGATATTCTGTAAGAGCTTTCGTGTCATGTCAAAACTTTGACACATGTCCGATACTCTCGGACACTCTCCGACACTCAGTCAATACATGTCGGAAAATCCGACATTTGGTTAACTTTCTTGACACTCTCCAACACTCGAGTTGGAATTTTGGTATACGAATTTCCGACACGTGATTTCGATATTGATGTCAATTTTAAAAATTGAATAAATGATATGTCAAATATATATATATATATATATATATATATGTGAAAAAATAAAATATAATAATAAAATAATAAATGGAGAAAAAAAAAAAAAACTAGTCTTCTCTTCTCTTCTAACTCCCACTTCCCGTGATACACAATTCACCCCTTAAGTTTTTTTTTTCTCCTCTTTTAACATATATAACATGCAAGTCCAGAATATGGATCGCTTGTTTTTTCTCCAAATTTTTTGAATTATTGAAATAGAATTGAATTTGTCAAATTGAAATAATTGATGATATTAATAAATGCCAGATTAATGTTTTTAGTGCATATTTATTCTAGGCTTTTTTTAATTATATATTTATTTATGAATTTGATTCAAATTAATTTGTTTGTAATAATTATAAAAATGATAATTATTATGTATATATAAAAATATATATTTAATATACAACGTGTTCTAACGTGTCGGAATTCTCATTTTTTTAGAAATAACATGTTGGCGTGTCGTGTTATGTCACGTGTCGCGTGTTAGTGTCAGTGCTACTTAAGGAGCTATCATGGGGGAGATGGAAGAGAGGAGAGAAGAGGGCACGACACAGAGAGAGAGAGAGAGGGGGGGAAAATGATGGCAATCATTTTCCTTGAAAGGGGAAGGCCATGATGGCATCTTAGGGATGAGAAATGCATGCATGGGCATGCATTGGTGAGAAAGAGAGGGGCTGCCACATGGCGGCGGCAAGGGGGGAGGAGGAGAGAGGAGAGATACGGAGAGAAAGAAAGAACGAGAGGCGATCATGCCCTCAAAAATTCGACACCGACCATGTCCAATTATTGCATACCACATACACTTGCAATCAAGAATTGCGTCTACAACTCAAACAAATAAACTATTGGCTAATATACGGGCCAAGTTAAATTATTCCTAAAATTTCATAATTATCTAGAATCTAACTAGTGCTCATTGACACAACCTAATTATCTATACTTAAATTCATTATTAGTCAAGAGGACGAAAACAAAGTCGTCACATGCTGTGGATTGAATTCTATCCCAATTGTCTATATAATTTTGTTCGGAGTAAAGCAGTTGATTTTTGTATTCACTTGGTTATTTCCTATCTGCATCACTACAGAAATTGGTCTCTTTCAATAAAAAGTCAAAGTACTTTTAGCAAGAGCTTTTTTGCCATGGGAGAAATTCCAGTGAAATGCTGTGGCTTTCAATCTTAAAGGATTTCTATTTTCGTTTGCCTAGCTCCCGGATGTGTTTATGCGTTCCATATTCACTGCTCAGCTACCTAGTTTACCATACCTAAAACTATTGAGTTTGATAACATTCACCATCGTTAACCCACCTTTATCGAGAAGTGGCTGGCCGGTTCGAAGACTTACTATGGTTTCTCCCGTAGCTTCCGCCGAAGTGGCAGAACCCCATGAACATTGTTTATCTTTCCCAGGATAATGATTATATGGCCTATGTCAATTGTGCCCTCGCTTAAGCACTAAGCTCATTGAATTGCTCAAGAAAAGACTAATCCTTGAATCTCTCATTTCTCATATTGTTGGCACCTATCCTAGGAACAACAGTCAATTGTTTGACGAATGATAATGCAACAATTTCTAAGAAACATCGAGGAAATACCATCCTCTATTCATACCGATATCTGATCTTGCCTCTAACTAACCTCCTAAAGAGTTAGTTGCATCACATTGCACAATATTGCCTTTCTCTAGCAATGTTAGTTGTTGGTAGGTGTTACCTTCACTGGTCAGCGAGTATGAGACCATCAAGATATTGAGATGTATGTGTGAGTTTGTGTTAGAGAAGTCCATCATGGAGAAGTGATGTGATGTGAAGTAGTTAATATATCTTAATTGACTCTTAATTCATTAACTTAAATTTTTTAGTGCACTGATGCAACCTATATTCAAGACCATCTTGTTCAACCAAAAAGATTAGCATGCATTCAAGCTCAACGACACTCATCAATAAGCCTAGTGTCGATAAACCTCATCAACAAGTGAAAAGCCTCATTTTCTTTTTCTTTTTTTACTTTTTTATGAAGATTTTGTTATTTCCCATGCATCGAAACTTGCATCAAGGCACTTGGGGATGAGTAGAAGTATTGGAAATATTGTTTTGATTTTAATAGCATCTAATAGTCCTAGTTTCTAAGTGTTTCTAGTTTTCTAGTTTTGATCCCATAAAGTTCCGTGACTTTCTCATGACATGCAATGTGTGAGACAAAAAAATTGGGACCCAGTACCAAGTGGCAACTCCCCACTGTATGTATAGGTCGTTCCTTGGTGCCGTTACACTTTCTACATCTATTATGCTCCATTCTCTTTTCCTGAAACAGTTAAACAAAATAATCTACCATCGCCTAACCTTAACCAACTCAGTGGAGGAAGATGATTCGGGTTAGGTGTATGTATAGTTTGGGCGGGTGGTTCCCAATCTAGAACTGGGAACCGCCCGCTAAGGTCTTATTCCGAAAAATTAGAACCGGGATCCACCTGTTTATTGCATGGATCCACCCGGGAACTGGATTGCAGGTCCGGTCCGGTTCCTGGGTGGATCCATGAAACCGGTCTCACCAATAGAGAATTAGCAATGGAAGGGGCAATGTCAAAGAACCAAAAAGACGGGACTTTGCAGTGGAAAGAGAAGGCTTTTAAACCGGAAGAAAGATACTTGGGAGGGTTCTGGTACTTGGATTTGGAGGGGCGGAGGCAATGTTTTAGGGTTTCTTCGCTACTATTTTGTAGCTCCCTTCCATGCCGTTTCATCGGGAAGCAATGGAGCTCCATAGTGTTGATGGATGATGGCAAGCTATGGAACCTCAAAGTTGAGATCTTTTGAGTTTTTGGGGAAGGAAGGGAGGGTGGAGAGCCGCAGGCTCTCGAGACTTGGTAAGGTTTTCGGCGGTGGGTCGACTAACAAGCGTGAAGCTGAAGCTGGAAAATGGTGGTGATGGAGAGAGAGAGCAAATTCGACAAGGTCTGTTAATTAATAATTTCAATTTTTTTTAATATTAAAAGTTAATCGGTCCGGTCCAAGTGGGGGTGTGTGGCACCCCTCGAACAGCCCTTGATCTGTTAGGGTCGCCACAGTTCGCTTACCTTTCACTTTCCCTAATCACGCGTCGCTCTGATACCATTTCAATTACAGTGGGTCCATACAACCATGAGGGTTTACATCTTTTAGATCGGTCCCTTGCGCAATTCATATAACGGAAGCATATCCAACAACTCCCTTCTATATTCAGAAAATGATGCACACCTACTAAACATTTATAGGTAAAAGTCAAACACTTTTATTTATAAAAACCATATGGACATTATTCATCGATACATCAAAATGCCATAGTTTTTCTATACTTGGCTATACTTCAAAAGATGACCGACATCTCTTCCAACAGTCGTATACTTAAAGTCCATCGATCAGTGTCAGCGTTCAAAAGTTCCTTCCTTTACTATCCTCCTCCTCGTGGTCATATCCAACCACTTGATCCATTTACTAGTGGCACTGGCAGCAGAGGTATCTTATTTAGTTTGAAATGTTATTCCCCAAAATGGGTGAGCACAACCATTTAGCAGTAAAAATCCACAAAACTACTCATTGTTGGAGAAATCTTTCCAGAATATTTTGAAGCGACAAAACGTTTCTTTCGGTCTAAAGTCTGGATGTTTGGAGACCGTCGCTTTAAAGTCTGAAGACTTTGTTCTCTCAAGACTCAAGACTCAAGACCCAAGACTCAAGACTCAAAGACTTAAGACTCGGGACTTAAGACTTAAGTCTATTCTCACTGCGATCTTTCTAATCCAAAGGACGAAGGAAATCCAAAGCCGAGGTTTATGGTTGAGGATTCGATCCTATCTTCTCGGAATAGATTCTTTGGTTGGATAATCATTTCGGATTCTTTAATTCTTATCTAAGATCGATTAAAGATCCGATGGTCGACGAAACAATCTTGGAATATTCTATTCTTGGAAACCGAGATCCCGATTGTATGGGCGAACAGATTGATGGGCTATCATCGATTCCTTAAATAGCTCGGATGATCTTCTTGATTGATTCCGTCCAAACGGGTAGATTGGAGGAATTCCTTTGGTAAGTGCCAACGGCTATGATGGCATGAAGGAGTATAAAAGGAAGACGTCTAGCTGTTTTAAGTGTGTGATCGATAGAAAAATTTCGTAGTCTCGAAGACCCTTGATTGTTAGTTGAGACGAGCGAAATTGTATACGAGAGTGTTTATACTTGGTGACACCTTGAGTGAGTGTGGTAGATCATCTACACCTAGAAATCAAGGAAGATCAACTTTGTAACATCTCTTTGATCATAGTGGAATCCAGCCAATTGGCTGTCGGTGCGAAAGAGTGGACGTAGGCTTGAATCAAGCCGAACCACTATAAACCGAGCGTTCAATTCTCTCTTTCCCTTACTCGGTCTTACGATTAAATTTTTAATTGTTGCAAATCCTCTAATTGCTTAAATATCGTACAAGTTTCGAGAAAATTTTTGTACACCTATTCACCCCCTCTAGGTACTCGCACTAGCTATTTCAATTGGTATCGAGCTCGTGTTCTTACTTTGTTTGAAGTGTTTTACTTCGAGTAAAAGATCCATGGCTAGTATGCTAGCACCGGGGCTGATGGAGGGGCAAAGCAATACCAGACCTCCCTACTTCGATGGAAAGGATTACAACATCTCGGAAGAACAAGATGAAAGCTTTCCTACGATCAAAGGATCCTCTGGAATGGGACGTTGTGGAAAGAGGAATCACTCCCGCGCTTTGCATCAATCTCTCGAAAGAGGGAAAGAAACTGTTGAAGCCAAATGAATGTCTCAAGAAGAATTAAACAAGAGACAAGCACTCGATGCAAAAGCGATTTATTCTTTATATTGTGCTTTATCACCAACCGAATATAACGTAAATATCTTCTTGTGTTACACAAAAAGAAGTCTCGGGACAGTTTACATATCACTTATGAAGGGACAGATCGAGTGAAGGAGACCAGAATTAACATTCTTCTTGGTCAATATGAATCCTTCAAAATGAAATCGGGAGAATCTATAACGACATGTTTAGTCGTTTTACGATATTGTCAATGGTCTTGAGAATCAAGGACAAAAAATTTCTGATCCCATGAAGGTGAACAAGCTTCTGCGTGGACTCTCCAAGGATTGGAATCATATAAAGACTTCAATAAGAGAGACGCAAAGAATCATGCCATTATCTCGTAGACGAACCGATTGGAACTCTTCGATCTTACGAAGTGGAACGAATTAATGAAGACGAAGATCCAAGAGGTAAGAAATCAATTGCACTAAAATCAAATGATGATTCGATGATGCAGATTCTGAAGATGATATGGATGATGAGGAGCTCGCCCTCATGATAAGAAGATTCAGAAAACTGAATAGAAAAGGCGAAGGTTCATTCCAAAGAAACAGTTTTCGAGACAGCGAGACCAAGTCTCGTTGATGATGTGGAACCAAACAAAGATGTAGTCTCGCCGAGTGTAAAAAGAAGGGACACATCGTAGACCCAACCGTCCTCTTCTCGAAAAGAAAAGAGGAAAAGTTGAGAAGTCTCGAAAAGCTCTCAAAGCCGAGACTGGAGCGATACGAGTGTGAAGAGAGTGATGAGGAATATGCCAACCTTGTGTCTAATGGCACAATCGGACTCGGACTGGATCGACTCGGATCGACTCGGACAGTGAATTTGAGGTAAGTGATTATAAAATCCCTGTCAAAGTCTCTAAATATATTGATGAGTTATGTTTCGCCTTAAGACTTCTCTTAAAAAGATTTCCGAACTTAAAAAGGAAAACTCAGTTTTAAAACAAAAGGAAAATACTTTAGAAGAAAAGGTAAAAAATTTAGATTTGAAAGTTTCTACTCTTAAAGAGAGTGAAGACAATCTTTCAAAAGAAAATGCTTTCTTAAAAACTGATTTATCAAATATTTCAAAGAAATTTTCAATAGGTCTCGAAAAACTTGAAAAAGTTCTTTCAATCCAAAGACCTTACTTCAATAAGTCGGGTCTAGGTATGACAGCTGAAACAATTCCTTTGATTGATTTTCCGAAAGTAAAAGAAAGAATTAAGAAAAGACCATCGAGAGAGGCTTATAGAAATCATTTTAAAAGAGTTTTTGTAAAACCCGTAGGTCGAAATGCCTTAAGGTGTTCTAAGTGTAATAGTCGGGATCATTTTGAAAAAGAGTGTCCTATGGTTTGGAAGCCTCGTAAGAGAGTATGGCCTAATAATGCTCATCCTACTAACACCAAAGGACCCAAGAAAATTTGGGTACCAAAGAAAGCTTGAGACTCTCTTTTGAATGCGAGTCTCTCAAAAAGAAGGTAAAGTGGTATCTTGACAAAGCGGATGCTCAAGACACATGACAGAGACTCAAATTGTTTCGTAAAGCTTATTCAAGTAAATGGTGGAAAAGTTTCATTCGGAGGAAATAGCAAAGGAAGCATTGTGGGATTCGGAACTGTGAAAATTGGAAATCTCACAATAAGCAATGTCTCTCTAGTGGAAGGACTCAACTATAATCTACTCAGCATTAGCCAATTGTGTGATACTGGTTACAAGATCTCCTTTCAAGAAGGCATATGTTCTGGAATTAGCAAAGGTTCGACTCGGTCTTTCATGGGTCGAAGGCATGGAAACATCTATCTCCTTGATGTAAAGCCAAATGAAGATCAATGCTTAATCTCAATTCAAGATGAAGCGGTTCTATGGCACGAAAACTTGGCCATATCAACAAGAAGCAATTAGCCAAAATCTCTTCAAAGCAGCTTGTTCGAGGGCTACCTAAATTGCCTTACCAAAAGTCTGACTTATGTACTCCATGCATTCTGCGGGAAAGCAGGTAAGAAATTCATTTAAGCAAATAAATCATGTATCTACTAATCATGCACTTTGCGCAGCTTGCTTCATATGGATCTCTTCGGACCAACAAGAACCCGAGCATTGGAGGTAAGAAATATTGTCTAGTAATTGTAGACGATTACTCTCGTTTTACTTGGGTATATTTTCTTGCAAATAAATCAAAACCTTTTCGTACTTTGAGAAGTTTGCTAAAAAGGTTCAAAATGAAAAAGGATGTGCTATTTCTAGCATAAGAACAGATCATGGAAGTGAATTTGAAAATCAAGATTTTACGAGATTCTCGTGATAAATCGGTGTTAATCACATGTTTTCCTCTCCATATACTCCCGAGCAAAATGGAGTTGTGGAAAGAAAGAATAGATCTCTTCAAGAAATGGCTAGAACACTTTTAATTGAAAGTAAAATTTCTTCACGATTTTGGGCTGAAGCTGTTTCAACTGCTTGCTATATTATAAATAGAGTCTTTCTAAGACCTATTCTTAAGAAAACCCCCTATGAATTGTTCAAAGGTAAGAAGCCTATTGTTTCATACTTTCATGTATTTGGTTGCAAATGCTTTATTTTGAAAAATGCAAATGATCGAGTTGGTAAGTTTGAAGAAAGATCGATGAAGGTATCTTCCTTGGATATTCTACATCAAGCAAAGCCTACGAGTCTACAACAAGAAAAGTCGGTATGTGGAAGAATCAATGAATGTCAAATTCCAAGACTCGAGTGCAAGATGAATCCAGAAGACTCGCACGAAGAGACGAACCCGCTCTAGATCTTCAAATGTCTACATCTCAAGAATCATCTCGAGTCTGGAAGACCATCATCAAGACGCTCATGAAGAATCAAATAAAGAAAGAGATCATCAACCTGGAAAATCAATCGCAACCGGAAGCACAAATCCAGTCATCCTAAAGATCTTATTATTGGTGAACTTGATGAAGGAATCCGTACCAGATCAAAAAGGCATGAAGAATCTAGTGCTTTGTGGCTCTCATCTCTGAAATTGAACCAAAAAGCATAGAAGAAGCTTTATCCGATGAAAGCTGGATCGAAGCTATGCAAGAAGAGCTCGAGACAGTTCAACATCAATGATGTCCGGGAATTGACATCTAAACCAAAAGGTAAAACTGTTATTGGAACCAAATGGGTTTTCGGGAACAAGATGGACGAAAAGGAAAAGTCGTACGAAACAAAGCAAGACTCGTGGCCAAAGGCTATACGCAAGAAGAAGGAATAGACTATGACGAGACCTACGCACCAGTTGCAAGGTTAGAAGCTATTCGACTATTACTTGCATTTGCTTGTTACAAAAATTTCAGGTTATTCCAAATGGACGTGAAAAGTGCTTTCCTAAATGGATTTATCCATGAGGAAGTTTATGTGGAACAACCGCTGGATTTGAAGACCCAAAGAAGCCGAGACTCGGTCTTGACCGAAAAAGGCTCAGTATGGTCTAAAGCAAGCACCTCGAGCTTGGTACGACGGACTAAGTAAGTTTTTATTACGTAATGGTTTTGTCAAAGGTAAAGTAGATACTACTTTGTTTATCAAAAAGGAAAACAAAAACTTCTTACTTGTTCAAGTATATGTTGATGACATTATTTTTGGATCCTCTAATGAAAGTCTCTGCAAGAAATTCTCTAAGTCTATGCGGGATGAATTTGAAATGAGTATGATGGGAGAGTTAACATTCTTTCTTGGACTTCAAGTGAAACAAATGAAGGAAGGAATTTTCATTCATCAAGAAAAATATGCGAATGATCTTGTTAAAAGGTTTGGATTGGAAAAGTGCAAAAAGACCGACATACCAATGTCATGTTCTCGAGAAGATAGACAAGGATGAAGAAGGGAAGAAAGTAGATCAAAAGCTGTACAGAGCATGATCGGTTCACTTCTTTATCTTACGCTTCTAGACCTGATATTTTGTTTAGTGTTTGTATCTGTGCTAGGTTTCAATCGGATCCTAGAGAATCACATCTCATTGCTTTGTGAAGCGTATTATCAAATACGTTGCTTCATCTTCAAGCATCGGTCTTTGGTATCCAAAGAGGGGAGACTTTAATCTTCTAGGATACTCGACGTAGATCTGGCCGGTTGCGGCAGAGTCGATAGAAAGAGCACTTCGGAACTTGTCGGCTACTTGGAAACAGGACGTTGTCTTGGTTTTCAAGGAAGCAAAGCACCGTAGCTCTCTCAACGACGTATGGAGTATGTAGCTCTTGGAAGCTGCTGTTCGCAAATTCTATGGATAAAACAACAGCTACAAGACTTTGGCATTGAAGACTCATGCACGAAATCGATGTGACAACACCAGCGCGATCAATCTCACCAAAAATCCAATCCTTCATTCAAGAGCAAAGCATATTGAGATTCGTCATCACTTCATTAGAGATCACATTCAAAACGGAGAAATCTCAATTCAATTTGTTGATTCAAAAAGTCAACTAGCGGACATATTCACAAAGCCTTTGGAGAAGAATCAATTCGACTTCATCCGCTCAAGACTCAACATTTTGAAGCTTGAAGAAGTTAAAGTCTAGAGACTCACCAACTCTAAAGACTCGATCTCTTAGACTCTAAATCCCGAGACTCAATCATTCATTGCTAAAGACCGTAAGTTGCTATCTAAAAGGTACGAATTCTCGCTTATTCTATCTCAAAAAGGTACGTTCTTTTATAATTCGTGTGAAATTTGAAAACTTGTCTTTTTAGAGGAAGTTATTTTTGGCAGTTATTGATTTTTGAAAAGAAGTGTTCGTACACTTTCCTTGTGCTGTTTAATCTTCTCTTTTCAAATCCGAGGCACATATAAATTCACAGTCATTCTTCCCCCAATTTTCAAAACCCTAAAAAGACACTCTCCTCCCGATACTGTTTCTACTCTCTGTTCATCGTCGAGAAAGTTGTCATTTTTCTTGGGAAAAGCAAGTGAAGGAATCCTCCAATAGACAAAGAAAGATGTCGTCTTCGAGGAAATCATCAAGAATCGCAAACAGGGGGACCACAAAGAATGGAGAAGGGACCGACTCACTTCGATCTTACGAGGAAGAAGACTTTCCAAGTCAGCGACAAAGTCCGATTCGCTCTCCTCCACGTCATTCAGCATCTCCCGACCCACAAGGTGCAAGTCAAAATCTAGAAGAAGACATAATCGAGGATGCCGACCCGCAAGAGTCCAAAAACCCTCTCGTTATCTATAAGCTTTATCGTGCGTTGAAAAGCACCGGTTCTTCATTAAAGTATATAGATGACTTTCTTAAGGACAAAAATTATGGGAATGAGTATCTTTTTCTGCGGAAAATGGAAGAGTTGGGAATTGCTCCGAAAGGAAGAGCAGAGGAGGCTCTTGCGAACATTCCTAGTGATCCTCGTATGCCGGACAGAATCGATTGACGGGAACGATGATGACAAAATGTTCCTTGAATTTAAACCTAGAATGGGTGTGGCTGCAAAGGTGAAAGGAAATCGGATGGATTTGTTTAAATCCAAGGATCGGGAAAAAGTGTATCTAAGGCTGTTGAAAAGAGGGGTAATCAACCCTAGAAGTGTCGACTTTGACTTCCGGATTCCATCAACTTGAACTTAAGGGAGAAGTTGAATTTGCTTCAACTTGAGACTTTTTGCTCGACTCTGAGACGGTATGATCATCGACCGCTTACTTCTATTCAAATCTTAGCTTTTTGGATGCGAATAGAATTTCATTCGATGTCCGAGACCAAGTCTATGTAGTAGATGTGAATATGTTGGCGGACATAATTGGAGTTGAAAGGGGACGTTATCTCCCAATCAAAGTCTCACCTGCCGGCGCTACTCGGATCTTGTCAAAGATAGGGATGTAGATAAGAAAATTATCTATTCCAGGATGAATGCAATCAACATTGTGCTTCACAAGATTGTGATCAATTGTCTCGGACCAAGTCTACGTCAAAGACTTCGTGTCTTTCTCGAAGCAAAGTTGATGTATGCGATCAACTCGGAAGGAAATTTTCTCTCCCGCACACTATCCTTTTCCACATGTACAGAAAGCGGTGTCAAAAGACAAAGGACAATTGCCTTATCCTGGTCCGGTGACCAAGATCTTCGACATTTGAATATTGAACTGCCACATACTTTTTGTGTTCGACCGTGTGACAAGATGGTGGTAGGGTTGAAAATGTTAATGAAGATGCGTCGAAAGAACTCTCTAAGGCAATGGAGAAATTCAAGGTGAAATCTCCAAATCCGATCGCTTCAAAAAGGAAAGGGAAGGAGGCCATTGGTGTCTCATCGAAAAGGAGAAAAAGAACTCTTATCCCGGAGGATGAGGATGAAGATGAAGATGATGAAGATCCCACTATTCCAGCTCGACAAGAACAAGACGTTCTGTGTCTTATCCAACAGAACTTCAGCAGAGCAGAGAAGAAGAAGAACAGAGAGAGAAGGAGAAAGAAGTTGAGGAAGAAGGAGAAGAAGAAAAAGAACAGTCTGCTGACAAATCTGGAGAGAAGGGAAATCAAAAGCATGATCATCATTCTTCCCCTCTCGATGTCCTAGAGACAGGGGAGTTAGTGAGCAAGAGAGGTCTACACCTCATGCTGCCGAAGATCTTCGACAATCTCCGAAGACCCGAGAAGAAGTTCGAGTCTCTCCATTGCCCGAAGAAGGTGGTACGTCGATTCGTAATGCCGCGACCGTACGAAGCGCCATCGTCTCGCCGAGAAAGTCAATGCCGCATACGTACGGATAATTCTGCAGATCTTCGCAGTATCATGAATATTCTTCGGAAATGCGTAACCGGATATATGTTCGATCGTGAAATCCAAGCTTTAAAGCATGCTGGACAAGAATCTTCGATCTCTCTCGGAAGATAAATTCAAAGACCTCGCTCGGAACTCCAAGCCAATGCCAAGGGAGAAGAGGTAGCTCGTCTCATGAGAAGACTCGAAGAAGCTTGAAGGAGTAGTCCAGTCCATTGGGGATTTCCGGATCGTGCGCATTCCCAAGCGGACATGACTCCTTTCTCACCCTTTTCAATGCTGACAAAAAGGGGGAGAATCAATTTGAACTTTCATTTTTTAATCTTTGACCTTTGTGGTTATGTTTATGACTTGAGAACTTGAACTTGGGTGTGAACTTGACTGAATTGATCATGGATTTGATTATGAACTTGACTGGTTGCATTTATTCAAGTGTTGTTATGTGGTGTTTCTCATGAAAGACTAACCAATTTTCTGTGGATGCAGAGTCTGGTTATTTTATTAATCTTTATGAGTTAGCCATATTACTTGAGAAATGTTTTGCGGGTCAAAGTTGTTCAAATCTTCAAGAAAGTTTTGTCACCATCAAAAAGGGGGAGATTGTTGGAGAAATCTTTCCGAATATTTTGAAGCGACAAAACGTTTCTTTCGATCTAAAGTCTGGATGTTTGGAGACCGTCAGTTTAAAGTCTAAGACTTTGTTCTCTCAAGACTCAAGACTCAAGACCCAAGACTCAAGACTCAAAGACTTAAGACTCGGGACTTAAGACTTAAGTCTATTCTCACTGTCGTCTTTCTAATCCAAAGTGACGAAGGAAATCCAAAGCCGAGATTTATGGTTGAGGATTCGATCCTATCTTCTCGGAATAGATTCTTTGGTTGGATAATCATTTCGGATTCTTTAATTCTTATCTAAGATCGATTAAAGATCCGATGGTCGACGAAACAATCTTGGAATATTCTATTCTTGGAAACCGAGATCCCGATTGTATGGGCGAACGATTGATGGGCTATCATCGATTCCTTAAATAGCTCGGATGATCTTCTTGATTGATTCCGTCCAAACGGGTAGATTGGAGGAATTCCTTTGGTAAGTGCCAACGGCTATGATGGCATGAAGGAGTATAAAAGGAAGACGTCTAGCTGTTTTAAGTGTGTGATCGATAGAAAAATTTCAGAGTCCGAAGACCCTTGATTGTTAGTTGAGAGACTCGAGCGAAATTGTATACGAGAGAGTGTTTATACTTGGTGACACCTTGAGTGAGTGTGGTAGATCATCTACACCTAGAAATCAAGGAAGATCAACTTTGTAACATCTCTTTGATCATAGTGGAATCCAGCCAATTGGCTGTCAGTGCAGAAGAGTGGACGTAGGCTTGAATCAAGCCGAACCACTATAAACCGAGCGTTCAATTCTCTCTTTCCCTTACTCGGTCTTACGATTAAATTTTTAATTGTTGCAAATCCTCTAATTGCTTAAATATCGTACAAGTTTCGAGAAAATTTTTGTACACCTATTCACCCCCCCTCTAGGTACTCGCACTAGCTATTTCACTCATTACGTCACACAAAACAATCAAGGCATCATAACAAAGCACGTATCATTCATGCATTCAAGTATAACTTACCTTGCAGCCATACATATGTCATCATACCATATGTGCATATACCATCATGCATTCATCGTCAAGCATTCATGCATATATTACTAATGCCATATGTGCATATACCACCATGTACTTATCATCAAGCATTCATGCATATATCACAATGCTATATGTGCATATAACTCCATGCAGTCATGCATATCTCACCATGCCATCATGCGTATACCACCATGCACTCCTATCATCTATGCTATCAAGCATACATCACCATGAGATCCATTCATGTCTTCATGATCGCATTTTCAATATCAAATAGCATTAATTTACTTTCATAAGCAGATCATGCATTATGCCATATGCATACACCCATGCACATGATTCATTTTCAATTCTTATCTTTCACAAGGGTCTCATCAATTTTTCTTTCCAGGGACCAATGTTTGCATCTCACAATTTATTGTTCGCATCCAACCAGGCATCGCGAGGAACCTCCAGGCATGTATTCAAATACAATCGGGCATCCGACACCCCCACATTCCGGGCATCTTGCATCCCAACTAGCATCACGAGGAATCCTCCCGAATACACATCTCTAGGCCTTCCGGAATTATGTACCGACATACCACCAGGAATTCCCCCCTGGAATTACGTACCGTATACCACCGGGCATCTCGAAACTCTCGAGGACCCTCCGGAATTATGCCACTAGGTCACCAGGCATCCGACACTCCCACATTCCGGGCATCATGACACTCCCAGGGCATTATCAGCTCACCCCCAACAGTTTTCTCATTCATCATAATTCATATTCACCAATTTATGTCTTACAATCAACATGGCACATGATGTAATGGCGATAAAGTCAAATTCAGCATTTGATTCTATATGCAATGCCAAATATCATCACATGCTTAGCAAGATTCAATCACCTCAATCAATATAATTTATGGGGCTCATCCAAAACAGAATAGTCATAAATTACAGCATTTGAAATTTGCACAATCCAGCTTGCACAGTTTTAGAAAATATTTCCATTAAATACCCAAATGACCTTTAAAAATTATAAAATTTGAACATGTGATAGTCAAGACATAATGGCAGATATTTCATGAAGGAAACTGTACCAAAAGACCCTCATATCATGCGGTATAGACCAACCATCACAGCACCATTATCATGACCACTCAACTTGCACAGTTTTCAAAACATTTTCAGTTCAATAGGCAAAGAAACTTCAAAAATTATGAAATTTGAATATGTTTCAGGGAAGACATAAATAAAGGTACTTCATGCAGAACACTTTGCCGAAAGAGCTTCATAAAAAATGATATGACCCATGCATTGAAACTAACTAAATCTGAACGCGTCAGATTACACGGTTTTAGAAATATTTCCGATTAAATACGCTAATGATCTTCAAAATTCATGAAATTCGACTATGTTGTAGTCAAGATCCTAAGGTATGTTTTTCATGAAGAAACCAAAGTAAAATTCGTTCTAAGTGATTAAATATAGGCGGATAAAACTTCTGTTTCAATACCGAAATTTCCAGATCTGACTACTTCCGAAAAACTACAATTTCACCTATCTATTCTCGTTATTTTTCTCTAAATTTTTGATATGTTAAACCTCAGAATATTACCTACACCTTTTTTAAGGACACATGAATAAATTTTAACTGTATGATTTTATAAAAATCACAAAATCGTGCTGGGTCGAAGTAGCGGTTTTCCCAGATCCAGTTTCTTCAAAAGGCGACGATTTCACCGACCTATATTTGTTCATTTCTTCTGAAATTTTGATATGTTCTACCTCAAGAAGTATTCTACCACTTTCAATAAGATATCAAAGTGATATTTTCATAATAAGGTTACTTTACAGACCACGAAACCACGAAAGGTCAGCACAACGAATTCCAGATCTAGTCTCTCCAAAGAAAAATCATTTCACTAACCATTTCTTGTTCATTTTGCCTCAAATTTTAGTATGTTATTCTTCAAGGTGTTCTCTACAACTTTCGTGAAGAAATCGAAACAATATCTCCACTAAAAAGTCATATGCAACACACAATGTCATGGACGGTCGGACTGGCTTTCCAGAAACAGCATGCATGGCCAACGAATCTCTCTTCAAAGCTCCGAAGTTTCATCCCATCTACCACAACCAAGACTTACCATCTACTACACATACACACAGCAATGCAAAGGGTAGGTTTTAGGACTTCACTTGCCTTAGACTCAAGCACAAAACAGCAGTAAACAGAGGCAAAGCAGCAACGAACGGCGGACGAACAGGCGGACAAACTCTCTTCCTTTCTTCCTCTCTTTCTCTCTTCCTCTCTTTCTCTCTTCTTTCTTTGGACGGTACTCTATCTCTCTTCTCTCTCTTCTGGTTGAAATCCCCCTCCCTCTTTTCCTTTTAGTTGAATTAAAACCCTTGCATGCTCCCATTTTTGCATGGAGGGACACTTGGTTACAAAGGGGCAACACTTGGCAAGCTTTTCTTGCCACTTGGCATCTTTGCCATGCACATGATGGGCCTTCATTTGGCTGGGCTTGGGCCAGCCTTGGTCGACCATTTCATGGGCTCCTTGGGCCGGGCCTCTTGGCCCACTTTAGGCCAACACTCTTGGGCCTAAAGTCCAAACTTAAATGGCCCAAGTTTATTTTTAATAATACATCTCAATCCTTATTTAAATAAATACCTAATTGCATAATAAAATGGCCAAAAGACTTTGTGATATTAATCCATAAAATCAAATCTATAAAGTGCATAGTCAAGAACAAAGTCTTCTTTATCAAATTGTCCTATAACACCAACCTCGATCATCCATTAACATAAGATGTATTTCTACCCAAATAATTCTCCATTAAAATACTCGGCATTAATCTATTAAAATTCTTTGGTCTAAAGGCCATAACATAAATCAATAACACTTACATCATCTTTTCATAGGTCATAATGCATCCAGAGGTTGCCATGAAATTTTGAGATGCCATAGGGTGGACGGATCCGCCCATGGAACCGGGAACTGAACTGGTACCCATCAGTTCTCATAAATTGGAATCGGGAACCGAACCGGTATCCACCGGTTCCCATAAATTAGAACCGGGAACTGGACCAGTTTCCTCAAGAACCACCGGTTCTCGGGCGATTCCGGTCCAGTTCTGGGCGGTCCGGGCAGATCCCGGTTCTTTTGTACACCCCTAATTCAGGTGAGTATAACTGTGATGCCCGCAAGATGAGAAGAAATCCCATGTACTCCATTTACTATTGCAAGGAATGCTGCTACATCTCTCACGTTGCTTGAGGCGTCTCTAACTATGCGCTGATGAATCATCCATTTCATCCACAATCGAAATGTACGATTCTTCGTGCCATTGCTGCAAAATTCATCGTCTCTCTTATTGTATCAACTGGGTCCACTTCTGCTTCGGTCAAGATAATTGTACTTTGGTTCGATAATGTTGTATAAATAAAAACTTCACGATTCTCCTATATGTTTCTCCAAAAGAACGAGAGAAAAAAGCAACTCATCAATCTAAATTAAGAGCAAGCCCCTGAAAGATAAGGTAAAGCTGCCAAAATTTATCTTTCATTTGCAATTGTACAATAAAAAAATGTGAAAGAACCGGTTTTCAGTTTGTGCCATTTTCGGACTTGCATACTAGCCATTGAATGTATTTGGATGAGACATCGGATGGATGTAGACAAACTCACAGACAGCTTAATTTTTGTGTTTACTTCATGATAGGTATAGCCTTCACTGGTTAAGGAGTGCAAGGGTCAATTGATAGGACAAGGCGGTTTGCCAGACAACCGGCTTGAGGAAATGGAGGCACATATCTCATCGTGGGCTGAAACCCAGCCCAGGGCTTTCCAGACTATGGAATTGCGGGCCGCGTTTTGGAATTTTTTTTGCCCCAAGTTGCAAGAACCAAATCCAAAATTCTTAAGTACCATACGATCAATAAACGTGTTTCGCACAAATATTGAGAGGTAAATAAACAAAAAAAAAAATTCATTATTTTTTGGAAGTTGAATAATATGTTAAATTTAAACGACATAGCACTTTTTGCTTTTCTATAAGTCCAAACAAAGAGGTCCTCAATGTCAAATAATGACTTCATCTTTTATTTTTATTTCTAAGAGATTTCTCTTATCAATCAATGCATATAGTTAAAAGTAAAGTTGACATGGCATTTTACTCTTCGTAAAAGTTGAAGAATAAAACCCATTTTTGTCAAAGTTCTTCACTTAGTGTACAAAGTAAAAATCCAAGAATTACCTTAATAAGAGGCATCATCTCTTGTTGAAATAACTCTCTGATAATGTAATAAAAATCCAATCTACGGGAAATGTCACTCCTCTTTAGTGGAGGATTCAAATCAGCTAATGAAGACTTAACTTTCTCGACAAGAACAAGTACAGTATAAAAGGTCGACCATGAAAAGTTCCATTTGAAGAGGAGCTCAAAAAATGTCACACACCAACTACATTCCCTTCGTTGAGGTGGACTTTGTTATGACTAAAATTTTCACCTAGAGGAGGGTGAATAGGTGATTGTGCGAATATAAAGTATTTTAAGAAAAATTGCAACAAAGCACCACTTGTGATGAAAAGAGTTGATCAAATCTTAACTGTGTGTAATTCTATCACAAAAAAAAAAAAAAATTAAAGAGAGTTAATGATAGAGAATTGCACACAAAAGATTATAGTATTTTGGCTTTTGCAAGCCTACGTCTATTCTCTTGTGCTACAGTCTATTGGCTGGAATTCACTAAAAAGAATCAATCAGAGGTAGATCTAAGCTATCTAATCTCAAGCTTATGTGTATCACTCCTCACACACTTTCGACCTCTAAATGATTTCACAAATATGCTCATAGAGACAAATAGATTGGATCACAAAACACTCTCCAGACTTTGGAATTGTAAACTTCAATTCTCTTGAAAGCGATTGTTCTCTTAGCTTCGACCTCCTTTTATACTCCTTCTAGTCCAAGTTGACTGTCAGACATATCTTTGGAAGGATAATCCATCTAATCCATTGTTGGCCTGGATCTCGTCAAAAAGATTTGATAGCGTCAAGATCGTCAAAGATGAAGCTTCCTATAGATTCTGCCGCCCATATAGCAGTTCGGATTTATATAAGTCGAGTGCCTAAACTTAGAAAGTATGAAACATCTCAAGAAGATTGTTCTAGAAAGGTTGAATCTCCGATAGGTAATTTGAAGACTTTCCTTTTGGAACAACTTATAAATATAGGTAATCTAATCAATCACTACTAGCCGTTGCATAAGAATATTGTCTCCTTCTTAGCCGTTTGACAAAACATCTAAGGAAAGAAATAATTAAGGAATGACTCTAGTTCTAATTGATATCATCTGATAATATCTTATCAGACTTTCCACCTAAAAAATAATTATTATCAGAAACAAAGACTTTACTACATATAAGTTTTGTCGATCTTCAAAATCTCTTAGGAAATATCTTCTCAATAGACTTAAAAGGCTTCACAACCATTAACTCTCCCTCACTTTCTTCCCCAAGAGGATAAGTGCCAAAACGAAGATGAATGGACTCAGTCAAACCACCAAATTCCAGTGCTACCCATTTTCCCTAGCGTCCGTTTAGTCTTCAACACAATGACTGCAAAATGAGGAGTGGGATGTCTCTAAGGTTAGTGGCAAATGAGAAAAGAATTTCAGGAACCAAAAGCAGTAATCTAGAAGCATTTTGTATGAATTTACCGATTCAAAATCTTGGAAAAAATGTCTTCTCTTCATTTTTAAATGCAATCTTTTTTCCTGTTGCCTAACAAGTTGAGAAAATCCAACTCCGACTATTCTTGTCAGAAATGGGGTTTGAAATTGAGTGTATAAACCCCCATTGATGAGCCTTGGAAGTCACTTCAACTGCCAAAACAACTTATATTAATTGGTTTTCAGTTCGCTAGAGAGATCTTTTGAGAATTAGCGAAATGGCAGGACTGAGGTATGCAGGAATTGTGTTGCTGGTGATAGCCGCGACCATGGCAGCGACCGAGGCCAAGACTATCATTGTTGGTGGATCTGAGAACTGGCGTTTCGGCCACAACTACACGGACCGGGCTCTTAAGAATAGTCCCTTCTATATCAACGACAAACTTGGTGAGTACGACCAACCAACTTCTAGTTTAGCCTAAAAAGTTTCTCTTCGTCTGATGCTCCTGAAGTTTGCATAGAGGAATGCCCGAAATTGAGAAAGTTATACCTAAAAGTTGTTCATCATTCAGAAAAAGACGTGACAAGCAATCACTAATGATTCTAATTTATGCCGATTATCTAGTTGGAGAGAGACATGGATTTAGTTCTCTCAGATGACATAGGATATCTGATTTTTTTACTATAATAGAATCTCATCGATATATACGTAATCAACTCAGCCATGTGCAATAGATGAGGCTCACAACATGACAGTGAGTGTGATTATCAAAAATACTTTAAATGAGAGATAATGTGATATAAACACAGGATCTAAGCTGAAAAAAATTGTATTGGCTGAGGGTGTTATGTCGTTTCCTCTATTACTATTGTGTGACCCGTGGTTCGCCACGGAATATGATCTTATTATGAATAAATTTCATTATTCCTTTATACAAGCTGAAACATAAGAAAATTATTGTAAAATAATAATTAATTAATTTCATTATTAATGAAAACAATGTCTAAACATAACATAATAATTTCATTAAAAAGTTAAGTCGTATCATGAACTGAAATAATTAAAGTGAATGTGGCTTTTAGGATATAAAAATCACCTCGATTCCCTCATAATTCCGTTGAATTTAATAGATTTAACGGAGCAAATCTAAACAACACAGTAAAAGCTATATTGTACCTTAACGATCTCATCATAAAACTGTGTTGGATGAAATAATTGAAAATTGAAGTGTGTATAACAAAGAAGTCTTCCTATTTGAGATGTGACACACACACACACACACACACACACACACACATATATATATATATATATTATTTATTTATTTATAAAACAAAGAATACTTCCTATATTTTACGGGATCGCAATTCTTTTTTCATCCTCAGAATATTCTCGATTAGTTATGCTATGCTATCTTCTATCAGTAAATAGATCTGTAAGTTAATAACTACACATTAGCTCTCACGTATAAATATCCTTACCGAAATAAGTTCAAATTTTCATATATTTTTCTTTCCATAAATGTGTTTTCAGTTTCTTCATATTGAATCAACAATTTCATCCCAAAATTAATAATTCAAATATTTTAATCATTAAAAATTTAGAGATTTCATAATAAGGAAATTTTGGAAAGTCTTTTAAATATCATTTTTTTTTCATACACACAATGCGCATATGTTTTTCCCAGTACCAATAATAATTTAAAAAGAAAAAAGAAATGACATTGTTCTCTCATGATTCAGTAAATTCATACACAAAATAATCATTTTTTCAATTAGGATTTAATTAAAAAATTTTAAAAATTCATGAGAAAAAATAAAAAAAGTAGGATTTGATTTAATTATTTAAAGGAAAGAATCATGAGAACAACATAACTTAAGAGTTTTTTTTTGCTAATCCTACTCTAACTCTCAACTTACTCTCAAACTTTTACCATATTTCTTTGCAGGGTGTGAGAGTCCAAACCCACACTTGAGACTAATCGTCCTCACTGCAACACCCATGACAAGGTGGGGATTCAAATCCCCTACCTCCCTCTTCCCATGTGGAAAGGGCGGCCACTAGGTAACTCCAATGGTTACTTTAAGAGATTAATAGTAAAGTACACCACTTAAAAGTTTACTAAGGTAAATCTATAATGGGAGAGAAGTATAAAAGGAAGAGCAAAGGACTGAGGAATTAGGTAAATTTTCAAATAAAGGTTTGAAATACCCTCAATTTTTTAAATAAGGATTTGAAGTAAACTTTATTTCAAATAAAGATTTGAAATGCCATCATATTCTCACATAAGGGCCTGAAATTAATATTGTTTTAAATAAAAGCCCGAAGTTGCCATATCAATCTCAAAGAAGATCATGACCTCACCAACTTATTAAGGGCATTTGCATCCCTTAATTTTTTGATTTTCATTACTTTTTTCAAATAAAAGCCTAAAGTGACAATATCAACCTCAAAGAGGGTCCCGGTCCTCTCTCGATTCTAGCAAAAGGTCACCAAGCTCTTGTCGAGGCACTGGTGATGGGTGGTAGCCACAGGTAGGAGAGCTGGCCTAGCTCTATAGCCTTTTTTTTTTTTTTGAGTTTTTTATGGAAAAATATAGAAAAAGGAAAAAAAAAAGAAATTAAGAAGGTAAATGATGGAAATGCCTTTGATCAAATAATGAGGTTAGACCCTTCTTTAAGACTAACGTAGCACTTCGGGCCCTTATTTGAAATAATATTTATTTTAGGTCTTTATTTGATAAAAAGAAGGCACTACAGGCTCTTATTTGAAATTTTCCCAAGGAATGAAGGAGGCATGTGCAAGGAAATTTTTGTAAAATGCAAATTAAGAAAAGAGGATGAGAGGATAGAGTGAATAACATGTGTCACAATTCGTGATTCTCTCATACTCATGAACCCTTGGAAGTGAAGCTTGAGGTTATCCAGTAAAGAGTAAGAATGCAAAGGGGATGAATACAACTGGTTCGTGAGAGTGTCCTTAAGATAGTTAATGCTAGGAGTTCTAGGATAAAAAAAATAATATTACTTAGGAGCTCTGAAGGCGGGATTGGCCTCTCATGTATAAATTGGTCAGTCAGAAACTGATGCCACTCTCCTAATGAGACCATAGAAGGCTGAAACTAGTTATCAAGCGTAAACTGATCTGCTATCTCGCTCAATGGACTAAACATCTAAGTTAAGTCGGGTGTGGTACGACCTTGTGTAAGGATGTTATTTGCCATAATGTTCTTTGGACCAACTATTGAACGAACGAGCCTAGTGAATTCCGTTTGCCAGGCGCCACACGGGTTGTTCTGTGGCCAAGGAATTGCTGACTTGTGACACATGTGTCCTCCCAATCTCCCGTTTCATACATAGTTTCTTTGAGAATATATCCATTGCGAGCAACTCTATTCTATTAATAAAATTTAACTCTTGTCATTCGCATCTTTTTACCTATTTTCATAACTTGTTATGTCTTTATAATAAATACAACTTATGCTAAGGTCACTTAAATTTTTTATTTTAGTGTTGTTTTGGTCGGACGTAATATATTTTATATTAAAATAAATAAAAGTTGACTTGAGGAAACGAAACCTCTATTGATTAATTTACAGATATTTATACGCAATGTTTATTTACTATCGATCATAGAAGAAAAAAATCTGTTACATGAAGTAGAGTCTTTCATTTTTTTTTTTTAAAAAGCATTCTCCCTATTAGATCATTTAGCTAACAAAAATAATCCCTCTTTTTCTAATTACTGTCTTCTTTTAGTTGTAATGTCTATTAATCTTAACAAATCAAATTCAAAGTTGTAATATTCTTTTAACTAGGAAAATTTTTTTTATGCTTCAGTTTAATGTAAAAAAATGCATGAAATTGGTTATTGGAATTTATGTGGGATTCATGTCGCATGCGTCATGGATAATTAATACTTTAGAAAATAATGTTCAAAGAGATGAACACTGCGGAAGACAAATGACTTGCTCCATCTGGAATTTATGATTTGTAGCGAGAATTTTTTAGGTATGGTCTTTCCGTAATAGTTAGAATTAATATTTGATTATCAAAAATCCCAAGTTGGTACATTTGTGATAAATTACTTTCTGTTAGTTTTTGTTAAATTAGATTTATATTAGAAAAATCACAAACTAATACACCTATAACAAACAAAGGGTAACGCTCTAAACTAGTATATTCGTTAACCACCATGTATCATCCAATTTAATAATTTGACGGTAAAGTTTAACGAAAATTAACAATGGGTAAATTTGTCACATACGTATCAGTTTAGGATTTTTGTGATCAAAAAATTAATTCGGAATAAATTTGTCATAAATATGCTAGTTTAGGGTTTTTTTATGACATCAACCCTAAAAGTTAAAATGGGTACCATATTTTTATAAGATGTTTGGCAAGTATCTTGTAGCTCTATCACCTCAATAGGTAAGAAGATTTTAATAAACCATCCTAACCATTTTTCATGTGCTGCAGTTTTAGAGAGTGGTTCACCAAATGTAAAGGTCTCGACACTTTGTTTAGCCACGTCACGATAGAACCACAATTAAGGTGCAATTACACCAAACCAACTCTAAGTAATTTTCCTTTTACAGGTCATTGAGCTTGAGGTAAAGCAAGTTATTTAGACTTTTTAAATCTTCCTATGGGGCTTCAAGAAAATAAAATCGAGCAATTGCTTCTTTTTTCTAACTTTGAAAGATAGATAAGATACTATCAGCAAATAAGAGATGTTCTAAATCAATTAATGAAATTTCAAATCCAAGTGCGTGTTGGTGGAGCTACAATGACTATTCTTAAAGAACCGTCTCTCCAACCCTAAGGTTGGATCAGTTTGTTAGGCATATGGAGATTTTTAGCTAAGGAACTGAAGGTCATCAGTTTGAAGACTATCAATTATGTGCAAACTATTCTGAATCAAAGTTATTTGCACAAACCAAATGACTTGACTAAACTAGTTCATGTGATTTATAAGATGTTTCATGAATTTATAAGTAGTCAAGTCTCAACACTTGTCCTCTGAATTATTGAATAACAAATAACAAATATTAAATTCTCCTATTATTCTTCAAACAAAAAAGTTACCAAATGTGAATGGGTTATAGGATCCATTACCACAGGCAACAAATACAAAGGGGGAATTTCTACAAAATATTTGGTAATCTTTCATTCATAATATGCATAGTAGGTTTGCAAATTTTCTGTCATCCTTGTATTTCTTAAATAATTTAGTAATTTAAGAAAGGTACTGAAATGCCACAACCATCAATAGATAAAGGGATAATTATCCAAAAAGTTCAAAACCATTTAATTTGGTCAATTGAATTATAAACCCTTTGATGATTTGCTAATACAATCCTCTGCCCAATTTTTGCTGGCAATCACTTATGTGGACACCAATTGTCCTACGTGTATAGTTGGCATTGAAGTGGATAATTTTTTTTTTCTGAATTTTTTTTTGTATTTTCGTATTTTATTCTTCACTTTCTTTTTTTTCTTCTACCTCCACCAATCGCTAAGCCTTGATGATGTCCACGACGTCAAGCCTAGCCTGAGGATGGGAAGGCTGACCCTCGTTAACCTTTGCATGTGGCCGGACAATGGCCATGGAAGAAGAAAAAAAGGAAAAGAAAAAAAAAAGAGAAAAAAGAAAAATTTAAAAGTAATTTCAAAAAATCGTCCACATCAATAGTGGTTGTGCCAACGACCAACATCCACATTAGTCATTGCTAGCAAAAGTTGATCGAAAGAACTATATTGGCAAATTGTCAAAAGATTTATGACTTAAGCCAAATTAAAATGTTTAGGACAAAGTTAGCATTTGTACAATAAGTTTATGACTTTTTTTGCGATTTTCCGAAGGATAATAGAGGAGAGTATGCTATTGTTACATCATAAATAGAGTTTCAATAAATCATTTTACAACAATAAAAACATCCGATCCTCTTGGGTTGGGTCGAGAAGGTGATACTTAGACAATTTATGTGCACGCTAGAATACATCGTTCAAATTGTCTTTGTAGAGAATGCCGGACCTTATTAAGATGAAACAAATTGCTTATAATCTCTCTTATGGTCTTGACGATTCCTTGAAGTATTATAATTTGGGCCAAACTTTTGGTAAGGGGGTCCAATTGGCCCAGCATGATCTATGCCGTTCTTTGTTGGATTTGCCCATAACATGCCGCATGGAAATAAACCGTGCCTAGATTGATCAAGGTCGCCTTTTTTTTCTCAACATCATCCACTAGTAAGGAAAATTTGTTCTTAAATGAAATTTGGGTTGAGAGAGTCATTTGCAAATGAAAAAATGTTTTTGCTTTGCTTATGGTGGAAATAAAAGAAAGTTAAACAGAGAGATCCCTATCCCTAAGATTGCAATCCTTGAGGATGAGTTTGAAGATGAGTTTGAAGATGCTTTCCCAATTGAATCGATTTGATTACTAGTACTTTTTTAACAAAGGTGATTATTAATGTAATGCAAAGGAAACTAAGGTAGTGCAACGACGAGATGCTACAGGATATGTATGGGAAAACTTGAGTCCTTATTTGACTCCAGCCCTACTCATGCCAAAGAAAGATGGTTCCTTCAAAATGTGTGTTGACAACTAAGCCATTAAAAAACATCACAATCAAGTCTAGGTAACTCATGTCAACCGAAAAAAAAAAAAAAAAAGAGTATAGGTACCCCATACTTAGGCTTGACAACATGTTCGATGAGCTGCATGGATCGATAGTATTCTCCAAAATCGATCTGAGTAGTTACCATTAGATCCAAATGAGAGGAGATGAATGGAAAAATGGATTTCAAAACTAAATGTTTATAAATGGCTAGTCAATTAATTTGGTTTGTTGAATGCCCTCAGCATATTTATGAGACTCATGAATGAGGTCCTTCGTTCCTTTAATGGTTGATTTGTTATTATTAATATCAACAACATTCTAATTTATAGTAGGACTGAGGAGGAGCAGGTATCTCATTTAAGATAGGTCTTTGAAGTCTTGAAAAAGCATAAACTCTATGCAAAATTGGAGAAATGCTGGTTCCTTTCAACGAGCATCATATTCTTGGGTTATGTAGTTTCCAAGAATGAGATCCCTGTCTATAAGTCCAAAGTGGAAGCAATCAAGAATTAGCTTATTCCGAAATCGATTTATGATGAAAAATTATAGCTAAAGATCTAGATTCTCACCCATCATCAACAACTGCAAACATGGAGTTCATGTTGGTTATTCAATGGAGAATTTCTCTTTAAAGGAAACAAACTTTGTACATCAAAGAGTTCCTTTAGAGAGCTATTAGTTCAAAAAGCTCATGGTAAAGGATTGGCAAGCTACTTTGGAATTAACAAAACTCTTCGAACGCAATTTGTTTGGCTGAACATGAATATAGAAGTACATGCAATCATTTATAGATGTTCAACATGCCAAAAGGCAAAACTTCGTTTCTATCGAGGGATTATATTCCACTTTGAGTTCCAACACAATCCTGGGAAGATGTGTGTATAAATTTTATTGTAGCACTCCAAAGAACTCAAAAGGAAGAAAGGTGTCTTCTAGTGGTTGTTGATAGATTTGTGTCATGAGATGGATGATGCCTCTCACATGCCCAAGCTATATTTCAAAGGGAATATTCATCTACATAGGATTCCTAAGACCATTATGATGGATAAATATTCCACATTCTTGAGTTACCTTTGGAAGACTCTATAGAGAATGCTTGGCCCTAAACTCTTATTCAATGTAACTTGTCATCCACATATAAATGGTCAAACTGAGGTAACAAACCGCACCCTCGTTACTCTTTTTCAATTTTTGTTGAGTAAGACTTTGAAAGATTGGGACTTAAAGCTTGTCAATGCAGAATTTGCTTATAATTGATCGCCACGTTTCATCACTGGTCATTCACCTTTTAAAATTGCATAATGAACACAACCCTCTCACACCTATCAACTTGATTCTCATTCCATCCAACTCACAAGTCAACTATGAAGCTGAAGAGAAAGCTAAAGTGATGAAGACACAGAGAATTGACGACAATGCATACGGGGTTGATCTCCTAGGAGAATATGGCATCTCGGCAACTTTCAATGGGGGAGACGTTTCTCCTTATTTTGAAAATGAGGCCAAGTCTCAATCAATCCAGGGAGGTTGATGCGAGAGCCTCCAGTTTTATCGATGAATAGTCAAGCTCAACCTGGTTCTCGTCGATTGATCCAACTCAATCCTTGTTCCTGCAAGTAAAGGCTAATTTCAGCCACAATATGATTTGATAATTCAAGTTCGAAGATGTCAGTTATGCGTGCTAATTGTCAACTTGAAAGACTAATTGTCAAATTCATGGTTATCGATCGATTATCAAAATATCAACTTACAAGTTTATTATTGACTTTGAAGCTGCTACTCGACTACCTAATTATTAGAGGTTGTTTTCATCGACTTCCATGGCTATTTGTCAATCTTCCCAAACGACTATTTGACTTCCCAGAGCCATGGACGAATTTGGACAAGTCAAGCCACAATGCATCTAATATTAGTTAAATGCATCTAGTCTTAATTACCGAGCACCCTAATTCTTAGTTTTATGAGTCTTTATTATGATGTTAGTTTTAAGAGTCTTAATTATGGAAAACACCGAGAATTATTTTGGTATCTAGGATTCCAAGAATCACTTTCTTTTGTTTAGCAAAATTACTCTATATATATAGAGGCGTAATCTCATTTATGTGACAGACAAGACTTGAATTTAATGAATACATGAGATTTCCTCAAGTGAGTGACCATATTTAGATTATCTATCCGTGTTTCTTGGTGGTGAATCAGGAAGGGATTTATCCTTGTCTAGGAGGTTCCCTTTAGGCCTTAGTGATGAACTTCTCTTATTCTGAAGTCCTTTATCCTTGACTAGTGGCTTGCTTTTATGCCTTGGTAGTGAATTTCATCTATCCAAAGTCCTTTATCCTTGATTGGTGATATTCCTTTAAGCTTTGGTGATGAATTTCATCTGTCCTGATTCTTTATCTTTGGCTTGTGGCGTGTCCTTTATGCCTTGGTACTAATTATTATTTATCGAAAATTCTATTATCATTCAAAAAGCAATCCCATCATGCACACGCATTGAAAGGGTACCATAGTTTCTGTAAGCCGTTTGACAAGCATCTTGCAGTTGTAGCACCTCAATACTTACCGAAGATTTAAAATACCATCCATCCAGTTTTAAAATGTTGCTGTTTTAGAACATATTTCACTAGGCATAAAAGTCTCGGCGCTTTACAGCAAGTCACATTGCTTTTTCCTTTTCTTTTTCTTTTTTCTTTCGGTCGAAAGAGTCTAGTTGCTATGCAACTACATTTTAGGCGCAGTAATACGAAACAGACTCTAAATACTATTTCTTTTGCCCATAATTGAGCTTGAGGTAATGCAAGTTATCTAGACTTTTGAATCTTTATAAGGAACAACAGATTTGAATCCACTCCCATGTTGGTGGACCTACAATAACTATTCTGAAAGAACTATCTCTCAAAGTGAATACTCTTTAACCCCATATTAGAAATGGTTGATTGGAGCGTTGGGGCTTTTTCCGGCTAAGTAACCAGAGGTCATTCAATTGAATGCCGCCAACTTTGTGCAAACTACTCTTGATTAGAATCACCTACATCAATTGAGAGATTCGACTTAATTGATTCATTGATCTTAGAGCATGTTTTACTGATCTCCGAGTAGCCAGGTCATTACACCTATTCCCAAGGTAAAAATATAAAAAGACGAATACTAGTATGTTCCAACCACAAAATTTACCAAGTCTAATTGGGTTCTAGGATCCATTACAGCAGCCAACAAGTACAAAGGCGGAATTTCTGCGAAACATTTCCTAAACTCTCCTTCATAACATGCACGATAGGTTTGAAAATTCCTATCACCTGCACATACGTTAAACAATTTACTAATTCACAGATAATATTGAAATGTGGATAATACTGGAGATTATGCAAATGGTTGTCATAAAAAGTTTTAACAAATGATTTTATAATTAAAAAAAAATTCTGATTCTCTTGGGTCCTGGACAATCCATCCTTCACATGTAAGCTCATACGACACATGAAGAACATGGACATTTGACCTTCCAGAGTAGGATTCATTTGTGCTTGCGGAGATCAATAACAACATTATTTGTAGTAGCATTATCTGGACTAATAGGAAAAATAATTCCGGCAATGCTGAATTTTTTTAAAATTTTATTCTTCACGGATGTGGCAATAACAGACCTAATATACCACCCACCTGGGTGGCGCTGTTGGCAGCGAGCTTCTCCCCCTAATGCAAGGGGAGAAGTTCGATTCCCGGACATCACATGGTAACTTACCCGGTGGCACGTGTGTGGTGGCTAGCATGTGTTGCCCCTAGGGTTTACCTCCCGTTACCTTAGGCCTTTCGAGCTATCCGTGTTGGTATGGTGCGCGGGTTCCATGGATTACAAAAAAAAAATAATAATAATAACAGACCTAATATGCAGATAAATAAGCATGTAAATTAAAACACCGAGTTTGAGAATTTGGATGAAAACGGGTCGTGCCCGGGATCTACCCGGCCCATTTGCCACCTCTAGTAGGAGTCTCAGACCATCTCTCGGAATTTTCTGCTCAACATCTTCCACAACATTCAAGCAGGACCTCAAACTTTGAACAATTTACCAATCTGGATCTAAATTTATTATATGAATTCCGATTCGGTCCTTAAACTTTCTAGTTATTTCAATGTAATTAAAAAATTTTGACGAGAATTTCAATGTAATCCTCTTAATAAAGAAAGTTGCTAAGGTTGCCTATCCCATCATCATCGGCCTTTCAACGTCGCATGGCTATTGATAAGACGTGGACAATTTTAGACAAAATGGCACCGTTTTTCTTAATTTCTGATTATTTTTTTTTGTCATCTAAACAGGAACACAAATTTTCTGCAGAAATGAAGGTGGAGCATGACTCGCCCACTCTCGATCACAACCTCTACCACAAAACGCAGTCATGCCGCCGCTGCCATTGCCGCTAGACTGCCTCTCAAAGAGCTAAATACTCGTCCTCCATGCTCGTCGAGTTTGTGACCATCTAAATCTCAACGAGCTTGAGCCTCCAGATCTCGGCGTGCTTGCTTGGCAACTCCTCCTCCATGGCCATCGAGCTTTTGACCGTCAAGAGCGAGAGCAAGCCGACTCGGTCGGCCCGGATCCGGTTCGTCTAGCCGGAAATATTATACCACAAGCACATTCAGCTCATATGCAAAATGTAATTGCAGGCCCACTCCTCCAACCTCAGCAGCAGAAGCACCTCCCACGGGACGAACACATTCAATTCAGAGTGGAGATGAAATAACCCCACTTTTAGAGAAATTAACCGTTTGGCGTGATTTTGAGTTTTAGCTTTACTAATATGGATGACGATCATCTGTCCCATCAACTGTCACGATTTGAGACAACTATTTCACATGCCCAAGGCAAGTAGAAAAGCTGGAAGGCCACCCGGAAGAAAATGAAAAATAACATGGAAAGACAAAAAAAGACAAAATTTCTGAAATTTTTTAAAATAAAACAAAACAAAGTCATTTTGTCTAAAATTGCTCCCCAGCGTAGAAGTTCAGTTCTTATTAAGGAAAATCTGGGATGAGTTTGCAAATGAATCGAATCTGTCAATGAAAAAGTCATTTCATTTCTCTTTCCCGATGTCACTTCCTTCCTCAGACCAGATGAAATAGCAGCTTCTTTTTTTCGGAACAGCATTTATTCTAACTCGAAACCAAAACTGCAATAGCACCCCAAGGGTGATATGCATTGAGTAGAGATCGAATTTGATGGCAGACGGTTAATTAAAGCAATATGTCAGCGATTTCAAAAATTGATGAGTAAGATTATCTTAAAACTGCCCGCAAAAATTTAGAATTATGTAAAAATTTTAAGGTTGAAATCCATTCAGGACCGAATCCATAATTTATCCCGAAATTTAACATTTGCCAATATATAACTGCATTGAACATTATTAACATTTAACATCAACCAAAATTTTTTTAAGCCCAGACAAAGCACCTACAAATGTCATCTCCTCTCATCATCATCATCTCCAGCTCGTCTCAGCCGTCATCGTGGAGTTCACATAATCTCTAACCTCCCTCGCAATCACCCCTCTCATCACCTCCCAAAACCCCTCCTCCGGCAACCCCTTATCCTCCCGCCGCCCCTCCCCCGCCGCCGCCGCCGCCGCCCCCGGCGGAGCAAGAGTCAATGCAGTGAATGGCCCATCCTCATCCTCGATGTCCACACGACAACCGCTCATCGACATATGCTCGTTACGATGATCGTTCCCGTGATTTGCCCCGTCATCCTTCTGCTGGGCGGAGGCCCTTCTCTTGAGAGTGGAGTTCCAGTGGTTCTTGACGGCGTTGTCGGTCCGGCCGGGGAGCAGCCGGGCGATGGTGGCCCACCGGTTGCCGTAAACCGCGTGCGCTGCGAGGATGGCGTCGTCCTCGGCGGCGGAGAAGGGGCGGTGCTTGACGGCGGGGCTGAGCTGGTTGCACCACCGGAGCCTGCAGGACTTCCCGGAGCGGCCCTCGATGTGGCGGCTGATGAGGGACCAGTTCCGGGGCCCGTACCGCTCCACGAGCCCGGTGAGGACGCGGTCCTCCTCGGCGCTCCACGGGCCCTTGACCCGGTCGGTTTTGCGGGCGGAGGAGGCCGGGTTCCTGCGGGTGGACGAATCGGAGGAGGACGAGTCGGAGGAGGAGGAGGAACACGTTGGAGACGACCTCCTATACGTCATATCCATGTCGTAGAAAGCTTCTTCTACTTCTTCTTCTTGCGGTTCTTGAAGTGAGGCTCGCGCTTATATATGCGCGAAAGAGAGAGAGATTGAGAAAGAGAAAAGAAGGGGAATGGAAAGCGAACGGCGCCCGCGGGGGAGAGCTGTTTCCAGGAAACTGGGTCGTGTAAAGTGGGTGGAGGGAGGGATGGTAGCTAAGAACGAGATGGATTTTAATTGAGATTAATTATTTGGATCGTGACTTACTTTCTGGGAGACAGCTTGACAACGCAGCTATCGATGCGATGCTGCTTGCGAACGGCTAATTAGGGTTTCCCATCATCAATTAAGATATGGGTTTGCACATATTGAATTATATTTACTGTGTGATATATTTACTTCAACTTTTTATTGTGATATCGAAACTTCTAAATTATACTTACTGGGACATATTTATCTTAAATTTTTTTATGACTATTTGTATCTATGTAATACATTTATTTTCTGTTCAAATTTCGTTAGATGATTTTTCTAAAAAAGCGTCATTTTTATTTCATTCAAATTATATGGACACCATTCAACACCGTTTGCCTCCTGACGTCAATCTGGATAGATTTTTAACAATAATTATTGACATAATGTTAATAGAGAATAAATGTATCATTCAATTAAAAGTTTAGGATTTTAGTGCCACGAAAAAAAGTTTAAGATAAATGTGTCTCAGTGAGTATAATTTGCAATTTTTTGATCGCTTTTTCCCTATAATAAATGAATAAAGTACTTCTATATGAGTATTTGTTAAAAATTCAGATAAAGAAAGTTCATCATTTTTTTAGTGCAACGTGTTTCGCGTATTATGTGTAATCAATGCATTCGATATCAGAGCATTGTCTCCTTAAACTCTCTATTTGTTTTCTGAAAAATAAATGATTTAGAAAATAGATACCTAAAAAATTATCACTTGCATTGCTTATAAAAATAATAAATAAATAAAATTTCACCCTCTATAAAAATATATAAATATAATTTTTTGTCAAAAATGAAAATTTCTTTCATTGACTAATTATTTCAAGTGACAAAAAAGTGTTCATTCATTTAATATATATATATATATATAACCTAAATATAATTATCAACCGCCTTTGATGTACTTGTTAACAATATCCACTACATAAAATGAATCTAAAAAAAAAAAAAAGATTTTTAAGGGTATGATGTTCCTTAATTGCGTGTACGACGGTTAATAGGGCAAAGTGGTATGATCATGAAATATTGTTGTTAATTGATGAGTGAAGTTAACCTTTGAAATCGGGTAGGTAAGTATTTCTTTTTTAATCCAAAAATTTACATTTTAAGAAAGCAAGTTGAAAAGTGTATACATAGTCATCTTTTCATTCATTAAATGGTTTGAACTAATCAATGGGGAAATAATTTTCCGACTAACGTTTAAATTTTGAAGAAAACAAACCAGACAAATATGCAGGGTTAAAATTTCCTCCATCACCTCAAATTAAGCACATGTAAGTTACCCACATTTACATTCTTAATCAAGTTCACACATATGTAATGTCCAAATTTATAATCCATGAATTCAAAAATTTACGAATGAAAGAAAAAAATGGCCTATCTCAAGTACTTTTATTATCACATTAAGTCTGGTTCCTTTTGAGTCAAATGCCTAATCTTCTGGCATTTTTAGCTTCCAAATCATTTTGTAATTTACTTATAATTGTGTTAATGATTCAATTTAATTCGCGAAAAAGGAAATAATTAGAAAATTATTTTTCTAAAAATAAATGCTTATATCGTTTGAAATAATTGTTAATGAAAATTTTTTCTATTATCAGCAATAATTTTAATTCAAATATTTTGATGAACGATGAAACTATTTATTTATTTATTGAACAATGTAAATTATTATTTTTAGGACGCATTTCAAGGAAAAAGGACATTCTTTTACAGAAAAAGGGAAAGGGGTGGTGTGCAATCATTCTAGGTGTGGCACATGCTTATGTGGAAGGGATTTAAATAAGACATGTTGGCAACAAACAAGAAGGCAAAGAAGGCACCAGGGCAAAGCTGTCCTGCACCACGCCACACAACTGCACGCAACCTTCGGACAACGACAAAACCCGAAACACGAATTCAAACGGCGAGGGTGGGGACCCGCCGCCTCCCCCCCCCTCCCTTCCTTTTTGACTCGCTTTCCGCAGTCAGTCTTACAGCTGGAGGCGGTCCAAATCTGGACCGTTCCCTGCCATCGTTCCCAATCAAACGGCTCAGGCCAACCGTCCCCGAAAACGACCGGAAAAGAAACCTCCTCCTCTTCTTGCTTTTCTCCTCCTTTGGTTATTTCTTTTGGGATTTCATTTGGCATGGCCAAGTTTTTCTTTTTTTTAGCAGCATGTTATAAATAGATCCGATCATAGGATGGCGGCCCAACATGCTCGAGCCACATTGGTCTCAGGGTCTCTTTTGGATGAGCTTGGACGATGCTTTTAGATCATAAAGTCTGGCTCAAGCTAGTTAAGCTCATAACAGTTCAGCCTGTTGATTTAATATACCGAATTCTTATTTTTGTAATGTGTGGGATTAGGCAACACTTCAATCCAACCTCATTTGTAAAGGAATCAGAATCAAATAAGAAAATATTGTGAGGAAGTGGTATTTTGGAATTCAATCATTTTCTCATTAAATATGACAAATAAATGTCTTGGAAAATCAACAAAACTTCACAAGTGGATTCATCCATCCATTGTTGACTTCGGTGATTGGTGAAAGATGAAATAATTATAATAAGATTGTGCTAGAAAATTATGATTCGACCGTCGATGTCTACCACACAAATATTTTATATCTTTTATCTTTTTGTTCGCCATCTTTCGCTATATCTTTATTAATTATCTCTTTTGGGGAATAATATTTGAGATTTGACAACCCGATGATTTGACATAAATATATACAAATTGAATGCAATGTTTCTAGAACACCTAAATGTAACCCCTCCAGTCTATCCTCGATTGAACCCCCATTTGTTAAGCAATCAAATAAGGAAATACTGTAAGGAAGCTATATTTTGGAATTCAATCATTTTCTCATTAAATATGACAAATAAATGTCTTGGAAAATCAACAAAACTTCACAAGTGGATCCATCCATCCATTGTTGACTTCAGTGATTGGTAAAAGATGAAATGATTATCTTCACCAAAAAAAAAAAAAGATGAAATGATTATAATAAGATTGTGCTAGAAAATTATGATTCGACTGTTGATGTCTGCCACACAAATATTTTATATCTTTTATCATTTTGTTCGCCATCTTTCGCTATATCTTAACCAATTATCTCTTTTTGGGAATAATATTTGAGATTTGACAACCTGATGATTTGGCATAAATATATACAAATGGAATGCAATGTTTCGAGAACACCTAAATGTAACCCCCCCCCCCCCCCCAGTCTATTACCACTTCTTCGACATGGACGTCCTCGTTTCAATCCAATTCCACGTAGGATGGGCCCCGCTCCCAGCCTGGAAGAATCTCCGCGTGAACGTGAGTTTTGGTTTTGGTTTTGGTGTGGTTTGGTTTTTGCCTTAAATTATAGTCGAATTCCCCATCGACCGGCACTTGTCCGGGAGGGGAAAAACGGAGAGAATGAAAGTTTGGATGGACAAAACAGGGACAGATTTTGAAATTCTTGACAAGAATATAAAACTTGAAAAATTGAAACTATATTTTCATCACTCCTAAAAATAATTAAGCATAAATTATTATCAATGATGAAAATATTTACTACTTTTTCTAAGCAATATAATAAATCATTTTCTGGAACCTTGAGTTTTTTATAAAACAAACGCACCCATAAAGTGCTTCATTTTGCAAAAAATAAAAAATTTGAAAAATATTTTTCTAAAAATAATCGTTTGTATTGTTTACAAAAATAAACAAATGAAAAATATTTTCATTGTCTACAAAAATATTTAAATATAAATTGTTGACCATAATAAAAATATATCTTAACTTACTATCTTAAGCGATATATGTGATCATCTTTAAGAAAAATTGTTTTCCAAATTATTTATCTCTTGTGAAACAAACTAAGTATTAAATTTGTGGCACTCCTAAATTTCTTCCTCTAGCATGTCCCAAACAAAAAATGAAGTCTCATTTTACGTCCACATTACCTACAAATTCATTTGCATCAAAATACAATTGGTATGTGAAGTTTCTTCCCTCCATTTGCGGGACGACCCTATGAAGAGTTAGTCACATCGGTTACATTGAAACCACAGTCTAAGTTATTTGAGCTCATCCATAACTACTCAACCTCAAATCACTTGATTTGAGGTTGAACTTAGAGTGCAGAGTGCTTCAATATCTTCTCAAGTTATGTTGATAGTTCAAGCTCACGAATACTCATAGCTTGCACAAACCTATTTAAGTTTCTATTATTACTTTTTTTTTTTCCAAATATCACCGTATAGTTATAAAAGTCGACATATAAATCCTTTGATTACATATATAACTTGCATTTATAAGAACGTGGGAAATAAATGTCTAGGCTAGAAAGCTCGACATCAAGTTCATTTATGATTTGATGGTAGTCAAGACGAGATACCTAGGCTTTTCTTTGGAGTGGGGCTAGAGTAGGAATCTAAGGAAATGAGAGGCATATGGCTATGCGCAACTTGCTAGCAGACGACCTTATCATCATCTTGGCATACTATCCTTGAAGTGACCAGGCACTGCCAATGCCAGCTAAGGCAACTCCTCCTTACACTATTAAACTTGTCTTTATCGTACTTAGTATTCTTGCGAACCTAATCTTTCATTTTCCAAATATTTTTCTTCTCTTTTGCTTTTGGGTCTTGGATCTTTGAAATTGTTTGTTTAATTTACCGGAGAAGATCGGCCATGGATACGGACATCGAGTGCCACCACAGCTGGTCAGACCGCAGTGCACGAAAGTCTTCATTTGTCGCCCAAGCCCAATAGTCAACGGCGGATGCCAGCTCATCGTTGCATCGTGGCCGTCGGTTTGGATTTCGATCGTGATGCCGGATGGACACTGACTGACGTGAAGTTTCGTGTGTAGGGGAGGGGGCATGGCGAAATAAACAATGTTTGGAGCTCAAGTTTTCAATCATCATTAACTGCAATCTCTAACCAAGTCTTATAATTTTGAATCTTGGACATTTTTCAAATTGAGCATGTGAGGGTAGAGAGTCCATGTTTTCCCCGTGTTCCAACAATTTAATGGTTTTATACTAATTCCTCCTCCTTGGTATTTTTAGACTATTTTTCGTAATACATTAGGGTTTCTGAAAATAAATGAATAAATCGGAAATAGGGAGCAACTAGCACGGTTTCCTTCCAACCCGTTGGCCGGTCGGGTTGGTGGTGCTGTAGGATCTCCCCTGCCCCGAGAGCCAAAAAAATTACTAGGCGCACCGTCAGGTGATATGGATCTCATCCAGGATTCAGATGAATCGACGATGGACGTGAGTCGGGACCGGAGGAAGTCGTTTAAATTTTGGCTCTTTCTTTGGTGCCTGTTTGGTCATAGTCAAACCCTACAAGTTGGGTTATCTAGTTGGCTTTGCCAGTTCTTGTCTGTCTCATGTTTGTCTTTTCTCGTCCAAAGCCAACAAACATATGAAACCGTGAGCAGGAAACAGTGCATTCGTGCGCACAGAGTTAAAAATCCATGTCTTCAAAACGTTATTAGTTTAATAAGAAAAATAATTTTTAATATGATGTTCAATTGTGATTAGCTTACTAACGGAATGTGATCTGGGACATGATGGGAGTTTGCGTGCCTCGGTAGGAAAGAGATCACTGGAGTATAGCACAAGATCGCCTTTTCGAGTGGACTATAGCTAGACAGAAATAGGGTAATGGAAGAATTTTGTTCGATTCCCGTTATACGCGATGTCACAAAAAAGATTGGTTCCCATCTTAAACAAGAAAAAACAATTTTCGTTTTTTTAATATTGGTGTTTCATCCTATTCGAATCTTTTTTTTGGAAGCTATTGAATCGACGTGATCAATTATAGGTGTAGTCCTTTATTGGCATATGCATAGGGTGAGGACGAGGCTCCTAGAAATGGGGCAAAGAAAAGGGAGGGGGGATAAGGTCCCTCTTTTTTTTTTTTTCACTTCGAATCGAATTCGAAACCGGCATGCCACTACTAGATGCTTCTGATCAATAGAACAAGAAGAGGAGCCAAAAATCAAAACCACCAAAAGTAACGACTACCAAGATACGCATAGTGATTCAATCTTTTGATCACCCATTTTTGGAAAACCATTTTTTGGGGCTTCCGCCTTACACATGGAAGATTGGAATGCCTGAATCACAAGTATTATATACTGTGTTACGATCACCTCATATTGATAAAAAGTCCAGAGAATCAATTTACAACTCAAAATAGCAGGCAAAAGGGCACTAAAAAATACCAAAAAAAATTTTATACAACGCGCACTTTAATATCAATTTTCTTTTAGATTACTTAAGTGCTAATTTAAAAAAAAAAAAAATTATTACTCAATTACCAACTCCGATTTCAATCGCTGAAAATTTTGACGTGATCATATTTTATTAATTTCTCATATTGACATAGCTCACTAGGATGCCTAGTCAACATATGCCCCTAAATGACGTTGTCTACATTGTTTGCCCTAAAATATAAACCCTAAATTGCAAATTGAAAAAAATTCCCCAATTTGAAATCCTAACGACCAATTCAACCTAAAATTGAAACCCTAATTGGTTTGCCCTAAAACTAACAGCTCAATCTCCCAAATGGATGTTGGGGAGGCTCTAAACACATTGAATGAGTTGCTTAAACGAGTGTGGGCCATTTTGAGCTTTCCCAACCGAGAAGGAGATCGAAATGGAGCAATGGCAACTGTAATGAGAATCCATGTAGACGGGCGATGTTTTGTGACCGTCAATTATTCAATCGGTAAACGGGTCCTTGTGGCATCATCACTGACGATTTGAAGCCAATGAAGGAGTATCGAACAAGTTGAAGTACTTCAAGCTTCTCGGGCAAGAGACAACACAAAACATAGCTGCTCCTCTGTTGCTCTAGGATGACGAATGGCAACGGTTGGTAGTGGATTTGGTGGCTTGAAAGCAGTGAGGAAAGTTGTCATTGGTGGTTGATGCCAATGAACGAGCTTCGAGTGAACTCCAAACTCTTCAAGCCTTCTTTGTTGGAAAACAAAGCAGAATCAAGACAAACTAACCACGGCTTTGCCAGTGACCAGCAAGGTTGGTGAACAACAAGCGGCTTCAATCTATGGCTGACTTGAGATATTGGCGATTGATTAATATGATGGCCACCTAGGTGGCTTCCCAGGATCGATGTAGCTAGAAGACCGAACATGTAGGAGGAGAATACAAAGGTTTGTGTACCTGATTTGGAATCCATCGTTCTTTATGCGGAATAATGACGATCCAATGCTCAAACGATGAGCTGACGCTCAGGTTCTTCTCCTCTAGGACCCTTGGTTCCTGGCTCGATGAGACCACCACTTACGGTTTACCTTATGTGAGGTGAGAGAGTTTCTGGAAGAATGAGAGCTAAAGGAAGGTAGCTCTATTTATAGAGTTTTGGACAGGTCCTCTTATCACGAGCCGAGCCTAACTCGGCCCACACAATGCTAGGCCCATATTCGACCATTAAGAAAACCTTATGCCTTACCTTATGAAACAAACCCCGTAAAACGGTAATTACAATCTAAATTAATGTAGCCCATATAAAGAAAACTCTTATATTTTCCCACTTGGGCTATATTAATTAAGATTGTACTTTATGTGCACACCTTTATGTTGGTCTAGTGGCAATCCTTAATAGTCAATCATATCCCATAAAGTCTCTAACACCGAATTATGGCGGTAACTGCATGTATTCATACAAAACCTTCCATGGTCACGAATGCTTTCAACTTTATTGATATGGATTCAATATGGTTGTGTGGCAAATGGATAACACCTCAGAAAGAGCAATACCTTAGGTGTTATTTCCCTTGTCAGTCATTATTCTCTTATCTTAAGTATCACAAAAAACCAAATGTGCCACTAGAGAATATCTTTATGGTCCTAATGAACTCATATATGTCTTATCTTTACGGTTAACCTTTCTTTATATGTAATCAAGACATGTGTTCAAGGCTGATAACTAGATGCCCCAGTCTTCACTCAAGGCTTACACAATACCTTGAGATTTTCATTACATATAATCAATTCAATATGGTGACTATACATTCATGAACACTTTATTGAATGTGTAACATATATAAGCTTTATTAGAGCAAAATCAAAACAGCTCCCACTAAATAACAACATCCAATGATACTCCTTAGCCCTTGTTCACGACACATCGTTCAAGTATATAAGGGTGAAAATCTTTAATTAGTGGGTCTACAACCACATCATTTGTGAAAATATGCTCTACTGTAGTGTCACAATTCTATATTGTTTCTTTATGGTCAGAAACCTGACCATCATATATCTAGACCCCTTGAGACCCTTTTTGTTGTTAACAAACAACACTAAAGAGTTATTGTCTTGATACAACCTATGGGTCTATTCATAATCTCCAATATGATTAACTCTTTAATGAAGTTTCGAAGTCAAATATCCTGAGTAATAGCTAAAAGGCATGTTATAAACTCTGTTTATATGATAAATGATAACATAGATTTCTGTTTATCGCTTTGTCATAACACTGCACCTTTTGCTAATACACTAGCATAAAGTGTATTCTTTAATGGATTTTTCAAAAATTTGAATAAGGACAATACCAGATATTCAATCTATCACCCCTAACAGCAGCAGCAACTCATGGCTTATTGAATATTTTCAAAATACAATCAACATATACAATCTGAGATAAATCTAACACATGCCAAGAACGATCTCTATAGATCTCAATGCCAAGGACAAAAGGTACTTGACTAGGATCTATCAAGTCAAAATTCATCGACAATATTTATTTTATCTTATGCAGTAATTCATTATTGCTATCACGAGTAAGTTATCACTTACATGGAATATGAGAAAACTAAATTTTCTTCCACTAACCTTGTAGTATATACATTGATCTACTCTATTCTCAGCAAAACTAAATGAAGTGATAATACTATAAAACTTCAAGCATCATTTGATCTACAGACTCTTTTAAGGCCATAAATAAGGGTTTTCAGTTTACACACAAGTTTACCTGAATCATCCACTGCAAAACCTTTGGGTTATACCATATAAACTTCTTTATCAAGGTATTCATTGAGAAACATAATTAGAATCATGTATCTAATGTAACTCCATAAAAAATGAGCTAGTGATACCATATTCACTCTTAAACAGTCTTTAGAAAAGATTAAACTTCTATTTGAGTGAAACCTCTTATTAGTAATTTGAGTTTAAACTTCTCAATGTTTCCCTTGAAATTTCTCTTGTTTCCCTTGAAATTTCTCTTAGTCTCATATACCCATTTACAGCAAATGAACTTGTGACCCTCAACCAATTCAATAGGTTCCCAAACACTATTACGTTTTAAATTGCATCTTATCTTTCATCATATCCAACCACAAATCAGACTGAGGACAAGAAACATCATTTACATATATAAGTCATTAGATCGACCACGTAGCAAATATCATAATCATGCTCTTACAATAGACTATATAGCACGGTGGTATAACTGAACATCTTTCAGTAATAGATCTCTTGAGTGAAGCTATTATAATTTTATCTTGCACTTGAGATGCTTGAAAAAACTTCATCAGAAATCGTATCAATAACAATATCCTGAACCTTACAAGCTTAATATGTGGTGTAAAAGACTCCACAATTATCTGTATAGAGAAAGATAAAAACACAATGGTCCCCACTATACCATTATCTTTAATAGTCTAAGAGCAAGTATTCTCTGCTTTTTCGTCGAACTCTAGAGACTTCACTGTCTGTGATTCCACATTTCTTATGCCTTTATTAGGATAATAAAACCTGATATCCCTTCAAATGATCTAGGTATGATACCGAGTGGTTCTGGATTCCAACTTATTTAATATTGGATTATATAACCAAACTTCTGCAGGACGCTCTAAACCTTAAGATGATTCGAGTCAAGTTTACGTCCGATCCACAACTCAAAAGGGAGCCAATGGAACATCTTTGGTAGTAACACGATTCAATGCATATTGGGTTGTTTTGCCCCATAGAAAACTTGATAAATTAGTCCTAGTAATCATACTCATTGTCATGTTTATCATGGTAGAATTACGCCTTTTGGCCACACTAATTTATTCCAAGATTTTTTAATATAGTAAACTAAGTTACCATTCTAGAATCTTTCTAAGTATTTAACAAATGGTCCTTTAAGCTATCCAGCATTGCCATAATCAAAACACTCACCACTACGGTCATATCTGACAATCTTTAAAACTCATCTCAACTATTCCTTGACCTTAATACGAAAGAATTTGAATAAATCCAAAGATTCAAACTTGTCTTTAATCAAGAGAAAATAGTCGTTAATATTTCTATACATCTTTTACCATATATGGTCACCAATATCAATGTTAATGACCTCTAACAAGTTAGGACTTCAGACTGCAGTTTTCCTCTTTATCTTAATCATCTTGCTTCTACAATAGTCTATTCTTCAAGCAAATCTTTATTGGAAACAACATTTTTAACTGTAAAACAACATACATATCCTTGAAAGATGAACACAATTGGTACAATTCATTTGACCCATTATAGCACCCAACTTCATTTGACTTATAAAACATTGAAACAACATTTTTCTTTATCTCAAAAGATAGCCGTACACTTTTAGACATGATACGGAAACTAGTTTTTGTCTAAAGAAAGGTACATAAAATGTGTTTTTCAACGTCAAATGCTAACCAGTATCCATAGTCAAAATAACATCTCCCATTAAAATGACGTTAAAAGTTGTTTCCAGTTATGAGTTATGATTTATTTTAATTTGGCTTCCTTAGATTTATGAATCACTTTGTAGTAAACAAAATAATTTGTTGTACCACTATCTAGCTACCAAGAACCAGATGAGGCTTTTGATAGGAATTGAATTCATAAATGAATGCCAATGAATCATCAATTCTAGACTCACGCTTGGACAATCAAACCTTATATCAGTACAATATCTTTATGTGTCATTTCTTCCTACAATAGTAGTAAATGACACAATTTCTTTCCAAATGCGTTACCTTAAGATCATATTGTCAGAATTATAGGTAGGTTTATGAATACCCTTATGAGTATAATTCTGGACTTCAAATCTACCATCCTTAGGACGTAATCCTTAACCTCATAAGAACCATCACACCTTATGTTGAAGAGTCCTTGCATTTATACCAATCTCGGTAATAGACAAGACACAATTTCAAGTCACTAGGGCTTTTTTCATCCTTTCAGCAGAAAATCCTCATCACTACTTAAAATTTGACCAATAGGAACCTTAATGACAATGGAGTTCCCACAACTATAACAAGCAACATATGTAATTAATATCATGTGAGTATTGTGTAACTTGAAAACCTTATAAGTATACATCCTGAGAGTTACACGCATCATCATATAAACACATTTGAGCAGAATACATGACATACAATTGCATACTCTCTACATGACAACGGTCATGAGAATATATTTTGACCTTTCACAAATTCACCACCTTTGGGTGTATGAACCACTAGGGTCAGTCACTCCTCAATCATATGCTGTATATGCATCTCTCCATGAACTAACACACAATTACCTCCTTTGGGAGTATAAACATGTATCAGGATATGAGACATCCCATTACGATATAAAATCGATGTTTCTCAAATCCAATCAAGTGTGCCACTTTGGCGGTCACAACCCAACTGAATATTTAAAATTCTCTCATATCAAGGATATGATTTTATGACTCACATTCACCTTTCACATGTGATTTTAGACTTGATGACAAAGGCAATTCGTCTCTAAAATCACACGTCATGCCAATCACATTAATTCAATTATTAATACATAGTGAACCTTATACATATTATCAATGAATCAATGCTCTACACATTCCTTATGTGATAATATACATGTGAGCTCACAATGTATTTCCAAAATCATAGAGAAATAAAAAAAATACCCGAAAAATCATGTACTATAGGGTTTCACATGCATTTTCACATTCATAAAATGATCAAACATATAAAATAAACATATCATAGTCTAGAAAACACTCATACAAGCACAAAGGTCCAAGCCACGCGCTGATCCGAAATTGTATGCGCCCTCACATGCCGCTGGAAAGTGCAGCATGTGAGGCCCATGCACTTGCGCTCTATATCTGGACTAAACCGGTCCGAAGTCGGTCCAACTAGTTAACGAATCGAACCAATCAATGGTCCGACTGGCCAAGAGATCGACCGGCCGATGGTCAACACGGATCGGGTCAAACAGGTCCACCCAGGTCGGGTCGACCCCATCGACATCAGGTCGGATCGTCAGTGATGTCATCGATGACGTCACATGTCATGTGGTGATTGCACGTAAGGTGGCTCACACGACATCACAGATGACGTCATCTTCGGACACCTGTCAGTGGGATGACGTCATCATCGCAAAGCTGTCCACGGTGAGTCAGCGGAATGACGTGACGATGATGTCATCACCGCTAAGGCGGTTCACGCACTAGCGTGTGTGCCGGACTGTGCGGTGGTGCATGGCATCGCCTCTGAGCTTCGCCTCGGCACGTGCGGCCGTTTCCAACCTCGTCTCGATGCGTACAAGCTATAAAAATGCTCGTATTGATTCGTAGAATATATATATGTGATCAAAATTCATTTTCACCGAACCAAAATTCACGAAAACAGGCGAAACAGTTCAAGGGCAAGTGAAATCCGAACTTCTCATCGCCAGCACATTTGGCATTCGCCAGAGGTGTGCCACCCACCGAAACGCTCGGCTCAACGAGAAGAGTGCAAATATGTTTTCAAAATCAAGTTTCAATGGGCAAAATTTTTGAAAACAAGCTAGAAGCTATAGGTTGGGTTCTAGGCTACGAGACTCTGATACCAAATGATGGCCACCTAGGCGGCTTCTCAAGATTGATGTAGCTAGAAGACCAAACATGTAGCAGGAGAATACAAAGGTTTGTGTGCCTGATTTGGAATCCATTGTTCTTTATGCAGAATGACGATGATCCAATGCTCAAACGACAAGCTGATGCTCAGGTTCTCCTCCTTTATGACCCTTGGTTCCTAACTTGATGAGACCGCCACTCACGGTTTACCTTATGTGAGGTAAGAGAGTTTCTGGAAGAATGAGAGCTAGATGAGGGACCTTAGTGCTATTTATAGAGTTTTGGACGGGTCCTCTCATTACAGGCTGGGCCCAACTCGGCCCACATAATGCCAAACCCATATTCGACCATTAAGAAAACCTTATGCATTACCTTATGAGACTAACCCCATAAAACGGTAATTATAATCTAAATTAATGTAGCTCATATAAAGAAACCTCTTACATAATAGTGGCCGCCTATGTCTTTGCTCATGCTCGGTTGGGTGATGCCTTTGAGGAAATGGCCAATGTGACATGGTGATTGATGGTGGCTATGCATCGGACGATGATGGCTGTGTGTGGGTTGGCAATGGTTGCGAGTTTTTTTCTCTATGACAGGGCAGTGATGGATGGCGGGTAGTGGTGTCCTTTGGTGGCAAGCTAGTGATGGTAACAGTGAGTTTCCAACAATAGCATTTTTTTTCTTGGGAGTTGGGAGTAGTGCAACGTTGTTTTGGATTGGTTTTTTAAAAGAAATACCAACTTATATTAAATTTTAATTGAAAAGCCCAAAACTTCTTGTTAAAGGCACCCAATTATCATTTCTATTTTCCAATTTGGTACTTAAATGAGCCAACAAAAGACTTTTGACACTTTTATTGTCCTTATGCCCAAAGAAGCATACACACTAATTGAACCTATGCTTTTAATTCTATGCAAAGGCAATCCCATCATAATAATTTGAAAGTGGTTTATTCAAATTTGAATAATATGACCATTAAAATTTCCAGTTCTATAGGTTTCGTTTCCTTTGTTGCAAAGACAAAGCTCCTCCTCTTGACCATGAAACCGAATGTTTATTGTGAAACTAAATGGGCATCTTGAATTACAGATTTCAATTGCAAATTGCTCTCACTTATAACCGTGCTTTCTTTGTAGCATCAAATGTGCCAAGATTTAGGGATGTGCAAAAGAATTGAGACGAACTAGGCCGAACTAGTCGTTTCTAGGCAATTCCAATGGGAATCGGTCTGATTCCTAGTTCTACGTGTGGTGATAGAAAATGAAGTATTTGGGGGGAATTATATTTTGTATTGCTATATATTAACTGTACATGTACACTGCTCTATTTATAATGTTAGAAAGAAAAGTTTATGATAGCAAAAAATGTACACCACTACATTTGCCCATTTTACCAAGCCAATCACAAGTTAACTGAATCAATTAACTCATAATCAAAATCAGTATCTCCTATGATATTAAAGCATAGTTTCAACACTCCCTCTCAAGTTGGTGGCCCGTATATGTCAAGGATACCTAGCTTGCTTAGTAGGTATATATGTTGTCCTTTGCATAATGGCTTGATAAAAATGTCTATAGCTTGCTCTATAGTTCCAATTCCCCTTACTATGATGATCCCTTCTCGAATATTGTCTTGAATGAAATGACAACCAATCTCTATATGCTTGATCCTTTCAAGAAAGATTAGGTTTGCCACTAATTTGAGTGACGTATTATTGTCACAAAATAATTCTCTAGGTCCATCGATTTGTACTCTAAGGTTTGAGAATAGTCCCCATATCCAAACTATTTCATAAATAGTCTTTGTCATGGCTCGATATTACAATTCTATTGACGATAGTTATACGGTTGACTACTTCTTTATTTTCTACAAAACAAGCGAATAACTTCATACAAAAACTAGTAGTGGACTTTCTTGTCATTGGACAAATAGCATAATTAATATCATAGTAGGCTATCATTTTCATGTTGCAATCATGAGACAGAAAAATACCAAGTCTTGGGCATCCCTTCAAGTACTTTACAACCTTCAATGCTACATTCATATGAGATTGCTTTGGGTTGTGCATGAATTGACTAAGTATCAATACTACATAACATATATCATGTCTTGTCATGGTGAGATAAATTAATTTCTCAACAAGTCATTGATATCCCGATGGGTCTTTAAGCAATAGATCTATGATAGATGAAGATGAGCTCAAATAATATTTGTGTGTTGTCAGCTTCACATTCTATTCTACTAGTATAACGACCGATTTACAACTTGACAATCCCGCTTCTAAAACTATCTCCAAGATGATTTTTCGTTGGTTGAGGCAAATCCCATTATCTGATTGAGCTATTTCAATGCCAAGAAAAATGTTTGGGATGCCCCAAGTCCTTGATGTGAAAAGCAAAATGTAGATATTTCTTGAATTTTGTACTAACAGACTTATTATTACTCATGACAAGAATATCGTCAACATGTATTAATAAATAAATTGATGAAGTACCTTCAATCCATGTGAACAATGCGTGATCATGCTTGGAATGCTAGAATCCTACACCGGTTAATGTAGTAGTGAACTTGGCATATCATTGTCTAAAAGCTTATTTAAGCCCATAGAGGGATTTATGGAGACGAAATACACAAGGCTCCCCATGTCTGTGTAAACCCTATGATAGTTCCATATCAATTTCTTCAACCAGGTCCCCATGTCGGAAGGCATTGTGGGCATCCATTTGATGTAGTGGCCAATTGCAAATGGCAGCAATAGACAAAGAAAAGCGAACAATAATTTCCTTAGCCATGAGTGAAATGATCTCATGATAATCAAAACCTTCCCATAGTGTGAATCCCTTTGCAACTAAGCGAGTCTTGTATCTTTCAATGGAACCATTTATCTTGAATGTAATTTTGTAAACCCATTGATAGCCAATGGGCTTATGATGTGGGGGTAGTGGAACAATATCTCAAGTATGGTTTTTAGAGAGAGTCTTCAATTCGGCCTCCATAGTATGTTGCCATCTAGGGTCACATGTCACCTCATTATAAGAAGCCGGTCCCTATTCTTCGAAAATTCAACTAATGCAACACATGCTCTAGTGATAGCCGACTAAATTAAACATATGATGATATAGGATATTGGGTACTTGGAGAATCCTATGTAGGGCATATGTAGTCTTTTGTCCATGTGAGGGGTTGGATATGATGATCAGAACGTCAAGGTTGCTAAACTCTTGTCTCTTCAGGGACTATAGGGGATGACTCATGATGAATTTGTGGTGAAGAAGTCACTAGAGAGCCGATGATTCAACTGGTTAGTGTAATGAGTCTGTTGTGACTGGTATAGGCTACTTAGGTGTAATGAGTACGTATTGAGGTTTTATAGATAAGTCCTCTTCTAACAAAAAAGGATGATGATCAGATGCTAGATAGATGATGAAGATTTTGTCTCTTAAAATGGAAAAGTGTCTTCCTAAAAGATAATGTCTTTACTCACAAAGAAATGCCATGTAGAAATCTTCATAACTCTATAATCTTTTTGTAGAGGAGGGTATCCCACAAAAACACACAGAATGGCATGGGGGTCCATTTTATTCCGAGGGCCCATAATTGTTGCATAACATAAATAGCCAAATACTCTAAGATGATTAGTCCGTGAATACTTTCAATAAAGCAACTCAAAAGGAGTTCACTTGTCGAGAATCCAAGTTGGTGTGCGATTAATCAAATAGGCTATAGTCACCACACAATCTCCCAAAAAAACTTTCAAAAATCGAAGGTTGAGATTTAAGAGATCAAACTACTTCCGAAAGATGTTGATGTTTCCATTCAATAACTTCATTTTGTTGGGAAGTGTAAGTGCAAGACCTCTCGTGGAGTGTTCCTTGAGAGGATAGGAAAGAGGCACATTCCACACTAAAGAACTCACATCCATTATTTGTACGAATTTGTTGGATAAATTTGTTGAATTGATTTTGATGAGAGAGGGGAATTTTGACAAATTGGGAAACGTTTGGCCCTTGGATTGTATAAGAAAAACCCAAGTGGTGTGAGTATAATCATCATGGTGAGGAAAAAACATGAGTCATCATGATTTGGAGTGTGATAAGGGCCCTAGATATTAATAAGAAGTAAGGAGAAGGCATTGGTGGCTAGAGATGTGCAGATTGGAAAGTGTGTCCAAAATTGTTTTGCTAAAGGAAAATTGTACATTTAGAATAAGGGAAACGTGCACTATGACCCAAGTATTGATTAGAAATAGATTTTTATTACTAGTAATGGCATTACAAGAAATATTTTTATCCAATAAATCAAGGGAAATTTGTCCAAAAATATAGCCGTTGTGTAATACTACCCAAGCTCATTAGTCTGCTAGTCAAAAAGTCCTAAAAGAAGCAATTGTTGGAATTGAATATGGCACGACAAGAATTATTTTTGCAAGCTTTTGAGACGAATAAGAGATTGAACTCAAAATCAAGGATGTATAGGGCATTTTTTAGGATAATATTAGAATCAAGATGAACAGTGCCAATTTTGGTGACATGAGTGTTGTTTCCATTTGGAAGACATCTTGAATATAAGCGTGGATTCTTCTGATATTAGATAATAATTGTTCAATTATGCGGTTACTAGCACCCGAATTAATTATTCATGCATCAACTAATATTGAGTTCGACTTGCAAATAAAATCACATGAAAAGCTTGCAATCTTGGCATTTGTTGTTAATTGACCCAGAGCTTTCATAGTATTCTAGTATTGATCTTGGGTAATTGGTTGGTGCGCCCCATCGATCCACTGTGTTGAAATCTAATAAAGAGAAAATTCTTTTTCTTTTTTGTCCTTATCACCCGATTTTTCATGTAGTCTCCATCATGTATCAATGACATGATGCAGACATTTATAATATTCACAATATTTACCTGACTTTTTGAATTTTGCCTACTTGATTTATGTGATGATGTGGCACCTTGTGGGCCATTAGATGGCCTATACACTAGTGCCAACATAGCTTGATAATTGCTGTTGGATTCGGGTGGGTGAAAAGATGAATGATAGCCATCGATCTCCTTTGATAGCTATCACCATTGGATTTGGGCGGATATATGGGTGAACTATGATCGTTAGATGATCTCATTTGATTGTGGTCATCCATTTGAAGCTCTTTAGGTTTTTTTTTTTTTTTTTGCTCCTTCGTTCTTCACAATTGTAGCTCACCCGATACTCCCAAAGCCCACAATGCCTCCAAGCGCTCCATGGATGCCATGCAGTAGCTTGGCTAGGCTAGAACCCAATGAGGAGGGCAACACGTTCAACTATCCTTGCGAGTTCGATCGTGTCTAGTTGCTGGCTTTCCTCTTGGATGGCTAGTTGGAAGATCTAGTTGAGTGTTAGCATTGGCTCCGTCACCAAGATCCGTGATTGAAAAGGTGAGTATGTCTCATTAAGTATTAGTAAGAACTAAGTCGCTTTCTCCCTTTCCTTCATTGCTCAGTTTTGACGAAGTGTCACCTCAGGTCCCTCAAGCTATTCTTGGGCTGCCTTGAGCACGTTCCACAGAGCCGAGAGTTGATTGAAGCAAGCGATAACCGAGAAGTTCTCTTGCTTCAATTCCGAGAGGGTCTAAGTGATTGTGAATAGCTTAGTGTAAGCAAGCCGCCCATACATCTCGTGGACATTATCCTAGATCATCTTCAAGTCCTTGGTCAATGGAAGTCCAGCCGCGACGTCCAAAGAGGCAATTCTACCAAGTGCGAACCAATTGGGTGCACTTCTACCAATGCCGTTGGAGACACTTGTCAATTGGGTAAAGAATAGCTTCATTAAGGAAGTCATCATTGTCTTTGGTGACAAGGGCTCACTAGAAGTCTCAAGCCCAAGCATTATAGTTGTCCGATCTGATAAGCTGTGGGTTGATAATTTGCAGCTTTGGTCCATTGGTCGGCAACTTGTGGAGTAAGTCACCGAGCTTCGGGCTCTAGCAGCCGTCGCTTGTTAGAAATGCATGAGGTAGGTATTCGAGTTGGATGACTAGGTAAGGATTCATCCCTAGACTCGGCGGGATGGATCCAAGTCTATGACCTGGTGCTATCCAACTTGATCCACCATTCGGCCAATCTCCTATGGAAGTGAATGTGGCTTACCTTCATCAAGTCAAGTTCCAAGGCTCAGACTGTTCTTCTCTCTAAATGGGCCATGTTAGGCCCATGTGTAACTTGGCCCGGTGACCAATTGGCCTTGAACTAGATACCAATTGACATGGGGCCATGGGATCGAGCCAAGGACTTGAACTAGAATAGGTGCAAATTGCTAGGTTGACGAACATTGTTCTTCAATTTGATCAACTTCATTTGAACCTTGGTGATGGGTGGGATCATTAACTTCTTGAGGGAAGTTGAGAGTTTCCTCCATTGAAGGCTTGGCATCATTGGTGTTTTTTGCCATGATATCGAAAAAAGGCCTTGAATTCCTACTTGGTGGCTGGCTTGTATTCTAGGAATGGGATTGCAACAACTAGTCAAAAAAGAATTGGAGGCAATTCAAAGATTGCATAAGCTAGGCCAAGATGGAAGGCTTTGCTACTATGACAAAAATGAAGAGTATTTGGGAGGAATTGTATAATGTATCACTACGTATTATTGTATATGTACATTGCTCTATTTGAATTGTATTATGTATTGCTATGTATTTTTGTACATGTAAACTACTCTGTTTATAATGCTAGAAAGAAAAGTGTAAGATAGGAAAAAATATACATGATTACATTTGCCCATTTTACCAAGCCAATCACGGGTTAAGTGAATTAATTATCGATTAACTGAATCAATTAACTTGTAATCAAAATCAATATCTCTTATGATATCAAAGAATTTTCCAAGAGGAACCGCCCAACTAGACCATCCGAACGGAATCAGTACACACACTCACACATATTAATTTTTATGTTTTCATAATCAAAACCCTAAGCTGAGCTCTTGGTCTCAACTCTCTTGCCTCACCCTGCTCTTGGTTGCCTCTCAGTTGAGCTCTCATCTCTAGCTACGATTCATGGCATCGCAATCGTGGCCTCGCCTCCGACCCTCTCTTGCTGTATGTGTTCTTGTTATATGTTGATTTGCTAGTTTCGAAGACAGTTATGATTTTCTAGTTTTGCCAAATAGCAGTAGGCAACATTCTCTTTTCTCCTAGGGTTTTGAAATTTGTTTGGAGAGTCGAGAAAATAGATGACTGTATACATGAGAGGAAGTTCCACTATTCCAAGTACACCCGTTCTATGGAACTACTTGGAAATTAGGAGCAAGTAAAGCTGTACGTGAGAGGAAGTTCCGCATTCCAGTATGATCACTAAGTGGATCCACAGAATCAGTGGGCAATTTTCGAATCCCATTTTATAGAATCGTACCAAGCAATCTTGACCTTGGTAGAACCAATCGCTTCTACCAAGAGTGAGAGCCAAACTATCTTGGAGGTATAAAAGTGAAATTCATAGGATTAATAGAAAAGTCCTGACCAAATTAATATACAAAACCAAGACATGAAAAAGAAAAGGACAAGTGAGATTCATAGGATTATTAGGAAAGTTTGACACACCGCGTGTTCTTGTCATCTGCTAATTTTCTAGTTTCGAAGTCAATTATGATTTTCTTGTTTTGCCAAAAAAACTGGTAGGCAAAGTTGTCATTTCTCCTAGGGTTTTGAAATTTGTTTGAAGAGTCGAGAAAATAGATGGCCTGAGTACTCTTTTTAGAACTATGCCTATTGTCTATGCAAGTGATTGTATAGCTATACATGAGAAGAAGTTCCACAATTTCAAGCCGGTTTTATGGACCCACTCAAAAATTAGGAGCCGGTAATGCTGTACATGAGAAGAAGTTCCACATTTCGGTCTAACTCCTAGGTGGATCCATAGACCAGCGGGCGGTTTTTGGATCCCATTTTATGGAACCGTAGTGGTCGATTCCCACCATGATGGAATCATTCTCTCATTCTCTTCCACCAAAAATGAGAACCAAACTATCTCAGAGGTATAAAAGTGAGATTCATAGGATTAATAGAAAATTTGTGACCAAATTAATATACAAAACGAAGACATGAAAAGATAAAGGACAAAAAGGTTGATTTATTGTTTAATTAAAAATGCGGTGAGCGTGGATCGAACACGCGACCTTCAGATCTTCAGTCTGACGCTCTCCCAACTGAGCTATCCCCGCCGCATGTTAAGTCCGGTCAACTTAATCTATTTCTTTTAACATCTTTGAACCACGCCTTGCTCCATATCAGGTTTTTCAGTTGAATGCGTCTTGCTTCGACTTGCAAGTAGAAATTACGATTTGGAACATCCTTTCTTTTTTTTTTTTTTCTGCCTTGACTTAGAAAATGAAAAGGCCCAAGAGCAGAAATTGGACTTTTCATTGCAAGTAAACAAACATTCATAGCCTGGAGAAAGAAGATACAGTAGTGTTTTCACCAAACAATGACCGAGTCGTCAATATGAGTGGACACGAGATTAAAGCATAAGATATTGTCGAGCATGTGACCCATTATTGACGATCCAAAAAATCAACATCAATATTGGCATATATCAATAATCATTGTTGATCGGTAGTCAATATATGATAACATATGGCTAACAATGTTCGACAAATTTATCGATTAATGGGCTTGGCAAACTGTCAGGGTACCAAGAGGAAGTTGAGTTCATGAAGATTATCAAGTTGCGGTTAGAAGTTTGAAATTACATAAAAGCGAAATGATTAGGAATGTCAAATAACAAGCACATGTTTTCAACGGAATAACTAGTTGAGGATAAGGTCATAGCATCATGAGAAGGCGTGGGCACAAGGCTTTCGAAGATGGAGGAATATGGATATAACCACTGAAAACTGCTTGGAGGTAGTTATGGCACAACCACTATAAATATTATTACTGATTAGCGACTGAAAATCCCTGCACAAATCAAACAAATTTGTATCCTCCAGTCATCTTTACTTTCCTATAGTACTTTTATTTTGTAGATTCACGTTGTCACTTAAATTCTAGCATGTATGTTTATTTTGGCGGTCTTTGGCTTTGTCGTTAATTGAATTCGGATAGAGTTTGTTTATGTTTGGTTTGTTTGTAATTGCTGTACTTCCCAAGCCTTATCATCAATTAAATTCTGGCACAGTTTGTATTTGCGTAATCTGGTTCAAAGAAAAGTTGTTCATTTCCTTATTTGCTTGTATGTTTGTTATCCAGAGTCACCACAAAACCTGACTCCTCTAACTAAAAGCTAAAGGATGATTTTCGGTGAAAAATATTATCTTGAGAGACATTTTGGCGAAATGGATGGGGTGTGAGAAGACTTTGATCCAGTTTTCAGCTGGAACAAGGTACTAAATACGTATTCTATCGCCACTTTGCCTTCCCGCATAGACATCATGAACTCTTGATTCTTGGCAAATCATTGAGGTTGGTTAATGCATGCAAGATTATCGAGTACGGACTGATATTGTCTTGCGCCATTAGAAAGTTGCATCGCAAAAGTTCTTGCTAGCACACCGAGTAATTTCTACGTTCCATCACGAGTTACAATCAATACTGTCATGCCCTTGGTCAGGTTTACTGGCAAGAGAAGGTGTTAGACAAGGAGACTGATTTATCTTCCTTCTGTTATGGTCGTGCAAGTCCTTTTCCGAATCGCTTGATGGTGCCACTGTCAACGCAAGAATCGCTTGTCATGTTCTATTTCGCCACGACTCCTTTGTACTTTGCAGATGATCTTGGGAGCTTTTCTATTAGGGGTGCTTTCGATGTGTTTCATCGCAACGGCAAAACTTCCCGTTAAGTATATCGGGGTTGCCTTCAGTTTCAAAGAATGCTTCAGGCAAACATTGCAAATGACTCGTTTATCATATCACTGCTTTAGTATCTTGTCGGACTTCCAAACATCAACTTTCACAAGTAGACTCCATTGCCTGATCTACAGCCTCACATAAGTAGAGCAGGATAAATGTCTTAAAGTCCTAAACCGATTGTATTGTGACCAATTCAATTTTAAATCTTTCAATTGTAATAATTTAGTCATAATCCTTTTGACGATTTGCTAATTTAATCTCAAACCTTTTAATTATGTCAATTTAATCCTAAGCATTTTGAAATTTTGCCGCATGCTATTTGGATAATTTGCTAGAAAAACTACATTTTTTTTTTTGGTCAAAAACAGGATTTTGCATTCATTCATTATACTGTACGAGCCTTACAAGTCAATGATGGGTAAAATTCTGAAACGAGAATTTCCAAGAGGGAGGGGGGCGGATAATTTACCCAGTTTGCAGGAAGCGTTTTGGACTGGTGTGAGTGTGCGAGCCAATCTGCAGCTCGGTTTGCTTCACGCAAGCTGTGCTCGACCCTTACTTCTATGCCCCTGTACAATTTAATAAGGTGAAGCTCTTCTTTACACTGTTCAATTATTTCTTTTAAGTCCCAGGAGGATTCGGCTCGGCCCATCACAGCATCCACCGTGTTTGAACTGTCACTTTCAACTATCCATCCGCTGCTTTGGACGAAGCCTTGTCCCACGTGCGTAGCTTCACTTCGGTTCAAGAACTTCAGCCCCTGCAACAGAGCTAGGGCTTCTGCGTGCTAGGGAGAGAGCGCCCGGATCTGCACCGCGAAGCCATCGGCCACCGTCCCCGATGAGTCACGCAGTATACCAACAGCCGAGCCTGAGAAATCGCCCGGAGACCACGAGGCATCGACGTTTAGCTTTAGCTTTTCTTGTTCCAACAGCTTCCATCTGATGAGTAGGTGCCGATTAGTGGGTTTTTGCCCTTTCTTGGTCTGCCATATGCTAAAGTTTACTTGCTGCGCTAGTGCCAGATCTACCGTGGCTGTCGGTTGTGGGGGCTTACCTCGGAAGATCGAATCATTGCGTGATTTCCAGATGTTCCATAGCACAGCAGCAATTTGTTCTTTTTTGGGTAAGATGTCGCTTCTTTCAAAAACTTCCAGTAGCCACTTATCAAATCTTGTTATGTTGCTTGGTTCGCTGTTGATATGGAGTCAAGGGTCTGTCTAGATTTTTTTGGTCCATTTGCAAAGAAGGAATAGATGTTATGTTGTCTCCATGTGTTTGGCACAGAGTGTACAATAGGGGTTGGGTAGCATTTTCCTTTTGTACATATTCTCCCTTGTTGGTATGGCATCTTGACATAGGCTCCAAAGGAAAGTTCTCAATTTTGGGGGAATTGCTAAGCTCCATATCCTAGTCCAGAGGGATCTTGGTGGCTTGAAAGAACAAGTTGCTCTGTTTTGTTCTGTTTTTGTGGCATTTGAATGGTTCATGTTGTACCCATTCTTTACAGTGTATGTCCCTGATTTATTACCGATCCAAACTAAACAGTCTTCTTTTGGAGTCGGGCTAATGGGTGTCGCAAGTATCTCGTTTGCTACTTGTTCTTCAAATAAACTCAGACTTAAATTTTCCTTCCATACCCACAATTCTTCATTTATGAGTTCTGCCACCATCACTGGTTCATTTTGGTTAACTGGGCCTCCAAGTACGCCAAACTTTAGCCATTTATCTTCTCTGATGTTGATAGATTTGCCATCCCCTACGGACCATTTAACCTCTGATTCTATGGCTTCTCTCCCCGTTAAAATGCTTTGCCATCCCCAAGACGGTCGCTGCCCTTTTCTTGCCTTCCACAAATTTCCATTTGGATAATAAATACCTTTCAATATTCTACTCCACAAAGCTGAGGGTGTTTTGGCTAGTCGCCAAGCTTGCTTGCCGAGCATTGCTCAGTTAAATTTCTCAAACCTTTGAACCCCAAACCTCCCTCGTCTTTTATGGTTTTCAGTGTTTCCCAATTCTTCCAATGCAAGCCCCTTTTTGAACCACTTTTTTGCCACCAAAAAGAAGCAATTCTCTTTTCTATAGCTTTGCAAATGGATATTAGCAATTTAAAACCGACATTGCATAGTGCGGGAGAGCTTGCACAACGCTTTTTATCAGAATTTCCTTTTCTGCTTTTGAGAGTAATTTTTCTTTCCATCCTTCTAGCTTCGAGTTTACTCTTGCTAGGATCCAAGCGAACATCTCCTTCTTGGATTGACCCCACTCTGTTGGTATGCCAAGATATTTTCCTGTTTTTTTTTTCTATTATTGGAACCTTGAGTTGCTGTGCTAGATTCCTTTTCAGAGATAATGGACAATTGCTGCTGAAACATACCCCTGATTTGTTTAAATTAACTACTTGGCCCGATGCAAAACAATACTAGTTTAGAATATTGGCTAGATTTTGACATTCCACAATAGTTCCGTTCAAGAAAAATATGGCATCATCAGCAAAGAGTAGATGAAATCGTGTAGGGCAGAACCTGTTTAGCTTTATTCCCTCAATGCTTCCATCTTTGAGGCCTTTGTTCATCATCCCAGTCAAAACATTTGCCATTATGATAAATAAATAAATATGGGGAGAGAGGGTCGCCTTGTCGGATTCCTCGTGAAGGGGTGAAATATGGAGTAGGCTCCTCATTTATCTTCACACTTAGGGACACCGTTGACACACATTGCATGATAAGGGATACCCACCGCTCACAGAAACCCATTTTCAGCATGCAATCCCTCAAAAAATCCCATTCGATTCTGTCATAGGCTTTATGCATATCCAGTTTCAATATCGCCTGGAACTTTTTCTTCCTTTTTGCTATTCTCAATTGATGCAAAACTTCCTGAACTATAAAATATTATCTTGAATTTGCCTCCCTTGGACAAAAGTACTCTGTTCAGGTTCTATAATCTCTGGAAGCCAAATCTTTAGTCTGTTTGCCATGACTTTTGAGATAATTTTGTAGCTGACATTGCACAGACTAATAGGTCTGAATTGACCTATATTTTCTGGGTTCTTAACTTTTGGTATCAAGGCAATATGCGTTCTATTAAGGAGGGGATCAAAGGAACCTGTTTCGAAGAAGTTGTGCACTAACTGGAACAAGTCCTGCTGAATGTTCTCCCAAGATTGTTGATAAAAAAGCCCATTTAGTCCATCAGGCCCCGGAGCTTTTAAAGGACCCAGCTGAAAAATCGCCTTTTTCACCTTTTCAATTGTGACGTTTGCCATCAGATTTTCATTTATTTCTTCCTTTACTGATCTAGAAAACTAATTTAGTATTGGCTGGTAGTTCCTAGGGCCCACCGACTTGTATAAGTTTCGGTAGAAAGACCCTATGTGTTGTTTAAGTGCCGCCGAGTCCCTGCACCAGCTGTGATCTTCCATTTGCAGCATTGTAATTCTGTTTCTTTGTCTCCTTTGTACTGTGGTGGCATGGAAGAACTTCGTGCTTTTATCTCCCCATTGCAACCAGTTGATGCGTGCTCTCATCCCCCAATATTTTTCCTCTTGTTTCCAAAGTTTTCTATCTCATCAATAACATGCTGTGCTTCTTGCTTGCTGAAATTTACAGAGTTCTTGTTTGTTATCTCTGTTAATTGTCTGTTTAGCTCCTTAATACGATGTGGTGCATTGGCAAATTTTTCCTTACTCCACTTAGCAAGCTCCATTGAGATATCGTTTACCTTCTTTGAGAAACTCGTCTGGCTTAGTGGCGTTTTGTTCCATGTTCTCTGTATGATCTCTCCACACTCCGGATCTTTTGACTAGTATGCTTCAAATCTGAAATCTCTCTTCTTTCTCTTGTTTTCAGGATTTAATACCAAGAGGAGAGGGCTATGGTTTGAGCCGATTGCTGGTAGAGCCTGTACTTCAGTAGCAGGGAAGGTAAGTCTCAATTCCAGTGTACATAAGACTCTATCTAAACGTTTTTTGACATGGGCTTCCCCCTCTCGGTTGTTGGACCAAGTGTAGGCGCAACCTTTACTGTCCATATCCATTAAGGAACACTCATTTAATAGATCTCGAAACGCTGCTATTATATGGTTATCAGCCTCTCTTTTCCCCACTTTCTCCCAAACGTATAATATTTCATTAAAGTCTCCCATGCATATCGACGGTAGAATATTTGAAGACTGGAACTCCTTTAACTTTTGCCATAGCTTTAGTCTCTCCCCAAAGTGCGTCAGTGCATGGAGGAAAGTTATCCTCATTTGATAGCCACTGTCTAGATCTCTGCATTCCACATCAATAAACTCTTTAGAGCTGTCATTTACCTTTAACACCACTTCTTCGCTCCATAAAACCGCTAAGCCTCCCGCAATTCCTTCCGAATTTTCTAAGAACAGATTTTGGAAATTCAGTCTCCTTTTTATACCCTCCACCATCGTTGCTTTGTTCTTTGTTTCCATTAAAAAGACTAGGTTGGGCCTTTCAAGAGCTACAAGAGCTCTTAGCTCCTAGAATGTCAGGGGATTGCCCAGCCCCTGACAATTCCAGCTTATGATTTTCATGTTGTCGTCGATGGCTTATTAGGGCTAGCCACCACAGCCCACTCATTGCCATCTTTGATCAGCTGAAGTGAAGTCTCCAAGAGCTCCGTATCATCAATCATCAAGGGAGTTTGTTCTGCTATGCATTTCTGTTTTTTCGCCCTCTATACTTCCATGCTTTTTTTGCTGCACTTCCCCACCCTCGATAGGATTTGCTTGTTTGCTTCGAAACAGATAATTTGTTTGCCATGAGTTGTAGTTTTCGTTGTTGTGTCTGCTGGTTTTTCTGGTGGTTCCCCCACTTCAGAGTGTTCTGCTCTCTTCTTGTTACGATTTGGACATGCTGTGTTGTCAGTTACAGCTCCGGCCATATGGTCCATTTCATAAGTTATAGGAGGGATTTCTAGTGCCGTTTCTTCTACAGTAAACTCATCTTCTAATTTGTCATAGAATGCGTTCCAATAGGGGCTATGATCTCGCACTTCCGTCTTTAGCCATGGTCCATATTTTCCAACTTTGTTTTTAGCCCAGGCAGTTTGTTCATATGGGATTTCTTCACAGTTTGTTGCATAGTGGCCTATTTTTCCACACGAATAGCAATAGTGGGGCAATCGTTCATATTTGAATTCCACCCATAGCTTCTTGTTTCCGATATCCAGAATAGCCCCTGATTTTAGAGGAGCTGATAGGTCCACTTCCACTCTCACTCTTCCACTTTTCTGTGGTCCACTTCCCTTTGAGTCAACCTGAATCTCCAGAACTTTGCCTACCTTTTTTGCTAAATCGTTGAAAACATCTTCTAATATCCACCCAGGGGGAATCCCTCCAATGCGCACCCAAAAGGCGCAGCAAGTATAATCATAACAGTGCTCTGGGATGTCAGGTTCACATTGTTTGAGAACTAGTAAGTTACTAGTGAAGGACCATGGCCCTGACTTCATTACTCTCTCTTTTTCCTCCTCCGACTGAAAAAGGAAAGAGAAAATACCTGGTTCCTTTTGTGTGCATATCACTGATTCTACTCTCCATGCTTTCTTCATAGTTTGACAAAACGCTGGGAAGTTGAGATTAGGTTTGGAATACAGCTTTCCGAAGAGGGTCTGATTACATTCTGCTCTTTTTTCAGGGGGAATATCTTTAGTCACTTCCACTATATCCTTCTCCGACCACAAATGACCCAGGCTTTTACATAAAGCTGCCAGACACAATTCATTCTCTTCTGCACCTTCCATTTTCCAGATCTACAGGTAATGAGTTTGACTGGGTTGGATTTACTAGGTGATTTTATGATAGACTGAAGGGAGCTTTGTGGTTGTAATTGCAGGTTTGACGAGAAGCTATGGTATTTCGCCCTCGATTTCAGCCTATTATCTCAGCAAGAAGAGAAAAGAGATTCAATGCGACACTCCGTAAAAAACAGAACCCCAAAACCGATCAAACAGGGCCAACTCCATTCCACGGGATCCAGCCGACACCCATCCCACTACAATAGAAACATACAGACCCGAAGTTCTCCATGAAGAAAAAAGGCAACATTCCACCGTTCAAAGAGGGCAAGCTACATTCCACAAGACCCCGCCTACACCCATTCGACTACCGAAGATTCAGACGGATCGGAAGACATCCAGAGAGAGAAATGGCGGCATCCCACCTTGTATTCGGCCAAAGCTGCAGGTCTTCAAGCCTTGATTGAAATCCCCGCAGGTAGGTGGCGGTCATGTTCCATTGCTCCGGGCTTCACGAATCTGCGAGTAAAGGCAGTATTGGGGGTTCGTGAGGATTACTGAGTGGGTTCATTGCTCCACCAGCAAGAATCGGGATTTTTGGTAAAGGGGAAGCTCCATGAGAGTTAGGGTTTCTACCGCCATAGGTAGGGGAGAGCTCTCAGAGGCGAGAGAGAATTTTTTGGCATGTGATGAAGCCATGCTAGAAAAACTACATTGGAAAATCGTCATTTATGACTAAATTGGCAAATTGTCCAAAAGTTTAGGAATAACTTTCACAATTAAAATGTTTATAACTAAATTGTCAAATCATCAAAAGATTTAAAACTACATTAACATATTTGAAAAGTTTATGATTGAATTAACTAACTTACGATAGATTTATGACTAAATCGACACATTAGAAATGTTTAAAACTGCATAGCTGCTAGATAATAGGTTTATAACTCTTTGGACAATATTCCATAAGAATAGCTCAATGAAGTGCTAATAATGCCCAAGGGATAAAATTAGTTGGAAGAGGGAGGCTTGGAGTTTCAATGATTGCATTTTTTAGATATTGCTCGTATCCTTATAGATCTCCGGCACATTACATCACAATCCGACTCGAATTCGCATTAGCCTCGATTGCTATCCACTACGAAGCTCATCTGATTTGGCTGCTGAACCTACTCGGATTAGCACATATACAAGGAAAGACTAGTTGCATCCTTTAAACCTTTCGTCGAAACCGTTATTGCCCCAGGCAGTGGCTGCACCTTTTCAGTATGATTGGTGGCACCATCACCATGTGAGTTCTTCCTAGGATTTATCAGCTCCACTCGAAGCACCAAAGTCTATCTTCATTCAGACTCTACTATGGATGATTAGAAAAGTTAGGGCTTTGCGGATAATAAAGATTGCACGATGTGAGGCCTGCTTATGCTATGTGGACAAAGGGATTGGCAATTGGAATAGAAAAATGTCATTGGACAACGCAGATGATGAAGGGTAGAGTTTCTCGAAAACCCTTTTGAAGCTTTGCATGGATTGGCACTATATACCACGTCTGCAGATCTCACCTTGCTTTATTCGTAATAACATAAACTGCCTGCAGCGGATGCTGTTGAGGGCGTCTGTTTTTGTAGTGAAAACCAGGCTTGAGGTTGGTAAAGCTTTGAGGAGTTATCGACGGGATGTGCTAGGTGGTCTATAATAATCGCATCCGTGTGCTTGTCACATTCTTGTTCTCGTTGTGATGAAAGGGGCTTTGAAAGAGTACGAAATAATTAATTAATTTTGAGATCTTTCAACTAGGATTAGGCGCAATATAGACCGGGCCTTAAATCAATATGTGACCTTAACTTTTTTGAAATGGGTCTTATATAAATCACCCCAAATTTATTTAAAATCTAAAGCCCAAAATAAATGTATCTAGATAGTTCAGTTTAGAACCTATTTCGAACACACTAGAACTCAGACGACTCCTCTCTCGCTCTTCGCTGATTTCTCATTCCCTTTTTACTCTCTCCTCCTTGCTAGTCGCTGTCAGTCTCCTTAGAATATCACTTCCATCTAGACGTCGAGCCAATCAACTTGTGAGACCAGGTAGAGCTTCGTGCGGATGATGCAAGTGACTCGGAACTACTCCTGCCCCTTGCAGATGAGGAAGAACTGGCGGCGAGGCACTCACGCTTGGCGACCTCACGACGCAGCCAGTATGCTGTGCTAGAGGTACGGTTGGCGTACATAACGCCAGAGTGGAGGTTGGTATGGAGGAGCATGTGCAGCATCGCAGGAGTTTGGCAGTAACGGAACTCAAAGATCTAGAGAGGGAGGACTGCACCGAGGAAGGCGACGACGGAAAGGGGGAGGGGGAGGGGAGGAGCAGGAGTTTGGCAGCATCGCAGCAGAATGCAGAGCTGGTGCAGCGATTCCTAGAAAGGACGTCAAGCACTGGAGAGACCTCGGGCTGTGTCGTCAGGCGAGAGAGGCTGAAATAAGGAGCAGAGATTGGAGCTAGGGTTTAGTGAGATACGGTTGCTCTAGTAAGCTATGAAGCACCGCCACTTACACTTCGATACATGTCGGACATGTCGGACATGTCGGACACTCTCCGATATTCTTGAATGCTCTCTATCAATCAGTCAACACGTATCGAAAATTTGACACCTGATCAACTTTCCCGACACTCTCCAATACTCGAGTCGAAATTCTAACATGCAATTTCCATTACGTGACTCCAACACGTGAGGGCAATTTGAAAAATTTGAGGGGTCAAAGCGTATATATGTGAAAAAATAAAAAAATAATAATAAAAATAATAAATAGGATTAGGGGTGATCAGGTTCAGGACGGGTAGAGTCTAGACCTAGACCTTGTACCTAACCCTGTTATAATCGGTTTCTCTTTTTAAACCCTGTACCTAACCTTATTTGTATTGGACCCTATACCCAACCCACCCTATCCGATTCTAGGGTCAACCCTATTTCCACTGGAATCTGTTTTGCAATCTCCGATATCCTATACGATTTCGAATTTTATATTAATACGCGAGAAAATAATGTAATCCTTCTAATTTGTATTGAAACATTAAGCATTTGTAATAAATAAATAAATACATAGACTTTTTGACTAAATGAAAAATTAAGGATCCACAAAGCTAATTATAATAAATAAAATCATAAGGCAATGGATTAGCAACAAACATGGGTTTAATATTAGTTTTATTCCTACAACTACTATATGAAGCTACTCATTTATGCAAGCATAATTCCTCCTACAAAAGAGAAATTAGGTGAGTCAATCCATATGATATACAAGAATTTAGCGGCGAAGAACACTATCCGTCCATTGGACGATGTGAGAGGGGGCGTAAAAAAAAAAAAAAAAATATGCCAAGGCATACTCTATTTCATTTTTCAGCGAGAGGGAGCTAGTGAGGGAGGGAAACAAGTGAGAAAGAGGAATGAGAAATGAGGAGTGTCGTGCGTGTTTGAAAGAGCTAAAAGAAACGCCGTGTGATTGAGGGAATAAGAATAGAAATCGGGGAAAAAAAAAGGTTTTGGATCTCTACTTACAAAACCGGTCTATGAACCGATTTCCGGATGAGTAATCACTCGGAACCTGTTCCCAAACCAGTTTAAACCAGTTCCGAATTTTGAGAACCAATTCCCAGACCGGTTTCAAAGGGAACTGGTTCCCGACCTTATTTTTCGAGTGGGCCGATCGAAGAACCAGGTATACTCGGTCCGGTTGCACACCCCTAAATAGGATAACAATAAAAACTTAATTCTCTCTCTTCCGACTCTCACTTCCTGCAATACACAACTCAACCCCCAATTTTTTTTTTCCTTCTCTTCTGACACATTTGACATGCGAGTCCAGAATGTGAACTACTTGTTTTTCTCCAAATTTTGTTGATTATTGAAATGGAATTAAATTTGTCAAATTGAAATAATAAATGATATTAATAAATGATGAATTAATATATTTAGTGTAAATTTATTGTAGGCTTTTTTTCATTATTTATTTATTTGTAAGTATGTATCAAATTAATTTGATTGTAATAATTATAAAAATGATAATTTATTATATATATAAAAGGACATATCGACGTGTTAAGTGGCGTCATGTGTCATTGTTACTTAATTGGTAAGTATGGCATAAGTTTAAACAAAAAAAAAAAAAAGAGTTAGGTGGATCGGTTTGGATTAATCTCAATTAGGCATGAGTCATCTTAATTATATAGAAAATATATAAGTCAACGTGAGTTAAATGAGTAAATTTGATCCAACTCATTCATGACGCACTCATTAGCCACCTCTCGCACAACAGCTAAGACAGTATTATAGCTCGATTTCAACTGGGAATAAGGCGGCTTTTCTTTTCCCCTCTGTTATAATGAAGGCGCGTCCAGCATTGACAAACTTTAAATCACCGAGTGGAGAATGTCTGGTTTAAGATTTTGTAGATTTGCAGATTTGCCTGGGTACCATGCTCAGCGGGCAAGCCCGTCACCCTGACCCGAGCAGGATGGAAGCCCAGCAATACACCGCAAGGGGCAGGCCCGTCCTTCGGAGACTAGCCAAGATGCCAATTATGATTACTATCCATTGCGGGTGACTATCTATGACCTGTCAACTGCCTCAATCCTCTCAAGGTACCTCTACAACTAAATTTTCCAAATTGCTATAACGCGGCCAGAAAGGAACATTGGTTTCTTGTAGAAGTTTACCTGGTAATAAGAGAAGCTTTCAGGGTAAGAACAGATGGCTCGCTACCAAAAACTTGATGTTGAATCAATGAATTAATAGTCAGTACAAGAAGTTGGATATACAGCTAGAGATGAGCTTCAATATAAAAAATTAACTCATCTCCTCATCCTAACCTGGGAAATCCCGCCACCAAACCGTCGATTTGGCCAACAGCTCCCAAGGCAAGAAACCATCAGTGCTTTTCCGTTTTTAACATATTTGTTGCTGATTTTGGAACTGCATGGCACAGAAGCCACCTTCTCCTAAGTAGCCAAAGCCGCATTTACTGCAGCTTCTTTATCAGATCCTGAAATAAAGTACGCAATTGAGAGATCCCCCCAGTTTTCTCTAGGTCATGAAAATGGAAAAAACAAATGATCCCAAAAGTTAATCACCTGAATGATTGAGACCACCTACAACCGATCATTCTCTCTCAGGGCTTCAAGAATGCTAGCCACCCACCTACCAAAGAGTGCAGATGTTAAGAAAATTGAACAGGAAGGAAGAAGGGATATGATAGCTGGGTTTGGAACTCATCTTGACAAAAAAAATAAAAAAAAGGAGGATCCTGATACTCAGTAGAAGTTAGAAAAGAAAACAGCAATATCTAAGCAAGTTCAAGAAAAGAAATCCAGCCATTAAGATCTCCAATCTCTTTGGATGACAAAGAAATGATGCCAAGGACTACAAATGGATCAAGAATATCATTATGTTGTTCCTTTAATGCAAAAGAGATAATGATGATAGAGAAATAAAAGTGCCTACTTGTAATAAGAGGACCAATATTTCGGTTATCATGGATTACGATTTATAGTCATATCTCATCAATTTGGGCTCAGCTAGAGTACAATTCTCTGCACATATTCTTCAATTGTATCCAATGATAATGTCGAGGAGTTGAATGCATCAATACATACACTATCTAAATTGCAAATTTGGGGAATTGACCTTAATGTCAACCCCCCAGAAACTAGTAAGGCTACTGATTAGTATCAAGTATCGCATCACACGCCCCAGCATAGGTGTGACTTTCTAAAGAGAGTTTTCATTGCCTGACCTGTTGAAATGCAATTAGTAAATCACAAACCATGTGCTCTCTAAACCTTTAGCCAGTTTTTAGTTTATACAAACAGATACAGTACTTTAGATTTACTTTACCTAAGAAGACCTTAACTGCGGTATAGCTGAATCTCAGTTACCAATGGGAAAATGATTTTTATTGGGTCGAAGGACAATGTAAGAAAAGGTTAACACAAGCATCATTAGATGGATGCCATCCAAGAGAATTCTGTTCAGTAACTAACTTCAAGCACACATTGCCCATTTAATGGTAATTGTGAACTGCATCTGTGGGCTCAATAGATTACTGGTTGAAAATACCATATGATGGTGCCTGGCAACCAACTTGCATCTAACTAAAATGTTTGCAGTCTCAAAACAGATATAAACAGAAGCAAACAACCAATGGAAGAAAAGAAACCACTAGAAACATCCTGGCCTTACATTCCTGAAGCAATAAGCTTGCCCTGACAAGAAGAAACAATGTTACCAGAAGGAGAAAACAATTTAAATGCTGGCAGGAAAAATCAATTAGTTACCCTTCCAGGCCAGGATGTTTAGGGTAGAAGACCTTCTTCAGGCCCAACCTTTTGGCAGCCGAAGCAGTTGTCTCCCCAATACATGCAACTGAATTATTCCATGACTCTGGCTCTTGAATAAGGTTGAGCCATGCACTGCAGCAACAATCGTGGGTAATTAGTCAATAGAAGAAAACCACCTAGGGCTTGTTTGGTAACTAGCTAATTCTCGCCAATTTCCGTTCTTTTGTTCCCAAAAAAAAAAAAAAAAAAAAATCCGTTTGGTAACAATGTCAGCTAATTTTTCTATTTCCGAGAACAAATTTGTTCCGGAAATAAATTTGGAAGAGAATCAAGAAGTAAAAAAATTACTTTTTTGTTCCCAGAAACAATTCTAGAATCAAGCCAATTTCTTTTCTTTTCCTCTCTTTTCTTTTCAATTTTTCTTTTCTTCTTCTTCTTCCTCCTCTTCCTCCTCTAGCCGGTCGCTGGCCTCGGCGATGGCCGATGACCTCAGCCAGCCAAGGCAAGGCTCGACCTCACTGGCCCCCAGCAAGGCTCCCCTGAGGCTGGTGAGGTCGTCAGCTCTCATCTAGCTGGCCTCAACAACTGGCTAAAGGAGGAAAAGAAGAGAGGAAAAAAAAATCTAAAAAATTATTAAAAAATTAAAAGAAATTATATGACAAAAAAGTTTTTTTGATAGTCCTACCAAATGCATTTCTGTTCTTTTCTTTAGTCTAGGAATAGAAAATTTGTACAGGTATCAAATGTCTATAAATGCTCAAAAACTCGTACGGGGAATAGAATCAGAAAAAACTATCTTTGAGCAAAAATTATTCTCGAGAACAAAATAATTACTAAACAGGTCCCTACTAGTTAGTTCAAATTCTTTTTTCATGCTAGGATGAGGTCGTAACAATGACAAGTATGTGATCGAGCTGTTCAACATATTATAAATGAATCTACACCAGAGTTCATCCCATAACTCCTGTTGTAATAGAACCATAGCAAAGTTAAACCATTAAATCAGCTGCCAAAGGACCTTGAATAGCAATCCCCAGTTATTGTGATAATCATGTCCAGCAGCTCAACCAAATTATTTGTAATTACTAAAGAAAGCAGATGCAAACTGACCGCACTGCAGAGGGTGAAGCCACTGCAACAACAGGTGCAGAAAGTGCCTCCTTCAAAATGATCTCATCAACATGGCTAACAGGTATCTGGAAGGAATTACAAGATGTCAGTAGCTAAAGAATTGTGGTACTTTCGTATTTGCTTGGATATAGTAATTCATGAATCAACTATCACTGATCACCAAATCTGGTTGTTCAACACACTAATACATGCACAGCAGAAAAGGTGAGAACAATCAGGATCAGACAATCAACTGATATTTATTAGCAATTAATTTCGAGCAAAAGTCATTATCAGTGGGCTATTATTCTTTAGACAACTCACTTAAATGATATGCCTTCCATGCACCCTCCATGGAAGTTTATTGTATGATTCCTAACTATACAGGGTAGGGGTGTCAGTAACCAAAAACCGAACCGAACCGAACCGAACCAAACCAAAAAATTCGGTTTTTTTGGTTCGATTTTCATTCGGTTCGGTTTTCATTAAAAATCGAAATTTTTCAGTTCGGTTCGGTTTTTATCGGTTAACCGAACTGAACCGAACCAACAAATAAAAGTGGAGAAATAAAAGTAGAGAAATCTGAGTTTAACAGCAAAAAAAAAAAAAAAAAAAACCAAAAAAAACCAAAAACCGAAAAACCAAACCGAACCGAAATTTCAGTTCGGTTCGTATTCGGTTCGGTTTTGGAAGATTTTTCTAACAGCTCCGTTCGGTTCGGTTTTTTTGAAAAACCGAACTGAACCAAACCATTGACACCCCTAATACAGGTTATTACCATGAAAGATCCCCAGTGCCAGTATAAGTTCCATGTAATAAGACAACACATTTCTGCAGGGTTCACTGGGAATGTGGTTTGGGAACCCATGGTGGAAAGTTAGAGAGGATACAACCGGTATACACAATAATTTCCATAACTACTGGATGAAAAATGTTGACAAAATGGCATTTGATGAAACAAGCAAAAGAATAAAGAAAATCTTGTAAGCACAGTAAACTGAAAGGAACCACAGATATACCTTACCGTGGAATATGTGTTTAACCTTGTAACCTCAAATCCACGATTTGACAAGCCTTCTTCTGAAACAAATATGCAGATAAAATGATTCAATGCCTTAACTAAACTTGTAAGATACATGAATGCCCAGGTAGGAAGAGATGAAGGAATATTGTAAAAAAGTCACACATTCATTAGTTGGAAGTTGTGACATAGGATACCCAAAATTTACATCTGAACAAAGCAGCACAACCCCTGAGGACGATGGAGACCATAAAGGCCCTTGGTTAATTCCACAAAGTTTTTTATTACTGAAAAGCATCATCTGAGGGAGTTAATGACTTCTCACTTAGCCATCAATTTTTTAGAACATCATCTGCTAGGTTAGCAAGCTCATTAATCATGTGGAATTGGTACAACAAGCAATCATAGGATAAATATGCTGAACATGTCTTCAGCCTTTCAGCACAAGAAACAGAGAGAGCACTTAGCAATGTCATTCAATTAAAAGTGGTGCTACGGATGTCCTTTAAGAAAGAAGCCAAGAAGAGGAAATGTCAAATACCAATTTCAGTGCTAGCTTTTGCAGATGCAGGATATAAGACTCTGCATTTTTATTGCCAATTCTCGGAAGCTCTGAAGCCAAGACTTTACCAGTTGCTGCAGTGTAAAGCTCCCAAATAAGAAATTAAGGGGGAAAAGACATGCTAATAAGCTCAAAAAATTGCAAAGAACGCCAACCAACAAGCAGGTAATTATCTGCAACTATTAATCCTACCTTTTACAACAATTCAGAAAAGAAAAGAGCACCACATGACTATGCAAGCCTTCACACAGAAAGATACAGACTTATCTGATGGTATAAGTCAATGCGTTGGCTATAGACAATTAACTTTAGTTTGTACTCATGTAAACTGATTGTGCCCGAATACCTTTCGATGGTGTAAAAGCAACATTTAGTGTTCCGTCGCGCTGCATTACTTTATCAAAGATGCTAGCTGTACCAGTTCCAACCACACCCACTTTTACATTGGGTGTTCCAGCAGCCCTAGCACCAGGTTTCATCTAAATCAGTATACATAAGAAGCGCTACACACTAGATAAGCCTAAACTGAAAGATCTTCTCACAAGATCTCTTTGGACCAATTTAAAACAAAAAACATGCACAATCGTTGTCCTGCTTAGACAGACAAGCAATGCACCTAAAATTGAGAGGAAAAAAAAAACGTGATAGTTTCAATTCTCCTAGTTTAACTATTCAGAATAACTCTGGAAAAATTAATAAACCTATTATAGAGGAAAGGATGGCACAAAACATTGAGAGGTGATGATTATTAATCAGCGCAGGAGAAAATGATATCATGAAGAATGGGCATAATTCAAATTCATTTAAGAGATAAATGCTCTATCTACTTTTATCCTTACGCTTTCTTCACAAAAGGAAGCAATAGGAAAAACATGTTAACCATCTACTTCAATATCAGCGAAAGATATCTATTTTCTACAGCCCTTACTTCCACGCTTCCAGAAAGACTGAACCAGCTTCAGGGGAAGTAATCACAATCCAATCAAAGGCATCATCTACTGCCATCGAGAAACAAGGAAGATGTGAATCAGTAAAGTAAGTTTGCATGTTAAAACTTGGATAGAATAGTATGCACAAACAGACACCCATGGTCGGAAATCTAGTAAAAAAGAAAGAAAGATCTCAATAAAAAGCAGTCATTTTTTCATTTAGAGAAATTATAGTAACCAGAAACCAAGGCATGGCTTCTGCTGTTTCATAATGAAGGTAAAGGTCACTAAGGATTCATTGTCTAGATAGGTTGTCACTGTTATCTTTAGCACGAAAATAGCAAGGATAGGCTGATAGCACCTAAGAGGCACAAAACAAAGGTAACATAATTGTCTTGGCAAAAGGAAATTTCACTTGAAGACAAACCCCATATTCGTGCATGAGACAAGGCATGCGGATAGAGAGAGAGTCAGTTAAATAATAACAGAAAAGCACTCGGCAGAACTCCTCATATACAAGGCCAAAAAGCAAGCTTTCATGGAACATGCCTATGGTCGGCCAGAAGTCTTCTGTAATAACTGTTCTTAGACCCAAAAAAAAAAATAAATAAAGAACTATTCTTCGTGGTATTACATTGAAAAAAGTTTCATGACATCATTAAATAGGAATCTGATACTAACCAGTCAAAATTGAAGGAAGCTTATCAAGATCAGGCCCCTTTGTATGCTCAATAAGAGGAAGCTCCAGACAGCTGATGCCATGCTTATGCTGTTCAACATTTCAAAAATAGCATCAAAAATTGGAAATGTTGTAATACTTAAAAAATAAAACTATCCTATCGCCCCATGCCTTTCTTGCTCTTCCTCCTCCCAGGGCACCACCAAAAAATATAAGCAGAAAGGAACCAAAAAAACAGAGTACAATGCACTCAGGCCAAAATGGAGGCATGGGTAAGAAGAACACAAATTGAAAAACTACAGCAACTGATTTAAGTCATATATTCCAAAATAGCAGCACGCGAATTAGACATCCCTGTGAAGGGGTTTTCATATGCAAACAAGTTTTATATAGAGTGAAAAAAAAAATCTTTCCAGAGTGGTAATTATAGCATTCTTATCTAGTGGAAAAGTTACAAAACTACCCTAAGCATCCAATGGTCAGATGTATTCTTGCTCAAACGATTAAGACAGCAAACCAATAGCAGGAACTAGATATGCCAATGGAAGATTACAAATAGCTATTAGCTGAATTTACTGTGATGTGCATCATTCCGGACAACTCCCAATCAACTTTATTGTTCTTTTGGGACCATAAACAAGAGTTGCCATTCCATGTAGCAAGTTATCTATAATTTTTTTTTTTTCAGAATTTTGTGAACCATAAAAATCAACAAAATGCTACCCAATTATGAGCCCTATCCTTACCATGCCTAAAAACAACCCCCCTATTCCTTGGTCATGCCAACAACTTTCATGTCCATGTGATCAGTCACATTAGTGGTGTGGTAGTAAAAGTGAACTCAGTTAAAAAAAATAAAATAAAATTACTGAATACAATTTTCCAGAATTTTGTGAACCATAAAAATCGACAAAATGCTACCCAATTATGAGCCCTATCCTTACCATGCCTCAAAAACAACCCCCCTATTCCTTGGCCATGCCAACAACTTTCATGTCCATGCGATCAGTCACATTAGTGGTGTGGTAGTAAAAGTGAACTCAGTTAAAAAAAAAAAAAATTACTGAATACAATTTTCCAGAATTTTGTGAACCATAAAAATCGACAAAATGCTACCCAATTATGAGCCCTATCCTTACCATGCCTCAAAAACAACCCCCTATTCCTTGGCCATGCCAACAACTTTCATGTCCATGTGATCAGTCACATTAGTGGTGTGGTAGTAAAAGTGAACTCAGTTAAAAAAAAAAAAAAAAATTACTGAATACGATTTTCCAGAATTTTGTGAACCATAAAAATCGACAAAATGCTACACAATTATGAGCCCTATCCTTACCATGCCTCAAAAACAACCCCCCTATTCCTTGGCCATGCCAACAACTTTCATGTCCATGTGATCAGTCACATTAGTGGTGTGGTAGTAAAAGTGAACTCAGTTAAAAAAAAAAAAAAAAATTACTGAATACAATTTTTCAGAATTTTGTGAACCATAAAAATCGACAAAATGCTACCCAATTATGAGCCCTATCCTTACCATGCCTCAAAAACAACCCCCCTATTCCTTGGCCATGCCAACAACTTTCATGTCCATGCGATCAGTCACATTAGTGGTGTGGTAGTAAAAGTGAACTCAGTTAAAAAAAAAAAAAAATTACTGAATACAATTTTTCAGAATTTTGTGAACCATAAAAATCGACAAAACGCTACCCAATTATGAGCCCTATCCTTACCATGCCTCAAAAACAACCCCCCTATTCCTTGGCCATGCCAACAACTTTCATGTCCATGTGATCAGTCACATTAGTGGTGTGGTAGTAAAAATGAACTCAGTTAAAAAAAATTACTGAACACAACCCATGAGCACTGCTACTTTCGAAAGAAAAAAACAAAAATCAGCAACGCACAAGTTGAACATAAAAGAACGCAAAAATATCAGCAATGAAAACGCATCCGGCACATGAAATTTCACACACTTCGCTAAATTCACCACCTAACTAGCAGTCAAAACCTTCGAGAATGCAAAGGATTCCGACGATCAAAAAACAAGCCAATGCCACCGCCACCACAGGCGCACAAAGCAAACAGAGCCGTTTGAACCCCGAACCGTCGTTCGCATCGTCATCTCTATCCGGCATCTAAATCGGAACATCCGCACTCGATTCAAAACCAAACACCGAGAGACCGACGCTCCGGACACTCCGCACAAAGCCCGAACAACTAAGAAGCTCATCCGAAATCGGAAGCGCTAGCAATACAAAGCCAAAAGAACCAGGAGCAAACGCATATCAATGTGCAGAACCGAGGCGCCACACAACAAGGCGGAAACAAACTGGAAACGAAGCGCAGCAACCGCAATGCAGACCGAAAACGACTAGAGAGAGAGAGAGAGAGAGAGAGAGAGAGAGAGAGAGAGAGAGACCAGAGCGTTGACGAGCTTGGAGTTTTTGCCGCGCTCTCTGGTGACGACGACCTCGGGCTTCGAGCCGGGAGAGGAGGAGGAGGAGGAGGAGGTAGAGTCGGCGGAGGCGGCGATTCTGAGGGAGAGGCGGCAGCGGGGGGCGGAGATGGCGGTGGCGAAGGACGGGGAGGCGGGGGGACGGGGAGGAGAGAGAGTGAGAAGGAGAGGGAGAGGGAGGAGGGGAGAGGAGGGGGCATCATTTGGGGGTGGGAGACGTGTGGCGCATTTGCGGATTCAAAGGGGCCAGCTGTTACCGAACGAAGCACCTAGCCACTGTACTTTAACTCCATCTCGCTTGCCGTCCTTCCCTTTTTTAATTTAAATTACTCGAGGAAAGCCCCAAGATATTCTCCCGGGAGTACTCATGGCCTGCACTGCAGTCCATGATAAGCTCCTGAGATCTGACCCTGAAATCTTGTTGGTTAATATTACGCAACAATCGAAATTGATACATTCCTTAGAAATTCACCCCAATTAATTTTTTGATAATTTAAAACTCTAAACTGATATACTTTTTAAAAAAATTTACTCTAAATTAATTTTTTACCACAAAAAACTTCGAATCAAATTTTGATTAAAATATATTAACCCTTCCGTCTATAAACTAATACACTTATGATAGGCGAGGTAAAATATTAATACTACAAAAAAAAAAAAATAAACTAATACACTTATCTAAATTTTTAAACCATAAATTGGTCTAATTAGGAAAATTCATCACAAGTATACAAATTTGGAGTTTTTGATGGGCGAAAAATTAGATTTGGATAAACTTATCATAAATGTATTAATTTAGAATTTTTTGTGATATTAACTCTTTTTCGTGTTGGAATCATTATAAGCTATTTAGCTCAAGCAAGTTGGGAGCGTGATTAGGATACTTTAGAAAAATGATTTGATGAGAAATAAAATGGCAGTCATAGGAAAATTTATGCTTACATCTAGAAAAAAACGACTTTACCCTTCAAAATCTGAAAATCATTTTTTCAAAATCCAAACTAGACCTCCATCATCACAAACCAATCTACAATTTCTAGACTTTGGTGCCTGGTTTCGGTGTCACATCCTAGAATGCCACGAATGACATGTGCTTTTTTCTTTTTTTTTTTTTTTTACATGTGGAAGCACAACAAAGTATTTACAGCATACCATACAAAATAAATTCCACGAGTTTGATTAATGTACACATGTCTCTTTATATTAACATTAGCATTACAATCCCAAATACAACATCCCACGCAAAATACATAAACTTTGTGAAGGGGATTAGGGTGACCTATCTCCAATACTATACTTTGACGCCAAAAAATCTTCATGTACACAAGTCCAACTACTTGATGTGAGTCAATAATCTTGTCCATCAACTCATCTTTGTCACCATTAAACCTTTCAATGGTCCAACTAACTCATCCTTGATATTCATATACCAAGCAACAAATCAATGGGTGTCCATTTTGGAAACCACATGTAAATTCATACACTATAAATACACTTAGTATACACTACAACTGATCCAGGTACATAATCGAAATGCATAAAGCTCCAAAAAGCAATGGAGGCAGAATGATCCAACCTCCATATCTAAAAGATAAAAGAGTAAGTCAAAGCCTAGTAAATGAAACCTCCAGGTCTTACAAAGGATATCACCTTACCACTCAACATGTAATACAAATGACTATTTATTAACATAGATAATGTAGCATCATCTCAAAACTAGATTAGGTTTAACGTCACTAAGAATATGGGGTTTTGATATAATTGATTGAGCATGGAGAGAGGTGGATCAAGTTAAAGGATAACAAATGGTTCATTTTTGTGGTTCCCAAAGTAAATATTTTTTTAAGTTATTGAAATATCTAATAAATTGGGATGAAAATAAGGAAATCAATGTCCATGTTAAATACTGATAAATCTTTAAAATATTTTGAACCCACTAAAACTATTGGTGAAAAATGCCGAATGCTAGGAAAGTTTCAATATAATAAATTTAAACTCGAAAATTCTCAAATATGAAATTTGAAGTTTATCCATCCACATCTTTAGCTAATATAGCAATAAATCAATCTTTGTCTTATTACATACACGTCTACATTTTCGATTTAATTTTAATACATCAGACTTTGGCCGATTACATCATGGAAAAACATCATAAATATTATTATCAAACATGGAAAATTCCAATGTCACATACAAACCCGAGACCTCACAACCCTAGCCTAAGTCTTGTATTGCCTTGACTAGGGATCCTTATGTCTTGGGTGCAAGGTCCTCAGTGCTCCCACTATGTCCTTGATTCTCATAGTTGGGATGTGGTCCTAGACTCAGGTCTCGACGGCACTAAACCCCAGACCCAACACGTAAATTAGGTCCTCTCAATCCAAACATGGGACTCTAATGTTTGGGCCAAGTCCTCACAACTCAAACAAATGAGCTAAGCATATTTCGGATCCCAAAAAAATGAGGAAATGATATATATATAGGCAATGATCTATCAAGTTTGGAAAGTGATCAAAGGATGTGGCAGAATAATGCAATTACAAAAGCGGATGGATCAATCAAGAGGATTACTATAAGGACGAAAGGGCTTACATTTGTGGTCCCTTCTGTAATGTTTCTTTATTAAAGTTTCCCAACATGCTTCATCATTCCAGAACTCAGTACGAGCCTTAACGAACAATCAATCTTTTACAAAAGCATCACGAGCGGCGAGCGTTCTTTTATTCTATATTTTTATCAAAATTGGTAAGTGCGTTGATGAAAGGGCAAAAGTCACGTCCCATCATCATTCGAATGATTCAACTGCCATCCTATCAAAAAACTTAGCCTCCCGGCTACTTATTTTATCGGATGGCCATCGTCCGGACGCTCGGGTCTCCCCGATTATCTAATCCCGCTCCGCCAATCGTGGTTCCACCCAATCATTGGCCAGTACAACTGGCATGATCGTGACAGTCCACGTGGCAGATGAGGAGGGGGTGAGGTAGCCAAATCAAGAAATTGTGGTAGACTCCACGTAAGCCGACGGTTGTCGTTTGCAATCAAGTTTGTGGGAAAAAAATCACATCTTAAAGTATATTTATTATGATATATTTATGTCAAGTTTTTTAATAATATTGTAAATTCTCGACTTGTAATTGTCTGACATATTTATTCTTTTTTTATAACATAAAAAGTCTTAAATTTAATTTGTACTTATGTAACACATTTATCCTTATAAAAATTCCATTAACGAACGCAACTGAAAATCTTATATGGCTACTTATATGGATGACATAAAATAAACTGTGTTGACGTTAAAATAAGTTAAACCCATTATATGTTTTTGCATGTTCTCTTTCTTAGTTTTATATTAACTTGCTCTTTCATTTTCTTCCTTCATTTGCGATGGTGAGGATGATGGTGATGGTGGCAGTAACTCGGTAAGGACAATGGTGATGAAAATGAAGAAGAAAGGAAGAATGAAAAATGAAGAAAAAGTTTTGATGGATATGAGTCTAAGTTTGAGATTTTTTGTCTCATAAAAAATAAGTTTGGGATAAATTTATCAAATAGATATAAGTCTAGAGTTTTCATATTAAAAAAAAAATTGGAATAAAAAATGTGTCACACAAATACAATTTTGGAGTAAATATGTTATACGTATATAAATTTGATGTTTTTGTGTCATAAAAAAAATGTGGGATATATGTGTTAAGTAGTTGTAATTTGGAACTTTCAGTGACTTTTACCCTTTAATATTTGTTAATTATTTAGATGGATATCCACATTAGCATGTGGAGTAAAGAACTAAAAAAAAAAAAATGAAAAAGTTGCGAATTTGATGATGACTAATTATCCCGAGGCGTGGCTGTGAGGAAAAGGAGATGCACAAGGGGTGAAGTGCATGCGCAAATCTTGAAGGCTCGTGTCGTTGGCCAGACCTTTGTCAGATCGGCAGAGGCGTTGCAGATTCAGGCGACGGACCGATCGTTGCCCATATTTGTTGGCGAGCGCATGGCCCTCACCGCCCAGAGGCTCGCCAACAATAATGTTATTCAATAGAAATTAAGGCAAAAATTACCAAAAACCCTAAATTATATTTACCATAATACATTTATTATAATTTTTTAATGATACCAAAAATCACAAACTTTGTACCTTGCACATTTACCTTCTATCAAGATTCCGTTAATGAGTATCGTTAACAATTAGCTTACATGGACATCTAAAAAGTAAACAATATTGACATGACATCCAAATCACTCATGTGAAATAAAAACCACGTTTTGGCTAAAATATTATTCGACAAAACATTGACGGAGGGTAAATATATTACATAAATAAAAATTTTGGGTTTTTTTTATATCATAAGAAAAAGTTTAGGGTGAATGCATCTCAATTGGCATAGTTTGAGGTTTTCAATGCCATAAAAAAAAAAGTTCAAGTAAATGTGTTACAATGGGTATAATTTAGAGTTTTTTGTGACTTCTTCCCTAGAGCTTATTAAATTTGTGAACAAACTTGATTTGAATGTGGTTGATAGAGGTTATACAATGGATTTCTGATTCAAAAAGTTTATAATCAGTAATGCATGGTGTAATTCTGATAATATATCCAAAGGTACCCATACCATGTACATTATATGCAAGGTTCCAGCACATAAATTAGGGAAAAGGATATTGTTGGTGCCTAAATTATTTTATGGCATTCTCTTTAATATCAAAACTTTTAAAACAATCATTTAAGTGTCATAACTTTTATAAACCAATTATTTAAGTGGCTCCGACAACTTAATCTACTAGAAAATCTAAGATGATACTATTAAGAACTGTTGAAGAAATTTAAATTGACGATTTTAAAATATTTTGGCATTTGGGTGGTCTTTAATAAAGTTTAGCCACTAATTAATCCGTTGTAAACTTAAGATACTGAGTGTGATACAAAGTGTAATTTGAGGGAAAAAAAAAAACAATGTCATCAGCTATAAGCAAACATCACAAAGCAAATGTTTTAGCTTTGCCACCATTTTTACTGCTTTGTTAGAGTCAAGCTCAAAACCATAGAAACCTTGTTTCTCCCTCCGAATGATTTTATTTTAAGTCACAAAATCTATTGACTTCTGTAATCTTGCTCTGTTTTGAGATCGAACAGTGGTGTTTCAAGGCTTGTGAAAATAAATTGCAATGCCGTGGCACGTTTGAAAACGATTTTTTTTTTTTGTCAAGTTTGAAAACGAATTTAACTCTCAATTCTTTGTGAAAAATTGATGCATTCAATAACATTGGTTGGTGCACAGTTTATCCACCACATAGTTTAGAGTGTTTGGTGTCAAAACTTTACCAAATATCAATCTAGTTTTTAAACTTTTTGAAACCATCCATCCAAGTAACTTTGACAAACTGTCGGCATTAAAATAATGACATGTTGGTTTCCAATAAACTAAATCATTGAAGTCACTTAAGTGATCACTTTTCAAAAGTTATGGCACTTAAATAATTGATTGATAAGTTTTGGCACTAAAGTGGGTTTGCTACAATAGTTTTCAGTCCATCATTATCCTTCTCCCAATGCATATATTTTTATGGTAATTAGATGGAAGAGTATTTTTAATAGTTGTAATCTTAATGCCTTTTAAATTTTTGAAAAAGAATTGGTTAGATATTAACTCATGAAAATATATCATTATCAGATCAAAACTATATATCTATTTTTATTTTAAATGTAAAGTGCTGCTATACTTTTGTGATACTATATTTTACAGAGCTATGTTACTATTTACACAAATGTGTATTATGTCATCGATTTAACTTTTTAAATGAGTTAACAAGAAAATGTGATGTTTGATTTAATAAAAGAAATAAAACAATGTAAAGGATATCTCAAAACTTGTTGAACTCATGGGGTCAAATTTCTAAGGTAGTTCTAGAGACCTACATGATATGTTCTTTTTATTATTATTTTGAACCGGTATTTCGCCAAAAAGGTTTTGGGTGTTGAGAAAACCTCATATGGTATCATGAAGTCGACAAGACGATATATTGCTCATTATTACTTTATAGATGCAGATGTTTCGTTTCGGATATAATTTGATATAAGGAAGCTTTATCACTATTGATGTAATCCTAAGTACAAAGTGAAAAGACTTGTGAAGACTGGAATGACCATAATAGAGGGTGAAATGTCTGGAGAAGAAGGAACGGTTCATTGAGACATGGAGGCTCCATAAGGGGACTAGTTCTGAGAAGCCTTGATCCCTAACGTACTTAGGAAGATCAAATGGAAAGTTATATGTAAGTCAACTACCAATGGAAAGCTTGGATAGACTCATTGATCATTAATATGAGCAGCTCTCTTCTATATTACCTTATGTGAATGTGCGTGTGACGTGATTACACATTCTGATTTGAGGATCCAAATATTTGTTTGATTATCAATCTAAGTCTCAAGAATATTGATAACAAGCCACTAGCTTGGAACTCTGGAAGAGATAAACAAAGGAGAATTTAATTAATCGTCAATCATTTTGGTGAAAAAAGATCACTTCCTCTATTCATGGAAATTACACTATTGCCCAGAAGATTTGATTGTATTGACAATGAAATCTCTAGCGGCTATGTCGTTGATCTTCATAAGCTAAATTGATCATCTTGAAAATTATTCAACGGCTAGTCAAGATGGGTCCCAACTAGTGACGAATAGGAGTTAGAAACTCACCTATGTATATTAGTAAGCTACCATGTGATATCTACGTATCATAAAGTGATATGACATCTGCTTGCATTTGGGTGAATCATCTAATGTGACATTGCTAGTGGTTCCTATTGGCATATCACGATAGAAAAAATGGTGCATTTACATCTTTATTCACGATAGAAAAAATGGTGCATTTACATCTTTATTTGTCATACATGATTAAATTGTACCTATCTTGAACCCATGTTGTTCTGTTGGTATCGTATTGAGTAGTAAGGGGATCTCCTATGTTAGACTTAAAGATGTATATATTGAGATTTGGCTCATTCCTTCATTTTCAAATTTGTAGGATGGATCACCCACTGCTCTTTAGAGTTCTTGTGTATTTCGATAGGTGAATATCTAAATGTGCTCATACCCAATTCAACGCTAGTTTATACTGAATGTAAGTCCAATTTATTGGTCGATGTGGGGTTGGAGAAGTGGATCCCCCATCAATTTGTTGCTTGGTACTTTAATATCAACGAGAAGTTGATTGGACCACTGAGGGTCTTCGATGGTCCACTTGGCTTCAAGGGTAATGGCAATGTGTTCATGAGCAAGGTGTCGATTTGTACTGAATGACTTGGCTTTTGTATAGACAAGTTTTTGGTGCAGGAGTATGCACGTAGTATCTACAAATGACCCAACCTTCTTCCCAAGGTTAATGCAATGTATCTTGTTTATTTCGGTGCCTGTATTAATACTTGGGTGAATGAAGATATAATAAAGATGGATATGTAATTATTTATACTAGTCAAAACTTCCATTCTAATATGATGTAATTATTTTATTATGCTTTTGCATGCCTAAAGAAAAATAAAATATGATGGAAAAATCTCATGTCGTGCATGAGGTTCTAGGGCATTGCATTCTCTCTTTACTTATTTCCATATTTTTCTTATACAAGTAACTACACTTAATATCATTTACTTACTCTTGCATATGTTAAACTATTCTTGCATACATCAAAGTAAGTTAAACTATTCCTGCATACATCAAACTTGATCTTGATAATTTTGCGAAAATGTATCGAGTTTTAATTATCCCCCTATTTAGCCCCACTAGATAACATATTCAGCCATAACATCGGGTGGGATGATTACTCAATCCATAGTTAAATTTGCACAATTCTAGAGAATAATCTTTAATACCCACTTTTAACCCCTCTCCCGAACAGTCAATGCCTCGAGGATTTCTAGGAAGGCTTGACCTATATTCGAACAGCACAAAATCACCAAAAGAGAGCGCGAGTTTATCCTAACTGTCCAGTGCATTTCAAATCAACCACCGACGAGAATAGTGAATAGTTTGTGATATTTCAAGTCTCGTGACAATCGAGAGGGATTGGTGGATGGCGCCGGCCGGCAAATAAATAATGGATCCCGCCAACCTGGTATATTGCTTTCGAGGGAGGCCAACAATGATGAGATGTTCCTTTGTGCCCAACAGGTGAAGGGGGTGGTCACGTTGCTACGCCATTGAAGGCACCACGTCCTTGCATTCTATGGATGGCGAATCGCACATATTAAATCTCAGCCGTTGATTCCGATGCATCTTCAGCGCCCCCTAATTATTCTTTCAAGACCGCAAATGTGATTTCAGTGGGGGCCCGCGCTTAGGTGCATGGATCTCTCTCTCTCTCTAGTTGCATTTTTATTTTTTCACATTTCTTTCATTAGCGACGTTTCGGGAACCGAAGAGCCACCTCCACCAGGAAATGTAAAATAAAAAATTGAACGAAAGGATAAATTACTTGAAACTTCTCCAAATTATAGAGTTAGCACGCAGCTTCTCTCTCTAGTTGCATTTTTATTTTTTTTCACATTTCTTTCATTGGCGACGTTTCAGGAACCGAAGAGCCACCTCCACCAGGAAATGGAAAATAAAAAAATTGAACAAAAGGGTAAATTACTTGAAACTTCTCCAAATTATAGAGTTAGCACGCAGCTTCCGAGTTAGCCCCTTGAACATTCATGTTGTTCCGGCCGGAGATAGGGGTGTGCATTGATCTTAGTTAAATTTGAGAATCATATTAGACGAATCGTGATTTCTATGAAAAGCGATCTAGTTCCTGTTTTCAATAGTTGAAATCAGGAATAACCGGTTTAGTTCCCAATTCTTGTGAAAGAATCGACAAAACCAATTCGGAGTTTAGCAAGGGTAAAAATTATAAATTATTTGTGGGAATAGTCTCTTCTTTTACTAGTAACTTTCTAAAAATCAGTAATTTCATCCTATACTAAAGTAAATTTCAATATGTTTAAGAACTTACGAGAATGGAAACTCCATCATAACCTAGAACCAGAACGGGACTAATCAGTTTGGTCTAGTCTAATTTTAGAGTGGATAGGGTCGGTTTTTAATTCCACAAACTGAAATTGACCTTGTCCAGGTTGATTACAAAGGAGAATTAACCCACCCAATTAACAATCACCCATTAAATGTAACCTTACGTTGTATTTTCCGTTAGCACGTGGATTATACATAACTTCCAAGGCGGTAAAAGCGTATAATCATCTCATATTTAAAGGAATCTCTCTTTTTTATTATTCATTTCTACAAAAATGAAAAGATAACGATAGGGAAATTAATTAAATAAAATATTAATAAAAGAAGAAATAAGTATCTATAAAATATATAAAAAAAATTGTTCTAATTTAGTGAATATATTAATAGAAATAATAAGATACTTTATGAAAAATAGACACAATTAAATAGAAATGGAAAATGACTAAATAACATAAAGGTCAAACCGTAAAAATTTGATACTTATTATATATTTATAGATGTTTAATCAACGCAAGAAGTGAGCTAATAAAGAATGATTTAAAATTATTATTTTAGATTTCAATTTATCATTTCTTTCTATGAGTCAAGGACATAATCCTTATATAGTATTGTTAGATAGTTTTATGAAAAAATTCCAAATAATAGCTTGAAGTGCCTTTATTTTTTCAAATAAATGCATAAAGTAGACATTATTTCAAATAATAGCATAAAGCACCATCATTTTCTTAAATAAGAGCTTCAAGTAAATTTTGTTTCAAATAGGGGCTTGAAGTAACTATGTATGTTTCAAATAAATGCTTGACTTTCTAGCTAGTTAAGGGTATTTTAGTCATTTATTTTTTAATTTATTTTTTCCTTATTTTTTCTAGTTTTTCTTTTTTCTTTCTTCTTTGTTAGTGGTCGATTGACTACTAACGATGCCATGAGAGGGCTGGGCAAGAGTTGTACTTACCAGATCGCCCTTACTTATCTGGTGAGGGCCACTCTTGCCGGTGGCCAGCGAGGTAACCATCGCTCTGGTGGAGGCTGTCCTTCCCCAAAGGGGAAGGAAAGAGAAGACAAGAAAAGAGGGAACCAAGATCGACCACGCTTTGCTTCCTTAATTGACTTCCGCTTACATCAACGCAAGCACCCTTGGTTAGTCCCCTCCTCGATTCCCTCTCTTCAATCTTCCCCATTAACATCACGCCCCAAAGCTCGAGCCTTTACATATGGTGGCCCCTCTGCACAAGACAATGACATAGTCATAGTCCTTCCTGAGCGAGCAGAAAGCTTAAATGCAACCCCAATCGAGGTCTGAGGTGTGATTAGTGATCAAGAATAGTGTCTCCCGAGTCTCAGGCTCGATACTTGTCCTTAGCAATGGCCAAGCACGCCCTTTGTAGCAACGCCTCCCTCTGCTTCAGCAACGGCTATCTCTTCCTCGGCCGACGAGGGTTAGCCAGCGCTTACTAGCGGCATACGAGGGTGGCCAAGCCCTCAGCAGCCTTTGCTTACTTCGAAAAAAAAAAAAAAAAACAACAACAACAAAAAAGAATCAAATATAAATTATAATTATAATTACAATTGGACAAAAACACCATTCGATTGATCGGAATATTTAGCCGGCCAGCTACCAATAAGGTCAGGCCCTTATTTGAAACGACTATAGTTATTTCTAGCCCTTATTTAAAACAACCACGACTAATTTAGATATTTATTTGACACAAGATCTACTTAAGACCCTTATTTGAAAAAGTAAGAGCACTTTGGGCCCTTATGTCAAATTTTCTCTAATTTTATTATTCGATCATCTTTTACATTGATTTATTTATTAATTATTTTCACATTAATTAACTCTTAAAATGTACATTAATGAATATCCAAATTTATATCATTTTACATTTTTGCTGTCGATGCCTTTTCCTCGCATATTCTTCCTTTTCTCAAAATATCATGTTTAGTTTTATTAACATGGCTACATTTATCAAATTCTAACACATTTCTACTATTTTAATATCACTTTGATATCTATTTTTATCAGTATTTTAGTTAATTTATTTTTCCCATTTTCTTTTTCTTTTTTTTCTTTTTTTTACAGCAACTAATAGTAAAATAGAGATTTGGTTCAAGAACAAGATTAAAATATACTTTCACCTTCTCAAAGTCAAGACTTGACCGGACAAGTCGATTCTGAGCGGTTCCCAAAAATGGCAGTTTAGTTCCTGGTTCCCATTCTTAGAATTGTTGGTCGATTAGTCCGATTCCCAATTCCAAGGTAGGAACTAGGTCGATCGAACCAGTTGATTATATATGTGAGGGTGGGTGGATGAGTGTGTAATATTTTTAAATTTCTTAAGAAACAAACCCTTCCTCCCAATTTCTTCCATTAACCTCTCGCCTTAGGGATCATCTTGTAGATCTTCTATGGTCTCTTGGGAAGCTAGATCGCGTACCTCATCGGTGTCCTCTACATTGAGTACCGAACCAAGAAGGAGAGAGAATGTCAGCTTCAAGAACCGCATCATTTAGGTCCCTCTCCCTTCTTCCCCTCCTCTTCAACTTCCCCTCCATAAACAAAAAGATCAAAAGATCAAAACCGAAAAATGAAGATAACAAACGAATAGACCGATTGATTCCAGTGGTTCGAAGTGCTGAATGGGTTGCTTGGGCCATACGGACAGCCATGGGGCTCACATTCAACTGCACTTTCCTCCTCTTTGGCTTCGTCATTTAGATCGCTTCAATTTGCCTTTTTTGCTTCAACTGCAAATTACTAGTTCCACTAGATCGGACCGGATTGATCAGTTGGTTTGCTTCCTGGTTCTAGGATCGGTCAGTCCAATTCCCAATCATAAAATCTAGGAACCAAGAATCGAATCGGGAACTGATCACTCGTAGGCAAACGTGAATTATTTAGAAAATTCATCATGTTTTGTGTAATTGAGAGAGAGAGAGAGAGAGAGAGAGAGAGAGAGAGAGATTGGCAAAAATGGGAGGAAAGAAGTTGGACGGTCCTAAAGCAACAGACAGAGAGGACAGAGGATGTTGCTGTTGCTTGCTTCTCCAACCATGAAGTGTCTTACTTTTGGGGACGACGATGGTGGGCATAATTGCATACTGACGTCCCTTTCCTTCGGGAGCCAATCAGCGACGTTGAAAATGTGACTGAAAACCCACTCTTTAATTAATTAATTAATTCATCACAATGATTAATTTAATTAAACACCCATCTTCTTAGTAAAATATGCAGAAAATCCTCTCGGTACACTTGCTCAGTCACTATATTTTATATTAATCTGTACACTTTTTAGGGCGGGTGACCTAATTTATTAGTGGGGGTTTCTGCAAAATGGCTGAGCCTACGGGCCAATGCGAGTAGGCTCGTGCTTGAAAAGAGAGTTGCTCGCTAGGCCAGTCCAAAATCGTGCTCCTGACCTTACTGGCAATGCGAGAAGATCGAGCCATCTAAGCATTAACTCGTGGAGTCATGCCCACGGCATCTAATCTTAACTAGATTGTACTGTTAATTAAACAGATGATGACATGATTAAGGATTTAAAGATGTCAACTTTTTTGAATGCTTTATGTTGAATTTGAATTCTTAAAAGATGTAAATTCACTTATTTTTAACTTTCATTTATTCTATTAACCTCTCTTTCTTTCTTATTAACATATCTATTTTTTAAAAATATTTTTATAAGTAATAGACCGTAATATCTATTGTCATTGAGCCTACAAGCCCTTTATTTAATTAATGAATAAGAAAAAAAATTAGGGAATTTTAAATATTTTAACTAATTCCCACGTCTTTTTAACAGGCAAGTGAAAAAGTCTTATAGTCAATCCATAGTTTGTTAATTATTTGATATAGTCGAACTGCTGATTCTGAATTTTTAATTGATGATGAACGATAATACTTTCTCCATGTTCCATGTGGCCAGCTGCAACATCTCTTCCATCTTGACTAAGCATCCAATTTGAATTGACTAGGTTATAAATAACACAACTGAAGTATAAAACGAATGATGTTGGATTTTGGATATGTGCGTGATTTCAACTTGTCTAGATATGAGTCATTGTGCAGGTAAATAAACTTCGTGCAACCTTAAACTATACGACATGTTTTAAGAAATCCTCGAGGATGCGTAGGCAAGTCACTATCATAATGACAGTATGCAGAGGCAGGTGCCACTTTAGTTATATTAGAGACAGAGGAGGATATTTTTATTTTAAACTTGCCTCTTGGTACCAAATCGCCTAGATATGGACTGTTGCGGTCAATAAGTTTCTGGTGACCTTAAACTAGCACAACTTGCTTTGCAAGTTGTACGGTGCGCCACAAGAGCATACAATCCAATATCAAGTTCACTTGGTTGAAGCCTGAGTTGATATTAAGAACTTGGTCCACGCCATCCCCAGTGCTATAATTTAATAGTCGATTGCAACAAAAACCGCTGCGCCGACACTTCACATCCCACTGTTTGTGACTTTTTCTTTACTGTAAATTTTTCAGAATTTCAAAATGAAATGTTCGACATCTAGTGAATAAATATTAACACGTAGAATCATATAATAATTTTCATGAAGTTCTAGAATTTGAAACATCGCAATTTTTCACTATTCTTCAATTTTTTTTTATTATAAAAAAATTATCATAAGTAGAAATTAAACTAGAAAATGAGTTGCTCTACCTGAAACCCCAATTATGAACCCAAAGACAAGCGAAGAGTGAGCTGATTTTTACATGTTTGGACCATCCTCCATTCTCTGCTCTCAGCTGGTGTGGTGATGCATCACAAAATCCCTTTTCTTCGCTCAAAGAAGTGGCCCCATCTTCCGTGTGGAAGAGGGTTGATGATCGGATATACACCAACGATCGCGCCAAGTGCGATTCCGATCACCGTGTCATGGACCTTGCCCCTCTCATACACTCTGACTCTATCGAGGTTCCCTTCCGGATTCTTCACCCGGTAGCTCACAAATCTAACCACTCCAGCCGCAGATCTATGGGCAACATTCGGACCTCGCCCATGTGCTTGTCGCCGAACATCACACCCTTGTGGAACAGATTGACGTGCAGAATGGTGCGTTCGCAGTCCTGGAGGGAGATCTCCCCTACGTCGAATCACATCTCATGCTTCCACTCGGAGTCACTGTCACGTCGCATTTCTTGATGATCGGAGTTCAATTCTTCTTGTTCCGGCCGAGCTTATTGCTGGGGTCATTGCTTATGATGGAGGGTCGCACGTATATAAGTTGTGTCAAAGATGCTAGGCATAGGCAGTGGAGGCGGCAGCGGCACCTATTAGTTGGGGTAAAATAGGAGCTCATCAAGGATGGAGATCAGCAGTGTTGCGACCGGTGGAGAAGAGAGAGAGTGACAAGCTAGAAAAAGAAGAGCAAGCGCACTTCAAAATGGACTGCAAGTTGATCAGGCTTTAGACCCATTAAAAACCCACATTTTATTTGACTTTATTACGCAAACCCAATCCACTACACATGGAATAATAAATGAGTCTTCAATCCACTTCCGAGACTCTTAGACAGAAACCGCCAGTCGTCATATTTGTGCAAGCTTAGCTAGTCAAATTGAACAACTAGATGTACAGCAGTCGTCGGTACTAAAAATTGCCGACAAAGCACCTCTATCGGCGTACTACCCCACATCCCATGTCACTTTCGAGGTTCACCATCCAAGGTTTCTTGCCAGTGAAGGCTAGTCTTGACAGTGGCTATTGTATCAAGAAGCTGGCGTCACCGCCGCAAGTAAAGGGCCTTTCACATTCGGCTGAAGATGCCGAACTACGAGTCTTGGCACGACGACTGAATAAAATCTATGGGCTCTACTTTACTCCAAACTAAAGAATTTGCACATCAACGTATGATCAGAGGCATCTAAGATGTGCAGATTCTGCATTTAGCACACAAAAACTAGAGTTGGAACATGAATATATCCTTCACAAAATTACAGCAGCAAAATCAAAGCCAAATAGCATGTCAAGCAATTTGTCTTAACCTATCTAACCGACTGCTTTTTTTTTCCCAGAGACTGCGATCACCCATCATGAATTTTGCAGCACCGTGTTATTTCAAATCCACGAGGCACTCTGCCCCGCGTCATGCGCAAGATTTCGCATTCCAATGAATAAGTTTAAGGTTCCCATAAATTAGAAGACACGTTTAGATAAATCCCTACAAAACTACCGAGTCATCAAAATTCAGCTCCATCCCACAAGTGGATGGATTCATGAGATCTCTACAGGACCAGAACAGATCGGCTAATTGCAGCATCATGAATCTCAAGAGCTAAGAACTAACTTTTTTCTGCTTTGTCCTCACTCATTCAGTTCACTTGCTGTTGGTGACTGCCGTATACTGGGTAAGCTGCATATGCCGTGGCTGTGGCGTACATACTCGGGTCGTAATGTGGTGGCACACCATATCCATAACCATCATAAACTTGCCCACCATAGTAGACCGGTCCCCATTGATTTCCAAAATCTGCTCTAAACTGCAAAAATGAACAAAAGAAAGGAGTGGACAAGAGCCTCGCAAAGGGAAGAAAATTTTGAACTCGTCTTCCAGTGTATACAGTCCTTGCTTGGGTATGCTTTCTAATGCTTTCTGCAATTAAGTCTGTGACTTCTCATTGGCTAATGTGTTAAAAAATAGTTTAGGAGGAAACAATCTCTTTCAAGAAATGCCAAAATATAATGTTTCTCATTGTTTTATCTAGTCTTTAGCTTGTTTTTGTCAAATTCTAGGGAACACAAAAAAGCAAGACTAACTACTATATTATAGTTTTCATTTCAATATCCAAAAAAGAATATATCCAAATCACTATATCAAGTGAGAACTAAGTTTGCACTACAACCTGCCAAAATCCAGCAGTTCTAGCACCTTCTTGAAGAAATAGGCTTTTTACAAGAACATTAAAGATGATCGCTAAATTTCCAACCACAGCAGAGATATAGAAGCAGACGATTGAATGAGAAAGAAGGGGGTAGGAAAAAAGAGGAATAGACAGGAAAGAGGTCTGACCTGCTTATTGGCTGGATTTCGACCCCATGAAAGACGCACCGTTTGCTTACCAATCACTGTCCCGTTCAGTTTCTGCAATGCCTCCTCAGCATTACTTCTGTCAGATCATTAAACAGGCAGAATCATCAGAAAAGACTGATACAAGAGAAAGGCCATAAAAAATGCCAAAGAGGTTAAAAGCAGTTGGAAAATTTACCTGTTGGCAAATTGTACAAACCCACAGCCTTTCCCAGATGGTATTTTAACAGACACTATCTCACCATACTGAGAAAATTGTTGCCTGAGGTCTTCATCATTAACACTAGGATCGAGGCCTCCAACAAATATCTATGATGAAATGAAAATGAACCAGACAAGTAAAAGACAGCACAAAAAATAAAAAGAAAAGGTAAGGCTGCCAATGTTTAAACAAACATGAAGTAGGTATTCTCACTGTTGTGTTTGCAGAGTCCCCATCAGACTGAAAGCTCTGGGATGAGGCACCATTTGACGAATATCCACCTATTAAACCGAAAATCAATAGTAAGATGAATTTTTAGTAATACACGAGAAAGAGCAATGGTCCAGTCTGAATATGTAGGTACATCTTAAAGTTGCATCAATTTGACTATAAACAAGCTTTGTGCAACAGAATAAGCATCTAGCAGCATTATGTATATGATGATCTAAACATTGCAACAAATAGGCAAAATCAATGTGACTAAAATGCATCTAATTGATATCTTACACCAAAAAAAAAAAAAGGCAACCTATTTGATTGTTCACTTTTTGGTTTTCATTGATTTTCATTCAAGGTCAATGATGAAGAGAAAAACAAGTTCTTCAGAAACCTCCTTAAGAATCACAAGTCTGACATGATAAATGACAGCCAAAGGGGCTTAATTTAGGCCTTGCACCTCCAAGTGCCTAATTATAACTCTCAGCATCAGCAAACCATTCAAATTGGAAACAAGTACATAATACTATCGTCAAATATGAAATTTTTGCACTATTATTACATCAAGTACCTTGTGAAGATCCACAACAGGTAAGCTACGTCCCAACCCTGTCTAAACCTTTTTTTTTTAAACAGAAAAAAAGTACCTTGTGAAGAATATTGTGATTGATATCCTGATGATTTTCTGGGTGTCGCAGCACCAATTCGCATAGGCCTGCTAGAACAATATACACCATTCATTTCAGACATGGCCTGTGACCTTTCACTTTCATCCCCAAACCTCACAAATCCATAGCCTTTTGAACGGCCAGTGTTGACATCAAAAACAACTTTGGCAGCTTTAACTGACAGGTATTTATTAGCAAAAGTCTCATGCAGTAAGCTATCAGTAACATCTGCAGCTAAGTCCCCTACAAAAATAGACAGATCAGGAGCATTTTCTGAACGCTTGTCACCCGTGCTAAATGTTGCCCAATTCAGACGGAAAGGCTGTTCAGTATTAGGCATCATGATTCCCGAATAGTTTTGTAGAACTTTCTCAGCTGTGCCATGTGTATAGAATTCGACAAATCCATATCCTTCGGACAAACCTGTCTGCTTATTTCGAATAACTTTGATAGAAGCAATCTGCATTACATATAAGACCATGTTAACGAGCAATAGTGGAATGTCATAAACACAATATAATCAAATAATCTATTGTCTGAATTTGGTAAGATAACAATACTTCAGTAATTTGAAAGCAACAACAATGCAAAACTTCTGAGAAGACACCATATAAACTCGCTTGCAATTATACTAAACTCCTCCAAGTTTAAAGCACGGGATCGTTTACCAAATGTCTGACAAAAATGTGAGAGGAACAAGAGAAATTTTCTTTACCCAGTACGCCCATTTCTAAAGGCCGAAGGGAAAATGAAAGAGCATCAACTCCAAATTCCATGAAATATCATTTCTTGAGAACTCATTTTTCTTTGTTATTTTCTGTCTGTTGCAGCCAGCTCACAACTGAAACTACTGCAAGGAAACCTCAGTTATGTTCATATGTTTGTTCATCTTCTCTGAGCAGAGAAACTAAGCACTTGTATTGATATGATTTTTGCTAAGAGAAGCAAATGTTTCACGCAACAATTACAAACTTATTTATGCTCTTTACCATTTACCCATATAGGAATTGCACAGTATCAGCAAGTTCCAGGCTATTTTAAGGACATTTAACAAGACAATATAAGAGATTCCAAGATGAGTAACGAGAAACGTCCAAGCTCAGCTTTTGGGTACAGAAAAGCAACGTCGAAAGCAGGCAAACGTCATTTAAACAGAACAAAGACGACTAGCTAGGCCTTCCTAAAATATTCACAAGCTACATTGCATCCCAAAAGCCAATCCCCAATACTATACAAATCCTGACTGTCTGACACATTCCGTATGTACTTTTTCTACTCACTTCGGGCAATTTCGAAACCTTCCCCTAAGAGGCAAAATGAATTGTCGCCATTTGCCTGCGAGCCAGAACAGAACTTGCCTATTTGAGATCTACTTCACACCCATTTCCAAACATGTGTCAAGAAATACCCACCAGTTTTCAGCTAATCCTAAGATCTTACCAGAAGTGACCAACTTCCTAATATACAGCAACATATGGAAACAAAAAACCGAACATAAAACTATCACGCAGAAAACACAACCTCTCCAACGCCCAAAAAGGAAAGAAAGGAAAAGAAAGTTACAATCTTCACAGTCATTACAAACACAAACAGAGAAAGAAGCAAAAAAATGAGTCCACAACATCTTCCCGTTACCTCGCCAGTGGAAACGAAGCAGCTATGGAGATAATTCTCATCCATCCAGTGGTGCAAATCGCCGACCCAGACCGTCCTGTTCTCGCCGTTCTGCTGCTGCTGCTGCGGCTGGTGGTGCACGCGCTGGTGCGGCGGCGCGTACTGGTGGTACGCCATGTAGTGCGGCGCCGCGTAATGCTGGTGGTGGTGCGGCGGCGGCGGCGGTGCCATCATCTGCGGGTGTTGCATTAGCATCGCCGCCGACGGCGGGTACTGCATCGCCACCCAGGGCTGCTGCTGCTGCGGGAGCGCCGGCTGCTGCTGCTGCGGCGGCGGGGGTTACCGTTGCCGCCGCCCTTCGTGGGGGGCGGCCGCTGCTGGCCACCGTTACCGCTCTGCTCTGCCTGCTTTGAATCCTCGCTCGACTGCATCCTCAAATCTTGAATCTACCCACCACCGCTACCCCTCCTCTCTTGAATAAACCAATCAAAGAATATCGAAAAACAAAGCAAAGAAACGCAACCCGGCTCGTGGGCAGATGCCAAAGCGCCGCTCGCGAGGTCGGAGCTCCTGAATCTGAGCTTCCCAGATATAGAGAGAGAGAGACCCAAGAAGCAAGAAGAGAGAGAAAGCGAGAGAGAGAGAGAGGGTGTGATATTAGGGTAAGCACTTTGAAGTGAGGAGAGAGCGAAGACGATGGGGTGGGGATAGATACAACAAACCCGATGGGATGGGGTTCGGCTTCGGCGAACGCGGTTGTTGCTGGGGCCGTTGGATCGCCCGAGTGAAGGGAGACGTGGGCCGTCGGATCGGCGAGGGATATGCATGGAGTTCGTTTCGCTTCAGGATCCGCCGCCAGATTAGATTTTGCCCTCCTCCTCCTCCTCCTCCTCCATTTTTAAATTCTTTCCTATTTTCGTCCCTCCAATTCCCAGCATTTTCCCATTTTCTGCCATAATCTGATGTTTCCCTACTTTCACCCCAAATTTTTTTTTTTTCATATTTTTTCGAGATGATGTCTCCCGTCATGCCCGAGTGTTTCCTCGTTTTCGGAAAACGCTGCGACTTTGCCTGTGCTTTTGCAGAGGAAAAATGCTGTGGAATTTTGGCTTGCGTTTTTTTTTGGGGCAAGATCCGGAGCAGCAACAGCAGCAGCAGCAAAAGCCTGATTTTACCTGTGTAATTCGGACGCCCGTTGTTACATTAATGGATCGACATTGATGGATGCATGGAGGGAGCATAAATGGATGTTTTGATTAATGATGATTTGAGGGATGATATACAGTAAGCCCAGTTTAGCTTGATTAGGTAATTAATGATGGCATATTAACTTCATTTACAATAAATACTGATTATCTAACCCGCCTGTTGACTTTCTTTTTTGTTAATATCACAAACAATCTCAAAGCATACCCACCATAACACTAATATTACTAAAAACGCTAAATTTACTTATGATGGCACAAATACCTCAAAGTCATAAAAAAATAAAAAAAATAAAAACCTAAATTTATATCGATATAATGAATATATTATGGATGAAACTGAAATATAAGTAATTTGATTTTTTCTTTACATTTTGAGATATTTGTGTTGCAGTGAATAAGTTTAGAGTTTTTGGTAACACAAGAAAAAGTTTTAAGATATTCATGTTACAATAGACAAATTTAATATTTGATGACACAAAAAAAGTTTAGACTATTTGTGTTATAGTGAGTATAATTTTAGGTACTTAGCAATATTCATCCTTTTTAATTTTTATTTTTGAATAGATCACATGTTTGATGGGTCTCAAGTAATTTATTAATGGTACGAGGAAAAATGGAATTCTTTTTTTGGTAAGTGCGTAGTTTTAATATGACACGACCATGTTGTCACCATGTGGTGATAGTAGTTTTCTAGGTTTTGAAATGGAGTAGCGGTGGATCGAAGAAGTCAAGCGGCGCTCGTGGCTTCATGCGTGTGCTAAAAGGGAGGAGAGGGGGAGGGTTGGTTTTGCGTCCCCACAGAAGCAAGGCCTCCCTCAATTTTAGGCCCAACCCAAAGCCCAGATGGAGTAAAGACTGTGGGCTTAGCAAATCACGAATTTTAGCACTTGCGCTAAACGGGCCCATTTGGAGTGGCTGCGGCTGAAGTGCGCCCCACCCCAGTTCATAACTAAAGTTGCAAAGGAAACTTGGTACCAAACTCAGACGACCGAAAAAATAAAGATAAAAATTGGTACCAAACTCCTTATTGCCTTGAATGTTCAAGGCATAATTTGTTTCGTGAAAGATTTGGAAGACATCGCTCTTAAATGGTGACATTAAACTTAGCCTATCAAATTTAATTAGGCATTACATCATGTATTTTACTCTTAGTCAATTAATACTATTGATTACTCACTCTTTTACTTGTTCAAGAAGAGGCCATCTTTCATTTAGATCAAAATATCTTCTTATGGTCTATTTTATTAGGCCACTTGCAAGGTACCACGTAATCTTTGAGTTAGGGCACCACTCCTCTTTTTACACCTAAAGCCCCACATGTTTTCTTTGAATTGAAGAACCATTTATCTTTTTACACTTGAAGCTTTTAATTCAAAGCCATACTTACTTTTGACCCATGATTAGTTGTTTCTATACTTTTGTATCTCATGAAAGTTTCTAAATACATTCCCCTTTGTTGTATACCCAAATACTTCAAGTCCTCAACTTCTCTCTCTTGATTCTCACTTTCTAGTCTTCTAATTAAAAGCAAGAATTCTAGTTATGTTGTTGGAACTTCTAATTTATCCTTCCAAGTTTCATAAGGTGAATTTTTGGGCTTCCTCTTCATCTTGTCAAATTAGTTTTGTTGTTTAAAAAGACTAGGAGTTGTTAAATAATGATCTTGATTTTATTGCTTTGAAGGTATTTAGAACTTTGATTTGCTCAAGTCCTTTTTGTAATAAGTGAAAACTGTAAGAATTAAGTTAAATTGATCAACTTAGTGCTCTTGACTTGGTTGTTTGATGGTTGTTAATTTTATTCTAAACATGAATGCATGACAAACCGTCACGTTCATTTGAATTGAATTGATGAGTTTCTATAAGTTAAGGTTATGACTAATTAGCTTCAATGTGATTTGGTAGTAGATTAGACCGAAAAGTGATATTTTTGTGATTTGACTAAATTAATAATTTACTAGCTAAGTATTATCAATTATTGGGTTGTCGATGTTATATTGTCTATTGTTTGGGTTGTAGATGTTAAATTGTTGATTTTTGGGTTTTCGATATCATATTGTTGATTATTTGAGTTATTGATGTACACGTGGCCAATTTTCTGACAATGTCATTATTTGCTTGCATAAGAAATAAAAAGATGTAATCATGTCATCATCATCACTCACGTATGTGATCATGAGAATGGGGAGGTAATGATAAATATGAAGAGATATTATGTATGAAGTGTTAATGTTGTGAATAAGTGTTGGGTGCATGATTAATGTATAGGAGATCATGTGATATTAATGTTGTATGCATGACACCATATGATTATATTGGGATAAGAACACTAGAAGTATCAAAACTTGCGTATAATGTTTGCTTTGGTGTGAAATTTCCCCTAGCTCACTTAAGTGCTAAATCCGAGAAAAAACTATCACTTTGATGCCACCGATAACATATTCCAGCCAACTTAATTACGTGACTTTTATATTAATAAATAATAAGTTGACGTGGCAAAAATTTTAAAACACAGTCCACATAGAATGGTATAAATGATGTCGTTTTTTGCCTCTTTAAGAAACGATGTCATTTTGTAGAAAACAACATCATTTTGCCATCATACATAAACTACCTTTCAAAAACAACACTTCAGACAAAAAGATATCACTGAAGGGGGATTGAAATTAAGGTATCAACCTATTCTTCCCACATACAAAGTATGTTGCTCGCCCAACGCCCACCGTTGCTTGCTCGATCGCCCAACATTGCTCACCCATCATCACTCTGTTGCCATCGCTCAATTGCCATTGTAGTTGCGCTGTCGTTTGTTGGTTATGTCCTTAACTCTCACTCACTTAAGTTTGTCATATTCTCTCCGTGGGTCAATTAGGTTGATAATTCAGGGTTCCAATGGACGAATTAGGGAGCGGAGGGCAAAATGAGAGCTCAGCTCGGAAGGAAAATGGTTGGGACCTCTTTTTTGTTAAATTAGTTGGACTGCTTTTGGCAAGACCAAATTAAAAAATAGGGTATGAAGGGGACATGAGGGCTCGGCTTGGAGGGAAACATGGTTTTTTGGTATTAATCACGAGATAGTGAGGGGGGCCTCACTTTGTTTAATTAGTTGAAATGCTTTTGTAAGGACCAAATGAGATTAAACTGAAAAATGGGTGATGGGGACCTCACTTTGTTTAATCAATTTGGGTGCTTGAAGGAATTGAATTGAATAAATCAGCTTCCTTTATTTTTTTCAATAAAACAATAAGGGCTGAGTGAATTCCTTAATTAATTAAACATGCTTGTGAGGACCTTCATATGAAGCTATTGATAATTCTGCTATTTAGTCCTAAAAATTAATAACTTTTTTCCTTCTTAGGTGCAGTATATACATGGACAAGAATTATATAGGTGTCATTATTTTCTATGATGGGGAGTTTGTTATTGACATTGAGAATTAGGAATTTATAGGTGGAAATGAATGTACCTTCTATGTCAATATTGGGAAGCTATCATATATTTATTTCGAAAAGAATTTGGTGTATTTTTTATGATGCAAGGTGTAAAAATTGCATTATTGTGTTCCTAGAATGGAATTAAAGAATGGTTTGAGATTTTTTTAGTGACAATAATCGTATTAAGGATATCAATTACCATTATCTTCATGATGACGAAGCTAAGGTCTATATTGAGTATTATAGTGATGATGAGGATAATGAAAATGATGAAAATGATGAGAATGAAGAAACCACTGAAAGAGGAGAAGTGAGATATCATATTTAAGTGAGTAATCATATCCGGAATAAGTCTATGTTAGATGGAGGGCAACATGATAAGCAAGTGAGAAGGAGAGGGAGACAAGTCATATTGATAGAGACGAGCAAATAAGGAAGATGTTTTGAAATCTTGGGTGAAGATGTGGGTGATGAAGACTTAATTGGATTAGAATGAGAAGTTGCTTTATCTAGTGAATCAAGAGATGGGGCAACTGTAAATTTTCCAAGTGACGAAAATGATAACACACTCGCATGGTTAAGACAAAAGCAAAGGGAATTTGTTAGAAAAAATTTGCAGTTTTAGGAGAAATGCATAAGTTTGAGCTAGTAAATAGAGATAGAGCTCTAATTGGAGGTAATGAAAGTGAAGATAAAGAAAATTGTGGAGATGAAACCGCTAGTTCGGAGAATGAGCTTGGCAATGATGATAAAAAATCTATGCATAGAAAAAAAAAAAGTAAGTACATTACTACGATCTGATTATTGATAAACATATATTGTTTATGGGCATGAAATTTGATGATGGCAAATAATTAAAATAAGTTATTGTCAAGAATTCCATTGTTAAACATAGTAGCGTTGAATTTATTAGAAATGCGAAAGAATTTATGAGAGTTAAGAGCTCACAACTTAATTGTTCATATAAACTCTATGGTGCACTAAGAAGGAAGTGGTCATTTCAAAGTAAGGCTTTCCAGGAGAAATATACTTGTCCAATTATATTTGACAATAAAAAGGGTAACAAGTGTATAATTGTCAAAGCACTTTTTTAATACTATCAAAGTAATGCCTAAAATCAAGAGTCTTTAGTTTAAGCTATTAGTGAATGAGCAGTTAAGGGTTGATGTGTTGAAAAATTAGTGTAAAAAAGCTAAGATGAGAGTGATGAGAGTAATGAAAATATTGATGGATTGGTACAAGAAATAATATTTGCGGATATGGGATTATGCTTGCAAACACATGCTTCAAACCCATCTCGTAGGGCATATGTAGAGATTGTAGAAGGCAACCGCTTAATTGTGGGCCTAGGTTTGATAGATGTTATATTTATTTTGATGCATGCAAACTGGGCTTTTTGGTTGGTTATAAAAGAGTTATATGATTGGATTGATATTTTCTGAAGGGTTTATATAATGGGGAGTTATTAGCTTTTGTGAGGATATATGCCAACAATCAAATATTTCCAATAACTTGGTCTTGATTCCTCAACAATTTAATGACTGACCTTGAAATAACCGATGAGAGAGGAGATGCATTCATGAACTACCAATAGAAAGTAATGCTATTGTTAATTAATTCCATTTTAATATTAATTACTTGCATTTTTTTCTAACTTGTATTTGTTTGTTTAAATTTTTGTAGGGACTTGTTCCAACATTAATTGAGTTGATACAATATGCTGAACACAAAATGTACGTGAGGCACATATACGTAAATCGAGCAAAAAATTACAAAGGATATGAGTTGCAAAAGCAACTCTATTAAATGACAAAGAATACAAACATGGTTGGTTTTAGATTAGCTAAATATGGATTATTGCTACTGACAAAGGAATGTTTTGATGCATTATTCAAACATAAGTTAAGTAATGGTGTTGGGCATTTTTCAATGAAGAATTTAAATGCGATATAATTGACAACAACCTTAGTGAAACTTTCAATAGTAGAATTTTAAATGCCATGTGCACACCAATCATTAGTATACTTAATGATATTCGAGTTATGGTCATGACTAAATTGCACAAATATAGAGATGAGGCTACAAAGTGGACTAGAGAATGTGATCAAATGTCTGTAAAAAGATTGGAAGTAAAAGTTGCTACTAGTAGGTTTTGCCATCTAGTTTGTAATGAAGATAATTGATGTGAGATCATTAAAAATTATGATCTTGTCAACTTAGATAGTAAAAAGTATTCATGTCAAGTCTAGCAACTAAATGAAGTTCCCTGTGCCTATCTCATTTTTGCCATTCATATGAAAGTAACAAAATCTAGATGATTAGTACAAAAAAGTCCATACCTTGTTTCATACAAATTCATGATTTAGCCTATCATAATCGCAAACATTAAGAGCCAACAAATTATAAAGACCTTCTACCTTTGTTGCTAAAGAAGCAAATAAGAAAATGCAAGAAAGAAAAACATCAAGTCAAATGATAAGTAGGACTATGGTAAAAATATAATGCTCCTATTGCCATAAGGAAGAGCACAATAAGAAATGTTTTGAGCTAAAAAAGCAACATCAACAACAAGAATTTGCCTTTACCAAAAAAAAAAAAACAACAAGAATTTGCTGCCATAATTGATTTAGGACTAAGAATAGGGCCTACTGAAGAGCTTATTGTTGGGCCTACTGAACAGCAGACATAGGGCCCTACTATAAGGCCTACTGAAGGGCCAAATGTAGAGATAGGGATTGGTATGGGTAGGACAGTAACAACAATAACTGAGTTGACTATTAAACAAACGAGAAAAAAAAAATCCAATAAGTTGTACATCATTGTGTTTGTTTCTTGTGGGCTAATTGTATTTTATTATTTTTTTGTGTTTCTTAGGTGAGAAGACAATGAACTTCACAATAACTCCTTATAGGTTGTTGAAAGTGATACACTACAACAAACAAGAGAGGTTATTGAAAAAAATGTCAAGGCAATATGGTTATGAGATTTACAAAGATGAACATATTTGAATGATTATTTTGAATGTAAGAATTATAGAACTCACATATTTAATTTATAGTACTTCAATTTATTTAGTTGCAATGTGGCTATGTTCTTGTAGCTAGATAGAAATTCAAAGGTGCTTCTCTTAATGTGGGCCAACTCAATAATTAAGGGTGCATCCAAAGAAGAGTACTCCAAAAAAGAAGATAGCAAGTACAACTTAAAAACAGCAATCAGCAACAAACTTAGTGCTAGTTCCATCTCAATCGACTGATCATGGATTAATAGTGATTCTACTAAGAGGTCCCAACACATGACACGTGCTAAAAAAATAGCCGTTGCTAAGGGAACCACTATTGATCCATGATTAGTCGATTGAGATGGGGGTTGCTGCCATTGTTTTTGTGTTGGCTTTGACATATTAGGTTGGAAGGGAACCTTGAGTGATTGGGATTGAAATGAGACTTTTTTTTTTTTTGGTAAAGAATCAGTCAATGTCAATGCAAACAATGTTTTTGTTATTTTATCTTATCTTGGTTTCGATTGGTGATCCGAATGGGCTTCTTATACTATATAAATTTTTTGCTACTAGTGCAACATTGTTATGAGGCTGATATTATTTTTGGAAGTAATGGATTGATATATTGTTGTCAGTTGAAGTTGTGAGTGCTAGTGGATTTATGATGACTTAGACCTAGGGCAGTATAAAGGGATGGACTAAGATCGTTTTGGCAGTATGTATGTAAGGCTAAGTGCATGTCTTATGTCCCACATTGCTTAAGGGAGAGTCTTTAGCTAGCTTATAAGGCTTAAGTCCTATAACTATATATATGCGTTTTCTAAGCCGCCCCGAGAAAAATAATACCATTAGGACTCAATGTCCAATATATATATATATATATTGTTGACGCCTAAATTTTTGCACAATTTTTGGGTTAATTTTTACTAAAATAAAAATAAAAAAAAACACATGGCATATAGTTTAGAAGCATTTTATTTTTTTAGGCTACCGGTGAAGGGAAGATTTTTCACATATTCCGTTCAAGCTTTTCATATTTTTAGGCAATATACACCAAATGATGTATTTTCGAGCAAAAAGGAAAATTTTGGATAGAATATGTGAAAAATACAAAAGGGGAATATTGCCCGAGGTGGATATATTTCAACGATATATTTAGGGGTATCATGCACGAACAAAAAGGAAAAAAATATATACCGTAGAGATACATTTTTTAGACCTATATAATACCTCGCATGCAATTTGTTTGAGAAGGCCACACATATTACATTCCGCCACACAAGGGTTTCTTTTCATCGAACAAGAAAAGAAGAAAAGAGAACACAAAAAGCCAAAAAGTCAAAAAGAGGAAGGGGCACAATTGAGTACACAAAAAAATTGAGAGACACACGGGAGAATTGAGAGGAGACACTCCTTCCACGTTCTGCTGCCCTTCCACCGTTGTCACTCTTGCTCGAAGAATCCCCGACCACCATCAAGCCTCTGCTGGGTCTCACTTGCCGCGGACCCGTGCTGGCTTCTTGCTTCAACGACGGATTTGCCGATTATTCATCAAGTCTGCACCCTTTTTGGTCTCTCGGTGTCAATCCAGGCGTGGTCTCGAAGCGTTCAGATTTCCCTGCCAAAGTGTTGTGTCCCGGCGGTGCCCTAGCTTCTCCGCAAACATTCGAGATCTTCAAAAGTCAACCGGTCTGCTGTCCCCCTGTTCGGCCACGCCCGGAGCTTTGCTTGTCATCCCACCGCAACCCAACTTCGCCAACAGTCCGTGCATTCCAAGGAGGACCGAACCGCATCGTCTTCAGCATCCGTTCATTATTGCAGAAATATCCGCCGGTTCTTCGGTCTTGAGTCGTGCGCATCACGGCCCAGCCCGACACCCGCTTCTCTTGCCGCATCGACGTTGTTGCTTCTGTTCAATTCGACTCCACATTTCTTGGTGTCCCGGAAGATATCCCATTAAACTTGTCGTGACTTTGTGAGGCCACTACGAGATACTGCCACAACCGTTGCCCTAGAGCCGTGCCGTGCCGTGCTACACCCACCATTGGTCCATTCTACAGATTGGGTTTTTTGGAAAAATTCGAATTTAGGTATAGATCTATTTTATTTTATCAGGTAGATTTATTTTATCTTATTTCGATTTTTTTGAATATTTTGTCTCTTTGTTTGATTTATTTTCCAATGCATGATCGAAATTGCCTGATGTAGCATCCAAATCGCAACCGCATGAATTTTTATTCTATCTATAAGGCTTTAGATGGAATAATTATTCACGCGGGAGTAAGATTAATATCTTGATCTTTAAGGCTTAAGATCAATTTATTGATTTTATTAGCGAGATAGTCAAGTTTGAATTTCAATCTAAATGGTGGATAATATTTTCAAAGATCATGGATGATTTAGTGTTTATCTTTTAATTATTCCATTTATCCCGAAAATACAAAAAATTGCATTCACATCCCATGTAGATTAGGATTGATTGCATGATAGGTTAATTAGTTTTTTTAATGCATGTTTAGATGATATCTAGGTTAGATGATATCTTTGAATTAGATTGCATGATAGTTTTAAATTTGAATTGCATGTTTAATTATTTGGCCATTTTAATTTTGAATTTCATAAAAGAAAAAGAAAAATTAGAATTAGGACATTCTTTGTACGTCATTGCATATCAGGATAGATTGCATGCTTATTAAAAAAATAAAAATCATGTGCACGTCATATAGAATTGGATTCATTGAGATGCATGTCATTTAGTATTTTTTTCCTAAGCCCAATTAGTTATAAATTACATGTCATTGGAATTAGGTCATTCAGTTAACATTGCATTGCATATTGCATGATTTTTATTAATCAAGTGAAAATGAGAAAAATTGCGTGTTAATTAGAAACCATATCTAGGGTTGTTGATGTGGATTTTAATTTAACATTGCAGATGCTTTCGTTGCTTGGAGGTAAGTTTTTGCAATTTATTTATTGTTTATCTGGGTGTTAAATTAGTGGTTTGCGCACCCGTATGATCACCTTACGTGTTAGGGAGATAGTTTAAAGTCAATCAAAACTGCTTGCCAAACATTTTTTCAAAACAAAAGAGAAAGGTACCGAAAGGGCATTAGAGAAATCTAGTGTAACCAAGTCCCCGAACTCATAAATCTCTGGTTCGTAGGAGTAAAGTAAACCTCCCGTTACTTTACTTGGGTTTCTGATTGACCCACCGGAAAATAGATTAGTGGCGACTCCTGATTAAAAAATCAATTGCATGTTAAGAACTTGAACTTAAGTCGTAAATTGGTATGGGCTCGGGAGAGCCCGAATTAAGTCTAGGCTTAATAATCCATTAGCCAAACCCTAGGTGGTTCACACCCGAAAAATTTGGTCACGACATATATATAATGGCGGGCCCAAGGTCCTTACATGTAGTATCAGAGTCGACTCCCACAACGTGTTGGGCTACATCGAGGGCACTGTGTCATAAGGGGTGAAGAATGTGATAACCTAAACCCGATGTAGTATAGAGGGATGGACTAAGATCGCCTCGGCAGTTGCGGGTGAGACTAAGTGCATTTCTCTTATCCCACCTTGCTTTTGGGGGGGGGGGGGGAGTCCCAAGGTAGCTTATAAGACTTGGGTCATTTTAACTATGTATACGTGTTTTCTTGATATTGTATGGATTGCCCCGAGAAAAACAAAATCGTAAGGACTCAATGTCCAAAGTGAATAATATATGTACAGTGGTGGGCCCAAGGTCCTTATAGGATTTGTAAGTTCTGGTTGTATATGCTGGCTGGTGTGAGAACAAAATGCATCGACATGCCTCGGTGCAGCTATGGGTGCTGCATTTTCTAACACTAGCACATACAAGCACTAGTGCAAGAACAAGGTGCACCAACATAGTTCTAGTGCAATTTTGGGTGCTAATACATTTTGTTGCACCAACACTTGTATGGGATGATATAATAATAAGATACACCAGCAACCAAACTGACGCAACAAGATGCACCACGACTAATACAAGCCAAGTGAAACATATTTGAAACTAGTATGTTCTTATTTTAAAATTTGTGCAACATGAGTGATCACTTTTTAACCAAAATTGACACTTAAATGATCACTTTTAGAAAAATTTGCCACTTAAACAATCACTGTTTACAATTTATAACATTGAAATTGACGCTCTTGAATTTGTTATCACCCCCTAGTTTTGCCATGGTTCACAATAATAGTTGCTACACTAGCAAACCATTACCAAACAAAATATTCACTCCACTTAGAGTGACCTTAGCATTAGAAATTTGAGTTCTATTCAATGCTAAAAATACTCACTCATGACTTTAACACTAGAAATTTGAATTCTATTCAATGAGACAACTAACTAGGGGGGTAAGCGATTTGGTTTGGTTTGGTTTTTTCAGAAAACCAAATTGAATTGAATAGATAAGGAAATTTATTGAACCAAACCAACATTGAATCCGAATTGAAATAAAAAAAAATTAAAATCTTCAATTCGGTTTGATTTTTTTTTCAATTTTTACTTTTGTTTTTTTTTTTATTTTTCTACGTAAACCCCTTTAAATAAATTTTTCTTTTAAAAAATAAGTTTTAATTATTTTTTATTCCTTTTGTTTTCTTTCTTTTTCTTTTTCTTATTCATTGGCCTATCGCCAGCCAAGTCATGGCTGGCAACAGGCAATGATGAAGAAGAAGAAAAAGAAAGAAAAAAAAAAAAAAAGGATAAGTGCTGCAAAAATCCTAAAACTTGTCATAAAAATGCAATTAAGTCATAAAACTTATAAAAAGTGCAATTAAATTCTAAAACTTGTCAAAATGCTTCAATCGAGTCCTAAATCAACGCCGTCAAATTTCCTAACGGAAAAAGTTGACGTGGCATGGACGTGGCTTTTTTTTAATCGTTTCTCTCTCCTATGTGGCTAATAGTTGAAAAAAAATTATGTTAGGAAATTTGACGACGTTGATTTTATGACTCGATTGAAACATTTTGACAAGTTTTAGGATTTAATTGTATTTTTTTGCAAGTTTTAGGATTCAATTGCATTTTATTAACAAGGTTTATGACTTCCGCAACACTTATCCCAAAGAAAAAAGAAAAACATAAAAAAAATGCTTTTTTAAATAAAAAGAAAACATAAAAGAAAAATTTTAGAATTTATTGGTTTGATTTGGTTGATTGAACTGACAAAAAGTCAGCCGGTTGAAAAGTTTCGATTTTGGATGAAAACAAACCGAATGAGAATTGAATCGAAAAAAATCGAACTTATCAATTTGGTTTCGGTTCGGTTTTCAATTTGGGTCGATTTTTAATTCGATTTTTGACACCCCTACAACTACCACTCCACTTGGAGTGACCTTAATATTGGAAATTTGAGTTCTATTCAGTGCTAAAAATATCCAATCTCTATAAAAGTATCAAGATTGAGCTTTAAAGCCAATTCCAATGACAAATTTAATTTATGGTTTTTATAAGCTAAGATAATTTTATACTTTCATAATTTTGATAAGAAATTATTTCGGTAACCCTTTTTCCCTGAAAAATCAAAAGCGGACATGCGTCTGGTAAATAAATTACAAGCTCCAGTGGTAACCCTACTCTACGAAAGAAAAAAAACTAGTAACCTTATGCTTTCGTTTTTAACGATGGGAATATCGAGATTGTCACCCTAACTTGAACTAGAATTTGAATGAATGCAAGAGGGACATGTTAGCTAAATTGCAGTAGGTGAGGATTAGGCTTATGGACGGAGAAGCAAACCAATATGCAAACAAGCTTGAAAGGATGGGATAGACGGCAGGTTACAAAATATCTCCTTTGAATTGTACGTCTTCTAATTTAGACATGATTAGTTGTCTCGATAAGTAAAGAGCTTTACCTTGAAAACTTAGACAAGTGAACGCCGACGGTGGCTCCACTAGCACCCATCGCATGGTGGTTGCCACTGTTAAGCGATCTTACATGATGGTCAAGGCTCTCGGACAAGTATTACACGATGGTCACACAATCTCTCTAGCTCTCACACGACTATTACATAATCACGCCGTCTCTCTACCATGAATTAAATTTGACATTATTGGAATTGGCTTTAAAAGTCAATATTTATAGATTTATAGAGATTGGATTTTTTAGCATTGCATAGAACTCAAATTTCCAATGTTATTTTTACCAAAAATAAAAAATAAAAATTTCCAATGTTAAGGTCACTCCAAGTGCAGTGGTTAGTTGTTTCATTGAATAGAACTCAAAATTCCAATGTTAAGGTCACTTCAATGTTAAAATCATGAGTGATTATTTTTAGAACTAACCACTCCTCTTGAAATTGGCTTTTAAATTTGAGTTCTATCCAAATTTCCAATGTTAAGGTCACCAAGTCGAGTAGTTAGTTCTTATGGCACTAAAATAATCACTCATGAATTAGTTCTATGGCATTGACTAGGCAAGGGTCGATGACCCTCACTAGATCGGTGGGAGGGCTGCAACCCTCACCCTAGATTTGGTCGAGGGCTTGCAGGCCCTCAACAGTGGTCGGCCTAGGTCGCCAGCCTTTGCCTAGGGGCCAACGACCCCGACCAACCCTCCCCCCCATTGTTGCCAACCTTTGCTGGCGATGGTGGGGCAATGGCAACAGCTATGTAGGCCCTCGCCAAACGCTGCACCTACTTTAAAAAAAAAAATTGTTCTTTCAATTTATGTTAATTTATATACATTAAAATTCGATTTTTGGGGCAAAACGGCGTCGTTTTGCATCTTCATTCCTGAGTCGACTTTTAGGTGTGCCACACAAACCACTTATGATATTAAAATATGCCACATCGGATTTCCAGCCACCTTCGCCGGACTTGACAACTAAATGTCCCAGTTTTCAAAAAAAAGTTATACTTAAATACTTTTTGGAAGTTTTGGTATTTGCAATGTACTTTAGCTAAAGTAATAATAAATGTAAAACATGATCATGCATCAATAAATATTATATCATTTGTTTGCATATGAATGGATAATCCTATGTAATATTGATCTCGAATAAAGAATAAACATTCCATGTTTATAAGGGTAAGACACTAGGTGATACTGGTGCATCATGAAATAATATGACATCCTATTGCTCTTGAGTGAATGAACTTATGGACTGAGGGTAATGCTTCTTTATTGGCATATTGTGTTAGTTAAAAAACAAGCACTTGTTTTTGTCAAAAAACAAGCACTTGTTTTTGTACACATGAAACGCCGTTATCTTGTATGACTCTGAACTCACTTTGCTTTGCTCCAGGTTGAGTATTAAGGTGATCTTCCACCTTTGGCTTAGAAACTTCATTTACAAGATTTCGGCTCACTCCTTATTTTTTTAGGTTTGTAAGGTGGATCATCCTCTACTACTGCGGTTTGCAATCCACATATGTTTTGGCTGTGATCACCATGATGTGCTTGTATTTGAATTGTCAGTAGTATAGACTAAGTATAACTCTATCTATCGATTTGTTACTGGAACATCAGTTATGAGTTAATTGCATCGTTAGGGGCTCCAATGGTTCTTTCGATGGTGATGACTTGTTGATTGGCGTGGTTTGCCAATCCATAGTTCAGGAGCTATTAAATCAACGCTTCCAGAGTGGAAACGGGTTTCTATACATAAGGTTTCAATTTATATTACTTGAGGTCAAATTATTTGTTCAATTTAGAATAAAGTATTTATTTATTTGAGGATAAATTATATTCACATTTGAGGTTTCAATTGTATGGAAATTCAGGTCGTTACAAAGTGAGTGTGTAAATGATGTTGGTCTTTTGCCATATGTTTGTCCTAAATTAACGAATTGGGGCAAAATTGCTTATGAATCTTCAAAAGACCGTCACCCCAATTCCTTAAATTGGGACAAATGGACTTTCTGAATTTGGAGTAGAGAGTAAAGAGTAGGTGAAGTGAATGATAACCACTCTAGTCAAAAATTGATTTATGAAAGAGAAATAGATCTTTTTTTTTTATTTCTATTATTGGATTAGTTTCTAAGTAAAAATACGCGTTTGATAACACCATAAAATTTATATTTCCAAAATAGAAATTTGTTTGATAATGATATAAAATTTCTCCTCCGAATGGCAACTAGCGATTGGTGGCTGGTGGCCGACAGCGACTGCCGAGGAGTGGTGGTGGCAAACGACAATGACGGATGGGCGGCCAGCAATCGGCAATTGACATCAGCGGTGGTAACTAGTGATCGGCGATAGCCAAGGAGCAGCGGCAATGGACGGCAAGCGGTGATGGCAACGAATGGGTGACCGGCTAATAGCAAGGACAAACAATGAGAAGAGTTTTTATTTTTCATTTCTATTCCAAAAATAGAAAAGTAAAAAAAAAATACTTTTGATTTCTGTTTTAAACCTATTGTTGGAGTAAAAATGTATTTTAGAAATTGAAATGAAAAATCCTCTCGTCTTTTGCAATGCTTGTTTTACTTCAATGTCTTTTGCTCTTGTTCCAGCTTGGCACAAGTTATGAGTTGCACATTGGCTTCAAACTCTCATGCCCATTTCTTTGGCTTTTCTTCCAATTCCTCAATATGGAGAAAATATTATGTGGTTAGTTACCACCAAATCAACATTATTTGCGGTATACTCTTCACCACTTTGCTCTCTCTCATCTTCCTCCTCAGTCCATAGTCGCTAGACCTCCGCTCCTTTCCCACTGTCACCATCACCACTAACGGAGTCACCAACACCGTAACCAAGTTGACCATCACTGCATCCAAGCTGCATGGCCTACTTCCTTTATTTTATTTGTCTCACTGTTCTCCATTTCCCGAGATCTATTCGTCCATGGCCGAAATCTTCGGTGCGTTCATCTATTGCCGTTGTCGGCATCGTTCATCTATGGTTGCAATCGTTCCTGCGTTGTCTCTATCGTTCGTCCATGGCCAACCACAAGCCGACTGTAAGGGATGGCATATCTTGAAATTTGAGCTCGGTCCATGCCTTCGAGATCTTGACCTTACTTGTCGCTATGGCGACCACGAGCCGACTGCTAGGGCGATTACAAGAAGAGGGCTTCTTTTACTGTTTTCCTTGATGTTTGAGTTCCGTCCATGGTCTTCAAGATCTTGATCTCACCCGTCGCCATGGATGAGACCAGATTTGTAGGAACGAATCCACTCTAGATTTGAACGAAAAATGACTACGAGCCACCGTGACGATGGAGGGTGGCTCAGCCGTTGATGGGGCCGACCTTGAGCTGATTGCAAGGGATGGCATAGCTGGTCGCAAGCAACGATGGAGGTAGAGGCAACCGAGAGCACAATGGAGGGGAATCTTCTATAGGTGGACAAATGCGATTTTTTTTTTTTTCTGTTTCAAGTTTATTTCACAACAGCAGATATGAGTCAATTTGCGATTGGACTTGAGTTAATAAAGAACATGCTACTTAGCATCCGATGTGGCAGCAATAAATCACTGAATATTTTCTCCTGAGTGTGAAGTCCAACAATCGTGGCTTCATGTTCAGTCAAACTGCCTTTGGGAAAAGTACAAAAAAAAATCCTAAATCTATTTTATTTATGCTGATTCAGTCTTAAACTTTCTATATTTGTACAAATTTAGTCTATTTTTGTCAATTTTGACCAGAAATCACTAACTTATATACTAGTTGTCCTACGTGGCACAACTGACACTAATGTAGACATTTGAATTTTTATTATAATTTTTATAGTTTTTTCTTTTTTCTCTTTACTTTATTATTGGGGATTTGGGGTTGGCAAGCTAGCCACAAGCAAGGGCCCGCAACCACTAGATGAGGGCCCTAATGCCCTCGCAAGCCATAGGCCTACAAATTCTCTGCCTCCACCAACAAAAAAAATAAATAAATAAAATAATTGCTCGATCAAGAAAAATCCAGAATACTCTACATCTCCGTTAAACACCAAATCTAATTTCAAATCCAACTCTAACAATTGCAAAACATTTTTTCCATGAATATTGATGAAAGAAGTTACCATCAAATATTGATCAAATTCCATTTTCTCAGATATGGCCATCTTCAACTTGTCATCACAATCGAATTCACTCTTACCATGTATAATTTGAATTGTCTTCCAGTTGCTTTCAATTGTCTTCAATTGATTCTTAACGCAGTTGGACTTGCAACCAACATAAAACCTCTCATTTATTGTATTGACAGCTCGACCGGTTAAAGAGGGCTTGAATGTACTTGAATTGTTTCCTTTACTAGCTTCGTCGGTAATAATTTCAAGTAGAACATGCTCCATAGGCTTAGACCACCTAAATTGCTTGACCTTCTCATCATTTTCCTTGCTTTAACCCATCATGATAACTACATAACAACTTTAAACAACATAATAAGAAAAAAAAATGACAAAGCAATGCGTAATAAATATTTCAAGATGATTAACATTAAAGAAATGGAAACCACATGTTCTAAATAAAACACTCAAAAGAAACAAATGGAAAACTATTTGCTTCTTCTAATATTCTAAAAACTAATATGCATTGCATGCGCAATTATATCCCTTTTTATGGCCACATCCTATGTTTCCTCCTTTTCCTCATTTTGAGAAAGTTGGATTCTCATATTTTCTCTTCAAGATTTCATTTGTCCATCCATCTCTTACATGATAACGTCATTGGGATAAAATCCCATAATAAAATTGCAAACAATACAACAGGTTAAGACAACATTGACTTGTTTCCAAATGACCAAAAAGGGTCAGAATCCAAAACTCGAAAATGCTTCTTGAAAACTCAAGACGTTCCTTTGACAGTAGCCCTTAGAGATGGATGGTGCAGATTAAACATTTCCTTCTCATTTTCTAGTGGGCGATCATAAACTCCTTCAACGGTATCTAACGCCACGATAGGAAGAATGATGTTATTTTGGATTTTATAACTAGCATAATACATACATATATATATATATATATATATATATATATATTCCCACAAGTTATAAATAAATTTATTACTGAGATACTTAGCTCAATTCAAACATTGAGTACAAAATTCATTTTCTTACCTCCAGGAATGTACAATCCATTCATATTTGAAAGTGGATCAAATAAAATATGTAAATTATGGGTAGTGCCCTCCCAATAAGCTAATACATAAGAGAATTTCAAGTCAAATATGGTAGCAACTAATGGGAAAAATCTCAAATAAGGATCTACAGTGCTATCATTTTCTCAAAAGAGAACCTGAAGTGAAATTTATCTCAAAGAATGACCCAAAGTGGTCATTTAGTCTCAAAGAAGGACTTCACTTGCCGGCCGATGAATAAATGCATGTATATTCTGGTGGCCTGATTATGGTATTTTTGTCCATTTTTGGTTGCCCCGTTCATCGTCTTCTTCAACCCCTGTTCACTTCTTTTGGGCTAGATCAAGAACACCAGACTTGGGGAAAGGTTGGCGAGCGCCAGCCGCTAGTAAGGGCTGGTGAGGGCTCGGCACCCATCATTAGCAGCAAGCGAGGGCTCAATGCCCATCGCTGGCAGCGGGCGAGGGCCATCAAGCCGTCGCTGGCCATGGGGGAGGGGGCTGTCCAAATCGAGGCCCTACAAAAAGGTCCTCGAGGGCAAAAGGTGTAGCCGGAGAAGTCGTTGATCTGGGAGTTCAATTGTGTTCCAACTTTTCTACCTCAAGATCTTCAGAAAAGGTTTTATCTTGGATTCTGCAAACAATAGTTATGGCCCCTTTTCCATTACATGCTTCCCATGTGTCCAGACCATGGGGAGCGTTTTGATCGTTCATTTTGGCAAGCATATGTATCTGCAAACAAAATTTTTGCAGTCAAGGTTATGAAATCATAAGTCTTGACGATGACTATGTTTGGGTTCATGATTATCACCTTATGATCCTACCCACATTTCTAAGAAAGCGATTTCATCGAGTCAAACTCGGATTCTTCCTCTACATTCATTTTCCTTCATTAGAAATATACAGAACCTTGCCTGTCCGGGATGAGATTTTGAGGGGATTGCTGAACTGTGACCTTATAGGTTTCCATACGTTTGATTACGTGTGCCATTTCCTTTCATGTTGTGGTAGAATGCTGGGCTTGGATTATGAATCTAAGCGAGGGTATATTGGACTGGAGTATTTTGGTCGGATAGTGTATATCAAACTTTTTCTTGTAGGTGTTCACATGGGCCGGCTTGAATCTGTTCTTAATCTTCCTGCTACATCCACCAAAGTCAAGGAAATTCAAGAACAGTTCAAGGGGATGAAAGTGATTCTTGGTGTTGATGACATGGATATCTTTAAAGGCATAAGTCTAAAACTACTAGCTTTGGAGCAACTCTTGCAGTAGCATCTGCAATTACGTGGCAAAATAGTCCTGGTTCAAATTGTGAATCCAGCTAGAGGTTCAGGCAAAGATGTCGAAGAAGCCAAAAAGGAGACATATTTAACTACCAAAAGGATTAATGAAGCTTATGGTGCCGCCGGTTATGAGCATGTGGTTTTAGTCGACCGTCCCGTTCCACGTTACAAGAAGAGTGCCTATTATGCAGTAGCAGAATGCTGCATCGTGAATGTTGTGAGAGATGAGATGAATTTAGTTCCTTACAAGTATATTGTCTACAAAAAAAAAAAAAAAAGTTTATTGTCTACAGGCAGGGAACTCCAAGCATGGATGAAGCACTGGGCATAATGAAGGATGCTCCCCGCACGAGCATGCTTGTCGTTTCCGAGTTCATTGGTTGCTCGCCTTCTCTTAGTGGAGCAATTAGGGTCAACCCTTGGGACGTTGATGCTGTGGCTGATGCTTTAAGTTTAGCGATAAACATGAGCAGTTCTGATAAGCAATTAAGACACGAGAAACATTACAAATATGTCAGTACTCATGATGTGGCATATTGGGCACGCAGCTTCACACACGATCTGGAGAGAGCATGCCGAGATCATTACAAGAAGCGGTGCTGGGCATTTGGTCTGGGATTGCGATTCAGAGTTCTCTCTCTTTCTCCCAGCTTTAGGAGGTTATCAATTGATCACGCAGTCTCTTCTTATAGGAAGACAGAGAAGAGATATATTTCTGGATTATGATGGCACTGTTGTTCCTGAAACTTCTATCAGTAAAATGCCAGAGCCTGAAGTCATTTCTGTTTCGAACACTCTCTGTAATGATCCAATGAACACTGTATTTATTATCAATGGGAGGGGGTGAAAATCATTAAGTGAGTGGCTTTCTTCGTGCAAGGTGCTTGGAATAGCCGCTGAGCATGGGTATTTTATAAGGTATGTGGAAAACAGAATCTCATGTATTTCTTGTTATAAATATAGTTTCCCCATCATTAGGGTTTTGGCTCCTTTTCTCCTGCAGGTGGAACGGTGCAGCTGAGTGGGAAACCAGTTCATTGTTTGCTAATCTTGATTGGAAGAATATTGTGGAACCTATAATGAAATCATACACAAAGGCAACTAATGGCTCAAGCATAGAGTACAAGGAGAGCGCTTTGGTGTGGCACCATCAGGATGCAGACCCTGATTTTGGATCATGCGGAGAGCGCTTTGGTGTGGCACCATCAGGATGCAGACCCTGATTTTGGATCATGCCAAGCCAAGGAATTGTTGGCTCATCTAGAGAGTGTGCTGGCAAATGAACCTGCAGTTGTTAAGGGGGGACAGCGAATTGTGGAGGTCAAACCTCAGGTAAATTTGATTTGCTCTCTCTCTCTCTCTCTCTCTCTCTCTCTCTCTCTCTCTCTCTCTCTCTCTCGTGTGCTCGCAAATGAACCTGCAGTTGTTGGGGGAAGGGGGGGGGGGGGGACAGCAAATTGTGGAGGTCAAACCTCAGGTAAATTTGATTCTCTCTCTCTCTCTCTCTCTCTCTCTCTCTCTCTCTCTCTCATGGTGGCGAGCCACCGGACTTTGTAATGTGCATTGGTGATGATAGATTTGATGAGGATATGTTTGAGAGCATATTGAGCTTCGTCTCTGGATCTTCTTTTTCTGTGACTCCAAAAATTTTCGCCTGCATGGTGGGGCAGAAGCCAAGCAAGGCAAAATAATAATAATAATAATAATAATAATAATAATAATAATAATAATAATAATAATAATAATAATAATAAAGAACAAGACAACCGAAAATTAAAATTAAAAAAAAAAATTGGACAAAAAACCCCTGATTAGGCCACCAAAATATGCATTGGAGATGCATCTGCTCACCGGCCGCGAGTGAGGTCCTTCTTTGAGACTAAATGACCACTTTCGGTCCTTACTTGAGACAGACTCCACTCCAGGTCCTCTTTTGAGAAAAGGGAAGGCACTTTGGGTCCTTATTTGGGATTTTCCCCAGCTAATGCATTTTGTGTTATTCCATCCTTCCAATCACGAAACCTTCCTTAAATTTCAAGAGGAACTAATGCACACTCGTGAGTTCCATCTATTGCTTTGATACCATACTAAAACAATCAATACTATTGCCTACCAAATACTAATGAAACTTCTCAAGCAATATATGAAGGTATTTTTTTCCCAAATTTCATACCTTAAAATATGGATAAAATCTTTGACTATTACTTATCTCAAGAGTAGTGGAACTGCTTGATTTCTTTCACCAAATGTTTGTACAATTTCAAAATGGCCTGGAAGACGATTTTAAATTATCCATGCACAATTTTTGTTAACCTATGGAATATTCCTCTGATGACTCTAAACCTCGCATTATGTCCAATAATATGGCAAAACATCAAAGGATAATCCCTAATAGAAACATTTACTGTGGAATAGAACGAGTTACTTGCACTGAGTGCCTTACAAAGTTCTAAAAAAGAATTCGGCCTATATTTGGTCTATACAATTTGTGTCGCCACTCTATAACTAATGATTCATATACAACTCTCTATCATAGTCTTGATTCACATAAGCTCTCTTAATATGTGGCCTCACTTGTTATCACCACTTGGATTTTGTTATTATTCATTTGTATTGGAGCATACTGATCATAAAACACAAAAATGCAAGTGCAATAATAGAAGGGCCATACATTGGTTACATAGTTTATTTCCTCATCCACAGTCATAAACAAAATGCAGGTGAAGTATTACAAATGATTTATCATTTGGGTGAACACCACCACCAAACACAATATGAATCATAATCTCCCAAAAGAGAAGAACCTTTCTTGACAAATTATAAGCTTAAACAACATCCAGACCCTAGTCTCTATCTATATGAATTTGCACTTGTAAATAATATATTCCATCAAGCACACATTTTGCATAAGCTTTCTTCAACGATCGTACTTCCATAGCCGAACTCTTCAGTCCAATCAAAAGAGACGCTTGAAGAAGATAAGTTCAAATTTTAAACATCTAATTGGAGAAGTGCTCTGAAATTCACATTTGACCATAATCTAGAAAGACAAAGGGAGAGACCTTGGATGCAGGAATTGAGCATGACAGAGGCGGCATTGAGGAGCCAACCGAGCTTATCACTGGAGGAACCGGGTGGAAACCAGATGATGAAGGCATTCCGAATGTTAGCCTCTCGACTCCGCTCACTGTCGCGGCTAAAAGAGAAGTACAAGTTGACAACAGAGAAAAAGGAGGAGGAGCTCTGGAGGCGAAGAGAGATGAGCGAGAAGGCAGAGAGGAAGAAGAAATGAGCGAGGAGGCAAAGAAGAGGAAGGGGGAGGTGTGCTGCGACGAGGAATGTTTAGCAAAACAAGCTAGGGCTGCGAGACGAGAGTGGGGAAAATCATTTCTGATATTCAGAAAGCGGAAGTCTTTTTCCCCAATTTTAAAGGACTTTTTATCATTGACGGAAGTTGTTTTCTTTGACCCGTTGGTTTTCCTTGGCCAAACAATGGAAAATCCAGAAATTTTTTTCTGGAAAACGTTCTGACGGAGACAAATTCTTAGTTCTTGTTGATGGGCTAACGGAACATTATTGTACTCAAGGGACAATCTCTCTCTCTCTCTCTCTCTCTCTCTCTCTCTCTCTCTCTCTCTCTCTCTCTCTCTCTCTCACCTTGAGCGGAGGATGACGGAGGCCGATGACCTCAAATTCTAGGCCGTCACTATCCGTTTGCATGTTACGATGTCGCTGAAAAGATTTGTTCAGATAGACGGTTTAGTATAACGAGAAAAGTCCACAAAGATTCTCTAAAATGTAAAGAAGGAACAGTATCACGAATATGTCGATGCGCATAAAGATCCTTTCGATATTATGGACCATGGTAAGATTATGTGCGGGGATGCTTCACTGTTACAAGCAACGAGTTGACTAATCATCTTTTCAAGATGATCGACTTGAACAAAGCATATTTGATATAAAATTAATGACCTATATGACACACATCTTCATATATCACACCTAAGATAAAATAGCAACAAACGACACATTCTAGACATAAAAACCACTTACATGCATACATAGATGATCATTTCAATATCGTCTAAAAACCAACACACAATACATGATGCATACTTTCTACTAATAGATAATCAATCATCTCTAACACTCTTTGAACCATTTTCAGTTGTTGGTTTCAATTTGAGTGGCAGCATGCCCGACACCTGGACTGTGACCTGGATCTGTTGCCTCCGGAAGTGCTTCTTGCCTGGAACGATGGTTGACGGAGTTGAAGGAAGCGCTTCTCTTCTCATGATCTTCATTTATAAGTCGCTCGCTCGATCTTTGACTCTCTGGTTTAAGTAGCCTTCCCTTTGAAGTGATAACTTCATGAGAAAGAATCATAAAAAGAAGAAAAAAAGTAGTGCAGACGAGCTTGGAATTTGCCATTGGTACGATAAACTTAACCATCTGACGGCAATAGCAAAGTGATTTTGCTCTTAGAATGAGACTAAGAAAAGAATACAATAGAGCGGCTGAGTGAGGATGCTGTAAAGTTGGGGTCTTCTAGGGTTTATATAGATCGAGCTTATGCAGTTTGAGATATTCAGTGCTTTGCCAATAAAATTATTTGTGGAAATAAGGGGTGGAAAATCTGTGATTTTAGTCATCATTATGTCTCCTGAGATTCTCTTCGGGAGTTTATGGATGAACTGTTTGAGTTTGGTATATTTCTTTGTTTCTTCAGAATCTCTCTCTTATATGCATGTCCCATGCAAAGCATGTCTTAATCTTCGATAAAGACAAGGGTATGCCGTGCCGGGACAACCGACTTCTAGGATGAAGTCCTTAAAAATAAAAATAAAAAACTACCGTTTCCTCAGTCCTTGATTGGAGTAAAATTTTCTCTAAACTTGCATTAAATTGATGGGTTAGAAGTGATGAAGTATGCAAATTTAACTGAAAACTGATGTTGGGGGAAAATGATTGCTGACCAAGATAGAATAGTGATTATAGATCTTTGATATGTGGTGATGATCATTGTCCTTAAGTAATTATTTGCCCCTACTATTGTTATTGTCGGATTTAGAACAAATATTCTTCCCAAATATATATATCAAAGCCGCAGAGAAATGTTTCTTACCTTTACCAAAAAAAAAAAGCCGCAGAGAAATGAGTTTAATAATTATTTAGTTCACCTTGAATATGTGATCAAAGTTTTGTGTACGCAGAGAGAATAAAAGAGAGTTATAAAGAAAAAGTTGTTTTGAATAATTGTGTTGAACAATATATGATTTGATGCTATTTATAGATAACAAATCGATGCATCTCTTAGTAATGGGTAGATTATCCCTACCACATCACTTTTTGTGATCAATCATCACAATTTTTAATGTCAATAATTACATTTTTTTTCCATAATCAAGAGTCGCATATTTTCATGATAAGACGCTATTTCAACAATTAATTTTGAAGATGTCCATGTAGCTAGTCCTCTGATGAAAGATGGACCAAAGTGTGACCTTAAAAAATTTGTAATTAGCAAGATATTTCTGGCAAGAGTCTTTATTTTCATTATGACTTTGATGGTCTTGCCTCTTGGATTGGATAATTAAATCGATGTTGAAACTACTTTGCTTACGATAATATCTAATTAGGTAGTTCAACAACACTAATGCAAAATGTTGAAAGAGTTATATATTCTTCCTTCTCTAGTTGGAGGAAATTTCCTCCAATCTTACCTTCAATTGATAGGTTAGAAACGTAAACATTGCCTAGAGAAAAATATTGCTAGAAATCTAATTTATGAAAAATTCTTTTACTCAAATAAACACACCTTAAATCTTCATTGTTTCTTACCAAGTGTTTGGTGTTGTATTTTTGATGTATTAGTGAAATCTGTTTGAAATGTAGATCCATATTTGCTCCGAAAACGAAGCCGACGCACACACAAAAACCATAAACCCTTCAGGACTTTTCCTGAAACGTGAAGATATTCAAGGAAGCATGCATGATAGTTGAACTTTGACTTATTGTATCCTCACATTGGGTGGCTGCCAGAGGAAGCACATGGTACATTCTTCTAGGCAATGTGTAGGGGCTGCAAGGGTTCCAATGGTAATTATGATAGAAAGGTTTTCCTCCAACATATTTATTAGTCATGCTTGACCTCCTTGTGGCGGCCACGAATATTCTTTTTCCAACAAATATGACAAAATTACCAAAAAATTCATTAACCCACTATTGAGATATCAATTTAGTCATAAACCTTTAATTAAGTCAATCTAACCATAAATCTCTTGATAATTTGTCAATGTAATTCTTCCGGCAAATTTTGATCAGAAATTGCTGATGTAAATACTGACCAACATTGATATGAACAATTTTTACAAATTTTCAAATTACTATGATTTTGTTATCCTTTTTTCTTTTCTATTTTTATTTACTTCTTTTAAGCCTCACAGGCCATTAGATGAGTGTGGCCTCACCGGTTGCAGGTGAGCAGTTATTGCCAATAGTTGGTGAGGGCTTGCAAAAAAAAAAAATAATAATAATATATAAAAAAGTACAGTTTTTTTTTGAAAATTTGCAAAAATTGTTCACATCAATATCGACCGTGCCACATAGGATGGTCAAAGTCAATGTCCACAATTTCCGGCCAAAATTTACCAAAATGACTACATTGGTAAATTATCAAAAATATTATGATTAAATTAGTCAAATTAAAAGGTTAATGACTAAATTGACTTATGTACTATAAGTTTAGGACTTTTTCAGTAATTATCCCACAAACATATGTATAAGGACATAAGGGAAGTCTTCAAAAGCTTATCCGTATGGTGATAATCTAATGCTATATGTATAAGTATCATCATGCGATATGTTTAAGGGTAGGGATCCTCTAAATTTTGGAGGGATAAATCTTAATGAACTTCCCTTGTTTAAAGGAGAACAACTCAGTACAAAAAGTATCCAATGGCCACAACCGCACTATAATAGCTTCACCCATCACCACAGCACCACCACTATCATTTGCTGCCATGTCGTCGACGACGTGACACCAACTCAATCTATGAGAGAGAGAGAGAGAGAGAGAGAGAGGCATTACTTCTGCAACATGAGCAGGTGCGGCGGCGGTCGTCTCAAAGGCCGACGGTGGCTTGACGAGCATTACAATGACGGAGCTGTGGTGGTAGGTGGAGCTAGCTTTGTAGTCAAGAGGAAGAGAGACAAAGGGGAAAGTGAGAGAAATGGTATTTTTGTAACATGAGCTAATGATGGCTCGACCACTCAATGGAAGTATATTTAAAATATAGATATACCGGCTGAATTAAGAGTGTTATAGTCCTTTATATGCCGTTCTTCTTCAAAGAAAAGCTTTGGTGTAATCTTAAGCAGCAAACGATATCTACTCATGATTTGTGGCGAATTGATGTATAGCATTGTGCTATTGATTTCAAACTCTGAAGTTGAAATGTAATTTTGATTCAGCCTCTATTTTTGTCCATTCCTAATCAAATGATTTTTTTTTTTTTGTGCTGGAGGAACCGGCTTGCAGTAACTCTTCACCACTTATTTCCCACCACCCCGAGTCACACTTAATACACCTAGCGACTCCTCTGAGTTGTAAACCCTTCACCTTCAGCAGTTGAAGTGTTCTTAACCACATTTCTAATTATTGTTTATAAGATCCGGACATCATCCTTGTGCAAATATAAGAAAAACCAATTGCGTATGGCGTCCAAATTTGTAATTCACCAAGCATAAGAATGGTTAAGGGTTTTTCCAAACCGACAGAACACAGCCCGCTGAATTACTAGTCACTATTTTCTACTTGGCGGCCATGGAGTTCCTCCACGTGCATTTGCAGCGATCTGTTGCCCAGATCCTGAGTGTTCAATTCCAAATTGAAGATCATCACCAGAAACCTTCAACAAAGATGCAGGAAGCCTGGTGTAATCATGGCGAGTCATGATAGCCATATTGACGCAATGGCATTATAAATAGGAATATTCCAATTAGCGGAGCTAATAGTGTTTGTTGGTGTCCAATTGAAGATGTGGGGACAGATCTTTCAAGAAATGCAAGTTGTTGCTTTGACTGAATGCGCACTCTTGGAAAGTCAATAACCTTTCGAGAGCCCCCGGAGATTGCGGAAAGCTCTGTTTTGATGTCCTGTGTGATGTGTTACTCCCTTGTTGACTTTGACACTTAACGAGCAAATTCCATGGATCACATCAAGCCATCAGCTAGAACAAAACGAATATTATTGGTATCGAAAAAGAGAGAGACAAGGTCACTGGGTATCACGATCGTGCATCCCGACCACCTGAGCGATCTTTTCGAGATGGGCCAATCCATGGTCATGACGGCCAGCTATACTGCCCTCTAATAATGGATCCCGTCCGGTGTAGAGAAAGAGATCCGTAAAATAAGGAAGGGCTCAACTATGGAACGATCCCGCCGTTGAATTTTGACTTTGTGGGGGATGGCTGCCGGGGGATAGTTGGCTCCTCAAAGCTGGGGAAGTTTCTGGTGCACGTCCCTATCTAACGGGATATCACAAAGTCAGAAGCAATATTGAAAAGCCCTTTTTAATTTTGGCGGTGGATGCCGAGAATAAATCACACGATGAGCGGTGGAAAACGATAGCCGTGATGCGTTCGACAAGAAGCGTGGGGGCGTGCCGTCCAGAGCCGTCAAATCATAGCCGTAAAAATAGGAAAAAGTTGGATCCTGCCAAACCGAAAAAAGGCTTTGGTATCTTTGAGGAATCTTCAAGATGCAAGTCTCTCTCTGGCAGGGCACCACCTGTGGAGTGGACATCAAGATGCAGTTGCAACTTACGGGGTTGGGATTCATTCTCGTGTTCATGCACTTTATCAAAATGTACATTCATTCTTTTGTTTAGGCATTATCCCACAATGTGCCGCCTCTCTCTCTCTCTCTCTCTCTCTCTCTCTGGATCTTTCCTGTTTGATGGGATTGGGAATCCTCCTTTTTCCAACTTAGAAATTTTCCACATACGAGTTTGCAATTTGGGAAGTCATACAAGAGCAAGACATGAATTTTTCAAGAGAAATCCTAACTCAACACCAGCACGAGATACTACTCAACTGAAAAATTTCGTGAATTGATATGGTTTTACCCATTTTTAGTCTAACATTAGATGATAGAGAGAAATAAGAAAATGCAACCATAAGAAATGATATTGTGTATGGAACCAGTTAATTTACATACTCCAATTTGAATGCAGACTTTTCCCCAATTATAATACAAGTGAAACGCAAATTCATGATCACACCTATTAAATTCTATGGCAATTACGATTAACTTCTTGAACGTACTTTAAGAAACAAAAGAAGGGGATATCCTGCTACATATAATTTTCGTGCCATATATTATTGACGGAGACCACGATAATAGACTTATTTAGGGCTTTTTCTGACATGCTTATTTTTTAATGTTCTTTGTTTATTTTTCCTCAAGGTATTCTCCAAATTGTATTCATAGAGTTCATTTTAGTACATTGGGTGGACATATTGCCAACAAAGTGTGCCGGAGTGTCAAAACTCAACACAGGTGGACACTTAAATGCTAAAACTTCCAAAAAATATACTTAAATACCAAAATTATAAAAGAAATGAATATTTAACTGCCAACAATGAGAAATTTTGGCTTAAATGCTGATGTTGTATTTTCTAGCAACATTTTTACTAAGGTGGCAATTATTTTTAAAAAAATTTATCCATGTGGCGCTAACGTAACTAGCTTTTACCCCAAAAATTGATTTTAATATAAATATTAATTAAATTAAATTTTAAAAACTAAATTCAAATAATAGAAAAAGGATTGCAACAAAATAACGAGCACTTCTATGGCCCTCATCACTGCTGCTGCCCCACCATTGCTAGAAAGAGCCGACAATAGTGGGGTGAAGGTCATCCAAGGTCACTAGGCCCTAACCACTAGGTTGGCAACCATGGCCGACCATCAATGAGGCTTGATCCTTTATGGCGATAGTGGAGCAATGGCAGCAATGAGGGTCATGGAGGCCCTTGCTACTTTACCACTACCTTTTTAAATTTAATTTAGTCAATTTGATATCAAAAATCAATTTTGGAGGCAAAACAATGTCATTTTGCACATTCATTGTTGAGTAAGCAACTCTGGCAAGTCACATAGACCACGTTTATTCTTAAAATAATGCCGCGTCAAATTTTTAGCTACTCTCGTCGAAGTTGGCACTTTTTTTTTTTTTTTTGGTGTAAGTTGGCTCTTGAAGTCTCCCAATTATAATAAATAAATAAATAAAGTGGCACCTAAGTGTAGATTTTGGAAGTTTTGGCACTTAAGGGTCTCTTTGGTAACATTTTTGTTCAGTGGAACAGTTTCTTTTCAAAATTAGTTTTTTTTGTTTCTATTTCCTGGAATAATTACTAAATAAAATAACTCGTTTGATGGCTACATAAAATTTCTATTCCGAGAATAGAAAAAGACCAAAAATGTGTTTGGTATGACTCACAAAATTTTTTATACCATGGAATTTCTTTTAATGTTTTAATAATTTTGTAGAATTTTGTTCTCTTTTTATTTTCTCTTTTTCCTCTCTTTTTTCACCTCCTCTAGCCATCGCCAATTGGTGGTAGTGGCAGGCTATCGGCAGCAATGGCAATGATGGTCCGCGGACAGCAACGATGGGGGGTGGTGAGTAGCAAAGAAGAAGAAGAAGAAAAGAAAAAAATAACTTATATGTAGAAATTATTCTCGAGATTAAGAAGTTATTTTTTCTATTTCTAGTTTTGTTCCAAACCTATACCCGACAACTTCTCTATGCCGGGGAATAGAAAAAATAATTGAAAATGGATTTTTATTCATTTTCTATTATAGAGTAACAGAACATAAAAACAAAAGAATAGGAGCATTGCCATGCGTGCCCTAAATATCAACTCGTGCCAAGTTTTGGTAATTATGGTGTACTTTTGCTAGCCAACAAAAACAAGCACATGATGCAAATAGCATAGGCACGGGAACGGCATACTGATTAAGGAACGAACGTCATCGCGAATGAGGACACAATATAAGTTCAATTCACCTTGTGGAATTTGGCCCACGTGCTTATTTGAAATGACTATCAAAGTATATTATATGCTCTAAGCTCTATCTTTCAAACACCTATAATAGATTAGTACCTCAACATGATATTAAAAAATGTGGGGGAAATTATTTTTTTAAAAAAAATCTTAAACCTATTGCATTTGTGCAAATTCAATTTTTAACATTTCAATTTAGCTAATTTAGTTTTAAATCTTTTGACGATTTGTCAATTTAGTCATTTCAATCAATTTTGACTGGAAATTGCATGATATTGGCAATGTCACATAGAGCGATCTGGGATAATGTGAATAATATTTATAGCTTTTCTAAAAAATTCTGAATTTTTATAGTTTCATTTTATTTTTTCTTTCTTTTCCTTTTTTTTTTTTTTTTTGAAAAGTTTGGCAAGGGCTTCGTGGCCCTCACCTCGTGATTGGCAAGGATTGACTGGCCCTTACCTATGAGTGGTGAGGGCTCAAAAGAATAAAAAAAAAAAAAACAAAAAACTCAGAAAAATATATAAAAATTATCCATATTAGCACCGGCCGTTCTACATGATATTACTAGCATTGACTTCAGTGACTTCTAGTCCAAATTGGCCGGAAGGACTAAATCATCAAAACATTTCGAGTTAAGTTGGTTAAATTAAAATTGTTTATTAATGAATTAATACAAGTGCAATATGTTTAAGATTTTTTAATAGTTTCCTAGAAAATATTGGAAAAGGCACATTATAAGAGTGCATTTGTTTCACTGAAAACATCATGATAATGAAAAATATTGTTATATAAATCATTTTTTTGGTAAAATTTATATAAATCATTTTCATTTTCAAAAAAAATGTGAAATGTTTATTTTTCATTTTTTGGTGATTTAGGGAAAACATTCCTTCTTGCTAGAAAAAGAAGCAATTTTCCCACAATTTGAGTTTGTCATTTTCCCCAAGTGCAATATGTTTAACATTTTCTTTTTTTTGTAATTTCCCAAAAAATACTAGAAAAAAATAAGAGTGCATTTGTTTCATTGAAAATTTCATGATAAAGATAAATATTTTTTCTAATAGTCATTTTAATTTTCAAGGAAATTGTTTATTTTTTATTTTTTTGGTGATTTATAGAAATTATTCCATCTTCCTAAAAGGAGAAGTAATTTTTCCCCCTTGTGAACTAGTTATTTTGCCCAAATGCAATAGGTTTGGATTTTTTTGATAATTTCCCAAAAAATACTTTAAAAGGACATTATAAAGACGCATTTGTTTTATTGAAAATTTTATGATAAAGAAAAATAGATTTTATGGAAATCATTTTAATTTTCAAGCAAAATATTTCTTTTACAATTGTTTGGTGAGTTAGGGAAAGTACTCCTTGCTAAAAGGAGAAACAGTTTTTTTTTCCCAATTTAAGCTTGTTATTTTTAGCCCATAAAACATATTTTCCATAAATTGGCTAAAATTTCATCATCAAATACTCAAATGTTGGAAAATAATTTTTCGGAAACAGTTTTTGTTCATACAAATAACCCTGAGTTTCAAAACTATCTTCGGTATTGTAACAAACCTTTATAAGAGTTCACAAACTCCAATTCCAAATTCCTTTAAACCTTTAACAACCGCTAGTAGGATATATGGTGTCATTTTAATAGAGTTTCTTATATCATATCAAAAGACACAATGGATGTTCATTGAAGAGCCTATGGTGATGCTTTTTTGGCGAATGGTAAGGTTATGCTCGGTGTATAGATAAGCATGGTTTTAGCATATAACTTGGAATTTAAGAACACATTTGGTAACGTTTCTGTTTAAAAATTGTTCTCGGAAATAGAAATTAAAAAAAAACTTATTTCTATTCTAGAAACAATTTTTAAATAAAGAACGTGTTTAGTAATTATACAAAATTTCTGTTTTTGGAATAGAAAAAAACGTAAAAACACGTTTGATAAATTTGTATAATTTTTTTTGCTTCTTTTTAATTTTTAAATATTTTTATTATATATATATATATATTTTTTTTTTTCCTTTTTCTCTTTGGCCAATCGCCGTCACGTGGTGGCCGATGACATTCGGCAAGCCTTACCGCCACCGGCGAGGCTCGGCCTCGCCCAAGCGGTGCGAGGTCAACCTCGCCCTGGCCGGTGAGGCCCGGCCTCGCGCCAACCGGGAAGGCCAACCTCGTCGTGGTTGCGCGAGGCTCGGCCTCTTCAAGCCACCACTAGGCGATGCCGTCCCGGAGGTGGCCTGGTGAGGCCGAGCCTCGCTAGTGGCCGGGCAAGGCTCCTAGCCCAAGAAGAAAAAAAAAAAAAAAAGGCCGAGCCTCTGTTCCCAAGAACAGTGTGAGCCACGGCCGAGGCTCGCCAAATGAGCCTTGCCGTCGCTCGGCCTCTCTGGGGGCCGGCGACACTCTGGCGAGGTCGCCGACGCCAGCTATGGCTAAGGCCGATGATCGGCAAAAGGAAGAAGAAGAAGAAAAAAAAGAAAAAAGAGAAAAAAAGAAGAAGAAAAATGAGAAAAAAAAAGTGTTTCTCAAAAGTGTTTCCGAAACATATTTAAATAAACACGTTTTTTCTACTTTTTGGTTATGTTTCAAATCTGTTCCTAGAAAAAAGTGTAAACAAACACGTTTCTATTCTTTTTTTGTTTCCCGGAACAAAAGAATAAAAATTTGAGTTTCGGAAAACAGAAACATATTTAAACAAACACGCCTTAAGAATCGAATAGGTGGAAATCAATCATGTTCCAAGTTATATGATATGCAATTTAGGTTCAATTCCAAAAATTGAAAAACCTATTATAACAAGTAAGTTTTAGGCTTAGGTGAAACCAAGAATTTGAAACATGGAACTTGGAACAAATATTTGTATTTTTCTCATTTTGTCTTCACCCAATTTTGCGACTTTTCATTTCCTCCAATAATAAGTGTATAATCTAAAGCCATTAGTCCAAATTTCCATTTCCAACTATATCCATAATCGAAACTTTTACATTGTTAATATTTCATATATTCGCATGTCTAAATATGAGTTGTAATCAATAGATTGTAGCAGATGATGGTCATTATATGCGATAATTTACTACAATAATTCAATTGACAGTACAGTTGCAACTCTTGTAAACCTTAGAACAACTTTAAAACTTGTGACAAGATAAGTTCTAGATCGTAATTCCAAAAATTAGAGAATCAGTTTTAATAGACAGGTTCTAGCCACTATAACCTTAAACCACTCACTCTTAGCATGATAAATATAAGAAGAAGAATAAAATAAAAAACGATGACGTTTAATGCTAAAATTTAAGATCCTGTGGAAATAAACCTAAATCTGATACCGCTCACGCCTATAATAATGACAAAAAGATATGGGAAACCTTTTTTCATCCAGCAAAAACTCGATCAACCCCACCACGACCTGGAAATATTTTGGCCAGGTCAGGCCAACTGTCGTGAGCAGATTCCACGACGAGAATGAGATAGAGAACTAGCATGAACATTTCAGTCTACCCTTAAATGAATTACAACTCGGTGTTTTACAACTCAGATTACACTTCACAAATCAGCTCAATGTCGCTAACCATCATGCTCGTGCATTTCGCGACTCTAACAAACAATGGACACCGCCATTTACTTAGTTGAACGGCATTGCATCCATCCTAGCCTGATCTTTGAATTACTGCATTAAAGCCTTCATCCGATCTGGGACTAGCAATCCGAATCCCATACACCATCAACCTTGTCTGAGCCGACATATGAGGATGCCTTTGCCTTCTCCTTGGGTTTGAATCATAGTAGGAAATCTGGACATGTCGTATCCTGAAGAAACATATATTTTGTATGAGTTCCTATCCTAAAAAGGTGAAAAAGAATTTTTGATAAAGCTCAATGAACTAAGACTCATCTACTAAATTTGCTTAGTAAGTAACTTGAAAGATTCATTTTTGGTATTTAATGGGTCTACTAGCTCAAACAACTATCTGTAGATTATCAGATCAACTAGTATACTATTTACTAGACGAATCTTGATATCTCTAGTATTGCTCATGTAATTTACAGGTTGGTATTGGGTCAATTAACCGTCTCGACTCTGAAGGATCTCTTTCCTCTCTTTTTGGGCTTCAATCATAGTGGGAAATTTGAAAGAATCAAGTACAAAAAATTCAAGAATAAATGGTAAAACTTCTCTAATCCGTCATTACACGTGCTCGGCAGCAAATTGCATCTAGTCACAGGTTCCTCTGGTTAATCATACATGAGAGAGAACTCCCATACTCAAAGCCTTGAAAGTGAAATGCTATTTAGTGAAGAGAGGTCAACAAACAATATCTACAGAGGAACTAACTAACCGCTCCTGGAGAAGGCAGCAACAGAGAAATACATCTGATGGGGACGTGAAGAAATTAGGCTAGCCAAACAGAAAGGAAGGAAAGCACTCATTTATTTCGAATTGTATACTCTTTCAATCCAATGATGCATACGCATGTGCTACTCAGTTGTGTCATGATATGAGAAAGTTGCAAGACTCTACACGACCATGCTCTTTTGAACTAGATTGAATTTTTCTTGGCCAGAACAGATTTTGACACAGTGAGCAACAGCTAATGACTGTCTTATGAAATGAATCAAAATACTAAAGCGAAAACAAAGACTTCTTACCTCAGTAACAATTCTTGGTCAACCAAAAGGCTGAAATTTGGGATGGCGTTTCTCTTTACAAGATGATCAACCTCACAATTTGCCCCATATAACGAAAGGATTTTGTTGCTTCTCTCAAGCATTTATTTTTCTCATCACGAGACCAGTGCTGCGTCAGTATCACAGCAAAAACATGCAAAACATTATTGAGAGGCAACTGACGTTCGATTAAAAGAGAATGTGACTATCTAGGCATTTACCTCTCCAAGCATGTTAAGCTTCTCTCGCACACCTTTCAGTGATTCATGCATATCTCCTTCCCATTGGCAGAATTCCAAATGCCTTCCTTCAAGTATCTTCTGAGAGACCTAAGACATCATCAATATTATTTAGGAAAGTTGTCTCTTGGTTAAGCAGCGTAAAATTTTCAGTTTTCGGGAGCTCAAATTGTTCAACAAACGCAACATGCAGGATACTTTGCATCTGAAAAACCAAAATGGGTATATCATAGAAGAAAGTCTATTGAAAACAAGATGCCAAATCTCTACTATTACATTAAGAAAGTACCAGAGAGAAAAAAAAAAGCATATAAAAAATGGAAATCCAGGGGATAGAAGAGACAAAAGCACTAACATGATGTAAAGAAGAGCCAGTATGTGAAACAGTAACCGTGAAAGAGATTAAGGAAAATGGCATTGGTAAAACAGGCACTCTCACTTGAAATTCTAAATCATCCATCTACTTCCATTTGGTTGGAAAAAGATCCTTGTACTTTCTAAAAAGCACATCATTAGTCATTCCATCAAGTTTCTTCACTAGAGAGCCACCGTAAAAATTGCTAATTTGGATAAAAGACATATGACACCTTCTGATTCCATCATTTTCAGGGACATGACATGAACAAGACTATTTTCCATTACTTAAATGTAATGGACCTAACAGAGATATTTGATTGCAGAACATCTACAACTTTTGGGACTTAATTGCATTACTGAAAGTTTTAAGAGTTTAAAGACAGGATTTCACTTTGAGTGCGCTTACTCCTAGGATTTCCCTTAAACATGAGCCAATTCATTGCACAATACATTAGATGCACTTCACCACTTCATCCATCCTGCTTGCATTTCATGTGGAAGTTCTCGTCATTTTCTGTCATTTTGCAGAATTAACTGAAGATATTGCAAGTTTAGAAGTTTCTAGGACTTCCTGGTCTCCATATGCCACCATCCTATAACTTCTATGTTTTACAGAACTTTCACTCTACATACTCTTATCTTGGACAAACTTAAACAAAATATCTCAGAAGCCAACATTTCCCTCCGGAGATAGATTTTCTAAAGAACTGCAGTTTGGTTTTTCATCTATTAGCACTATATTATTTGCAATGCATCAAAAAAATTCAACTTTATAATGTCCTTCTATTGTTGCCCACCACCATTTTTGAGTGCAAATGGAAAGGACTCATCATGAGCCAGCTTAAGTATTTTGCTAAGTATTACTTATATGACAAACAAGCATGTATTACATCCAGAATTTCATCAGCTACAAACATCATAGAAAAAGACAAGACCGTATCCAAAAATGTAGAAGGGTCCAGTGAGCAGAAATCATTTGCAAACACTCATCTAACAACTTAGAGAGGCATATTCTTTCCACCTTGAACAATCTGAATTCAATTTATGAATGACTGGAGAATTTGCCAACTTCTGGTCTCTGACAACTTCACATCTATTTCCCACTGACAATAGTCATTCTGTAAAATTTCATGAGATACTGAAAACTCAGCTCTGCTGGTTCATTTTTCAAAGTTGAATTAATTCCAGAGAACCTAACTGATTCAGGACTAATGTTCATATACCTATAAAGCCAAATATTATGATTTAGGAAATTCAAAAACATTGAAAGAGGGGATGTGCATGCCAAGAATGATTCATTGTTAGGACAGCATGGAATATCAACATTCTATGAGCATTAAAAATCACAAATTTAGAGTTTCATAATACGTAATGTATAAGCATTGCCATATCAGTCTTGTCAGAGATGCAGGAAGCTAAAAGCACGCACAGAGTAGCTAGGCCAAAACTTACCTGGTTCGCTATCAATTGACCACCTGCTATGTGGGAGAAGTATATGTTGTAAAAATGAGACAGGAACAAAGGGGCACTCTTTTCTGCAAGTTGCTCTAAATACTTGGAATACGAAATCCCTGCATCGCTAGGATTGGGGATTGCAACATTCTGCTGGGAAAACCATTCTAGGTCTTTTGAAAGGCCTTCTGAACGCCCCATTCCAGTTTTCCTGAAGTAAGCATCTGCAAGTACAGGAAACTACAGTGTCAAGCAATGATCAAAAGAAACAGCTTGAATAAAAATGAGTACAGTTTTTAATACATTGTGCAAATACACATGTTGCTTTATGACATGATTCGCTACAGTCAGAGATCTAGATGAGTGCTGTATAAACTATGATGAGAAGACACAACAGTCCCGACAGATTAAGGACTATACATAATTGCAACTCACACGTAAGCTGCAGGAGCTTCCACAACTAAACGGCTTTGCTATGAGAATTTTCAAAATATAGCTCCAACCAATGCATAATTGGAGAAATCTCTTAAGCAATACTTGAACTTGGTTCCAGTTAAGTGGGCAAGATAACTCCGAATTCTGACAAAGTAAATGCCTATTAAGCCACCACAATCAGCAACGTCAAAGCAGCTCAGAGCAATTACCTATACAGAAGCCAATTAAACGAAGGGGCATTGTCATGTGAAAAGGGGAAAAGAAACACTCACAAGCAACATCACTCGATTCGTCAACGACCCTCTCGATGGTGTCGAAAACCAGCTTGCTATCGACCAAGTACCTGACGAAGCCTTCCAAGCTAGGGACCCACGTCTCCCCACCCTCGCCCCCATCCGACGACAACCCACCACCCACGTCCCCTTCTCCTCCTCCTTCTCCTTCTCCTTCTCCGCTCGCTACCTCCCCGGCCTCGCCGTCGCTGCCGCTATCGCTTCCGCTGCCGCCGCTCCTCTTGACCTTGTGCGTGTACTTGCCGCCGACGTTGCGGAGCCTCATGGCGACGAACCTCATCTCCTCGGTGATGCCCTCGGTCTCCCCGGGTAGAGCTTCCGGTACCGCTTCCTCTTCTTCACCACCGGCGGGTTGGTGGGGACGCCCGGCGGGGCGGAGGAGGAGGAGCAGCGGGGAGTGAGGGAGAGCTTGGGCGTCGCTCGCCTGGGGTCGCTGAGAAGCGGGATGGAGCACGACCTGGAGAATGAGAACCGGCAGACGGGAGGAGGCGGAGCTGGTCTGTACGACGGCGGCGGAGGCCGCAGAGACATTGTGGCGGGCTGAGGAGTCGGCGGTTGAGGTGAAGGTGGGAGATGAAAACTGCAGCGCCTCGGCCCGGCTTTTTCCCCAAACGGCCAAAAAGTTTGGAGGAAATTCGGATTTGTTTTCGAAAAATCCCTTTTCAAGAAAATAGAGAATTTTCTTTCATTTAGTAATGTATAATCAAAAACGCATATTGATAATTGAATTTCATTCAATAAATGATTTAAATTTTAAGAAAAATTCCAAATAAGGATGTGAATCACCCTAATTTTTTTTTTTTTTAAATAAGGGTTCGAAGTATCATTATTTTTTCAAATAAAAGTTTGAAGTAAATTTTATTTCATAAAATACAAGATATATAAGTAAGGATGAGTAATGGTCCCAGGCGACCCCCGACCAACCCTTGACCGGCCAACCCTACCGATCCCGGCCCGGTTCCTGAGGATTGGGCTGGCCGCTTGGTTTTAAATTCTAGGACCAATATCGTGCGAGTTGGTCCTCTGGCCCTAAGAGTTTTTGGTCGATTCAACTCGACCAACCTCAGTATATTATATTATATTATATTATATTATTTATAATTCTTTTATATATTCAAACCTAAATAAAATGTATGTTATATTGTATTATATTGAGATATTTTATCAATGGCACTAATAGTAATTTCAATTTACAACTTTTATTGAGTATTAATTATGTGTCGTTTGTGTTGTTTGTAAGTGTTTAGAAGTTCAAGTGAATTAACAAAATATGAAGTTATATATTCATGGTTTATATTAAGTATTTTGAACTTTTTATGGTTTAATTATATTTTACTAATGAATTTCAGCTGAACTTTGCTTTTCAATTTGTGTCAAATAGTAGAAGTTTTTGAAGAGTAGAGTAGTATTGTAGTTGCTATGATGATTTGCTAGTCAAGTAGTGTGAAGCTCATTTTTTGGTTGAGTGAACTTTACATGATCAAATGCAAGAAAACGTTTTTGCATATGGTGTTATGAATATTAAAGATAGATGATTACAAGAACTTTCCATTTTGTCCTATATCTCGATGAGCGATTAGCGGAACGAAATTTCTATTATTATGTCATCTTAAATTTGCTAAATATATATTGGTATTTATAGTTTAGTTGCACAATGTCGCATTGTCGATGAATGTGTAATCTGAATTTGTAAGTTTGCTTTTTTAGGGAGTATAAAAAATAAGACGAAAATTTTTTTTGATCGGTCCCGAGTTGACCCTGGAATCGGACCGAACCCATTGGGTCGGTTTAGTCCTTGGTCCCAAGCTTAATAGAGTCGGTTTTCGATTCTAAAAATTGAGGACTGATACTGTACGGATTGGTCATAGGGTTAGGGGGTGGCCCGAACCAACTCAGACCATGCTCACCCCTATATATAAGGACTAAACTCACCAAATGTGAAGGTAATTTTATCTTTTCTAATTTTTTTTTATCTTTTTTCTTTCTTTTTCATTTTTTTCTTTAAAAAAAGGTGAAAAGGTGCTCCCTCCCACTTGTGCGCCAATGGAGCGGTAGTGTTACTGGCAATGGTGGAAGGTCGATAACCCTAGCCGACTAGAGGCGAGGGTCTGCCGACCCTCACTAGAGGTGGGAGAGGGCAGCAACCCTCTCCCAAGATAGATTTGGGCGAGGGTTGCCCACCCTCACCCAACCTAGGAAGGGGTCGTTGTCATTGCGTGGACCTGGTAGCCCTCGCCTAGCACCATTTACCTCTCGCACTTGCCAACCCTCACCTCTAATCGACTAGGGTTGCCACCCCTTCCCAGGCGCTGACGACCCTACTGGCCTTCGTCACCACTCCACCAGCGATGGGTGGGGTGTGTGTGTGTGTGTGTGTTTTTTTTTTTTTTTTTTTAATTTATGATCTAATTTAATTTAAGTGAAATTGTATTTGGACAAAAATACATGTAATTGCCTAGAATTTTTTGTTGGTTGGCAAGCCGGCGAAGCTAGGCCCATATTTGAAATAATCATAGTCACTTCATGCCATTCTTCAAAACTAATATGGGCATTTCATGCATTTATTTTAAATAATGGACAATTTCATATCATTTGGAAAAATGAAAATATTTTAAGTCTTAATTTGGAATTTTCCTTAATTTTATGATTTTATTTTAAGAAAAAATAGAATTTTTAAATAATTATTTATTTTATTTTATCTTAAAAAAAAATACTCTTTTTAAAAATTAATATTTAACATTGCCCCAAATTATTAATTTGTGATTTTTTTATTATTGTTACATTTAAATATTTTTGTGAAAGGAAAAAATATATTTTTTTATACATTTTAATAAGTAATACAAGTTATCAAATTTACATTTTTTTTTATAATATTTGTTTAATATATTTTTTGCGAAACAAAGAAACCACAACTTCATTTGATTGATGTATAATATATTGGTGCGAAATTCTCACTTTCTTAGGGGCGCGTTTAAGAACGATTCCGTTCCTGTGAGTAGATTCCGATCGAACTAATTCTTTTTTATTCTTTTTCCGGCCGATTCTAAGCATTTTAAGCCGTTTGGAATCTGTCCAAAATTTCGATTCTCGGAATAGAATGCGTTTGGTACCGTGTTCATTAATTCGTTCCAAATCAATTTCTTTTAATTTTTAAATAATTTTTTTTACTTTTTCTTTTTTTCTTTTCTTTTTTTCTTTTCTTTTTCTTTTTTTCCTTTTTTCTTTTCTTTTTTCTCACCTTCTTCTTCTTCTTACGGCGACCTCACCGGAGCGTCGCCGGCCCTCGTCGGCCGAGCCTCGCGGTGGGCCAAGCCGGCCTCGTCGGGGGTTGGGCGAGGCCTCGCGGTGCCACCGACGGGTTGGGCGAGCCTCGCCGATGGCCAGTGAGCCTCGCCTCGCCACCGATGGGGCCGGGCGTCGCGAGGCTTGCCCAGCCCCCGCCCGGCCGGCGAGGCTCGCCGCCACCGGCGAGGCTCGGCCTCGCCGCATTTGGGGAGGCCGAGCCTCGTCGGTGGGTCGGGCTTGCCTCCGGGCGAGCTTGCCGGACCTCGCCCGGTCCGGCGAGCCTCGGCGAGCTCGCTGGACCGGTGGTCGGCGGTGGCGAACGGCGGCCGGCGGCGGCGAGGGCGGCGGCGGATGGCGGATGCAAGCGGGCGGTGGTGGATGGCGGTCGCGAGATTGGCCGAAGGGAAGAATAAAATTTCTTGATTTTGATTCTCAAATTCGTTCCGGAACAAGAATCAACTTTTTTTTGTTCTTGATTCTATTCCCAATATGTTCCGGGAACAAATTTGTTCTCGGAACAAAATTTTACCAAACGCGATTCTAGGCCGAAATCGATTTCGAAACAAAGAATCAGAATTTGGCCCGTTTAGATAGTTACCAAACATGACCTTAGCTTCAATTTCTTTTTACAAGTAAAGTTCACAACTTAAAGAAAACTATTCTTTTAGCTATTATGTTGTTTAAGAAATAAGGTAAAAACAACCAAATATTTACAAATAGATTGTCAGTAATAATGAAATAGCCCTCACACTGTGCACTTGCCCGATTGCTTTTGTAGCGTTTCGTTTGAATTAATTAATGGACTTTCTGAACAGAGTTTTCAATTACAATGTTGCATCAATTTCCAATTTCAGAAAATGCCATCGTCAAATGAAATAAAACGAACCTGATCCTTTTCAAGATCGTGCACATTGACGGATCAGACGGAGCCAAATCGAAAAAATTTCTAATTGAAAAACCTTTTTTCCTGAACAATAATTCGAGACATCATAGTTAACCTTTTGCGTTCATCATGGACAACCACCAGAACCTCAGAATAACTACGCTCAAGGTAACGGTTCTCGATTGTTGCACTTGTCGCCCCTTTCCATCCATTCACATATTCAGCACATCGCCTCTCCAAACGTTTTAAGAAGGGAAACGGTATCACATGGTATGAACAGAATCAGATTTTTCCTTTTCCTTAACTTCTTACAGTGTTAATGTACAAAGATTACATGCTGCGTGGAGGCTTCTCACGAAAATGCCACAGCTATTGCTTTCATCACAGGAAGCAGAACTTAATGATACTAACACATGTACAACATGGAAGGAGTACAAAAGGGATCAAGACTTTTAATGTTGCCCTTCAGTGTAACCCCGGTGGTTATGAATATCTTGGTACAGCAACTTTGACGAACTTGACAAAGGAATTGTGTCCTGTAAAGTGCAAGACAAGGAGGCGCTGATCAACATTGTCTCGAACAAAAGAATTTGGTGTTATGTACAAAGGCGCCAACTGCACTTTCTGGGTACACCATCAGCTTCCATCCAAGCAGCGGAAATCATCAGATCCCCCAAAATTCATTAACTATTGATCATCTATGTGTGTATTGGGCTTTCAGCTTGCGCAGAAAATCCAATGTCTCTGTGTATGAAGGATCAGTGTGGTTAACCGGTTTGCATGAATTTATATGATCTGTTGAGTCCAGTACCTGCGACAACATTGCAAGACTAATAATTATCGAATTGCACAATTGACTTTTACACTCCACCAGATTTCATGAGAACAGATATGAGAACAGATTTATTGGGGCAACATATGTTGTCAAACGGAGCAAACATGATCCAGAGCTGATAAGAGGTACACCATGCAGAGCATGCACTAACACAAACACAGAAATCCCAATATTTTCAGACTCTATTAACCACCATAAATTACATTAAGGTCAATGTCAATAAGCAGTACTTACAACAAGTTCACCAAATCCAGGATATGCTGACTCGATTGGCACAATTTCCATCCGGAAAGCCCATCCTCCGTAACCTTCTACAATTGGAGTTACCTTGGTCTGCAAAATAGCACAATTCACCATACAAGAGATGAATAGATGTGAGGAAGCATTTACATGTGCAAACTCAGAAAACAGACCTCACAGAAACTCAACACATCAAGCAGTCCTTTCTTGTTTCGCTGACGAATGAAGTCATTTAACTCTATCAATCTTGGAGACCCACTTCTTAGCTCTCCTATCTGTCGTCAGCAAAAGTAAGATGCTATTAGGAGCCACAAGCCCACTAGGCAATTAAAGTACAAAGACCTGACTGCACCGAGAAGTATAAGAACAGACAATCAACTTGAAAATATTAAAAGCGTCATATACTAACAGTTGGGGCTGGACGAAGCACAAGACCCATTCGCCAAGGCATGTCCGCAAGTTTGCTTCCAAAGTGTGGACAGCTGTAGAACACCTGATCAAGAGACACATGAAAATACATTCAGTGAAATGGGAAGTCAAAGTTATGTGAAAGAGAAGCTAAACAAAATAAACTGAGATTCAAAAGCATAGTTTGATGTAAAGCAAAACATACAACTCCAACAGTATTCTTCACCAGGCTGTCAAGATTTTCTGTCATTGCTTTATAAAGCATCTGCTTGACAACAAGGCCACCCATGCTGCAAAATAAAATTCAAAAAAAAAAAAAAATCAAAAAATGAGAGATTTCATGATGTATGATCAATCAACGTTTTAAGAATATAAATATTGTTTTCCCCCTCTCTTGTTTTTGTTTTCCCTTTGATGCACGTGTGGTGGAATGCAACTGAGTGCATGGGGCTATGCGAAGAGATCCTCCTATGAGGTGGTTGCTATAGAAAATGAATGAGCCACTGTCTGAATCTATCTGAACAGATAGATAGCAGAGGTACAAACTCTCCAGCCCCTCATTTTCTGATCAGCATATGTGCAAAACTCTTTTAATGATAGTATCTAAAAATGGTAGTTTCCCATCACAATGAAAAATTTGAAACTACAAAGCATGTCTATCAGAAACTGAAACAGCCCAAACAAGTGGAAGATCAGGAGGAAGAAAAGGGATTTCACGTTAGAGTTCTAAAAACAGATAAATGCCAAGTCAATGAGGAAAAAGAGCCAATGGCTAATGGAATAAAACATACCTATGAGTTATGAACACAACAGGACGATCCCCTATACCAGCAGCAACAAGCTTCTGCAAAAGCATGGAGCTCACTTCCTGGTCATAAAAGCAAGAAAATCAGACAGATGCTGTATTAGCTCCAGTTTATAGCATTTATGCATGCAGAAACCAAGAAGAGCATTTAAAAACTGAACAATGATGACGAACACCAAACTCCATGAGTGATTCAGGATTAAAATAGTTTTACGTTGATAGCAGATTACTTTCTTTGATTTTATTATACACTTTAGAATAAAATATAAATTATGCCACACTGCGGATGCTAGAAAGAAATTCACAAACACTACCTAGTGGACAAAGAAAAATATATGATAATACACATAATTAAATTAGCTGAGGTATTGGAATATAGCTTATAATATCATCGCACTCTTGCAATCCATTCTTTCAAAGCACATAATAGAAAATTAGTGCTGTGGCTTTGGGATACAGAAAAACCACACACTGCTGACTTCTCCTTATTGAGTATTGGATATGATTGTAACTCCTCTTTAAATATTCAGCCAGAACCAATATACCAATAGAAAGAAACAATACATCAGGTATATTAAGACTGGTTTAAAAAATTGGTACACTAAGTAATGTAATTGTCTACTGGTATTATCAATGGCCCACTCGTTTGTTTGCACTTGTAGTCTGCCACATCAATTAAAATACGAATAGTGTAAACTAACCTTAGTATACTTAACATTTTAAAAAAAAAAAAAAAAGGGAAAGAATTGTAGAAATCTTCCTTTAATACCTTATAAAATATTTGTTATCTTGTCCTCTCTTGCTTATTTAAAAAGAAAACAAAAGAATAATTTGCAAATGAGGAAAAGTTCCTTCCTCACTCAGAGACTGAAAAATAAAAGACCTACCAAAATGAAGATGCTCTAAGTTAGGGAACAGACCTGAAGAGGGAGGGTAGCTCCAGACCACTGGGTAAGATTAGTCTGCACATGATATTCAAATTTCAAGTTATATCTCGCAGAAATTTTCCAAGTTGATAGGGACCTTCAAAACTCTTAGTAACGAGAGCAAGATCTATGATGAAGCTTAATAAAAGTACCCCTATAAAATGGAAAGCTGGAAAGCATTAACTATTTGTCTATCTAGCACAAACCTTGTATTTGAGAGTAAAGAGACGTGCTTCAGGGAAATCAGTAGAAAGCCATTCAGCTGGCCAGAACGTTCCTTCATTCCCTGCTTCCTGATCAATCCTCTCAACCAAGCCTGACTTCGTTGAAGTTTTGTCATCTGTTATGCGCCATGTCTTGTAAGGCCCTCCTCGCAAGCCATGAACAAAAACAACATCTAATGGAGGTAGCTCTGAGTTTAAGCTGTTGTGAGATACATCACCCGATCTTGACAAGATCTCCTCATCGGAAGACCTTTTCCCAGGTGAGTCCTCAAAATTCTCAGAATTAGGACCAGCCACAGATGAGTTACTATCAGGAGCAGCATTTCTACCTATCCTTTTCAAACAATTCCAGTGAGGCAGTTCAGGATTGATTAGAAATATCATATCATCGTAACGAGGACATATGCTGCTTCCACCTGCATTGCCAGAGGCACTCGAATCGTCTCTATCCACCTGGTCATTGCAAAGCACATTCAATAGTGTTGCCCTAGCATAGCTCTGTAATTTGGGGTCATTGCAACCTGGAATTTTCCCATTGGCACAATCTTCAAGCCATCTACACCAAGTATCATCTTTTACAATGAACTCCCGGACTTTTGGTAGAAGTGAAAGGATGGTCAAAAAACGAGCCGCATGCTTCCGAATGTGGCCAGTCGGCGGCACTCGAACATTAGAAGATCCATTATTTTCTGGAAGTGATGACTCTGCAGGAGCATCTGAGACCCTTTGCGCAACTTCTGTGGCTCTTGATGCATCATATGCTTCAAAAGCGGCAAGTTTCTCATAATCATCACATAGAAGAAAGCGCCTTAACAAATGTAATGCACCGTATTCTGTTACTCTGTCCTGAGAGGAGACATCTTCTGCACATAATTCAGTAAGTGCTTTAATCCCTTTGAGGGTCGCCAATGCAGAATCTGCAGCACTAATTCTGGGCCGACCATCTTTCTTTAGGACTTTAGATGGTCCAACAAAAGGTTCAATAGACAGGAGATCTGCTAATGGAAGTGTGTCAAGAGACTGGGTAGCCATTTCCAACTGATTTCCAGCTAAACCAACAACAGCACCTGCCAACTGATTAGCAATTTGTCCAGCAGAAAGCATATTCAACTGATCAATTTGATTCTGCAAAATAATAGAGTTTTGTAACAATTACTCCACATACCAGGTAGGCAAAGAATGATCTCAACCAAGAGCTAGAAGAATGAAGATTCCAGAGAATGGATTTTGCTCAAGAAGATTAACACCCTCACTCATTGCCCTGTAGTGGAAGTTGTTTAATACTTATCTAGAGATTTTGAATCTTTCCCTTGTGATCAATTTTTTTATAAGGGTGGTAGCCCTTGCTGCTCTTCAGTGCATTTATTACTCAACAAAAGAACAAACAGCCACCAGCTGAATTGACCACCTTCAGCAACAGCTATTTTGCAGTTTAATGGAGCAGAAAGTAATGAAGTTGATGAATAAATTTATCAAAATCCTCAGAGTAATGACTGAGATGCATACCGAAGTATGAAAATATATATATATTTAAATTATTGGGTTTTAAAGTATGTCCTCAAACATCATCCTGAAAGATCAAACTATTTCAGTAAACTCAAAAATGCAATGTAACTTCAGAATGGAATACAAAAAAAGAAGAGCATCACCATACCTTCACTTTGTCGCTCTTGGGTTGAGCATTTCCTTTGACGGATGATGCTTTGCTGAAACCCAGAATTTCTGATAGCAGGATAGCTAACCAGCCTTGCGAAATCGGCACAGAATATGGTCCATAGTCTTCAAGAATGCATGAGAGGACCTTTGTCGCTGATGATCGTACTATATCAGAGGAACTTCTCCCACATACCCACTGAAGCAATATCGCAGACCATAGTTGACTCTCTTCAAGAGATAAATGAGTGTCCCCTGTAGAAAGCAACTCCAATGCCTTTGCCAGTGCTTCTTGTACTTGTTTGTGCTTAGCTGTCCTCTTAACAATATCTCTTAACAGGTAGAGCCCTTTCTCCATGACAACTCTTTGCGCCTCTGAGCTTCTTTCAACAGAAACCAGAAATGCAGATAATGCCACCAGAGCAAGTGGAATGTCTTCATTTTTGCTTGCCTGAGATATGGTGGAAAGGAGGCTTGAACTCCACTCAGGAACAGAATCATTTAGAGGCAAATTATGATCCTCCAGTAGCAAGCGAGCCACCAGACTCCCATGCCATCTGACAGATCGCTCAGGAGCTCCCAAAGCAGTCATGACAGCATGCCCATCTTGATCCAGCTCTTGAATATGGCATCTATTCTCCTCAGATGCCAATGCCCAATTTGCTAAAGCCCATGCAGCAAAAGGTACGGCAACATGTTCACAATGCAGATCATCCCAAAGTCCAGGGACCACAGCAGATAACAAATTGCCTTGTGCTACTGAATTATCAAAAGTACGTTGCAGTGCCATTTTTTTGGGTACAAGCTCTACTCCTTCAGTACGGCCAGCATCTAAATGCTCCACATTTGTTGGTCCATTAGTTCTAGCAAGTCCTAAAACTGTAGTACCTTCTAGAATCTTGATCCCAATTCCTTTCATACTGCTATCACCATTGTCATCATCTTCATTTCCACTGGTCTCATCCATATGCAGTGCACCTTCCTCAATAACCTCAATGGCAGCAGCAATATCTCTCATTTCCGCATTTTTTGGCAAGGTAGACTTCACTGATTTCTTATCCAAATCATCACAGTTAGACGTGACAATGTCCATTACTGCAGCAACTAGCATGCTCCTACCTTTCAAAGAATCAGAAATATCGAATGAACTACGTCTCGTGTGCTGCTCCCAGAAAATGCGATATATCAATGGCAAAGCATGAATTAAAGGCATCAAGAAGATCAAGAGAAAATGCCAGATTGCAAAGACAAAAAGATCTAAAACATATGAAAGACAGAAACCGATAGAAACCATTATTGTAGGTTTCACCTCACAATTCTAAGCAATGATTGATGGCTGCAATAATACATTATAGATCAGAAAGGTATGTGGAAGCATCAATGCAACTGTCGCCCTATTAACATATTCATCTAAAAATGATTAACTAAACCGCGACAAACTAGATGTTTCCTGCAAATGACAACTAGCAAAAGTTCTTCAATGTTGTCCTTCAGCAAAAACTTCAAGGGCCCCTCTGATCTTGCTTCTAGCCAATTTTGAGAAAATATAAAGTATATAAAGGTATGCAGAAGCAGAACAGGCTAAGGATACTCTGAGATTGCCTAGATCCCCAAATTTTACTTAATTTTACTTCTACAAAAGGCACAAAAATCTAGAATGAAGGCAAAAAGAACCTGATTTGATCTACAATGCTATAATCTGAACGATGCCACAAAATTGTATAGGTATTGCAATATGATTCAGGGTTCAAAATTTGAATTCTACAAGAAAGCCTCAGATAAACATGCATCAATTGACAAATTCGCACGTTGTCTTCAATTATTACACATTACCATTAAACAGCCTTGTCCAAAATAGAAACTTGATTCCTCAATCAGTCTAGCGACTTTCACAATAACATCAACATTGATACTCACAACTGCAAACAAAGGCGACTCACCTTCTTGGACCGCTGAGGATGGCACGAAAAAATAAACCTCAGCAGATTAGGCACAGCTCGGGGCCTTCCCAGAACAGCCTCGCAGACATTCGAATCCGCAATCAAGTAAGCGAGCGCCCTCGCAGCCTCAGCCTGCGTCCCCAACCCCACGCCGGGGGTCGCCACCGTCTCCAGCAACCAATCCACCACCTTCCCGCCCCCAGCCCCGACGATCGCAGCCCTCCTCCCGGCGTTCGCGGCCGCAATGTCGGCCAGCAGCGCGGCCACCCGGAGCTCGAATCCCACTCGGACCTCGTGGTTCGCGGAGGAGAGCACCGACCTCAGGGACTGCCACAGGACGGCGGCGGCGACCCCGGTCTGGGTGACGTGGCGGTAAATCCTCCCGAGGGAGTCGCCGGATCGGTGGACCGCGCCCTCGGCCACCGAGTACAGCGGGTTAGGGCTGCGCTCGCGGGACGGATCGGGGTCCCCGGCGGCGGCGGAGGCGGCGAGGGCGGCGAGGAGGGTGGCGGAGAGGGCGAGCGCGGAGTTGCGGGCGAGGCGGGAAGGCGGGGGAGTGGGGGCGGCGGGGGAGGGGAGAAGGGGGAGAGGGGGCGGGTGGGGGCCGGCGAGGGGGGCGCGCTGTGGAGGCGCCGGGGATCGAGGGGCTTGTCGATGGGGTCCTTGGGCGGGGCGGAGGAGGAGGAGGAGGAGGAGGAGGAGCGGGGGCGGGGGAAGCGCAGGCAGCGCCGGGTGCGGCTGAAGCACAGGCGGAGCATGGCGGAGAGGATTTCTAGAGAGAGAAAGCGAGAATCGAGATCGGCGGTGGACTTCGATGGCGTATTTGAGATGGAGACGAAGACGGAGAAGTTTCGTTTTCTTGCAGAAGGAGAAGAGTGGCGGGAGGAGAATTCGCGACTCGGGAGGAGGGAGAGAGAGAGAGAGAGAGAGAGGAATTATCTCGGTGAAGATGCGAATAATTTGGTTTTCAATTTATTTATTATTAGGAATATTGTTAATTGTAATAAAATTCAATATTTTTGTTTTTTTAGTCTTCAGACATCGTGGATTCGGTCGGGTGGCGGTTCCGGGTGTTAGGTTTCGGTCGGGGCGAAAGAGTGTCGTGGCGGGTCTGGATGGGCGCCTTGACCGCGGGACTCAGAAGAATATTTTTCATCTGGAATGTCATAAAATTTTAGAGAATTCCCTTTCCATAATATTCACTTTACATTGATTATAAAATAAAAAAAAAACCTTTTGTAAATATATCGTATTTTACCCATAACCACTTACATATTTCCATTTTCAAAATTAGCTTTGTATGTTAACTCAATAATTCAAATCTACAAAATTATCATTTTCCTTTTTTTTTTTTAATTATGCATCTCCTATTCATAAATTATCACATCCATCCAAAACACTCTATATCAACAAGAAACAAAATCACTTAAACCTTACCATGCTAAATGAGTTTGCAATTATGGGTAATTTGATATTTTAATGTGCGATCCACCGTGATTTCTTTGCTCTACCATTTATCGCAACCACACGGGTTACTGAATCGTTGTAATCTACCATGCATCGATATGTACTATTCCGTAATTCTTCTCTTATTCCTTTGCTTTATTTTACTGCCTATATATTCTAATTATGATCCTAGTTTTAAAACCTTGCTCGACAGCACTTGAGGCATCTTGTTAAAAATCTCTTACGCACTTTTATCATTCAAGACATTTTAAACTTTAAAATTCATGTTCGATGACATGACTAAGCCAACCGTAGGTCAGAACTCTAAACCCCTAACTAAAATAGCATTTGATTTCAACACTATAGCTTCTTTATTTTACTAGGAGTATGGGAAAACTAAAGTAATAGAAATCTGGTTAGTAATGGAATGCCTTTGTAACGTTTCAGCCAGCAAGCTTGACCTCGAGTGCCGGCAAAGCAAAATCCCACGCATACGAAAAAGACAAGAAACGGTAGCGACTTTGCACAGGCCAGATAATTCCTACCAGCACAAAAAATTTGTTGTCTTGCCATGATTTAAAAAAAAAAAAAAAAAAAAACATAGCCACAATCCAAAGGGCTACAAGCGGAGAAGGCGCCTTCGTGATTGGTATGAATCCGCTTGAGGACTTCAAGAAAAGTAGCAAGAGCTCCATCACACTCGCTTTCATCAGCCTCCAATTTAGAGAGTGATTTACATGAGAATCCAAATTGTTGACAACTCGAAGCAAAGTAGATGTACCGCTCCGTCATTATCGAATTGTCCTCGTGTTTTTATCATGCCTAAAATAACAGGAGAATTCAAGAATTAAAATGATAATTAAGTCACACCTTCAAAATAACTGTAGAGAGAGGCTCTCTTGGAAGGAACAAATGCTCTTCTACCTAGCTGAATTTTCTGCTTTTGAAACATGGCGTTGGCTGCAAAATCAAATGGTGTTTGCGGCAAAAATGCCAACAAAAATGTTATTTGTCGAAGCCAAAAACTAATTGAAAACTCTGAATTGAAATTCCATGGTCTATTTATTATCAATGAAATAAAAATTAGTTTTTTTTTAGTTGGGAAATAAAAAATAGTTGATAAATCTTGAAACATGTCATAACTATATTGTTTAATTTTTTGATAGAAGCCATGATAAAAAGATATATATATACACACACACAAAGTTATAGCTTCCAAAGTCTGGTATAACTTAACACCACAACAAGTCACAATGTAGCAGAACAAGAACAACCCAAAGCATGATCACTTTTCCATTAACAGAAAACTTATAAATCGGTGAATCACTCTTGTTACAGCTAAATATAAGAATGCATACAAATTCAAACCCCACAGCCAACCCCCAAAAAAGGGAAGCAAAACAAAATCGAACAATAATTCTCATGTAACAGCATCCAAATTGAGAAAATGGCATTTTGGTAAATGTAGGAGAGAGGTGGCTAGATCTGGGTCTTATGGGCTGCATGCGTTAATTAATTCAGGGGCTTTGACCCAATGGGTTGGGTCAAAGCAAAGTGACTTAAGGCCTCCAAATTGTCCCATTTGGGTCGAACCTGGTCCACATTGTGACATTCGGCATTTTTTTCGTAATTTATGTTATTTAGGATATTAAGTTAGTGGGAATTATTGAAAAAATAAAATTAGTTTATGAATTGTCAACATGGACCGATATGCTCCAAAATACGTATCGAATATTTTTCAAACATCAAATTTTTATGGAGTTAATGTGTCCATATTGTCCTACACTTTTTATTAATAATTTTAGTGGTTTCAGTATAACTTTCTAAATTACCAACGTTCATACAAATACTAACTTCCCTATTTATTTACCGCAATGTAAAGAATCTACTTAAAATAACCGAAAATATTCATCTGCTCAACCAAACCATGGTGTTTGTCACAATATTACCTTCAAAAAATGTCTTAAGTCTCACATTGTTTTTGCCCACATGTCCTTAATTGAATTCATTGAACCTAGCTCTGATAACCTCATGCATGGCATGGTATTTTTAACCCTAGTAATTTTATATACACTATTAACTCTAGTTAATTGGCATTATTATCTTTAACCAAAGCTAATAAGTGTGACTTAACTCTTCAATATAGAATAAACGTGGAAGACAATGCCTTTTCCCTTCCTCTTGGGCGTGTAACTCCATCTTCTTCATTCTTCAAGTTCAAATTTTTTTCCTATTTCACTCTCTTTCAACACAATCAAAGTCCAAACTCTCACTTTCAATTTAGTGTCTTACAAGGTATATTCATAAAATGTCCTTTCTTTTTTATCAAATTAGCTTTGTTGTTTTCCAAAGAGTGGGACTTGTTAATTTTAGAATTTATTTTGATTTATAGATGATTAAAGGCTTCATTTGTTGAAGCTTTTACTCATGGTGAATGAAAACTCTAAGAACTAAGCTAGAATGATCTACTTAAGACTCTCGAGCTTGGTTGATTGATTGTTTGTTCACTTAGTTTAGATTTTACTTTATGTTTGATTACGTCTCAATAATTGTACATTGAGCTATTATGATTGTTGGGCTTGTATTAAAAAGCTTTCCACATGCCTAGTATGTCTTTGGCAGATTACTAAAGGGTTTTGTTATATCTTATATGGGAAAAATGTCAAATTAGTAAAACTTGGGTATAAAAAAGTTATCTTGGTAAATTTTTTATGAGGTTGGTGACAATTTTGAAAGTTGCAGGAGTAAGAGCGAGCTGTTAACGGGGTTATTTTATGAGTTTTAGTATTAATTAGTGGGCTAATAAGTAAGATTAATGAAGGGAAATCAAACAGGTTCAAAAAATTAAGTTTACAAGTTTTAGGGGCCAATTTGTAATTTCACCACGTTGAAAGACGAATTTTGCGAAAACTAAAAGTTCTGGCGACTATTCATAGCTTGAGGAACCTTTAAATGATAGGTGGTTAAGATACTTTTAGAGCTAATTGCTTAATCTAGGTGATGTGTCAAACTATGCAAAATTGAAGCAAATTGTATTTATTGGTTAAAAGCGGGTTGTTTTGATAGTTTTGTATAATATGTGGTGTGCTCATATTGTAAATAAAATATTAGTATGTCTTCTATAACAAAAGAATAGCCTTTAGTATTTAATTTAATTAATATGGCTTGGTTGAATGAAAATAAAAAGTTAGGGACAAAATTATAAAATGAAGAATTTTGTTAAGGCAATGATCTAATTCTAAGAATTTGGAATTATAGAAGATAATCCTTAATCTTTGTGATGAAAGTGAACTTAATCAAAGGTCACTTAAAAAAATGAAAATTTGTATGAGTTACTTAAATTATAGAGTAGTAGTATCTATGATATATGCATATCAAGAATTAATGAACTTGTAAAAATTCTCAATCGAATTATGTTGGCATGGGAAAAAGAATAAGAAGGTTAAAATGTTGAAATGTACCTAATTAATCGATTGTTATGGTGTACGTGGGAAATGCCAAGGGATTAACTTCTTGTTATATGCAATTGTAGATACTAAAAAATATGTGGCACTTATTGTGTTGTAATTAATTGCATATGTCTTTGATGCCACGTGAATAAGACTATTGCCATGGCTTGTTGGTGACTGAACAAATTCCCTTGTATGAGTATGTGTATGAGATTCTAGATTTGGCCAGATATTCTATTATATATGATAGTTCTCTATAAGGTTGAAATAACATGAAATCCTATTATGATATGACTCATGTAACTATGGCATGACAAGAATTGTGTAGCCATAGTGTAATGTTGAAAATAGCTAACATTATCTAAATGTACAATAGTATATTTATCCTCGCTAATGTAGAGGACACACATAATAGATGGGCTAAGAGGTGTTGCAAATGGGTATTGTATGATTCCGTCCCCATAAGTTAGTGGTAATGATATCTCATAAGTTAAGATGCCTCGTGAATTGAGATGGTCCTCGCCAATAATTAATATGAACTCATGTGTAAATCGATAAGATGTTATGGGGTATTTGTCATATATAATATGCCATTCCCTGGCACATGCATAATTGATCTAATGCAATGTTGTTGTTGCATTGACATGCCATGATAGGAAAGATAGTGCTTTTCCTTCTGCACTCATCATAGATGTTTATTTACATTGCCTTGAATTCATAGTTGCTATTGATACTAGGTTGAGTGACAGGTGGATCTCCTACCTTAGATTCAAGGATTCCATTTATTGAGCCTCGACCACTGTTTTATTTTTCAGATATGTAGGATGGATCCCCCACCACTACTACTTTTTATTTCGATTATTTTATGAAGATGTATTTATGCTTGGATCACCAGTAGTATATAGTAATTTTTTTTTACAACTGTATGGGTCAATGTAAGACTTTTAGAGTGGATTTCCCATTGATTTGTTGCTTGGTACATGAACATCGAGGGTCAACTAATTGGACAGTTATGGAGTCTTGATGGAACCGTGACAAGACGATGGGTGAAGTTGTCAACCCGTGGCAGATAGCTTGAATTTTGTACATATAGACTTCTATATTTTGTTTGGACGTTGTATTGCAATAACAATGTTAAAATGAAGAAGACACATATGTATTTTATCAAATGAATGTGATTGTTTTTATATGGGATATTGTGAATGCTTAAATGTGCTTCTGCATGCTCATAATAATTAAAGAGTAATAACTAGATAAGACATGTGTTGCGCGTGATGTTTTGGGCATCATAGACCCAACCCAATCTCGTCCTTCCTGATGTATCATTTTATGTTTATTCCTAATTATGGGCCAATTGATTTTGCTTGGCCTAATGGGGTTGAAATGTAATCCTTGATTTTATTGTGAAAGGCTAACGATTCCTCAATTGCGCTTAAATGAAGGCCAATCTATTTCAAGCTTGAAATCTTGGAATTAGTCTTAAAATTTTGAATTGCCAATGGTCTCTAAATCAAATGTCTAAAAAAAGAATCAAACCAAAGAAGGTGGGAATACTTCAATTGATGGTCAATGGTTTGACCGAAAAGTTAACTCTTGATTGTTTTTATAAAAAACTGAGGATTGAAAATTTAAGTATGCCTACGAAGATATAATTGATGACTTTTTAGTTTTTTTTCAAATTTTATGAGATGTTGACCAAAATTCACTTTTTAGGTTTGACTAGAAAGTTGACCTACAAGTCAATTTTTGACTTATTAAGAAAATGATATCTAAGTACACAAGAAATGGAATGACACTTAAAAGACACCAGAAGACTCTTTCTGGCCAAGAAAGGAGCCTTATTATGATCAGGAATCCCAATTCTTGAGTTTTTATCCTATTGGACCTATTGATGAAAATTCAAGTATCAATGCAACAAGAGTCCATCATGTGCTCCAATCCTTTGAACAATATGACATAAGTCAATTCTATTTTTATTTTTTTGTTGAAATAGTACGTAGATAATGTTTTTTTTTTCCCATTTCCTTCAGGATTCTTATTCCCTTGTCAATCTATCAAAATGGTGGATCAGTTGGCTTTAGATGGTTGAAATGGATCTGACCCAAAGTGATCCATTTAACCCATGTTGACCCATTTTATAAAATACAATTTTAACAATTCATACTTGGACCCAATCCATGCATAACCAATTTGGTTCCAATTCTATTAACTTTAATGAGCAAAAATGGGGGCAATAGGTATAATCATTTAGTTCTCAGCATTAGCACACCAACAATCAAGATCTCCTACATTGACCACACTTGCAAAACCATTCGAAGCTTGAAGGTGTCATCTCACTGGCTCATTGTGATCTCCTTGGGCTTTTCGGCCTCTGTGCGAAGGAGCACTTTGACCAACTTTTCAGCCCCATATAACACAATGATGGGTTCCACGACCTCTTCACTAGTAGTGTGCGGAGGTCAACCATTCAAAGGTGGCAAATTAGTAGTTGTCACTTAGTTTCATCACATCGTCCTTAATGCCAATAACCAAGAATGCATAGTTGAGCCTGATGAGACACAAGGATGTATTTGATATGGAGGAGCTGAAAAACGAGGCAATTGTATCCGACGCACATTGCATGGTCGCAATCGGGTGGACAATGCTAGGCTTGAAGTTCAATTGCCACTAGATGTCGACGACGATGACATGGCAATTCAACCAAAGCTTGTGGGTGCTGTTAATTTTTTACATTAATGTGTAAGTGTATGTATGTGGGCTTTATTAGACAAAAAAACAAGACTAAGACGAGGACAAGAAATTTTTGTTAAGTGATATTTGTGTTACGAGTGTAGAGTCGATGAGATTTTCTTAGTTGGTTTGTACATCAAAGACCTAGACACTAGAGCATATTTATAGCACAACTTCACTGACTATAGCTACCCAGTATCTCTGCAAGCTGAAGAGTTTTCCTTCTCCTTGCAATGTCTAATGCCCAAATAACTTCAGCCATTTATGTTCCACTACTAAAGAAAGAGTGGGCGTAATACCGTAAAAAACATTCAACTTAAGTTATTGTCCTAATTCTACATTTTATCTTATAAAAGACCTCCAACTTTAGATAATATTCCACTTCTACCATAAAATCTTTTTTTTGTCCCATAAAAAACCTCCAACTATAGGTTCAGTCTCAATTTTACTATAAACTTTTTTTTATCTCATAAAAAACTCTCAACTTTAGGTTCAGTGCCAATTCTACCCTAATTTTTTTTTTCTAAAAAAAGATCCCAGCTTTAGTTCTAGTTTCAATTTCACTTCAATTTTTTTATCTCAAGAAATATCACCAACTTTTACTTGAGTCCCAAATTTGTTATCTATTAACCCTCTATCAAAATTGGCATTAGTGATTTTGCACTCGCCAATCTCTCATGCCTAGGAATGTTTCATGTCTTAGAAAGCTTGCACTCGAGACACTCAAACAACTTGTGCTTGGGAGTTTTCTATTTCTGGGTTTTCAATGAGAAATTTTGGATGAAGAGTCAATGTTTAACTCAAGTAAAAATTTGTGGTTTTTTATAAGACTGTAAAAATTTTAGAGTAAAAATGGGATTAGATGGTAAAGTTGGGGGTTTTTTTATAGGACAAAAAAAAGTTTAGGATAAAATGGGACTGGACCTAAAGTTAGAGGTTTTTATGAGACAAAAGGTAAATCGGAACAAAAGCTAAAGTTGGAGGTTTTCTAACGTATTAGGCTGAAAGAGTTTACCGGAGACTATTCTAGAAAGCTTGGAAATGAATCATTTTTTAATATTTTTCCTTGCTCTATTTTAGCCCAACTTCACTGATAATATTTTTGAATCCTTAAATTCTTTTATTAAGGTGACAATAGTAGTGATGATCAGTTTTAGAGTGGTTCGATTTTCATTTTGAAATTGGGAATCGGATCGAACAAGGTTGGTTCCTTGTTTGTGAAACCATGAATCGACTCCGTCCACCCAAGAACCGGTAGTTTCTCTTTTTTAGAAAGTTATAATTCATTCTTAATTAGAGTATATTAATTCTTTTTGTAGACAATCAGATTTCTTATGTTGGAATTTGATAATCTAAGACTTACCGTTTTCTAAAGTATAAATGGATTTCCTACTTAATGTGAAAACTTAGCATGAGTTCCTTATCTGGTCGTGAAAAAATCACAATGATTTAGTTTATTTCAAGTTTTGATCTTGATTTTGGAGTTTGGCTTTGGATTTGAGTAGAAATTTTACGATGCATATTGCCTCAGCCCTCAATGCAACTTTAGTTCTAGAAGTGAAAATAATTAGATAAATAAAATAAGGCACACCGATTCCATCCAGTTCCGTAAAAGGAACCAGGAACCAAATTGATTATTGTTTGTTCCAAATATTGGGAATTGGAAATCCGATCGATTCCCACAGAACTGCCCAAAATTGGCCACTTTAGTCCGGTTCGGTTCTTAAGTTGGACTGAGACCAATGCTCACCCCTAGAAAATAGGTTTTTATTTTAAGGTGAGTGTTACAAGTAATTTTACTAATACCCTTTAATCATTGATATAATCTCTATAGGCCCTTGTGTGATTTACTAGCTCTTTCAATTCTCCACAATATTGTTGGGCAGTCTCATAATCTTTCATTTCAGCATTTTTGAATTCCATATCTTTGTTATGCCTTGGACCAAGTGTTGTATGTCCCGTGCCTTTTTTGTGGTTTTTGCCCCAATGATTCTTGATCATATTGATTTTTATGAGATTGCTTGTTGGATGACATATAGAGCCCTTGCATCATTTTGCAATTGCTCAGCCAAATTGCTAGTACCTTGTTGTAGATAGCATATCCTTTTTCCATGATATTTATAAATCTTGGACCATCAAGAAAGTAGTCATTTTAATGCTTCAATGGTCATAGTTATTTTCATCGAAAGTAGGAATATGTATCAAGGGTGAGGTGGGCGATTATAGTAGTGGGTTGATGGGACAAACGTGCCAATACCAACCGACTGAGATAATAACGCACAAGATTTTGGTGATGATGCGCGAGTGGGTGTGGAATTTATTGGGAAAAGGAACAAAGGGACAAGGAAATGAAATTTTTATTTAGTTTATAGGTTATAACTGTATAGTGGGCGAGCTTTTCTTGGTCTGAGATCAAAGATCTGACCACTAGAGCATATTTATAGCCCAATTTTACCGACTTTACACACCAAATATTTTTGCCATTTACAGAGGATGGATTTTTTATTTAATGGGCCAAGTTAAGCCCATCCGTCCATGTTGGACCAAAATCCGGCCCGTATGTGAAGGGGCCATAAAAGGAGAGGACAATTATTTTCTAAGTGAAAATAACTGTAATATATAAAATAAAAAAAAAAAGGGGATAACATTACCTGAAGCATTTTTTTAGAGAGAAATATGTTTGTCCATATTTTTCCTTTTTGAAGCAGAACACTTCCTCTCGACGAACGGAACTCTAGGGCTTCAAAGGATTCCTCTAAAACCGCAACTATACTTAATCTGTGGCAATCAAGGTATGTCCGACTTTGTGATATACTTTCCATCAGTGTTACATGTTTTCCGGGCACGTTTTCGCTTTCGTTTTCAGTATTTGATTGTTCGAGTATCGGTTCGATTTTTAGGAATTTGTTTCCAACAACGGAGGTAATGGCTGGAGGTTCGATTTTTAGGAATTTGTTTCCAACAACGGAGGTAATGGCTGGAGATTTTCTTTCTTGAGAGAGAGAGAGAGAGAGAGAGAGAGAGAGAGAGAGAAAGAGAGGATTGCAGACGACTCTAGAAAGCTTAGATACGGATCATTTTGGTCGTCGATAATGAAATGATCGATTTGATTGCCACGGAAGGCGGTCTTGGGAAGAGAAAACATGTTTGCAGGCATTGAAATGTGACAGATGAGGAAGAGAAGAAGTGGAGTATGGTAAGTGGTGATTTCTAGAAGGCTTAGATATGGATCATTTTGGTCGTCGATAATGAAAGGATCGATTTGATTGCCATGGAAGGCGGTCCTGGGAAGAGAAAACATGTTTGCAGGCATTGAAATGTGACAGATGAGGAAGAGAAGAAGTGGAGTATGGTAAGTGGTGATTGAAGATACAAAGAGACTACGTCTACGTTTGGGCTCAGAATAGAGGTTGTGTAGTGTAAGTATCAGAACAACATACCGTTTTTTTATTATTGGATGTTGTGCGCTTGTCTAGGCGTAGCCTTTAGGGTATCGATGGACACCAAATTGAAAGAGGGACGGAGAGGGTGAAGCGCAAGAATGAGGGAGCAAGAAAGATGGGTCCGAGTAAAATTTATTTGCGCCCGCTTTTAACTAGTCATTGTTTTTTACTCATTTACAACATGGAAGTGCCTTATTTTGAACGCAATCTAGCAAAATTGAGTGGAAAACGAGTTAATGGACCATCTTGCCATCTCTATTCCCTCGAACTAATTAAGCAAATTACTTCCTTTTCAAGTAGTGTTATCGTAGCAAACATCTTTCTTCACAAATTTGACTCTTCGTGAACTTCAATTTACGGGTGCTAATCATCTCCATGCATAATTAATTTTATCTTATTAAACTTAATAATCATTTCAACACGTTACTAGTCACAAATTGGCATAGACTAATTTGAAAACCCTAAAATTAGATCATTAATATGAAATTTACTTTATATTTGAAAAAATCAGTGGCAAAATGATTTTTTTATCAACATTAACCGATTTATGTTGTCACGTTGATCAAATTAAATACTCGTTGAACTTAATAAAAATTCCAAATATTTGCCACCAGCTAATAGATAAATATTTCGACTATACCAGAAAAATATTCTAATATCATACATTGACCTTTGCTAATATTGAATTTAATGAAAATACCAAGTAATTTGTTGGGGCATACGTCTCCCACCCTTGCTGATTTGGACCCACCGTCTGAGGTATCCCATCGCAGCCGGGACACAAACGGTAAAGTTCATTATGTAATGGAAAAACCACAGGCTACATTACTGGGCTAGTATCATTAGGTGTATAATAACGTTTTGCCAATCAAATTACAAAATGATATGATGGATTGTAAGTGGACTTTTGAACGAGTTGCTCGTATCAGAGACACAATAAAAAACCTGCTGCTTCTTTTGTTACAAATTTTGTGTGCCGATCTTTTGTACCTTGATCAATAAAAAAGGGTTTTCCTATCGAACAATAACAGAAGGTAAAGAATGTAGCCTAGATGAAGTTGAATGGACCTTTTGCATCCGTACTTTCAAAAGGCGGGTATCCAAGAACATACTAATGGACCTCGTTTTTGGTTCTGGCGATCAGATATACTCTGTGTCGCAGCACGCGCTGATTGCTCCACTGTCCAGATCTCTCAGTACTGTCCAGATCTCTCAGTAACGTTCTGCATTGTCCAAAACCAGATTCAAGTCATATTCAATTTCTAAGTTCCGGATACTGCAATCAAAGACAACTCCTAGGCCATCTCTAAGAGCGTCAGCTTCAGCCTGAATGGTGATCGGGAAAGTCCGCTTGGATTGGACGCATGGACTGGAGATAAGGCAGGTACATGCACATTGGACTTGGAGGTACCACCACTTGCGGAGTGGATGGACATCAGGGACCGGCAATAAGGCGGGTGTATTGGACTTGGAGGTACAACCAATTACAGAGTGGATTGAAAGCATGCGCCGGTGATTATGATATTTGCGAAAACCCGGGATGCAAACAAAGCACTCTGCTCAATAGTGCGGCATGAACACCGTGCATCATCAAAGAACTGCACGATTTGCAAACCACATGCTATGATATGAACACTTCACCTAATTTTTCCTTACCTAACATTCTCCTAATTTTCTGCCTAAGAAAACTAACAGTCCTCAAGAAGATCCTTCTCCCAAAGCAGTAACTTTCGCTTTTGGCGAACCCACAGGGCACTACTTCCTCAAATGAAAATGGTTTTATGTTTTTTTCGAGCTTCAAATGATGAGTTGTGCTCTCCAGCTTCATACAAATTCAGCAGAAGGAAGAAAAACAAAAGGCATGAACCCAATTGGATAATCGTTTGGTCCCATGACAATGTTTCTCAAGCTTCAGGAATGACCACACTTTCTTTAGGACCTTCATAACTGTCGCATCATCAGTATATATAGAGTCGACAGAAGATCCAATCCAAGGCTCAGCGAAGGCTCAGAAAAAAAAAAAAAAAAAAAAAGGCAACGTTCACACGCTGCTAGGATTAGCCTTCTTTCTTCAAACCTAGAACATTTTTTCACTGAAATGGAATACGCGAAATCGACCCTGAAACCTCCAACTTATGGGAACCTTATTACTATCCTCAGCATTGATGGAGGCGGCATAAGGGGAGTGGTTCCAGGAGTCATCCTAGCTTTCCTGGAATCTGAGTTACAGGTCATAATGCACATGGCATGACGGTTTTTATTACTTATATGGAATGTTTTGTATGAAACTTGAACTTGTAATTGGTTTATTGCAATTTCCAAAGTGGCAAATTGAGGATCATATTGAAACAAGATAAGAAGGAAATTGTTTCTATCACACTTCCTGACACAGCACCGCAGGCTCTTATTTGACAAAATTGAAGTTTCCTCTACATTTTGGTCGCGTTTTCTCTTTCTGTGAAGCAGAAGTTGGAAGGTGAGGATGCAAGGATTGCGGATTACTTCGACGTCATAGCAGGAACAAGCACTGGCGCACTTCTGACGGCCATGCTGACGGCGCCAAATGAGAAAAACCGTCCCCTGTTTGCCGCCAAAGGCATCAAATCCTTTTATTTTGACAATGGCCCCAAAATATTCCCACAAAAAAGGTGCAGGCGCTGTCGGAGATCATCTTTTTTTCTTTTAACCTCAAAACCGCAATCTAGTTCCATTTTCTCTTCAGTAAACATTCCTAACCGTCCTATTTTTCTGTTGCATTTCATTTCTGAAATAGCTGCTTGTTTTCCTCCATTACACAATCGGCCAAGCTTGTGTTTGGGCCAAAATATGACGGCAAGTATCTCCACAGCCTTCTGAGGGCAAAGCTTGGAAATCTTCGGCTACATCAGACTTTGACCAATGTTGTTATTCCGACCTTCGATATTAAGCAGCTTCAGCCTATTATCTTCTCCAGCTTTGAGGTCTACTTCCATTTTCTTCTGCAATAATTATGTGAAAAGTGACCCTTTATCATAGATCGAAAAGCAATTGACACTGCTTTTGAGTGTTCAGGAGAAAAGGAAGACAAGACTCAATGCTCTACTTTCTGATATCTGCATCGGTAGCTCAGCGGCGCCGACTTACTTGCCCGCACACTTCTTTCAAACCTCAGACTCCACAGGTGCACTGAGGGACTACAATCTCATCGATGGTGGTATGGCGGCTAATAATCCGGTGCGCTGAATGTCCTCAAACCTGATCTTTTTAACTTCGTCTCAACACATTTGTCTTCTTGACATGTCTGCTGTTTTCCTTCCAATTAGACTCTGATTGCCATCAGCGAAGTGACACGAGAGATCACTAGGAAATCACCGGCTTTCAACTCCATAAATGCATCGGAATTTGGCCGGTTTCTGGTGATATCCGTGGGAACCGGTTCAGCGAAGGTCGAGGAGAAGTATGAGGCCAAGTCAGTGGCCAAATGGGGTGTCTTTGGTTGGTTGATGGGAGCCAATTCAGTTCCTTTAATAGATGCATTCATGCAAGGAAGCTCCGACATGGTTGATATTCACCTTTCCGTGGTTTTCAAAGCCCTTAATTCGGAAAATAACTATCTCAGGATTCAGGTGATCCATGATTGGCTTAAACTCCAAATATCATAATAAAAAATTAGTTCTTGCTCTTCTCTTCCTTGTCTGAGTTTCATGTGGAATATTTTGGCGGGATAAGCACACTAAAAGTACCAAAAGTCGTGTACGGTGCTCACTTTAGTGTTAAAAGCTTTCACCGGCTCACTTAAGTGTTTAATCGGAGGAAAAACGATCACTTTAGTGCTAATGGCGAGAAATTCCAACCAAATTGATTATGTGTTATTTATAATTAAAATTATAATATGACTTGGCAAAATTTTTAAAAAATCCAATTCACATGGCCTTTTCACATGGCATGCTTGGCATTGAAGTGATCATTTTAAATAAAATTTGGCACTCAAATGATCACTTTTAATAAAATTTGGCACTTAAATTGTCACTATTTACAACTTTCGGACAATATCATTTAGGGGTTATATGTTGACTAAGCACACCGGCGAGTCACATAGGATTGAGAAATTAATAAAATATAACAACTTCAGATTTCCAGTAATTTGGACTGAAATTCTCACTTAAATGATCGATTTTTTTTTTTTAAAGTAGCACTTAAATAATCCGAAAAAAACTTTTCGCACTAAATTAAGTGTCGTACACAACTTTTTATACTTTTAGTGAACTTAGCCCCATTTTGGTTATTACATAGAAGAAATGTTCATCCCTAGATAATCATAGTTCTAGCTGCTGGTGAATTATAACTGAGAATTTGCAGGACGACACATTGAGTGGGACAGTGTCGACAGTTGACACTTCTACAAAGGAGAATCTGAACAATCTTGTCGGAGTCGGGGAAAAATTGCTGAAGAAGCCCGTTTCCAAGGTGAACCTGGAGACTGGTAACTTGGAGGCTTCAAAGATGGAGACTAATGAACAGGCTCTGAAAAGGTAGCAGTAGAAGTTCCTCTTTCCTGATTTCAAAGCCATATATACGGTTCCATGACCATGCCAATTTCATTTCACAAGTAGAAAATCAGGTATAATGAAAATGTACCGCTCTTATCCATGGACAAAGTTTCTCACTCTTGCACCTTTTCTAGGTTTGCGAAGCTGCTTGTGGAAGAGAGGCGCCGTCGTCACGCCAATCATTACCAAACTCTGTCAAATAAAGCATAGTATGAAGCTATAACTTGGATCCCAGTGAGGGAAATAAGGGGAATCCCTGCTCTATGAATAAGAACCTCGTTGGTCTGAGAGTTTGCAGTGATTTTCTGAAAGAACCAGCGATCGATCTTACTCTTATATTATCAAGGGACATGCGATTGCTTTTTTCCTGATTTCTCTCTTTTGTTTGTCTTATCTGAATCACATTCAGATATGGTATCGGTCTCTCCTTGCTAGTTTATGACTCCTAATTATTGGTATAATCCAACGATGATCAAGCGCAATTTCTTTTACGCCGTCAATAGACCTCAACAAAATTCCAAACGTAAAGCTGGGCATTGTAAGTCCAAACTTGGAGATAGGATTTAGAAAAATATGCTTTTCTTTGCCGCTCCAAAACTATCTAAAACCAAGTTGTTATACGACACAATTTAACCTATGTATCAACAATGCGTTGGATTAGATGTGTTGAAACTCAAAAATGATCAGGTCTTTTTAATCAATATGATGCCAACTTGAATATATATAGAGCTTGGTACGATCCATTCATCAATAAATAATCGATTGTCAGTAAGTTATCAATAACTTATCGATGACTATGATGAATATCGAAGACCATGATGTACATTTGTTGATATACGATGGCGATTGATCAACGATTATCACTCAATTCATTTGGCCAAGTGTTGACTACAAAGAAACTGAGGAAAGAAGACAAAGTGAAGATGCCAGTAGAAGATGAAGACACTGATTGACAGTTAAGTCCAACGGCAACAAGGAGTTGTAATAGTTTGTCGATAAGGTTGATGTGCGATTGTGGAGCCTTAAGGAGATGCGGCTGTAATCATCATTTAAAGTATTAACTACTTATAAGCAGTTACGCTTTGTAACACACTATATGAAGCCGTGTTAAATTGTTGTAAGAGGGGACACGATCATTAACACATACTTACGTATTTTCTCAACTTCAATTTATCAATTTCCATTACTCACATTTACTTTCTTCCAGATTTTGCGTTTTTCGTCCTTGTTACACAAATTCAGTTCATATTCCAATCGTCACTGAACCAGATTCAATAAAAACCAAAGATCAACCTTCGGTGAAAGGAATTTCACTAATTCCTAGCAAAATAAGATGGTAAGGGAGTTTACTCGTCTTCTTATGGTTCAGTTCAGGTCTTCTTGGAAAATACTCCGAGAACAAATTCCGAATGACGGGATGGAGTGCGCTCTTAAGATTGTACAAGAAGGTGGATTAGTCGAGGTGATCTCATAGTGCATCTCGGTTGTTTACTAGGTGAAATCTCCTATATGCTTATATTTGTATAAAAAAACTTTCTCTTATACAATCCAAACATGTGTAGAGAACTTTCGAGTTTTCCTTATTTAACAAGCCACAATTTTTCTAGTTCACTTACGTTTATAATCATAGGATGTCTTGAACCACTTGAATAGTCGACTAATCGCTAATGAGTGTGGTGGTCTCCCATCTCACGTGGAAAGTATAATTTCAGATCACAGGGTCTGTGCTTAGAGGATTGGCCTCAAGAAAATAAACAATTGTGGCAATCAAAACTAGGCCTTAAACGAGGCGAACAAACCTACAAGTTTAGCCATCAGTGTCTTTAAAAGTTTTCAGATAACATGCGCTGAAGTTTGCAATCCGGATAAACCAATTCTACAAATACTCAAGGTTCTTGTATGATAAAACAAGATTTGCTGCTCCAAACTCAACCAATTCACCGAGCAACTTTTGAAAGAAAATAACCTCAAAAGACAATAAACAAAGGCCAACAAGACAACCATCAAAATGCCACATTGGGAAAAATAAAAGTAAGAATCCCCCAAATTATTTCTCTTCTGTCAAAACATGAAGTGATCGTCTTTTCGTGGGAGTCCCACTGGTTTATGATAAGCGAATGATTTCATCTAGTTAAATGAATTTTAGGCAATATACCTTCACACAGTATTAATAGCGTGACCTGTATTGAGATGAGAAAACAAAATGCAATCATGTTTTGTATCGACATTTGAACACACTGTTTTATAGGGTTCTATCAATAATTATCGGATTCCGTTCATGGTGGTTTATCTTTATTTTTTGGGGATAGGGGTTTATACCTTTAAATTACCTCGAACTAGTAAATTTATGATAAATTTATCTTGCAATAATCTTTTGGCTATAAAAAACCCCAAATATTAGCGGGAGAGTTTGTCACTGCAAATGGAGAATGACTGCCCCAGGTTTATTGGACTATTGGCCCAAAGAATCCATGCTGTGCCTAAATGTTGACAAGCATATAATCTTGACAAGCATGTCCAGCAGGTTCAGCTTCATTTGATGAGACCATATACGACGTAGCATTGCTGTCTGAAATCCAATTCTTTTCTCCATTTTGTTATAATAGGAGAATAACCATGCGATATATATCCTACTGATCGAAAATGTGATCCATTGAAAGGCTTATTATTTGGTTGTTCAAGAAACTACTCATCTCTGCATATCGGGGAGATCAAATCGTAGAGTAAGTACCTGTTACTCCAAAACGAATGAATATATATAACATTGTTGTACATCTGAATCTCCCGCAACAAATTGAAATGCCGTGTACAAAACGAACGTAAATTTGTAGTATATATCACCCATCATCACACAGTTCACAAAGGTGACGATCTTCCTCGGCAGAGCTGCTTTTCCTTGGACAGTGTTTCCGCTAGCCAATGTTCAGTATGTAACGAGAAACAGAAAAAGAGATCAATGAATATCCAATTGATTATCGATGGAAAGATCAATTGTGTCACTTGAAATTCGTTGATAAAGTGAGTTAGGTAGCCATTTAAATAATTACCTTTCGAGAGCCTCTTCATTTGTACCCTGATTTAGAGGCTCAAAGACCCCACTGTCCAAGTTCACCCTTGACTCCGGTGTCTTCAGCGATGCCTCTCCAACCTTGCCAATATTTTCCAAGTTCTCCCTTTTGGCCGTGTCAACCGAAGTCACATCTCACCCTGCACCATTTTTTACCATGTCCTTTTCAGATTACGCTTATGGAATGCCGTACATTTATAATAATAATTTAGAAAAAGAAAAAAAGAAAAGAAAAGTCCGCTAGTTTTCTTTCAAGGTGGTTTTTTTTTGGGTCAGTATATTCCACTTTAGTATACTGGTGTTGGTACAATATCGCTCTTTAATGAAAATCAGATAGTGTTTTACCTGAATGCGAATGTAATTTTCGCATTTAAGAGACTGAAATACTGTGAAGAGATGAATATCTACCATGTCTGCACTTGCTCGTGTGTAGCCATCAACTAATGGAGTCGATCCACCATTCGTCAGCCAGCCAAGCACACCCCAATTCGATGCTTTATGGGTACTGTACTTTTTCTCCGATTTTGATGAACCAGTGCCCATGGACAGGACCGGTAACCTAGTATAGTCTGTTGGCTTCATATCAGGAACATCAAAGTCCAAGTTGGCATCACTTATTTCTTTGGTCACCTCACTTACAGCCATTAGAGCCTGTGATGCATGGATAGTAAGACAAATGGTACAAAGTATCACGGCAAGCTGTTCTAATTCCGGGAAAATCAAAATGAATAACGATGTCTGCATTGCTTCTAATACTGCTTGTTATGCACAGATTCATTTCTTTTCCTCCTTCGCCCGACTACTTACTACTTAAGGAGAATGGAGATAACTAGTTGGCTCCAGTAGCTGGCTGTTTTTCCAAACATTCTGAACTTACATAGAGAGATACCCTTTATGCTATTTGGGCACTTAGTGAGGCTGATGATGATAAATTATTAATAGGACCACTTCCTTTTTACTCCAGGAGACTGATAAGGCAGATCCGGCGAATTAAAATGAGCACGATGTTCGGGGAGGCTTACTGCTGTGCTGATGCTTTTGCTAACATGGGCAAGGATTTAGAGGACAATCTTGTTGTTTTTTATGAGCCTCCTTGTCTTATGACTTTAATTCGAACTAACTTATGCAGTAAGTGAACAATGATATTATAAGAGGATATGTTGGAAGTTTGTTTGTAAAACAAACAAAGTGTGTTTTTCCTTGTCCCATATAGGAACATGGAGAGGACATGGGCCAGTTAATAAGTGTAAGCATTATGTAATGTGTTTAAAGAAAATGTTTGTTGTGAGCTAGACCTCACAATATCCGTGTGAGGATGCGTGATTTTGGCACACTTAGCACTTTGCATGCTTGCGCACCCACGACTTAATTAACACTAACCCCTTTATTTTTATTTTCTTTAGTACGGTTATCTTTTTAACCTTTATTAGTTCAAAGGTTATTTTTTATTAAGTATTTTTGGAAATTATGAAAATTCAGAATTTGACTAATTAAAAAATTATTATTTTCTATTATTTTATTATTCCGAATATTTTATGTGTGTCTTTTCAAGACAATTTTTAGAAATTATACTCGTTCAATTTGCATCATTTCTCGAAGGGTTACAATTGTTCATTTTGTAACTTCTTTCGAAAGAATATTTTGTTCACTTTGCAACCTTGCGCAAAGAATCGCCTATGTTCTTTAAAACCGATATACATACATACACACACATGTCAATTTTTGGATGAACAAGCAAAAAATCATTTCAAGTCTTCTTTCCAAAACTACAGCATCTTTTCAATTATTTCCTAGAAGACCTTGGAGATATATTATAATTGTTATTTAATATTTTTATTTGAGACTTTATTGTATCTTGAAGGATATTTGCTAGTGACCATTAGCAACATTGTGGAGCAAATAAATCCTTAAACAAAGTGATATCACACCTCAAAGTCCAATTTGATTGTTCTGTTGATTCGAAATTATATTTTTCAAATAGTATGCCCCTTATTTTGGAAATGTAATGTTTAGCTAATCTTAAGGTTGTCTTAGGTTTACCCAAAAAAAAAAAAGACCAAAAAAAAGGGTATGTTCAAGAATACTCACTAGCTTCTACTTTAACCAACTCGGAATTGATAAAGTTCTCTACATATACTGTTCTCTACATATACTGTACACATGTTGCCTGATAATATGATGTGCCTCATAGCGCAAAAGTTTTCTGACACAAATGAGCCTACCGGATTATTTGCCGCAACACCACCGTCGATGAGATTGAATTCCCTGACTGATCCATCGGGGTTCTTGGTTCTAAAATAGTGGGCTGGAAAATAAGTTGGTGCAGAAGTTCCAATGCATATGTCCGATACTAAAGCATCCAACATAGGATTCTTCTTCACCTGAATCTCGCGCAACACGGTCAAATAATCAATTAAAACAGTCATAGGGCAACTCTTCAAGCTACTTTTCTTGTCTTTCACCTAATGCTAGCTTTATGGGGTTTTGCACTGTTTTTGTATATGATGGTTTTATGTGATGGGCTTAAGGCCCGTCCGCCCATGTTGGGCCTAAAAGCCCGGCCCACAAGATAAGGGCCCGTGAATGGGGGAATGTATAAAAGGGATGAGAGAGAGGGAGGACGCACCTTTTGGCGCATAACGTACGTACGTTCCTCTCCCTCTCTCCCTCCAAAAAGAAAACAGTAAGCAAAAGGCGAATCTGTCTTCCTTTCAAGGCAAATCTAATCGAACATGACCGAATTTCTCTTCCTCTTTTCAGCATTGGTGTTTAATCTGTGGCTAACAAGGTACGCTCGAATCTGTGGTGTGCTTTAGGATCGGTGATACGTGATTTTCCCGGGCTTATCTTCCACATTCATTTTAGGGGTCCAATTTAGTGTCGAATCCGATTTTTAGGGATCCGTTATTCCCAACATTGATATCAGAGCCCTAGTTCATGTTTTCCCGACCCTTTTCATGTTTTTTGATTGATTTTTCGCGAAGATATTCGGCCGACACGGATCGGGGCGAGAAATCCCGACAGCCGAGCATTGTTCGTCCAATTTTTCGAGTTTCTATAACTCGAAATCGACTTCTGAAGGTATAGGGTGAAAGGGCTCATCGAGACGAGTCCGGCGACATGTCGTGCGCCGCGGCGACGCCGGATGCGCCTAGACGCGCGTCGGCCGTTGCGCGTGGGCGCAACACGCCCGAAGCGCGCGCATCGGCCGGCGCGTGCGCCACACAGGGCTGGTGGCGAACCGGCATGTGCGCGCTGGTGGCCGGCGAACCGACGCGTGCCGACGTCGTCACGTGACGTCACGGTAACCGCTGTGATGACGTCATCGGTGACGTCATCGCCGATAACCGTTGGCCAGCCGGCGACCCGACCCGACCGGCGACGCAACCCGACCCGAACTGCGGACGCTCGGCACGCGCGCGGCACGTGCGGTCGGTTCGTCCGAACCGGCCTGACCGGCCTGTCCGGTCCGACCGGTCTATCCAGTCTGACCGGCGACCAGCGACCGTTGACCCGTTGACTTGACCGTTGACCATTGACCGTTGACCGACGACCGTTGACCGTTGACAAAAAAAAAAAAGGAATTTGTTTCTTTTTCATGTATGCCTATGTGGTTTATATGTAATCCATTATTTATTCTGCATTTGTTACATGAATTTTGGAAAATTATGTATTTTCCCTTATGTAAATTATGGATTATGAGTAATCCATTTTTGGTTCTGCATTTGCTGCAGGAACTATGATGCGTTATGCACGGATACCTGCAATCCCGAGAACGGACGAGGGAAATGCAAGACTTAAAAGGTTGATGTCAGATTTAGCTAATTATCGGTGGCATGACGGTGATTTAGTATCACATGTGGTCAGGGTCAATGAGATGATACAGGAAATCATCTAAAATGGTTATCTTATGCCGGATTTTAAGAATGTGCCGGCTTTGATGAACACTCTTCCACCTGAATGGCAAGCAGTGTTAGATCGGCTATGGGAGGTCAACGTGGTCCCGAGTTATAGAAAGTTGGTGGAAGCTTTTGTAAGAGAGTACTATAGGATTGAGTTAACCAAAACTTTAACCCTTAGATTGAGCGCCACATGGCGCATAGTGAATACGCCTTGGTGGCGACATGAAAGCTTTCCAAAAGTTTTTCCATGGTTGGCAAATGTGCCTTCAGTTTTCTCAGATGTTTTAACTGATAGATTAGAAGGGACATTGCCTATTTATTTCTTAGATTAATTATGTAATGTTTACTACCTGATTGTTGTTGATGTAGCAACCGATATGTTAGTTATATTATGTGAAAGCATTATTATTTTATTGGATGATCAATTATTATTTGCTTTCTGTTATTGCTGGTTGCTGTGGGTAGTTAGCTATGGGTAGTAATAGAAATTTTTGTAACTTCATAGAATTTATTTGCATAAGACAATTATATTAATAATAATTTTGAGTTAGGATTTTTGGAGGATGATTGGAAACATAGTGACCTTTTGATTCTGAAGCCTTACTTAAAATTGTTCATTAATATGATGGGTCTGTGCAAAGTGGATGCATAAGTGATAGGTATTAATTATTCGTGCATGTATGTCTGATGTGTTCAGATCGATGGATTCAGCAACTAAGAACGTAATTGCTGATATGAACGGCAATAATTGTGAAATATCCTTACTCCATATAGAGGGCGGTTCGTCTTGTCCGGCGCTGCCAGCATTGCGGCGATGAGGCCACCCGTGCTGGTTCCGATAATGACATTGAAGTAGTCTGCTATGCTTGCATCCTCCCCGTCCAGCTTCTGAATTATGCAGACCAAAAACACCTGTTTCAGTCTTTCAAAGGGCAAATGACCAAATCCTAACATAACCAACTTGGTAAACTTTTTCTCGGGTGCGACCAGCCAGGCGGCATTGATGGCTAGCTTGAGCATATAATTCGACCAAAAGTTCGATGCTAATGCACACAATTTAAATTAACATAGTTAGCCATTAGGAATCCAGGGGAATTCAGAAAAATTCTGTAGACAGAGAGGGAAATTCTTAAGATATACCGATGCATTCAGAGATGGACATTCTTAGGATGACCTAATCCCTTGGCAAATATGCATGGTGCTATCCCAAAAAGAAGAAGAAGAAAAAAAGAGAAATTCCAAACAATTAAACGGTTAACATGACAAAAATTAATTATTACAAAGTGTAGCTACCTGAAGCTCGGACTCTAGGAATCCCAGAATTATCCCGGGAATAATTCCTCTAATCCCCCCACCATCAATGCTTAAAATGGTGATCAACTTCCCTTTAGCAGGAGCCTGCATTGATGATACCAAAGGATGGAGAAATGAAGAAAAAGATGAAATTGAACTCTTTTGAGAGGCTCTATGAAGAGAGATTGAAGTTCTTGGATAAAAGTGGTTAATTCTATGAATTGGATGAAAGTGGCTCTGTGAACCTGATTAATCCTGTATCAATCCAATCCTTTGACAATTTGACCAATTTGGAGTGTTTTCAAAGTATAGGCTATATTGTTTTCAGATTTATCTCTGATTAAAATATATAATTCGTTTTGTTTTATTTGTCTCTTTGTGCTAGACATGAGAATGACTTGAACGTGACATTGAAACCACATTTCAGAGTACACGCTCTTTAGGAAGGAAAGGGATAATCATAATGTTTCACAGTATATAAATAATGATAGATAGAATTATAAATATTTTCTCATAAATTTCAGAAGTTCAAGCCACATTTTAAATCGTGGCAGGAAAGCGAAAAAGAAGTTCATTTTCCTTTTGCTTAATTGCCAAACAAACAGCTAAAACTAAGCAAGGATACAATTGCTCACCAAAAGGATCAAAACAGTGGATTTGACCCAAGATTGATTGAATGATCATGTGCTTCGTTCGATTTGAGATAAATTTGCATATGGGAACCACAATTTCTACTTAGAGTAACCCGAGTCAAACCCGCCCTTAATAGTAGGAGCTTAGTCGATGAACATGAAAGAGACGGTAGACATCATCAAACCAAAGGTTGTTTGCCCAACCTTATAAAGAAAATTGATTGTGATAAAATTCTTTCACCTTGGATATATGGCTCATGTATGCATTAAAGACAGAATGTTTATTTTGGCACAAAAATATTAATCACGACATTTTCAAGATTTATTTCTATATATGAACTTTTATTTACGAAATTTATATGCTCTTTATACCTTCACCTATAAAGTTTAAGTTTTAGAGTTGGACTTTTAACATGTCATCAAATTTAGGTTCTGCCCTAATTCATTTCGCATGCCCCTCGCCCCCTAATTTATCAAGTTCCATGTGTCGTTTCTAATCTGACTTGTGTGCTTTCACATGGTCTCCTTGCAGGCTAGTTTTTCTTAAGTACTAACGTCTTCTTTATTCTCGATTTGTTTCTGATCCTTAACTCAAACAATTGTTCTTCCAAATGAAAAACCAAGACGATACGCAGCATTGAGGGAATGGAAGTTGCATAATCCATGGGCTCGACATTCAACTAGAGAATTGTAGGTCTGACTATGGATAATGTATGTCAACAAGATGGCATTGAACCAGTTGATTTACTAACAAATCACCCACGTGGTCAAATTCTATTTAAATATTAACCAAATTAAAGCCTTGGTAAATATTATAATACGCGGCAAATTTTTTTATAAAATCCGATTTAGACAAAACTGTCTTTATTAGATGCAATCACGCAGTTCATGTATGTGTTCGGATCCACGTTATTTTATAGGCTTCTTTACATCCACGAGGCGGCCACTCCATCACAGCGACGTAAGCAATGACGAAAATGGTAAAGTCTAGAGGGTCATTGAGGCATAAATGGTTCCCTGACCATGCCAATTTCATTTCACAAGTAGAAAATCTAGTATAATGATAATGTACTCCTCTTATAGATGGACTAGGTTCGCAAAGATACTTGTGGAAGAGAGACGCCATTGTCACGCCAAACAATCCAAAACTCTGTCAAGCAAAGCATAGCATAAAGTTATAACATGGATCCTACATCGTATAGAACGTCGTGCAGTCATCTCTGTATGGTACTTACAGTGTTCAGTGAAAGCAGGGATATCCCTGCTCTATCAATAAGAACCCAGTTGGTCTGAAAGAATTTATAGTGATTTTCTGAAAGAAAAGTGATTGATCTTACTCTTTTATTATTCGGAGTCAACAATTGCCTTTTCCTGATTTCCCTCCTTTTCTTTTGTTTTTCCTGAATCGCATTTAGATAAGGTATTGTTCTTCTCTTGCTAGTTGTTATGACTCCTAATTGTTGGCAGAAACCAACGATGACCGCCTAAAATAGACCTAACAGAAATTGCCTTAAGATCGTACAAGAAGGTGGATTAGTCAAGATGATCTCGCCATGCATCTCGGTTGTGTAGTTAGTGAAATCTTTTATATGGTTATATGTGAATCAATAAATCATCGCTTAGGCAAATTCAAGTTAGGTGAGAGAACTTCCCCTTTTTCCCCCTTTTTTTATTATAAAAAGGCCACAATTTTTTTAGTTAGTTTCTTTTATAACAATAGGGTGTCTTGCTGAGCATTCATTTAGTCCCTAAAGGGTGTGATGGTCCCCCGTCTTACGCACGAAGTATAATTTTCGGATCGTGGAATCTGTGCTCAGAGGATTGGCCTAAAGACAATACACAATTGTGGCGATCAAAATGAGGTCTTAAACGAGGCAAACATACTTCCTAATTGAGCGATCATTGTTGTTAATTTTCAGGTAACATACGCTGAAGTTTGCTGTCTGAAGGAACTAAATCTACAAATACTCAAGGTTCTTGTAGAATGAAACAAGATTTGCTGCTACAATAAACTAAGGCCAACAACCATCAAAATACCACATTGGATAGATAAAAATAAAATGCCCCATATGATTTCTCTTTTGTGAGAACAATTGTCAAGTTCCAGATGGATGCATGTCCCGGTTGCTTCTCGCCAAAACATGAAGTGAGTGTTTTTTCGCGGGAGTCCCACTAGCTCTTGATAAACGATTGATTTCATCTAGTCAATTGAGTTTTAAGCAATATATCTTCACACAATATTAATAGTGTGACGTTTTTATCAACTTTTGAAAACACTGTTTTGTAGGGTCACTATCAATAATTGTCGGACTTTATTTTTGGTGGGTTGTTTCTTTATAGGGGAGTGAGGGACGACCATCTTCTCCGCTTGATTAGCCCAATTTGACCTTGACACTAAGCAGAATGTTGGTCCTCACCTTCAGTTCAATGCTTTTGTTGAGTTTCAATCCTTAGATTCTCACTGAAGTTGAGGGTTTTACTATCAACGGGAGAGTTTGTGGCGGCAAATGAAGAGTGACTCCCCAAAATCTAGTCGACTATTGGCCGAAAGAATCCATGCGGTGCCTAGATGTGGACTTGGAAAACCCTAGGGACGATAACAATGGATACGCACAAGTGAATAATCTTGACAAGCATATATAGCAGGTCCAGTTTCATCTGATGAGACCATCTGCGATATACGTTTACTGCCAACTACTACGACGTAGGATTACGGTCTGAAGTCCGATTCTTTTCTCCATATTGTTATAATAGGAGAGTTACTATGCGCTATACACGCTATTGATAAAAAAAAAAGAAAATGCATCGAAAGGCTTATTATTTGATTGGTCAAGAAACTACATGTCTTTGCATATCGGAAAGAGCAAACTGAAGGGTAAGTCCCTATAACTTAAAAAAGAACGAACACATAACATTGTGGGGCATCTCAATCTCCCGCAACAAATTGCACCACTGTGTACATAATGAATGTAAATTTGTAGCATATATATCCCGTCATCATATAGTTCATGGAGCCGACGATTTGCCTCGGCGGAGCTGCTTCTCCATGGACAGTGTTTCCGCTAGCCTATGTTCAGAAAGTAACAAGAAACAGAAAAAGAGATCAACGAATATGTAATTGTCTTTTGTTGGAAAAATCGATTGTTCACTCGAAATTCATTAATAAATTAAATTAGGTAGCCATTTAAACAAATACCTTTTGAGAGCCACTTCATTTGTACCCTGATTCAAAGGCTCAAAGACCCCAGTGTCCAAGTTGACCTTTGACACTGGTTTCTTCAACAATGCCTCTCCAACCTTCACAATATTCTCCAAGTTCTCCCTTGTGGCCTTGTCAACCGATGCCACATCTCCCGTCAATGTATCATCCTGCACCATTTTTACCATGTCCTTTTCAGATTACACTTACTGAATGTTGTACTTTTAATAAAATAAAATAAAAGTCCGTAGTTTTCTTTCAAGGTGGGTTTTTTTTTCTTCTTTTTTGTCAGTATAATGTTCCAATTTGGTATACTGGTGTTGGTATAATATCGCCCTTTAATGACAGTCAGACAGTGTATCACCTGAATGCGGAGGTAATTTTCGCATTTAAGAGACTGGAATACAGTGGAGAGATGAATATCCACCATGTCTGCATTTGCTTGTGTGTAGACATCAACTAACGGAGTCGAACCACCATTCGTGAGCCAGCCGAGCACACCCCATTTCGATGCTTTCTTGGCACTGTACTTTTTCTCTGATTTTGATGAACCTGTGCCCAGCGACAGGACCAGGAACCTAGTATAGTCTGTTGGCTTCATATCAGGAACATCAAAGTCTGAGTTTGCATCGCTTATTTCTTTGGTCACCTCACTTACTGCCACTAGAGCCTGCGATAAATGAATTATATGAAAAACAGTACAAATTATCACGGCAAACTGCTCTAATTCTGGGAAAATCAAAATGAATTACGATGTCTGCATTGCTTCTAATACTGCTTTTTATGCATAGATTCATTTCTTTGCCTCCTTCACCCGAGTCTTACTTCTCAAGGAGAATGGGGATAGCTATTGGGTTCCGGTAGCTGGCTGTTTTTTCACGCTTTCCGAACTTACAGACAGAGATGCCCTGAATGTTATTTGGGCAATTAGTAAGGTTGATAATGATAATTTCTTACTAACAACACTTTTTTTTTTTTTACCGCAGGAGATTGATGGGGCAGATCTAGCGAATCAAAACAAGCACGCTGTTTAGGGAGGCTAACTGCTTTTGCGAACATGGGCAAGAATTTAAGAGGACAAATTTGTTATTTTTTATGAGACTCCTTGTCTTATGACTTCAATTCAAATTTTGGTAATAACACTTATGCAGTACATGAACAATGATACTATTGGAGAGTATGCCCCTATTTTAGATAACTAATGTTAAGCTAATTTTTAAGGAAGTCTTAGGTTTACCTAAAAAATTGGTAGGTTCAAGAATACTTGCTAGGTTCTACTTTAACCAGTTCCAAATTGATAAAGCTCTCTACATATATCATGCACATATTGCCTGATGATATGCTGTGCCTTATAGTGCCAAAGTTTTCTGATACAAATGAGCCTACCGGATTATTTGCTGCAACACCACCATCAATGAGATTGAATTGTCTGACTGATCCATTAGGGTTCTCAGTTCTGAAATAGTGGGCTGGAAGGTAAGTTGGTGCAGCCGAAGTTCCGATGCATATGTCTGAGACTAAAGCATCCAAGCTAGGATTCTTATTCACCTGAAACTCACACAGCACAGTCAGATAATTAACTAAAATAGCTATAGGGCAACTCAGCTAGCTACTCTTATTGTTTTTCACCTAATGCTACTTTTTTGGGGTTTATAAGGTTTTTGTATTAATATTGACCCAACCTGGAAGCTGGAGAAGATAGTAGGCTGCAATTGCTTGATGTCAAATGTTGGAATGATCACATTAGTCAGTGTTTGGTGCAATCTGGCATCTCCCAATTTCTCCTTAATAAGTCTGTGCAGATACTTCCCGCTGTATTGTGGTCCGACCATGGCTTTGATTGTCCTCACAGCATTGGAAATTATGCTCGAACATCTGATCCATGAAAGAAGCTGAGAGTCATATGTTGGTCAAATACAATGATAGATTGGCCTCTAAATTTATTAGTAATCTGATCTCTAGGAGCTATATGATTGTATATATTCGCTAGTGAATTATTAAGACCTGGGCTGAGGGAAGATCTTAGGGCTGTGTTCCAAATAGAAGGCCTTGATGTCCTTGCCGCCATATAGAGGGCGGTTCTTCTTGTCTGGCGCCGCCAGCATTGTGGCAATGAGGCCACCAGTGCTGGTTCCGGCAATGACATCAAAGTAGTCTGCTATTCTTGCGTCCTCTCCATCCAGCTTCTGCATTATGCCATAGCCAGAAAGCTTGTTTCAGTCTTTCAGGGGTAAATAACCTGATCCTAACATAACCAACTTGGCAAACTTTTTCTTGGACTTGACAGGTTAGGCAGCATCCGCAGCTAGCTTGAGCATATTATTCGACTCAAAGTTCAACCATGATGCGTACAATTTAATGCACACAGTTAGCTAGTAAGAACAGATGCATTCAGAGATGGACATGTTTAGGATGACCGAGTCTCTTGTGAAAGATGCATGGTGCTATCCCAAAAGAAAAATGAAAAATTGCATATGCTCAAATCAATGACATGACAAAAGATTAATGCAACAGAGTGTAGCTACCTGAAGCTCGGACTCTAAGAAACCCAGTATTATACCAGGAATAATTCCTCTAAACCCACCACCATCAATGCTTAGAATGGTGACCAGATTTCCAGTAGCAGGAGGCTGCATCGATGATACCAAAAGATGTAGAAATGAAGAAGAAGAAATTGAACTCTTGCCAGAGGCTTTGTGAAGAGAGACTGAATTTTTGGATGAAGTGGTTAATTCTGCGTGCTGAGCAGTATATTTATAGATGACATGATTAATCCTGTTTCAATTCAACCCTTTTGACAATTTGACCGATTTTGGGGTGTTTCCCAAGTAAATGTTGTGTTGGTCTCTGATTATAATATTTTCTTTTGCCTAATGTGGTTGTTGTTGTCGTCTTTCTCTGTTTCATATGGGATTGACTTGGACCGCTAATCCTGTTCGTAGAAACCACATTTCAGAATACACATCCTTTAGGCATGGAAGAGATGAAACATTAATCCTTGTTAAAAGAAGATAGGAAAAACTAATCGTCGAAGGTATTTTGGCCACATCGCAGCCATGTCTCTTACAAAATAGATAAAGTGGCTCTCCAAAACCGTGCTTATACTTAGAGCTGCAATTAGGCGGATAGTCGTAACATGCTATTACTTGTATTGGTTGATTTTTACTTTTTGTTTTTTGCATAATAAAAATATTGCGGTTTGCGCACTTTGACTTTTTTTTTCCCAATTCGAGAGAGTTACATTCCACATAATATATATGATGAAACTTAAAATTACATATACTAATTTTCATGATTTTTAGAAATTTAGATAATATTTTAAATTTTGTCGGCAGAGCCAAAAAATTGCCTTTTTTTCCTTTTGCATAGTGCGGAATGAGCAGGCTAAAACTAAGCCGGCAGAAGATTGCACTCTCGGGTGGGGCGATCTTATCCGATTTAAAAAGTGGATTTGACCCGAGATGGATTAAATGATCGAGTGCTTCATTTGACTTGCGGGACGTTAGTATATAAAAATCACAATTTCTCCTTAAAATAACCTGAGTCAAACCCACCCTTCAATAGATGATGTATTCAACTGAAGGTTATTTACCCTACCTTATAAAGAGATGGTTTTCAACTTCAATGGGTGATAAAATCCTGTTGTAATTATATTGGATATATGCCTCATCATGTGCGCATTAAAGCCAAAGTGTTGATTTTGGCACAAAAATATAAATCACAGCATTTTCAAGATAATTTGTGCAAATCAAACTTTTATAACACAAGCCTTAAATGTAGTAAATCTAAATTAGTGTCGTTTTTCTTGACCGTATGAAATGATAGTCTGATAGTGATAGAACTCATGTAAAAAAAAGGGAAGATGCCCTTTTTTTGTTTTTTTTTTTTTTTAGTGGAAAGGAAATGGCAATGATATATTAACCTTGAGTCCCGTCCCAGATTGAACCGCCCGATTGCTCACATCCAGGTCTAATCGAAGGGCAATTCTTCCTAAATACAAACTCCTCCTTTATTCTCAACATGTTTCTAATCCGTAATCTATAAGATTCCTTATGTTTTCCAAATAAAAGACAAGACAATGCCCAGTCTCAAGGGAAAGGAAGTTGTACCATCCATGGGGTTGACATTCAACTAGAGAATTGTAGGTCTGACTGATGGAGATTGCAAGGTCAACATGAATGGGAGCAACGTCCCGTTGAATGGGCTGATTGATTAACAAATCAACCCACGAGGTCAAACTCTATTAAGTATTATAACCAAATCAATTGGCTTGGTACATAAGTATTTAATATCCATATAAAGTTCGATTCACACGGACTGTCTTCATACTGAGTCGCATGCGAAATAAACAAATATCCGATAAAATAAAGGTGAAAATGTGTTGGTTGAGCTTCTTCGCATTCGTCCGGCGGCCACTCTCCTTCCTATAGCATCATAAGCAATGACGAGACGAAGCTCCAGAAGGTCATTGAAATACGAACTTCGAATTTCTCGAAAGGCGACTCACCGAATATGGTTGTCGTGTTTATGGAAGCAGCGAAACGCAAGCTTTCAAGCCAGAAAGGATTGTTGAACTTTTGTGGCTCTGACTGCATCTAGAGCTCGACGATTTAGGGACACTTCTTTGATAACATATTTCTCCACCGGCATTTTACGAAAACCGGAAGAGAGGAGAGAAAATGTGGGGTTCAAATTGATATTAGGAGAACAAGCTCATGATTAATTTGCAGGAAGGTAAGACAATATGTAGAGGATAAATTTTGGGATAAAAATCACCAAAAATCTGAAACTATGCTCACTGTGATACATTTATCTCAAATTTGTGCTCATATGACATATTTACTCTAATTTTTTTTTTGTGACAAAAAAACCCCAAACTTTTATTCATGTAATATATTTACCCCAAACTTATTATTTATGACACAAAAATTGCCAAACATAGACCCACACTACATATTTATCCTCCATCAAGATTTTTTTTTCCCTTTTTCTTCTTTTTCACTTCCTCCTTCATCTTCACCGGCACCCTCGTGGCAGCTACCATGCTTATTGTTGCCATTGCCACCGCCCTCACTATCACCAAACCAGGGAAGAAAATGGAGGAACTTAAAAAACCAAAAACAAAAACATACAATGAGTAAACATATTTTTGCAACATGAATGTTACTTTGGAGTCATTTGCTTTATGGCGTTCATGCAAGCAACCACATAAGATTTTCAGCAGCATTCATAAATGAAATTTTGATAAAGAGTAAATGTACCGTATGAGTATAAGTTTGGGATAATTATGTTACACTGATATAAATTTGAAATTTTTAGTGTCAAAGGAAAAATGATTGAGATAAATGTGTCGTGTGGCTATAAATTTAGGGTTTATTGTGTCACAAAATTGTTTTAGGGTGAAAGTGTCATAGTGGGCATAATTTAGCATTTTTATGACTTTTTTTCCTAAATTCTATTTCAATAGAGGGTTGCATTAATTCATGTTGCAAAAGCTTACAAGGTTTTATCAAGTTGTCCCGATATTTTGTAAAAACAAAATCGCACTCGGTTTTTTCTTGATTTATAAAGCTTTTCTTTTATGAATCGAAGGCATTGAAGAATTTTACAATAATCCAGAGGCCTTAGCAAAATAATTGAAAATTTGTGAACGATATTGCACATGGAACAAAAGTTTAGGAACCTAATCACAAATATTGAAAGTCAAGGATGATATTAAATATCATACAAAAGATAGGAGACAAACATAGTCATTGTTCAAAAAGAAAATGATTTGTCAATATAGTTGGATTTTTTCGAGATCGGGGTCCAAAATTTTTGTGGACCCGAATGAACTTTCCTTGCACGCAAATCCTGTTTCAAGATGAAATGTTTGTCTCCTACAGTCCCTCTGTTTTGCTCGAAATTCAAAACCGTCCCCGTACTTACTTTTTGTTTGTTCAAAACTGTCCATATACTTCTTCTTTTTATAAAAATCCCATGTTAATCCATTATTTTTATTTTTATTTTACCAATCAAGTTTTACTGACGAGACCCTTAAATTGCCGAAATGGACGAGGGAGCACATGTGCGTTGCTCAAATAATTATGTGGCCCAACATCAAACAACCTAAAAATAAAATAAAATAAAATAAAATAAATTGAATGAGTGAGAGAGAGGATGTACCATTCGGGAAATGGTGCAAGGTTTGCAGGCGTGATTGTGATGTAACCGGGTACGTATTGGGATTGAGACGAAAAAGAGGCCAAGAAAATTTGATGGGGTTGATGAGAGTCTTTCTGAGCGGGGGTTGATGGGGTTTGACTCGAGCGTGCGTTTGTAATGGAGTTGATGAGAATTTGAATTGATATTTGTCCCTTGTGGCTGGGATTTTGCTCTAAGCTTGATGGCGTGGCCGCTAAAGCTCGAGGCTGTATGGGCAGATATGGAGCTTACCAAATCTCAGACTTACAGTCTCGAGCTCGTACTGTGATGGCATGGCCAAGGCCGGGAGGTCTGAAGCTCGTAGTTCTCAAGCTTGCAGCTACCATGATTGCAAGATCCAGGACTTGCAACATTGGAGCTGTTGAGTAGGTCACTCCCAATTGAAAAAGCCAATGCAATTGTGTATATCTATAATAGAATATGTGTAGTGAGTGTGTAAAAGTGAAAGAGAAAAAAAGGAGGGGGAGAGAAAATCAAGAGAAATCGGGAGATAAATTAACATGATTTTCCACATCCAGAAAATCAAGAGAAATTGGGAAACAAATCAAAGTGATCTTTCCACATATAGAAAATCAAGAGAAATTAATATATAAATCAACGTGATTTTCATATAGTACAATTTCAATTGGGATTGCATTTGCTCCTATAAATAGAAGTCATCATCAATGGAGAAGAACATATAAAAAGCAAGACTATCATAGTAGTGTAGCAGAGCGAAAAAACAATTTTCTTCGAGAGTTATCTTTGAGTCAGTTGTCCGGTTTTTGAGAGATTCAGATTCACAAATTGAAGAGGTGAGAGGTCCACCTTAGGCTGAAGTTGTATCACATTATTTGTCATAGTGGAAGTTTGAGGTAGACTATAATCCCGTGGTTTTTCCCTTCACCTTGGAGGGTTTTTCACGTTAAAATTCTAGTGTGATTTACTATTCATCTTTCCCGCTTTCATCCAATATTTTATCCTATTTAATTTTCACAAAAATAGTAGTGGGAAAATTATCCAAGACATTCTCCGCAAATATCATTCTTTTTCCTAACAAGTGGTATCAAAGTGAAATTGCTCTGTATGGTACTTTTTTTGTGTAGAATTAAATGGAGGAGAATTCTGGCAACATGATAAAATTGAACACATTCAATTATATGACTTGTAAACCAAAGATGGAGGATCTATAATACAATAAAGACCTTTGGAGGCTTCGTGACGCTAATGGAGGTACCACCACCAACGTCAAAGGCGTCAGCTCTAGCAATGGAAGGCAAATCAGCATTGTCTTCTGGTGGCAAACCAACAATCATGTCCGAAAGCGAATAGATGGTGCTCAATTGAAAGTGTACCGCTCAAATCCGGCAATTGATCAACAAGTATTTTTCAAAATTTTGCTAATGAACATGATGCATGTGTTCTTTGGCAAAAATTAGAGAAAATGTATGGAAGAACAATAGTGCAAAATAAAGCAAATTATATGTGGTGGAATTTGAAATACAAAGATGGGAGTAGTGTCTTGGAACACATGAACGAGTTCCAAGGTATAGTAGACCAACTCAACTCTATGAAGATGATATTAGATGATGAGTTGCAAGTGTTACTATTACTTAGCTCTTTGCCGAATAGCTAGGACACACTTGTTTTGTCGGTCAGCAACTCAGCTCATGACAATAAGCTTACCATGAACATGATAAAAGCCAAAATATTGAATGAACAATCTTGGCAAAAAGAGAGCAAAATCAACCTTGAGTTCGAGGCTCTTGTGATTAGCTAACAAGAAAATCAAGAACGAAGAGGGAGAAGCAAAAGCCAAAGCTTTCGAAATCAACAATGAAGAAGGTCCCCATCCAACTTTAGACGAGACAAGAAGTGCCATCATTGTGGTAATTTGGGACACCTCAACCAAGAATGCAAAAAGCTAAAGGTAGAAAAATCAAAGAGTCATAACATCAACAAAGCTAATGAGAACTAAACAAATTAACACCAAAAATATTGTAGACAAGGTAATCATTATTCAAAGTAATGATTCCATTAATCTTGCATCCCAAGATTAGACATGGGTAGTTGACACGGTGCATCCTACCATGATATGGCTCGTCAAGATCTTTTCACATCTTACATCTCCGGCAACTTTGGCTTTGCAAAGATGGGAAATGACGGTATGTCCAAAATTACTGGTGTGAGTAATATTTATTTGGAGCCTGATGTTAGATGTAGGCTACTACTCAAAGATGTGAGACATGTTTCCGGACATACATCTCAATCAGCCGGTAAGCTCAATAACAAAGGCTACAACAATTTCTTTAGTAATGGGAAAAGAAGTCACCACCAAGTTATGACATAAACGACATGGACACATGAGTGAAAAAGGACTCAAGATTCTCACTAGAAAGCAACTCCTACTTGGAATGAAATGTACATCGTTAAATACTTGTGTCAACTACATTATGAGAAAATAATACAAAGTAGCATTTCATAATTCCCCACCATCTAGAAAAGCTTAAATGTTAGATTTGATACATACTTATGTATGCACAATGCAAACTAAAACACTTGGAGATGCACTTTATTTTGTAACATTTATTGATGACCACTCTAGAAAGGTGCCGGCATTTTCCCTAAAAACTAAAGATCAAGTGCAGGAAATCTTCTAGCAATTTCATATGAAGGTTGAAAGAGAAGCAAGTAGGCAATTGAAGTATGTACACTCAAACAACAATGGCAAATACCAAGGACCTTTCAAGGATTATTGTAAAAATTTCAGGATCAAACTAGAAATAGCCATACCAAAAATACCTCAAAACAACAGTGTCGCGAAGCGAATAAATAGAACCATCTATGAAAAAATCAGGTGCATGCTCTCTAATGCAAAGCTGCCAAACCATTTTTGGGGTGAGGCAATAAGGACAGCAATTGACTTAATCAACCTATCACCTTCAACCCTACTTGATGGTGATGTACAATAAAGTGTCTAGACCTTAAAGATGCTTTTATGGCCACTTGAAGGTGTTCGGCTGCAAAGCATTTGTTCACATTCTTGGGGATGAAAGATCAAAGCTTGATAGAAAATCAAGGTAATGTGTCTTTTTAGGCTATGCTTATGAAGAATTCGGCTACAAACTCTAGAATCCTATTAACTGAAAAATAGTCAAAAGTGGGGATGTGATATTCCTTGAAGATCAGACAATCAAGGACGTCAAGAAGCATGAGAAATCTCAATCAACAAAAGAACACCCTATTGATCTTGGCCCAAACGCTCCTCACATTAGTTCTAATAACAAGTAAGATGAATCTAGCATTGAAGGTAAGACTACTTCAACTAAACTCAAACCAATTATTGAACAGGTCCAATCAGAACCTCAATTGAGGAGATCAACCCGTGAACGACAATCTAGTTGTAGATATTCTCCCAAGGAGTCTGTGGTGCTTACGAACAAGGGAGAATCTGAGAACTACCAAGAAGCGATGAAAATCATATTTATGATTGAGTCAAATTGTAACAAGGAAGGAAAGCTCTAAAAAAAAAGTGGGTGTTCAGACTAAAGACTAAAGAAGGTAACTCATAACCATGATATAAGTCAAGGTTGGTTGTAAAGGAATTTGCTCAGAAGAAAGATATCGCATCCTACAAGATATTTTTCACCTATGGTTAAAATGTCCTCTATCCAAGTTGTCCTTGGCTTGGCATCAAGCTTGACGACTATATTTTTACATGGAGATCTAAACAAAGAGATTTGCATGGATCAACCGGAAGGTTTCAAAATCATAGCAATGAGAATCTTGTGTGTAGATTGAGAAAGAGTCCTTATGGACTTAAGGAGGCACCAAGACAATGGTATAAAAAGTTCCATTCGTTCATGGAAGAAAATGGGTTCAACAAAACCACCGTTGATCACTACGTGTTCGTCAAGAAATTTACCGATGGTAATTTCCTCATTATTTTACTTTATGTTGATGACATGCTAATTGTTGGTCAGGATAAAAGCAAGATCAACAACTTAAAGAAAAAGTAAGCAAGTCCTTTGCAATGAAGGATTTGGGACCCACAAAACAAATTCTTTTGAGATAGGCAGAATTGTAAACTCTAATTATCTCAAGAACAGTATGTTAATAAAGTTCTTTAAGATTCAACATCAGTAAATCCAAAACAGTTTATTCTCCACTTGCAAATCACTTCAAGCTCAATTTGGAGCAATGCCTGAAAAGTGAGACAAAAAAGAAGGAAATGGAAAAGGTTCATTATGTATCAACAATTGGCAATCTAATGAACATGATGGTATGCACGAGGACTGACATCGCCTAGGCAATTGGTGTGGTAAGTAGTTTCCTATCCAATCCCAATAAAGAACATTGGACGGTAGTCAAATGGATATTCAGGTATCTCTAAGGTACTTCTAATAACTGTATATGTTTAGGTGATGGTAAAATCATGTTAGAAGGTTTTTTGGACGTTAGACATGGTAGGGGATGTGGACTCAAGAAAGTCTACACCGGGATACTTAATGACTTTTATAGGGGGAGCAGTTTCATGACAATCTCAACTACAAAAATGTGTTGTCCTATCTACTATCAAAGCAAAGTATATTCCAATAATAGAAGCATGTAAAGAACTCTTGTAGATGAAGAAGTTTCTACAAGAATTGAGCCACAACCAAAGAAGTATATCTTATACTCAGATAGTCAAAACGCAATATACCTCAGCAAAAATGCAACTTTCCACTCCAGGTTCAAACACACTGATATCATATATTATTGGATATGTGATGCGTTGGAAGAAAAAGCCTTACAACTAAAGAAAATATACATTGACAACAACGGCTCAAATATGACGGCAAAATCTCTATCTATAGTGAAGATGCAAGCTTGTCGAACTTTTGCAAGTTTGACGCCCTCTCCAAATTGCTCGTGAGGGGGAGATTTATTGAGTAGGTTACTCTCAATTGAAGAGGCCAACGCAATTGTGTATATCTGTAGTAGAATATGTGTAGTAGTAAGTTGTAAAACTAAAAGGAAAAAAAAAAATAGGAGGAAAGAAAATCAAGAGAGCTCAGGAGATAAAGTTTCTAATGGAAAATGAAGTTATTCATTCTCGGAAGGTTGCACATGGCATGTTGATATGTCTAAGATCTTGGCAAAAGATGGTTCAGTTTGCTGAAATTTTTCTTTTTGAAAGTAGTCTAGATTCCATGCATGGACAATGTAAGTGTCCTATAATTCTTGGCATGTGCATAAATCCAATAAGTAGAGTAAAAAGATTTTTCTTTTTCTTCTATAATTAAGACAATAAGAATAATGTTCTAACACACTTGTTGAGAAAAATCTGCTATATTTTGACCATGACAAAATATTAAAATCTTACTAATATGTGTATTTAAGCATGCAAAACTTCTGTATATACACACATCATATTGAAAAAAAAAAAAAAAAACCTCAACAAGACATCTAGAACATCATAAGGCTTTGGCTCAATAGAAGGAAAACAAGCTATTCAACAGGAAATGTATCTAAGGACCTTAGTCAAAGCTTGGATGTGGGTGAACAACTTATAGAGCATGAGAATTTCCATTTGTTTGGAAGATCATAAGGCAAAAAATCATGAAAAGTCTAGAATGACCATTTTGCAAAAGTAGCAAACAATGTAGATAGATGGCTTCACATACGAGCTTCTATGGTCTTACCAGAACCTTATAAATTGAATTGCACTAAAATTGGTGTTTCACAACTATCTTCAAATGATGAAATCCGCCCAAAGCAACTAGAGTAAAACAAAGCATTTTTTTGTGAAAGTAGAAAAGATGTCCAATAAAGTGCAAAAGCCAAGTGTACAACACTCGGGTAGATAACAATGGGATTTGTTATATATTATACAACGCTTGGTAGATATTAGATAAATATTCACTCAATTACAATCTTTGCAAAACTCAATCACAATCTTCTCCCTTCTCGCATTCTTCCCAAGATCATCACTTTCTTAGACCTTGTTGTTTTATCTTTATTTTTCCTCTATGCTGGAGCAAAATTCCCAGTGTTTCTCGGTAAGGCAAATGTGACACTCTAGATTTTCCGACCCTAAAATTAGGAATGGATTAACACGGGCTTGGAATTTTGAAAGTTGGGCAAAGCAACTAGCCCAATGGACCGTGTGAGGGCTGCAAGCGTGGGCTTGATGGGCCAAGTGATGGGCCACGAGTTGGGCCAACATGGAAGGGCCGTGATTTGGGCCCGATGGGCGGTGAATTGGGCCCGGTGGATCGAGGGTATATACGTGAGATCTGGCTTGAGTAGAAAAGACTCTACTTCAATGGGGTGAGAATTTTAGATTAGTCACGCATGAATTGGATTTAAAAACTTGCTGAATTATGCATGATCATGATCCCTTGTAAATTAATTTTAACATTCTCCTTGTTATTTCTCTTAATTTTTGGTCTTCGACCAAATTTTGCAACGTCAATGTGTCATTGAGACCAAGGAAAGCTAATAGGACCTTGCATTTCTTGTAAGGCCAAGATTTGTAGGAAAAGGGATGGAGAAAAGTGAAAATATTAGAAGTTAGTGATTTGATCAAACAAAGATTAGGACTTAACCCAAATTTACCCCTCTCCTCCCCTCGGTGGATGACAAGTGTGATGCATGAAGATATTTCATACAAGAAACAACCCCTCCTATCTTCTCAAGGCTTCCCTCAGTTGCCAAAAATTTCCATGGGAATCACAAAATTATCATTGGCCTTTGGCATCATGAGTTGCATGGGAACTCATGAAAATCTAAGGAACATTCTCAAGGTACTTGTCATCTTTATAGGTTAAATCAGCGACTCTCTCTCTCTCTCTTGTTTTGACTCTCTCTGTCTCTCTCTTTGGTATTCGTACAGCCTTTTATACATTGTCACTTGATATATTTCTGTTTTACATGTGATGAAGTGTCATTGAATTGTGGATAATCGAGTATTTTGTTTCTTTCTCTTCTTCCTCCTCTTAGTGACTGGAGCTGAATAGCATCCCTCCTTTCCTCTAAGATTTCTCTCAGTTCTAGGCTCTCTCCCTCTCATTTCTTTCTCTTCTTCCTCCTTGGTTCAGCTGAATAGCATTCCTCTTTTCCTAAGATAGGAGAAATGTGATGAAGTGACCATGCCTTAGAAGACTCCATTTTCTTCTAATATTCATGTTATACATACTATTCATTAAGAGTGGAATACCTCTCGTGCATTTGCTGTTTAAACCTAGGTCCTGTTAATATACTATCATTTAGTTTCTGTTTGCGATTAGGAAAGCCAAGCTACTAGCCTACTAGGACGTCACACTCACAGCGAACATTGCAAAGGTCACTGACCGTGACAAAGAAGAGACTATGACTAATACGAGGATGAGGTCCAACCTCAAGTAACCTCCAACCATTGGGCTCGGACTCTAGTTTTGATGAACGCGAGCTCCTAGTTGCAACATCTACCTTTGGCCTCGGCCGATGCTGAGCACGAGCCTCAAACTCAAGCGACCCTAGCTCTAGGGTTTTGAGGCCAGCAACCTAGGCTCCAAGGTCACTAGCCTAGATCCCAAGTCTAGAGCGTTGGACCACAAACTAGATAGAGAGAGAGTGAGATAGAGGGGGATGATGGTTATTCGATGCTCCAACATTGAACACGATCGAGTTTAAGGGTTGGTCTTTAATTGTGGAGTCCACTTATGATAAAACTGCCATTGATGGGTAATGTTGCTTGATGCACTCCCACTTATTCTCTCATATGTCTATGGATCTTTGACGATTTCATTTAGCAGAAGCGAAAAAAGGCCTTACTTTCCTGCAATTTTATTTTCTTGTCGTTTTTATACCTCTTATCCTATCTTGCTTAATCCTACCTCGTAAGTAAGATTATTTTATCCGGATTATATTAGAAGAAATTCAAAATTCAAGTCTCTCAAACGCCAGATAGGATAACTTTATATCCTTTCCAGAATTATATCCAATCTATTAAACGTAGCCTAAATAGATATTTTGATGCTTGTAAATCTTTATAAATAGATCAAAGTGGTTGGTGAAGTTGGCAAGGCTCATGAACACTCTCTCTCTCTCTCTCTCTCTCTCTCTCTCTCTTTGAATTTCCTTAAATAGAGTGATTTCCGATTGTAAATCTTTGCGCTAAGAGTTGATATTTGTAACTTTTAAAAAGGGTGATACATAAAGTTGTGAAAGGTGCTTGAGTTCGTACAAGCAACTCCTGAAACTTCAAGCAGAAGAAACATCTGAACATAAAACAATATAAAATTAATAATGTCGTAATGATGTCTAGCTTTAGCCTTAATGAAATTGTTAAGAGTTTACTCCAAACTATTTTTTTTACCATAAAAAACCCTAAACTGAGAGAGTGATAAATTTACCAGCGTTAAAATATTAACCAATAAGCAGGATATACTAATTTGAATCACTCATATAATTTTTGATTTTTTTGCATATTAATCCAATTTAGCGGAGGGTATATTTACCGTTGACCTCTATCAATTTCTATTTAATAGTAAATTAATTTTTTGGGTATTAACCCTACCTAAATTTGATCACGCCATGCTTGAGTTGGAGAAGACGTGGAGCAAAATGTGTAGAAAAGAATGGAGATTATTTCAATGGAATGGAGGCGTGGAAGTGGATGGATTGGAGGAGGAGACGCCAGTTTCTGAAGTCACCGTTGGCCTCTTAGGAGCAAGCATTGACTTCGGGAGTGCGAAAGTGAAGGATGAAGATCCTGTTGACCGGCGCCACCGGTTTCTTCGGCGGGAAGCTGTGCGCCGCTCTCCTCGCCGACGGCCACTCCGTCCGCGCCCTCGTGCGCCCCACCAGCGACCTCTCCTCCCTCCCCCGCCCCGCCGCGCACGGCGGCGCCTCGACCTCGCGTACGGCGACGTCACCGACGCCCGCTCCGTTCTCGACGCCGCCGCCGGCTGCCACGCCATCTTCCACGCCGCCGCCGTCGTCGAGCCCTGGCTCCCCGATCCTTCCAAGTTCATCTCGGTGAGCAGACGGATCTCGAAACCGGCGAAACCCGCCGCTTGGGTTCCGCGAGTTCTCGTTCGAATGAAGTGGGTTTGTGGGATTTTGCCAGGTCAACGTGGGAGGCTTGAAGAACGTGCTGCAAGCGGCGAGAGACACGAAGTCCGTCGAGAAGATCGTGTACACGTCGTCGTTCTTCGCGCTCGGACCGACGGACGGGCACGTCGCCGACGAGAGTCAGGTTTTGATTCCTCTTCGATTGGATTGGATTCTGCGATCTGGGTTTTATGGAAGTGCCGATTTTTTCGTAACCCAATTGGCGATTTGCTAGCATCAGAGCTCGTGTTTGCGATTGCAGGTCCATCACGAGCAGTTCTTCTGTTCGGAGTACGAGAAATCGAAGCTCGCCGCAGATCATGTCGCCCGGCGAGCGGCATCTGAGGGGTTGCCGATAGTGATGGTTTATCCAGGAGTCATTTACGGCCCCGGCAAGGTCACGACTGGCAATATCGTCGCACAATTGGTAGAGTGAAACCTCTTTGGCCTGATCTCTGTCATGTGGAGAGTTAAATTGACTGTGCTAATTGATTTTGGTCCATAGTATTGATGATGATAAATGGAGTATTTTGTCGAAGTTTTAGGTCCAGGAGCTGGTTAGCCATCGGTCTTCGAATTCAGTAGCTGAATTGACCAGATGCCACTGTGTGATTATGGTTTGTTTTGGGGAAGAGAATTTAGTTCTTGGTAGGCTTCATAGTTAGTCTGATATAGGTTCTTAAGCCGATGATGTTAATCTGGTCTTCTTACTCCGCTGCCATCTCTAATGTGTATGAATCTACAGTGTGTTGCGAAATGGTTCTTCCTTTCCACTTTACCTCCTGATTATGGTTTTTACGACTGGAGCTCACCCAATACAACATCAATGATTTGAGTGCTGAAATAAGGTTTAGATAATTATTTGTCCCGATCAATATTTGATTTCCTGTGTTCCCCTGTTCAGTTGATTGAACGCTTCAGTGGGAGGCTCCCTGGTTACATGGGTTATGGTAGTGATAAGTTTTCTTTTAGTCATGTCGAAGATGTTGTGCAAGGGCACATTGCAGCAATGCACCAAGGTCGACCTGGTGAAAGATATCTACTCACAGGAGAAAATGCTTCATTCATGCATGTTTTTGACATGGCTGCCATTATAACTGGAACAAAGAGGCCAAGTTTTCATATCCCGTTATTGATGGTTGACATGTATGGATGGGTGTCAGTTTTCTTCTCCAGGATTACAGGAAAGCTTCCACTTGTTAGCCCTCCGGTAAGCTTCATCACTTCTACTGGATCTGCTTAAACTGAAGTCCTCACTTTGTCTGGCTGTGTGTGACCTTTCTGGGTATTTCTTGTTGAGGGTGTTAAGAATATTGCATTATAGAAACCTAGGCATTCTAAGAGCTTTTGTAAAGTCTGTTAACAGACTATCTGGGGCAACCTTATAACCTCTGTGAGAACCAAACTAAATATTTTGTTTTTGGTTCCAGTTAATAAGAAATGATTAAACTCTCAAGCAAGCAATGTTATTTGCATTTCCAGGTTACCTAATGAGCAACTCTCATTGAGGATTGAGTGTATGTAGCATTGCTCGTTGCATTAAGTCTCTTGGTCATGTTTAACATACCTGCTTGATTCGTTGCGGCATAGTTCCAAGTAGTGGATTCTAGCCTCGTCTCTGTTTTGTTGATTTTCTGCTGTGGTGTTTGGCTGGGTAAACCACAATGCTTTGTAAATCAATTTCACAAATCAGTCTTATATAGCATATATCTGGCATTATTCTTTATGAAGTTGTTGAAAAGTACGTATGCTTTTGCAGACTGTTCAAGTGTTAAGACATCAGTGGGCATATTCTTGCAACAAGGCCAAAGTTGAGCTTGATTATAAGCCCAGAAGCCTGAGAGAGGGGCTTGAAGAGATGCTTCCTTGGTTGAAGAACTTGGGTAAAATAAAATACTGAAAAACATGGGACTTTCATGAATAGAATAATGAAGCTGCTCTCCATTGTTGTGACTGGTTGAGATGACAGATACTTGAAGGCTTCTTATGCAGCCTTCCTGAGTCTACCATAATCTTTGCCTCTTTGATGATTACAAGCACTTATTAAACATGCACGTACAATTGAAGGGGTTAGGAAATACATTCTGGTTCATGTCTTTGCAAGAAAGAGATGTTTCATGGATAGCGAAACTCAGTCTTAAGAAATCCATCATGTCCCGGTTAACAGCCACTGAGGTTGAGGTGGGAAAAGATGGTTCATTGGCATGTTATTCTTGTGATCTCATAGCTGAGCCACTGGGGTTCACGCTTCATGCCGAGGATGTGTATTTTCCAGCAGCAAGAAGATGCTTTTCGTATCATGTAAGGCTGTATTTTAGTATTCTGATGATATGAGACAATCTTGGACTCTGATTTCGTTGTAAAGAATGCTTGTTGTTTTGTTGGAACCAATGAACTTAGTATGAGATGAGATAGCTACCATGAGTTCTGTTGATCGATGCACAAACTTAAAAATGTTATAGACATGGACTCCCCACTTTCCTCACGCCGCCGAGGGCGGCGGAAATTTGTATACTTCCTCCCTGACCCTGATGAAGACAAAGCAGTCCCGGGAGACAAATCTTTTATCGCTGGCCGGGTGTGATCCATTTCAATTCAATGGATCTGAACCCAAGCAATCCGGAGCCGAAAACCATGCCTCGCAATAAGGATCGTAACAATTCATAATGCTCTGCCGTCCCGGCGCACACTTTGGCTTGGCAACGCCCTAGCATTTTCGGCTGATATGTGGGTGAACACGGCGGTACTTGGCGTCGCCGCCCACTTTAGTATGGCTTTGTACGTCCAAAAGCTTACAAGAAAGAATAAATTTTGTAGGAAAAATTTTCAATGTTAATCAAATTCTAGACACTAAGGGCGTGCATGTTTTTGTTCCTGAAAAGTGTTTATAAACACTTTTTCTGTTTTTTTCCAGGGAACAAAAAAGAACAGAAACGCGTTTGTTTGCGTTTCTGTTCTTTTTTTGTTTTTTCGTTTCTGGAACAAAATTGAAACAGAAATCAGAAACAACTTTTTGTTGTTTCTCTACTCCAGAAACACTTTTGAGAAATCAAGAAAGAACAGAAATAAAAAACACAATGGAACAAAACGGGAACAAATCATCGAGCTCTTCTTCTCCTTCGTGCTCGTGCGAAGCTCCTCTCCCCGACGCCTCCCCTCTCCGGCGCCTCCCACTCGGGCGGAATCTCCGGCGACTCCCCCTCCGGCGACTCTCCGGCGCCTCCCCACTCCGCTCACTCCCCGGCTTCGACAGTGGTGCTCCGTCAACCGGCTGAAGCGCGCCCAGTCCAGGTAGGCCCGCTGCTCCTCCATCTCCGTTCGAAGAAGTCGAGCTCGGCGACACCCACGTTCGCCGACCACCGCCGGACGCTCGCTGCAGCTGCTCTGCCGAGCTCGAGCAGCTGTGGTCGCTCGGCAGAGCAGCTCGAGCGAGCGAGCTCGAGTCCCAAAGGAGCCGTCGCCCAGATCTGCTAGATCTGGGCGACAGTTGCTCGCCGGAGCCGCTCTGCTCGCTCGGCAGCTGCTCTGCCGAGCGAGCAAAGCGGCGCAGCTCGCTCGAGCGAGCAGCTCTGCTCGCGTCTCGTCGATCGATCAGGGCCTCCCCAGATTCCGTCGCGTCTCGTCGCGCGGAGCGCTTCGGAGCCTTCCCTAGGGCTCGGATCTCGCGGTTCTTCGCCTGGATCGATCCTTCGATTCGGAGGTAAGCACCTCTCTAATCCGTCGGCGCCGCGGTTCTTGTCCGGTCGGCCGCGCCGCGATGCGGTTGCGGACGATTCGCATTGCCTCGCGAGGGAGCGAGGAGTGATGGAATTCTGTCTCGGTGGATCGTAGTCGGTCTCTTTTTTTTTTTTTTTTTTGTCGTTTAACTGTAGAAATCTTCGATTTGCATTGAGGTCCGTGTGAGTGCGGGTTTGGTTTTCGGGAGCGAAAATGGGAGTCCGAAACTGTGATTTTCGTGCGGTTAGTGGTGAAATTCGATCCGGATCTGGGAATTTCTTGTAGTCTAGTTTAGGTCTCTGTTGGGGTTGGATGGTTGGGGCATTGCTGTTTACTTGCATTTGCTGCTGAGCTGATGATGCGTGCAGATCTGATGGGATCCTTTGAAATTTTGTGTTGCAGTGGTTATGTTTCAGTAGGTCTCCAAGACCAGAGTCGAAATTTTCAAAAAATGCCGGTAAAGACAGCGCAATCATCTTTTCGGGATCGGACGCAGGAGTTTCATAGTATAGCGGAGAGATTGAAGAAGTCGGTTTCTTCTGATGCTGTTGATGAGTGGGCTTTGACTCTGATTCATCCTGACAGTGAGAGTTATGGCACCTGCCTTTAATGGTTGAACCGGGATCCCAAATTGATGTCGGGCATTGTTCACTGGCATCTTGCATCTGATTTTAGGAGGTGTTGTGGAAATTGGATTCGATGCTCAGGAGTGTTATGTGCCGGGCTACAGTTTATGGGTATTTAACTGGCATCATCTCCAATCTGAGTCCATGACATTGATTAGCTACGATACTTTGTATGTTGCAGAAGCCTCCGAAGATGCGTGGACTATCTTTTCATCGACGTTCTTTGACATACTTCTTTGTCGGGGCACTTGTTGTGCTGCTGTGGGTATTAGCAACACCTTAGGTTTTAGATGTCATGGTGATTGATGCTTAGGGTTGTATAATTGCCTTTATAGGGCTGAAATTTTATTTTAATCCAAACTTAATTGCTTATGATCTTTCTTATCACCGAGAGTACCAGACTATTGATTATGATTTAGTAGAAACTGCGGTCTGCAATTTTTCAAGCAAATGAGCACACGTGGAGCTGATATGCACGGGTCCTGGTTCTACAAAATGAGAAAAGATTTCTAATCAAAGTTAGAAAGTGACATGTGAGCACATGAAACATTAAACTCTGTTTGCATTGGATGAATTAGTTAATTGCATTCAATTCTGATAGCTTCAGCCTTTACTGTGCACCTTCAAACGTTTTTTGTTTACAAACCAAATAGCTTTTAGTTTGTTAGATATGTTTTCTTACGAAAAGTTTGGCAATGGCACTCATTAAAAAATGTAGATATCTTTTTCTGCGAATTTCTTATTTGGCAATGGGTAAAATTTCTTATTTGGTGGAATTTTTCCTCCTCGTACAATGCATGTAATGTCTCGAGATATCTTTCTATAACATAGTTCTAATCATCATTTGTTTACTTGTAACTTGAGTTTCCGCCTACCGGCTTATTCTAGGTTCTTTTCTCGCATTATAAATCAAGTTATTTAGTCCAAACTCACTCATTTACTCATGCTTTAAAACTAAAAAATTAAAAAGTACTTGAAAAAATTTGATACAAACTTTACTTACAATTTTTTTTACGAAATATGCCATATGATCACTCATATAAAATGTTTGTCTTCATAGGAATGAGAATTCAATATTAAGTTTAAACTTTATTAAATAAAAGCTTTTTTTAAAAAAATTGGAAACATAAATTTTTTGTGGTTTACCAAACGCTTTTCTTCTTTTTCTATTCTAAAAGAAATTGACTGCGATTATCAAACGTGTTTATTTTTTTCTATTCCAAGAACAGTTTTTTTTACACTTACCAAACGCGTTTTTTGTTCAAAACTGTTTTAGAACAAACATGCGATCCATGCCCCTCAATCTTTACTAATTCACCAAGTTACAAAATTTAGGATGGGTATCGGCCGAGGCACAGCACATCGAAACTAGTCACAAGCAAGTGTTTAGCGAGGCATTTCGAATAACCGGGTCATATTCTCATGACTTTATAAGTGGCGAGTGGGGGGATTTTGAGCGCAATGCAGTTCAACCAAGAATTGATCACAGTGCAAATAAATTCTTTTCCTTTTCTTAAAAAAACTTTATTCATCCAATTTGAGAAAATTATAAACTAAGTAGGACTAAGGTCGATATAAAATCCAGCAAAATCAAACTAAAGCTCCATTTGTTTTGTGGAAAATGATTGATTTGAAAAACATATTCTTAAAAACGGTAGTTTATATCATTTAAAATAATTAGTTATGAAATTTTTTCATTAATGACAAAATTTACATCCAAACATTTTCATAACTGATGAAAATATATTTAATGTATTTCTCTTTGCCAGCAAAACTTAATTGATTATTTCTAGAAAGATATTTTCTAAATCATTTATTTTTTGTGAAACAATTTTACTTCAAATTATTCGGTATGAAATCAAAAAGTCAAAACCAATTTTCTCTCACCCTCTATAGGAATAGATTTATAAAGATTTTAAGAATTTATCAGATGCATTAAATCTCAACTTACAAGATCTATTTCAGAATAACAAAACTCAATTTAACCTCTTTTTCTTAAAAAGGAAAAAAAAATAAGGAAAAAAAAAAAAGCCTGGAGCCATTTTTTCCCCGCTTCCCGCCTATATATTATATATATATATATATATATGATTCCCTCCTATTTCCGATCGTTTCCAAAATCCACAAAAATTTGAAAGTCTCTGCTTCTGCGCAGACGCACCGAACTCCATCGCCGATCGTCACGCTCCATCGTCGTCGAAGATGCTTTCATCTCTCAAGTGAGTTTCCCGAGCTCCGCTAGCTTCTCATCCATGTCCTCTTCGCGATTCTCAGTTTCGGCTCGTGTTCCCTCGTTGATGTTCAGAGCCGAGGAGCAGAGCCTGCTGCCGATCGTGGAACGAGAAGACGTCGGCGACGAAGAAGACCTGTTCGAAACGATCGACAAACGTACGTTAGGCCAAAACTGAGTGTAGCGTAGGCGACCGCTCTCTGTTCATGTCATCGCTTTCGCGATGAGTTTCGGTGGTGCGTCGTGTTTAGGCTCGCGAGGCGAAGATTCAGTGATTTTCTGATCGCCGAGGCGATTACTGACTTGGCTGATTCGTTGCATTCTGAGATGATTTGTGGTGATTTTCTCGTTGTTGAAAGTCGACTCGATCTCTGTTCTGAAGTTAAAATAGGATGCGAATGGCTCGATGGAGCTAAATCTCTTTGGATGTCGATATTGAGTGGCTCTTAATGCTGCTGAGCAGATGAGCTCGATTTCAGTTTGATCGCTCAGCTTAGCTCGATTTTCCTGGAACATCACGTTGAATCCATTAGTGTTTTTACGTCTCAACCTTTCTCTGGAACTTGTCCATAGTTTTTTGTCTTCTGATCGTACAAGAGCAATTCAGCCTTCGTTATTTTCATTTCATCGATAACAAACGTTGTATGTCTTATTTTCCATATATTTGTGACATAGCCGAATTAATAACGAATATCCTAAGCTAAATTCGTCAAGAATCACTGTTGGAACGCTAGATTGTCATGGATCATCTAGGAAATGCTTTTGTCCTGATATTTTACATTCAGTGAGTTGTTTTAATTTTCTTTCTCTGAAATGTTCTCTCTTTTTTTTTTTTTTTTTTTGTGCAGTTATTTCTCAGGGAATAAATGCTGGAGATGTGAAAAAGCTCCAGGATGCAGGAATCTACACTTGCAATGGCTTGATGATGCATACAAAGAAGGTATATCTGATCTTCAGTCCTGAGAATTATGTTGAGGCACCTCTTCTTATTTGGCGAAGGTGATTTCCTCTTTCTTTGTTTTGTTTGTAGCACTTAACTGGAATAAAAGGATTATCTGAGGCAAAAGTTGACAAGATATGCGAAGCAGCTGAAAAGATAGTGGTTAGAGCTTTTATTATTCTTATCCTGAGATGGTGGCTCCAATCAATTTGAACTTCTAGAAGCATCCCGCATTTACTTCCCTTCGTTTCATCAGAACTTTGGCTATATTACTGGAAGTGATGCTCTGCTCAAAGTAAGTTATTAATTCTGCAAACTTCGGGCTAAAATGGTTCAGAATACCTCAATGAGTCATTGACCCTTGAAATAAAAGCTTGCAAATTAGCATATGTGTTGCTCAAAGTACCTTTAATGTTTTTATTTCCAGAGAAAGTCGGTTGTTCGCATCACAACTGGAAGCCAAGCCCTCGATGAGCTTTTAGGCGGTAATAAACTTTCTTTTGCAGACTGTGTGTCTTATTCTTCATGCATTTCAATTTTCAACAGAAACAATTTTCACTGGTTTGGCAATGTTAAACAGGTGGTATTGAAACTCTGGCTATTACAGAAGCATTTGGTGAATTTCGGTGAAAAGCACAGTCCAGAAACATTGTCTTTGATGTACTTTTAGTTGCTTTTGTTAGTTGGCTTTCTCAAAAAATGCTGCTAACGTCACCTCAGGTCTGGGAAAACACAGCTTGCACATACCCTGTGTGTTACTACTCAGGTTGGTCTGAATTGGGTATCAGGTTTCTATCGTTAACTTCTGTTGCAATTTTTGTTTAGATGAACAATACCAAATAGTAACATAATGATTGAATTTCTACAAAGAATTGAGATGTGGGTGATCTTGGCATCAGAACGTGTGTATTAGGTGATTCTGTAAGTATGGCACTCTCATTTTCTGTAATCTCCAGCCAGTATACTGGAATATATATACAGTGGCTCAAACCAAGTAGGAAAAAGGCCAGAAGAGTTTGTACTATGTCATAAACGTGTAAAAGCCTTAATTATTGTGGGACTCGGACTCAGGTTGATCATTAGTCGAATGCAATGCTTGAAGATACTCTACTTTATTGGCAAATCCTACAACAGTATTACCCCTGTTTTCAATTATTCTTTATCAATAATTTGTGGATTCCATGTTCATAAAAAAATTTCAGCTGCCAACTCACATGAGAGGAGGAAATGGCAAGGTAGCTTATATCGACACGGAAGGAACTTTGTATCCTATTATAATCTGTCTACTTTTCTTGACCTCTACAAAGTTGCTTGTGTTTCATAATCGTCTCATGTCCATGTAAGTGCATGTGCACTTTCTTAACTTAGTACTCCTGCAGTCGCCCTGATCGAATCATACCAATTGCTGAGAGATTTGGCATGGATCCTGGTGCGGTCCTAGATAATGTAAGCTAATGTAAGCTTAGCTTTTTATCCTGGTGGTGGCAACTCTTCCTTCTTTTGCATCAAGTGTACTTGCTATAACCTAGTCTTTCCATCAATTTCAGATCATTTATGCCCGTGCCTATACTTATGAGCATCAGTACAACTTGCTTCTTGGTTTGGCTGCCAAAATGTCTGAAGAGCCATTTAGGTTACTGGTAAGACACTGGCTGAGAATCAAAATTTTCTAAGGTTTGGATGCTTGACCATAGGAGAGTGCGATTTTCAGATCGTGGATTCAGTGATCGCTCTCTTCCGAGTGGATTTTACTGGAAGAGGAGAACTTGCAGAGCGCCAGGTTGGTCTTGCAACCATCAAATCATGCGAGTTTTGATTCTTTGGCTTATCTGATTTGACACTAATAGATTTCGAATTGCAGCAAAAATTGGCACAAATGCTCTCACGTATAATTAAGATAGCTGAGGAATTTAACATCGCAGTCTACATGACCAACCAAGGTATCACATCACATCCCATATATCCCACATAGTCATGCTACCATTAAAAGATCTTATCCAATTTTGCCCTTTGCTCAAAGAAAGCAATATGGGGACTGCACTAAGCTCATACTAATCTGCGAAATCTCAAGAACCACCTATTTAGTGTTAACCAGTGATACATAGAGTAGCTGCAGTCCATTATTAGGAAAAAAGATGATTTTTTGACGACTTTGTCTTTGATTTATTTGTTCCAGTCATAGCTGATCCAGGTGGTGGCGTATTCATATCAGACCCAAAGAAGCCAGCAGGTGGGCATGTTCTGGCTCATGCAGCCACAATTAGGTTGATGTTTAGGAAAGGCAAAGGTGAGCAGCGCGTTTGCAAGATGTTTGATGCCCCCAACCTCCCCGAAGCAGAGGCTATATCCTTTTTGCGCTGGATCTTTGTCTAGCCATACACTTTAAAATTGAAATTTACCTGAATATACTACAGAGACTAAGTCAAACATGGAGAAATCCATATCAAAATCGGAAAGAAAGTCGATAATCTAAATATGGACTAGGTGGAGACCTCATTTAAGCATGATGTTACAATATACTTGATGTTGCATAGAGATCCATGAACACGTTGAATATATATATTGTGTAAAGGCATTAAACAAAAAAGTGAATGACGAGAATTCTTCTAAGGACTGGTTTGATTAGGTGAGCAGCCTGTGCAACGTATACGATGCACATCTCATCATGTCAATAAGACAAGACTGATTTGTTTCGTAGTGTTAAACTTGACAAACATACGTTTTTCAGATAACACCAGGAGGGATAGCTGATGCAAAGGACTAAAGAGGTCTCTACAACAAGGGCAAAAAGGCCAGGCAAATTGCCTTTTTTGTTTCTGCAATTTGATATTAGTAAGCGTATCAACAGCTTCCTCTATCTTCCTTCACATTAAGTTTGCATGTGTTAACAGCTCAAAAATCGCACGATTGACTGCTGCGTTAGCCTCAACTTCTAACATGCTATCACCGTCTGTTATCAAAGTTACCCTTTTGTATTAACTCGATTTCCATATCAGAACCAGCATTCTCCATGTTTTTTTGGTCCACATGTCTTTCAACAATATCGTCCCGGTCTAGTTTACTACAAGAGATAACAGTAACGCAAAAGACATCTAAGCGAAAGAACATAACATTGAATCAACTCTGCGTGATGGCTAAATGAAATGCCAGAAAAATATTATTGCGTATAGCATCATCAGGTTCCGTAAAGGCTTGGTTTCAGAAATTTATGTGAAATATCTCCATGAGGAAGATCAGTTTGTATTAAGCATCAAATTGAGGAATCATAGTCTAATTTGATGCCTTCAAAACCAAAAACTTACCCGAGCCCTAGAAAATTCACTATGGATGGAAGATTGAATCGGGCAGTTAGCCAATGAAGTGAAAGTGGATCAATATTACTTCAATAGTGGTATGAGAGGGATTTCTTGGATGAGGAGCCAATAGTGGTCAGTGAGTCTTGAGCATCAATTTTCTAGAATCTTGCATCCATGTATGTACACTTGTTGGAGGGAGGGAGGGAGGGAGGCCATCATTTGGCAAGTACATCAACTTCAAAGATATAGAATTATACAGAAAAGTTCAAAAACAAGATGCCACTAAACTTCAAAGGGATTTTGTATATTTTAACTCATTAATGAATAGTATTCAACCGAAAAAAAGTTAATTCAAATTTTTCGTGCAAAAAAAAAAATGTTTGGCTTCATATTTCATCAATGAATTCCAACACCCCCACCCCATCCTGGCTCCATCGGTGTTCCCTTAAGGTGGGAATTAATCTGAAACCCCCATTAATCTTGATGAAGATGGATTACTACAAAGCCCAAATGCACTGTCCCGGACAGGATCCGCAACTAATTACCGGAACCTAAATCAATTAATAAAGAATTTCGAATGTGAGTTCGTATAAATAAGAGATACCACTTTTGTCAGCATGCAATCACAACATTCCAAGGGAAAAGACTTGAAGAAAGATGTACAATTTACTTCTACTGGTTCAGACGAGAGATGAACAGAATACTTCGACATCTATAAATTTATACAATAACACTTGCACCATCTCGAGTCAAAATCACAGCACAAACTTCCCAGAGTTACTAAGGTCCCGTTTGGTTAATGTTTTTATTTCTCACGATTTTTGTTCTTTTGTTCCTCGGAACAAAAAAAGAATAAAAATTTGTTAGGTAATGTCAACTAATTTTTCTATTTCTCATAATAGAAAAATGACAAAGAAATAGATTTGGAACGGAAACAAGAAGTAAAAAAAAAAAAAAAAAGCTTATTGTTCTCAAAAATAATTTTTAAAAATAATTTATTTTTTCTTTTTTCTTTTCTTCTTCCTTGCCACTCACCGACCCCCGGCACAAACGAGGGGCGGTGAGGACAAGCAGCAAGCAAGAATAAGAAAAGAAAAAAAATTAAAATTGTTAAGAAATTAAAAGAAATTCCACGTTACAAAATTTTTTTGTAGATCGTACTAAATGCATTCTTGTTATTTTCCTATTCCAATAATAGAAATTTTGTATAATTATTAAACGTGTTCTTTTACTAAAAAATTGTTTCAATGAATAAAAATAGAAAAAAAAACTATTTCTGAAAAGAAATTATTTCTTGAAGTAAAAACGTTACTATATAGATCCTAAAGCAACCATGAAAATTGCTTGTAGAAAGAGCGCTACCAGGGTTTGTGGGCACTATGCCGCGTCGAAATAACACGTACCAAATGCATCGCGTGTCGAGACAGAGAACAGAAAAATGCCCAGCCAAGAGTGCCAAAGCTAAAGGACCCTCAGATGGTCCCTGAAAACCACACAAAAGCCCCAACGAACTTAGCTTCTTTAGCTTCATTACACCTCAGAAGCGAGTACCTGCTTAAAAGGCCATATTTCTCCTCCTGACAGTCCCCAGAGACTCAATCTTACTAATTCACATAACTGCAAGGACACATTGTATATAACTCCATCCCAATCAGCACAAAAAGAAAAACTTGAAAAACTAACCATACGAAACGACAACGCAGACAACGTACCTTATCGAGAAATGACAAACGGAGAGCTCGGTCAAGCACTCGAGCCGCACGATCTCGCTGAGCGAAGTAAACACCGAAGGCCGGCAGAGAATCTTACTCGGTTGGAGCTCTTTCGGCTCCTCCAAGTTATGCAATGCCAGCCCATTAGCCCGGGAGGCTTTATCTTCACTTGCAAGCAGTTGGCACTCCAAGCCCCACCAAATATCCCAACTCATTCGGAAACAAATGCAGCTCCATTTGCTGGGCTGCCAGTCCATGATGAATCGAATTGGGGTTATTCGATGCAAAAAAGAAAAAAAAAAGAAAAAAAAAGAATCAAACCGAATTTTTTCTCTAGCTTTTAAAGACATGGATCTCATAAATTCATAAACTCGATTAAACCTCTATCTCTTTTTAAAGAAAAGGAGTAGAAAAAATAAACTCAATCATATGGCGAATTTCAAATCATTATCCAACTTGAATTAATCTGGTCAAATCAATCCCGCTTCTCACCTTCATATATAAATACGCTCCAATTTCCATCTGCAAAAAAATGTCTTCTCCTTCACAGAGCAAAACCAAACTGCAATCACACTGACACAGAGAAATTCATGACCAATTGTTACAAATAACAAGATATAAAACTTTCAAAAAGTGCAATTAAGCTTTAAAACTTATTAATATTCTCTGTTTATCGAGCTGGATAGAGTTTGTTTAATAGATCCAGTGATTGGCCATCAATTAATTTGCTTGACAGATCTATTCTTGTGGAGCAAGTGTATGTTTAACCTTATTGGTGCTCCATTAGATGGAGTTAATGGAAAAACTTGATTGTACTACTTTGACAAGTTTTATGACTTGATTGTATTTTTTAAAAAATTTTACAACTCAATTTCACTTTCATAATAAGTTGTAAGGCTTGGTTGTATTTTTTGAAAATATTAAAATTCAATAGTACTTTCATCATAAGTTTTAAGATTTTCAGTACACTTATCCCAAATACATACTAATCCTGATATTTTAGAATAACTAACCTTTGTAAGCTAAATCTGGTTGGGGATTCAACCACCTAGAGCTCTTGTAGACCTTTCAGCTTGGATAGACTTTTGTCTATAGACTAGTACTATAAATAAACTAGTCTGTGTATAAAGGTGTGTTGTGGTTTGTGATTTTGCGGCCCTGCTTTTCTATCCCATCTTTGTGGTGTCTAGGGATTTATTTATACGCTTTTGCATGCGCATTAAAATGAATGGGTTGGCGACGCGTCTTGAGACGTAAGAGTGATCGGGTTCAGGATGGGTAGGATCTAGACCTGGACCCTGTACCCGACCCTGTTATAATTGGTTTCTCTTTTCTGGACCATATACCCGACCCTATTTGTATTGGACCCTGTATTCAACCCACCCTATTTTTCCGATTCGATTCCAAGGTCAACCTTGTTTCCACTGGAACCTGTTTTGCAATCTCTCGATATACTATACAACTTCGAATTTTATATTAATACATGAGAAAATAACATAATCCTCCTACATTAAGCACTTGTAATAAATAAATACATGAACTTTTTTGACTAAATGAAAAATTAAGAATCCATAAGGCTAATTATAATGAATAAAATCATAAGGTAAAAATTAGCAACAAACATGGGTCTAATATTAATCTTATTCTCACAATTATGACATGAAGCTACTCATTTATGCAAGCATAACTCCTCCTACAAAAGAGAAATTAGGCGAGCCAATCCATGTGATACACAAGAATTTGGTGGCAACGAACACCGTCCATCCATTGGACGGTGCAAGAGGAAGCCGGTGAGGGAGGGAAGCAAGTGAAGAAGATGAATGACAAAGGAGGAGTGCTGTGCGTGTTTGAAAGAGTCGAGGAAAAACGTCGTTTGATTGCAGGAGTAAGAATAGAAATCAAGGGAAAAAATGGGTTTTAGACCTCTAATTACAAAATCGGTCTGGGAACCAGTTCCAAAATTGGTCTAGGAACTAGTTTCCGGGTGGGTAATTACTCGGAACTTGTTTTCGGACCGATTTAAACCAGTTCCAAATTTTGGGAACCGGTTCCTGACCCTATTCTTCGGGTGGGCTAGTCCGAGAACCGGGTATACGCAGTCCAGTTGCACACCCCTACTAAGACATCACAATTTAATCGACCACCGAGGGATGGGCACGTGCTTGAGGATCGGGGCATGACATATTGTGCTAAACATTCTTGGGGCGTCATAGCATATTCCTTTGATTAAAATAATCCATAATTTGCATATTTCAGAAACTAAATTGCATCCCATCAAATCGATTTACATTGTTCCTTCATTTATTACCTTTAATTCGCTTCAAGCTAATTGAGCCTTGCTCTAATATTAATTGCGGAGAACAAATGATCAAATAATAATAATATAAAAAGAAAAATAAATAAATCAAATACTAGATTATGGGGTTTGATTGGTGTGACCCAAGAAGTATCAACATTCTCTAGAAGCCTTCATGTCGTGTCGGATATTCCAACACGTGTCCAACATTCAGTCAACAAGTGTCAAATTTTTCCGACACCTTATCAGCTCTCTCGATACTCTCTAACACTTGAGTTCGGAATTCCAACATACGAGTTCAAAATTCCAACTCGTGATTCTGACATGCATGGAGTCAATTATAAGATTTTTTAATAAATAAGGGGTTAAAATGTAAATATGTAAAAAATAAAAAAAATCATAAAAATAATAAAGGTAGAAATAAGAAAAATATAGTTTTATCTTTTCTTCTAACTCACTGTCCATGACATATAATTCACCCTCAAGTTTTTTTCCTCTTCTCTTTCGACATACTCTGACACATGAGTCCAAAATATGAATTGCTTATATTTTGTTCCTCCAAGTTTTATGAATTATTAGAATGAAGTTTAATTTGTCAAATTGAAATAATGAATGATATTAATAAATTGTGGATTAATGTTTTTAGTGTAAATGCATTCTAGATTCTTTTTTTATTATTCATTTATTTGTGAATTTGAACCAAATTAATTTTATTAAAATAATCATAAAAATGATAATTTATCATGTATATGTAAAAATATGCATTTAATGTACAACATGTTCTAATGTGTTGGATTTTTAAAAAAAAAAAAAAAACGACGTATCGGCGTGTCATGTTATGTTGTGTAGCATGTCGCACCTTAGTATTAGTGCTACTTAGGATGTGACCTTCACTCATGGGGAAAGTAGTACAAGACTGTATTATAGATCACGCAATATAATGAAGATTACAACTATATTTGAGTTACTCAAACACTCTCAGAGTTTTCCAATCCCTAATTACATCCAATAACTCACATGATATTTAGCCTCACAATTCCTCACAAAATAATATTTCAATCTCAAAAATGAATTAAACAACCTTACCACATAATTTAATTGGCTTCAATACTCTCATATTGCTATAGAATGTAATTCACAAAGAAGTTGCTTCTTTGATGCTCTTCAAAAAGAAAACTCACTGATTTTATTGAGATGGGAATTGGAACCAAACTACTCAAATTAGGAAAGTTTTCTTTGTAGACTCAAACTTGAGACATATATTCAATACCTTCTAAAAACTTAGGTCAATAACCAAATTGGCTCACATCAGCCACCAACTATACATAGACTGATCACCACACCTTTATCCGACAAAAGTGTACGTAGGTAAAGCTCGATCTTTGTTGTTTTTTTCTGCAAGGCTCTATTCAATGGCGATTAAGATGGATCAAACCCGAATAAGTATTTGCCATAACTCGGATCAAGGCATATCTCAATATGAGCTTAGCAATGGCCTGGCCTTGGGTCATCTTGAAATGATCAGTCAGGCCGAAATGAGCCATCATTAGCCAAACATGGGTCAGAAGCTCTCCCCCTCGCCTCAACTGCCCAGCATGACGATCCCCTCTACATTGGCTCGCGGCATACATCAATATCATCACCCAGAACTTCCCGATCGCTTCCCACTTGATACTTGTTTCTCTCCCTCTGATAGCCGCTACGATCCTGCATCCATCGAACAACACCGACTTGCTCTTTCCGCCCTTCACTTTACTTGGCGGAACCTCGGTGCTCACCTCTAGCAGCATTTTGGAAGCTCGCTGAAGATGCAGGTTTATTTCATTTCTATTCCCTCTATCGTTCACTAGATTTTTAATCCACCGATAGGGCTTTCGATTAGATTTGGACTTGGGTATATGGTGATCCTTGAAGAAGTTTAAGGCTTCGGCCAAAGTGTCACGGAGCCTTATTTCTCCGATTCCACTAGGTAGCATAGCAGGGTACAGGACCAGAAGATAAAACATGTACCTGGACAGAAGCAAGCTCTTCCGAAAATGAGGGAGTCTGGATTCGGTGTACCCTTTTTCTTGATCCGAGTAGTACGATAGTTCCGTGGCGATGTGCCAAGTTAGGACAACCTGGTCTAGTTCCCCTTCTGTGCCCCACGTAACTTCATGGAGGAGATATGTTAGATATATGCACTAAATGAATTAATTAATTAATTATGTGTTCATTTAATTAATTAATTAATATTTTTTAATAAATTATATATATAAAAAGCTTCATGCATGTGCACGAAGCACATGCATGAAATCTTGGATGGTCAGCAACCGCTGACCATCATCCACGAATTCGTGCATGAGCGGTCAGCAGTTGCTGACCATCATGCACGAAGTCGTGCATGAGCAACCGCTCATGCACGAACTCGTGTGTGAGCAACCGCTCATGCACGATTGTTCGTGCATGAGTGGGGACGATCAGCAACGGTTGCTGATCGTCCATCGATCAGTAACCGTTGCTGATCGGTTTACATTTTTTAGTTTAAAAGAGTTGTTTTTGCAACACTTAAAGGGTTGGAAAAACAGAGAAAAGGTGGGTGTGCATTTTGTGTTTTAGAGAGAAAATGTTTTGCTAAAAACAGAGAGAAAATTGTGTGCGTGTTCTTGTGTCTTTGAGACGCAAGAAAGAAGAACGTTATCGCGTTCGGGTCGTGACTATTATACATCAAGGATACGACGGTTTGTTTCCACGTGATTGCTAGCACGATCGAAGTGGAGAATATCCGAAGGTTCTCTCTTCCGTTCGACGTTCGTTGTTGGTGTGTCTGAACTAGAGGTCCGACGCTTGTGGGACTCGTATTGCAGAACATCCGAACCGACTTGTTTCAAAGCGCGCTTCAAGAGGTATTTCGTTTAACTCTCTTTTCTGTTTAGATTTTTGATTAAAACGCACGAACAACGCCTAAGGAGAATCATGTGTAAAATATATTTTTGTTTCCGCTGCGTTTATTTCGTTAATTTTTCTTATACATGATTCATGAAACCCCAACAGTGGTATCAGAGCCAACCTTAGGCGTTATCGTGCGTTTAATTGATTTGTAGTTCAAATATATTTTTGCGTTCTAATGGCCAATTTATTTTGTTAAGAGAATCGGTTCTCTTACCTTTTATGTGGCCTATGGAAGTTGATTAATTTATGTGATAAATTTAATCAACTAAGCAAAAATTAGAACTAAATCAATTTTGAATCAAAAATTCGTAACTTGTTATACTTGATGTTTATATTTTGCAAATGATATGCAGAATTTTATGCATGCCTTCCAGAGCTTTAAATTTTGAATTTATGGCTCGTAAGGAAGAGTGGTGATCATGGAAAAATCCCTAATTGTTGTGATTGTTGTATGGATGAATGTATGATGATTACAGGTATTCTTTTTGGGGATGTAATTATTAAATGGAGGCTGCGTCCTTCCTTTTATTTTACTTTAATTTTTCTTGATATGTAATTTTTAGTATAGTTTAGTATTTCAATTGTTGATGTAAATACTACAAGAGAGGAGGAGCCATTGGAGGAGCCATTAAACCGGTGAGCTCTTTGGGCCCGGTCTTTGAAGAGTTCAAAGATTGAAGAAAAAGTGAAGAGCAGGTCCATATAATTAAAACATTAAAATGGCTAAATGGGTCTCTTTGGCTCGAGACCCATTGAACCATAATTCCATGATCACCACATAGGATAGATGTTAATGTGATATCTATTTATTTATTGTGTTTATGATATCGTGCATGTTAAACCGGTTAATGTGCAAAGTGAGACCGTTAATAATGACCCAAAATCTCCTTATTAATAATATTAAGTCGAAACGGGTTTCGGACTCGTGGCCTTCCATCGTCGTGGTTTGATCCAATATTATAGTGGTTAACTAACCGGTTATGGATACATAGGGGTTAATTACCATTTATAATATTGGACCACTCCATTATGCATATGATGCTGTGGGGTTGGAGCCAAATGATTTCTAATAACTGTCAGGTGAGGGAATCGTTTGTGTTTTCAATACTTGCATAAGACGATGGGCTAGACTTAACTATGATCATGATGCCAATAACTGTTAGGTGAGGCTTTCATGGTCTAGAGGCCGAAGTTATGATTGGGACTCGCATATGATGCGTTGAACAAGCTGGTTCACTCACTAAGTTCATAGGACACCAATAACCTGTTAGGTGAGGTGGACTTTGGACTGGTGGGACTCAATCCCTGCTAGTAATCTTTACCCAACAAAGATTACCGCTTCCCATCTTAAGGAGTATGGGATTCGAATATAAATTTAGTGGGAGGATCTATTTCATTTAAAGGCCAAAATGAAATAGTTACTTTGAAAGATACAACGGCTAACAATTTATTTTCTGCAACAGATATATTATTATTCTGAAAATGGTGACCACAAACCCACTCGCTTCTATACTTGACAAGAATTGTTTGACTGGACCCAATTTCACTGACTGGGTGAGGAATTTGAGAATTGTTCTCAATTCAGAAAAAATTGGGTATGTGCTTGATGAAAAGATGCCAACCTCCTTTCCTGAGGGTGGGACCCAAGAGGAGCGTGTCACTTATGATAAATGGCGTGATGATGACTTAAAAGTTAGGTCATATATGCTTGCTTCTATGAATAATGAATTACGAGAAGAAGTATGAATCTATGGAAGATCTTTGGGTCGATCATTTTGCACTTAAAGGAATACTTTGATGAGAATGGTCGAACCTCTAGATATGAGATATCTAAGGCATTGTACCGTATGAGGATGGCTGAAGGATCATCTCGTTAATGATCATGCTTTGAAAATGATCTGGCATATTGAAGAATTGGCTAGGCTAAATCTCGTTATGGACAATGAGTTAGCTGTGGATTTGATCCTCCAATCTTTACCCGATTCCTTCTCTGGTTTTGTCCAAAACTTCCACATGCATAAGATGGATAAAACTCTTGCGGAGTTACATAGCATGCTGGTAGTTTATGAGAAGGAAATGCATAACACGAGGCCAAATGTAGTGGCTATGGCTAAGGCTTCTTCTTCAAAGGGTAAGACCATTTTAAAGAAGAATAAATGGAAGAGGCAAACTTGTTGTGCAACCAAAACCCATGATTGATAAAGGGAAATGTCATTACTGTGGTGTCAAAGGGCACTAGAGAAGGAACTGTAAGAGGTACCTCGCGAGCTTGAAGGTCAAGCCCAAGAACCGACCTTATGAAGGTATGGTGTCTATGCTTATTGAAACTAATCTTATGGTTAGTGCTGAATCCAGCTCATGGGTTCTAGATTCTGCTGCAACTTCACATATTTGTATGTCTTTGCGAGAATCTGAAATAAGCGGGATGCTAGGCGAAATGAGATTGTCCCGACATTTGCCAATGGAGCAAGAGTTGCTGCATTAACTATAGGGACTTTTCGTTTATGTTTGCCTTCTGGACATGTATTGGTTTTAAAGAACTGTTTGCATTATAAGAATGCTATTAGGAACATCATCTCTATACCTCGTTTGGGTAAAGAGAATTATGAATTTTCTTTTGCTGATGATGTATGTTCTATTTATCATAATAGAATATGTGTTGGTTCTAGCTTATTAATCAACAATCTTTATACCATTACAATGTCCGGTAATGCGATTACCAATGTCAATAAGCAAAATAGAATTGATATAAATGCCATAACTAATAAACGCCCTAGAGACGGTCCAAATAAAAAGTATGTTTGGCATCTCCGATTAGGTCATATTGGAGAAGACAGAATTAACAAGTTGAGTAATGATGGATACATTGATCCTTCAAATTTTGAGTCATACTCGACTTGTGAGGCATGTCTTCTAGGAAAAATGACCAAAGCACCTTTTGTGGGACAAAGTGCGCGAGCTGCCGACATATTAGAATTAATACATACGAGATGTATGTGGACCAATTAATGAATCTGCTAGAGGTGGTTATAATTACTTCATTACCTTCACCGATGATCAATCACGGTATGGTTATTTATACCTCATGAAGTATAAATCTGAATCCTTTGAAAAGTTCAAGGAATTCAAGGCTGAAGTTGAGAAACAAACAGGAAAATGTATTAAGGCTCTTCGATCAGATCGAGGAGGTGAATACCTTAGTACTGAATTCCTGGACTTTCTTAAAGAGAATGGCATTTTATCACAATGGACACCTCCTGGAACTCCAGAACATAATGGTGTATCTGAACGAAGAAATCGTACTTTATTAGATATGGTACGATCTATGATGAGTTACACCGATTTGCCAATATCCCTTTGGGGATATGCCCTTGAGACTGCTGCATATATACTGAATAGAGTGCCGTCCAAATCTGTTCCAACTACGCCCTATGAGATATGGCATAGTAGAAAACCTAGTCTTAATCATATTAAGATTTGGGGTTGTCCAGCTTTTGTGAAAAAGCTGAAAGTGGAAAAATTGGAGGCAAGATCAACAAGGTCGCTTCATTGGATATCCAAAGGAAACTCTTGGATATTATTTCTATTTTCATTCGGACCAAAGAATTTTGGCATGCAAAATGCACGCTTCTTTCTTGGAGAATCAGTTCATCCAAGAAAGTGGTGCTGGGTGGAAAATAGTCTTACAAGAAGAAAATAATGAAGTATCAAACAACCGAGTTCGATACCAATCTCGATTCGGGGAGCTTCCGATACACAACCTCTTAGGAGAAGTGCGAGAATGTCTCGCCCACCGTCGTTATAGACACTCGGTTGATCATATTGAACCATTATTCATTGTGAATGATAGTGATCAACCTGGTGATCCTAAAACCTATGAGGAGGCGATGTTGGATATCGATTCTGGTAAATGGCTAGAAGCCATGAAATCCGAAATGGATTCAATGTATTCCAATGAGGTATGGACCTTGACTGACCTGCCTGATGGTATTGTACTAATTGGCTGTAAATGGATCTTCAAGAGGAAGATGAATGCTGAAGGTCAAATTAGAACTTACAAAGCACGGCTGGTGGCGAAAGGATATCGTCAAAAAGAAGGAATTGATTATGACGAAACTTTCTCACTTGTGACCATGCTAAAATCCATTCGGATTATGTTGGCTATAGCTGCACACCTTGATTATGAGATATTCCAAATGGATGTCAAAACGGCTTTTCTAAATGGTTTTCTCGATGAGGACATCTATATGGAACAGCCACAGGGTTTTGAACCCAATAGTGAAAAACGGAAGGTGTGTAAGCTTAAGAGATCCATTTATGGACTCAAACAAGCCTCCGAGAAGTTGGAACATCCGTTTGATGAGGTAGTCAAATCGTTTGGCTTCATCAAAAATCCGGATGAACCTTGTGTATATAAGAAGATCGGTGGGAGTGCAATTGCATTTCTGGTTTTGTATGTCGATGATATACTTTTGATTGGAAATGATGTACCAATGATATCATCGATAAAACTATTCTTGTCACGAAATTCTCCATGAAAGATTTAGGAGAGGCAACCTACATTTTAGGTATCAAGATCTATAGAGATAGATCAAGACGATTGATTGGCCTCTCACAATCTACGTACATAGACAAAGTGTTAACACGGTTTAACATGCAATGTTCCAAGAGAGGATTATTGCCTTTTAGGCAAGAGATCCGTCTTTCTAAGGAGATGTGTCCCAACACTCCTGAAGAAAGAGAGCGGATGGCAAAGATACCATATGCATCCGCTATTGGAAGCATAATATATGCTATGCTATGTACTAGACCGATATTGCGCATGCTGTAAGTATTACTAGCGTATATCATCGATCCAGGAGAAGAGCACTCTTATACATTCTGATTTTCAATCGGATCCTAATGATTATAAGTCTACGTCTGGGTTTGTCTTCACATTCAATGGTGGTGCGCTTAGTTGGAAAAGTTCCAAACAAAGCATAACTGCCGATTCCACCACTGAGGCAGAGTATGTAGCTGCTTCCGAAGCAGCAAAGGAAGCCGCTTGGATGAAGACTTTCAGAACTTGGAGTCGTTCCTTCAATTGAGCAACCGATCACATTGTTTTGTGACAACAATGGGGCGATAGCTCAAGCTAAGGAACCAAGGTCTCACCGAAGTCCAAGCATATTGAGAGACGCTTCCATCTCATCGGAGAAATTGTTGGGAGAGGTGATATCGCCTTGCAGAAAATTGCCTCGCAGGAAAACGTGGCGAATCCCTTCACTAAGGCCTTACCTCGATCTTCTTTTGAAAGACATATTGACAAAATGGGTTTGAGGTACCAGACAAGTTGGCTTTAGTGCAACTAGGAAATTGTTAGATGTATGCCCTAAAGCTACTATGTAATAGTTACATATTAGGGATTTCAGTTGTACTTTCATTATTATTATTTAATTAATGGCAACGACGTATTCATTCATTTGTCCAATTATTTATATTGATGAATGATTCCATAAGATCAGTTGCAACTAGACCTATTCTTGAGACGTCAAGAATATATGTGACGGGTTCATAGTTAGATGAATCTTTAAATTGTTCTGATCGATGGATTATTAAGTGGATATTAATAATCCTGTTGAGACCGGTGTGTTCTAACTTCGCCATTAAGTATTGGATACTTAAGGGAATGATGAGTCACATGTCATTGGGTATTATGATGCCTGAGTTAGAACACGGGTGTTTTGTATTAGACAAATTCACTTGACGTGACGCATATGGAACGATTAGCGACATGGAAGCTTTTAGCGTGGTCAATGTCTAATTGTTCATGCTTTGGTCTTGTGTAAATAATCCTTAGACCTGAGGCACGGTGTTAACTTGTGTATCGAACAACTATGGTTCACGGGTGCACATAATGCCGGGTCGTCGATCCGTCTTTATACCTGATGGTCATAGTTTGTTCATATACGAAGTTACACGTGTGCGCAATATGGAATCTGTCTCCTTGTTATATGCAAGGTATGATAATGATGTCCTATGCGATCTAATTGTGACACCGCATTGAAATCCTCGGCCGGGGTTGTAACCGAGAATAAATTGTTTATGTCTTGAATAAAATGCATGTCAATTAGATTTGTGCATATGATCGAATTAATGACTTGACAAATATTCCATGGTCTTTGTTTGATCGGGACATAGTAAGACGGAGGATTGAATTACACCGAGCCAAAGCTGACGAGGGTTCATTAAGTTCTTAAAGCATTCACACTATCTATGACATATTGCTAGATGTCAATCATGGCTTGTAGGACCTAAAAGATTAATCGGGACAATTAATTCTTTTGGAAGTACTAATGTGTTAGTACAAGTCTTACTACCAGCTTAGTGATGAACCTAGGGATGTCACACACCATAAACAACTAGGATGACGTGGAACAAGAGAGAAATATTATTGCAAATATGTTTGCAATTACACTTGCATATGATGCACACGCATGCCCAAAGTGGATATATGTTAACATACTAAACAAGTTGGCTTTAGCGCAAGTGGGAGATTGTTAGATATATGCACTAAATGAATTAATTAATTAATTATGTGTTCATTTAATTAATTAATTAATATTTTTTAATAAATTATATATATAAAAAAAAGCTTCATGCATGTGCACGAAGCACATGCATGAAATCTTGGATGGTCAGCAACCGCTGACCATCATCCACGAATTCGTGCATGAACGGTCAGCAGTTGCTGACCATCATGCACGAAGTCGTGCATGAGCAACCGCTCATGCACGAACTCGTGTGTGAGCAACCGCTCATGCACGATTGTTCGTGCATGAGTGGGGACGATCAGCAACGGTTGCTGATCGTCCATCGATCAGTAACCGTTGCTGATCGGCTTATATTTTTTAGTTTAAAAGAGTTGTTTTTGCAACACTTAAAGTTTTGAGACAAGAAAGAAGAACGTTATGTTGGTTGACTATTATACATCAAGGATACAATTGCTAGCACGATCGAAGTGGAGAATATCCGAAGGTTCTCGTTGTTGGTGTGTCTGAACTAGGACTCGTATTGTTTCAAAGCGCGCTTCAAGAGGTATTTCTTTAACTCTCTTTTCTGTTTAGATTTTTGATTAAAACGCACGAACAACGCCTAAGGAGAATCATGTGTAAAATATATTTTTGTTTCCGCTGCGTTTATTTCGTTAATTTTTCTTATACATGATTCATGAAACCCCAACAAGATAATCTTCGAGTAGCTTGGCAAGAGAGTTGTGAATATCCATTGGAACCGGCGCATGATGGTTCTCCACATCAGAAAGTTCAACGTTGACATGTTTGAAGATCCAATTTCTAATCTCGTCGGACATGTCTTCATGGAGTGTGTACTTCTCTAGTTTCTCACTGATCTTCAAGAACTCAACCCGTTGTGGCAAACCAAGGGCCTCTCCCTAGTGCAAAAACTGAGCAAGCTGAATTGGGCAATTGAATTCGACCACCTAGGCTGTCGAGGCAATCTTATGAAGTTCACGGCACATCTCAAGGCACCGTTCTTGTTGTGCTTGCACAACCAAACTTAACTCCAATCTGAGGAAACCAGCATCAAAATCGAATAGGTCTCAAAGAAAACAATGAAGACTAGCAATAAGTAAGTGATGGAAAGATCAACTCTCGACAGGTGCGATTTCTTGGCCAAAGAGAAGAGCACCAGGACCAATAAAGCAGACGAGAAAGTGAACAAGCGCAGTCGGAGTCCCCACTTGGTGTAAAGCACCATTGCCTTCGTGTGGAGCAAATAATAGATGAACCCGAGCTCGATCTCAACAATCTTAAAAGCTTTCTCACAATCGGTCCTCTGAAATATGGCCCTACTAGTGTTCCTCTCATCATAGCTGAGTATCAACTCAACAAAGAGGCACTTGAACATCTGAAGCAGGCCATAGGATTTCACAATGATCTCTGTGGATGGATCATCACCACTACCATAAATACCGTCCGGCACTTGGACCTCGATCACCTCGTCTGCCACGACATGATACCCCTCAGCCTGCTTCAATTTGTACTCCTCCATGAAGCGGGCATAGTTTGGGCTTGGATCAGGCGGGGAAAGCATGGACTGCTTGAGCTTGTCATTGCTTGCCATCCAGAGAGCGCACACTCTCTCCCCGTACTTGATGAGCCCGACCAATGCTATCACAAATGACAGATACGAGAGATAAGAGCTTGTCCAGGCCATGAAGATGATATATGCCGTGCCTGATGTCTGAACCGCTAGGCCAAGGCAGTGCCTGAGCCAGAGTGCATTGTCCTCCAGAGAGTAGGAAGTGACTGTATCAGGGCCACCCAAGAGAAGCAGAAGCAGTGGGGACCAGAATGCGAGCAACTTGTCATTGTTGCTGAGGCGACCGCCATTTTTCTCATTTACTTCTCCAAGCTTGCTGGAGAGGACACCAAGGGCGACGGTGGCCAAGGAGTCCGCAGTTAAGTATGCGGACCAGACCATGATTCTGAGCTTGAGATTGTGGCTGGACTTCCTCCTGTGGCCGAAGATGATGAGTAAGATTTGGACCGCCAGTGTGAACACAACCATGGCTCTTAGCTCCCACAAGTTCCAAATTTTCCTCCAGAATTCCGCACGAAGCGCCTCCATTTATGAGTGGTTTTCTGTTTTTCTGAGAAAGAGAGGGGGGATGAGTTGGTGATAAAAATTTGGAAGTTAGCTAGGGAGAGGAAACGTTCTTACCAGAGTCAGTTCACCCACCTGGACTTTAAATATGCTCCATGCATTTGTTCACTTTATAATCAAAAGGAAATAGGACTCAACACGTCATGTCATTATCAATTTTTTTTTTTTTTGGTAAGTGTCATTATCAAGTTGGATTCCTTTTAAATTGAAATGAGGTTGTGTTTTCTCCTCAGCGACGTTCAAGGCTTCTTCAATAGGGCGGGTGAGGCGTGGTACCAGACCTAAGTGTCCTTGCTCAGGGTACCCATACTTAAAAATTAGGGATAACAACACAAATGATCTATGATCATGAACTTTGGTCTAATATGCAATGTGATACCTGAATTTTCAATTTGTTCATTGTGATCTTTGAACTTTTGATACATATTCAATTTAGTCTCCAAACAACATGAAAATGTTCGATGTTGTTCTTCCATTAATTCAACATTGAACATTTTTGCATAATTTAATAACTAAATTGAATATGTACTAAAAGTTCATAGACCATATTACATATTGAGTTAAAGTTTAGGGGCCATTAGTGTTATTTTCCCTAAAAACTAAATTTTTTTACCATATTAAGTAAACCAAATTAAGCGGGCTAAGGTGGGTGGGTTGGGCTTGAAATGAGAATTACTTTTTTAGGCCCGTCTAATTTATCTCTCAGCCTGAATGGACCTAAGTGAGCCCAACAGATCGCCCTCTTATTAGGGGTGATCGTTTTCAGGATAGGTAAGTTCTAGAATTGGAACCTAAAGCCTATCTTGTTATAACTGGTTTCCAGTTTTTGAGCCTAGAACCTATGCTATTTGCTTGGAACCACTTTTAGAACCTATCCTATTTTTCCGATATGATTTCAAGGTCTACCCATAACTTGTTTTTATTTTGTTTGTTTGTTTTTTTTTTTTTTTTTTTTTTTTTTTTTTTTGGGTTCATTTTTTACAGCAATATCATATGAGGCTATGAGCAATAAAATGATTGAAAGTGAAAGATGAACAACGGAAATCCCTATCCGCCAAAAACGACAATCCATAAAATAAACATGTAGTCACGTACAATTATAAAGGATAAAAAGTTTTGAAGCGTAACATAAACTATAAATTATAAAACTCCATTCCCCATTTATCCATAAAAATTTAGGGTAAGAGGAAAAAATGGCAAGGAGTTTCAGTGAAGGACATTAGATGAAGGAGTGCCGAGGTTAGAATTTATGAGAAAATGCAAAGTAGAGTTTTGACTTTTTAGCTTATAAAACTAATTCCAAAACCGGTTCTAAAAGAGGGCGGTCTAATCCAATTCCCAAGTGGATATTCACTCAGAATCTATTCATGGGTCAGTTCCAATCGGTTCCAAAAATTTAGAACCTATTTCTGGACCAATTCCAATGAGAACCGGTTCCCGAACCTATTTTCCGGGCAGTCTGTTTCGATTCTCTTGTAGAACCGGTCCGATTGCATAGCCCTACCTCCTATTGATCAATTCTAATCTTTGGCAACGTCAGATGATTGATAATGGTATGAAAATCGTGAATTCAAAATTTTTATTAGTTTAAACAGTGGGGCTAGATTGAGAATAGCTTTTATTGTGCCTCTTCGTTCTAGTCTATATAATGACTTCTTGTATTACTAGCCGATTTACTTATGATCGACTGGCGATGAGTTATCACGGTGGGGTTGCGCCCCAACTTTTTTTTTTTTTTTTCCCACCAGGTTTGTTTTAGTTTTGGGTCTGTAAATTAGCAATGACGATGAGCATGCGCAAGGCATCCGAGAAGCGACTAACATATTGTCACCGACAGCCAAACGTAAAGTTTCGAAGCATGAAGGACACTTATTCCAGTAGTGTTAAAGAGAAAAGACCGATAATATTGCAACTACCTGGGACCATGACTTTCATAGAAAGAGAATGACATATTCTTTTATTTATTTTATTTTTTTCTTGCGCCAGCAAATGATTTGGTTACCGGATCAAGAGATGCCGGCGTTATTCTCACGGTTCATTTCCCACATATAGAAGGGAATCTGAAAAAGTTCCCGAGTCTCATTTGTCGATTTCCACTATAATGTGTTCAACTTTGGTAATTAATATTTTGATCATAATTATCCGTGGAAGAACTCTTTCCCCACCAACTGTAAGCATAACCCATAAATGGCAATCAAGGAAATAATGCACGTCTACAGTTTTGAGAACAGGATGTGCAAGGATTATCACTGCTTTCGCAGAAGTGGATCTAGTCTTTTCTTTGGGAGCCCCGGAACTTCGGAAATAGTACAGGTTTGCCCCTAAATTTTTTACTGTTACACCTGATTCCCCGAACTGTTATTTTGATATAGCCGTTTCCCTTAGCACTCATGAATTTTAAGAGGTATATTTTTCTTTTTATTTTTTTTTCCATTAGCTCATGCAATGCTCATCACGGTGGGTTAGGCATGCAATTTTTTTTTTTTTCCAGTAGGTTCATTGTAGTCTAATTTCGGGCAAATTAACAGTGGTGAGGAGCTTGCGCAAGGCATCCGATATACATATAACATAATGTCATTGGGCAGAGCCAAAAGTAGAGTCTGGAAACATGAAGGACAATTATTGCCGTACTTTTAAAGATAAAAGACTAAAGTCACAAGAATAAAAAAAAGGTAAAGACAAATAACGGATGTAAGTAGCCTTTTTTTTTTTGGTCGAGGATGTAAGTACTTCAGATTGAAGATATGTTTACAAACAGCTTCTCAAAAGACGTAACTGGAATTTCAATAAAGGAGGCATATTTAATCTATTCCTAAGGACTTATCACGGCATTTCATTTTAGTCTAACGTCGGGCAAATAAACAATGGTGAGAAGCTTGCGCAAGGCATCCGAGATACATATAGCGTAATGTCATTGGACAGAGCCAAAAGTAAAGTCTGGAAACATGACGGACAATTATTGCCGTACTATTAAAGACAAAAAGACCAAAGTCACAAGAATAAAAAATAGGTAAAGACAAATGACGGATGTAAGTTATTATTATTATTATTATTTTGGTCGAGGATGTAAGTACTTCAGATTGAAGATATGTTTACAAATAACTTCTCAAAAAATGTAATTGGCATTTCAAGAAAGGAGGCATATTCAATTAATTCCTAAGGACTTATCACAGCATTTTATAAATATTATTTTAAGCAAGTTTTTCTAAATATTTATTATTAAAGTTGAAGGGATAAGTGCACCAAAAGTTTAAAAACTTGTTGCATAAGTGCATTAATTGTATTTTTACGATAAAAATTAGAACTTTTGGTGCACTTATTTCTAAGTTGAAGTAGTGTTGTCTTTTCCTCTCTTTTTTTCCACTCCTAGTGCAAGCAGGTAATTTGGTTACGGGACCAAGAGATGCCGGATCGATGCAACACGTTGATGCAGTTGCTTTCTCGAGAGGGGTCCATTTTCATTTTTCATCTCCAACGTCAAGAAGGGAATCTGAAAAATTCCTTAACTCGTCAATTTCAAGTATAATGTGCTCACGAGATTTAAGTTTTTCTTTTTGGTCGATAATGCTTGAGATTTCATAAATTCTGCAACAATCTGTTTACATCATAAGCTACTTCGGAGGGTAATGCAGCCAATTGGAAGGAAGTTCTTTCCTCCGCTGTGCCTTGGCCACCCATTCTATAAGTTAATTTGCCTCTCTTGAACAGTAGGATAATCTCACAAAATTAAGTTGGGCCAGCTTAAATTTGCATTCGTCCATCCGGGCCTGGATGTTCCATGGTTTTTGCTCCCCATAAACTAGGCATTGAATAAGCAAAGTACAATCAGTTTGTACTTCCACTCTGCTCACACGAGGTTCCTCTCTTCCCAACTTTTCGTCCACGAAGCGGACGCTGTGAAGAAGCGCTAGGGCTTCAGCTGCCACGGCTGATCCAGCATGAACAGAGTATGCAAAACGTCGATCACCGTTCCTTTGTTGTCAGGCACCACCCCAGCTACCGCCGAGTTTGACGAGCCTTTTGATTTGGAGGCATTTAAGCCCTAGCGCATCAAATGGGAACCGGTTCAGCTTGGCCACAATAGATTATTATATCACTAAGTGGATTGAAGTTGTGTCCCATGCCAATGTCACTTGAGCAGAATGTCGTGAAGTTTATTAAGCATGACATAATTGCCCATTATGGCGTCCTCGAAACAATTGTCAATGGAGAAATCTCCAAGTGATTTTGATTATTTCCAAACTATCCTTAGTATAATATTTACTATGGCAAATGCAAATGTTCGTGACAAGTATTGAAGACTATATGATGTCCTTGGAATGTTCCAGGCAGTAAAAGATCACGATATGTCTTTATACGGCTTTTCTATAAATAGCACCAACATACCTAAAGATCAGCTGATATCGATGTTTGTAGTTGAGGCTATAAATTTCAGGTAAATGATGCTATGGCGACAATGTTCATTTGATAATATTTGTTGGTTCAGCAAACTAGCCATTATGATGGTGGATTCACAAAGCAATAAAATCCGAGTGATAATAGAAATCGAGAAGCTAGATTGTTTGACAGGTTTGTCAAAATTGTAATGAAGGGACAACAGTAGAAGCTATTTTAGGTAGTCTACAAATGTTCAGGAAAAAGATTGTATGAGCAGTTCTATCATTGGATAGCAATATCAATAGTAACTCTAATGGCTCTTTGCTTCTCCAATCCACCTCCACTGGATAGATTGAATATGGTTATAAAAGAGAAAATCTCGAAAGCTAAATGTTAGAGACATGCGATAAAAAAGATTGAAAATTTTCTATACACTGTGTTCCAAGCGAAACGCTCTCTTTCGATTGTTTCTCTAAGTGTTGTATTCTTGTTATCTTAGTAATTATACTAAAGATTAAGTATACGAGAGTAAGAGCATCGATTGAGTCTTGATAGTGTAACCTATCATGTAAAAGGGTGCAATCCAGCCCAACTTCTGGCTATTAGTCTAAAGAGTGTACGAAGGATTTTGGATAAAGCCAAACCACTAAATATCATTGTGTGCTTATGTTTTTCTCTCTTATTACTTCCACAAGCACACAACACACTCACGAGCTTTGAAACATCACATTGACGTAATCTTTAATTAGCATCAACTATTTTCCGTAAAAGATTGTCAAGCTTTATAAAACAACATATTCACTCTCCCAGGTTGTATTGTTAGCCCCCCAACAATTGGTATCAAAGTCGTATTGCTCGTTATTTGAAGTGTATATATAAAGATCTTCTCTAATGGCTAACTTTGGTAGTTTTTTTTTATTAATGATGCTCAAGCTCCTAACAAGCCACCTTACTTTGATGGAAGCAATTATGGATATTGAAAGCAAAGGATGCAATCATATAATGGAGCTACAAATCTAAAAATGTGGAGTGTGGTTGATAGTGGTGTAGATGTACTAGCTCTTGCTTAGGCTCCTACTTGAAGGAAGCTCAAGCTACCATTGATGCTATTGATATTATAGAAAAAGCATGAAGAAGAATTGCTCTTAATGCCAAACCCAAATATTTATTGTATTGCGCTTTGTCACCATCTGAATTTAATAGAATTTCATCTTGTGTTACAGCTAAAGACATTTGGGATTGTCTCCTACTAACATTAGAAGGAATCGGAGGGTGAAAGAAACAAATATGAACATCTTACTCAGAAATTATGAGCTATTCAAGATGAAGTCTGATGAGATAGTAACATAAATGTTCACTCAATTATAGTGAATGGCCTTGCACATCAAGGAAAAACATTCAATGATGCAAACAAGGTGGATAAGTTGTTAAAAGCCTTGCCAAAGGAATGGAGCATGGTGAAGACATTACTACAAGAAACAATGGGGATTCAACCAATCACAATGGATGAACTGATAGGAACATTTATGTCCTATGAAGACAAACATCCGAATGAAGAAAGCAACTCAAAAGGTAAAAAAGCTATTGCCTTTAAAGCTGATCAGGATGATGTAGGTGAATAAATATCCTTAGAAGGTGAGGATAGTGATCAAGACATGGCGCTGTCGACACAAAGATTCAAAAATTTCATGAGAAAATGAGGAAATTACAAAGGGAAATGACAAATGAAGCTTTCGGATGACGGAAAGCCAGACAAGAACAAGGAAGAATCCAAAGGTAGGGATATCATTTGCTATGAATGCAGGAAACTAGGGTATATGAAGCCAGAATGCCCATCTCTCAAGAAAAAGAAGGGAAAACATGAAAAGGAGGAGAAAGCACTAAAGGTGGAATCTTGAAGTGATACTAAACGTGAATCTAGTGACAAAGAAGAAGCAAATCTTTGCCTAATGGCTAACATGGATCATGAGGAAGAAAAAATGATGTAAATGATTATGAACCGACTTATTAAAAACTATAAGATTTTTTTTGTAGAGAAATGTTTGAAGAGCACAAAAAAGCTTCAAAAATAATTTATATTTTGAAAAAGGAAGTTTATAATCTCACCACTGAAAACCTTTCTTGCAAAGTCCTTCTTGATGAATTTAAAAAGGAGTATGACCCTGAGGTGAGTGAAGTAAAACTTTTTCAAATCGAGAATAGCACTCTTGAGGAAGAAATTCCAAACATCAACACCAAGTTTTCACTAGATTTAAAAACCTTGAAACACATTCTCTCAATTCAAATTCCTCATTACAACAAATGCAATTTAGGATATGAAGGAGATGAAGATGAGAAGAATCATTTTCCAAAAGTCAAGGATAGATTGAAAAACAAACCTCCTCTACATTTTTATAAGAATCAATATGCAAGACAATTCGCAAAATCTATTGGCAAGCAATTTCTCGATTGCTCAATCTGCAATGAATATGGTCATTTCAAGTTGGAATGTCCAAAAGAGCAAATAAAGCCCAGAAAGATTCACAGGATATTTGATACCGAATCAAAGCCTAACAAGAAGGGACCTAGGCTTATGTGGGTACCAAAGAAAATATGAGTCTCTTTGATTGCAGGTGGTCTTGAAGGAGAACAAGTAGCATCTAGACAACGAGTATTCCAAATACATGATTGGGGGCAGTACCAAGTTCATAAATCTCATCACCATAAATGGAGGAACTATCACTTTTGGAGGAAAAGCCAAAGGAAGTATAATTGGCAATGGAAACATCAAATTGGAAAATCTAATCATTGAATACGTTTCACTTGTCATTGAAGCACAATCTCATAAGCATCAGCCAGCTATGTGATAAGGGATATAAAATAAGTTTCGAAGAAGGTAAATACTTCGGCACCAACAATGACAAGTCACAATCTTTTACATGAAATAGATATGGAAATATCTATCTACTTAACATTAGCTTTGAGGAAGCTCACTGCCTAATGTCTATAAAAAAAACAATGAGTGTGATCTATGGCATAAGAGATTAGGACACATCAATGCAAAGCACATCCACAAGATATCTTCAAAAGATCTTGTTCGTGATTTACCAAAGATCAACCATAGCAAGTGTGATTCTTGTAGTGTGTGTACCTTGGGAAAGCAAGCAAGAAACTCTTTCAAGTCAATAAAATCCATAGCTACTAATAGATCATTACAACTATTGCATCTGGACTTATTTAGACCAATGAGGACAATTAGTTTTGGTGGAAGGAAATATTGCTTAGTGGTTATTGATGACTACTCATGATTCACTTGGGTAATATTTTTATCTCACAAGAATGAGACATTTCATTCAATCAAGAAATTTACCCATAGGATTCAAAATGAAAAAAAGGATACAACATCTCAACAATCAAAACCAATCATAGAGGAGAATTTGACAACCAAGGTTTTGCAGATTACTGTGATGAAAATAAAGTGGAACATAATTTTTCCATGGCTTACGCATCTCAGCAAAATGGCATTGCTGATTGAAGGAATTGATCACAACAAAAAATGGCCACAACTATGATGATTGAAAGTAGCATTCCTACTCACTTATGGGCTAAAGTGGTTGCTATTGCTTGTTACGCATTGAACAAAGTACTACTAAGACCTCTAGTGGAAAGACTCCATATGAAATCTTTAGAGGAAGAAAGCCTTCCATATCTCACTTCCATATATTTGGATGCAAATGTTTCATTCTCAAGAATGCAAATGACAACATTTGGAAGTTCGATGCAAGAGCAAGTGTGACGTCCCGAAATTTGGCCCTTGTTTCGAATATATGAAATGGTTATTTCATTGACGTGCTTATGGTTATTTACTCTGATGTGACATTCCGATTTTCGACGTTATAAAAAAAATTTGTGGATCGTACCAAATGCATTCTTGTTATTTTTCCATTCCGAGAATAAAAATTTTATGTAATTATCAAATGCATTCTTTTACTCAAAAATTATTTCAAAGAATAAAAATAGAAAAAGACTATTTCTGAAAATAAATTGTTTATTGGAGTAAAAACGTTTGATCCTAAAGCAACCATGAAAATTGCTCATCGAAAGAGCGCCACCAGGGTTTGTGGGCACTATGCCTCGTCGAAATAACACATACCAAATGCATCGCGTGTCGAGACAGAGAACAGAAAAATGCCCAGCCTAGAGTACCAAAGCTAAAGGACCCTCAGATGGTCCCTGAAAACCAGACAAAAGCCCCGACGAACTTAGATTCTCACACCTCAGAAACGAGTACTTACTTAAAAGACCAAATTTCTTCTCCTGAAGGTCCCCAAACACTCTGTCTGACTAATTCACAGAACTGCAAGGACCCATTGCATATAACTCCATCCCAATCAGCACAAAAAGAAAAACTTGAAAAACTAACCATACGAAACGACAACACGGACAACGTACCTGATCGAGAAATGACAAACGGAGAGCTCGGTCAAGCACTCGAGCCGCACGATCTCGCTAAGCAAAGGAAACACCGAAGGCCGGCGGAGAGCCTTACTTAGTTCGAGCTCTTTCGGCCCCTCCAACTTATGCAATGCCAGCCCATTAGCCCGGGAGGCTATATCTTCACTTGCAAGCCGTAGGCACTCCAACCCCACCAAATATCCCAACTCATTCGGAAACAAATTGAGCTCCGTTTGCTGGACTGCCGGTCCATGATGAATCGAATTGAGGTTATTCGATGCCAAAAAAAAAAAAAAATCAAACCGAATTTTTTCTCTCGCTCTTAAAGACATGGATCTCATAAATTCATAAACTCGATTAAACCTCTATCTCTATTTAAAGAAAAAGAGTAGAAAAAATCAACTCGATCGTATGGCGAATTTCAAATCATTATTCAACTTGAATTAATGCGGTCAAATCAATCCCGCTTCTCGCCTTCATATATAAATACGCTCCAATTTCCATCTGCAAAAAAATTAATGTCTTCTCCTTCACAGAGCAAACCAACCTACAATCACACTAACAAAGAAATTCATGACCAATTGTTAGAAATAACAAATTTTAAAACTTTTAAAAAATACAATCAAGTCCTAAAACTTATTAACATTCACTTTTTACTGAGTTGGATAGAGTTCGTTTAACAAATCTAGTGATTGGCCATCAATTAATTTGCTTGACAGATCTATTCTTGTGGAACAAGTGTATGTTTAATCTTATTAGTGCTCCGTTAATTCTTATTGTTTTTTAGATTTGATTTTGTTTTGCAATATTTTGGGCTTGGGCCATGTTCGATTTGTTTGTCATGAAGTCTATGTACTTTTCATATATCATTTGGAGTATCAAACCCAATTTTCTTTCGACCAATAAAAAAAAGTTAAATGTAGTTAATGGAAAAACTTGATTGTACCAGTTTGACAAGTTTTACGACCTGATTACATTTTTTTAAAAATTTTACGACTCAATTGTATCTTCATAACAAGTTTTAAGACCTGATTGTGTTTTTTGAAAATATTAAAATTCAATTGTACTTTCATGATAAGTTTTAAGATTTTCAGTACATTTATCCCAAATACTTATTAATCGTGATATTTTAGAATAGCTAACCTTTGTAAGCTAAATCTCATTGCACACTTTACTACAAGGCCAAAAGATAGAGATTATGCTTATCTCTTACCACCCTCCCCATCATCTAGTGTCATGCTTATTAGTCACGAACCGATAAGTCAATGCTTATCTCCTTCTTAAGGGAGTGAAAAATCTCAATCAAGGTTTATAATTTAAAAAATGGGGTAATGCATTCGTCTTAACCACTTCGTTGATATAAGTTTATAGAAGCAAGTAAATGCCGAGCGAACATTTAACATCTTTCATTTCATTTAAAGCATTCTTAATTTAAAAGAATATTTTATTATGACTAACAATAAACATGGCAACATTTTCATTAAACAACGATTATCATGTGTAAATGCTTGTTACATTTTTTTTTTTTTTTTTACTGTTTTATTGTTCCATAGTACATTTCGTCCGTCAAAATAAATATCGACTAACTAAGACAGAAAAAAACACATCAGTATTAATATTTAAACATGAAATTGTGTAATCAATATTCATCATGTAGATATTATAATGACAAGATAAAAAAGGATAAAACTAAAGTAAGTAGAACAATTGTGTGAATTTGAGCATAACGCATATTGCAATTGAGATGGATTTATATCTTTTCTAATTTGATAACCTATCATTTATAAGATGAACTTTAAATCAAAAAGAGAAAATTCAACTTCGAGACAAGTTTTATTTCTGAATGCTCTAGAAGATAACCTTAAGGAATTTGGATCGATTTTGTTGTGAAAAAGGCGAGAAAGTGTACGTTCTTAAGTAGTAACAATTGCAATCCTCTGGCATCAAAATTTTCATCCATTAACCTCAAATTATACTTCAGGATCGACCATGGAATTTGGATCAGTTTGGTCCCTATCATTTGCAAATCTTGGAAGCCAAAAAGCAAACATTTCCCATTCATTCTCTGAAAAGCGTCCATGGGTTCTTCTTTAAATTATTTCACATGTAGGGGGCAACTTGATCATCAAGATTCTCTATAAGGGATTTCCTTGCCTTACCATGAAGCTCAAAACCCTAATCCAAACTCTTCATGTAAGTGCATGTGCCCCGATCGAATTGCACCAATAGCCGAGAGAATTGGCGTTGATCGTGGTGCAGTCCTGAATCATGTAAGCAATGATTTCTACACGGCTGGCAACTCTTCCTTCTTTTCTGGCGAGTCTACTTGCTGTAATCTAGTCTTTCCCCTGAATTTCGGTAATATCATTTATTTGGGTAAGAAATTGCCTGGAAAAGAAGTACGCGAGTCAAAGATTTTCTTTAGGTAAAAGCTATACGTTTTTGGCTCAGGACACTGACGTACTCGGTCGCTTGTGATTTTAAGGGACATGTATTGTTCTTACTATGGAGCTCGTTGAAAAGAATCCAATATAATCTCTTATGCCACATGGATTTAAATAGGAAAAATAACATAAATGGTTCTTCAACTATAGCTTAATGTGAAATTGTAACAACATAGTTCAATGAGGGTGGAGCGTGGTCGACCGAGCTAAAGGATTTGAATAAGGAGCGGCTGAAATTAACTCACAGAACTGCTTTTTGCTATGATGGAATATTAGCTTCAGAACTCAAAAGCCAATTGTGCTTAAATGGGAGCACTCATGCCTACTTATACGTCAAACGACAAAACCGTAAGGCACAATATAGAACAAGCCAAAATGAGCAATACTATAAGTAAGTTTAATCCAAGGCGTTATAGCAATGTCCTCCCTAAATTTTTGATTTAGTAAATTAGCTCAATGTACAATATGATTTAAAGTTTTAGTTTGTTCAATGTAATCTATAAACTTAAAGTACATGTTCAATATAGTTTATGATATATTAAGATATTCAATATTGTCTTTCCATTAATTCAAATGAACTAAATTTGTTGACTTGGCTTTCAAGCCGGTATATTTGAACGGTAGAGAAAAAAAATGATACAAGTGAATATCCATGTAAGATATTCAACTCATATTAGAATATAATAATTCTTCTAATATGTTTAATTTGTTCAATTGGCATATATTATTAATCCTAATTTGAGTTAAGTATCTAATGTAGATAATTCGCGTGTAATGTTATTTTTTTGTGCACTGTTTAAAATCAGTGGATTGAAAGCCAAATCAATAAGTTCCGTTAAATTGAATCAACAGAAGGATGATGTTATATATTTTCCATATAGTCCAGAGACTAAATTAAAGGATGGCAAAAATTCAATGATCACGTTAAACAAATTAAAAGTTTAAAGATTGCATGTTGGGCCAAAATTTTGAAACTATTTATGTAATTATCCTATTTAATTACTGGTCATTGTCACCAAATGCCTTTTGGCTTCACTGAAAGCAAAAAATGCCTTTGGGTTTTCTCCTTAACATTCAAAATATTATTCGAATGTCAAGAAATTTTTAATAAATCTACTTGTGAACTTTTTTCATATCGGGGAAGTTTCAAGTATTTCAAAGTTGACAAGTTCAAATGCGTGATCAGCGAGATTTTAACTAAGAGTAAAAAGGATCAGGTCCGACTAGAGATTTCATGTACTACAATTCCCTACAATGATCATAATTCCTTGGGAAAATTCCAAATAAGGACCCGAAGTTGACTAATTTTCTCAAATAAGGATCCGAAATAAATTTTGTGTAAGATAAATATCTAAAGTTGACCCATTGTCTCAAATAAGGACCCGAAGTGATTGAATCAATTCCAAATAAGAACCTGAGCTTACTGGTCAACCAAATATTCGCCGGCTATCAAGCATGTGACATTTCCGACGATTGGAATTTGGGCAATTTTGTCCAAAAAAAATATAGGGAAAATTAAGAAATCCTAAAATAGAAAAAAAAAAAAAAAAAAAAAAAACCTAGGTTTTCTACGGTCTCCCCATTCCTTGTACCCATCATTTGCAAAGTCAAAGATCGAAGTTCTCCCCATTCCTTGTACCCATCCTCCGCAAAGTCGAAGACCCAAATTCTTCACCGGTTGAGGCACGAATTCAAAAACAAGAAGAAAACCATATGCTTCTTTCTTTCTTTGTGGAGACCCAAATTTTCCATCGGTCAAGCAAGGTGAGGAGTGACAAGAATCGAGTCGCGATGATGACCGGGCAGCGATTTGGTTAAAGAGCAACGAGGGAGAAAAAAAAAAGAAAACATAAACATATAAATTAATAACCTAAACTTAATTAATTTAGAATTTTCCCTTTTTTCCAATCACAAATTTCTAACAAAATTGCCCCTATTTTAATCGCCGAAAAATGTTTGCCAACGAACTAAAGTCCTCAATAAAGATTAACTTGATCACTTCGGGTCCTTATTTGACACAAAATTTACTTCGAGTCATTATTTGAAACAATGGGTCTACTTCGGGTCCTTATATGACACAAAGTTCATTGTGTAGGTCCTTATTCGAGAAAATAGATTTACTTCGGGTCCTTATTTGAAATTTTCCCTAATTCCTTATAAAATAAGGTGATTATGGAAGAAACTATTGTTGTTGTGCCAAATTACTTGAGAAAGAGCAAAGGTATTGCATGCACAACCATTCTTTCAAAACCACCAATAATATAGTCAATTACCTGTCGGATACCCTTTACCTTTTTTTTTTTATAATATGTTATTTAGAAATAAATTTCTCACACTAAATATATAATTAATAAATCACCTAAATTTGCAAGCACAACCATTCATTCAAAACTTAGGGTCGATCTCCAACAAGAAAACCTAGAAGATCGCAAAATATACGAATTGCAAAAAATAAAGATAAACCATCATAAGAATGTGAAATCTAAAAACCTTAAAAGCGAGAAGTTGGACTTGAAATGGTGGCCCTTCCCATAAATATTAGGTTATGATGGATTTCGTTTGGTATTCGTGATAATTATTTATATTTTACTAAATAACCTAGCCGTCATAAAGGAAACAAGGCATTTTAATCAATCATATGGGACTTCTAAAATTGATCCCAAACCCATTTTGATATCCTAAAATTGATATCCATTATCCCATTAGGTTGCGTTTGGTCATTGAGATTTTTTTATCAAATAAGATAATGTAGGATATGATATTGATGGGATTTATAATATGATATCCACTGTTTAATAGATATCCAAATATAACATAAATAATGAGAAAATCGCTCTTTTAATAAAGAAATCTACCGCTCCAAACCACCGCGGATGAGGCCTTCCTCTTCACGCCACACACCGACGACATCATCCAAATCAGGGCCTCGCCACTTCCTCGACAGTTCTCCAAGGAGTCCAGGATGCTGACGTGCGAGGAAAAAAAGGAAAAAAAGATCCAAAGAGGAATCTTTCAGGGGAGGGTGGCTCAGTTCTACTCCCTCTATCCACCATTGTCAAATGTCCTGCAGCTTCAAATTCCACGGAGCCTTGTCTTCTTGTCATCATTACAAAGCCATCAGATTCGCTTTCACCTGCATTTCCTAGTGACCTTTATTGATAATGCCAAGGTTTGTCAACTCAACACCGAACGGCCCTAAGAGTCACGCACGCCTCCATCCTCATCTTCCTTCATCTTCTTCTATTGGCCTTGGCCAATCTCTCTCTCTCTCTCTCTCTCTCAGTGGACCAATACACAACAGTATGCCCATTAATCATCATGAGTCGCGTTGCCTAGTTTGCCATAATCTTTCACCTGGAACGGTCATTCGCCCATGACTCAGTTCAAGGAATCTCATAAAAGAAAAGGAAAAAATTACAAAAATTATCCACGTTAAAATTGATTGTGTTATGTAAGATGGCTAAAATGACTAAACCTTCATGTCAGAAATTTTCAACCAAAATTGACCAAATATTCTTTATTTCCAAATCGTCAAAAGGTTTGGGTTTAAATCGGTTAAATTGAAAAGTTTAGGACTTAATTAGCCGTCGTAAAATAGATCTACAACTTTTAGATATTATTCCCTATTTTCATTTCACTCAATTTCCTAAATCATCAAAAAATTGCTATATTTTCATTATCTTTTTATTCTTTACAAATAATAACATAATTCTATTTAAGTATATTGTAGCTTATAATCTCTATAACAGTTAGATTTTGTTGATATCGCTACAAATAAGATTATTTATCTACAAAATAATGATACTTATATGAATCTGAAAACTGGATTAATTTATCTACAGAATAATAGTACTTATATTAAAATATTGTTCCTAATTTTTTAGATAGATGAAAATTTATTCTGTTTTGCTTTCTTAATTAAATTTAGGGAAAATTTCAAATAAGGATCCGAAATAAATCTATTTTCTCAAATAAGGATTCAAAGTGAACTTTGTGTCATATAAGGACCTAAAGTGGACCCATTGTTTCAAATAAGAACCCAAAGTGAATTTTGTGTCAAATAAGGACTCAAAGTGATCGAGTTAATCTCTATTAAGGACCTTAGTTCACCGATAGACATTTTTCGGCAATTAAAATAGGGGCTAAAAAATTAATGATTGGAAAAAAGGGAAAATTATAAATTAATTAAGTTTAGATTATTAATTTAGATGTTTATGTTTACTTCTTTCTTCTTTCTTCTCCCTCGCTGCTCCTCAACGAAATCATTGCCCAATGATCGTCACGACTCAATTCTCGTTGCTCCTCGCCTTGCTTGACTGGTGGAGAATTTGGGTCTCCACAAACAAAGAAAGAAACATCTGGTTTTCTTCTTGTTTTTGAATTCGTGCCTCAACCGGCGGAGAATTTGGGTCTTTGACTTTGTAGAGGATGGGTACAAGGAATGAGGAGAACTTCGATCTTTAACTTTGCAGAGAATGGGTTACAAGGAACGGGGAGATTGTAGAAAACCTAAGGTTTTTTTTTTTTTTTTTTTTTTTCTGTTTTAGGATTTGTTAATTTTCCCTATATTTTTTTTGGACAAAATTGTCCAAACTCCGGTGGTTGGAAATGTCACATGCTTGATAGCCGGCAAATATTTGGCTGATTAGCAAGCTTGGATTCTTATTTGGAATTGATTCAACCACTTCGGGTCCTTATTTGAAACAATGGATCCACTTTAGGTCTTAATTTGATACAAAGTTCATTTCGGGTCTTTATTTGAGAAAATTGATCAACTTCGGGTCCTTATTTGAAATTTCCCCTTAAATTTAGTTGCATATGAAATTGATAATTCAAAATAGCAGGGAGATCCACTTGATACAAATCTAGATGAAATCCTATTTCATTATTATAAAGATAATAAGCTAAAATAGACTTAAATGGAATTATCTCAATATGTTAAAATGCCAAAAAATAAAAAGTTTTAAAAAATAAAAAGATATTTTTATTTGCCAATTTAGGAAATGGATAGAAATGAAAGTATATATCGAAATCTAGGCCATAATTTAGTTATGGAAAATTGTGAATAATATCAAAGACTGATTTGACATTTTTATTGAAAAATCGGTGACTAAATTAAACCAATTGAATGTTTAGGGATTAGATTGAACATTTAGGAATAGTATAAGTATCACATTGAATAAATTAAAAATCTCAAGATAACATTCCACATTGGACCAATGTTTGAACACTATCAATGTCATTTTTCCATGTGTAAATATCACCTATTGTTATATTCCAAGTTGAGTTAGGTTGATAATATAAAAGATTTATGTTATTAATTCTGAGAAAAATGCCAAAATTATTGATATCAAACTTGATCACGTCATATCGTTTTTTAAACGATTACTTTCTTATTTTTGTTAATCTTTAAATAGATGACGATATTTGACAGATCTTCCCTATAAATTTTTAAATAGATTACGATATTTGAAAGATCCTCCCTATAATTTTTTTTCATAGGGAAAGATAATTTACTACAAACTGCATTAATAAGAAATATACCATCATAAAATTTTATTGATTTGCTAACATTATTTTTATGTTAGATTGATTTACTAACTTTATATCTTTAGATTTTGTTATCATTGGCGTTGATGTTTCATATTGCGAAAAATCTGACTACAGAAAAAGGAAAATAAAAAATAAAAGTAGACACTGACCAATTTTAATTCCAAATGCAATCCAATTTCTCTCTCCCAATTTTTAATATTTAGTAACTGAATAACATTTGATTTATGCACATCTTCAAGAAAATATGTGATATTTCAACGTGCAACCAATGTGACATTATGCTCGTATTTCTTACATCCGAAAATACAATTTAAATTTTAAGAGGTTTGCAATAAAAAGGAATGAACTTGGGAAAAAATATTATTTAATAAGGTTTTTTTAACATCTTCAAGATGGTAAAAACAATATATTTTCAAACCAAAGGCATCATGCAGGTCTTCGGCTAGAACTAAACTTAAGTTGATCATGTCCTAAAATATGCTAAAGATTATATAAATATAGACTTTACGCATCATTGAGTAGGACATAAATTAATAGATATTGTTTATAAGTTTAGCATTTTGCTTTTGTTTTTTACCCCTTTGTCTGGCAGGCCCGCCAAGGTCGACCGAAGTTTATTCGTCGCAGAGTCTAGATTCTCCTCTTGTGCTTGTCTTGCATGTTGACCGGCAACTTATCAACCGACCATTTCCACGCTTCTCCTTCTCTCTTTTATCTTTCCCTCTTTGCATCTCAACACTCCACACTAGATTGCTTTAAGTAATTAGTGCTCTATGCCCTTACTTAACAAATGTACAAAGATAAACTCCTCTTCCTCCTTCTTCTACATCAGTCTCTGAGCATTGCCATCGAAAATAATCAGTGCGCCACCTCTTATGGCGAGGTTGCAAACATAAGCAACCCATTTTGACTGAGGGGCAACCCACAGGGCTGTGGCAATGCTAAATATGAACTAACCTATATAAACAACCACATCATTCTGAATTCATATTCGGTCAAGTACTATGTACAATACCTTGACAATACCAACTTCACTATTAGGATTGCCAATGACAGGCTGCGAAAGGGTAATTGTTCATCTCTTCCTCTCCGCTCTTTGCCATGTCGCTACTATAGCTATCTGGACTGGTATACATGCGGGGAATACATGTTACTGGTTCCCAAGTTTTCCAAGGCCGTGGCGATTGTGGGCTGCACGAAGGCCATCGATTCCCAGGTTTACATTGACACTTCATCATGCCTTGATGGGGTTGAATTTTCGAATTTCTCTAATACGAGAAGGCGATTATATGCCATGGTCAATGCAAAAGTCTCGTATGTGCCAGCTACATGCACTTTAGAGCTTATGGCAAATGATTCCGGGGTGGATTGATTACAATAATTTACGTTCGTATGCGCAAATTCATGAACAAATGGTTTATGGGGTTGAGCTTCCATGGATTCGAATTGCGTGTGAGATGAATTGCAAACATTACTTTAGGTGCGAAATCAGCGACAAGCAGCTAATTCGGTGCATAAATAAGGATGGTAAGGACTTTTGAGTTTGTTCGGCTCTCTCAACTGAAAAAAACGGAGACAGATTTGGTCAAAACCTGTGAAATTTCATTCAAAAGTGAAATTGAACTCTTTAGTCCTTACATTTTTTCAGCTTTCTCTTGTCACGTATCAAACTCTTCTGCAGGAACTGCCAACGCCGGTCCCCGCATTGGCTTCTTTCTTGCGGCTCTCTCCATCTATGGAATCGGTAACATTACAGTAATCTTCTTATTGAGAAATTGTTTTAATGTTTCTAAATGCAAACGTGTACATCCACAAATTGATCACCAGGAAAATAACGCATCCACAATTTTCTTGCGTTTTTCCCAATATACAGGGCCTTTCATGGCTATAAAATTCATCTTGGGAGCCTCATGGTGATGATGTTGCTAATATGGCAATGGAGGAGAAGGCACTTAGCAATGGATCAAAACATTGAAAAAATGTTGCAATTTAACAATAACTTCTTGCCGATAAGGTACTCCTACTCGGACATCAAGAAAATTACAAGCGGTCTCAAGGACAAACTAGGGGAGGGAGGGTATGGTTCCATGTTCAAAGGAAGACTTCAGAGTGGCTATGTAGTAGCAATGAAGATTCTAAAGAAGGGGAAAGCGAATGGGCAGGACTTCATCAACGAAGTGTCTACCATCGGAAGAATTCATCATGTTAATGTAGTTGGACTCATTGGTTTTTGCTTTGAGGGCTCGAAACAAGCTCTTGTCTATGATTTCATCCACAATGGGTCTTTACATAAGCACATTTTCTCACAAGGACAAGAGACTTCTCCTAATTGCAAGGAAGCGTATAAGATCGCTCTTGGAGTAGCTAGAGGGATTGAATATCTTCATCAAGGATGCATCATGCAAATTTTACACTTTGATATCAAGCCTCACAACATTCTTCTTGACGGAGATTTCACCCCAAAAATTTCTGACTTTGGGCTCACTAGATTCTATCCCACGGACTACAACATTGTGTCTTTGACCACCACGATAGGAACCTTGAGATACATGGCTCCAGAGCTTATCTACAAGAATCTTGGGGGTGTATCTTACAAAGCCGATGTCTATGGTTTTGGCAAATTGTTGATGGAAATGGCCAATGGGAGGAAGAATGTGGATGTGGTTGCAAAGTGTTCCGATCAGATTTACTTTCCTTTATGGATCCATGACCAATTTAGTGCAGGATTGGACATTCCGGTAGAACAAGTTAGCGGCAAGGATAGGATAATAGTAAAGAAGATGATTATAATTGCTCTTTGGTGCATTCAATTGAATCCTAGAGATCGCCCTTTGATGTGTAGATATGCTCGAAGGAGAAGTAGATGATCTACAAATTCCTCCCAAGCCACTCTTTTATCCAACGAAAATGTCTACAAGGGATGATGGAACTTGGAATGACGAAGGCAATGATACTATATCCACTTCATCAACTAATGCAATAACTTATGAAAGTTCTCATCATGAGTATATTAGTAGTATTACACAAGCATAGACACGTATTGATACCATTTGATGCCTTGACATACGTTTGCAATTAGAAACAAATTAAATTGATAATGTTTTATATGTACCTCCTCTTTCATGGCCATCATCAGATTTTATATGTTTATGACTATGTTTATGGGTCTTAAACATGATTGTATCATCTTTGCCATTATCATATTAAGGGTGTCATTAATTAGAACTTGGACTTTCGGATCCAGTAGAAAACCCAGTGACAACTTTCAAGGTAGTGTTACGAGGAGCGAGTTTGGGTTTTGAAGTCTTCACTTAAACCAATTAGCACAAAACCCACATTATGCGAGACTTCACGGCATATTGAGGATGCCAAACTACATTGTTAAGATGATATTCCATTAGCAAATGAAATACTTCCATGTCATCTTCCTTCATCCTAAACATTAGACGGCTGAGTTGGCTTAATTTTTACTAACTTTGCATAATTTTTGCAGAAAAAGTACACTAGAAGTGCTAAAAGTTGTATAAGGCACTCATTTTGGTGTCAAAAATTTCCGCCTGATCACTTAAATGCCAAATTAGAGAAAAAAAAATCACTTTGGTGCCACTAGCGAGAGATTCCAACCAAATTGTTTATATGGCTTTCCTATTTAAAAAAAAAAAAAAGTTGATGTGGCTTTTAAATGACATTGTTTTCCGTCCTTCTTAAGAAACGACGTCGTTTTGCCGTCATACATAGATAGCCTCACAAAAATGACGCCGGATAGTTCATATGGGGACTGAAATTAGGGTTCTTTGTCCAATCCTTGCCCAACACCGACCATAGCTTACTCACCCACCGTCGCTCACCCGCTATTGCTCGACCACCATTACTCAGCCACCACCATAGTTGCTCGACTAGGTGACCGAGGAGAGGTTGAGGTGTTTCTTGGGCAATAAGCAGTGGGAAGAATAGGAAGCGAGGTCAGAGGACGAGGAAGAAAAAGGGGGCCCAAAGGTGGAGAGAGCGAAGATAACGATTGTGAGGGAGACAAGGAAGGCACGGATGGAGATGTTGGATTGAGCTCTACTCAGGAAGCAACTAAAGTGGGTCTTCCTGAAAGGGGAATGAGGAGGAGGAGGAGGAGGATAAGAGCTTGGGCCTGTCGACAATGTTGGATGAACCGGAGGCAGAACAATGCTAGTGCTAGTGTTGGTGTTGGTGTTGGTGTTGTTCTTGGGAAGAAGACAAAGAGGAAGCCCATGCCTACTCTCTCTCTCTCTCTCTCTCTCTCTCTCTCTCTCTCTCTCTCTCTCTCTCTCTCTCTTTGGGGATTTTTTGGGATTTAGGGTTCTTATTTGAGGGAAAGACGCCAAAACAACGTTATTTTGTTTTTTGGATGCTGACTATACTCTCTAACAAGTCACATTAGCTTCAAAAATTAATAAAAAAGTATCACGTCGGATCTCCGGTCAATCAAATCGGCATTGGCATTAAAATAATCGTTTTTCGAACTTTTGGCACAAAAGTTAGCACTGTACACAACTTTCATCACTTTTAGCGTACTTAATGCAGCAAGCAAATTAAGATCGTGAGATCAGATGTATGTGTTTGGGGATGCTCATATGAAGTAAGAGTCTACAATCCACAGGAAAAGAAGTTAGGTCTAAGGACTATAAGTAGATACTTCGTTGGATATGCCTAAAAATCCAAATAATACATGTTTTATTGTCCATCTCACACCACTAGGTTTGTGAAATCAAGAAATGCTAAATTTCTTGAGAATGACCTCATTAGTAGGAGCGATCAATTTAGAGACTTTGTTCTTGAAGAAGATCATTCAAATACTTAACATTCCACCACAAGTACTGGATTGGTTGATGTTTACAACACCCCTTCAGTTTAACTGGTCATTGAGCAACCAATCATTGAAGATTTATAACCTGCTGATATTAATCTAATAGACCCAATTGTTCAGCAATTACCATATACTATTGAACTTCCAGTTGAACAACAAACTCCTCAAGAGGATGTTGATGCAATATGAAGAAGGTCTACTAAAATAAAGAAATCAGCAATCCCTAATGACTACATTGTGTATTTACAAAAATCTGACTATAACGTTGGAGCTGAAAGTGATCCCGAAACGTTTTCATAAGCCATAAGTTGTGATAAATACAATTTATGGTACAATGTCATGAAGGAAAAGATGAATTCTATGGCATCAAATGAAGTCGAGATTTAGTTTAGTTGTCGATGGTGCGAAGGTCATTGGTTATAAATGAGTCTTCAAAACTAAGGTTGTGCAAAAGAACCGGGACCCGCTTGGACCGCCCAGAACCGGACCGGAAGCGCCTGAAACCTATGGTTCTTAAGGGAATCGGTCCGATTTTCGGTTCCAATTTATGGGAACCAGTGAGTACCAGTCCGATTCCCAATTCTATGGGCACATCCGTCCACCCACCCACCCGAACCAGACCAATTATAGCATAATAATATATTAATTTTTAATATTAAAAAATGAAATTACAAATTAATAAACCCAAATCAAATAATTAAAAAAAAATAATTAAAGTGGGAAAAAAAAGTCCAAAGCTCACCAAATGGAGAGGCACTAAAGCTAAAAAATCCAAAGCACACCTTGACAAAACGTCAAGCAATTGGTGGGCAAAAAGCAAGCACGTGAAGAAGCAGGGCTGCAGGAGGAGGAACTTGGAACTTGGAATGACAAAGGCAATGATATTGTATCTGCTTCATCAACTAATGCACTAACTTATGAAAGTTCTCATCATGAGTATATTAGTAGTATTACACAAGCATAGACACGTATTGATACCATTTGATGCCTTGACATACGTTTGCAATTAGAAACAAATTAAATTGATAATGTTTTATATGTACCTCCTCTTTCATGGCCATCATCAGATTTTATATGTTTATGACTATGTTTATGGGTCTTAAACATGATTGTATCATCTTTGCCATTATCATATTAAGGGTGTCATTAATTAGAACTTGGACTTTCGGATCCAGTAGAAAACCCAGTGACAACTTTCAAGGTAGTGTTGCGAGGAGCGAGTTTGGGTTTTGAAGTCTTCACTTAAACCAATTAGCACAAAACCCACATTACGCGAGACTTCACGGCATATTTAGGACGCCAAACTACATTGTTAAGATGATATTCCATTAGCAAATGAAATACTTCCATGTCATCTTCCTTCATCCTAAACATTAGATGGCTGAGTTGGCTTACTTTTTACTAACTTTGCATGATTTTTGCGGGGAAAGTACATTAGAAGTGCTCAAAGTTGTATAAGGCGCTCATTTTGGTGTCAAAAATTTATGTCTAATCACTTAAATGCCAAATTAGAGAAAAAAAAAACCACTTTGGTGCCACTAGCGAGAGATTCCAGTCAAATTGTTTATATGGCTTTCCTATTTAAAAAAAAAAAGTTGACGTGGCTTTTAAATGACATTGTTTTTCGTCCTTCTTAAGAAACGACGTCGTTTTGCCGTCATACATAGACAACCTTGCAAAAATGATGCCAAATAGCTCATATGGGGACTGAAATTAGGGTTCTTTGTTCAATCCTTGCCGAACACCGACCATAGCTTGCTCACCCACCGTCGCTCACCCGCTGTTGCTCGGCCACCATTGCTCAGCCACCATCATAGTTGCTCACTAGGTGATCGAGGAGAGGTTGAGGTGTTTCTCGGGCAATAAGCAACGGGAAGAATAGGAGGCGAGGTCAGAGGAGGAGGAAGGAGGGGGGCCAAAGGTGGAGCGAGCGAAGATAAGGATGGTGAGGGAGATAAGGAGGGCACAAATAAAGATAGTGGATTGGGCTCTACTCAAGAAGCGGCTGAAGTGGGCCTTCCTGAAGGGGGAAGGAGAAGGAGGAGGAGGACAAGAGCTTGGGCTTGTCGAAAATCTTGGACAAACCGGAGGCGGAGCAATGCTAGTGCTAGTGCTACTACTGATGTTGTTCTTCAAGGAAGAAGACAAAGAGGAAGCCCATGCCTGCTCTCTCTCTCTCTCTCTCTCTCTCTCTCTCTCTCTCTCTCTCTCTCTCTCTCTCTCTCTCTCTCTCTCTCTCTCTCTCTCTCTCTCTCTCTCTCTCTCTCTCTCTCTCTCAATCTGGGGACTTTTTGGGATTTAGGGTTCTTATTTTGGAGAAAGACGCAAAACGGTGTCATTTTATTTTTTTGGATGCTAACTATACTCTCCAACAAGCCACGTCAGCTTCAAAATTAATAAATAAAAAAAAATGCCACGTTGGATCTCCGGTCAATCAGATCGGCATTAACACTAAAATGATCGTTTTTCAAATTTTTGGCACCAAAATAAGTATTGTACACAACTTTTGTTACTTTTAGTGTACTTGACCCGATTTTTGCTAAGAGCCAATTAGTGATAATGTATTATTGTTGCCAAAGCAAGTGAATCGCATCATTAAAAAGTACATAACATGACAATTTAGTTAATGGAAGTACTAAATTAATCAGAAATTGAGGATTTCAGGTACTTGATTGAATTTTAAAAAAAAAAAAGTTTAGATACTTGATTAGATATTAAGTGAAAATTCAGGTACCGACGATTTTACCCCTGAATTCCTTTCTTAATTTTTGCTTCAAGATCGTGTTCCATTTTGTAGGACGCGTCAACATGTTTGGCTTGTTATTTGTACTTGCTATCGGTAACAGATTTCAACCTTCCCATTACAAAATTAATCAATTTTGCTAACCGATAAAATTAACCCTCATCTTTTCCTATGTTTTCACAGAAGTACAGGTGCAACAAGCTTAAGTAAATTAGTCTTAGGAGCCCCATATGTGGTGATGCTGCTAATACACAAATGGAGAAGGAAACGTTTAGCACTTGATGAAAACATCAAATAGTTTTTGCAATCTAACAACTTTTTGTTTATAAGATACTCTCATTCTGATATCAAAAAGACCATGAGCGGCCTAAAAGAGAAATTGCCCGAGGGTGGATATGATACTGTGTATAAAGGGAAGCTATAGAACGGCTGAGAAGTGGCGGCAAAGATATTGAAAAAAGGAAAAGCAAATGGGCAAGATTTCACCAGTGAAATGGCAACTATCGGAAGGATTTATCATGTCGATGTGGTTCCTCTTATTGGTTTTTGCTTTGAGGGCTCAAAACATGCTCTCATATGTGACTTCACACGAAACGGGTCCTTGGATAGACACATCTTCTAGCGAGGAGAAGAAACTCCTCTCAATTGCAAGGAAGCATAAGAGATCACATACAACGTGGCCAGAGCGATGACATGCACATCAATCCTAATAATATTCTTCTCGACAAGAGTATCACTCATAAAGTATCGAGCTTGGGCTTTGCAAAATTGTACTTGATGAGCTATAGCACTGCATCTCTAACCACCACAAGACGAACTTTTGGTTACATGGCTCCAGAGCAAGTCTATGGGAACCTCAGGGCGTCTCTCATGAAGCTGATGTCTTTAGTTTTGGCAAATTATCGATGGAAATGGTCAATGGAAGTAAGAATCATACTGAGAGCACTCAGCCAGATTTAATTTCCGTCTTGATTTACCATGATCTAAGTGTAGCAAAGGATATTCGACTCGAAGAAGTCAACGAAGAAAATAATGGATGTCAAAGAAGATATAACAGTTGCTCTTTGATGCATTCAAATGTGCATCCTTCGATGCACAAGCTATTGGAAATGCTGGAATGAAAAGTAGATAATCCACAATTGCCTCCAGCCCCCACTCTTTTGTCCAACATAAGTGTCAACTACTAGGGATTATGTTGGAACCGAGACCAACGGACACATGGACACGATATCACCTTCATGAAGTCCTGCAATAATTTATCAGGACTACAGCTTGAGTGTAGCAATATTATTAGACGAACATAGAAGATATTCAATTGCGCACACACTTACAAAAAAAAAACAAAAGAAAAAGAATTCAATGGCTTTTACAACATATTATTATTAGGTGTTAACAGATGTCTCGGGGCGCTTTTTGACAAATTCTTTCGGAATATTATAATTAGTCATAGATATTGCGGACGACGGCACAAAGTTTTTATAGATATTTATTATCTAAATAAAGTGGGTTATATTATGTTGACAACTCGTCAGGTTTGCATTTGTTGCTTTAATATTTATTTTCCATGTAAAGCCCATCTTTTAAATTTCGTTTTCATTATTCTTTTTTTGTTTATGAATAACTGAGATAAGTGTAGATCATTATATTTGTATTTCGCTATTGATTTTCATCATATGCCCGACCGATCAGTTTATTGTCTCTACGCATTTATGTCTATGCACGTAAATAGTTGGACCAAAATAGTCTACCTATGCTTTATATAAATTCTTTCCCAATATATCCCACCCTCAAATAAAACACAAGGTTAAACACAAAATGGTAGTAAATACATGCTATTATGCTTAAATTTCAATGTATTGTTCTATTTTATTTAGTAATTTATATTGATTTTTTTCCCTAGTTAATCCCACAATGATAAGAAATATCTGTAGTTACAGTTATGGGGATTAGATCTTAGCTTGAAATTCTTCCTTTGGATGTCGCATGTGCTAGTCTATTTGATGAAATTTTATTTCCAGTTCTAACAAAATAAACCATTCCTTTTTTCTTTAAATTTTAGATTAAAATTATCTTCTATGTTTAAGATTGATGATGTTCTCATGTGAAAATATCATAAACATCTTCTTGAAAACATATTGTTACAGTATACCTTATTGCTTGAAAATTATACTACTTAGACATAAAATGAAATATATACATACTCAATGCATGTTTGACACTAATAACCTCTAATTTTGGCTCAATGTACAATGTCATTTTTGAAGTTTTAATTTATTTAATATAGCCTTTGAATTACTCCAAATGTTAAATCCATTTCTTAAATCAACAAATAAAGAAGGGAGGTGCTATCTGTGCCCCCTTAATGACTATATCCTCTCACATTTAAACTGAAAAAACAAAACCGTCGTCAATCTTTAGTTTTAGGAAATGGCCCTACTTAAGCATTTCACAATTTTTTTTTTTATCGTATTAAAGAGAAGTGAGTTCTCATATATTTCTATAACACTTTTCATGCTCCATGTATAATTATATTAATAATAATAAGGAAAAAAGACATTCTTTCGTATGGTATAAAGCAGAAAGTCTCTTCTTTATTATTGATCTTATAACAACCTCTCTATTTTTTCTCCCTCTCCTATCAAAAGCTCAATTTCTTGGTGAAATTTTTATTAATTTTATTCCTCTAAAATATAGATCAAGCCTCTTTATTTACTATACCAAAAAATTTAATAGTTTTTCCTTACTATATTGGCGAGATATTTTTATACAGAGCACGTAATACGTCATTGGAAGATATGAGAATACACTAAAACATTATGCACAATGAGATATCTTGATATTTTCTTTATAAATAGTTATAGATGACATAAATGTCAATCCAAAATAATGAAATTTCATTTGCATTTAAAAGAAAAAATCTTACTTTATGCAATGTTTTGATTTACTTAAATTTAATCTACTTAACAATTTATCCATAAATTTAGTCAACAACATAGAAAAGAATTATTTTTTTGGAAATTTCATTTTTCAACATAACAATTTTTTTATGAAAGCAATATTTTATAATAAAAAAAGACATCACGCCTTTAATATATATGGAAAATCTACAAAAACCATACTAAACATATAAAATTCTTCACCAATGATCTACATGGATAAGGAAAGCAAATAAATTTGGGACTACCAATTTAGACTGCAATTAAATGTAGAAAGTAATTATGTCTTTTTGGTGAAGATTGGGTGGATTTAATGATATATGAGATGGAATAGCATTGCTTACGAAAAAGTGTGGTATCTTTTTATAATTTTTTTACCTTTTTGGTCTTTATAGATATTACAATAATTTCAGATGCATTTTTTACTCTCATTACAATAAAAGAAAATCCTTATTTAGAGTTATATGGTACTACTCTAAATGGGATTCTATATTTACTACTATAGAGACCATAAGCTACAATATACTTAAATAGAAATATCATAATATTTATAAAGATAAAAGAGGTAAGAAGGCAATAAAAGGATTACATGTTTTTGTTGATGGGAAAAAGTCACAAAAAATCACAAACTTTGCTTAGAGTGACAAATTTACTAAAAACTATTTTTTTTTTTTTTTTTTGGGTAAAGTAAAAAAAAAAAAAACATATCAAAAACACCAAACTTTGCTCATTGTGATACATTTTACCCCAAATTTATTTTTGTGATACCAAAAATCCTAAACTTTTACATGTATAATACATTTATACAAAGAATGTAATATGTGACTAAATGTGTCACATGGGTAAAAATATGGGATTTTTTGTTGTCAACGAAAAATTTTGGGGTTTTTGGTGTCACCAAAAATAAGTTTGGGATAAATATATTACATTGTATAAGTCTAGGGTAAATGTATGATATTGATATAAGTTTGGGATTTTTGTGTCATAAAAAAAAAGGTTTGCATTAAATGTGTCGGAATGGGCAAAATTTGTGTTTTTTGATGGCTTTTACCTTTCGTTGATTTAGATAACTGATTGAAATTAAAAGGTATTTTTAGATGGGGATAGTGTGATTATGAAAATTCGTGAATAAAATCAAAGGATGACATTAAACATGTAAAGATATATGAAAAATCAGATAAAACAAATTGAAAGTTGAGGGCCCAGGTGTAAATATTTGAGAATAGTTCAAATTTAGAGATTGTTATTGTCAATTTTTTTTCTTAATTTAATGAGCACTAAAAGCAACCCAAAAAAAGAAGGGGAAACAGAGGGAAGTTATTCCGACAACGTTGGATTTTAATTTAGTCCTGACCGAAGCGCAGGAAGGATTGAGTGCCCACCCAACGGTCGACTGGCTCGACTCTCGATTTCTGCACTCCACCCTCATCACATCGAAATCCTTTCCCTTCTCTTCTTTCTCCTTCTGCTTCTTCTTGGATTCGCATCCTCAGAATCATCTCTCGCTGAACCGAGAAAAAAGGAAGGAAGAATGGTGGCTGCCAAGCCGAAGGAATCCTACGAGGAGTGCCGCCGCAAGAGGGTGGAGGAGAACAAGAAGCGGATGGAGGCTCTCAATCTTCCTCAGCTCTCTCAGTCCCTCCGGAGCCCCTCCTCCTCTCCCAACTCCACCCCTGTAAGCTCCTCGTCCCCTCTCTCTCTCTCTCTCTCTCTCTCTCTCTCTCTCTCTCTCTCTGCTACTGATGTTCTGTTTCGCGTCACCCTTGTCAGATGAAGCAGTCGAAGCCACGCACGGTAGAGAAGCGGGTGGTGGTGGTGCGGAGGTCCAGTCGTGTCGCCAACATGCCCGCTCCCGTTTACAGAGAGGTCACTCCACTAGACCCTTCTTCTTTTGCGGAACTCTTGTTTCTTCATCAGGTTTCGGGACATTGCAAAGAAAAAGAATGAATTCGAATCAGATGCTTGTCTAGGCTCGACCCTTTTCTTAGTTTTGCATTTTTTTTCATGGAAGAAAGTCACTCGATCGTATCGGGCTTAGTAAGGATGGCTTGGTGCGGTTTTTAGCTGGTTCTGATCATAAAGTTTCGAACTTTGTTCTTGGGTTCAGGTGGTGACTGATCGGGTGGCAGTGCCCAGAAGGTATTTTGTCATTTCCTTCATTTTTATGCTCATACTTTTGCGAAATGATTTCCAAGATAGTAAAATGTCCGCATATTTCGCTATTGAAATTACCAAATTGTTTATGAAAATCGATAGGATTTTTAAGAGGAGGGATCCGCTCAACCTGGTGTATGCCTCTGCTGAGGCCAGGGAATATGCACTAGAGAAGGCAGAGCAACTGCAGTCCACTCTAGAACCTCAGTATCCCACCTTAGTCAAATCCATGCTCCCATCTCATGTCTCTGGTGGTTTTTGGCTGGTAACAAAGTTTAATTCGTTTGCCACCTTGATGTTGTTTGACTTGGATTCCCTTTGCTCGATTTTGTCCCGAACTGCAGAATCTGTTACATGTCGCGTCCCGGAATTGAGGAGGAATTTTGTGACATTAACCGGCAATTTGGTTTTCTCTTTTCTCAAGTCATTTTATTTGCAGGGCCTTTCTGTCCAATTTTGCAAGTCAAGCCTTCCTAAGAATGATGGGGTCATCACGTTGGTCGACGAAGATGGTGAAGAATTCCCTACGATATATTTGGCGCGGAAGACAGGACTCAGCGGAGGATGGAAAGGGTTCTCTGTAGCTCATGAGCTAACTGATGGAGATGCTGTAGTTTTCCAGTTAATTAAACCTACCACGATGAAGGTAGTAATGATGAGACTGCATATGAGACTCGAAATTCATTTTCTTGCTTCCTAACCATTTTGTCATAGTCAAGCTAGTAAATTGATTCATTAAGAAGGCACTATAATAAAGCTTACCTTTGTATGTATATCTAAGTGTACTCCAAGTTTTGCTAAGAAATTGATAGATTATAGAATGGATTGTCCGGGTGTCTTTAATAGATTGTAGAATTCATAAGGACTTAAGAAGATCATGGATGTAGATTTAAGGGGAGATGTGTCTTTGGCATTCCATAGTACAAACAGCCATCACCATATCCTGTTATAAACACAAAGTTAACCGTGAATAGCATGTATTTCATTGCCTGGGATGTTTTCCTTCCCCTTGAATGGTAATATGTCATTTGACTGCCATGTAATTGAATGGCCATCTACATTCTCATTTTCAGGTTTACATCATACGAGTGAATGGCTTTGACAAGAGTGAGGAGCCCTAAGTAGATTAGTAACATGGTCACTCTGCAGTCACATTTTGGACATATAACGGTAAGTAGCGAGTTTACTACTTGCCTATAGAGTAAATTAGTATTGTGCTTGTCGTCATTCTTTGGATGTTTCTCTGAAGTTGAGTGATCTATCTCCAGTCGTCAGTCACAAATAGACAGCTCTTCTTTTGATTATGTTTTAGCATCTCCAAACTAGACTTCACTCATGTGTGTTCACTTTCTTTTGCAAAGAAAAAAAATCTCCTTTCAGACAAGCAGAAGCAGTTTCTAAAGCAAAAGCAAAGCCTTCTACAGTGTTTTGAACCTCAAAGTGCTGAGTTGTTTCAAACACGAGAGTTCATTTCAAATTTCATTGAAGTTCCTCCATAAAGCCTCGTACAGTGTTTTAAACATCAAATGCTGAGTTCCTTCAAGCATGAGAATTTATTTCATTGAAGTTCCTCCATAAACTATGTTTGGTATCTGGGATAGTGATGGTAATGATGGATGGTTCTTGTGTCTGAACTTACTCAACTTGTGAGCTTTTTCTAATGCTTTTACTTGTTTAGATCATAAAGACAATCTGATCATTTTTGGTCTATGATTACCAACTAAAGATTTTACCTGAGACAAGGCCCATGATACTAGATTGTTCCCACCTTTGCTGGAAAACTAGTAAAACCCAACCCCCCAAAACAAAAAAAGAAAATGTAGTTGTGAATACGGGCTCTATTTGTTACAACGGAGTTTAGCCACAGCTGCTTAGAACTTCAATTGATGTTCTTTCTTAAGTCTGAAATCTTGTTCCTAGACTGAACTTGTTGCATTTGAATGGCTTTCTTCTGGGCAATGTTCTTAATGTTAGCCTGACTTCAACACTCATATCAATTTCCTACTTAATCAAACTTTTGACCTGCCTACAAAAGTTTCATTTTTACCAAAAAATAAAAAAGAAGAAGAAGAAGAAAGAATCATTCTCTCACTGTCAATATGTGTTTCTCTGATGCAGGTTGCACGGTGCATAGAAAGGTCATCCTGGGCTATGAGATTTTGCCATTGGGTTGGTCTCGATTCGGTCACAGGAGGCGAAATGTAACTTGATCTAGAGATAGATACCAATCGATTAAATTAGCTAGTGCTCTGCTTGGCGGAAGTGTGAAGCTGTAGGTCTGTTTTTGGCATGTAAATGATCATGCTTTTGCTCTGCTTGGCAGTTGTGTCTAGTCTATAGTTCCACAGTCCAGCAAGAGACACTGTCCAAGAAAATTCAATTGCAATTCCCAGGAACAGTTGAACCACTCAATGCAGCAGCAATTCCGCATCTTCCTTTGTTTTTCAGTGATTGATTTTTACGTTCATTGCAATAGTCAGCTTCAAAATCGCCTCCATCTAAAGTTGCGCTACCTCAAGGAACTAGTCAGATTCGCAGGCGCCGTATCTCGATGCCAGTTTGTCCGACATTCTAGATCTCCCCAGAACTGTAATGCCTTTACTAGATTCATGCAGATGCCAATAGGAAAACCCTTTTGTCTACATTTCTCGAGTCTGAACACGCAACGGACAAGCCTGGGGTTTGACCGCTGCGTGTTCTTGCTTGCTCGTGCCTGAGAATGCGGTGAGTTTGTGGGGTTGGGGAGGAACACAGGCTGTTTTGAAAGCTCCACTTGGCTTGTCAAATCGCAAAGCTCCGGCTCACTTTTCCAGCTAAGGACTAAGAACGTGCGTGCTCGCTCACCTCCAATCTTCGCGTGCTTTAAAATAACGCCCATTTAAAAAATGCATTAGGAAAAAATCGAAGAAGGCCAATGATTCACTGTACCAAGATCGATACTAAAGAAAAAACCATCCTAGACCCATCGATGATACGGCAAATTAGACCGTCGAGTATGCTCTGGATGTCGAGCTCGACGTGCGTGTCGGGCCGACCGGCACGCTAATGATCGGGCGGCTCGATCTGAATGCGACGAACGAGACAGCAACGTCTGTGCAATAGACAGCAACGTCTGTGCAATGTCCCTCACGTCACCCGAAAACTGGAAATGTGAAATGGGGAAAGGCGAAGGAGTGGAGCAAAAAAACAGGAGATGAACCGAGACATCCCTGGCATTGGGCGAGGATTTGGTCTCGTCTTACCTGGCTCTCTCGGGTGGGGTCCACGCGGGATCCCAGCGTGGACTTCGTCTTATAATCGCCTCCAGAAAGAATATCCACTCTCACGCGCCCCGTGAAACACGATTTATACAAATATAATTGGACTGGTGCATCCAAAATTAAAAATTTATTGCGAAAATATAATTAAATCCTAACTTTTTACAAAAATATAATTAAATCTTAAAACTTTCAAAATGTTCAATCAAATCGTAAAACTTATCAAATTATAAACCAATTTCGTTGATTATACTTTTTGAAAATTTTCGAACTCAATTGCATATTTTTTACAAATTTTTAACACTTGATTACATTTTTTTTTCAAAATTTTAGGATTTTAATTACATTTTTAAGATAATTTTTACGATTTTTAATGTACTCCAAATACAACATATATCTTGTGTTGTAAGTCTGAAAGTTTATTTTTAATTTTAAGTTGTGTCATAAACACTTTAGTCACATAATTTAGTAATAGTACGTTAATGGCAAGAAAAATTATAATAACACCATGTCAGTATCACACGAAATTCATGTAAACGGACATGCCAACGTGTGGTCCCTTCGATTGCTTTTTTCATAGTGAGAAGTAGCAATTACTTGGTGGAGTCACACTTGACACTAAAAAATGAGTAGTTCCTTACAAATCCCTTGTCGCAACGTGAATGACCCTTTGTTTGATTGGACTGGATCAAGGAGGTGGACTAAGTCTAGTATGTCAAAACTCATTTAAGACGCATCTAGACACAAACAAAATGCTCAATGTTTTACAAATTATTAGTCAAATATTATGTGCACGAGTAAAGCAGAAACAAACACGGGGCATGTTATTCGTTTGATTTTTTTATTATATTGTAGGAAGTAAAAATCTAAAAAGCATGAGATCTCAAGTTTAATTCCTACTCAATATAACTGTTTAGGGTTTGGATTTTCCATTGAGAAGTAATTCTTCGTGAATCCTCTAGTCGCAAGCATGGACAACCTGTATTTGATTGGGATGAGAAGGCAAACTTAATCCAATACGCCTAGGATGCCATTCAATCGTCACAACAACAACAACAAAAACCTTCAATTATAGACATCAACATTCCCTTTTTAGCTATTACTTAAATTTAATATGGTAATCGCACGATCGCGTTTTATAATTTGTTAAATTCAAACCCGATTTCCCCTACATCTTTCGAGAAATAATAAGGAAAAGAATCCGCTCGCACCTAATATCCTATGATTCCGTCTCGCAGCTCTAAACATGACCTCAATGGATTACTTCGTCTGTCTCGCTTAAGGTTTGAACCGGAATCGCGGAAAGGCCACCTGTCCGATAATGTCCACGCCGCCACGGTGGCTTCTTCATTCGTGGTGCGCACGCGCGGGGGGATGGTCGTGGGCCAGGGAATGCGATTCGGCGTGGGGTACGGTCCTTTGCCCTGGTCTGATTGGCGCCGGTGATTTCGGGGGGTGGGTTTACAGGAGGAACGGAGGGGGGTTGGAGTGGGGCGGGGGTCAAGGGGGATTAGTTAAGTCAAGAGGAGGACCGGGTCATGTGGGGCCCTCCGACGTGCGATGTCGAAAGCCCCATCATCATCCGATATTTCTATCGTTCTTTTTCCACCTATGTAAAAACCCTGTTCTTTCATCCCCTAAAAAGACGGGGTCAATGGTTCCAAATTTCATAGGTTCCTCCTAGAATATGAAATTTACCTATCAAAACATGTTTTATAATTTTTGGGACCCGATATTTAATATACATACTTAGAAACCTAAAATTTATTTCGTCACAAGTTCCAAAATTGATTTTAGGATTTACCAAATTCCATCCATACTCTTAATTGAACAATAATGGTGAATCATCATCTCTAATGATTATCGTTTGTTACAATTTATTGATCACAATTTAAGTCTCAATTATAGTTATCACTGAAATAAGAGTTTAGATTAGTGGTTTCAGATTATATGATCATCATTGGACATTATGAAATACCTCGATATCGAGCAAAAACATAAAACAACAAAAACACAAAGATTAGTTTTAGATTCTCGATTCTCGATTCCTTTTGAAATCTAAAACTTAGTCATTGTAACAAATTCCCCAATTTTTGAATTATGGAATCTAGCCTTCATATTGTAGAACCAGGAATTGTATCTATTCCCACCGATCCGTTTCTCAGATTTTTGATTCCATCATGAAACCATGCGCACTCCTGTTTGAGAATTCGCACCTCGCGTTTCATGAGATCTCCGAGTTCAATCCCTATTCTAACCTCGCTGTCTTTGGAGAGACCATGACGGACTTGCTTGAACGGGCAAGTCGAGCGCGAGGTCGGGACCATCTTATCCCCGAGTTTATCTCTTTCCACGCGTACCCAATTTTACGCCAGCTCGGCACTGCTTGTCGACGATATAAAAACATTTGCCGGAGGCCTGCCGAGGATGTCGTGTCCTTCAAATACGTGTAAGCCGACGCATGCGAAAGAAACCTTTACCGTGAATCTTGCTTTTAGATTGAAAGGGACATTAGTCTGACGTGCAAGAAACTGATTCTGAATAAGTAATGCTAGCTCGCTGGAACGTCAAAGAAAATATGACAATTTTTTATCAAGTCCATTAAGAGTGAAGATAAGATACGAAATTGTACACAATCGCTCTTGGTTGCTCGATCTTTTGAAGAGCGACATGTATTCTCGACAGCTCTAGAGAGTGTGAAATGGGGGTGAGGCCAATGAGTTTGGATGGAGATTTTTGCTTGTTACTTGAATTAAATCTGCCATTGACTTTGATCGATAAAAATCACTTCTTTTCATGAGCAACGTCATTGAAAAAATAATAATAATAAGTACAATTCACATAGTCAATTGGCATGAGGTGTAACCTTGATGTACACTCCCGTGAAAAAATCCTCTCGTCAAATCACCAATCAGATGCGATAATAAGCCATTGAACATTCAAACGGACTAGTACAACCACCATGCTAGTCAATGACGAAGAGGTTATTTGTTGCCCATGAAATCGCGACTTCATTTAATGTCACGATTTAATTATCGATCAGCCATGCTACATTGTATAGTTGGATCCCACCTTATACGAAGAAACTTCCTATAACTAGGATCTCGAACTTTCAAGTTATCAATAGTATAAGGTAGCCATGGCTTAAATCAACTGTAGTGAGAGTGGGACCCTTATGCTAACATTCAAGAGGGAATTGCTAGTGTTGGTCGCCCCTCCCACACTTTCAACTATGAAACGGAAATAATATTGCCTAAGATGTAACAATGAAGTTCTAACCATCATAATAAATATAGTCATGAAACTTAGGTCATCAGTCACAACACATGAAAACAATCTTGTAGCTTAGTCGATGTGACACGCTATTTTTGGTGTTGAAACTCAATCTAATCTCATTTTTGGAATACTCAAAAGATATTTCAGTTGTCACTTATTCATACAAAAAAAAAATTGTTATTGGATATGATGTCTTTGTTAGCACGATACAACAAGAAAACAAAATGGGTTTTTGAGAACCGGCAATTTTATTATTATCATTGTCATTGTTATTATTATTTAATATTATTACCATGGTTTAAGAATTGCTTGTCCAATTCGGTTTATACAAGGAGGGGGAGGGTCGTGATTGACTGAGCTCGCTTTGTCGTCGTGCGCAATGCACTTGGCCTTTCTTCGATTAACCGGCGCCAGCCTGTGATTTAAAAAAAGAAATGGATTGTTTATATAATAATCAAAAGCAATTTTTTATTATTTTATATATGTCCACTAAAGCTAAACAACCCAATCACAGCTATTTCTTGATTGGCTGATTGGGAGTCGGCCTTCTCGAGATGTGGCGTGGTGGGGTCCACTCCGTATTGTGACCCACTTTGCTTGATTGACTCCTCCCCGCTTCTCTCTCTCTCTCTCTCTCTCTCTATCTATTTTTTTTTTTTTTTTTGGTAGGCAGTGGCACATGACAGGCTCGCATTGAGTGCATTAACTTGCAACGTCATGATTAGGTTATTGGGGAATCATGGTGTAATCATACGCTTCATCTTCTTCTTATATGCCCTATGTACAATTGTACATACATATGTTTATATTTATATTTAAATATATATATGGTATAAGAAATATAAAAAAAAAAATTTGCCCATTTTACTCTAACTTTCAACTTATTCTCAAACTTTTACTCCACTTCTTTATAGAATATGAAAGTTGAATCTCACACTTGAAACTATATATTATCAACCTCAATCCCTTGAAAATGTAGAAAATCAAACTTCCCATCTTCTCCTATGGGGAACCTCCAATAGTTATAGCAGCATAATTAATCATGTTATAATTGAATTTCATAATGTTGTCTCCATGAATATTGGATAAATTGACCTACTTATCGATGAACAACAAATGTGATTTTGTTTAGGTTGACCTTTTCTAACTTGTTCAAGACGTGCTTCATATGCGTTGATGGAATATGTTCACACGATAATCGTCTAAATGTGATGCTGTGTTTTGAAAGAAAGAATGGCATCGTGGCCCTTGGTTGATGATCAACAAGGACCTATCCAACTGCCACGGGTCACGGGCCGAGGACAGGGACTCCCTCTCACTTGCCCAACTTGTGTATTCGTTATAGTTATTAATTTTGACAGTGCTCTAATTGTTAATATCATTAGACCACTTTATTTTAGAAATGTTTTTAAAACTAAATTTAATGATAAATTTAAGTAAAATTTTATTGAAAAAGAAAATATTTTTATATCTTATGTCATTTCTATATTAATATCACTATATCATCAATTTATTAGATCTTTTGTTGTTGTACAAAATATTGTGCTATATTATCTTCTTTTAAAAAAAAAAATTGGCGGCACAAAATAATGCCAATCCTCACCATCGCATTACTTATCCTAATTGGATGTCTACCTTAGCACTTTTTAAATTTTATTAAAAATTTTTGTTTCTTAAAAATGTTATTTCATGTGACTTGAACATATATATAGAATTTGAAATCTCAAAATTTTGATGCAATTAATAAAACATATCTTATTTAGATATTTGACATGAATGTGATATAACACATTAAAAAGAATGAATCACCAACCCCAAATATTATCTTTTGCATATGTTACCATTATTTGTTTAATCTCTTTAATCAATGAGAATATATAATAATAAAGGTCATATAAGTATTGACTTTTATGGTAGGCAATTTTTTTGATTTCTTAGTTATTGCCTTAGCCTTTGCCCATGGATGCATCAGTTGCTAAACAACAATGGATGTAATATATTTGTAAATAACACTTGCCATAAATAACACTAGCCCGATGCGATGTATCTCAAAAAGAAACTTTTATCCGGACTACATACAAAATCGACATCCTTATTTTTCTTTTGCTCGACAAATAAACACTAATATTCATAATGGGAAGTAACTACACAAATTTAGGTACAGGCAACAAAAAGCTAAAAAGGTTTTCATTGAGTATACATAAAAGGGGCATCATAAATTTCTCGATTACCAAAAAGAAAAAACAAAAATTTCTCAATTATTCCCATGAAAAAAAAAAGGAACCAAAAATATTGCGGGCTCACGAAAGTCACCGTGAAGCCGCAATCACGCACACATTTCCCCCGCTTCCTCCCCAACTCCCATTCCTCCCACACGAGGGAACGGGAAAGCAGCTCAGCTCCGCTCTGGCTCCCGAAAGGGACAAAAAAAACAAAAAAGAAAACGGCTTGCGGAACGGCGGGCTGAAAACGACAGCGTCGCGGGGGAAAACGCCCCCCCGTGGGGCCCCCGGGGCCACGTCATCGGGACCGCCTCGTGAAAGACATAATGAGTGCAAAAACGACCACCGGGGACAGCAGCTTCCATTGCGCTTCGTTTGCAAATCCACCCCCCCTCTCTGCCTCTCTCTCTCTGAAAACGACGGAATATTTGCAGCTCGCCGGGATCCGTGTTTCTCGATCGCAGCGACGACCGACCCCGCCTCGCGATCGCCGCCTCCTCCTCGCCGCCCGCGCTCAATCGCCGCCGCGTAAATGCTCGGTTTCTCCCTCCCTCCCTCCCTCTCTCTCTCTCTATGTTCTTCTTCGTTCCTTCCGTACGCGGTTTTTGATCTTTGGTTTCCTCGCCGCCGTCCTCCGCCATTGGCCGGTACTCGTCGCGGCTCGGCGCCGCCGTCGCCACCGCTCTCGTTCGCGTCCCGCGTCGTCCGGCTTAATCCCGGTCCTTCGCTGCATTGACTTCGATTTTGATGTCCGCGGGGGAGGGGCGTTTTGGTTTTCTCTTTTCGTTGTTTACTCGCGGGAATGGTTAATGTGGCGTTGTGCTGATCGTCATTGCTGTGGTTTCTTTCGATCGTCGTCGAATTGGGAGGTCCGTGTGCGGTCTGTTGGCATTGGTAGTTTGAGATCTCGGAACGGCATTCTCGGAAATGCCGGGGTTCTTTCGTCAATCCGATAGATCGCAGCTTGTTCCGCGAGAAGTTGCGCGCGCCAGCCGTTTGATCGGTTTGCGCTGCTGTTGGTATTGCAGGAGCTGTTTCGGACGGAGGAGAATAGCGAAATTGAGGAGCCGGTGGATGTTTGAGACGTTGGACGAGGAACGAGACAATGTCCACTAGGAGTGACCATCAGACTGTGCCGCTCTCAGTGCTGCTCAAGCGTGAATTGGCAAACGAAAAGATCGATAGGCCGGAGATTGTACACGGACAAGCTAGCCAGAGCAAGAAAGGGGAGGACTACACGCTACTCAAGACCGAGTGCCAAAGAATTGTTGGAGACGGGGTCACTACTTATTCTGTTTTCGCCGTATGTGTTTCTTTATCCTCCGATGTGCATTTGTGACGGTGCATCATTCTGATGCTTGCGTTTGCATATTGATTCTTTCATTTAGCCTGTGCGGGTGATCTAGGGTACTATATTGTTTCTTCTCTTTTTATAGGTAAAAATCTGCTGACTTAGTCATTATTCTTTTAAAATGTGCATGAATCTGATAATAGAAGCAGTAATAAGTAGGAAGATAAGCAATTAGGACCAAAGGGGTGTCTATTGGAAGATGAAACTTTGTCCTGGCCCACAGTCCTGCTTGAAGGCCAACTGAATTTGGTATAAGCCCTATTCAGGTGTTGTCGAAATTTCTGTTTTAGCTTGCTTCATATGTGAGTTCGTTGCTAGGTAACCACTATGAATGATAACTGAACTGAACTTCCAGAGGGGAATCCAATTTCTGTGATGTTCTACTCCATGATTGCTTCACTTTTTCCACACACTCTTTTTTTTCTTAGGCAGATAAGACCTGAAAGCCGCAGAACTACTTTTTCTTTTAAAACTTTTTGTCTTGGCTGATATCTTTTTATTTCGTATTCTTTTGTTTTGGAAATGGTATTCAGGTTCCATATAGATTCCTGGATTCTTCTTTTATTTGTTGAAACCTGTGAATAACCAATGTTCAACAGCTGCTCTAGATGAACAACCATCAAGTTGCTGATTATATCCTTCCGGCTTCTCATTTTGCAGCTATTTGATGGACATAATGGGTCTGCAGCTGCTGTCTATTCAAAGGAAAATCTCCTCAATAATGTTTTAGCAGCGATGCCATCAGATCTTAACAGAGATGAGTGGGTAACTGCACTGCCGAGAGCCCTTGTGGCAGGTTTTGTCAAGACAGATAAAGACTTCCAAGAGAAAGGTAGGACTTTCTTCCAATAGTAAATCTAAGTGTTCAACAGTTTGCAGGGTTAAGGCCCGATTTGCAATTATAGTCTAATTAATCCGTCACAAAGTTTCATCTCATGGTTAGTAGGTATTCTAGGGTTTTGCTGAGGTGATATATTCACGATGCAGATATGATCATGTTATCACTGTTTGGACATGCACAGTGCTGTTTTATATTTGTTTTTTGTTTGAGAGATACAATGAGATAGGTTTTTTACTTTTTGTCCTTATATTGCAGCACAAACTTCAGGAACTACTGTCACCTTTTTAATAATTGAAGGGTGGGTTATAACCGTTGCCTCTGTTGGTGATTCCCGTTGTATACTTGAATCTGCTGAAGGAACTATCTACCATTTGTCAGAAGACCATCGGCTCGAGTGCAACGAAGAGGAGTATGTGTAAATGGAACTTCAAATTTTTAACTGTCATTCATGCTGCTGGAATAACTTATCTATCCTTGCTTGACCCCTGCCTTTTTTTTTCTTATATCTAATTTCAATGTTGATGGTATCTTAGGAGGATTCGCATTACTGCAAGTGGAGGTGAAGTGGGTCGGCTTAACACTGGAGGTGGTGCCGAGGTAAGGTCCTTTCAGTCTTTGTCATTCTTTATCGTGATTGTGCAATTACGAGAAGCAGTAAACTAAATGCAAGTGTGTCTTTGTGTATGTCTTACTAATATGAAGGTATCCCACTGATTGAAACTGCAACTATGAAACGGCAAAATTGGCGTGAATAGAGATTTTCATTTTTTAGATTAAAATTTTCATATAAGGGTTGCATACAACATTGTGACATTGAAAAATTATGCAGATCTGGGTTTTCCTTACGGAATACTAGCATGCATCACTTTCGAGGACTCTCTGTTGTCAATTTGACTAACCTCTTGTACTTCTTCTGTAGATTGGTCCTTTGAGATGTTGGCCTGGTGGATTGTGTCTTTCCCGATCCATAGGAGATATGGATGTGGGCGAGTACATTGTTCCTGTTCCTTATGTAAAGCAAGTGAAGGTTCGTTCGTTCATTCGTTCGCTTTTTTTTTTTCCAAAAAAATTCTTTTTTTTACCTTTTTAGTTTAAGATGTTCTACTACTCTGGCTGTGTGCTCAAATTCTAGCTATTATATAGAATTCTGAGGATTTTCTGCATAAGAATTCTTCGTTTGGTGCTGGTATTGTTGATACTGCTAAATTTCCTTTCTTATATGAATAGTAACATGTTTTCAATGCATATGTGGTTGGCTTGACTCCACATTGTTGGATCATCAGACATATCTGCTGGGAAGGTGGGTGACTCATTCATAGAAGACTTGAGTTGAAGGAATGCTTTCTTGGAGGATTTAACTTAGCCATGTGAAAGAGATCTAACTCGTGTTTCATCTATATAAAGCAAACATTCATTCTATAATTTTTTTGAGTCCGATTAAAAAACAAAAGATGAGCTGAGACCAAAAGTAAAAGATTTGTGAAACCACTACTTAAGGCCCCAACAAACCCTACTATTGATGACATTTAACTATTAGGCTGTCTATGAATATAATGTCCTCTGTGGATTGGTTGGCTTTGCCACCATTTCATCATGCTTATAATCAATGGGTTTGAGAACACTTTCATCTCTTTGGTTTTTCTTTTGGCCCAAAAGACAATATTACCTCATTTTTAGGAAAGGTTTTTCACTGAGTTGTTCTAAGGAAAGGTATTTGGTGGCCTATTAGTCATGATGCCATCATTATTGCCCATTGGCATCACCTTTTCTTCTTTATAATTCTCTTGATTTCTTGTTTCTTGAGGTGTTCATTTTCAAGCTGTCCTCTTTCCCCTTTACTTCCAGTAAACTGTACTATAAAGCATGCTTAGCCTTCTAATTGACCATTATAAAGTTTGTGCCATGCATTTTCTGTGATGGTTTTTCATTTTCCTACTGTTTAAATGATGTTTGCAGCTTTCTACTGCCGGAGGTAGGATAATCATTTCCAGCGACGGTGTTTGGGATGCTTTAAGTGCAGAGCAAGCACTTGATTGTTGTCGTGGGATGCTGCCAGATGCTGCCGCTGCACAGATTGTCAAAGTATGATTGCAGTCCAACTTACACCAAAAGATTTCTTTATTTATTCTTGTTAGGATTGATAAGTGCTATGTGCCTATTGAACAATGCTAAGTGCTATGGGCCTATTAAAATGATGTTTATCAGCTGATTCTTCCAGTTTCTACTGAACCCACATTTGCAAGGAAAACGTAACTTTTAGTTATCCATACTGCCGAATGATAGTCAGAGGTCAGAATCTGCAACAAGTTTACACACTGCATGCAAAACCTTTGCGTTGATGTAACTTAAACATCAGAAGATCCGGTGTAACTAACATATAGTGTCTGAAACTGGTTCACAGTAATGTACTTCTGGTTTAGTGGCAGCATGGTCTGGATAAATGATTACAAGTAAGTGTGAATGCAGTCGATACATACTGCAATATGTACTCACAAGAGTTCCTTGTTGTACCCTCTTCGTGATCATAAACAAATTCTATTTTCTATTATGGAAGCTAATGTCAGATGCACAAGATACTCTTGTTTTATCTGATTCTTGTGATTGTTTTTATCCCAGGCCAGTGACTATTTTGCTCAAGTAAAACTATTGTACAATATATATTACCTTTTCTTTTTTGTTTTGATTCCTCAATGGGCTCTCTACTTTTTATCAAATTTTAGGAATTAGGGTCAATTGCAAATACTACCTTGACATCTGGTGTTAATTACAGCGTTGCCACAACTTTTTTAATTTTTCCATGGTAAATGTTATGTGACAAGGCTTATATGTTTGAAACGGGAAGCCTTCAGATGCTCCAGTGAGGAGATGTGGCTATGAGATGAAGACTCCAATTAAATGGGAAGAGGGAAGACATAGGAAGGAGATTATAAGAAAAGATGTGGACCACTTAGATCTTATGGAAGTCTTGACACAAAGTGCAATGGCATTGGAAGAATTCATATGGCTAACCCTACTTAATAGGATAACATTTAATTTGTTTGTGGTAAATATTGTGTGGTGAAATTGTATCTGGTATGTGACGTAGCCTGATGTACTTTATATTAGATGTAAACTCACGTCCTCTTTTATTACAGGAAGCTTTACATGAAAAAGGACTTCGAGATGATACAACATGCATTGTTATCGATATATTACCGCAAGATAAACCAATGGCTCCTTTGCCACCACCAAAGAAGCCAGGAAAAGGAGTATTCAAGTCAATGTTTCGTAAAAAGTCATCTGAATCATCTTCTCAGATTGATCAAGAATATATTGAGCCAGATGTAGTGGAGGAGTTATATGAGGACGGATCCGCAATGCTCTCCGAAAGGTCTACATCTTAACCTCCACTTTCGGTCACAACAATAGATCTTTTTTGACAGTAATTTGGTGGACCTCTCTTGTCTGCCTAACTGTGATTGCATGACGTATCAATGTATCTTTGACTGAGAAATGCTTGTAAAATGCAGGCTAGATACAAAATACCCCCTATGCAACATGTTTAGGCTGTTCATGTGTGCTGTATGTCAAGTAGAGCTAAAGCCGGGAGAGGGTATATCCATACATGCCGGTTCATCAAATCCAGGAAAACTGAGACCATGGGATGGACCTTTTCTTTGCTTGAGTTGCCAAGAGAAAAAAGAAGCCATGGAAGGGAGAAGACCATTTGGAGGTACTGTCTCCTTTGCCCTTATAGCACCAATTTTACTTTTCTGAGAAATTGCTTGATAGCATTAATTAATCCCTTTTCATCACGTTTTGTTTGAACTTGCTTTCAGATGGGTCATCCAGACATAGTAGCGGGAGTGATTAGTGAGCCCCTTTGACTATGTGAGTGACTGACAGATGTCCAAAAGTATATGCTAAATGGGAGACAGGCTAACTTTCTTCAGTATCATTTTGAGCGGTCGCCTGGTGCATTTTGAATATTACTTTTGAGCTCATTGGGAGCTCAATGTAAGGTTCCAAGGACCAAATCAGAAGATTCAAGAGCGTTGATAGTTTCTTGAATATCCAGTTTCTGACTTCAAAGCTGAGAGATGAATGATACCAGCCTCTTTGCAGGGTATGTGGACGGCTGTCATAAGTTTGGCTGTCCTAATGATATGCCAGAGGTAATTAACTTTTTGATTTTGAATTCATTCCGCTGTACACCGTTACTTCCAATTGTAGAGCTAACATTCAAGTTTACCCAATTTCCACTGTAATATCAACGTAAAGGGTGCTTGATGAGGGTTCATACGCCCAATCGGCTTCCTGAATGATTGTTGCTTTGTTCTTCCTTTTTGAAAAGTAGGGAAGTCAGTTTGTGGAATAGATATGGGGAATTGATGATTCCCAGCAAGAGGCGCATCTGTATGTACTTTCTTGGGTAGTGACATTTTTTCATTGAATAGAAATCAGGCTGTTGAAGCTCTCTCGTCCATTCTACTAATACTGCTTCCGTTGCTTGGTCAGTTAGTCTATAGCTTGAGGTTATGGGCATCTAAATTCATGAAATTTGTTTATGCGTTGTTAAATCAAATCTGATGAACTTGATTCCATCAAAGCACTTTCATCATCTGTTATTTTCCCCCTTTTACTGTCCTATTTTGATGTAATATAGTTCAGAGCATTTATCGAACACTACTAGTAATGCTGTATGTCGTGTAGCATACGTATCATCTGCGTGTCTGATAACGTAGAGTGAGTGACATTTCCACTGACAATAATCAGGAAGGCTCAATATCGCGTAACATTTACATATGCTATTCGCTAGTTCGTACTAGGATTTATTGGCAATATATACACTTCAAAAGATTGATCATGGCGGGAAAATCTTTTTTTCCCTTTCTGATGTGAAACGGGATTAATAAACCCCTGAAGTAGCTCGCGAAACATCGACAATCAAATGACTAAATCTGCAGTCTTGGCAGCAGGCTTTCTTTTGACTGCCACAACCATGCTATGATATATCTTGAAATCATTAATACTGTTTTGTTGCTTCTGATTGAGGGATTTATCTCCTAAAAAGATGTGAAGTATCTATCACCCACGACTAACTATAATCTATCAGATCACCCTCCCTTGTATGTTACGTAGGCTTTCTTTTTGCGTTCCCTCCTGCAAATGGCGTTTCGAAAGAAGATCACCACCTAAAAATGTTTGATATGATGTGTTTGGGGGAAATCCTGTTATGGTTGCTTTAGCCTCTGTTCCCATTAGGTTTCAAAGCTAGAATGACTTGAATGGCTCACTGAAGTTGGAAAAAGGATAAACAAGTTTACCATCTTTCCACGGCACTATGCCTCCATGATTGAGTAACGTTGACCCTATCAGACTTAGGGAACAAAAGTTTCCTCTGTGCTTTCGATGCGGTGCCATTATACACGTGCACGGCAGGGTCCACCATCTGACCTAACACCAAGATTTCCCCGTCTCTTGTGCACTTCAAAGTCCAAGCAAATCCAAATGTTTCTTGTTTTTTTCTCACAGGAGTCGACTGCGACCCGGATCTGTTCCATACCCTTCACGGCATACTCTGTTTCTCCCTTCCTGTTGATGTGTAGACTTTCTGGGTATGAACGCGGCTGCCACAGCTTATGTTGCCCTTTTGTAAGCAGGTCGTCACGATTCGGGACCGGCCCTCCTCTCCTAGGATAAGGATGGAACCTTTTTGACGAATCGCGGATGATTTTTGCCTAAGTGGGAGGATTTCAGCTCAGTAAAAAGGTCCATTTTGAGTTTTAGAAAAAAATTCCTTTCCTGTAGACCATGGACCCTCTCGCATTATGGCTCTCGTTGACAAACACGGGGCTCGCACAGTGCGCGAAAACGGCCTTTTCTTATCGGCATGATTGCGATGCTCATATGGGAAATTCACAGAAGCAGCAACAGGGAGGGGTGCGTCTCTGTTCTTCGCTTGCGTTTTTTTTTTCAAAGATTCCTCTCGAAACGTGTGCTGCTGCACCTGCACCACGTCCCTGTCCTTGTGGCCGTGACATTCTCGCAAATTGGCTCGTGCGAAAAGACACATACCCGACGATGCACTACCCGGGTCACCTTTTCAAGTCAATTTTGGATCTTTTGCCGATCTCAGTTTCCGAAAATCAGTACCAATCCAGCTTTGCGGTTTCAGGACCCACCTTCATCTAAATCGTGCAACTTTGAACAACGTCCTTCCAATCTTAAAGTGCCTGCTACTGACATACCTTCCACCATAAGAATGGTACGATAATAAAGCTCGTTACGTGTTGCGTTCTTGCTCTTTTTTGTATTAAAGTAATTCGTTCTATGATTGTGTTCAAAAGGGTTTCTTTCTCTCTTAGTTGCTTGGCTAGAGGACGAGTCACTTATTTAGTTCCGTCTTATGCTCTTCTCCTTCCTAATATATCCATAGAGACCCCCCCGCAAGAATCTCTAGTAGAGTGTGTTGAAGTTATGGAAACCTATGAACAGCGATACCTGAAAGCAAGAAAAGGGAGACCACTATCACAACAACACTCGTCAACCTCCGCTGCTATGTTCTCGTCGTTGTCATCGCCTTCCTCGCCGTCATCATCTCCTGAGTTCTCGTTTGCGGTCTCTCGAAACCCTTCCTCGACCATGGTCCCCAGTGAAGCCTCGGCGGCAGTCGACTTATCGCCAGCAGATGACATTTTCTTCCACGGCCACTTGCTTCCTCTTCATCTCCTCTCTCCACTTACCTCGCCGCCATGTCCCGCGAGCCCTTTCCGCCATTCGTTTTACCCCCTTACGGAGCTGGATGATCGGAGCATCATCGGAGGTAGTAATGCTTCCAGCGGCAGCAGCGAGAGCACGGTCAACGGAGAGAAAACTCAGTGGACCAAGGTTAAAGGCGTGATGCAGAGGAGGAAGAAATTCTTTCCCTTCTTTTTATTCGAATCGTCGAGGTCGACAAAAGAACATAAATCTGGAGAAGATAGAGATAGCAAGGAGAAGATAAAGAGATGGTTGAAGCTTGATCATCTCAGAAAGGCTTGGAAGAGGTATTCCAGGATGACTGATTCGCCATTCTTGGGAGAAAGCAAAGAAGATATTGGGTTCGATCTGGAGCCCAAGACGTTTTCAGGGAGCTCAAGCTTTACAAATAAGCAAGCAAGTTTCTCCGTCCCGGTATCGATGATGGGCTCCCCAGAAAATTACGGTCTTCGCCTGGTTGCGAAGACGGAAACTGATCGTAGCACCATGGAAGAGTTGCAGGCGGCGATTCAAGCTGCAATTGCTCATTGCAAAAGTTCCATGGCCCTGGAAGAAAAGCACAATACCTGATACAGCGCTTGGAGATGTCGAAAGTCGCGGTGTAAAGCTCCACTAATTCCGTCTCCTCGGTCTTGTTAGAAGCAGGCCATGCATGTTCAAATTCAGAGATTCGCAAGGGATTACTTCCCCCTCGTGTTTTGGTTTTAAACAGGTCATGTCTATATTTGTGAATCTTGAGGTGACAAGTTAGGTCAGCATATTAGATCTGTTAATGCCTTGGCGTTGTGGATTCCTATGTTGTACTAGTTTTAATCCATTTTCATACGATGTAAATCAACCGAGTTTGAGATTCAAGATTCCTGTTAGGAGTTTGGTTATTATGGGCGTTCAATACAGTGTTAAATATTTCCATTGGATTTAGAATTCCATGAAAACAAAGTACCTTAATATAGGTATCGTACCTTAATATAGGTATCATACAATAGAATTTAGATTTGAAGCTCTTTGCCAATGTACCTCTATAAGACATGTACTCCGTTTGTCTGTTCAAAAATGGAAAATCAACCATTTGAAAAAGATTTTCCTAAATATGATTGTTTATATAAGCATATATTTAGGCAAAAGTTGGAGGTGAAGTGACCACGTTCAAAACCCAAGCAAGCATCGACGTATCCTCTTATGACATACTTGATGTGAGAATGAGATCATAGTGCTCCTTCTTTCAGAAGACCTTGATTGTATTCCTCCAATTTGAAACAATTTTAATGCAGTCAATGTAAGGAATTCTCCTTAGGGACTAGATTGAAAAGATTTAAGAAAGTTGGGACAAGTGTAGAATTTCTTTTTTCTTATGAAGGACAAATTGAGAAAAAAACGACTTCAAGGACTAACCAGGAAATTCTGACGGAATATTCCTAGTTTTAACACCCCTCAATAGTCAAGAGCTAGATCTATCGCAAGGGGAGAAGCTTGAGAGTTCTTACCCTTAAATCAATTATGCTAAAAACAATTATGCAAGTATTAACAGAATCATGAACTTTCATTTTATGTTTCATTGTTACAAGTTTAAGAATTTCATGACTTTTATTTACTTGTCCATGTTAAGTTATTTTAAATTATTTGTATAATGCTTTAATGATAAATGCTTTCCTTTTACTTTAATTTGAATTTAGTAAATTAGTTTATTATTACGAGTAATACTTTGTAATAATTTATAGTTGAGTATGTTACTTACATCTAGAAATCATATCGAACAAAGCCATCTATCATATTGTCCTGTCCCATGCCTTACTAAATTTCCAATGGGTAGTTTTCCGCATACAAACTTTGCTATGTTTTGTATGGGATGTCCGCAAGTAGATCTAGTTATAAGTTTGGTGGCTTGCAAGCCCATTCTAGCCCAAGCCCAATTTGATCCTTGAGGACTTTAACACCTTTTGGATGGGCCTGGGTAAATGCATTTAGTGAGAAACTCGATTAACCCTAATTGGGCCCAAGCCATGCTTGATCCCCACTAAAGATTCGTATGTAAAACTTTAAGATGGGCGAGCTTGGAAAACCTTTAGGCTACGTTTGGTCGTCCGGATTTCTAAACGAGATATGATTCGATAGGATATGATAATAAATTCATAGATTTATTCATATTCCATCAACTATTTGGTGAACTATAGATTTAAAGTCGAATATCCCCATATCCTATCCAATCTATTGTTTGGTGAACTACGGATTTTGTAACACCCCTAGATCTCATATACATTGATTTCATTTGACTTGCTTGTAATTCAAGAGTTGTAAAATAAATTTCAGTTAAGCTAAATCATAAGAAATTGAGCTACTCAGCTTTATTTATCATAAAACTCTATTTCTTTACACGTGAGGAGATGAGATTAAGAGGGGGATTTCTATAAAAAAAAAAAAACTATGAACCCAAACACTAAACATCCCCATATCCTATCCAATCTATCTAAACATGATATGATTCGATAGGATATAATAATAATTTCATAGATTTCTTCATATTCCATCAACTATTTGGTAAACTATAGATTTAAAGTCGAATATCCTTATATACTATCCAATTTATTGTTTGGTGAACTACGATTTTGTAACACCCCTGGATCTCATATACATTGATTTCACTTGATTTGCTTGTATTTCAAGAGTTGTAAAATAAATTTCAGTCAAGTTAAATCATAAGAAACTAAACTACTCAGCTCTATTTATCATAAAACTTGGTTTCTTTACACGTGAGGAGATGAGATTAAGAGGAGGATTTCTATAAAAAAAACACTATGAACCACAAACACGAAACATCCCGCCTCTCGTTGAGAATGTACATGTCGTCAGACAATCAAAAATAAAAGTTCTCCCACACGTCTAGCACTCCTTTGCCACCTCCTACTTTAAAGAAATAACATAATAAGCAAGTGTGAATTTTTAAAAAAAAAAAAAAACTCAGCAAGTGGGCGGTTAGTCCTAACTTGGATTTGGCCAAAAACAAGACAAATAGGTAAATAGAATCATCAATTTGCTGAATCCATAGAAATCTAGCTGCAACAATCATCCAAGGGGAGACAACACTCCACCTTGAACCCTCTCGCACCCAACCTGACATCACGAGGTCTCATGAGAAGCTATTCAGCTCTTCTCAGACATTTGGAGAGAATATTGCTACTCTTCATCACCCCTCTCCAAGCATCCCGACACCCGGGGTCTCACATTGGCTCTTAGCCAACTTCACATATTCACAATTCCCTTGTTGCAGCACCAACAACCTCAGTATGTGAACAACCACAACTAGGTCTAAACACACATCATTAAAATATTTCAAGGTATATAGGAACTCTCATTAAAGACAACACAGCAACTGCTGCACATTCTCGAATCAAAGTAATCTATAGACTGAAATGAGCAGTTTCAATCACAAACACAAAAAATATACCTATCCTTATTGGAATATTATGAAATTTCAGTATGTTATAGGAGAGACATAGATTAACATTTTTGTGAGAAACCTAAGCCTAAATCTCAATGTATTAAGATCAGTAATTTGTTGTCTTCTCCTCAAAATTCTACAGCAACTCTCAGATTTAGTACCTACAAAAGAAATATCGTTTCACCACCTTAACATTGACCATTTGCTCTCAAATTTTGATATGTCATTCCTAAGGATGTGTCCTACAACTTTAATTAAAAGCTTAAGGTCCAATTCTTTCTAAAAAATTACAGAAAATTCATGGAATCACCTAAGGTATTGTTGTTTCCTAAAGTACAGCTTACTAGTTCAAGGTAAATGCTTTTACCAACACATTTTCTCATTAACCTTGCTATAACTAGATGTCGAACCTAATCCAATGGATGTTCTCTCAAGTAAACTTGTTTTTTTCCTTATCTACATCATCAGAATTTAAGATGACACATTTCCATCTCTAATTCTCTAAAACAGAGAGTATTACACCGTTTTTCTTTCATCTTAGCTCAACTAAATCGTGAGTTTCTCTACCAAACATTTTTGTAGTATCTCAGCACTCTTCTACAACATCCAAGGTAACTACAATGCGATAAAAACCACACTTTATCATGCATATGGGAAATAAAGAAGATAATAAAGAAGATAAGAGGGGCGAGCCGAGGTCACGACCCCCTTCAATGTCACGTTCTCGCTGACCCGCACAGCAAAACGACCCAAAATAGGTTGTGACTTCCTTTCCCCTCAATCAACCGGATGGCCCACCCAGCAAATCCACGACCTCACGCCACCGTGGCTTCATCAACCAAAGCAACCACATCCCAGCTCCGAACAGAGCTTTAATTCCCAAATTTTTGCATTCAACCCCCAAACTCTACCCTAATTTTCACATGCACTTCTAGGCACAACCATTACACAAACCCAAAATCTTAATCACCGCCCCACTTGCCTGGATTTTTCATTGGCGGAAGAGAGAGGAAGCATCGGGCGAGTCGGGTCTTTGCGATCGGCGGCGGGAGCTCCGAATGGGACGGGCAGTGGCGACTCCGCTACTAAATGGAGGCACTGGGCTACGAGGGGTGGGGATTGGGTCGGTTTTGGTGGAACGAAACGAGAATGGGGGAGAAAAGGGGTGGGTGTTTCGGTAGAGAGAGAGAAAACGTAGGTGAGGGAAAAGGAAAATGGGTTCCTTTGACCGAACAGCCCCCAAAAGGAAAGAGAGAGTGAAAAAGAAAAAAAGAAAAGCCTTTCTCAACTACAACTGCATGCTATGTGGGGGAGAAATAAAATTTTTTCTCTCTCTATAATTCTCTTTTCCCCACACATGAAGTGACTCATCAATGGAATTTAATTTAATTTAACAATTATTTTTTTGAAATATTCTCAAATATGTTCAATCTAACTAACGAAATTTTTGGGTATCATAGATCTAAAGTCGAATATTCTCATATCTTATCCAATCTATCGGTTAATGAACTATGGATTTAAATTTGGATATTTTAAAAACAATAACATTAGGCAAGTATAAATTTGTAGGTTTAATATTCATAAAATCATCCAAAACAATATATCTTTTTCAAATTAACAGATTCTTATCGAATTTTATGATCACGCATTATAATAGTCTTTTTCGTCCCTTTGAAATAATCTTTTGGTTATCCCCTTCAACATCAAACGTTTTTAGAATAATCTCAATTTCAATATATTCACTTTGAAACATGAATTCTTTTTTCTCCCTTACAAGTTTTTCATTTGTTTCCATTTTGTTACGGGTTCAATACCAAGTCAAACAAATGCCCAACTATAACAAAGCATAAAGTCCAAAGTTCATTCATTTTTTTCTTTTTCCAACTATTACGAGGATGCAATGATAATTAATCATGTTAACGAATGATCTTTGAACAATTTGCATTTTTAAAGTACATTACATTTGCGTGCATGGATTCCTTTGTCCATCCCCAAACATCATCCTTGTTTAGGTATGACATCACCCATTTTGTATGTGCCTCATTGCTATCTTATTCCAAAATCATCAAATTAAATAATTAAGCTTATTTATGAATTTCCAATTGGAATATCAATAATTAAGATTTATTAAGACGGCATTATAGATATCAATCGAGTAGAGGTCCTATGCCCCTGATTTGATAATCATAATATTGGAAAAGTACTGCGATTGTCTCTACCTTTTTATGGTATTATCGTGAGTTCTGCACTACATCTGTGATCCAATCAATATTTGGCTTGAACGATAAACATTGCTCATTTTGCACGGATCCGTTGTCTCGGATGCCTCGGGATTCGTGTCCCATCTTCGCACGTTCTTTTCTTCACACAAAACCTTTCGGTCAACCTAACAAAAACCTACACGAACGAAAAGCGAGAATCGTTTGCCGCTCCATTTTCAAATTTCGAAACTCCCGCTCTCCTCACATTCCCCCTGTCCCTCTCTCTCTCTCTCTCTCTCTCTCGATCTCTCGACAAGCACTCGCGCTCGCACCAAGCTCATCCCTTTCTTCGTCCAATCGCCGCAAGAATCAGATACCCAAAATGGGTGGCGCTCAAAGCCGCGAAGATCTTGACCTCTCCGACTGCGAGTCCGAAGACGCCCGGAGCCGGCAAGAATCCGACCAGGATGAGGACGCCTACGAGGACGCGAGGGGGCAGTCCTCCGGGGAGCGCGCGAAATCCCCGGCTTCGCTGGACGACGTCGAGGCCCGGCTCAGGGCCCTCAAGCTCAGGTACTCGTCCCCGTCCTCGGAGAGGAAGACCCATCTCCAGAACGCCGTGAAGCTCTACCTCCACATCGGCGGCAACACCCCGAAGGCCAAATGGGTAGTCTCCGAAAAGCTCACTTGTTACAGGTTCGTGAAAACTAGCCGGGAGGGGGAGAGCGACGGTGAGGAGGAGGAGGAGGAGGAAGAGGGAGAGGGGGGAGAGGGTTGGTGGGTTTTGAAGATTGGTTCTAAGGTCAGAGCAAGAGTCGGCCCCGGATTGCATTTGAGGTATTGCGGAGAGCAGCGGCGGGTCGATTTTGACGCGGGGGGTGTTTGGGCGGTGAAGTTCCTTAGCAATGAGGATTATAGGACTTTCGTGGGTAGGTGTGAGGATTGTCTGTTTGAGAATACTTATGGTTATGAGGCGACCGAACAGAACAGGATCAAGGTGTACGGGAAGGATTTCATGGGCTGGGCTAATCCTGAAGCTGCGGATGATTCGATGTGGGAAGATGCGGAGGATAGTCTGAGCCCGGGGTCGGTGACTCCGCTTCGGCCAAGTCAGGATCTGCGGGAGGAATTCGAGGAGGCTGCAAATGGGGGGATACAGAGCTTGGCATTAGGGGCTCTAGACAATAGCTTTCTGGTGGGCGATTCGGGTATTCAGGTGGTTAAGAATTTCAGCCACGGAATCCATGGAAAAGGTGTATTTGTCAATTTCGATAGTGGTAGTAGTCATAGGAATGGATTAAGTACGACCTATTCCACGCCAAAGAAAGCTCTTCTAATGAAGGCTGAGACTAATATGCTTTTGATGAGTCCAATTAATGAAGGGAAGCCCCACGGTAGGGGCATACATCAGCTCGATATCGAGACTGGGAAGATTGTTTCAGAGTGGAAGTTTGAGAAGGATGGTGCTGATATTGGCATGAGGGATATTGTAAATGATAGTAAGGGAGCTCAGTTAGATCCCACAGGGTCAACATTCTTGGGTCTTGATGATAACAGGCTTTGTAGGTGGGACATGCGAGATCGGAAAGGTTTGGTTCAGAATCTTGCTGATGCAAATACTCCTGTTTTGAACTGGACACAAGGGCATCAGTTTTCCAGAGGAACAAACTTTCAATGCTTTGCCACTACTGGTGATGGTTCCATTGCCGTTGGCTCTCTTGATGGGAAGATCAGGTTGTACTCAACCAATTCAATGAGACAGGCAAAGACTGCTTTCCCTGGCCTTGGCTCGCCTATTACTCACGTGGATGTGACTTTTGATGGAAAGTGGATTTTGGGCACAACTGATACCTATCTGATTCTTATATGCACCCTCTTCACTGACAAGGATGGAAAAACAAAGACTGGCTTTAATGGTCGAATGGGAAATAGAATCTCTGCTCCACGACTGTTGAAGTTGACTCCTTTGGATTCTCATTTAGCTGGAGTTGATAATAAGTTCCGTGGCGGTCAGTTTTCATGGGTACGTTGCCACCAATTAATTTGCATATAAGCTGCTAATCTGTCATGTTGGCGTCCTATACATTCTATTTATGCGTTACATCTTACAAAAAAGAAAAAAAAACAGTTAAGTTGTTGCAATCTTTGATTGATGATTTGTGGATCAATGTTGTGCCAGTTCCTAGGACTCATATTATGCTGTTTAGTGCTTCAATGGTTATCATATATGCGTCTATTTTTTGAGTGTTTAAATTTTGATGATGGTACATGTGGACATGTTAGATGCTTACAGTCGTGTAATTTGGGTTGGACTTTCGATGTTTGAGTTCATACTGTTTTATGCTCAGGTTCTTACTCAGTGGTATCATGATTGTCCTATTTTAGCCACATTTTGAAAATCTAGCTGTCTGTCTGTTATAATCAGGTCTGGTGAATGCAGATGGGTCTACTTGAATTTTCTAGCTTATGCATCTTCATGAGATGGGTTAATTAAGACAGTTTCATTGAACCCTGTGGTTGTTTGTTTAGAAATTCTGTTAGTGCTTAACTGGAAGAATTGGAGGTTTAGTATTGACGGGAGATATGACCGCTCAAGTAAATTCTCACATCTGGCACATCTTAAAGTCTTCTAAAATTGAAGATCTCATATTCATCTCCTGAAGTACAGGCATTATGCTTTGAGATTTTCTCCTGTTAAAGATTTTCTAGAAGATTTGATGCTAGATTTATATTGGTCATGGATATTCTGTGAATGGATATGTTATATTGAAGGTTTGCCATTAGAATGCCGTGAAATGACAATGATGATCTCTATGAAGGAATCAGTACCTCGGGCTTCCCGTTTCACTTGTAAAATATTGACTCAAATTTGGTTTGGCTGCAGCCACCAAATCCTTAGTTTCTTTCATTGCTTCCTACGGTATAAGTGTTTATAATGGAAGGCCACATTAAGAATCCTTTAAGTCGATATTCTTCAAAATAACAAATTTTTTCCTGAATTTCATGGTTCAACCAAAAAGCATCTCTGCTTCTGCTCATCCATCAGATAAATGATAAAGCGTGATCCCATTGCCAAGTTTTAAACTGATGTTTCCGAGTTGGATATGTTAGTTGATATGTTAGTTTTCATTCTCTTAAAACCTTTCAGGCTGTTACTTGTACATTATCAAGTCACACAGAATGCACAATCTTGTTTTTCTTAGAAATGTTTTGGATACTACAAAGCTCTGCATTTTCTCCAATTCTTTTTTTTTTCTTGAAATACATGGTGTTAGAAATCTGGTTCTTATTGTCAGCATCACACAGAAGAGATAGCTATCTCAGTGAGTGATTCGCTAATTGGTAATGCCTACAAAAGGACCGATTGCTCCAACCATAACTTTTTATATAAAAATGGCCAGGTCACGGAGAATGGGAAGCAGGAGCGTCATCTGGTTGCCACCGTGGGGAAATTTAGTGTGATATGGAACTTCCAACAGGTGAAAAATGGCTCTCACGAGTGCTATCGTAACCAAGAAGGCCTGAAGAGCTGCTATTGCTATAAAATAGTCCCTAAAGATGAGTCCATAGTGGACAGTCGTTTTATGCATGACAAGTTTGCAGTCACAGACTCTCCCGAGGCTCCCCTGGTCATTGCAACTCCACTAAAAGTCAGCTCATTTAGCATATCCAGTTGTCACTGACATGGCAAGGCATTGACTCTTGCCTATTCTCTTTAATTTCTTTTCATCTTTTTGTCTCTAGGTTTTAGAATCTAGCACGTTATGTGGTTCAGTATGTGATTTGCTGAAAGTTCTTTTACATCAATGTGTTGTACGCCATATACTCTACCTGTCTGTTTGACTGCAACAATATATCATTGTGGAAGTCATGGCAGTACTGCACTTCGTTAAGTGTTAGTGGTGGGATGAAAGATGATGAGGGACTGCTATCTCCTTAGCACAAGTTCTCTTAATGTTACTTGTGGCTGCCTCTTTTAGTTGTTTTATCATCTTTCTGTCCTCTTCTCGAAGGTTTCTGGACAATAATGAGTTGTGCTAGCAATTACCTTGCAGTAAGAAATTGATGAACAACCCTGTTTGGCATTGTTTTATCTTTGGCATTCCCAGAGGTTTGTGTATTTGCAAGAGATCTACTTGATGAAAGTCCTCTCTAAACAGAAACAAACGGAACCCTACCCATCATATGAGTAATCCCTACATGAATCTAGATGATGAATCAATTTAAGTTTGTCTCCAGTGAGAAGATCCAGAAAGTCTAAGTTCCAAAGTGCCAAAGCCATTGCCAGATTCATTCTAGTAATGCAAGCCAATTTTTTTTTTTTTTTATTTTATGCCCTGTTGAGGCAAGCAATGTGAACGAGATATGACCAATTTGATTCGACAGGCTAATACTCCTGAGAAACTGATTCCAGCAATTCACAACTCCAAGTGGTGCCGAATCACAATATAGACAGGACTAAAGCTGTTGTATGTAACACTTTTGCCAACCAGATATCAGATATAATCTGATTGCTTATTACAACACAACCACCTGTTGCAATTAAGTCCTGTGGAGGCCAAGGTATATCTATTAACTGTATAGTATGTAGTTGACATCTACATTCAATAAGTCTCCCAAGTAAAGTTGCCAGCGTGAACTGAAAGTCACAAAAAGAAAAAAATGTACCAGGTTATTATGATGACTTAGATGAGTGTGCCTTTCTTCTGCCCAAAAACAATAGTAATCGTGGAAAGAGCGATCTCTTCTTTTTCTTGACAGCCTTTACTTCGGGGGAGGATTCAGGTTCTGTGCTACTCCCGTGCACATAAGGCGATGGACTTGACATATAGTTGGCGTGAACAGCTGGTTTGGGTATCCTTATAAAGTTACTGGACTCCCTCATCTCTTCGAAACCGTTCATTGTGGTCGATAGTCCTTGATTTGGTTCACTTCCCTTGCGTCGATTTTCATGTTCAGCCCTCCACTTCCTCAGTTCCTGTTCTATGCTCAACTTTCCTTCCTGGGCCTTCTCGGCCTTGTCCATGGCATCTCGTAATACTTCCTTCCTCTTAGTCTTCTCGTCGTTGACTTCTTCCAACATCTCCAAGCTTTGCATTTCCGACTCCTTGGCCACCTCAATTTGTGAAATAGCAGCTGCCACTCTCATGTTCGCTAGCTCCTCTGCATCGTGCGCCCGTCTGCTGAGTTCGTAATACTCCTCGACAGAAACTGTTATTCTCGGGGATTCATCCACACCATCACTGCTCTGAGCGAATTTGCTCTCTTGCAATGCTTTAATGGCAGATATTGCCAATTTCTCTGAAGCTTTGGCAGCCTCAATCTCTTTTAGAACAGCCTGTAATCGGCTTTCTGTCGTTGCTGCCCCAGCTTTTGCTAGCTCTGCATCTTCCTTGGCCTTGTTCATCTCTTCATGAGCCATCTGAGCGAGCCCCTTGGCCTGATCAGCCTCTTGTGCTGCTTTCTGTAATTGTTTGGGAAGCTCCACCATCTTCTCTCGGGCTTCCTCCTCTTTTTCCTTGAGTTTAGATATTTCCGACCTGGTTCGGTCGACCTCTGCCTTGAGGGATGCAACAGCCACTGCTGCCATTTCTTCTCTCTGTCTAATGTTCGCAAGATCTGATTTTTCGCTTTCCATCTCTGATTCCAGTGCTGCAGCAGCAAGCTTCAAAAAGTTCACTTCTGCAGTAGCTTTCTCCATGTTTAACTTCACCTCCTGAAGTTCTTTATCTGCAGAAGCAACCGTAGCTTGCCAATTGGCATGAGTTCTATTCTCCCCCTCCGCCAAATCTCCTTTTGCCTCTGCTTCCAATTCTCGCTTCAATTTTGACTCCATGTACACTGCCAGTTCAGCTTTCAAATCCAGGAGAAAGGCCGAAGCAACGTCTAGCTTTGACTTAAGACCTTCAGCTGTCTGAACTTGATGGCTCAGATTCTGGAGTTCCTGTTCTGCCTCTTTTAGTTCTCTCTCCCAACTAAGACAATCTTGTTCTTTGACCATTGCCGCTCCTATGCGCTGTTCCTCTGCCTCTAGATGGGCAGCTTGTGCGGACTCTAAGGACTCCTTTGCGGTAATTAGCTCAATAGTGAGAACCTCCACCATCTTCTCCACATCCTTCGACTCGAGAACTGCCTCTTCAGCTTTCTTTACTGCTATATCTCTCTCCTCTATTAAAGAATTATATTCCTTTGCAAGGGCTTCTAAGTCTTCCCTCACGGATTGTAGCTCTGAAACTGCAGCTGTGTGTCTAGCTTTAGCTACTTCCAGTTGTGCCTTGGCAGCATAGCTAGCATCCTCAGCAATCCCTTGTTCCATCTCTTCAACCCTGAGCAAGGCAAGCTCAGAGTCTTGCCTCGCCTGATACTCTTCTGTTTGTGCCCTCTCCAGGTTGAGCTTTAATTCTTCAACAAGTCTCTTACTGTTGTCTAGCTCCTTTAGGACACGCAGTTTTTCCTCCTCAGCTAGTTCTGACCGTTTCCTGTATATGGGCATCTCCTCCTGTGCCTTCTCGAGTTCTTCTTCGACAAACTGGCGTCTCTGCATCACAAGAATTAAATGATGACGATTATTGTGGCTGCAGATTTAAAACGATGCTCCAGTGAACACACTCTAATTATCTATGAGACTATTAGAGAACAGAAAATAGAAAAGAAAAAAAGACATGGCCCTCTTAAAGCCGACAGAAGCACAAATTGTATTTGCATTGAAACTAATTGTACAAATCTTCTCCTCTGAAAAGAATCTAGACTTGCGCAGAATACCACAGAGCATCTCTGTGCCATCATATGAGGAGCTAATTCATGTGGAAGTGTCGACATAGAAAGTTTCACCACAGATATCTCGCATGGCTAAGCAAATAACTGAAGGGAAGGAAGCAACTATATTAATGCAATGTAGCTTGAAGAAAAGTTTTCTCTGCGGTCATAGCATCTGCTCATACGAAAGATGAAAATGAGGAGCTCTACAATAATGCAAAAGTTTCAAATACCTCCACAGCTTTGATCTTGTGAGCTTTCCAATCGAGAATTCCTCCAAACTTGGAAACTGCTTCTTTCACCGATTCAAATGGAGCAGCCGTATCAATAAGGCCTCTGTCTTCTTCGACTTCCATAACATTTTCAGAAGTATTGACAAATTCTGACGTGTCACCAAAGGCACTTGTCACATCCTGAGTAGGAAAAGAGACATCATTGGAAGCTATTGAACGGCGTCCACCTTCAGAAACTTCCATTTCAAAAGTAGGGTTTATTCTCAAGTAATGGACTGGAATGGAGTCGAGTCTCATTAAGTTGCTGTTTGAAGATTTCTCTCCATTAGAGGGATCTGTTACTTCTTCAGTATTAGGATCCTCTGCAACTGCACAAGGATCATCATGCTTAGTTTTGTATATTGGATGAATTTCATCTCCTCCCTGTGAAGCGCCATCAAAACCAGTTGGTGCGCTGCCAATTCTAGCTTCTATGAAGGTGCCTTCCCGGTCAAGTTTTGAATCATCAGCTTTAACTGGAGAGGTTGAAGCAGAGCCACTTGCTGAATGTTGACTATGTCCTAAGGTATTGTCATTTGAACCATTGCAGACTGTAAGGTTCTCAACGTTTTCCAATGTCGGCATTTTAGGGTCAGATTCCACTTTCCTCTTCACATTTGGTTCCCCTTGTTCTTCAGTATCCAAAAGGTCATTCTTGGTGGATGGATAGGATTCGGCCTTAGGTGAAGGCATCTTGTTGGCGGCTTTCACATCTTCCATTCAAACAAAGGAGCCTTGTGGGAGAATGTGCCTATGATTACAAGGAACCAGCAGTTGAAATTGTCAGGTGAGAATCAAAATATGGTTAGGCAAGATTAAATAGGGCAGTTCTGGATTGTGTGCGATGATAATGATTAATCTCAGACTAATTCTGGAAAGTCCAAATGATTGGTCTCCCAGGGAAGTTGTATTACGGCCATTTGTCAGTTTATGCTCATCGATCAGCAGCGCAAATTCAACAGCCCAACATATCCTTTAACCTAGCCTGTCAAAACGATCAAAATCTTGAAAACAAATGACCAAATATTTTCCCTCCTTTTGAAGCCTATCCCTGCAAATGTTTGGCAAAATATAATGAGGGAGATACGAAATGGATCAAAATCTAAACTTCACGGGCATATGGAGAAAATTTCCATCAGAGTGTGGTGGCTGATAAGTTTCGGAAAGATGAACAATGGAGTTAAAACAATTGGAGGGACTTCATTCATCCAGAAGAACCACATCAAGCTCCATCATGATAATTTTGATTTCCATGGCAAACGACATTCATGACCACAAGCATCCTTAAGCCAGAGAGATTGGCATGACATACATTCCCAAAATCATGTGAAAATGATTGAATTCGGGAATTGGCCTCGCCCATAATCTGGTTTCCAAAACCAACTGCACAAAGGGAACTTGTATCCAACTCAAATTAACCGAGAGAAGTTCAATTCTCTTCTTCACAGAGGCAATAATCCAGCAATCCAGCACCAGCTCCTCATCAAAAGACAATGTAGAACTCCAAATTATATGAACAGAAAGAAGGCAGAAGAACATACCCAGAATTGAGGAAGAAACTAGAAAACCGGTCCAGCAGAAAGGGCATCAAGAATCTCTTGTGAGAATTCAAAGAGAATGAAATGAAAGAATGGAAAATGGGTTCATCACAAAGTATGTATATAGAAGGATGAGCCTCCACGTGGGTGCTTAAATTAGACACAGACAATAACGGTGAAGCTCCACCCTATCCCACAGACAAAGATCTATCTGTACGCTCTGACTCTCTCTCTACCTCAAGATTTTGGCTTTTTTATTTTAAATGTTTTTTTTCTTTTCTCTTTTTGTTCCTATTTTGTCCTTATGTATCTTATGTAGGAAAATGGAACGATTTGGTTGCATGTAGATCAGTCCTTTCTTTCATGCGAGGTGAAAGAATCCAAGAACACAAACCTTTGATGTTTTGACCACAATTTGTCTGCCAAAAGGTATAAATTAACGTAGGCAACGGTAACGAATTTTCAATGATTTATATCATTCCGCTTTGCAACTGCTGAAGACCATTTATGGCAGAGACTTATCAAGTCCATCATCACCCAAAGAAAGAAAAGACAAAGGATGACTCAAGCTATCAATTCGTGGAATAATGGAGAGGGCATAAAATATCCGGAAAAAAGTCTATCCGTGTTAAGATTGGTTTCTCAAAATTATCATAACCATTTGATTCATAAAAAATGAATAACTTTAAATTTTTTTCTTAAAAAAAATTACTTATATCATTTAAAATGTTTTCATTACTAATAATAATTTATATTTGAACATTATCATGGACAATGAAAATATTTGATGTTCATTTATTTGTAAGTGGTACAATGGACAATTTTTAGGAAATTGTTTTCCAAAATGTTTATTTTTTGTGAAACAATTGAAGTATAAATAAGTTTGATTTCTTCACCACAGTTTTGGGATATAAGTAATATGAGGGAATTCAATGGCCAATTCTGCGAAGTGATCATTAAGCTATTATTGTGAGGAATTTGTACAACTTTAATGCACATGATAAATTATGATGAGATACCCATTTCATTGTTAATACATAACTTGAATGAATGTGCACCTTCTATCTCGCGTCATGCACCTTGGGATTTCTTCAAGAGCGCATTGATTTATCATCAGTTTCTTTATTGGATTTTAAAGTGGATCAATTAATTTTTGAGCTATCTATTGATTTCTCTAGGATTGCGTCGAATTTACATATCTATTTTGTAAACTCATGTCAACTCATCTTGTGTTTTTTCTTGTTGGACAAAGCATCACTTAAAGTAAAATAAAGGTCCATGACTCCGGTACATGAAAATAGATCTAATCGCGTGATCAAACTGGAGAAGCAAAATAGACATTGATGATTAGGGGAATTTCTTGATCATGCCGAGACATTATATGGGAAATGCCGGTGAGGCTTTTACAAAACGAGGCAATGTATTGAAAATTCCTATTCTAGGGACATCGCCAGCGCCTGTAGCTCAGTGGATAGAGCGTCTGTTTCCTAAGCAGAAAGTCGTAGGTTCGACCCCTACCTGGCGCGTCACTGGAGAAGCGTTGCTTCTTCTTTTACTTCTTCTGTAAATTTTTCTTTTTGGACAACATACTCTCAATTCAATTTCATTTCACTTAAAGAAATTTCGATTTGAAAGAGGAAAAGGTGACCCATATCGTCTCTCCAATCCAGTTCTTAATAAGAATCAAACACTACAATCATATCATTATTATAATGTTTCAAATTGCCTCATTTTGTTTTTGCACATAAAGTGGTAGAATGTTGTAAAAGCCCTAATATAGGGTGTGTTTGTTTCATGAAAAGTAATATATTAAAAGAAATGGGTTTATTCGAAGTAATTATCCAGGAGTGTGATTGATTTTTCAGTAGTTTGATAGTGAGCAAAAAAATGGTTGTGAAGTAGTTTTCTGATGTTTGGATTTTATCTTCCAAAACTATTTTCCTTAAGTATAGATTATGTAATGTTATAAAGCTGCATTAAGGAAATTATAGATTACAAATTGAAAGGGACAATTATAGTTTTGTCAATTCAGTTTTAGATTTTTTAACTTTATCAATTGAGTCATAAATTTTTTTACATTTTGTCAACTAAGTTCACTTGGCAATTTTAACCAAAATTCTAAAGTGGACAATTCTTATAAAATATATTTTTTAATTGTTGGTGAGGGCCTCTACATCCCTTGTTAGCCAAAGGGGGAGGGTTGTGACCTCGCCTAGCCTAGATCTGGACAAGAGTTGATGGCCTTGCTTGTGGCAAGTGAGGACATTATTACCCTAATTGGTCAAAGGGTGAGGGTTGTGGCTCTTGCTTGAATTTGGGGGAGGGCCAACGCCTTGTGGTTGGCAAAGGTGCAGAGGCCCTCGTCTATGCCCAACAAGAGCAACAATGCCCTCGTCTAGATTAGGTGAGGGTTGCCGGCCTAAAATTAGAGGGGAAAGAAAGGAAAAAGGAAAAATAAATAAATAAATAAATAAATAAATACAAAAAATATTAAAATATTATTAAAATTTATTAATGTAAATGCTAGTTATGCCACAAAAGATGATTAATGACTGTGTTAGTGACTTTCAACAAAATTAATTGGATGGACTTAATTGAGAAAATGTAAAAAATTTTGAGATTAAATTAACAAAATTGAAATATTTAAGACAAAATTGGTGAAAGTGTAATGGATTTAGAACTTTTTAACAATTTTCTCTAAATTGAAATTCAAAGCTATGAATTCACAATTGTTTGTATAGTAGAGAACATCAAATAAAATATTTTTTAAAAAGCAAATATGATAAAAAGAAGCGGTAAAGTCTAATGATTATAAACATAAACATAGGTGAAAACATTCATTTTCTTCATTCTTTTTCTCCGGTTTTGAAAGAAGTGAAGTGGTTTGTAGAATCTACTTTGACAATTTGACAAATACCTTCCGTGCTCTTCATTACAGCGCCATTGAATAAGTTTTAAGAGGAAAACCACAAACTAAAACTTTTTTTTTTTTTTTTTTTTTATAATAATGAAAACGTTATTTATCAAAAAATAAACAGAGAAAATGCATTGTCAAAGTTGGAGGAAGAGAGAGAGATTTACTGAAGCGCTAAGCTTTCATTAAAGTTGTTAATGTCAAATGACATGGAACATTGTGAAAAATTTACCTAAGGAAACCAATTTGCTGATTTAAATTGCAAGTATTTTCTCTGATTGAAAATGCCTTCCACAGTTTCAAACATCATAAAATCTATACAGATTATTTTCGACGAAACAAACACACCGGTTTCATTTTGTGCATCATATGAAATTGTATCCTTCTGAATTTAGTGCAATATTTTCTATTACCTTAACAGTGGCGTCTTAACCGTAGGCAGCTATAAATTCTGTCAAAAAATGGTAGAGATTTTTTGCCTAGTTAGGCATCCTCTCATGCTTATCGATCGCCGTGACTAATGGCACAAGCTCCTGTTTTCTCTCATCGTATGAAGATCCAGCAACATCAAATATCGCGATGTTTACTTTCCCCATTTGGCCGTATATTATTAAAGAAAGAAAAAAGAGAGTTTTATTTGTTACTATTACTATTCATTAGTTATAATTTTTCAACAAGAACTAAACTTTCATATGAAGTGCCAATACTAGAAAATGCAGGAGTACATCATATCGAATCACGGGTATAGCAAAGATTTGAGGAATCTGATGGCACAAAAGGGTAGAAAACATCGCTACAGAGATCATAAAGGGATGGGCAGAAAACCTCCAACAGATTGTACACAGGCATTGCACAAGTTCCATTTTATAGTGTACCCCCACATGTTTCAACATTTTTCAGCAGTTCAAAATTTACCTATACTGCTCTTTGACCATTCTCCAAGCGATGCTGATTTCCTGCGCTTTTAGCCTCGGTGGAGTCCAGTCCATCTCTGAATGTCAAGTAAGGAACATGCGTATGAGATGCGTATGTGTGCGTGCTTGTGAGAGAGAGAGAGAGAGAGAGAGAGAGAGAGAGAGAGAGAGAGAGAGAGAGCAACCTAATCATATTAACCTGCTCAATAAGGAGTCTGGGAACACCAAAAAATGTCTGCTTCCAGATCCCTAATATTGTCAGTAGAAGGAATGCACATAATCACTATGATTTCACCACTTCTTGGATGTGTTGAGAATGGCTTTTTCCTGGTGGAATAAAAATCAGATCTTCCCATCCTGAATTCTTCTCACTCATCTGCATCATTCATAACACTCTTCCAAGTAAATCCCATCTGTTTTATATTTCAAGCATGCATTTATTGAAGTAATAAAGTAATAAGCATTCTACCTCCATTTTTCTGAGAACATCTTCTAGACTTCCAACCTGTCAAAAGGGTATGTGACTTAGTAAACAATATAAGAATGAACTAAGAAAATAGATCAGAAAGAAAGCAATCAGCAAGCTCTCTGGGGAAGCAAACAAAGTCAGTCATGACTCATGAGCAATCAAAAGCAAAACTCCAACATCTGTGATCACTTCCAGTGAGGCAGTGCTTCTTTTCATCATAATGACACTGGAATAAGTGCATTAGTGATTACCATCTTGCATTCAACAGATGGTAAGTTGATAACTCCAACGTATTGATGTATAACAGACAGTTTAGCATATCCACTAAAACAACATTTATTCCTAAGCTTTTCACCAATCTAAGTGACACAATCATAAGTAGCATCTACAAGTTATACAAGGTGCATGGCAGCACTAACACATTTGGTAGAAAACTTCATGTATACATATCCATTTTCACATCATCAGAAGCAACTCATTAAAAATCTACTTGTTAAAAATCTTTAATATTGATAAAGTCAAGAAAAGAAAGCAAGATTGTAGATTATAACAGTTTATGATTCCTGTGTGGAAGTATCGGCAGACAATTTGACAAACCAGAATACCCCCAGAAAGGATCTGATCAAGATCTAAACCATCCAGAGCTTCTTCCACAAAAGCAATCTCCTTTCATAGGTTTACCACAGTCATAGGATCACAACAGCTAAGGAAAGTATGAGGAGAGCTGGAGTAAGTTAGAAATGCTTAGTCAGTTATACCATGATCTGCTGAGATAAAACTGCTCCTCTTGATGCCCTGGAGACCATTGACAATTCCTTTTCAATATCTTCCTGCATCACCATGTCATGCATATAGATCCTGTACTCAACCAACTGTGATTGCAAAAGTTCTTGTACTGAGAAAAGAATAACATGGTTAAGAGAGGACATGTCACACTAACCTTCCGAAAATATATTGGGCAGAAACGTCTGTTCTTTTTCTTGACAACCAAAAGATCAGACTGCAGATCACAAAAAGATGAGCAAAGGCACTACCGATGAGTAACTCTAAATTCACATTTACTTATGTGCCGACATGCACCATGGTCATGCAACAGCAGTTGAAGGCATAGTCCTCATAAGGCCAAATATCTTCATGGTATTTTCTACAGGTGGTGTTGAACTAGAGGCCAGAAGGTATGGCTTCTTAAGATCCTCAGGAATCTACTCTTTCACACAAAATAAACATTGATTTCCCTAGAAAGATAGTTTCAAAGATTCTTGTTCCCCCATAAGTACAATTCTCTTCACAGGCTCTTGAGTATTAAAGAATTCAAGTTGCCTTCAACCAAACTTAATTAAGCCCTAAAACAGCTAACACACAATGACAAGTAACTATTGATACCTATTCTCCAAAATACTTTATTGGCATATGTTGCTTGCAGATCTCCGTGTAGACCTATCAAGCTTACAAAAGGTGTCCTAAGAGAACCAACAGATAAAGGGCTGCAATTAGCGTACCTGGAAAACTGGGACTCCATCAAACCCATTTTTTGTATTAGTTGCTTTCATCTAACAATCAATTGATATTATAGTCAGCACAAATCAGATACTTATTGCCAATAATATCATTAAGAAATGGATAAACAATAGCGTAATATTGAATAATGATATCCTACACTACATTTATTCACTTTAAAAAAAGGCTCAAAGCAAGAGCTGAGGCCTAAGGGCCAGTTTGGGCTCTTAATTTTCAAAGATGAGTTTGTATTGAATTATAATGCCCATTGCCAGGTCAATTTCTCCAGTAAGTAGCCAAATGTCAAAAGTGGTGCTCAAAAGCCCAATATATTCTAGTCGATATTCTCAAGAATTTTATATAAGATCCCCACTTCAGAGCACATGAGCCCATGATTTAGCTCAATTGTAGGATGGTATATTGTACAAAAAGTTGGACCGAATTAAAGTTGCCACTGACCTCTAATGCATTCTTTATTTGCACTGGATCAGGCAAAAACCGGAAAGCAATTCCTTCCACCTTTAGCATGTATACCTACAAGTTGACCAAGGTAAAGAAAAACATTTGAAAAAGCATGCCAGTGCATGTGTCTGTAACATAACGAATTAAATTTGAACAATTAGACAGATGCAGCAGCTGCACTAGAAAAGCAGTTATTGGCTTCATCACCACACATACCCATGCACAGAGAGACAGTTGTCAAAATTTTCAACCTACTATCTGCATATACCATGATGCTTATCGAGGGAGATGATATTGGAGCCTTATAAGGTGAGGTAAACATGTAGTGCAAGAGTTATGGCATTGTTTGAAATCTGAGTTTAATCATCTATAGCAAAAAAGAAAAAGGAGATACCATTCTAGAAGTTAATAATCGATTTATAGTTGTCGACATCTACATCATGACTCACAGCAAAGCAATTACCATGTTACAATTAATAATTCTTCAATTATATGCTAGTAAAAGATTGCAACTAGAGTCTGATCGGCCCAATAAGGATGTGCTAATAATGGGCAGTCACAAAACAATAAATTTTCTCTCTGAAGACACTACTCATAACCAGGCAGTACGTATGTAAAGGAAAGAGATGAAGTAGAATTAGCAGATATAAAATCAAAAAGTACAACCATTAAATGTCTTAAGTCTCAATCAGTGTCTGCGAAACTTTCCACAAGGGGCCACAGGTTTTCGGATATTCTTAAAAGCTTTGTCCTCTTCAGATTTGGAATGATATTTCGAATTCGTCTATCTGTAGACAATGCAAATAAAAAGAAAGCAACTCTAGGATGTCTGGCTGGTGTTGGTGAACAATAAACCAAGATCATCATCCATTCATTGTGTTCATGCAGATTGGTATGTATTTAATATGTATCATGTGTGTGGGTGTGGCATCTGCATGTTGGACTAGCGCTGTGTAAGGTAATGTCAATCTTCAAGTTCATTGCCTAGTTAGGTAGGACCACACCTAAAATACGGCTTTGTGATGCTGATTTATTTAAATGACATAGCGATATGAATATTTGACTATTTAGATCATGATCACAATTTCCCTTTTAGCTAAATGCACTTTTGGCATGAACAAGCAGCAGTTATGCATTGCAGAGCATCCAACGGTACTTGTCACACAACCATAAAAAGAAGCAGCTACTCGCGACATAGCTTCATATAGCCACATATTCGAGAATGAAAAAACAAATAATCAACGAAACTATACCACAATATTAATCATTATATTACATGTCAAAGATAGGCCTAAAGCCATTTGTAGTTCTTGGGAGATACAGGTCTCTCAACTGGAGTTGAACTCTAAGCTGTACTTTGTTCATAGTATGATCAAGTTACCTATGTCATTTGTTTGTTCTCAATGGAATTCTTGCTTACCTAGCAGAAACCCAAAATATAAAAAGGGGGGGAATGAAAAAAACTGCTGCACTAGGTTCAGGTCACGGGCGAATTACAACATTTTCCCATTCACAGATGAACAATACAGAAATATACTGAAGCTTCGAGCAATAAGCTGATTTTATAAGAGCATTCTAGATAATGAAGGAACAATCACCTGGTCAAGAGTGATGGGAACAACCCGAGCCTGACCCTTCAATTCTCTTCTCCGCAATCGAACCTGGAATTTCGGCAGAACTCACTCAATTGCGCAAATGCATCAGGAGAAGCCGAACATAAAAATTCGCGAGCAAGAGAGAAGATAGCACTAGCCCATCCCATCATTTCAAAGCGTCACTCAATTTCCTGAGTCTAACTACTCCTCTAATTCACCGCCGGCATACCAGAAAGAAAAAGCGAACAGAACAGCAGAGCACACTAACTTGGGCCAGGAAAGACTCCGCATCCTCCTGCCGAAAGCAGAGGAGCCCTATCGATTTGGTCCCATCGGGATCAGAGACGAGGACGAACTCGTTGTTCGAGTTGCTGACGGTATACACGGCCGTGCCGGCAAGGGTCCTCGCGACGCCGGAGGCCGGGGCCGAAGCGGCCTTGGCCTGCGCGAGGGAGGCGAACGGCGGCGGCGGCGGCGGCGGCGGGGAGGAGAGGGAGCGGAGGAGGCGCCTGGCCGGCTGCGGCGGCGGGGGCGGGGGAAGTTGGCGGCTAGGGTTCCGGCAAGGCGCCGGGTGTCATCGAGGCGGCGGGAGAGGTCGGAGCCGAGGCGGAGGCACTGCTGGTGGAGGAAGGTGGAGAGGGAGAGGAGAGGGTTTTGGGAGGCGCACGGCTTCGGGGACTCCATCGTCCTCGACTGGAGACCAGGGAGAGGGTGTATGGTGGGGTTTTGCTATGGTCACACCGCCCCCCACAACGTACGGGAAGGGTAAACAGTGAAAATATTAGGTACATTTTGGGGTGCCAAGTCATTTTTTACCTAATCCATTCACTGACATGTGTTCATAATTGGCCCCATTTGTTAAATTTTTCTCTCATCCTTTACCCTCTCTTTTCTCTCACCCCTTTTTTTTCCCATTGTTTTTCTCTCCCTCACTTGAGCCCAACCATCGTGTCTCCCCCACACCACCAATGATAACTCTACCACTGAAGTTGTCCATCGCCCCGTGACACCACCGGGTCCAATAACGTGCCCAGGTCCCCTGTCATCATTACCCATGACCTCGAGCCCTTCCTCTCCCTCAGCCCTTGCATCCTCGAAGTTCTACGTGATTTTGATGTCATCGTCTCGCTCCACAACTTTCAAATTTGACGAGGACTCTACCCTCTCTAGATTTGGTGTGGGTGACCTTCACCCTAGTTGCAAGAGTCGACCCCTTGCTGTCGGTGAGGGCAATTTTGACTTATGATCGATCATTGGCCATGCCTAAGTATTGGCCATAGGTCAAAGGTAAAGAAAAAAAAAGAGGAAAAAAAAGGAAGAACTGATGAAGAGGAGGAGAATATAGTGAAAGAAGAGAGTAATGAGGGAGAGAAAAATATGTCAAGTGAGGCCTTTATGGGCACATCATACGATGAATACAGACAAGTAAGAAAATGACACCCTAAATGACGGTTTAGTGATGACGCCTTCTCCTTCCTCTCCATTTCTTCCCCTCTCCTCCCACTTTTTCTTTTGCTACCACACCATCACCACCACCACGCCACCGCCAGCATCATCCATCACCCCATCATCACACCAGCACCTTCATCATCCACCATCATCTTCACACTACCATCACCACCACCACCTTGGCTGCACCACCGTCATCGTCCTAAGCCACCATCCGCTCACGCCATCCTTGCCGCCGTTGCTTTGCCATCACCACCACCATTTGCTCGAGTCACCCCGAGGCCACCATCAAGCCAAACCACCCTAGGTGGCCATGAGCTTGAGGAGTCGCCACCGCCATCGCCACCGTTGAGCCCCCATTTGAGCTGCAAGCGTCACATTATCGACATCGTCACGTCGCCATTGCCGTGAGCCCTTTGTTGCCAAAAACTTGTGAGTTAATTTCCTAATCATGGATTAGGACGTTAATTGCGTTTAGGGGGTGGTTAGTTAATCTTAGTTTATTCTTAATTGTGATTAAGGATAGTTTAGATTAAATTTAATTATGATTAGTGTAAATAATTTCGATTAGTTTAATTAATCATGGTTAGGTTAATTAATTGAGTTTACTTTTTTTTATTAATCATGATTTATTTAATTAATTGTAATTAGTGTAATTAATGACGGATTAGTCGTTAAGTAGAATTTTATGCTCGTTTTCTTAGATGAGATTATGTGTGATTTTAATTGTTTGCACGTATGATGCCATGTTATTTGTGACATCTTAAATTTTCAGGTTCTGTTTTCAATTGAATGAATCAGGCTTTTCATCGATGCGCCTATAGTTTTTTTCTTTGAGTTGGCCACTCACGTGATAACTAGTCTATCAGGTGAAGCCGTTAAGGAATCTGAATGTAATATACTTGAGAATTCGACTAGGAATTGATTGTTTGACCGTACTAATCTGTTATGGTCATTACGGCATTGTCAAAATCGATTAGAGATTAGAGACAAGTCGATTCAATAGAGGTATATGATTAGTGTGCGGGTGATTCCATCTAATTGCAAAATTTCTGTCGAACGACACTAAACCAATTTTTCTATCATTTCTGTATCTTGTGTCCGTATTTAAAATCTTGAGATTTTCATTATAACTGAGAGTCGCTAATGTGTCAAAGATGTACAATATGGCTCGAAAATAATCGACCACGGGTCAATTATACTAAAAAAATTCATAAAAGCTATCCGGTAGGTTAAATCACGTTAAAATCGCGCTAACTTGAAATTAACCACAAATTTGAACTTGATTTTAAAAATTGAAAGTTCTATTATGTCACGATTCATTTTAGGATTGTTGACTTACTTTCTGAAATTTTTTTTGTAAACCGAGATTTTTGACAAAAATTCAAAATAAGGCCGTTTTTGATTGGAAAAAATCAGAGAACCGTTTTTGGTCGTGTTTTTGGAATTCAAGTTGGTTCAATTAACGAGGAAAAATGTGAATTTGAGTGTGGGCACCTTGGTTGGATTAATGGGCTCCAATTTAGGTTCAATTTGAGAGGAATTGAAGAAGGAAATGTCACAATTCGTATGCCATGGTGGTCAGCCACATTTGGACCCATTAGGAAGCTTGTTTGAGAAGCCAAGGAGCTGCAAATTGGTTGAGGATGCTTGCCAAGGTGGTAGGGCCAAGCACTTAAGCATTTTGGATATTTTGGTGGCTTTCTCCTTGACCAATAGCCTTCTTCTCCCTTTAGTAGCCACTTTCCCCATTGTTGAGTGTGTTGGGAAGCTTAGAGAATTAGGAAATCTAGCTAACTCCCTCCCCCTGGTTGTCGATCACCACTGAAGCTCCCTTGCCGCCTATTGTGCGTCCACATGCCAACTGTGAGCTCGCGCCAGCTCGTCCGCTGTCTGCAATTGCCTCTCGGTCTAGCGCCGTCGTTCACACCCTAAGTCACCATCTTGAGCTCCTCTAGCTACTGTTCGCCTCCCTTCAAGTCGCTAGAGTTGCCACCATTGCCCACCTAAACAACAATTGCTGTCCGCCACCCATCCCTCGTTGTTTTAGCCCCAACCGCCGATCGTTTAGCCTCTTCCAGCAACAACTAGAAACTAAAAGCTAAGCTCTAGTTGAGGTCTTTGCGGCCCGTTTTCAAGCCCTTTCTGTGGCATCCCAAAAATTCAAGACAAGCTCTAAGGTGTGTTAAAGCCCATAATTAGGTAATGAAATTACCTATGGTTTATGCTTTAGCCATTAGTCTCCTTTTGGGACTAAATGATATATATGCTTGTGTTCATGAGATTTTAAATTAGATAAATTAATGAGGATAATCTATGCTTGGCTATGCACTTTATAGACTAAGTCCCTATAAATAAAATGTTACAAGATTTTGGCCATGTGGAATTTAGTAATTTAAATTCTTAAAAGAAAGAATAAGAAAGGAAAAATTTATTTTTATTTAGGTTGGGCCTTAGGCCCATTGGTTTGAGCCTTTGTGGGCCGAATGGCCGGCCCAATTGAGGCCCAAGGAGGAGTGACCGTCGACCATGAGGGGGAGGAGTGGCCGGCCCACTTCTTCCAATCCAAGCCCAAGCCCAAAGCCCATTATGCATGTGTCATGACAAGTGGCAACTGGAGGTCTTCATGCATTGGCCATTGGAAGTGGCAAGTGATGATTGCTAATGATGAGGATTTGGGGAAATAAAAGGGGAGAGGAAGAGAGATAGTGGCCGGTTGAGGGCCACCGTCCAAGTGAGAAAGAGAGAGAGAGTGAGTTTCGAGAGAGAGTGAGGCCGAGAGGAGGAGGAGTCGCCCGTCGCCGCTGCACGCCGTCCGTTCGTCCGCCGTGTGCTGTCCCTTTTTGCTGCTGTTCGTTCGGTCTTTAAGGCAAGTTGGGATTGATTTCCACTCTTGCATGTGTGTCTTGCATGTGTGGTTGAGTTCTTGGATGTTTAGAGGCTAGAAATTGAACTGCATGAGGTTTGTTCTTGGAGATGCTTGCTGTTTTCGTATGAACCGCCTGAACCAGAATCTTGTGAGAGCTTGCATGCATGTTTAGAGTTTGATTTTGACCTCGATTCCTTCATAAAATTTGTATCTAACATCTTAAACTACAACATACTAAAATTTGGGACAAAATTATGGAGATTTAAGGGGTCAAACCCTCATTCTACGAAGATACTAGATCTGGAACGATTTCGCTGACCTTTTAGTAGATTTGTGGTTGCATGTCGATTTTTTACTAAGAATCTCTCTTCGACTTCTTCATGAAACTTGTATAGAACATCCTAAATACTAACGTACTCAAATTTGAAGTAAAATGAAGAAGTGTAGCCTAGTGAATCGACTTACTCTTGAAGACGGTAAATCTGGAGACGCGGTACAGGACACCCGAGACTTCATGGACCCATATGATGACTATAATCTGGAAATTTGACTTAGATCCCTTAATGAAAGTTGTAGGGTACCTCTCTAAGTAAAACATATCCAAATTTCAGAGGAAACGAAGAAGAATAGAGGGGTAAAAACTCGATATTTCGGAGATGACTTCACTGGACGTTTCGGTGCGAGAACCAGAAGCTTCGTACGACTATAGAAAATTATCTAAAACGAATCTGGCTTAGAATTCTTCATGAAAAATCTACTTTAGTGTCTTAAATATAACCTGGTAAAATTTCATAATTTTTTGACGTCGTTAGGGTATTTTAATCGAATTATTTCGAAAACTGCACATTCTGTTCTATCCGAAATTGCATGTTGTATTTGTGTGGATTATATCTTCTTGTGTGGAACTCTATTTGGGCATGTGTTTTTCATGAAATTACTATCTTATTGTCTTGTCTATCACATGCCTTGATTTCATGATTTTTGAGAAGCATATGGATATTTAATTTAAATATTCTCTAAAAAATGGTACATGCTGGAATTTTGTAAACTTTGAAAAGGCATGAAATATGGACCATTTTAAATTGCATGGACTCCATGAATTGTATTGTTATGGATGATGGTGCCTTGCTGCATGTATGAATTCAAGGATGAATATGATATTGATTGCCATCACATCACATGCCATGTTAAAATTGAATTATAATTGGAGATGAGAATTGAGATAAATGAGAAGGCTGTCGGAGGTGTGAACTGACGATGCCCCAGGAGTGTCGAGATGCCTGGCTAGAAGGGTACGGCCGGTTGCCTGGTGGTTATGAATGGCCGGATACCGGAGGGCCTTGGCAGACTGAGTGGTATCAAGATGCTCGGAGAGTGGGGGAGCCAGAAGCTCGGCATGGTAATTATGCCGAGGGATACCTCGCGATGTCGGATTGGGTGCGAGATGCCTGGCTTGAAGGGTGCGGCCGGTTGCTCGGTGGCCTTAAATGGCTGGATGCCGGAGCGTCCTCGTGATGCCAGTTAGGGTACGAGATGCTTGGAGAGTGGGGGGAGCCGGATGGTCTGAATTGTATCTTGGATACATGTGGGATGCAAACATTAGTCCCAGGAATGAGAAATGTGGCAGTCCAAGATGAAAATTAGAATTAAATCATGCATGGTAATGATGATGGTACATGTGATATGATGATGATGTTACATGCATGGATGCATGGTAATGATGATGGTACATGTGATGTGATGATGATGTTACATGCATGGATGCATGGTAATGATGATGGTACATGTGATATGATGATGATGTTACATGCATTGATGCATGGTAATGATGATGATACATGTGACATGATGATGGTAAGTGTATGATATGATGGTGATGTCTTTATGAAGATGATGTACATGAGGTATGATGACATGTGCATGATGCCATGGTATGTTGTACATGGATGCTTGTATGACATGTGATGCTATGATTGTGGTGATTGCATGGCACGATGTATTGAGTGACTTATTGATTTTTTACCTTCTGAGTGGTTGTACTCACCCTTTCGGGGACCAACATTTTAGATTAGCAGAATGCTGCTCCCTGCTGTCACGCGGGGCGTATTTTACGGCCTACCTTCGGATGTAGAGGTCGAGTGCGAGGAGTTTGATTGTCCCTCTGTGCCTGGTCTTACGTATATTTGAGTGCACGCCTTAGTTATGTACGATGTGGGCTTGGCTAAGGGCCCTGTTGTCCAGGAGTTCATATCCGTCCACATTCGTCGAGACGGAGTGATGCGTGGGATGTTGCCGCCGCCACCGCCTGATGCACCGGGATGGGTGTGAGGGCCCGTGCGTGACAAGTAGGAGCTAAAATTTTTGGGATGGTTAGCCGACACTAGTGATGGGGGATCTTTCACGTTAGTCGTAGTGGGTTGAGAGTTTCTTTTTGGGGTTTAGGCCGAGTGTGGCTTCATGTCTTGGCCTTTCTTTTGATGTACCGACCTAAGGAAACCCATCTTGAAAAATATGTAAATAAAGTGTCATGACTTTGGCTTTTATTACGATATTTAGTGGTGTGCAATTGTATCATGGATAGATGGAGGGGGAGATGGTGATGTTATATTTTGCTATCGCTAATGAGTTGCGCTGGGACCGTTTTCAAAAAAAAAAAAATCCCATGATTTACGACGCTTCTTCTAAGAGATGTAATTAGGTATAACGTTTGGTGCGTGTGGTGACCTAAAGAGGGTTTGGGGTGCCACACTTTCGGTCTCCGCTTGGTGTTGCCGTAGGGTTGTTTATCACTCGTCTCTACATTGCCGTCACCATGAACTCATCGGAACGCTAAATCGGTGAGTTTACTTGCTAAACTCTACTCATGGAGTTAATGATGCTTAAGGAAAGATTAGTTTAGGCTAATTAAGGTTTAGGTAGTTGGTTAGATTATATTAGTGATTTAATTATTCAATTATGCATGTTAAAGTGGTTAGACTAGATACATTAAGGGCTAGATAAGCGGTACTATTTATCTAGATAGGTTTGGAAATTTTCCCAACCCGTTTGGGCAGTTAATTAAGTATTTCTGGCATAGGTTGCTATTTATTGCATTTAAATTGAATTATTTAATTAATTTTTGTAATTATTTAATTATTTAATATTTTTCGGAAATTATATCGGGATATTTAGTGATCGAATTTTGTGCTGATTGCAATAGTGTGTTTAGATTCTACAATTGAGTGTTAAATTGTGCAAATTGAGTGATGATTATCATTTTTAGTATTTAATTCAAAATTTAAAAATTTTGGTAATTATTTAGAAATTACCGGGTGTCGGGTTTTGAAACTAAAAATGGTTTTAAAACTATATTAAATAGTGAGATTTGAAAAGGAAGAGTATCCATTTTTTTAGTTCGAATTGACCGTGTACCCATACACGACTATTTTATCGTGTATGTTTAATACAAAGAAAATAGGCTAAGATCACTATTTTAATTGAGGCATTTGAGTGCAATGTACGGTGTCTTGGGTCGTGGTTGAATGGTCGTGTGTTGTTTAAGAGAACCCGTCTCGAGCTGTTGAGCTAGACGTGCCTCTATATGAGATGCCTTACCAATAGATGTCACAGTAGATTTTGGATTGATGCTCCTTTATGGAATGCCGTCGACGTAGTGACATTGCCGTGCTTGATGGAGAGAGACGATACCTAGCTACACTAGTAGACTACCGAACTACGAGTAGGCTATGCCCGTGTGTGACCATGATTAATAATTGGAATGTATGTTGAGTGAGATTGACGCGCCGGATTATAGGACAAAATTATGTGGCATGAAATGGGACGTGTCATAATGATTTGGTCCTATAACTAGGACCCCTTGTTTTGTTGAGATGAAAATGTTGGCATTCCAATTGTTTGAGCATGAATACTGTTTATGTGTGCGATATGAACTGTATTGACCTGCAGGAAGGATATGAGACGAGGTAAGTCTTTGTAATTGTATGGTTGAGTGGTTAGGACCCCGTAGGCATATTACCCTCCTAATCGGGGTTTATAGCGTGAACTCACTGAGATTTATATCTCACCCCGTTGTGGACACTTTTTAGGGCCGTAGGATGGAGGACCTAAAGTCGAGTTAAGGGGATCTAAAGTGTAGATCAATTAGGATAGCTTCTTTTTGAGAACGGGTCTTTTGTATACTTTTGGTTGTTGACTTCTGTATATGACTTATTGTGTATATAAAAGGGTGTTTTGGCTGTGAATTTGTTTTCCTACTTTTCTATCCGATGCTGTTTGTTGTTAAGGGTGTTTAATTCGCTTCCGCATGTGCAATAAAATAATGGGTTAGTGATGCGTCCTAAGACGTCGCAATTTTATTAACCACCGAGGGATGGACACGCGTTTGAGGTTTGAGACGTGACATCCCCACTTGGAGTGGTATCAGAGCTAGTCGATAGTTGGAGTGATAATGTGCGAGGATGCATAAGATAGTTAGTAGGAATGACCTTTAATTGGTGTTGATGCATGTGATTGATAGTTGATTGGTAGATTGTTTTGTGGGGATTACTCAGTTTCTAATTATGTATGGAATTGGTAACGATTTTATGTAGAAAGTCTACAAAATGAGTGATCAGGAGCAGATGACTCATAAGAAGAGAACCACTGGACTTGCGACTTGGGGTAAGACACTGACTAGGGCCGGTACCCGAGGGGCTCATGGTAGAGTGCTGGCTTAAGTTAACGCTAGTGGAGTAGCACCGCCTTCAATTGGTGCTGGGGTAGTAACCCCTAATGATCCAAGGTTCGCCGGGATCATGCAACCGCTAGAGACGCTTGGAAATGTGGTAAGGGCAACAAGCCTAAAATCAAGCTACCGTTGCCATTGCTTTAGCCGCCATTACTGTAGCCGCCATCACTACCGCTAATGATCTCCTGTTGCTACCACAATTGTTGCCACACCAGCTGAAGTTCCAACTGGGAATGTGGTTGTGGATAAAGAGATACCGATGCATAAGCTCATCGAGCAATTTTTGAAATTGAAATTGTCGAGGTTCACTGGCGCAGGAGACCTTGAGGCTGCCCTCTAGATACTTAGAGAAGACTTTTTCACTGCTGAGGTGTATTGAGGAGGAGAAGGTCATCCTTGTAGTATATTAACTACAGAGGATTGCAAACACTTGGTGGAGAGCCACTAGAGGGATATTTTCTCCAAAAGGTATGGTTTTGGAGTGGAACGCCTTTGTTGAAGTCTTCAATAGCAAGTACTTTTCAGACAGCGACTAGAGAACTAAGATGGTGGAAATTTCAATGCCTTTGCTAAGGTACAATGATTGTGGATTACTACGAAGTGAAGTTCGCTAAGTTGTTACATAGTATGCCCCTAGATTGGTCGAAGATTTAGTAGACCGAGCTAAAAGGTTTAAAGATGGGCTTAGATAGGAGTTGAGGAATCTGCTAGTGCCATTCAATTTGAAGGACTACAATGACTTGTATGAATAGGCCCAATTAATAGAGAGAGACCAGAACGAACAGGCTACCTCATTTGGATTGAGTTCAGCTCAAATAGAGATGGAAATAGGTTTAGGAAGAAACTTATGATTGGAGAAATGTATCCTACTTCGCCCAACAGGAAGGGTGGGATAGAAAAGTCAACGCCAAGACAAAATAGCGTGTGTCGTTTTTGTGGGAGATAACATGGGTCAGCCCCATGCAATTCTAGGACGGGTGCTTGTTATGAGTGTGGCCAACATGGTCACATAGCTAGAAATTGTCCCCGAAGACTGATGGGATTGCCGTAGTTGCCGCTATTGTTACCGATGGGTTAGAACTGAGGATTTCCGCCACAGATTGCACAGTAAGGTGCACTGAACAGGTCTCCAGCTCAAAGCAAGGATGTACGCTATCACTAGAAGATAGGTTGAGGACTCACCTAATGTGATTATTGGTACTGTTTTTCTGAACGACCATGCTGCTTATACTTTTTTTGACCCTAGTGCAACTCATTCGTTTATAGCTAAACAATTTGTTAAGCTAGTAGGGTTAATTCTTGAGTTATTGGAGTTAGTGGTTAGCATATCTACACTGTTAAAGGATAAAGTGTTAGCTATAGTGGGTTGTCTTGGTTGCAAGTTAGTGATTGGTTAGATAGAGAGGATGATAGATTTGATAGTCCTAGTCATGTATGATTTTGATGTGATAATTGGCATGGATTGGCTCACCAAGCAACAAGCTAAGATGGACTGTTATGGTAAATCGATTCAGTTTCATCTGATAGTGGGTGAAAGTTCGAGTTTATTGGGAATTGAGGAGGACCATTGATTATCTTAATTTCGTCGCTTGAGGCACCCGTTTATTAGACAGGGGTTACCAAGGTTACTTGGCAACTGTCGTGGATACGATAGTTGAGGAGATGAAAATTGAAGACATCGTAGCGCTACGAGAATTTTCAGATGTGTTTTCGAAAGAATTGCTAGGTCTGCCATGAGAAAGGGAGATTAAGTTTGTGATTTAGTTAGCCCTCGGGATAGAGCCAATCTCTAAGGCTCCTTACTAGATGGCGTTGTCTGAGTTAAAAGAACTGAAGGTGCAAATGCAAGAGTTGTTAGATAAATGATTCATACGTCCTAGTGCATCACCTTGAGGAGCACCAGTTCTATTCATGAAGAAGAAAGATGGTTCATTGCGTTTATACATTGGTTATCGTCAACTCAATTAGGTGATGGACAAGGATAAGTATCCATTGCCAAGGATTGACGACTTATTTGATCAATTATAAGGAGTCTCAATATTTTCTAAGATCGACCTGAGGATAAGATATTATTAGCTGAGAATCGAAAGGAGGATGTATCGAAGTTAGTGTTTCGTACTCGATCGTACTCGATACGGCCATTATGAGTTCACTATAATGCCGTTTGGTTTGATGAATGCCCCGGCTGCTTTCATTGATCTGATGAACTAGTGTTCAAAGAATACCTGGATCAATTTGTGATCATATTCATCGATGATATCCTAGTATACTTGAGAAGTCTAGAGGAGTAGGAAAGGCATTTGAGGATGGTACTTTAGACATTGAGGAATCATGGATTGTACGCTAAGTTTAGTAAGTGCAAGTTTTGGTTGACTTGTGTTGCTTTTCTAGGTCACGTGATTTTAGGCGAAGGAATCTCTGTGGACCTAACCAAGATTGAAGCAGTTATCAGCTGGTCAAGACCGACTATATCGAAGCTTTCTGGGTTTAGTAGGGTACTACATAAGGGTTGTGGAAAGGTTTTCAACGTTAGCATTGCCATTGACTCGACTACTGAAGAAGGAAGAGAAGTTCGTGTGGACAGACAAGTGCGAGTGTAGTTTCCAAGAGCTTAAGTAGAAGTTGGCTACCACACATGTGCTGACCATTTCATCTAATCCTAGATGATACGAGATCTATAGTGATGCGTCGTTTAGATGATTGGGTTGTGTGTTGATGCAACATGGCAGAGTTATTGCACATGTGTCCTGTTAGTTGAGACCTCATGAATTGAATTATTCGACACATGACTTAGAATTTGTAGAAATAATTTTTGCTCTAAAGATTTGTAAACATTATTTGTGTGGAGAAAGATTCTAGATCTTCACTAACCATTAAAGTCTCAAGTATTTATTCTCTCAGAAGGAGTTGAATAAGAGACAACGTCGATGGATGGAACTTCCGAAGGACTATGATTGTGATATTTTGTATTACCTTGGAAAGGTGAATAAGGTCGTAGATGCTTTGAGTCAGAAGTCTTTAGTTGTTTAGACAATGGTTAAAGAGTGGATTTTACTTGAGAGAGCTCGAGATTTGGTTTACAAATTTGAGGTGGCCATCTTGCAAATCTTATGGCCACACCTTTTTTTTTTTTTCAAGGAAGATAAAAAAAGTGAGTGAAACCCGCAACGAAAAGGTGTTGAAACAAAAGTGTAGATTATGATCAAGACGTTTCAGCCAATAGACTTGGATATTCAGAAGATCCTGCAAGAGTATACTGGAAAGAGAAAAGGCTGATTTTTAGATTTTTGAGGACGAAACACTGAGGTTTCTAGGAAGATTGTGTGTACCTGGAGATGTAAAGTTTAAAGAAGAGATCTTATCAAAAGCTCATCGTAGTAGTTACAACATTCATCATAGTAGTACGAAGATGTATCAAAATCTGAGTCAACATTATGGTGGACCTGTATGAAGGCGGAAATCGCCAAGCATGTTGCCAAGTGTCTAACGTGTCAATAAGTGAAAGCACATCATTATAAGCTGGGATGACTTTTGCAATTTCTTGAGATTCCCGAGTGAAAATGGGAATAGATCACAATGGATTTTGTGACGGGCTTACCAAAGAGTCAGAGGCGTAACGATTCCATTTGGGTAGTGATTGATGGACTAATGAAGTCGGCTCACTTCATCGCAGTACAAAAGGACCTTGATTTGGACAAGCATTGTGGCATCCCAAAATTCATAATGACCTCTAGTTACATTAAAGTCGATGAATAGGTGATGGAAGTACCATCAAGTTATTTTATGGCCATTTAATCCATAATTTGTAATAAGATTTATGGCCAAGCTTTTAAGGGATAATTATGTGATAGGAAAGAAAATCCTATCATTGGCCATGTGTTTTATAAATTGGGATTTATGGAATTATGATTTCAAGATTTTGGCCATGTGGAATTTAGTAATTAAATTCTTAAAAGAAAGAATTAAAGATGAACAATTGAAATGTGAAATTAGGATTTAAATTAGGTTTGGGCCTTAAGCCCCAAAAGGTGGATTTTAATGGGCCAAGTTGGCCGGCCCATTGAAGCCCACAAGTGGGTTGCCGTCGACCAAGAAAGGGGGAGGAGTGGCCGGCTCAAGCCCAAGCCCAAAAGCCCAAGCCCATCTTGCATGTGTTGTGACAAGTGGCAAGAAGTCTTCATGCATTGGCTTAGAGAGGGATGGCATGCATTGGTCAATTGGGGTGGCAAACAATGATGAGGAAATGGGGGATAAAAGGGAAGAAGAGGAGAGAGAATGGCCGGTTAGCCATTCGGCCAAGTGAGGGAGAGAGAGAGAGAATCGTGCGAGAGAGAGGAAGCCGAGAGGGAGAGAAAGGAGCCCGTTCGCCGCCGTGTGCCGTCCGCTCGTGCTGTTCGTGAGGTCTAGAGGCAAGTTGGGAATCCACTTTCTACTCTTGCACCAATGTTTTCGCATGAACTGTTTGGAGTCAGAAACTTGTTTGAGCTTGCATGTGTGTTTAGAGTCCGATTTTGGCTTCGATTACTTCATGAAAGTTGTAGCTAACATCTTGAACTATAACATACTGAAATTTCGTGGAAAATGATGGATATTTGAGGGGTCAAACCCTCATCCTACGGAGATGCTAGATCTGGAATATTTTCGTATGAACTGTTTGAGTCAGAATGTTGTGAGAGCTTGCATGCATGTTTAGAGTTCGATTTTGGCTGTGATATCTTCATGAAAGTTGTAGCTGACATCGTTTACTATAACATACTGAAATTTCGTGGAAAATGATGGAGATTTGAGGGGTTAAAGTCTCATCTTACGGAGACCTCAGATCTGGAGAGTTTTTACTAACCTTTTGCTGGATTCATGGTTGCATGTTGGTTTGTGATGAGAATCTCACTTCGATTTCTTCATGAAAGTTGTAGGTAACATCTTAAACTACAACATAATCAAATTTTAAGTGAAATTAACAAGAATAGCCTAGTAAATCAACTAGATCTTGAAGACGGTGATTGTGGTGATGTATTCCGAGACACCCGAGACTTCAAGGACCTAAATGATGACTGCACTCTGGTTATTTGACATATATCTCTTCATGAAACTTGTAAAGGGCACCTTGAAACATAACATATCCAAATTTCAGAGAAAACGAAAGAGAAAGGTGGGTGAAATCTTAATATTTCGGAGATGGAGGCACTGGACGATGCGGTAACGGATCCAGAAGCTTCGTGAGGTTGAATAAAATAATATATAAGTAATCTGGCTTAGAGTTCTTCATGAAAGTTGTACGAAAATGTCTTGGCTATAATCCAGTAAAATTTTATAATATTTGGAGGCCATATGGATATTTTAATTGAATTTATTGGGAAACCGTGCATTCTGGTTTCATCCGAGAAGCATAGGATGTTTTGGGAAAATTATGAGATTTTGTAAAAATTCAATTTGGCCATGAATTCTGCAAGTAATTATCATCCTATGGGTTGGTTTAATAATTTCTTGAATTTTGATAATTTTGGGAATTTATAGTTATTAAAAAAATAATAAATATAAAAATAAATAAATAAATGAAATGGATTATCTCATTGGCCATAGATTCCATTAATTCATGTTGCATGTGTGATAAAGCCTTGATGTGTGTATGATATTGAATTGAGTTGCATATGTGATAAAGTCTTGGTAAGTATATGACATTGAATTGAGATGCATATGTGATAAAGTCTTGGCATATGTATGGCATTGAATCAATGCATGTGTGAATGTCATGCCTAGTATGATTTGTTTGATATCATGCCATGTGCTATGTTAAAATGAGATTAAAATACTGGTAAACATGGATGATGGTGAATGAGGAGATTGTTGTGGTGGATGATGATGTCTGGTGGCCTAGTGGCGTAATTCCGGAGATTCCCCGGGAGTGTCGGGATGCCCGGTGGTATACGGTACGTAATTCCAGGGGAGGCCTGGTGGTATGTCGGTACATTATTCCGGAAGCCTTGTTGGAGGTCTTTGCCCGAAAGGAATACGTCGCGATGCCAGGATTGGGGTGCGAGATGCCTGGCTAGAAGGGTAAAGGCTGGAAGCCCCGTCAGAGGTTTTTGCTCGAAGGGAATGCCTCGTGATGCTAGTTGGGATGCGAGATGCCCGGAATGTGGGGGGCCGGATGCCCGGTGGCCTGGGAGGCTGAATGCCGAAAGCCTCGGAGGTCTTTGCCCGAGGGGATGATGAAATTGATGATTTGAGAAATGGGTGATGTGGCGATCAATTGAAAAGCAAAAAGTGGAAATTAAATCATGATATGATATGCATGATGATATGCATGATGATGATGATGATATGTGATGTGAAATAACGATGATCACCCATGATATGATATGCATGATGATATGCATGATGATGATAATGATATGTGATGTGAAATAACGATGATCACCCATGATATGATATGCATGATGATATGCAAGATGATGATGATGATGATGATGATGATGATGATGATGATGATGATGATGATGATGATATGCATGATGATATGCATGGTGATGATGATGATGTCATGATGATGATGACATGTATGATATAATGATGCCATGATGATGATGACATGTGTGATGTGATGATGTCATGATGATGATGACATGTGTGATGTGATGATGCCATGATGATGATGACATGTGTGATGTGATGATGTCATGATGATGATGACATGTATGATATAATGATGCCATGATGATGACGACATGTATGATATGATGATGCATGATAGTATGCGCATGGCTTCAAGGTAAGTAACGCCTGAAATGCATGTATGATTTGCCTGATGCATTGAGTTGTTATTGGATTTCCCTATCTACTGAGTGGTTGTACTCACCCATTTTGGGTGAACAACATTTCAGATTAGTAGCTGGTTTGAGCGGTTGGATATGACCACGAGGAGAAGGATAGCAAAGGAGGGAACCTTTGGACACCGACACTGGTTGATGGACCTTAAGCATACGATTGTGGGAGGAGATGTCGGTAATCTTTTGAAGTGTAGCTGAGTATAGAAAACTACGACATTTTGATGTACCGACTAAAGATGTCCATCTGCTCTATGTAAATAAACGTGTTCGGTTTTAACTTATATAAGATGTTTAGTGGGTGTGCATCGTTTTCTGAATATAGGGAAGGGAGTTGTTGGATGTGCTTCTGCATATAAATTGCGCAAGGGACCGATCGAAAAAAAAGAAGAAGAAAAAAATGTAAACCCCCAAGTTGTATGGACCCGCTATAATTGAAATGGTATCAGAGTGACCTGTTATTAGGAAAGTGAATGGTAAGCTATATGGCGACCCTAATCGGGTCGGGGGCTGTCGAGGGGTGTCACAAGCATGCATAATTGTATGTGCATCAGATTGTTCGTTTGCATGGAGTGCCAATGACGATTACATCGGATAAAGATCCGAGATTTATAACTACCTTCTAGAAAAGTTTGCAAATCACCTTAGAATGAAGCTGCAGTATAGTATGGCTTATCATCCTCAGACGGATGGTCAATCTGAAAGGACAATTTGGACTCTTGAAGACATGTTGAGAGCTTGTGTGTTGGATTTCAAAGGAAGCTAGGAGGAACAGCTTCATCTTATCGAATTTGCCTACAACAACAGCTACTAGTAGAGCATTCAGATGACTCATTTCGAAGCGTTATATGGCAGAGCGTGCAGAACGCTAGTTTGTTAGGATGAGGTCGGAGAACGAAAGATCATATGCCCAGAGTTAGTTTAGCAATCAGTGGATGCAACTACCATTATCAGAGATGGATTAAAAACTGCTTAGAGTTGCCAGAAAAGTTACATAGATAAGTGTTGGAGACATTTGGAATTCCAAGTTGGTGAGCACGTCTTCTTGAAGGTGTCATCGATAAGGGGTATTTCGCGCTTCAGCAAAAAGGGAAAACTGAGTCCGAGGTACGTAGGTTCTTTTGAGATTCTGGAAAGAGTAGGGATTCTAGCATATTGTTTTGCATTACCGCTGAGGTTGGCAAAGTGCATAACGTCTTTCACGTGTTGATGTTGAGGAAATATGAGCTTGACTGACCCATGTGCTGAACTTTGAAGAGTTAGATGTGGACAATAAGGTGTCATACATGAAAAGACTAGTTCAGATTATGGATCGGAAAGAATATATTTTATGCACAAAGACGATCCCGTTAGTTAAAGTGGTTCGGCAATGCCACAGTACTGAAGGAGCAACTTGAGAAAGTGAAGATTTGATGAGACAACAATACCCATACCTTTTTGTTTAAAGTTTGTAATGGTTTAAATTTCGAGGGTGAAATTTTTATAAAAAGGGAAGAGTTGCGACATCTTGAATTTTTAGGTTCTGTTTTCAATTGAATGAATTGGGCTTTTCATTAATGCGCCATAGTTCTTTTCTCTAAGTTGACTACTTATGAGATAACTAGTCTATCAAGTGAAGTTGTTAAGGAATTTGAACACAATAGACTTGAGAATTTGACTAACAATCGATTGCTTGACCATACTAATATGCTAGGATCATTACGGCACTATCAAAATCGATCAGAGATCGAAGATAGGTCGATTCGATAGAGGTATGTGATTAGTGTGTGGGTGATTTCATATAATTGCAAAATTTATGTCAAACGGTACTAGACCGATTTTTCTGTTATTTATGTACCTTATGTTCGTATTTGAAATATCAAAATTTTCACGACAATTGAGAGTCGCCAATATATCGAAAATATACAATATGGCTTGAAAATAATTGATCAAGGGTCAATTGTACTAAAAAAATTCATAAAAGTTACTCGGTAGGTTAAGTCACGCTAAAATCGTGTCAGATAGAAATTAACCGCGATTTGAACCTGATTTTAGAAATTGAAAGTTCTGTCATGTCACAATTCATTTTAGGACCGTCGACTCACCTTCCAAAGATTTTTTTGTAAATCGAGATTTTTGACAAAAATTCAAAGTAAGGCTATTTTTGATTGGGAAAATTAGAGGACCATTTTTGGTCGCATTTTTGGGATTCAAGTTGACGAGGAAAAATGTGAATTTGAGTGTGGGTACCTTGGTTGGATTTATGGGCTCCAATTTAGGTTCAATTAAAGAGGAATTGAAGTGAAATTGAAGAGGGAAATGTCCAAATTCGTATGCCATGGTGGTCAGCCACATTTGGACCCATTAGGAAGCTTGTTTGGGAAGACAAGGAGCTGCAAATTGGTAGGATGCCAACCAAGGTGATAAGGCCAAGCACTCAAGCATTTTGGATATTTTAGTGGCCTCCTCCTTGACCAACAGCCTTCTTCTCCCTTCAACAGCCACTTTCCCCATTGTTGAGAGTGTTGGGAAGCTTAGAGAACTAGGAAATCCAGCCAACTCCCTACCCTTGGCCATCGACCACCATTGGAGCTCCCTCACCGCTTGTTGCGCACTCGCACGCTAGTTGCGAGCCCACGCAAGCCCGTTCACTGTTCGCGATCACCTCTCGGTCCAGCACCATCGTTCGTGCCCTAAGCCACCATCCTGAGCTCCCTTGGCCGCTATTCACCACCCTTCAAGCCGCCGGAGATGCCACCTTTGCTCACCTAAACCGTTGTTGCTGTCCGTCGCCCATCCCTCGTCGTTTTAGCCCCAACTAGCTGCTCGTTCAGCCTCTTTAAGCAAGAACGAGAAACTGAAAGCTAAGCTCTAGCCGAGGTGTTCGTGGCCCATTTTCAAGCCCTTCCGATCTCCGCTTGGTGTCGCCTCAAGGTTGTTTATCCTCATCTCCGTGTCGCCGTCCCTGTAAACTCATCGGAACATTAAACCGTGAGTTTACTTACTAAACTCTAGTTATGGAGTTAATGATGCTTAAGGGATGATTAGTTTGGGCTAGTTAAGGTTTATGTGGTTAGTTAGATTAGATTAGCGATTTAATTATTTAATTATGCTTGTTACGTGGTTAGATTAGATAAATTAAGAGCTAAATAAGCAGTACTATTTATCTAGATAGGTTCAAAAAATTTTCTGGCTTGTTTGGCCGGTTAATTAAGCATTTTCGGCCTAGGTTATTATTTATTGCATTGAAATTGAATTATTTAATTAATTTTGGTAATTATTTAATTATATAATATTTTCCAGAAATTATATCGGGATAGTCGATGACCGGAATTTCGGTGCTGATTGCAATGATGTGTTTAGGTTCTGTAATTGAGTGTTAAATTGTGGAAATTGAGTGATGATTGCCATTTTGGGTATTTAATTCAAAATTTGAAAATTTTGGTAATTATTTAGAAATTATTGGGTGTTAGGTTTTGAAATCAAAAATGGTTTTAAAAACTATCAAATAGTGGGATTTGAAAATGAAGAGTATCTATTTTTCTGGTTCGAATTGATCATGTACCCACACACGATTATTTTACCATATGCTTTTAATACGAAGAAAATATGCATGGATCACTATTTTAATTAAGGTATTTGAGTGCAATACAAATTGTCCTAGGCCGAGATTGAATGGTAGTGTGTTGGTTAAGAGAACCTGTCACGAGTTGTTGAGTTGGACATGCCCCTATATGGGATGTCCTACCAATAAATGTCGGTTGCAATAGATTTTGGATCGATGTTTCTTTACGTAATGCCGTTGACGTAGTAACATTGCCGTGCTCAATAGGACGAGATGATGCTTGGCTATGCCAATAGACCGCCAAACTGCGAGTAGGTTGTGCTCGTGTGTGGTCGTGATTATTAATTGGAACGCATGTTAAGTGAGATTGACACGTCGGATTATGAGACAAAATAGTGTGACACGGAATGTGATATGTCATAACGATTTGGTCCTATAATTGAGACCCCTTGTTTTGTTGAAATGAGAATGTCAGCATTCCAATTGTTTGAGCATGAATATTGTTTATGTTTGTGATATAAACTATACCGACCCGCAGGAAGAATCTGAGATGAGGTAAGTCTCTGTGATTGTGTGGTTGAGTGGTTAGGACGCCCGTAGGCGTATTACCTTTCTAATCGAGGTTTAGAGTGTGAACTTGCTGAGATTTATATCTCATCTCATTGTGGGCTTTAACTTTTTAGGGCCATAGGATGGAGGTCTTGAAGTCGAGCTAAGGGGATTTGAAGTGGAGATCAGTTAGGACAGCTTCTTTTTGAGAGTTGGTCTTTTGTAGACTTTTGATTGTTGACTTCTGTGTATAAGTCAGTGAATATATAAAAACGTGTTTTGGCTGTGAATATGTTTCCTGTTTGTCTATCCTATACTATTTGTTGTCAGGGGTGTTTAATTTGCTTCCGCATGTGCAATAAAATGAATGAGTCGGTGACACGTCCTAGGACGTCGCAATTTTATCAACCACTGAGGGATGGGCACGTGCTTGAGGTTCGGGGCATGACATTATTGATTGCTCTATGATAAGTTTCTCTTATTATTACAAAAGAAGGTTTTATAGGCAATTAAATAGAAATATATGAGGTGTCGGGTTTGGACACTAAATTTTATGTGCTAAATAAAACAATGGAGTTTTAAAATAGAAGTGTTCAAAGTTTGATGGGTTGATTTCAAATACATGACCACATATGAATATTTTACCAGATTTTTAAATATGAAAAATTGCCCAAGTTTGTCATTTGAAAACGAAGTATTGTGTTCTTGACTAAATAACGGCAATAAAAGTTGGCTTGATTGATTGTGCGCTTGGTTGGTCATTTAATTGAGTCCGTCACCTAATGGGAGTTTGAGGGCAATGCACGATTTTATTGGATGTCCGGCGGGGGTTCGGAAAGCCAAGTTGCGATTGAGGCCAGATCGATGCTCTTTTATGGAATGCCGTCTAAAACTAGACGTTGCTGTGCCCAATGGGACGGGATGATGCCTAGTCATGTCGGAAGACCACCGACTCTTGTGTTGGCCGTGGACCGATGAGTCGTAATAATCGGAATACGTGTGAATGATTATAATGCATTATGCTTGATTATGGGATAAAATTGTTAGGCATGGTATGGGACATGCCAAAACAGGTTTTGTCTTATAATTGGGACTTGTGTGAATGCTTGGAGAATGGGAATTATATGTTTTGATTATTGATTATGCTTATGGTATTGATAATGACATATGTGACGTGCTAATATGTAGGGGTATGCCAATGCAAGGTAAGTTGTTTGTGGTGCATGCTTAGGCTGCCTTCGAGATGAATTTGCGTCCTAATCGAGGTTTAGGAAGTTGACTCGTTAAGATTTTATCTCATCCTGTTGTTGATAACCATTTTCAAGGTTGTAGCGTGGAGATCTGCTGAGTGCGGATGTGGTGGGTGCGAGATGCGACACTTTTTGGCTGGCCTTGCCGTTAGTGAGTTTAGGTTAACCCTAATTCCTGAAGGTTTTTGAGAGGGTCAATAGGAAGTGGCCATAGAAAGGCTTGTAATTATTAAACTTCCTAGGGATAATAGTGGGTAAATAAATATGTCGTTTTTGGCAATATTTGCTGTATTTTACTATCCTTATTTTGTTGATTGACTGGGTGTTTAATTAAGTCGTTTCCACATGCATTTAATCGAAAGATAAATAGAATGTGTTGGTGATGTGTCTTGGGATGTCACATTTTTAATCGACTATTGAGGGATGTTCGCGTGCTCGGGGTTTGGGGTGTGACCAAAGGTTTCTTCTATGAAAGGCGTCATCAGATTTGGCATACGTGGTAAATTGAGTTTGAGATATGTGGACCATTCTTGATATTAGAAAGAATTGGCGAAGTTGCTTATAAATTGGCTTTACCACCAGCGTTATTTGGAGTGCATAATGTATTCCATATGTCTTTATTATAAAAATATGTGCCAAATCCTAATCACGTACTGAATTTTTCACCGTTGAAATTGAAAGAAAACGTAACATACGAAGAGCAGCCTATTTATATTGTTGATAAGAAGGATTAAGTGTTGCGATGATGCACTATCCCATATGTGAAAATCTAGTAGCAAAATCACATGGAGAGAGAGGCCACCTAGGTGCTTAAGGAGGAGGCAAGTCGTAAATACCCTTACTTGTTTCATGATTGAGATACCTATAAATTTTGAGAACGGAATTTTTTTTTTTTTTTAAGAAGTGGAGAATGGTATTTATGGGCTAAACAAATAGGAAAAATAAAGAAGGTTTGATAAGTCAACAAAATACATAGAAGGAGAGAAAGGAGGAAGCTTTGGCTATTTTTTTAAAAAGAGAGAGGGAAAGAGAGGAGCACGGGTAGAAGCGGGGGAAAGAAAGAAACATGGGAGATGAGAGAAAGAAGAGAAAGGAAAAAGGGAAAAGGGGAAAAGTTTTGGTGCACTCATGACCTGGACACCTTACCAAGCCAACTTAACTCCGTTTTGCAACATTGGTAAGTGATTGAGGTCTTTAATCATCTATTTGAACGAATCATCGCAATTAGGGTTTGCAATTCAGATTTCTTGGAGATTTGAGTGGCGAAGTCCGATTTTTGAGTCTTTGAGTTGCATATTTTTGTGGAAATAATAATTTAGAATGTTGTGAAGCTATATCAATTTACGGATCGTGATTTGAGCTCATGGTTTGCCCGGAACGGAATTTTCAAGTATGGCACATGTTCTGGAATTGTAGCAAACAGTACCTTGGCCCTGAATTTTAGTCGTTTTCAACACTGTTTTGGGGCGGTTAAGTGGGGTCTGTTGTAGTACATTAAGAGAGCTTTCTAAAGACCATAAGATGGCTCGAAACGGAATTTTGTAGAGGAAGTTATGGCACAACGAAGTTAGCGCATGGGCTGTGTCCTAGGGGACAATAATAGGTTTCCGTTAAATGCGAGCTTTCATTGGTACATATATGTCATTTTATTGACAAATAGACATAGTATAGTCCAATTGTTATTAGAATATCATTTTACTCGGTCTTTTGATATTGTTTTTTGGTTAATTATTATGAATTTGAGTACGTCGGTTTGAGTGAGTGTCATAGTTGATTTTTGGCTTTTCCTAGTTGAGTGACACTATTTCTTTGTATTTTAAGCTCATATTTTGAAAAACATTATGAATTATATATGCTATGAGTTGATAAATAGCATCTTTTATTGTATAAAACAGGATCAAACTATTATTGTCAATTTGTTGTTTGAAAGAGGGAGTTGTTATTTGACTTTAGTTTGAATGATTGTTGAAAAATGATTTGTGAAACCCTTTATGAAAGAATCCTGAAACATTTGTGATCATTGAAGAATGCTTTGATATTTATATATCAAATGCTTGAGTTTTGAGATAATTCTCTTTTCTGATGGTGGATTACTGGATACTTGTTATTGATGGTTGATGCTCAACGTCTCTATGTACCTTTAGGGGTATGTGGGTGTGCACATACTAGTCTAGGATACTCTTGTGAGCCGAGCCACCGGTTGATAATAGGTGGAGACCTAACTAATGGGGAAATCTTGGTCATCTTGTCACGGGCGTTACGTGTGACAATGGATAGACATTTGCACATGACCATTGACATGTAAGTTTGGTCGATGGAATAGACCATCGATGTGTGGTTTGCTGAGATTAATCAATGGAATAAATCATTTATAAATATTTTATGAGATGGACTAATGGATTGGACCATTAGTGTCTTCAGTATTTGTGTTATGAATATATATTATGTTCAAGTGAGTTATGGTCGTATTTTAAAATATGTATAGTGATTTCTTGATCCTCTTAGAAAAAATGTGTTACTCACTGAGCCGTAGTAACTCACTCCTCTCATCTACTTGTTTTTCAAGTTCTTCAATGAGTTGCAAGTGAGCATGAGCGTTCATTCGTTGAGGACTTTTGTGGTGGAGACTTTTTGTATGACTTGTATATAATTGATAAGTTTATGAGTTAATCTTTGGAGAAGGTGTATATTTTGGTTTGGTGGATTATAGAAATACTCTAATATTGTAGGCATATATATTGATATCAGGTTGAATTTTGGTTATGTTGAGATTGCGTCCTTTGGTGAAAGGTCGTGTGATGCCCTTGTTCTTATGAATCGGGGTGTGATAGCACCAAATTAGAGCACTTGTAGAGTTCCTCCTATCACTTTTGAGCTTATTATTGGCCTATTATTATAGAACATTTTTGTGAACTGTATCATAAAAGATGAACTTATAAGAAAAAGTAATTGAAGAAGAGAAACACCTGAATTTTAAGTAGAAGTAGGTAATTTAAATACAGTAAATTACAAAATACTATTATCCTAAGATCAATTGAACAATTAAAACCTGGAGACTATTAACAACTACTCAGAATTACAACAAAGGCCTTGACAACTATTTTTGATTATGAATTCTTGTTTGTAATTAAAGGCGGCTATTCTTGACGAACTATCTAACCTAATAGAGGTCCAAATGGACTTAACAAATTTCTCCTTGTTGGATTATCATATGTGTTGTTCAACCTTGCAAAAAGGTTTTGGTCCAACTCAAACGTATGACAAGAGTTTTGATAAATTAAAGTAAGAAAATTTTCATCAATTTGGAGTCGATACACTGAAGCTCTATTGTTCATGGACATGAATGCCATGCTTTGAGAATAGCTCCTAACGAAATCTGTCTTGAATCCACCAATGTTCAATGGACATACCATCTACAAAGGTTTGCTTCAGGGGCTAGGGATAAAAATCATTTTCACTGGAAAAGCTAATAAGCATGAAAGTCATGGATTCTCTTAGTCAACATATCTCATGGAACTGCCATCTTTTAGGACGAAATTTTGATATTTTACCAAAAACTTAATCAAACAACACAAGAACCAAAAGACTAGACCTCGAGCACTTCAACAAACATGACACATAAGGGAGTTTTTTTTTTTTTATTATTGGATATAGCTTGTGCTCGTGACATGAACAAAAAAACCTGGATAAACATGCAATCCAAGTCGGGGAATGAGAAAAACCAAGCATACACAGATCCCCCAATCTACTTCTAGTACCTTGCACTCTTCCATCTCCATTAAAAACTTTGTATTGCTTGAGTAGTAATATCCTTAATCAAGAACAACATTGAATGTACCATTCATGAAATCACCATGCACTTTAGAATCACAACTAGAAAAGGCACAATGAGAAGGGATCAAAGTGGAAAAAACCAAATTGTCAAAGTGATGAAGGGTCCAACAAAGGGGAAGGTGCATGAATTTCTTGTAGCAATGGTTTCAAAATCGTACCTTTTCGGGATGAACAAGCCCAACAAATGAGGTGGATCCCAGTATAGTCCCTACAACTTTGTCGGGTCCTCGACATCGGAGACAAAGAGAGTGAGGGGGAGAGCAAGAAGGGGGCAAACATAGGATGAAGCGATTCTTCAAGCTCGTAGAGAAGGATGGCTCCAACAAGAAGCCCGCTTCGTCTCAGAGCCGCAATGACAGCGGAATGGCAAGTGAGGAGGAGAAGAAGAGAGAGCCACTAAAGTTCTTAAAACGGAATGCCAACAGCTTGCTCCTCTATGTCAAGAACAATTGGCCTAAATTTGCCAAGTTTGTTTCTATCTCGACAAGTACGAGAGAAGCAACTAAGAGAGAGGCGAGCATGAGAGAAGCGAAGCACGAGAGAGGCGACTATTGAGCGCAAAGAGAAGGGAATAGAGAAGCGACTATTGAGCGCAAAGAGAAGGGACTAGAGAAGCGACTATTGAGCACAAAGAGAAGGGACTAGAGAGGTGACTAGAGAGGCGAGGTTCAAAGAGGAGCAAAACCAAAGAGGTGCAACCTCGAAGAGAAGCAACACCGAAGAGGCAAGCGGTGAGGAATAATTCTAGGGTTTTAAAAAGGGTCCAAGTTGGAATTTAATAAATTTGTGAGGGAACAAATTTAAAACAAAATTTTTCATTAAAGACCCCCCAGCAAGCCGAGAATGCTAAAAAGCTCAAGGTAGCCTCTTCCCTGCCTTGGGCTTTCAACCTTTCAAAGGCCAACTTTGCCTTAATGGGACTTCCAAAATTTTTCCCAAACACCTATATTTTGGCCTAGGGGGCTTTTGATGCCCAAAGCCACTTGGAAAAGCCCCTCCCAAATGCACCCTTTGTCTCCTTCAACCTAATCTTCACACTTAGCACCGTTTGTTTGTGTTTCTGTTCAAAAATTATTCTAGGGAACTCTATTTCTGTTCCGTAAAATAATTTTTGATCAGAAAAACACATTTGATAAACTTGTTCCGGAAATAAAAAAAAGAATCGAAACACGTTTGATAAATTTGTGTTCTTTTTTTGTTTCTTTTAACTTTTTAAATATTTTTATTTTATATTTCCTTTTTTTTCTTTTTTTTTCTTCTTTTGGCCGGTCGCCGGCCTTGACCATGGCCAGCGATCGGCCAACGAGGGCCGGCGGCCTCGCCCTACCACGGCGAGGCTCGCCGGCCCCCGGATCTACATCTGTTGCATTTTCAACCTCTACTTCCAAATCAGCCCCATCTGGTTATAATGGCAGCTATATCAGGAACGTCATCAACATTAAGGACAAGTTGACTCCCTTGAACAGCCGTTGTTGGAATTTCCTCTTGATCCAACATTGAATCCCCGATAGGTAGGATAGGAAGCAAAAATTCAGAATAGTCATTTTGCTCCCCCTGAATTTGATTCCTAGCAAAAAACATGTGAACCTCATCGAAGACAACATCACGAGAAATATAAACACGCCTAGTACTTGGTTCATAGCATTTGTATCCCTTCTTGACATTTGCGTATCCCACAAACACACACTTTTGAGCCTATGGATCCAACTTGTCACTAAATTAAGAATGCACATAACACACACATCCAAAAATTCTTAGGTGAGAGATACCAAATTTTCGGCCATGTAGACTTTCAATTGGAACTTTATATCCCAACACTTTACTAGGCAAACGATTGATTAAGTAGCAGCTAGTAAGGACTGCGTCAGCCCAATATGTCTTGGGTAAATTTCTCGAGAATAACAATGCTTGGGTAACCTCAAGCAGATGCCATTTTTTCAGCAACTCCATTCTACTGCGAAGTTCCAACGCGGGAGGTTTGATGAATGACTCCCAAGCTACGCAGGAACACTTGAAAAGCCCGATTGGTATATTCAGTTCCATTGTTTGTATGAAGAATCTTCACCATAGTGTTAAATTGATTTTTCACCATATTGAAAAAATCTTGAAACACAATCATAACTTCACTCTTGGATTTAAGCAGATAAAGCCATGTAGCTTGAGATTTATCATCAATAAATGTAACAAAATACTTGAACCCCTCCTTAGAGTCAATAGGAGAAGCTCCCCAAACATCTGAGTGAACTAAATCAAAAAACTGTTCTGATTTATGTGTACTATGTGAAAAAGGTAACCTATGCTTCTTAGCATAATGACAAGGATCATAGCAATTTGAATCATAACTTAAAATCATATCAATGGCATGTAACACCCGATCAGAGGGATGACCTAGACGCCAATGCCACAACTGGGAAGTGTCAACAGTCTTCCTTTGTGCCATCAACGCTTCGTTGTTGAGGTCCACCATATATAGCCCATTCTGCAACCGCCCTTCACCAATCATCCTCTTGGTGATTCGATCTTGAAAAAACACCTTTTGAGGAGTAAAAATAACATCGCAATTCCCCTGATTGGTATATTTGCTAACTGACATTAAATTTGAGCATAATTCAGGTACCAACAATGCTTCAGAATTATTTGAAAAGAAATTAATTTGTCCAACACCACTAGTTGGAACCTGCCCACCATTAGCAATAGTAATAGGTGGATATGATACACCTGAAGTAATATTGGATAGCAAGTTTGGAGAACTACACATGTGGTCTGTAGCACCAGAGTCAATAATAAACTGAGTTTTGGATAAAGTTGAGTAAGCATGGACATTACCAAACGTCATAGCCAAATTTCTGGTTTCGATGCTAGAAGCGTTCATTCCATTGCCATGTATCTGAAGTAATTGTTTAACTTGTTGAGACAAAGCCTCCAACTTGGATTGAAAATCGTTTGGATTTCTTGGATTGCCACCTTAGCTTCCGAACCCTTGTCTTTGGAAAGACGCAAATGCGGATGAAGAACCCAACACCTCTCTTTGGAATGGCCATCGTGATTGCAATGGTCACAATGGAACCGTGTTGGTTTCTTAAATTTTCCTTTGGAAAATTGAGCAGTGGAGTCTCCTTGCTTCGTGTTGATAGCACTGTGGGCTGATTGTTCACCAAGCTCTCCTGATGTAATTGGAACTGAAGGCATGATGCGTCTCCTTGTTTCCTCACTTTGGATTATGGCACAAACTTCATTGAAAGTGGGCAATACATGACTCATAAGAATTTGACGTTTGGTGTCCTTAAATTCAAGCTTGATACTTGCTAACGGTTGAAAGATTTTATCTTGCTCTTCTCGATTGACATAATCCATCACATTCTGGGTCGCAGGTCTATACTGACGAAGCTCATCCCATTGGTTCTTCATTTTTGCCAAGTGTTCAGTGAAAGATTGTGTTGCGCCTTGCTTAGAAGAAGCAAGTCCTTGTTGCAGGTCAAAGATCCGAGATGCATTCCTGGCTTGACCATACATCTCGTTTATTGAATCCCATAACGCCTTGGCTGACTCTGAATATGCAAATATCTCGTAGATCTCTGGTTCCATGGAATTGAATATCCAAGACATTACATTGTGGTCATTCGCTTGCCATTCATCAAATTTGGGATCCATCATGGGAGGGGCTCTAATCTTCCTATTGATGTGACCAAGCTTCGATCTACCCCTAAGAGTAAACAGTTATAGCTTGTGACCAAGGAAGGTAATTTCTTTCGTTTAGCAACAACGAAGTCAACCGCTGATTGTTTGTCTCATGCACCTTTGTTGTGTTGGATGCATCTCCTGACTTCTTTGACCCATCCATGACGCTTTGCTAGTAATAACAATGATGTGACAGTAACAAAGAGAGGAACAAGCACTAACCGAAGAATGTAGATTGTTGTAGAACAGGAACAGTCTTGAACATAAGCAGATTGAAACAATCAGATGTGCAGAAAACAAACCAAAAAAAAAAAAAATCACAGGTTGAATCAAACCTGCTCTGATACCATGTTGAATTTTAGTAAGGCAATTAGAAAAGAACACAAGGATTACAAAGTTCAGCAATGTGCCTACCTCGGACAAAACTCTTGATTGTCTTGTTTTTTTTTTTTTTTTTGTCATAACATTCTTCTGCAATTTGTACATAGGGTTCACCACAACAAAAAAGGGAAATTTCAAACATAGGAAACTCAAAAATAGGAAAACTATCAATGCAAAAATTTGCCCACAATATGTCCTTTCCTTGAATAGGAGAGCAAATCTCACCAATATTGCCAATACATCTCCTCTCTATAAATTCCCTCTAATTCTTGTTTAAGTCCCTACAAGTGAGACCCTTTAACAAAGCCCCCTATATCCAAAACTCACTCAAGTGTACCATTTTGAAGTTATGGCACTTAAGTGTCCTCCCATGCCAAGTTATGGCACTTGGGCAGTTCTTCTGCCTTCAATATTTAGTATTTTTTTTTTCCAAAATCACTTTGTAACCTCCCTTATTTATTTTTTTGATAAAAAAAGTCCCCCGGGGTCCACGTCAACCCCACCCTCCACATTTATGTCACCCCTTGTTTCTTCCCCTTCCCCCCCCCAAACCAAAAAAAACTTAAGGCTGACACTTTCTTTATTAAAAATTGAAGTCATCCTCTTGTCCACCCACCCTCTAGGAAAGAAAAATGTCCCATCAAAATCCCATTTTTAATTTTTTCTTTGAGTTTTCTCCATAAAAAATCCTAGTAGTTGCCTTTTCTTCCTCCTACTCCTCCTCCTCCTTGCACGACCCTCTTCCTCTCGATCTCTACTCTCTCTCAGTCGCCTCATCACAATCATTTGCCACCTCTTCTTTGGCCCTTCCTCCTTCACAGCTGTGGCCTTGTTGTAGGCCTTCCATCATAGTTATAGCTCTTTAGTTGCCTCGATCTCTACTATTCCTCTAGCCCTCTCTCACCGTCGCGGCCTCGCCGTTGCTTGCGGCCTCACCTCTACTCCCTTGCCCTCGTCTCCACCCTCCATCGTCTTCTTCAATGATTCTCACTCCTAGACATGCATGTGAGAAGATTTGACCATGTGTCGGAAAATCCAACACGTGCTGACCATATGTCTAAGCGTGTCAGACACGACATAGAAGCTCCAAAAACATGTTCGTGCTTCATAGATGAAAATTGTAAGAATCATTCACCATTCACGACTGAAAAAACACAAATATACAGACGAAGATAATTTCTATCAATCATCATGATTATTGTACTATCTAAACATTAAATAGCAAAAGAGCTCATTGCAGCATTCTAGATCCACATATTCAACTATAATAAGAAATAAACAAGCTCTAGTAACATCAATGCGGTAGATTTGCTAGCAAATGCCAAATCTAGTAAGAAAGGAAACATGATCATTCAACTTTGTGACTTTAAAAAGTAAAGTGCTTCGACTCTCTCGCCAATTTGGTTGACCTTCAACTTGAACCATAAAATTGCAAAGTAGAATGAGTTTCGATTTTCTCACTGCTTTCGTTATCTTTTGACATGAACTTGAGAGTTATTAAGGAAAATGAGCTTCAACTATCTCGTTGTCTTCACCGAGTTTTGACGTGATCCAAAAAACTACAAAGTAATCGTGAAGTTTCAACAAAATTCAGAGATATAGAAGAGAAGGAGATGGAGAGCGTAGTTTTTTTTTTTTTTCTTTTTTTAAAATCTCATTGGCCCTTTTTCGCCGAAAATTGGATCGTCGACGAAATATCTTTCATTCAAATTCTTCTTCGATTTTTATTAAGAGGAGACTAGTTTTGTGGTGATTCCAGACAAATGTTGTATCAATGGAACACAAAAAACATATACATTTGAACATAATTTAATCAACAACATGATGATGCAAAAAGTTTTCTTGGAATTTAATTGACAACAAAGTGCGATGATGAAAATATTATATCAGAATTTCATCAAGGACGAAGATCTATAAATTGCAATTGAAGTATGAAAATTGAAGGATATCTATATAGCGGAAATGATGAGTTTAAGAAAAGTAAAAATAAAGATGAATTCGCAAGAAAATTGAGTTCTTTAATTGATTGATTAGGGCACAAAAAATGCATGGGAAAATTATCCAAAAAGTCCTAAATCTATTGTACAGTGGTGACTTCAGTTTTAAATCTTTCAATTATGTTAATTTAGTGTTAAACTTATAGTATGATGGTCAATTCAATTCAAAATCTTTTAATTGTATCAATTTAGTCCTAACATTTTGACAATTTACCAATTGAATCCTAAATACAGTTCTTTTGGCTAATTTTGATAAGAAATCGCTGATGTGGCAACTGGTGCCTATGTGAATGATTTTTAATTTTTTTAAAAGATCAAAATTTTTATTATTTTTTATTATTGATTTTTTTTCATTTCTTTTCTTGCTTTTCCTTTAAAAAAAAAAAAAGAAAATTGTCCATGTTAGCTCAAGCCACGCCACATAGGACGTCAACACTGACCAAACCATTACAATAGCAATTTTCAGCCAAAATTAGTTGGAAAAACTACATTGACAATGTGTTAAAAGGTTTAAGACTAAATTGATAAATTGTCAAAAGGTTTAGGCCTAAATTGGCACAATTGAAAATTTTAAGATCGAATGGGCTTATTGTTAAGTGGTTTTTGGACTAAATTAATAAAATAGAAAATTTTAGTAGTAAAGTCATTGCACAACAAGTTTAGGATTTTTTTGGATAATTTTTGCAAGAATACAATCAATGGTTACAATTTTGGAAATAAATAAAATAAATAATGACGTTTACAATAAGTTGTGTTATTCACTAACCCCTATCATCTAGAAGACTTATCCACACAAAGGTAGAAAGTCCCTATATTTGTGACAACAAAACATAACTATAGGGTTAAACCATGTTGAGATGTCCCGCGTGTCGAAATGCCTTAGACGTATTCGAGAGCTTGAGTAAATAAGATGATGCATGCTCATGAATATACATCTATGCATGTTGGTAAAAAAACTAAATGATACCGATGCATCAATAAATTATATTTCATATGTGTGTATTGAATAGGTAATAACCATGCATTCATGTGAGGTAGTTGCAAAAAAGGAAAGGCGTATGCTTCCGAATGTTTGTGATTGTCATGCTAGGGCAGGTGCGGAGGTGAACTCCTAATTTAGACTTAGAGATTTCACTTGCTAGGCTTCGGCTCATTCCTTTATTTTTAAAATATGTAGAATGACTATTCCCTCACCACCACTTTTTGGAGCCTTGGCATACATTGAATATGATTATGAGGAGGTTGTATTGCCTAATATTATTTTTACATATACTAAGTGACTACTATGGTATGGGTCAATGTAGGACTTGCCAAATGGGTTCCTCACCACTATGTACCCTGATATGTGATCTTTAATGGTCATTGGATATTTTTATCCAGTCATATCTCTTATATTATCTAATTTTATTTTGTATCAGACAGGACTCCAACATCTAATAAGATAAATTTTATTTTACCATGAGTTTTATATAGACTAACAAACATTGTCTTACTCGTTATATCACACTTGAGATGATTCTATATATGCAAATAAGGCCAGACTGCTAGAAAAGGTAAATTTTTTTCCAAAACACTCAAAAGACATTGAAGACCCAAAGTCGCTTTTGAAGCCACGTACAACCTAAGCTTGTTTTGACAAAAATATGGAAACAAAATTAAAATATGCATAGAGTGGCCAAGACATCCATCATAAATGCACGATTGTTGTAAACCAATTTAATATGATGAGCAATATTTCCAATGTTACGTGTGCAAGATTGATATATAATTTTCAACTATTGTACATAAAATAAAGCTAGGTATGTTAAATTTTAAAACAATGGGATGGGTCTCTTTTGTTTGAATGTCCACCTTTGTCTACATTTGATCACATAAAAAAAAATTAAAATATGCGCGCAACGGTTAAGACATCCATCATCGATAAACGACTATTGTAAACCAACTGATGAGCAATAATTTTCGATGTTAGGTGTGCAAGATTGATATATAAATTGTTTGTCAAATGTAGACATAAGTGGACATTCAAATAATAGAAACTGGTCCCATCATTTAAAAATTTATTGTACCTAGCTTTATTCATCACACAATCGACTTTGTTCTCTTCATTTCTCTTTTCAATCACATGGAGCTTAACAACAAGTGGATAGATCCCAAGCTTGAGGAACACCCTACTAGCTTCATTGATCATGTTGTGGAAAGCAAACAATTGAACAATAAAATAGACAAAATAAAAAAATAAATTGGACACCAGATTTATATGGATAAGTCATAGTGACTACTTCTATGAAGCGAGCAGTGATGAATTTCACTATAGATCAAATGATACACGGATATTATAATTACACTCGAGTCACTCAAGCACTGTAAGTGTTTTCCAAGCCTTAATTACACCAAATAACTCGGGTAGTGTTTAATTTTATAATTCCCCATGAAATAATTTCTCAATCTCATGAAATAATTATACACAAATTTTTACCACAAAATTTAATCGACTTCAACACTAATAACTTCTTAGTGTAATTGCATAAACAAAACCAACAAAGTTTACCCGCATTGCCCAAGCACTTGTTTCGGTGCTTCTAGTCTTTTTCTTGCATCAACCACGCCGTGTGTGTATATATATGGTAGATGCGGAAACTATAATGAAATTGAAATTGAAAAGAATAAAAGACCAAATTTTACGTGGAAATCCTTGCAGGAAAAATCATTGGAAGAGGTGAAGCAAAATCTATTATGGAAATCAAGGATTACAAAAGGCGGCTCTAAAAAGCTTTGATTCTTTCTATCTCAACTTCTTATATATAGGTAATAATCAAATCCAACGTAGGAAACCTCTTTTTAGGAAATCTTCTCCAACTAGGAAAACCATTCAATTAGGATACCCATTCAAAATATGAAACCTACTTGAATTAGGAAACTTTTCTTTTCAAGCTCAAACTTGAGACATATCTAACAATCTCCACCTTATCTTGGCTTGAATTCTACATAAGCAATCAACAATCTTCTCCTCACATTAGAGTAAAACTTAATTGCAGCAAATATTAACCATGCTTGGATTTGGCGATAGGTAAAGGCTTCGTTAACATCAATTGGATTGTTTTCTATACCAATTTTCAATACCTTAATATAACCATTAACAATAATGTCTCAAATAAAATGATATGGCACATTAATGTGCTTTGTCTTTTCATGATACATTTGATCTTTTAGTAAAATGTATAGCATTCCGACTACTGTGATGGACAATAATCACTCCACGATCCACACTGAGCTCTCTAAATAAGCTTTTTGTTGACATCTAACTTTTAGTGACCTATTTAGTCATTCATCGTATTAAAAAAATCAGGGATTGATTTTAACTACTAAAAAAATTAATTAATTGCATAATATGTAGTTTTAGGTACATTTATTTTTAATTTGTATTTACGCTGGGCCGGTGACAAATGGGTTCAAATTTATCCTTGAAGAGATTTTACGGATTTATTTGTGCGAAATTTCAAATTTAAGAAGAATCTTTTTGTAATCCTGAATTGTATCAAAAATAAATATTGTGTTTGGAAAAGTAAATATTACGTTCGGAAAAAGAAACTTTTGTGAATATGAATTTGGAAAAAATTAAAATCTTAACTCATGGCCTATAAATAGATTAAATGCATAGGATTTAGATGGGTTACACGCATTGAATACACGGCCACGTATACGGAGGCTTCTCTTGGTCGAAGAGAAAGGGCAAAAAAAGCCAAAAAGTGAAAAGAGAGGATTGGGAGGAGAAAAGTCAAAAGTGTGCAGGAAGAGGGCAGAGGGAAAGGGACGTGAGAGAGAAAAAAAGAAAAAAAGAAAAGGAGAGAAAAGGGGCTGCATCGTCTTCTTCGGGGAACCCCTTCGCCGGAGACCCTTGCTGCCTGATCCCCTCGCTGGTGCGCCGGTCGCCAGCTGCCGGAGTTCCGTCTCCTTCGCCCGCGAGCTCGCGTCGCTGGTCTGCCCAGGAGCCGCGCTCTCTCCTTCGAGCACCAGCGCCACCCAGCTCCGCCAGCCTCTGCTCCGTCACTGCCCGATCTGCAGCAGCCGCGACCCGACGCCCCTGCAGTTTCGCCTTCTGCTGCTGCCCGATGCCACCGGAGCCCTCATCGCCGGTCTGTTGCCCACGCCGATCCCTGCCGCCGCTCCTGCTGCCATTCAGCCCTCAGCCTGTCCTCGCGCTACCTCCGCTCCGACGCCCAGCGAATCCGCTTCGAGTCTCCTCCGAGCGAAGTTGCCCGCGAAGCCGCCCTGCCGTTCCGTTTGCTGCCGGAGTTTCCTCTTCACCTGCAGCCGACGCCTCCGCTCCCGCTCGCTCGTCCGCAGCCGCACCACCGCGCTCCCAAACGCGACAACCGTCGCTGGTTGTAGCTCGTGCCGGCCCGTGTGCCCCCGCTCCGGACACCGTTGCTCCACGGCACCCACAGCCCGACGCCTCTCCCCAGCAGCCGAACCCCCCTGCCGCCGGGTTGCCGCCGCCGGTCCACCCTCGCCGGAGCCCCGACGCCGGTGACCCGTCACCTCTGGTGACCTACCACAAGCTGTCAAGAAAAAAAGAAAAAAAAATGTTGGAAATTATGACCCATTTTCCCTAAAACTTCAAGATTGATATTATCTAACATTGTTGAGAGTGGAGGTTGTTAAATAAATCTACAAAATATCTAGAAATCTCTAGAATAAGAATGGATAAACTACAATCTAGAATTTTAAGTGGACAACATTCCACAAAAATCTAGAATTTCAAGTTCCACATAAATCTAGAATGTTATTACGCCCGTGGGACACCTCACTCCTCTTTAGAGGAGGATTCAAACTCGCCAAGGAAGGCTTTTATACTAAGGGATTTCACTCACTATTCACATTCAAAAGAGCCGGGGAATAATTTCCCCTGAGCTTTTGAGTAATATAATAATACAGCGCAATCGCAGTGAGCAAAGAAGCAGCTTACGGGTCTTTCTTTCCTTTCTTGAGTTTTCCTAGTCTCTTGAGTTTTCCCATTCTTTCCTTTCTTGAGTTTTCCTAGTCTCTTGAGTTTTCCCGGAGAAGACAGCTTCCCTCGAAGTTCCCCCGCTCTCGAATAATAATAAGTAGTCGGCCTTAAGCCTAGCCTTAATAGTCCCTATAAATAGGAAAGAAGTCCCTATAAATAGAAAGATGGGGGAGCGTAGCAAAACAACAAATGTAAAAGAGTGAGAGGAGCATGAGAATATTATATCATGACGCTCCTCCACTAACACTTTCTTCAACTATTGTAAAACTATTTTATCCAACTAATAAAACTATTTCTCATATCCCATGTTCTTTGTCCTTCAATTATCCTAGTTTATCCCTTGTTCATCCACTATAAATTATATCATACACTTGCACACAATGTCACTAACCAACTACAACTAATATCAAAACCATGCTTCCGCCCGCATCAATCCAAAAGTTTTTAACAGAAAATCACTAGTTTGTTCTATTTTATTTTCTCTTTATTATTTCATTTTATTTTACTTTATTTGTATGTTTTTAGTATAATTGTTCCTTAATGTATGAATGAGATTCCGACATGAAATAGCCTCTCAAATTGGGGATTGTCAATCCAATTTTTGCTCTTGAAATCTGACTTGAAATCGATTGCAAAATCGTCAATCCAATCTCACGCTCGAGATTCAATTCACGATTTATTTAAAAATTGACCAACCCGATTTCATGCGTGAGATATGGTTCGCTAATTTTGTGGATATCAATATTATCTTATTTGATTTGCTGTCATGTTGATTGAATCAATTTTATTTTTATAAAAGGAAAAATCCAAAAAATATTTGAGTTAGGATTAGGTTTGTTTTAGAATATCTCTTGTTATTTTGCATATTTAGAGTAGGGATTTTGTTTCGAATTTGAAAAAAAAAATGCATTCATTTAGGATGTTAGTTTTAAATTTGAATTGCACATTTAATTATTTGGCAATTTTTAATTTCGAATTTCATAAAATAAAAAAAAAAAATAGAATTAAGACATTTTTTGCACGTTATTGCATATTATGATGGATTGTATGCTTATTAAGAAAATAAGAAATCATGTGCACGTCATATAGAATTAGGTGCATTTATGAAAATACACGTCATTTAGTGATTGTTGCTAGGTTCATTTAATTAAAAATTGCCCATAATTAGAATTAGGTTATTTTGGTTAATTTAGATTGCATGTTCAGTAAGAAAACACAAAAAAAAAAAAAATTACTTTACTCATTCATGTAGTTTAGGTCATATTGTCATGCCATATCATTTTATGTTAGATTAGTAACATTGTATTGCATATAGATTTGATTCTCATTAAATAAAGTGAAAACAAAAATTGAGTGATTGCATGTTAATTATAAGTTATATCTAGGACTGTTGATATGAATTTTGATCTAACAACACAAATGAATTCGTTACTATGAGATAAGTTCTGCATTTTTTTTACTTGCTTTCTTATGTGTTAAATTGGTGGTTTGTGCATTCGTGTGATCACCTCACATGTTGGGAAAGTGAATTAAAATTAATTCAAGCTGCTTGCAAAATATTTTTTTCGAAATAAAAAGAGAAAGGTACCAAAGGATGTTAAAGAAATCCAACGAAATCAAGTTCATGTACCCAAAATCTTTGGTTGGTAAAAGTGAAATAATTCTCATATTATTTTACATAGGTATCTAATCGACCTACCGTAAACTGATTAGTAGTTACTCTCTTTTACATGCTAGATATTTGAACCTAAATCGTGAATTAGTATGTGTTTGGGAGAGCTTGAGCTAAGTCTAGGCTTAGCAATCCATTAGCCTAATTTTAGGTGGTGCACCCGAAATTTTGGTCTCGACACTTTTTAATAATATGGTCTCTTTAACCACTTTTGCAATAGCCATATACTTTGCTTTTGTAGTAGACAAAGCTACTGTTTGTTGTAAAGTAGCTTTCCAATTGACTACACAACCTCCAATAGGAAAGATGTATCTGGTCAAAGTCCTCAGCTTATCAAGGTCACTAGCATAATCGAATCAACATTTCCTGTTAGAATGTCATCAGTTACTCTAAAATTAGAAATACCTTTCAAACATCTCAAAATCCACTTCACAGCTTACTAATGAACTTTTTAGGGCATGATAAATATCTACCCGCTCACCTTCAATTGGTCGTTGACTGTCACCATGGTTAGTGACTGGCAAAAGAAGAGGAAGAAAAAGAATAAAGAATAAAGAATAAAAATAGAAAATAATGTAAAAATCAATTTTTAAATATAAAAAAATTAAATTATATTTCAAAAAATAAAATAATACAAAACATTGAAAAAGACTGCATGAGATAAAAAATTTTCCTACTGAATAGTAAAAAATATTTTCCGCTTCTTTTCAGGTTTTAATTGAACACTAAAAAGTAATTACATTTTCTTGAAAAATGGCTTTTTGAAAAATATCTTTCAGGAATGCTCCATTTTCCATGAAACGAATGGAGCCTTAGATAGGGAGAAGATGAATCCAAATCCCCCAAACTTGAATCTAGGCAATCATTGACCATCTTCTGATAACCTTTGACTTTGGGCTTACGTCGACCATAATCTGGAGTGACTAGTATTGAGAGAGACGAAGAACACTAGAAATGAGGGAAACATTGGAATTTGAAAATATTATGTACTGATCCTAAGAGAAATTTTCGAGAGTACCATTTTTTTCGGTCAAAAGAAAATTTTCGAGAACATTGAGAAGCCAAACAAAGGACGAGTTGCCTTGGACTCTAAGCTTAGCCAATGCTAGCTTTGAGTCAAAGTGATCCATAAATTTGTTATTGAAACATTACAATTTTCACTTGAAAGACATTGAAGACCCAAAGTCCCTTTTGAAGCCACATGGAGTCGAACCTTGTTTTGATAAAAATATGAAAAAAAAAATTAAAATATTCGTGAAGCGGTTGAGGCATCTATCGTCAATGCATGACTATTGTAAACCAAAAAAAAAAAAAAGGTAATAATTTTTTATGTTTGGTATGCAAGATCGATATATAAATATATGTTAATGTAATGTGATCAACTATAGACATAAGTGAAAATTCAAATAACAAAAACTTGTCCCATCAAATTCATATTAATGAACCCAGCTTTATTTGCTAGACAATCGAGCTAGTTCTCTTCATTGCCTTATTCAATTGCGCGGAGCCCAATATTGAGTGGATAGATCCCGAACTCGAGGAATACCTAACTTATTTCATCGATCAAGTAAGACATAAGACGAAATTCTGATCGATGGCCTAAGATGCTCTCTTTGTCCCAAGAAAACATCATATAAGTGGGATCAATTTTTCTTTTGTCCCCGTGTATAATCACACGTGCATAAGAGTACAATACAGATTTTCCCTCCTAACATCGCAGGAATGTTTCCTTGTTTATTTCTTCAAGGCAGTAGAAGCTGCTGCTTTCATTTCGAGCAAAGCATCCTCAAAGCACTTGGCCATGAAATCAGGGTCGGGGATGATGTCCTAGGCCACCAGAATCTGCATGTCCGCCCTTCCCGCATAGCTCACCATCTGCATCGTGAGTGCCTGCATATGCCGCATCTCAAACAGCCCACATTAGTCCTGATAAAGATTTCATTCCAGATACCGCAGAAAAAGAAGGAAAAGAGAGACGATAAGGCGCGAGTATTTTGGAGCCTTACGTGGGGAAAACCCGAGATGTTCGCCCTTATGTACGTGATGGGGTTGCCCACGACCGCGATCTCCTCGTGCGGGCCGAACACGTTCGAGATGCTGAACGTGGTGCTGCAGGCGATCCTGTAGTTGAGCAGGCTCGAGGCCTGCATCAGCAAAAACAAATATAGATTGCGCGTTAGTCAGCATATTGTCGTTCTGTTTTCTGAATTGCAGAAGCGCGAACTTATCCTTACACGTGCTCCTAGATAAGTCGTGGCCATATCCCCGATTTTGTAGGAGAAGTGAGCCTCCATGGATTTCTTCTTCCGGTCAATCATCGACTTAGTTTTTCTCACGTGTTCGAGAGGGTCGCCGCAGCTTCTGTGGTAGCGAACGGGGAGGAGGAGAATCCCAAATTTGTTGCCCCACCGCAGTCCCGGGTCGCCTTCCATCAAATTGGTTAGTTCCTGGTTAATACCAACAGCACACTTCAATTCAATCAACTTCAGTTAAAAGGAAAAAAAAAAAAAAAATTGAGACTCGCCAGCAATCCCGGTTGTTCTCGCAAGTTAACAGCCGCCACTCCCGTTAGTCGAGTCCCTTCCCGCACAGCTGACAAAGGCAAATGAGCATTTTAGTCAGTCGAGATTCATCGCCCTTGAATTGAAAAAAATGGAGTGAATCATTGGAAATGCTATTCCTTTTTTACCGTTGGGACATCGGTGGTCCAAGTATTTGAAGAAGCCGGCCGATATGATCCCGAAGAGAACATCGTTAATGGTCTGCATTTGCAGCAATGAATGAGATTCATCATCTGGAAGCTGAGTACATCAAAATGCATTTGTAATTATGAAATACAAGAAATCCCAGCCGAGAGAGTAGTGCACTCGCCAGGGTCAGTCGACCCTGGGGTCATTCAAGCAATCCCAGCCGGCCCTTGGGATTGGCAACAATGCTTGGGATTTACTTTAATTTGTTATAGGTGTACTAGTTTTGTTTTTTTTTGTAGTGTTAATCAAATTTAACTGAAATTAATGCAAGGTATATTTGTGACAAATATACTAGTTTAAAGTTTTTAATAGTTAAAAAATTAGTTTAGATAAATTTATCATAGTTTGGGGTTTTTTTGGGCAAAAAATTGGTTTTTGGTAAATTTGTCGTAATTGTATTCATTTGGAGTTCTTCGTAGTATTAATCCTCTTAAATATGATTGTTTTGTGTTACTAAAAAAATTATAAACATGCCATGTCTCCATTATATCATTTAACTACAATTTATTAGCCCGTTATACTTTTTTTTTAATGAAAATTTTAATTTGAACAAAAATAAATAGGAATCACATTGAAAAAAAGATTGTGCATAAAGTAAAAATTGAACATATTGGAAAAGGGGATATGTTTACTAAAGGTATTAAAATTTGTCACGAAAGTGTAATTGAATCCTAATACTTATAAAAAGTGCAATCAAATCCTAAAATTCATCAAATTACTATAATTGAGTTTTTCTATTAACTTCGTCCATTTAAACTAACAAAAAATAATGACGTGGCTTTTTTAAATATTTTTTTTCTCTTTTATGTGGTGATGACATGGCAAAAACATAGAACACTAGGCTCAAACAACGTAGCGTCAGAGAAGTGGGCCCGGTTTCGGTCCTTTTTCTGTGCTCCCCATAGACGTGGCGCCATGTGAGTGGTCCGGGACCACGCTGACGTGGTGGCCCCGGACCACCCAATATTTTCTCCAAACAACGTTGTTCTAGATTTAATACTCATTTTTTAGTCATAAGCTTAATTAAATTAAATAAAAAATATTTATAAAAAAGCACAAATAAAAGAGCCAAGGCAAGGGCAGAGGCCCTTGCCGCCAGCCACCCGGTCATTGGAAAGGGCCAAATGGGTGGCGGCGGCAAGGGCCTACCGCCCTTGCTAATAACTTGATTTTTTTTACTTTTTTGTAAATACTTTTTTTGTCTTATTTAATTAATATTTTGGTTAAATAAATTATAATTTAAGTCACATCATTGCCATGTAGGAGGGATAAAATATTAAAAAAGTCACACCAAATTTTTTGTTATTTTAAATAAAAAAGTTAAAAGAAGAACTTGATTGTAACAATTTAACAAATTTTAAGATTTGATTATATATATAAATTTTAAGACTCAATTGTATTTTTATAACAAATTTGAGGACTTTTTGTGGACATATCCCATATCCCCATAAAAGTATTGAATCTGCGGTGCTATTACTCTTTTTGGGCGATAAACATGTAAAACTTTGGAACTGACCGCATTTGCCCGACTTGACCCCTTTCATGTCCTCCAGCAAAAACTTCGCCGTGGCCAGCTTCCTCGGCCAGAGTTCCACCCCTGCCCCACCGCTCACCGGCGTCCTCTGATCACTCATCCACATGCTCTGTAGCACGAACTCCACCAAAAAGACCAATGTGAACCACACCACCCCCAACACCCCCACTACTGCCTTCCACCACTCGCCGCTGCCACCCCTCCTCCTCTTAGCCGATGACGGAGGACCGATCATCGGCAGCGCCTTGGGGTCGTCCACCCGCTGGCACGACGCCAGGAACATTGACGTCAGCGAGATCCCATCGCCGAGTGCATGGTGGATCCGGAACACCATGCAGCGGTGCGCCATCAGGAGGTGGACCTCCCACAGGGGCTTGTCGTCGCCTAGGAGCCCCGGTGAGTCGGTGGACAGGTCGCCGAGGTACTCGTTGACAGCTGCCTTGTCAGAGAGGCCTTCGGCGATGGGGGCGTGGACTGGGACCACATGGCGGTCAATGTCCACATGGGTCCTCCTCCAATGCTCTCGGCCTGCGGAGTCCCGCACCATGAGGCTGCAGAACCCGGGGTGCGGAAACATGGGGGAGCTCTGGATCGCCGACTTGAGGGCGTCAACGTCGAGGGCTTGCTTCATGCCGATGGCGCTGTAGATCACCTGGTTCATCTCCTTCTGCAGGAACAGGCGCCCTCCCGGTGTCAGGGGCTCGTCCGAGCCGTTCTCCGGGAACCCCATGCCTGCGTGAAGATCGAAAAGGAGGCAATCTTCAGTACGGTTGGGATGGCGAGAAAAAAACAACAGTGCTGGCGGCTCGTATGAAGCTAGTACTTCTTGAATGGATAAAAACACGAATCAGAATCCAAAGGAGTAGTCTATAAATCGAAACTCTTGTCCGTGAGGTGGGGAAGGGGGAAGTAGCGCGAGAGTGTTGGATTTGGAATTTTCAGGCGCGATTGCGCGAGGCTCTCTGGCATTCGCTTGAGAATATGTTGGCTGCACCTGTTGAGAGACCTTAGCTGGAAGAAGAGACGGGGAGAAAATATATACACGTGCGGTTTATTTCACGCAGCGAGAGGCGCTGGTGTGAGCATCATTTCGCCAAGCATTTATTAATTCGATGGTCCCTTCCTAAAAAACGACAGCTAAAAGAGGCTCTAACACTTGCATGAAAAGGTCCATTACATCGTCGGCATGCGAACAAGTCTGCTTTGTTAACCTTTAAAAGGTGTAATCAAAGATCAAACCATTCGATGAGATTCCAGCCTTCCAGTTGTTTTGTATATGAATTTCATTAAGTCAAAACTGGTTCGGTATCTCTTATGTCATTCTCTTTGTATCCAATAGACCATTTGGACAACGGCAATCTTTCGTGGTCTTGCTTTAGTTAGGCATATTTATACGCTATAAGATGAATGGTGCCGCATGCTTGATTGTAGATAGTCAAAGTGAAGATCCGACCACCTCGTTCTTTCGTCCCTTAGGATTTTCTTTTGTTTTCAAGACTCAGATTTGTATTGAATGCATAGGACGGGGGAAAAGTATAAAAAAAGTCCTAAACCTATTACATTGGTACCAATTCAGTCCTAAACTTTTCAATTAGATCAATTCAGTGATAAACCTTTTAATATTGATACCAATTCAGTCCATCCGACCAATTTTGGCTAATCGGCGCCGATGTGGCAATTTTTATGATTTTTTTATGATTTTTTCGAATTTTTTATTAATTTTTATTAATTTTTTTCCTTTTCTTTTTGCTTTCTTCTTCGCAGCTTGCCGACGAGCTTCCGATGAGGCTCTTCGGCCACCGGGTGAGGGTCGCGAAGCCCTCGCCCGCTCGGGCGAGGGTCGCGGCCCTTGCCTACCACCGGCGAGGGTCACGGCCCTCGCCCGACCTCTCCTAGAGCCGTCGGCAAGGCGACTTCGCCCGGATCTGGGTGAGGCTAGCCTCGCTCGTGGCTGGCGAGGCCATGGTGGCCATCGCTAGGGCGGAGGCGAGGGCCGCAAAGCCCTAGCCAGCTGCCGGTGAGGGTCGCAACCCTCGCTCGGCCTCGCCCGGGGCCGCGAGCAAAGCCAGCCTCGGAAGAAGGAGAGGAGGGTGTTGGGGCAGCGAGCTGGAGTTTCGGAGGCGAAGATTGAGCAGAGGAGCGGCGGCGTGAGTCACAGGAGGTGGGGGACCAAGGCCTCGAATTGGGATTTCTTGGAGGTGAGGGCGGCGGTGACGAGGTCGAGAAGCTTCGGGATCAACAATAGAGGAGGCGCCGGGGACTTAGCGGCAAGGCCGGGGAAGGCCGAGCGAGGGTTGCAACCGTCGCCAATGGGCTGTCAAGGGCTTCGCGGCCCTCGCCTCCACCGGCGGCGATGGCCGCCATGGCCTTGCCAACCTCGGGTGAGGCTAGCCTCACCTAGATCCGGGCGAAGCCACCGGCGAGAGGCCAGGCGAGGGCTTCACGGGCCTCGCCTAGTGGCCGGCGAGCCTCACCAGAGGCTCACCAGCAACCACGAAGAAGAAAGCAAAAAAGGAAAAGGGAAAAAGAAAAGAAAAAAGGAAAAAAAAAAAAATAAAAAATTAATAAAAAATCATAAAAAAATTCAAAAAAATCATAAAAATTGCCACGTTAGCGTCCGGCTATCGGCCGACGTCCACGTTAGCGCCGGCCTGCCAAATTGGCCTAATGGATTGAATTGGTACAAATATTAAAAGGTTTAGGACTGAATTGGTCCAATTGAAAAGTTTATGACTGAATTGGTACCACTGCAATAGGTCTAGGACTTTTTTGGTACTTTTACCCATAGGACGGTAAGTAACAACTAACTTTTTAGATCCAAACAAGCCAACCCAAACTCAACGGTAGCCATCATTAAAGCCACATTTTGCCTTTGGAAGTTGTAGTTAAAATAGGACCTGATAAATTGAGATATAAAATATTTTCTATGTCATATCCACTATTTGGTTAATAGTAATAATAAAATTGGAGAGTTTCATACCATATTATGTCCATTATTTGGTATAGACTTGAAAATACATGAATGGAAATTGTAAGAATCTCTCACAGTTCATAGTTTAGAAAACATAAATGTACGGATGAAGATAACTTCTATCAATCATCATAATTATTGTATTATCTAAATCTTAAATAGTAAACGAGCTTTATCAATCAATCCATGATTATTGTACTATCTAAATATGAAGTAGCGAAAGAGCTCATTGCAACATTCTAGATCCACACATTCAACTATAATAAGAAATAAATAAGCTCCAGTAACATCGATGTGGTACATCTACTAGCAAATGCCAAATCTAGTAAGAAAGGAAACATGATAATTCAAATTTGTGACTCCAAAAGTATAGTGCTTTGACTCTCTTGCCACTTTTGTGCACCTTCAACTTGAACCATAGAGTTAAGAAGCATAATGAGTTTCGACTCCCTTGTTGTTTTCATTGACTTTTAATGTGAACTAAAGAGTTACGGAGGAAAACGAGCTTCAACTCTCTCGTCATCTTCATGGAGTTTTGATGTGATCCAAAAACTATGAAGGGATTGTGAAGTTTCAACAAAACTCCGAGATACAAAAGAGAAGGAGATGGAGAGCATATATATTAAATCTTATTGCCCCTTTTTTTGCCAAAATTGGATTGTAATAAAATATCTTTCACCGAAATTCATCTTCGATTTTCATTAAGAGGAGACGAGTTTTGTGGTGGTTCCAGACAAATGTTGTATCAATGGAACAACAAAAACACATATACTTCAACGGAATTTAATCAACGATATGATGATATAAAAAGCTTTGCCATAGTTTAATTGACAACAAAGCACGATGATAAATATACAACATCGAAATTTAATCAACGATGAAGATTTGTAAACTACAATTAAAGTACGGAAATTGAAAGATATTTATATAGCAGAAAAGGTAAGTTGCATAAAAGTAAAAATAAAGATAAATTTGCAAGAGCATTGAGTTCTTCAATTGATTGATCACGACTACAAAGAATATGGGGAAAATTGTCCAAAAAGTCCTAAACCTATTATATGGCAACCAATTTAGTCCTAAACTTTTAGTTGTGTTAATTTAGTTTCAAACTTATTGTACGATAGTTAATTCAGTTTGAAACTTTTTAATTGTATCAATTTAGTCATAACATTTTGACGATTTACCAATTTAATCATAAAGCTTTTGATAAATTATAGTTCATCTGGCTAATTTTGATAGAAAATTGCTAATGTAATGGTCTAGTCAATGCTAGTCAACCTATGTGATAGGGCTGGTGCTGATGTCAATGATTTTTAAATTAAAAAAATCAAATTTTTGTTATTTTTATTGATTTTTTCATTTCTTTTCTAGCTTTTCATTTTAAAAATATTTAAAAAATTATCCATGTTAGCTGAGGCGGCGCCACATAGGATATATAATGTTGACCAGACCGCTAGGTCAACAATTGTGGGCAAAAATTAGCTGGAAAAACTATATTGGTAATGCGTTAAAAGGATTAGGACTAAATTGGCACAATTGAAAAGTTTAGGATTGAATTGTCAAAATATCAATAAGGTTTTTGAACTAAATTAGCACAATTGAAAGGTTTAGGACTAAAGCCATTACGCAATAAGTTTATGACCATTTGGACAATTTTTGCAAGAATACAGTGTGGCTATTTACAACCCATAGTCAACGGTTACAAATTTTGAATTAAATAAAATAAATAACGACAATTATAATAAGTTGTGTTATTCACTAATCCCTATAATCTAGAACACTTGTCCACATGAAGTTATAAAATCCCTAAATTTGTGACAACAAAACATATCTGCAGGGTTAAACCATGTTGAGATGTCCGATGCCTTGGAAGTGTTTGAGAGCTGGAGTAAATAAGATGATACATGCTCATGAATATACATATATACATGTTAATAAAAAACCAAATGATATTGATGTATCAAGAAATTATATGCATACGTGTGCACTAAATAGGTAATAACCATGCATTTGTCTGAGGTACTTGCAAAGAAGGTAGGGTGTATGTTCATGCCTTGATTATGTTGCTCCGAATGTTTATGATTGTTATGGCAAGGCGGTTGTGTGACATCCCGATTTTCCAATTCTATTTTCAATAAATTGAGACGGGCATTTCGTTGGCACGCATATAGTTCTTTTCCTTGAGTCGGCCACTCATGTGAAAACTAGTTTATCGGGTGAAGCTGTTAAGAGTTTCTAATGCATCAGACTCGAGAATTTGATCAGGAAGCGACCTTTCGACCGAGCTAATCTGCAAGGGTCATTACGGCACAAATAAAAGTTGATTAGAGACCGGAGATAGATCGACTCGATAGAGACATGTGATCAGGTGTGGGTGATTCCACAAGATTGCACAATTCTTGTCGATCGACACTGGACCAACTTTTCTATCGATTGGGTACCCTGTGTTCGTAATTGAAACCTTGAGATTACCCCGACAACCGTAAGTCGCCAATGTTTCAAAGATGTACATTGTGGCTTGAGATGATCAACCACAGGTCAAATGCATGAAAATTTCTAAAGGCTACCCGGTAGGTTGGGCCGCTAGTATCGTGCCAAAGTGAAATTAACCGTTGAATTGAGATCGAATTCGTAAATTGGAAGTCTGGGTATGTCACAAATCATTTCAAGATCATTGAATCATCTTTGGGAAAATTTTTATGCAAGCCGAGCTTTTCAAAGAAAATAATCAAGAAATGGCTAATTTGGCTCGAGAAATTAGTAGGCCGCTTTGGCCGCGCTTTTGAGATCTAAGTTGATTATATAGACAAGTGAAGATGTGAATTAAAGTGTGGTAACATTGAATTAATTTATGGACTTAAATTTGATTCAATGGGAAGAGAATCAAGTGAAATTGGAGAATTGGTTGTACAAAAAATGGACCCGGCGGAAAATGGAAGTGAACCCATTGGAAGAGGTTGTGGGGAGGATTTGAAGTTAGTGGAGTATGACATCATGGATGATGTCATGCACATGGGGCCATTTTATGGGATTAAAGAAAGGCAAAAAGAAAAGAAATTGGCCCCCACTCCTTCTCTCTCCTCCCTCTCTTCTTCCTCCCTCCCGTTGCCTTCTTCTCCATTTTCCATGGTGCGAAGACCAGAAAAATTGCAGAGAAGAAGAAGGAGCAGCCATGGCCGGCCACCTGCTCGCACGCCGTCGTCGCCGCCGCCGCCGTGCGTCCGTCCCGCGCCGCCCGCTCGCGCCGCTGCTCTTCCCTCGTTCGCCGTCGCCCTCGTCCGCACCAGCCCGCATTCCAGCAGCTCGGGCCTTCGCCGGAGCTCCCTCCGCCGCCGTCGACCTCCGCCTTAGCCCGCCGGAGCTTCGCCTTGCCTCCGCCGCCCTTGGCCGCCTCAACCGGCGCCGGATCCGCCCATTCTCGGCCTCAAACCGCCATGGACAGCAACCTAGAAAAATGGGTATGCAGCGGCTTCGTGGCCCGTTTTGGCCGCCTTCCCGAGCCCGGATGCTCGGCTCGCTTTTGAGGAAAGTCGATCCTCGCGTCGTCCCCGTCGTTTTGGTTCGCTCGGCTCGTTAATCCGGTGAGTTTAACTCACTAAATCTTGATTAGAGGGTTAATGATGCCCTAAGTGTGCTTAGTCTAAGTTAAGTAAGTTTAGGTGGTTAGATTAGTTTGTTTGGTTGATGATTAGATTATGGTGTTTAATTAAGTTAAAGTGTGTTTAGTTTAAAGTTAAGTATGTTTATTTTTAATATAAAGCCTTGACGTGACATAATAGGGTTTTATTTTTGAATTATTTAAATTGTTTTGAAATTCTGGAATTTATAATATTATATTATATTCCGAAATTATTAAAATATTATTATATGAAAAAAAAACGGGAAAAATTATTTTTGACCCCTATTGCTCGTTTAATTTCGTGCCGGTCGCCGGCTGCAGTAGACAGATTTTGAAATTGATGATTGGATATTATAAATCGAGTGTGGATTGTGAAAGTTAGGGACTTTATTAATTAATTAATTTTCGAAATAAATTTAATTATTAAATAAATTCTGAAAATTAAGTTGGGACCCTAAATTCTCAGAATTTTGTGCCGATCGCTGCTGTATTCAGATTATGAATTTGATGATTAGATATTACAAATTGAGTGATGATTTGTGCAATTAATTATTGAATTGTTGTGTGCTGGTCGAAAGACTCGGGTCGCAGTAGTGGCTAGGCCGACTGGATCCTTATTCTGCTAGAAATGCCGTCAGGAGAGTGACGTGGCTCGGGTCGCAATAGTGGCTAGGCCGACTGGACCTTTGTTCTTCTAGAAATGCCGTCAAGAGAGTGACGTGGTGCCGATCGCAGTAGAGGCTGGGCCGACTGGATCGATGCTCCTTCGGAATGCCGTCGACGTCTCGACGAAGCCGCGCTCCATGGGGGGAGGCGATGCCTGGCTATATGCCGCAGATAGCCGAACCGCGAGTAGGCTATGCCCTTGTGTGGCGATGAATAACAATTGGAATGCATGTTGGGTGTTATTGATGTGTCGGATTATGGGACGGAATTGTGTGGCATGGAATGGGACGTGTCATAACGATTTAGTCTTATAATCGGACCCCGCAGTTGTTGGTTATATGAATGAGAATGCGTTCGGTTGTTAAGTTCATATTACTATCTCGTGATTGAGTGATTTGAAATTGTGCTAACTGCGGGGAAGGAACCGAGGCGAGGTAAGTCTTCTATGTGATGTGGCTAGGCTACCCGGGTGTATTTTCTTTCTAATAGGGGTTTAGGGGTTGAACTTGCCGAGACATCGTCTCATCCCGGTTGTGGGATTAAAATTTCAGGTTCCTAGATGGCGGTCGTGGAAGACCCGAAGCCCTAAGTCCGGAAAGGTGGAGATCAAGTATCGGTGAACGTGTCCCGCTAGTTGGCTTTAGGATAGTTCCCCATTCGTTGAGCTGGTCTATTTTGTAGACAGTCCAGAGTTGTATTTAAACCTATGTGTTTGTGAATGAGTGTTTGGTATTGTGATTGATTGCCTGCTTTTTCTATCCCAAGTTAAATATTGTCAGGGGATTTGTTTCGCTTCCGCATGCGTAATAAAATGAATGGGTCGGCGACGTATCCTGGGATGTCGCATATTTGATCGACCGCAGTGGGATGTGCGCGACCTCGGGGTTCGGGGCGTGACATACCAGTTTAAGTGGTATCAGAGCATGGTCTGTGTATGGAGTGATAAGGTGCGATGAGTCATGGGATAGTTAGTAGGAAAGGCTTTTAATATGCTGATGCATGTGGTTGATAGCTGTTTGATAGCTTGTTTGTGAGGTCGCTCAAATTTCAACCTGATGTTGGAATCGAAAAACAGGTGTCTATAAAGAGCCTGTAGGATGAGTGACTAGGAGTGGAGGACTCCTTGGGGAAGGTCGATAGGGCCTGTACCTCGGGGTAGGATGCTGATAAGAGTCGGTACCCGAGGTAGAGCGCAGGCTTAGACCAGCGTGAGTGTAAAAGTACCGTTGCAAGTCGGTACTGAGAGTGTTGCAGCATCGAATGATCTTAGGTTGTTGGGATCGTTCAGGCGCTAGTGTTCCTTGGAAGCTTGTTGGGTCAGTAAGTTCAAGACCGAGCCGTTGATGTTGCTGTTGTTTCTACCGCTGCCAGTGGTGTGACCGTTGTTGTTGCCGTGCCTGTTAAAGCCTAATCTGGAGTTGTGATCGAGGATCAAGCCGCTGTATCTGAGTCAAGGTTCAGTTTAGACAGAGATGGAAATCGATTGGGGAGAAAGGCCGATGCCAGAAGAAAGGTGCCCTGTTTCACTCAACCAGAAGAGTAGAATTGAAAAGTCAGTGCTCAACTTGATTGATGGATGTCGTGTCTGTAAGAAAGGAATCTGTTCCGTGCTGTAAGAGAGAAAGGAATTGTTACAAGGGTTGCCAGTACAGTCATTTGATCAAAGATTTCCGTACAGACAGATGGAATCATAGCTGTTTTTGTCACCGCCGTTGATAAGACAGAACAGAGGAATCATGCTTCAAGATGTTCAGTGGGGTACTTTGAATGAACCTCAGTGCAAGGAAGGGTGCTTGATGTTTCTTGATGGGAGATAGCGAATTCACCGATTATGTGCTGAGTTTGTGGAAAAGAGGCTTGAGGCAGCCTAGTGTCAGAGTATAAATGGAGCATGATTTGAATATGGCCAGCACGGCCATCGGGTCAGGAATTGTCCGTGTAAGTCCAAGAGAGCGCAAGTACCATGATTGCAGATAGGACGCCACCAGGATGGCTAGAAGAGCATGATGGGATCGACTATGCATCAATCAGAAGATGAATGTTTTTGAGATATTTTTATTAGAGTAGCGCAACAGAATTTTGAGTGAAGGTTGTGGAGTTTCCGTCGTTGTAATTAAGTAATAGGAAGATGAGTCCTTGACTATAGTTGTACCTGATGGGTTTGCTTATGTATGACTTGGAAGTCATTTATGAAAAGGGCTTGGCACAAGGAGTTTTCTGCTGTTATGAATCGTGGCAGTGATATAATTCAGTTTGTTCAGTTAGCGTATGAGAGTTTTGAGTTACTGAAAGTCGAAGAGGATTTGCAATCCCTGTTATTTGTCACTGAAGACGACCTTGGTTCTAGTTGTTGGTTACTAAATTTACATGGCAGTTGTAGTGGATGCATCAGTTGAGGAGCCGAATATGGAGAATATAATCGTGGTACATAAGTTTTCTAAAGTATTTGCTGAAGAATTGTCAAGTTTGCAGTCAGAAAGAGAAATGGAGTTCGCAATTGAATTAGCACCCGAATGAACCGTCCCCTAAGGCTCCTTACCGGATGGTGTTACCCGAGTTAAAAAGGACTGACGGTGTAGATGCGGGAAGTGTTGGATAGGGGATTCATACTTTCCGTGCATAACCTTAGGGAGCACCAGATTCCGTACATGAAGGAGAAATGTTGTTCGTTGTGGTTGTGTATCGATATTCCTCAAGATCGACTGGAGGTCAGGGTATCATCAATTGAGGATCAGGAAGAAGGACACATCGAAGTTAGCATCTCGTACTCGATATGGCAGTTATGAGTTCGCTGTAATACCGTATGGTTTGATGGACACCGTAGCTATTCGTTTGGGTCTAATGAGCAGAATGTTTAAGGGTACTTGAAGCGGTCTTGATCGTGTTCATTGAAGTTATCCTAGTGTGTTTAAAGAGTGCTGAGGAGCACGAGAGACATTAGAAGATGATACTTCAGACCTTGAGGACTCTTCAATTTTATGCTAAGTTTAGCAAGTGTGAGTTTTGGATGACTCGTGTTGTGTTCCTAAGTCATGTGATTTCAGGAGAAGGAATCTTTATAGACCTCGTCTGAGATTAAAGCAGTGATCAGTTGGCCGAGATTGACTACAGTGACAGAGATTAGAAGTTTCTGGGGATTAGCAGGATATTGCAGAAGTTTTATGGAAGGGATTTCAGGGTCAGTGTTGCAGTTGATTCGACTACTGAGGAAGTAAGAAAAGTTTGTGTGGACAGATGAGTGCGAGCAGTTTTCAAGAGCTTAAGCAGAAGCTGACTACCGCACCTGTGCTGACTATTCCATCTGGTCCTGAAAGTTATGAGATCTACAGTGATGCGTCGTTAAAGGATTTGGTTGCTTGTTGATACGACATGATAGGGTTATTGCATATGCGTCCCGTCAGTTGAGACCTCGAGAGTTGATTATAAAACAGCGTCGCTGGATGAGACTCATTAAGGATTATGACTATGATATTTTGTATCACTCTGGAAAAGGTGAGCAAAGTTACAGATACACTGAGTCGAGAGTCCTTAGCTGCACAGTTGGTACTCAAGAATTGGATATTACTTGAGAAAGTTCGAAATTCAGTTTTCAAAATCTAAGATATGCCGCCTTTAGAATCTTATTACTACCCTCAGAATTGAGCCGAAAGTTCATATCATAATCAAATTGCTTCAGCGGACAGATTCAGAAATTCAGAAGATTCTATAAGAGAATGCATATGAGAGAGCGGTTGATTTTCAGATTTCTGAAGACAGAACGCTAAGGTTCTGAGGATGATTATGTGTAATTGATGATGTAGAAATTAAAGAAGATATCTTATGGGAAGCTAATCATAGTAATTTCAGCATTGTCCGACGATATGAATAGACCTTGTTTTGAGTGTGTGACATCCTGATTTTCAGACTCTGATTTCGATTGGTTAAATTGGGTATTTCATCGACGCGATTACAGTGTTTTTCTCTGAGTTGACCACTTACGAGATAGCTAGACTAGTTGGGTGAGTTATTAAGGACTTTAAGGCAAATAGACTTAAGAATTCGACCAGGAATCGACTTCTCGACCGTGCTCATCTTTAGAGATCATTACGGCACAGTTAAAAATCGAATTAAGATCAGAGATAGGTCAGTTCGATTGAGATGAATGACCGATCGTGGGTGACTCCACTAAATTGGAAAAACTCTCGTCGAATGATACTAATTTGATTTTACTGTTGTTTTGATACCTTGTGTCCGTATTTGAATCGTCGAGATTTTCACGACCCTCGAGAGTCGCCAATGTGTCAAGTGGATTCATCGTGGCTCGAAGAAAATTGACCACGGGTCATTTGTCCTAAAAAGCTCCGAAAATTACCTAGTAGCCTATGTCACACTAAAAGCGTGTCGGAGTGAAATTAACCGCCAATCTAAATTCGATTTCAGAAATTGGCGATTCTGTCTTGTCACAAAGTGGGTACACCGAAGAGTGTGTATATCATATAAATCATCTGCATGGAGTGCCGAGAATAAATTGTATTTCAAATCTAGAACAGATGTTCCAAGTTGGCAGAGCTTTCAGATGGTTCTTTCTTAAGCAGTGCATAGCGGAGAGTGCGGAATTTCGATTGCTGAGATGAAGTTAGGGAAAGAAAGATTGCAGGCCAAGGTTAGTACAGTAGTCAGTGATTGTAGTTGCCGAGATCAGTGTCGGAGTTATATCATATCGTGACCAGAGGTTCCCAGTTTCGAGATCGCTTAGATAGTTTCTTTTTAATCCGTGCAGAGCAGAGTGTACAGAATTTCAGTCGTTGAGATGAGATCAGAGATTAGAGAATCCCAAGTCCAGAGTTGGTTTAGAATCAGTGATTCAGTCACAGTTATCGGAGACAGTTTAGAGATTGCTCAGAGTCGCCAGTTTAGCTTCGCAGAGTTATATCGAAGACATGTGGAATTTTAAGTGGGCAAGTGTTTAGTATTTTGGATCCGAAGTGGTTTGGGCAAGATAGTAGTGATAGGGCAGTATTGGTGCAGAAAGAGCAACATGAGAAAGAGAAGATTATATGAGATGACTGTACCCCCACCTTTTTGTTAATAATCGGTAAAGGTTTAAATTTCGAGGACGAAATTTTTATAAGAGGGGAAGAGTTGTGACATCCCGATTTTCCAATTCTATTTTCAATAAATTGAGACGGGCATTTCGTTGGCACGCATATAGTTCTTTTCCTTGAGTCTGCCACTCATGTGAAAACTAGTTTATCGGGTGAAGTTTCAAGTTAAGAGTTTCTAATGCATCGACTCGAGAATTTGATCGTGAAGCGACCTTTCGACCGAGCTAATCTGCAAGGGTCATTACGGCACAAATAAAAGTCGATTAGAGACCGGAGATAGATCGACTCGACGAGACATGTGATCGTGTGTGGGTGATTCCACAAGATTGCACAATTCTTGTCGATCGACACCGGACCAACTTTTCTATCGATTGGGTACCCCTGTGTTCGTAATTGAAACCTTGAGATTACCCCGACAACCGTAAGTCGCCAATGTTTCAAAGATGTACATTGTGGCTTGAGATGATCAACCACAGGTCAAATGCATGAAAATTTCTAAAGGCTACCCGGTAGGTTGGGCCGCGCTAGTATCGTGCCAAAGTGAAATTAACCGTTGAATTGAGATCGAATTCAGAAATTGGAAGTCTGGGTATGTCACAAATCATTTCAAGATCATTGAATCATCTTTGGGAAAATTTTTATGCAAGCCGAGCTTTTCAGCAAAATAATCAAGAAATGGCTAATTTGGCTCGAGAAATTAGTAGGCCGCTTTCGGTCGCGCTTTTGAGATCTAAGTTGATTATATAGACAAGTGAAGATGTGAATTAAAGTGTGGTAACATTGAATTAATTTATGGACTTAAATTTGATTCAATGGGAAGAGAATCAAGTGAAATTGGAGAATTGGTTGTACAAAAATTGGACCCCGGCGGAAAATGGAAGTGAACCCATTGGAAGAGGTTGTGGGGAGGGATTTGAAGTTAGTGGAGTATGACATCATGGATGATGTCATGGTGGGCCATTTTATGGGATTAAAGAAAGGCAAAAAAGAAAAGAAATTGGCCCCCACTCCTTCTCTCTCCTCCCTCTCTTCTTCCTCCCTCCCGTTGCCTTCTTCTCCATTTTCCATGGTGCGAAGACCAGAAAAATTGCAGAGAAGAAGAAGGAGCAGCCATGGCCGGCCACCTGCTCGCACGCCGTCGTCGCCGCCGCCGCCGTGCGTCCGTCCCGCGCCGCCCGCTCGCGCCGCTGCTCTTCCCTCGTTCGCCGTCGCCCTCGTCCGCACCAGCCCGCATTCCAGCAGCTCGGGCCTTCGCCGGAGCTCCCTCCGCCGCCGTCGACCTCCGCCTTAGCCCGCCGGAGCTTCGCCTTGCCTCCGCCGCCCTTGGCCGCCTCAACCGGCGCCGGATCCGCCCATTCTCGGCCTCAAACCGCCATGGACAGCAACCTAGAAAATGGGTATGCAGCGGCTTCGTGGCCCGTTTTGCCGCCTTCCCGAGCCCGGATGCTCGGCTCGCTTTGAGGAAAGTCGATCCTCGCGTCGTCCCCGTCGTTTTGGTTCGCTCGGCTCGTTAATCCGGTGAGTTTAACTCACTAAATCTTGATTAGAGGGTTAATGATGCCCTAAGTGTGCTTAGTCTAAGTTAAGTAAGTTTAGGTGGTTAGATTAGTTTATTTGGTTGATGATTAGATTATAGTGTTTAATTAAGTTAAAGTGTGTTTAGTTTAAAGTTAAGTATGTTTATTTTTAATATAAAGCCTTGACGTGACATAATAGGGTTTTATTTTTGAATTATTTAAATTGTTTTGAAATTCTGGAATTTATAATATTATATTATATTCCGAAATTATTAAAATATTATTATATGAAAAAAAAAAACGGAAAAATTATTTTTGACCCCGGTTGCTCAGAATTTCGTGCCGGTCGCTGCTGTGTAGACAGATTTTGAAATTGATGATTGGATATTATAAATCGAGTGTGGATTGTGAAAGTTAGGGACTTTATTAATTAATTAATTTTCGAAATAAATTTAATTATTAAATAAATTCCGAAAATTAAGTTGGGACCCTAAATTCTCAGAATTTTGTGCTGATCGCTCTTGTGTATTCAGATTATGAATTTGATGATTAGATATTACAAATTGAGTGATGATTTGTGCAATTAATTATTGAATTGTTGTGTCTTTGGTCGAAAGACTCGGTCGCAGATGTGGCTAGGCCGACTGGATCCTTATTCTGCTAGAAATGCCGTCAGGAGAGTGACGTGGCTCGGGTCGCAGTAGTGGCTCGGCCGACTGGACCTTTGTTCTTCTAGAAATGCCGTCAAGAGAGTGACGTGGTGCCGATCGCAGTAGAGGCTGGGCCGACTGGATCGATGCTCCTTCGGGAATGCCGTCGACGTACTGACGAAGCCGCGCTCCATGGGGGGGAGGCGATGCCTGGCTATATGCCAGTAGATAGCCGAACCGCGAGTAGGCTATGCCCTTGTGTGGCAGTGAATAACAATTGGAATGCATGTTGGGTGTTATTGATGTGTCGGATTATGGGACGGAATTGTGTGGCATGGAATGGGACGTGTCATAACGATTTAGTCTTATAATCGGGACCCCGCAGTTGTTGGTTATATGAATGAGAATGCGTTCGGTTGTTAAGTTCATATTACTATCTCGTGATTGAGTGATTTGAAATTGTGCTAACTCGCAGGAAGGAACCGAGGCGAGGTAAGTCTTCTATGTGATGTGGCTAGGCCACCCGGGTGTATTTTCTTTCTAATAGGGGTTTAGGGGTTGAACTTGCTGAGACATCGTCTCATCCCGGTTGTGGGATTAAAATTTCAGGTTCCTAGATGGCGGTCGTGGAAGACCCGAAGCCCTAAGTCTGGAAAGGTGGAGGATCGAAGTATCGGTGAACGTGTCCCGCTAGTTGGCTTTAGGATAGTTCCCCATTCGTTGAGCTGGTCTATTTTGTAGACAGTCCAGAGTTGTATTTAAACCTATGTGTTTGTGAATGAGTGTTTGGTATTGTGATTGATTGCCTGCTTTTTCTATCCCAAGTTAAATGTTGTCAGGGGATTTGTTTCGCTTCCGCATGCGTAATAAAATGAATGGGTCGGCGACGTATCCTGGGATGTCGCATATTTGATCGACCGCAGTGGGATGTGCGCGGCCTCGGGGTTCGGGGCGTGACAGGTTGTGAAAGTGAACTCCTATTTTAGATTTAGAGATTTCACTTGCTGGACTTCAACTCATTCATTTGTTTTAGACATGTAGAATGGCCATTCCCCCATCACCGCTTTTTGGAGCCCTCAGCACACATTGACTATGATTATGAGGAGGTTGTATTGCCTAACATAATTTTATATATATATCAAGTGTACTTCTACAGTAACTTGATGTAGAACTTGCTAAATGGGTTCCTCATTAGTATGTAACACAGTCATGATCTTTGATGGTGACTAGCTGGGATCGCTTAGAGGCTTTGATGGTCCTCTTGGTTACATTGCTGAGGAGCTGATGTTGAGGGAGGTTATCGATCATTGGATGTTAGATTGATGTTGTACAAGTAGGCTTTTGAGGGCAAGGGTATGGTGGAGGAGATAGGAGTTACCAACCCTTCCTAGGTGTTCTATATTATGAGGTGTTTGTAAGTGATGCATTATACGTTAACAAGTATGTAAGGTCATTATATTACTTGTTTAATTATTTTGTTGTGCCTCTGCTTGCGAATAAATTAATAAGAAAGAAAGTAGCATGACACATGCAGTGTTTGATGTATCAGGGTGTCACAAGGGTCAACAGTGACATGATGAAGGTGAGATCTGAGAGGTGAGGTGAGAGCGAGAGGCCTACAACGTGAGAACGAGAGCTAAGGCCAGAGGCAAGTTGAGAAGGCAAGGCAAAAGTTGAGGCGAAAGTGAGAAAGGGAGACAATTTGAGGCGAGAGGTGAAGAGGGGCGAGAGGGGGAGGTGAGAGATGCGGGAGAGTTGAGAGTTGTTTGACCGAGAAGCCTAGGGTTTTGCTCTTTGCCTCTATTAGCTTAGAGAAAAAAAATTGCCACCCCCCCCCCCCCCCCCCCCAAAAGAAAAGGAAATATTTCTTGTCTAGTCAACTCAGTTCTACATAAGGAATTGAGAATTCACAGTTTCAAGTTTTGGGAATTGGGAACCACATAGAACAAGCCAATTTGGTCCGATTCTCGAGTTGGATTGGACCAATGTTCATGCCTAGCCACGCCTTTGTGTCAATTGCTCATTATTGATGATTTTGCCGATCAACTTCTCAAATCTTGATAAAGACTCTTGTTGATGATTGATGTTGTCATTGACTTCCTTAGCAAGTTGTCATCTCTCTTTAAGTTGTCAATTGTTTTGTTCATTGTTGACCAAATTCTACTATTGTATATTAAGTCTAATGCTTGTGGATAATAACCAAAAAGTTGGTTAGTTTTTGGCGTGCACGCCCCTCCTCCGCTACTTCATTATTATTTACTTGTTTTTTTTATTAGTCCTTTTTTAATTTTTTTTCTTATTCCATTTATTTTTTTAATCCCTTCCACCGTTACTTAACAAAAAATTTATTAAATAATAAATTACACACACACACACACACACACACACACACACAATTATAAACATACAAATTCAATTCTCTTTTGATATGCTCCTAAAAAGGTCTGATTTAGGTGAACTCTTCCCTCAGCTAATGAAGAGATCTCAATTGAATTTGCACACTTGAAATTGAGAACAATTTTGTAAAGAAATAGTGCACTTGTCTCTTGAGAAGAGATGGGACATATGCTTCATATCATTTCGTTGAATAGTTGGCTCAACTACTTGTTGTTTGAAGAAATCCCCCAGCTTCAATTGGTATCTTTTCATGAAAAGCGAAAAACAAATCTAGTTTTTAACTAAGTTTTTGAATACCTGTCATGAATAGGAACAAATAAAAACAATAATATTTTTTAGTTATTTTGAATTTTATTTTCTATATTAGAAATCAAATATTATTTATATAATCATTATTTGAATTTTATTAATATAAGGATTTTTTATTTAAGAATTTTATTTTTTTGTTTTTGTATCATAAATGTAAGAAATCATATCCAAATTTATCATATCTTCTGTGGAATATTTTTATCCAACCATATCCCTCTTATTATCTAAATATATCTTGGATTCAACAAGACTCATCTAATGAGATAAATTTTATTTTACCATGAAAAACGCTTGTCCTACTAGTTATATCACATTCAATGAAATGCAAAAAAGTCAAAACTTTAGAACTTAGGCACGCTAATTCTACTATTAGCAATTTGAAAAATTTACTCTTCAATATATACTGAAAAAATTTTGGATCTATTGATCATTGTCAGTACAAGAATAAAAATTTGCAAGAACTTGATTAACCTGATCCCCAAATTCACCCGTAATAAATCCATTTATAACCACAAGGACAATTTTTTTTTTTTTTACATTGTCCTTGAACTTACTAATGATTTTTAGAAGACGAACTCATTAGATAATGATTTAAGTGTTCAAAAGAAACTTGCATAAGGCCCTACTTATATTCGAGCTTGGTCCGCAGTCACATGAGGCCGGATCAACGTCATGCAACAATCGAGCTGTCAAAGAATCCACAACACCAAGGGTTGCATGACCTCGGGAATCTAGACCCGCGCAAACCCATATGCTCGGCAACCAAGACCCGCGATTGATGACCTAGACACTCAAACCCAGACCCTTGGCAACCCTTGGCCACCCTCATCAACCGTTGGGAACCGTCGGTGAGCCGAGCACATCCGTTAAGTGAACCATCAAACCAGCGACCGAATCTGGAACTTAAATAGCAAGAAGATAAGCAGCGAGGAAGAAGATGAACCCAAATCCCGCAAACTCGAATCTCGGCAATCGTCAACCATGTCCCGATGACCATTGACTTTGGGCTCACGTGGACCGGAATTCAAAGTGACTGGTGTTGGAGAGGGACGAAGAACAATAGAAATAGAGGGAAAGATAGGAAATAGGAATTCGAAAATGTTATCTGCTGACCCTAAGAAAAATTTTCGGGAACACTGCAAAGCCAAAACAAGGAGGAATTGCCTTGGGCTCTAGGCTTAGCCAATGGTAGCTTTGAGTTGAAATGATCCACAAAAATTTTACAAAAACACTACAATTTTCACTCAAAAGACGTCGAAGACCCAAAGTCCCTTCTGAAGCCACGTACAGCCTGAGCTTGTTTTGACAAAAATATGGGAAAAAAAAAATTAAAACATGTGTAGAGCAATTTAGACATCCATCATCAATGCACGACTGTTGTAAACCGACTAAATACGACGAGCAATAATTTTCCATGTTAGGTGTGCAAGATTGATATATAAATTTCAACTGTTGTACCACAAATTAAACTAGGTACATTAAATTTTAAAATAATGGGGCAGGTTTCATTTATTTGAATGTCTATTTTTGTCCATATTTGATCACATTGAAAAATAAAATAAAATAAAATGTGCGTGTAGCAATTGAGACATCCATCATCAATGCGCGACCGTTGTAAACCAACTAAATATGACGACCAATAATTTTCAATGTTAGGTGTGCAAGATTGATATATAAATTTCGACTGTTGTACGACAAATTAAATTAGGTACATTAAATTTTAAAATAATGGGACAGGTTTCATTTATTTGAATGTCGATTTTTGTCCACATCAGATCACATCGAAAAAAATAAAATAAAATATGCGTGTAGCAATTGAGACATCCATCATCAATGCATGACTGTTGTAAACCAACTAAATATGACGACCAATAATTTTCGATGTTAGGTGTGCAAGATTGATATATAAATTCTGTGTTGAAGTGATGTGATCAAATATCAACATAATTGGACATTTAAATAATATAAACCGGTCCCATAGTTTTAAAATTCAATGTACCTAGCTTTATTCGTCGTACGATTGACTTGGTCCTCTTCATTTCTCTTTTCAATTGCATGGAGCTTAACATCAAGTGGATAGATCCCAAGCTCAAGGAACATCCTACTAAATTCATCGATCATGCCGTGGAAAACGAACAATCAAACAATAAAATAAACATAACAAGAAAATAAATCAAATACCAAATTTACGTGATTCCTACGTCTACAGGGCGAACAAAGATGAATTTCTCTATAAATCAAGTAATACATAGATATTACAATCATACTCGAGTCACTTAAATACTCTAAATGTTTCTCAAATCCTAATTACACCCAATAACTCATGCAAGTTTAGCCCCACAAGTCCTTACGAAATAATTTCTTAATCTCACAAATGAATTATACAAGAATTTAATCTACTTCAACACTAAAAGCTTCTTGATTTAATTGCATGAACGTAACCAACAAAGATAGCCCGCACTGCCAAAGTACTTTTTTCGGCGCTTCAAGTCTTTTTCACGAAGTGGAGAAAGAAACAAATCCAAGTGAACTTCGGTCAACGAAGTCCGAGATTTTGGACTTCCCTATTTTGTCCTCTCTTTGGCCGTGACTTCAACAGAGTCAAGAGATTGCATCTTATCATTAATTCTTTCTTGCACCCACAATGATCATGTCAAAATCCACACGGAACTTTCCATATTAGTCCAAAATACAATCCAAATACAAGTCTGACAATATATTTTCTTCTCTGTTTTGCCTGGCCAATTCCAACACTAACACGATTTTTTTTTTTTGGTTAAGGAACACTAGCACGATTTTCGTATTTAACTTTATCAATAATTCAATTCGGATCATGTTCGTTCAACGGCTTAAACTCGAGACATTTTAATAGATCAAGAAAGAAATAAGATGAAATTCGGATTGATGTCCTAAAATGGTTCTTCTTGTCCCGATATAGAACATCATATACGTGGGATCATTTTTTTTTTTAATTTCCTGTGTATAATCACACATGTATAAGAATATGATACATATTTTCCCCTCCTAAAATCACAGGAAAGTTTCCCTGTTTACTTCTTCGAGTTCAAAGCAGTAGAAGCTGCTGGTTTCATTTCGAGCAAAGCATCCTCAAAGCACTTGGCCAGAAAATCAGGGTCGGTGATGATGTCGTTGGCCACCAGAATCTGCATGTCCTCCCTCCCCGCATAGTTCACCATGTGCATCGTGAGCGCCTGCATGCATCGCATCTCAAACACCCCACATTTACCCTGATAAAGATCCGATTCTAGATACCGCAGACAAGAAGGAAAAAGGAAAAACGATCAGGATTTGGAGCCTTACGTGAGGTAAACTCGAGGCGTTCACCCGTATGTACGTGACGGGGTTGCCCATGACCACGATCTCCTCTTGTGGGCCGAGCACGTTCGAGATAGTGAAGGTGATGTTGCAGATGTTCCTGTAGTTGAGCAGGCTCGCGATCTGCATCAGCAAAAAACCAGACAGATTGCGAGTTTGTCAGCTTATTCTCATTCTGTTTTTCTGTTTCCCGAATTGCAGAAGCCTGAACTGATCCTTACACGTGCTCCTAAAAGTCATGACGATATCCCTGATTCTGTAGGAGAAGTGTGTAAGAGTTTTCTGATGTGGACTAAATTAATTGATATTGTAATTTACTGTTTTTACGGTTACCGTAAAACAGGGTTGGTCTAAGATGAGAAAGAAGGTTTCTTAATTAGTCTAATATGGGCTGGCTACTGTGGGCCGATTTGAGCCTGTCCTGTAATGAGGGCGACTAGCTGGAAACTCTATAAATAGTGCTCAAGTCTCTCCTCTAACCCTAATTCTCACATATATCCTCACCTAAGGGGCGTTTACCTAACGCTACACGTGAGGGGGCTGCCTCATTGAGCTAGTGATACGGAGGGCAATAGAGGAGAATGACTTGCGCATGGAACATTATGTTTCCGCTTTCGCTTCAAGAACAGTGGATCCCCTTGATGAGTGGGTAATCCCTTTTCTGCTTCCGCTTTATGTTCGATGGATCCCAAAACAGGTGCGTTAATCTTTCTACTCAATTATATATGTTCTTGTTCTAGTTATGGAGATCTTGAGGTTGTGCAATTTGCGTCCAACATGTGGTATCAGAGCAACCATAACCCTAGAACTTGAACGCATAAAGTTTTTGCCATAATTTGTGATTTTCGAGATTTTTTGTTCAATAAAAATAAAATTAAATCACAAATTCGGATTAGGCTTGACAAGACAAGCAAGACAGTCGGTGGCGCGTCGCCGGGGGAGGCCTCACGCGCCCCCACGTGCCGCCAGGGCGTTGGAGATGCGCCCCATGCGCGGTCACGCGCCCTCACGTGCTCCCATGCGTAGGGTGCGGCTCGCGCGTGTGCTCCACGTGTTGCGCACTCAAGCGGCGCGTGAGGACGCTGGAGCGTCGGGTCGGTGCGTGGCCGGCGGTGTTGGATCCGTATGGTTGTCCTCTATCTTGTTGTAAATTTATTTTACATGTTTGATATTTTATGGATGTGAAAATACATACGGAACCCTAAATACATGTATTTTTAATGTATTTTTGCGTAATTTTCTTATATTTTCTGTGATTTTGGAAATATAAGTGTTGGGTTACAGGTATGTTATCACATAAACATTATAATGGTGTGATTCATTAATAAAAATTAAACTTTATTATGAACTGAAGCTGGCTTAATGAGATACAACAATTATGGAATAGTAATTGAGCTATGTATTAAGCTGATGAAATACAGTAAAGATTATGAAACTTTTGTTACTCAAGCATACTTCTTGACACGTTGGTAATCTTTGAATGATGGACGTCTTAAGAACTCATGATGAAACTAATTATCCTGATTAACATATATGCTGTATGCGGGTAATGCATGTCAATTAAGTTACTGTATATTGTACATGAATTCATCTAGTTACTTGTTAATGTCTATCAAGTTGAATATTTTTATGGTTAAGGAGTATGACAACATTTATGCAGAGCAATAGTATCTGCTGTTAAATTTTAGATTCTTGGTTTTCTGGTTTGACTCGATTAATAGGCCACTGATTGATTACAATGATAATTTGTTACTTAAAAATTGGCTAATAAATTAGTTGTTGGCTTTGGAGTCATGTTTTGCCATATAAAACTCATGAGCAATAGTTGATTAGTTATAAAGCTTGTCAATTTGGAGTACCCTGTATTGCTATTGATGTTAACTTGTGAGGGATTCTTTGGATCGGCATTCTTTTAATGTTGTTTTAGTAATCAGTAATCGGGGTGCACAAGATGCTTGCTTTTATGAGAATTTTCTTGTGTTATTGTAATCAGTGATCTCATTAGAATCTATCTTTCAAGTTCGCTATATATATATATATATATATATATATATATATATATATATATTAATATGTATGTATGTATTAATAAAGATTTTATTAATGAATAAAGTAATGTAATTAGCATGATATGTGATTTTGGTGATATGCTACCCCTATTACTAAAATTAAAATCACATGTATATGGTGTATGTGAGAAGTAAAGTTTATATCCCTAGTATGAGAGAATTTCAATGATTCAATTGAGTAGTGACCGCCAAAGTGGCACGCTTGATTGAGTTTGAGAAATTTCGGTCTCGTATAATGATTGAGATGTCTCATGGTCTAATGCGTAGTCATACTTCCAAAGAAGGTGATTGTGTATTAGTTCATGAAGGGATACATGATAGTGTGGTGGAGGAGTGACTGATTCTAGTGATTCATATGCCCAAAGGTGATGAATTCACAAAGAATTGAAATATATTCTCATAACCGCTATCATATGGGGAGTGTATAACTGCATGTTATGAATTCTACCCAAATGTGATTATATGATTATGCATGTAACTCTTTGGATGTGTACTTGTATGTCAAGTTACACAGTGCTCACATGATACTATTTATATACATTGATTGGTTTTCAGTCACATTTTCTGTAATTAATAACTTTATTATTATTGAGGTTTTTACTGCTTCAAATTTTAAGTTGTAGACATATGATCTGTTGCTTGAGAAAAAAGCAATAAAATTTGCTTACTGTTTATAAAACGTACCATTTAGGAACACTTGAAAAGATGTTTGCCGCGGACTACACTACTATAAGATAATGGAAGCCTCAGTTGCTTGAAATTATGTCTTGTTTGATATTGAAATTAGGACACATCTACAAAGATTGTGTTTAAGTCCTAATGATATATACATCTCGTATATGGTTAAAAGGTTGTTTCCGAAAGTAATCTATTTAAGGAAAATGACCGAAATAAAGAATAAAACAATTACAATTAGTCTTAAAAGATTGTCAGGCTTAACAATGGCCGTAAGTATTTTGGCAAATATGACAATGCAAAACAGCTTAAAGGGTCATTTGTAAAATACTTGGTAAATTCTAGGTGGTAATTTAATTAATATACCTGAAAATCCTAGCAAAAAGATTTGGCCGAAAGGCATAAATGCACCATATTAAACATGGTGATGAGTATGATTAGTAAGACTAATTTATCTAATCTTTTGTGTGCTGATATTTTGAAAGTAACATTTTCACATACAAAAATAGTTTTATAAACTTCTTTTGAGTTATAAATTGGACATAAATTACTTGAATCATATGAAATTTAGAGGTGTCATGCAAAAGTGAGGTTATCTAATTTAATATTAAGTGCGTTGGAATTTAGACCTACTCGGAATTATTTTGTATCTTATCTAGATTGTTAAAAGGGTATTGATTTTATGACCCTAAAGAAGGTGCAAGAATTATGGAATCACATACTCTAAAGTTTCTAAAGATTGACGTAATTGTAGAGGATAGCTGCTCTTAGACTATTAAAGATAATAGTATGATATAGGTTACTGTGTTTTTATCTTTACCTATACAGATAATTATGGAATCTCCTGTACCATAGACTAAACTTGTTGAGGTTCAAGATACTATTCTTGATATAGTTTATAATGAAATTTCTTATACCTCTCAAGTGCAGAATGAAGTAGTTGTAACTTTATTAAGGAGATTTGTTAGGGAAAGACGACCAGTTATATCATCAGACTATATAGTCTATTTGTGAGAGCATGGTTACAATATCCATTATATGGTTGATGTAATGAAATATTTATAAATGTCGTTTCTTATTCTCAATCAAGTATGTGATTAGATATCATAAAATGTGATATACAATCTATGAAACATCATAGTGTTTAGAAACTTACTTGCCTAAAGATCATAAGTTCATTAGTTGCAAATTAGCGTACAAAACTTAAAGTATTTCAAAGAAAGATTGTGAAGTTTAAAACTAAACTTATAGCTAAAGTTTTCATTCTTGAAAGAGGGGTGGATAGTTTATAGTGAAGAAATAAATATTTCTTTCTAGTATTTTTAAAGATTCTTTCAGAGTGAACGTGGCATTAATAATTTATTTTGATATGGAGTTACGCCAAATAGATACAAAATCTATATTGTGTAATTGAAGATTTTGTACTAGATGTTTCAAGTAAACTTGTGCGTAGATTGAAAAGTCTTATTCATAGTTTTAAGCAAGTTTCCAAACAATATTATTAAAGTTTCATAATGTTATTATTTTGTTCAATTGGAAACAAAATAATTCAATATACTGCAAGGTTAGTGGGAGGAAATTTATTTTTTCTCATACTTTATGTACATAATATTTTGCTTACAAGTTGTGACCTTGAGACATCTTATATCCTTTGTATTGAAGTCTGTAAGGATTATTTTTGCCATATTATATTAGATTTTTTCAGAGGACATTTGCTGATTATATGTTGGAAATATTCAATATACATTATTGCAAGCTAAGAATTACTATTGTTGTTAAGGGTGATGGACTAAATCTATCACATTATCCTTATTTAGATATTGAGAAAATCTAATTAAATGGAGTACCTTGTGTCAGTGCACTTAAAAGTATAATGTATGCTCGAATTTGCATTAGACTAAATGTTGTCTTTGTGACGGGATTTCTAGGCAGATATCAGTCAAATCTAGGACATGATCGCTGTGTTGCTGTCAAGAAGGTTTTAAGGTACTTAAAGAAGACAAGACATTATATGCTAATTTATAAATATGTTCAATTCTTGCAGTTAGTAGGGTATTTAGATGTAAACTTTGCTGGCTGTTCTGATGACATGCAATCAATAACGGAATACATATTTATGTTAGCAGTAAGTGCAGTAAATAAAGTTCTATGTCATCTTCTACTATATAAGCAGTGTTAGTAACATTCTTTTAGGCTGTTACTTGGGCTTTTAGGCTTTAAAACCTCATGAAGGAGTTGATTATTTTTAACTTTATGAATAGATCTATACGGTTGTATTGAGATAACAAATTTGTAGTATTATTTATTTACTACAGAGGTCTTAAGGGGTCTAAATATATGGTGGTCAAAATTTTTGACCAAAAGCAAATGGTAAAGAAATGTGACGTTTTAATATAATATATTTTCACAGATGATGTTATTGTAGATTCACTTACTAAAGGCCTACGCCCGTGTGTATTTGAGTGACATATCATTAGCATGGGCCTAAGAGCATCATGGGATGCTGTTGTTTAACGGGAGCTATTTTGGCTTTACTCTGATAAAGGTTTCATCTGTGTTAATTACACTTTGTAACGATTTGATATGTATCAACTTTTGTATTCAATAAAATATTTTTGAATGTATTGCTATTATGTTGAATACATATTGATAAAGTCTCAAGAGATTGTATAAACCTTGAGTGAAGGCTAGGGGCATCCGGGCATTCGATTATTAGCCTTGTGCATATATTTTGTGATACATTAAGAAATGTTAACCATAAGGACAAGACATATGTGGGTTCATTGGAACCATAAAGTATTCTCTAGTGGCACAAGTTTTTGTGACATTTAAGGTAAGAGAATAGTGACTGACAAATGGGATCTCTTTATGAGAGATGTTATCCATTTGCCACACTACCATATTGAATCTATATCAATAAAGTTGAGAACATTCGTGACCATGAAAGGTTTTGTGTGTATACATGCAGTTACCACCATGATTCGGTGTTTAAGACTTTATGGGATATGATTGATTATTAAGAATTATCTCTGGACCAAATGTGCGCACATACGGTACGATTTCAATTAATATAGTCTAAGTGGGAGAATGTAAGAGTTTTCCTGATGTGGGCTAAATTAATTGATATTATAATTTACTGTTTTTACGGTTACCGTAAAACATGGTTGGTCTAAGGTGAGATAGAAGGTTTCTTAATTAGTCTAATATGGGCTAGCTAATGTGGGCCGAGTTGAACCTAGCTCGTAATGAGGGGGACTGGCTGGAAACTCTATAAATAGTGCTCAAGTTTCTCCTCTAACCATAATTCTCACATATATCCTCACCTAAGGAGCATTTACCTAATGCTCCACGTGAGGGGGCCGCCTCATTGAGCCAGTGATACGGAGGGCAATAGAGGAGAAGGACTTGCGTGTGGAACATTGTGTTTTCACTTCCGCTTCAAGAACAGTGGATCCCCTTGATGAGTGGGTAATCCATTTTCTACTTCCGCTTTATGTTCGATGGATCCAAAAACAGGTGCGTTAATCTTTCTAATCAATTATATATGTTCTTGTTCTAGTTATGGAGATCTTGGGGTTGTGCAATTTGCGTCCAACAAAGTGAGCCTCTAGGGACTTCTTTCGGTCGATCATGGACTTAGCTTTTCTCAGGTATTCAAGAGGGTCGCCAGAGCTTCTGTGGTAGTGAATGGGGAGGAAGAGAATTCCGAACTTGTTGCCCCAGCGCAGTCCCGGGTTGCCTTTGATCAAATTGGATAGTTCTTGATTAATACCAAACCCACACTTCAATTCAATCAACTTCAGTTAGAAGGCAAAAAATAGTGAGACTCACCAGCAATCCGAGTTGTTCTCACAAATTAACCATCGCCAATCCGGTTATGTAAGTCCCTTCCTGCACAGCTGACAAAGTCAATGAGCATTTTAGTCAGTCGAGATTCGTCGCCTTTGAATTGACAAAAATCAAGTGAATTGTCGGAAATGCTATTCCCTTTTTACCATTGGGAGATCGGTGGTCCAAGTATTTCAACAAGCCGGCCGATATGATCCCGAAGAGAACATCATTAATGGTCCGCATTTGAAGCAATGAAAGATATTCATCATCATTTGGAATTAGCATGGAATCAAAATGCATTGATAGTCGTAAAATAAAAGAAAAGCATGTAGAATTCTTATTTTCAAGATAAATGACAAATTTAGTATTAGTTGCACTCTCCAAAGTTGAACAATTGCTTGCGGTGCTTGCCAATCCGGGTGAGCATGGTCCGGGTGGGTGGTTTTCACGCTCGATCTAAGAATAGCTCACAAAGGACCAGTTTCAAAAATTAAAATTGAAATCTGGCCATTAGTTTCATGGACCTATTTGGGAACTAGACTGCGAGTCTGGTTTGGTACTAGGGTGGATCCATAGAACCAATCCCCAATTCTTATAAAATTGCATTTATCAATTAATATTATGGTGAACCTAGTTTCTATTTAAAGCAGCAAAGCTTGTTTGGCCTTATATTTGGGTTGAATTGCTATTAATTTTAATTAAGCATTGAAAACTACAGGGCGGAACGAATAGATAACGTTAGCTAAAAGCTTAATTTTTTCGAAGATGGTGTGGTTGTCTTAGGATTTCTTGACATTGGAAACATATAGAGAATTATACTAAATGTTAGAAGTCCTAACTTTCATAGAAGTTAAAACATTAATCGCTTGATCTATCTTTTTTCAACATTAACCTAATTTAATCATGGAATGGCTAAGGAGAGACATAACTATCTCCAATCAGTTCTCTCACTCCTCTACGTTTATTTACTTTGTTTTGGTTGATAAAGCAAGTAGATAGATTATTAGAATGCAAAAGAAAAAGTAAGGGAGTTAATACACACCGAAGAGACAAAATTAGTAATAATGTCCAGTAACTACAAATATACATGTATGTGCATATATATTTGATCGAAGAACTATAATAGTAATTGAGGTGAAATTTCTTTCTTTAAATATATATAAACCGATTTGGTCCAGGTAGGTAGGCCGGGGGTTCCATGCCTAGAATCGGGAATCGGACCGATACTCACCAATTCCATTAAATTGGAACCGAGAACCGGATTGGCCCCCAATTGGAACCGAAAGTTTCTAGTTCTTTTGCACACCCCTACTCACCAGGGTTAGTCGACTCCAGGGGTCATTCGAGCAATCTCAACTAAACCCTGAGATTGGCATCAACGCTTGCTTGTTGATAATCTACGGTATCTATTTCTCTGTCCTTCTAAGCTTCAATTTTTTTTATTTTCTGCAATTTTTAAATAAGATTGTTTCGTGTTACTAAAAAAATTACAAAAACATGCCCCCTCTCCATCACATCATCATTTAACAGCTATTTAATGGATGTTGCACTTTTTTTTTTTAATGAAAGTATTAATTTGAACAAAAATATGATAGGGATACCAGTGAAAAAAAAAATTGCGTATAAAGTCAAGATTGAACAAGTGAGAAAAGCATTGAATCCGTGGTGCTAAAATTGTTTCTGGGCGATAAGAACATGAAACTTAAGAACTTATTGCATTAGCGACCGCTAACTTAACCACTTTCATGTTGTTGGAGAAATCTTTCCGAGAATATTTTGAAGCCGACAAAACGTTTCTATCGCCTAAGTCTGGATGTTTGGAGACCGACGCTTAAAGTCTGAAGACTTTGCATACTCAAGACTCAAGACTCAAGACTCAAGACTTAAGAATCAAGACTCGAGACTTAAGTCTATTCTCACTGACAGTATTTCTAATCCAGTGATGAAGGAAATCCAAAGCCGAGGTATATGGTTGAGGATTAGATATTATCTTCTGGAGAAGATTCTTTGGTTGGATAATCATTTCGGATTCTTTATTTCTTATCTAAGATCGATTGAAGATCCGATAGTCGACGAAATATTCTTGGAATGTTCTATTCTTGGAAACCAAGATCCCGATTGTATGGGCGAACAGATTGATGGGCTATCATCGCATTCCTTAAATAGCTCGGATGATCTTCTTGATTGATTCCGTCCAACGGGTAGATTGGAGGAATTCCTTTGGTAAGTGCCAACGGCTATGATGGCATAAAGGAGTATAAAAGGAAGACGTTCTAGCTGTTTTAAGTGTGTGATCGATAGAAAAATTCCAGAATCTGAAGAACCTTGATTGTTAGTCGATACTGTTCGAGCGAAATTGTATACACAGAGAGTGTTTATACTTGGTGACACCTTGAGCGAGTGTGGTAGATCGTCTACACCTAGAAATCAAGGAAGATCAACACCGTAACATCTCTTTGATCATAGTGGAATCCAGCCAATCGGCTGTCGGTGCCAGCTTCGTAGGCTTGAATCAAGCCCAACCACTATAAACCGCGTGTTCAATTCTCTCTTTCCCTTACTCGGTCTCACGATTGATTTTTAATTATCCATCTGTCTAAGTATTGTGCAATATTCAAGAGAATTTTTATATACCTATTCACCCCCTCTAGGTACTCGTACTAGCTATATCACATGTCCTCCAGCCGAAACCTCGCCGCACAAACTCCACTACGAAGACCCACAGCACAAACTCCACTACGAACTGCGCCACCCCCAACACCCTCTCTACCGCCTTCCACCACTCGCCGCTGCTGCCCCTCCTCCTCTTAGCCGACAACGGAGGACCAATCGTGGGCAGCGCCTTAGGGTTGTCCAACCGGCACAATGCCAGGAACATCGACATCAGCGAGATCCAGTCACCCAGGGCGTGGTGGATCCGGAGCACCAGGCACCGGTGGGCCATCAGGAGGTGGACATCCCACAGGGGCTTGTCGTCACCCAGGAGCCCCGGCGAGTCGATGGACAGGTTGGCGAGGTACTTGTTGATTGCTGCCTCGTCGGACAGGCTGTCGGCGACGGGGCCGTGGACCAACATGCTGGTCGATGTCCACACGGGTCCTCCTCCAGTGCTCCCGGCCCACACAGTCCCGCACCATTAGGCTGCAGAACAGGGGGTGCTTCACCATCTGCACATCGGCAAATTTTTGCGTTCTTACTTTAGTTAGGCATATCTTTCTTTTTTCTTTTCTTTTTTGGTTAGTTAGTCAGGCATATCTATACACTAAAGACGATACTACGTGCTCGATTGTAAATAGTCAAAATGAAGATTGGACCACCTCATCCTTTCTTCCCTTAAAATTTTCTTTGGTTTTCGGAACTTAAATTTGTCTTGGATGCATGGGACGTTAGGTAATAGCTAACCTTTCAAATCCATAAGATCGAGCCAACCCAAACTCAGCAATAGCCATCATTTAAGCTGCATTTGTTCGTTTTGATTTAGTGTTAGAATAGAACTCGATAGGATATGATATAAAATGTTTTGCTATGTCTTATCCATTATTTGATGAATCGTAATAATAAAACCAAATACTTTCATATCATATGATGAACCTGAAAATAGACAAATAGATATGGTAAAAGTCTCTCACGATTCATAGCTAAAAATCACAAATATACAAACAAAAATAACATCTTTTAATTAATCCATTATTATTGTACTTTCTAATCTTAACAAGTAAAGGAGTTCCATCAATGAAGATTATTGTACTATCTAAATCCAAAACAACATTTTAGATCCACATGTTTGACAAAGTTCGACAAAAAATACACAATGTCAAAATTTAATCGACGACAACGACCAGACTGAATTGATTGTCATACATAAGTTTAAGATTAAATTAACATAATTGAAAGATTTATAACTGAGTTGGTTAATGTACAATAGGTTTTGGACTTTTTGGACAAGTTTCCCCCGTATTCTTTGTAAGTCATGATCAATCAATTAAAGAACTCAATATTCTTTTAAATTTATCTTATTTTTACTAGTTTACAACTTATCTTTTCTGCTATATAAATATCTTTCAATTTTTGTACTTTAATTGTAGTTTATGTATCTTTGTAGTTGATTAAATTCCTATGTTGTATCTTTATCACCGCACTTTATTGTCAATTAAAGCAAAGCTTTTTATTTCATCATATCATTGATTGAATTCCGTTGAAGTATATGTGTTTCTTGTGTTCCATTGATACAATATTTGTCTAGAATCACCACAAAAAGTTGTCTCCTCTTAATAAAACTAAAAGATGAATTTTGATGAAAGATATTTCATCGACAATCTAAATTCAGCGAAAAAAGGGGCAATGAGATTTAAAAAAAAAAAAACTACGCTCTCTGTCTCCTTCTCTTCTATATCTCTGAATTCTATTGAAACTTTATGATTCCTTCGTAGTTTTTTGGATTACATCAAAACTCCATGAAGACAATGAGAGAGTTGAAGCTCATATTCCTCCATAACTCTCTGGTTCATGTCAAAGGTCAACGAAAGTAGCAAAAGAGTCGAAACTCATTTTGCTTTGTAACTTTAAGTTGAAGGTGCACGAAAGTGGCGAGAAAGTCGAAGCACTATATTTTTTGGAGTCAAGAAGTTGAATGATTATGTTTTCTTTCTTACTAGATTTGGCATTTGCTAGCAAATGTACCGCATCGATGTGATGGAGCTTGTTTATTTTTTATTATAGTTGAATGTGTGGATCTAAAATGATGCAATGAGCTCTTTTGCTATTTCATATTTAGATAATACAATAATCATGGATTGATTGATAAAGCTCATTTACCATTTAAGATTTAGATAATACTACTTATGATGATTGATGGAGATTATCTTTGTCAGTACATTTGTGTTTTTTCAGCTGTGAATAATGAAAGATTCTTACCATTTTCATTTGTGTATTTTTCGATTTGCACTAAATAATGGACATAATATGATATCAAAGTATCCAATTTTATTATTGCGATTAATCAAATAGTGAATATGACATAGCAAAATATTATATATCTTAGTTTATCCAATCCTGTTTTGACTAAAACTTTAAAAGGCAAAATGCAGCTTTAATGATGGCTGTTGAGTTTCGGGTTGGCTTGCTTTCATTGATTTGAAAAGATAGTTGTTACTTAACATCCCATGCATCCAAGACAACTCTGAGTTTTGAAAACAAACGAAAATAACAAGGGACGAAAGTATGAGGTAGTCCAATCTTCATTTTGACTATTTACAATTGAGGACGTGGTACAATTCATCTTATAACGTATAAATATGCCTAACTAAAGCAGGAACACAAAAGATCGCCAATATCCAAATGGTCCATTGGATGAAAATTCGAGATGCAAAGAGAGTGACATAAGAGATATGGAACAATTATGACTTAATGGAATTCATATACAAAACAGTGGGAAAGCTGGAATCTTTTTGAATGGTTTGATCTTTGATTACCCCGCAAAAGGTTCATAAAGCAGATTCGTTCGCATGCCGACGATGCAGGTGTTACAGCCTATTTTAGCTGTCGTTTTTAGAAAGGGCCCATCGAATTAATAAATGCTTGGCGAAATGATGCTCTCTACGCACCAGGCAGCGCCTCTCGCTGCGTGAAGAGAAACCGCATGTATATATCTTTTCTCCGTCTTTGCTTCCAGCTAAAGTCTCTCAACAGGTGCAGCCAACAAATTCTAAGGCGTATGCCAGAAAGCCTCACGCAATCTCGCCTGAAAATTCCAAATCCAACACTCTCGCACTCCTCCTTCCTCCTTCCCCCTTCCCCACCTCACGGACAAAAGTTTCGATTAATAGACTACTCCTTTAGATTCGAATTCGTGTTTTTATCCATTCAAGAAGTACTGGCTTCACACGAGCCGCCGGCACTGTCGTTATTCTCTCGCCATCCCAACCGCACTGAAGATTCCCTCCTTTCGATCTTCAAGCAGGCATGGGGTCCCCGGAGAAAGCTTCCACGAGCTCCTGATACCGGCAGGGCGCCTTCCTCCAGAAGGAGATGAACCAGGCGATCTACTGTGCCACCGGTGTGAAGCAACCCCTCGATGTCAACGCCCTCAAGTCGGCGGGCATCGACAATCCAGAGCTCCCCCATGTTTACGCAACCCAGGTTGTGCAGCCTCATGGTGCGGGAATCGGCAGGCCGAGAGAACTGGAGGAGGACTCATGGACATTGACCACCACGTGTCCCGGTCCACGGCCCCATCACCGAAGGCCTCTCTGACGAAGCGGCGGTCAACAAGTACCTTGCCGACCTGTCCACCGACTCGCCGGGGCTCCTGGGCGACGACAAGCCCCTGTGGGACGTCCACCTCCTGATGGCCCACCAGTGCATGGCGTTATGGATCCACCACGCACTTGGCGATGGGATCTCACTGGCTTCGTCTTTCCCAGTAGGGTCCCAACAGGTGGACGACCCCGAGGCGCTGCCGACGATCGGTCCTCTGTCGTCAGCGGTGAGGAGGAGTGGCGGTGGCGGCAAATGGTGGAAGGCGGTAGTGAGGGTGTTGGAGGTGGTGTGGTTCACGGTGGTTTTTGTAGTGGAGTTCGTGCCGAGGATCATGAGGGTGAGCGATCGGAGGATGCTGGTGAGCGGCGACGCAGGGCTGGAACTCTGGCCGAGGAAGCTGGCAATGGCGAGGTTTCGGCTGGAGGACATGAAAGTGGTCAAGTCAGCGGTCGCTAATGCCGTAAGTTCTAAAGTTCTATCTCGTGTTTATCGCCCAAAAAGAACAATGACACCTTGGATTCAATACTTTTCTAATTTGTTCAATCTTCACTTTGTACACATTATTTTTTTCAATGTGATCTCTACTAATATTTTTTCCGGTAAAAAAAGGATGACAAGTCGTTAAATCGCGGTTAATTGATGATATGGTGGAGATGTGGCATTTTTTTTTTAAATTTTTTTTAGTGACGCAAAACAATCATATATAAAATACAGAAAATAAGGAAAGTTCAAATACAGATTCCGGAAATTTTCAGCAAGCGTTTTTGGCGATTCCGAGGGCTGGCCGGGATTGTTCGAATGACCCCCCGCGAGTGCTCGCCCGAGTTTGCACGACTCTCTTGGCTGGGATTTCTTCCGGTCGCTCGCCCACATGCTCCGCAGCATGAACTCCACTACGAAGACCAACGTGAACCACATCACCCCCAACACCCTCACTGCGGCCTTCCACCAGTCTCTGCCGCCGCCCCTCCTCCTCTTAACCGACAACGGAGGAGCGATCGTCGGCAGCGCCTCAGGGTCGTCCACTCGCTGGCACGATGCCAGGAACATCAACATCAGCGAGATCCCGTCGTCCAGGGCATGTTGGATCCGGAACACCAGGCACCGGTTGGCCAACAGGAGGTGGACGTCCCACAGGGGCTTGTCGTCGCCCAGGAGCCCCGGTGAGCCGGTGGACAGGTCAGCGAGGTACTCATTGACGGCTGCCTCGTCAGAGAGGCCTTCGGCAATGGGGCCGTGGACTGGGACGACATGGCAGGCAATGTCCGCGTGGGTCCTCCTCCGGTGCTTTCGGCTGCGGAGTCCTGCACCATGAGGCTGCAGAACCTGGGGTGCGTAAACATGGGGCAGCTCTGGATCGCCGACTTGAGGGCGTTGAAGTTGACGGGTTGCTTCATGCCGATGACACAGTAGATCACCTGGTTCATCTCCTTCTGGAAGAAGAGGCGCCCCGCTGGTGGGAGGGGCTCGTCGGAGCCGTTCTCCAGGGACCCCATGCCTGCGTGAAGATCGAAAAGGAGGGAATCTTCAGTACGGATGGAATGCCGGGAGAATGACGACAGCGCCGGATCGTACGAAGTCAGTTCTTCTTGAATGGATAAAAACACGAATCAGAATCTAAAGGAGTAGTCTAAAAATCGAAACTTTTGTCCGTGTGGTGAGGAAGGTGGAGGAGTGCGAGAGTGTCCGATTTGTAATTTTCAGGCGAGATTGCGTGAGGCTCTGGCATATATGGATTTTAGCCGCTGCAAGCATCTTTTCGCCAAGCATTTATTAATTCGATGATTCTTAAAAACATTCGATGGTTCTTAAAAATGACAGCTAAAAGAGGCTCCAACACCTGCATGAAAAGGTCGATTACATTGTCCGCATGCGAAGTAGTCTGTTTCATCAACCTTTTGCGTGGGAATCACAGATCAAACCATTCGAAAAGATTCTAGCTTTTACATTGTTTTGTCTATGAATTTCATTAAGTCAAACTTGTTCCATAACTCTTATGTCGTTCTCTTTGTATCCCGAATTTTGTACCCAATGGACCATCTGGATATCGGCAATCTTTTGTTTTCCTACTTTAGCTAGGCATATTTACACGCTATAAGATGAACGGTACTCCGTGCTCGATTCTAAATAGTCAAAATGAAGATCGGACCACCTCGTCCTTTCATCCCTTAGGATTTTCTTTTGTTTTCAAGACTCAAATGGGACGTTAAGTAACAACTAAACTTTTCAAAACAATGAAATCAAGCCAACCCAAACTCAATTGTTGCCACCATTAAAGTTGCATTTTGCTATTTGAAGTTTTAGTTAAAATAGGACCTGATAGACTAGGATATAAAATATTTTGCTATGTCTTATACACTATTTGATTAAAAGCAGTAACGAAACCGGATATTTTCATATTATATTATGTCCATTATTTGGTGCAAGCCTAAAAATAAACAAATGGAGATGGTAAGAATCCCTTATGATTCACAGTTGAAAAAACACAAATGTATAGACGAAGATAACTTCCATCAATTATCATGATTATTGTACCATTTAAATCTTAAATGGTAATTGAGCTTTATCAATCAATCCATGATTATTGTACTATATAAATCTTAAACAGTAAATGAGCTTTATGAATTAATCCATGAATATTGGACTATCTAAATATGAAATAGCAAAGAGCTCATTGCAGCATTCCAAATCCACACATTTGACTATAATAAGACATAAACAAGCTCCAATAACATCGATGCGATAGATCTGCTAGAAAACGCCAAATTTAGTACGAAAGAAAATATGATCATTGGACTCTCTCGCCACTTGCATGCACCTTCAACTTGAACCATAGAGTTAAGGAGCAAAATGAGTTTCTACTCTCTTGTTGCTTTTGTTGACTTTTGACGTGAACCAGAGAGTTATGGAAGAATATGAGCTTCAACTCTTTCCACTTCATGGAGTTTTGATGTGATTCAAAAAACTACGATGGAATCGTGAAGTTTCAACATAATTGAGAGATACAGAAGAGAAGGAGATGGAGAACGTAGTTGCCCCTTTTTCCGCCGAAATTACATCATCTATTTCTTTCACTGAAATTCATCTTCGATTTTTATTAAGAGGAGACAAGTTTTGTGGTGATTCAAGACAAATGTTGTATCAATGGAACACAATAAATATGTATACTTTTACAGATTTAATAAAAAAAAATATGATGACATCAAAAGCTTTGCTGGAATTTAATTGACAACAAACTAAGTTGATAAAGATGCAACATCGGAATTTAATCAACAATGAAGATCTATAAACTACAATTAAAGTATGGAAATTGAAAGATATTTATATAGCGGAAAAGATAAGTCGCAGAAAAGTAAAGATAAAGACAGATGCAAGAACATTGAGTTCTTTAATTGATTGATCAGGACTTACAAAGAAAAGGACAAAAATTGTCCAAAAAGTCCTACAATTGTATGGTAGTCAATCTAGTCCTAAACCTTTCAATTATGTTAATTTAGTCTTAAACTTATTATACGATGGTCAATTCAGTTTGAAACCTTTTAATTGTATCATTTTAGTCCTAACCTTTTAACTATTTACTAATTTAATCATAAACCTTTTAACATATTATAGTTCTTCTTGTTAATTTTGATTGAAAATCACTAACGTGGCGGTCTAATCAATGCTAGTCTTTCTATTGGTACAACTGGTGCTGGCATGAATGATTTTTAAATTTAAAAAAATATATCAATTTTTTTTGATTTTTTTCATTTCTTTTCTTACTTTCCCTTTTTTTCAAAAAAATTAAAAAAAAATTGTCCATGTTAAGGACATTCAACTTTGACTAGACCGTTAGGTCAGTGATTTCTAATAAAAATTAGCCAAAAAAAGAGTGCTGAATACCCTAAGTACTAAAACTTGGCATGAGATAACACTTAAGTGTTAAAAGTTCATAAATATATACTTAAGTGTCAAAATTGGAGAAAATATATCATTTTAGTGTCAATGATGAGAAATTTTGACCAAAATATCGATGTGACTTTTTTCAGTGAGACAAATACAAAATGGTGTCGTTTTGCATGCTGATGTGGCTAGATAAGCTAAAAACGACGTTGTTTTGCCTCATATTTGAATTTTCATATAAATATTAATTTAATTAAATTTAAAAATAAATTTTAAAAAAAGGGATCGCAGCACTTGTTCAATGAGGGTTGTGTAGGCTCTCGCCGTCGCTACCCTACTGTCATTGGGAAATGCCAACACGGCTAGGGTTTGGCGACCCCGGCGGATTGGCGGTGAGGGCCTACAAGCTCTTGCCTAGATCTAGGGTGAGGGTCACAGCCCTTCCCTAGATCCGACAAGGGCTGGAGACCCTCTAGCCATTGGTCGCCCAAGGTTGCTAGCCCCCGGTCAAGGCCCGATGAACCTAGTCGACCCTCCTCCCACCGTCGCCAACCCTTCCCGATGATGATGGGGTGGCGGCAACAAGCACAACCCTCATTGAACAAATGCTGCAATCCCTTTTTTATTTTTAAATTTAATTTAACTAATATATATTAAAATTCAAATAAGAGGCAAAACAATGTCATTTTAGCTTTTCTTTATTGATTGAGCTTTCCGATGGCTCCCTTCGTTGGACTTGGCACTTAAATGTCTCATTTTTCAAAGAAGTGGTACTTAAGTGTACATTTTGAAACTTTTGGCACTTAAGTGCTAAATATCCCATGTGCCGAGTTTTGGCACTTATGCTGTACTTTTGCCTTGAAAAACCTATATTGGCAACGCGTTAAAAGATTTAAGACTAAATTGGTAAAATTTTAAGACTGAATTAGCAAATTGTCAAGAGGTTTTTGGACTAAATTAGCGCAATTGAAAGGTTTAGGACTAAAGCCGTTGTACAATAAGTTTATGACTTTTTGAACAATGTTTGCAAGAATATAGTGTGGCTATTTATAACCCGTAGTCAATGGTTATAATTTTGGAGTTAAATGAAATAAATAACGACAGTTACAATAAGTTGTGTTATTCAATAATCCCTATCATCTAGAACACTTATTAACATGAAGTTATAAAATCCCTAAATTTGCGATAACAAAACAAATCTACAGGGTTAAACCATGTTGAGATGTCTCGTGTGTCAGGATGTCTCAGGAGTGTTCGGGAGTTGAAGTAAATAAGATGATACATGTTCATGAATGTACATATATACATAATGATAAATAACCAAATGATATTGATGCATTAAGAAATTATATGTCATACGTGTGCATTGAGTAGGTGATAACCATGCATTTGTGTGAGGTACTTGCAAAAAAGGTAAAAGAGTGTATGCTTATGCATTGATTATGTTGCTTCAAATGTTTATGATTGTTATGCCAGAGTGGGTGCAAAGGTGAACTCCTACGTTAAACTTAGAGATTTCACTTGCTGGGTTTTTTTTTTTTTTTTTTTTTTTCAGACATTTTGAATGGCCATTTCCCCACCACCGCTTTTTGGAGCCCTAGCACACATTGAGTATGATTATGAGGAGGTTGTATTGGCTAGTATGGTTTTTATCTAACTTCATCTTGTATCAGACAAGACTCAAACATCTAATAAGATAAATTTTATTTCATCATGACTTTTATCTAGACTAGCAAATATTATCTTACTAGTTATATCACACTCGAGATGAGGAGATGAGTCCTTAAATGCAAATAAGGCCGGAACGCTAGAAAGGGCAAAACTTAATGCTTGTAGCCTACCAACAAGAAATTAAGCACGCTAATTCTACTATTAATAATTTGAAAAGGTTACGAATCTTCACCTATATCTATTGAAAAAGTCCAATCATTTCAAACCACTCACGAAATAATTAGATTTGTTATCGATATAAGAATAAGAAATTGATTCACGAGATCCCCAAATTCACTCGTAACAAATCCAATTATAATCGCGAGGACAATTAATCGTAATATTCTAAACGCAAATGAACATATTGAACAAGTAATGTAATGATAAGGAAAAAATATTGTCTTACAAAGATTGATGAAAACCAATTAAATATTAACAATAGATTAACATATCAAAATAGAATTGAGAAAAAAATTAAACTAAAAATCTTCAAAGCAAAATTTGGAAACTAAATGCAGTAAATTAATTAGATAAATATATTAAAGCATCCGATCTTATCATAACTATTAGATATAAATTTCAAATTGTTATGTGTACAAAAAACAATATCAAACATGCAACAGTGGAATTTTCTAATCTATTTACTATTCTATCTTTAGGTATAGCAAACCTACTCAATTTATTAATCCATTATATCTCTATATAAATTCAAATAAGCATGAGAATATTAAAATCTATGAATATTCTAGGCTTTCAATAAGTCTTTTGGATCACCTTATCACCAAAAATACACAAATAATGTGGTATATTTATATCCATGTTTAATTCGTGGTTATATATTATAAGGAGCAATTGCATATTATTATTTCTCAGTCTCAAATATCCCCATCAAATCATTCAACTAGTGGTCAATCACTTAAAAGCATTAAGCACGATAATATGTAACTCACATGAATGAATCACTTGCGTTCATAAAAATCATAAAATTCATATCATCATAGTCATGCTACATTATAGCCTTAACAAAAGAAAATTTGAACATAGTAGAAGAAGAAACAAAAATATAAATCAAACCTAACATCTTGAATTAAAGAATAAAAATTTGGGCACTACTTTTGTCATCTCTCTAAAATTTTTGAAAAACTCTCAAAACAATGAAAAATGATATAAAAATAAAAACCTAGCTATCTCCTAGGTTCTCAATATTCTCCTATTTATAGGATACATTCGAGACCCTTATCTCCAAACAATTGCTTATTTTTCGCATAAAATTATGGAGTAAATGAAAGGATCTCTGATTGGATATGCATCTTCCAACACTTGCAAATAAAATTAGGGAACAAAATCCATGATTCCCTTTTTTTTTCTTTTTTTCTTATTTTCTCCATATTTCATTACATAAACAAGGAAAATTCAAATAATCAGAAGGAAATCTAAATATTTCTCATGGATATTGCATTATTTGTTGCCTAAATAGGTCAAATAACTCTATTTTTATATAGTTATCAAACCCCCAAACTTAACATTTTGCTAGTCCTCGAACAAAAGCAAGATATAATGTGTACTCAAAGCAACAACCTTCTCCATGACATCTTTTCATAATTGCTCAAATTCACGATTAAAAAAAAAATTCATCCAAACATTGAAATTGATTTATAAGTTAAGACCGTTATGTGATCCAAGTGGTGTATGAGTCCTCATCTTTTCGAGTTAGATACAATCCAAATAAATTTACATTGATAAACAACCTCTTAAAAATTTTCTATAATTATGATAAAATCTCATAGGTTTACTTTTCATTCATTTCTCCACTAATATAAGTTAATCATCCAACCAAAAATCAATAGGACTTTTCTTAGTTTGCAATGTAAGGCTAGGCTAAAAGTAAGATAATGGTAATTTTAGGCTCAACTCACCCAATAACACGTTGATTTCTAGGATCTTATTAAACCCAATGTCACTATCCCCAATTTCACTCCTTCAAGATAATCTTTCTACCACCATATATTATAATTCTTTTTTTTTTTTTTTTTTTTTTTTCATTGCTCTTTTTTTTTCTTTCTAAAATTGCTCTATGGTGGAATTCCTCCCAAAGTCCCTTCTAATATAACATGAAAATTTCCAACCCATTGAGTAGTCAAAAGACTCACTCAATTGAAAATTGAATAGGGAACCATAAAGCTATAAAAAAAAAAAATCTTTTTTTGATACACCCTAAACAACTATAGCGATATTTTTTTTTTTCCTTTTCATGCTCTTTTTTTCCTTTTCATGCTCCACTTGTCCTCTCAAATTGCTATTAGGCTCAAATAAACTTTTATTAAAAAAAAATTAACGTGTTCATGGGGTGTGGGACAATGATATAATTTGATAAAATATAGGCTAAACATATATGGGTGTTAATAAAAAAAATTGGATAATAATTAAAGCTCAACGGGGTGACTAGGGATAAATAAACAGGGTTTGCTTGAAAGACTCAATTGATCCAAAAATTGTATAAATTATTTTCTCAGTTAGATATAGCTTAGGATTTCGCCTTAAAAGAAAATCAAAGAAATTCTAAAATTTGGATGAGATCTAAGAAAATCACATAATTTACATAAATTTTCTTTAAATTTACACGCAATTAAAAAAATTAGAGACTTTTAGTGCTTAGTAAGTGGATCAACATAATCAAATCAAAATTAACTCATACATAAGTTGCAAATTCGAACGAAATTTAAATTTTCCTAAGAATAACAAAAAATTCACAATAAGAAATGCAATCATGATGAAAAAAAAAATAGAATTAGCAAAAATTTTGTCTCCCCCCAAACTTGAATAAAGCATTGCCCTCAATGTGAAAAAGAAAAATATGAGCAAGAAAACTCCCATTGTTTTAGGATGTGTCCATTGATAGCCTTGATGATTAAACTCTTGGAGCATGGTCCCTCAAGAAAGAAAATTAACCTGGATAAAGTAGAGAAAAATTATCTTTTCCTTTTTCTTTTTCTTTTTTTGCGAAAAGTAAACTTAAAAATAAGTGAAGAAACATAATGAAAATCCTTGGGTTGCCTCCCAAAAAACGATTGCTTTATAGATTTCAGCCAAACTATCTCAGATGTTGTGATTGTGGAAGATGAAGTTCAATGGTGGTCTTTTATGTGACATCCTGATTTTTCAAATCTGATTTCAATTGAATAAATCGAGCCTTTCATCGACACGTCTATAGTGCTATTCTCTGAGCCGATCACTTATGAAATAACTAGACTATCTGGGAAAGTCATTAAGGGATTTTAACGCAAAAGATTTGAGAATTCGACTAGGAATCGACTGTTCGACTGTGCTAATTTGCAAGGGTCATAACGGCACAATTTAAAATCGATCAGAGATAGGTTAATTCGAGTGAGATAGGTGATCAAAATGTGGGTAATTCCACCTGATTGCAAAATTCTCATCGATCGGCACTAAATTGATTTTCTATCGTTTTGGGTACCCTGTGTTCATATTTGAAACCTTGAGATTTTCACGACAATCGAAAGTCATCAATGTGTTAAAGATGTACATTGTGACTTGAGATAATTCGACACGGGTCAATTGCACTAAAAAAATTCCTAAAAATTACTCGGTAGATCAGGTCATGCTAAAAGCGCACTAGACTGAAATTAACCATGAATTTGAACCCATTTCAGAAATTGAAAGTTCTGTCATGTCACAATCTATATTAGGAACATCGACTTATCCTCCAAAGATTTTTCAAAGATTCCGAGATTTTTACGGAAAAACGATTTGAACGTCGTGGAAAATTAACAGAAATTTGGATAAGCCAAATTAAAGGAAATTTGGACTTCCAAGCCGAGCCTTTGAGTGTTAAGGATTTTCAGAAAATTGTTCGGGATTTTCCTTCGGCCAAATTGGACATTGATTTGGGAAATTTCCTGAAGAAATTGAAGCCAAAATTAAGAAATTCAGAGCTATGGCTTGAGGGCTGATTTTTGGCATCGATTTGGTTTAAATTGTTGAATTCCAAGCTAGAAAGAAATAAGGGACATTAAGATAAGTTTGAGGAGAAAAGGGGGACCAAGCATATAAGTTATTGGCTAAGATTGTGGACTTTTTGGTCTCTCTCTCATCCAGCTTGTTGAACACTTCTGCCAACTCCATCTTCGTTGCCGCCTCTGTTTTGCTTTCATCCCCTCAATCTCTCTCTCTCTCTCTCTCTCTCTCTCTCTCTTTGCAATCCACCGAACCAGCTCTCACCTTCCTTTCATTTTTTCCTTCATTCAACGTCCACCAAGTCCAGCCATTAATCCACCGCCCCTCTCCACTATAAGTTGTCCCCCATGGTCGACAAACCCATGCATGAAACTCCCACGTTGTTGACCCCAAGCCTCCACCGAAACGGCTTGCCCCTTCGATCGAAGCCGCGGCCAACGTCCAGTTTTTTTTCAGTTCGTAGACGTTGCCGCTTCTCCGCCTCTCACGGCCACGTGCTCTTCTCCCAGCAGCAGCGTCCGTGTCTTCTCTCCTTTGCCGCACAACGCCAGGTCCTCTGATTCTGCTTCGGTTTGCAACGTTCAACCCAGCGAAGCCCAGCATCTTCGGTCTTGTCCAGCAATGTGTCTTCAGCCCAGCTTTCAACAGCAAAAACGCCGGCCCATTCCAGCATCTTTGGCCCAAACTCATCAAGAGCAGCCCATCTCAATTGGGCCCACAAAGCCAGCGTAGCTCAGCATTTCAGCCCACATCAATTGAAGCCCACGAAGCAGCCCAAGCCCAGATCAAGCCCAGTCCAAGTCAGTAACAAATCTCAATTTGGGCTGAGATTTGCTGGGCCAAGTTTAGGCCCGGCCCAAGTTTGCCGACACCGCTGAAAATTTGGATTTTGGCCACTATTGCGCCGTCATCACGGTGAACCGGTTTCCGCAATAACCAATGAGTTTATACTCTAAACTCTTTTTAGTAAGCTAATAACGTTTAAGGGGTGTTTAGATTGATTTAATTAGGAATTAGGTGGTTAGTTAGATTAAATTAGAAATTTAATTATTTAATTGAGCATGTTAGGTGGTTAGCATGGTTTAGCTAAGGCCTAAATAAATTGTACTATTCATTTAGAAGGGTTTAGAAATTTTCCGGTCCGTATTGGTATTTAATTTAATAATTTTGGCCTAGGTTACTATTTTTTAGAAATTAAATTGATTTATTTAATTAAATTTCGAAATTAATTATTTATTAGTTATTTTTCCGGAAATTAAGCCGGAATAGCCGATGATTGGAATTTCATGCTGATTGCAATGATGTGGTTAAATTTTGCAACGGGGAGTCGGACACAATAGATTCTGGACCCTATGCTTCTTCAGGAAAGCCGTCTAAAAGAGACATGCCGTGCTCAATGGCTTGAGACGAAGCCTAGCAATGCCAAAAGATTGCCGAACAGAGTAAGCCGTGTTATATGTCGAGATCAAAATTAGGAACGCATGATTAATTGAGTGTGGCGTTCCAATTGTTAACTCTTATTTGTTGCTCATGCTCTCATGTTGTCTGTGGTATAATTTGTACTGACTTGTAAGGTGAATCTGAGACGAGGTAAGTCTCATTGATTGTATGATTGTGTGATTAGGATACTTCTGAGCATATTTCCCTCCTAATCGGGGTTTAGTGTGCGAACTTGCTGAGATTTATATCTCACCTTGTCATTGGTTTAAATTTTTAGGGTCGCCAAGTAGAGGACTTAGAGCTGAGAGGAGGTGATCAGAAGCATAGGTCAAGTGGGATCGCTTCTTTTTGGAAGGCTAGTCTTTTGTAATCTTTTGGCCATAGACTTTTGTACATGACTTAGTGTATATATAAAAGCATGTTTGTTTGTGAATCTATTGTTCTACTTTTCTATTCCGAGATGATTACTGTTAGGGGATTTATTTTCACTTCCGCATGTGCAATAAAAAGAAAGGGTCGACACCACCACTTTGGTGGCTGCTATGGTTTGGACTCTTTCCCCCTCACGAAGGGGGGAGTTCGAATCCCCTCACGGTCGCAAGGGGTCCTAAGTGGGATGCCAGGGGTGATGGGTCCTCCCGCTTACATGTCCCCCTAGGTTTATTCGTCGGCTGCCGACTGTACGGGGTTCCTGGGTCAACAAAAAAAAGAAAAAAAGAAAGTGTCGGCAACTTGTCCTGGGAAGTCGCAGAATATTGTCAACCAAAGAGGGACGGGCACATGCTTGGGGTTTGGGGCGTGACATTCTACCTCCAAAGTAGGGCTTCAAATATTGCCCATTCACCTTGAATGTACTTTTGGTGTCATGAGCAACTTTAATTGTTTCATATGGGAATACTTGTGTGACTTTGAAAGAACTAGGCCATCGAGACCATAACTTTCTTGGAAAAAGTTTAGGGATAAGTACCACAGAAATCCTAAAACTTGTCACGAAAATGCAATTGAATTCTAAAATTTGCAAAAAATGCAATCAAGTCCTAAAACTTGTCAAATTGTTTAATCGAGTCTGAAAGTTAATGCCGTCGACTTTTTTAATAGAAAATGCTAACGTGGCATTTAAAATTAATTTTTATTTTCATGTGGCTTTTTTTTAATTTTTTATTTAAATTAGATTTAAAATTCAGAAAAGAAAAGTTAAAATATATTTAAAAAACAAAACAATTAAAAAAAAAAAAGAAATGGTAGCCGCCGCCCATCGCCGAAGGGGCTAGCGACTATTGCCGGTCCCTCCGGTGATGGCGGCAATGACGATGGTGGTGGCAACAAGGGAGGAGTTGCCTTTTTCTTTTCATAACAATTTTTAAAAATAAATTTTAACTTTTCTTTTTTAGTTTTTAAATTTATGTTTTTTTAAATTGAATAAAAAATAATTTAAAAGCCACATAAAAATGAAAATTATTTAAAATTCCACATTCGTGCCACGTCAGCATTTTCCATTAAAAAAGTCGACGACGTTAATTGTAGGACTCGATTGAAATAATTTAACAAGTTTTAGGATTTAATTGCACTTTTTGCAAGTTTTAGAACTCAATTGCATTTTTGTGACAAGTTTTAGGACTTCTGTAGCACTTATCCCAAAATTTTAAGATAAGACTTATAAAGTAAAACTTTTTAACCAATTTTGAATTCTCTTATGAATATGTGCTTATTATGCCATATTTATGTACACTTCCTATACAACTTAGGATTTTCATAAGCCTCATTGCGAAAGTCCTCCAATTCATTTAGTTGCAACAATCTCTCTTCACCTGTAAATTGCATGTCAAAATTCAAAAATTTAAATGCCCAATATGCTTTATGTTATAATTCCACTGGTAAGTGACATGCCTTCTCAAACACTAGTCTAAAAGGAGAAATCCTAATTGGGGTTTTGAACGCTATTCTAAAAGCTCAAAGTGCATCATTAAGTTTCATTGACCAATCTATCCTAAAGGCATTCATTGTTTTCTCTAAAATTCTCTTGATTTCCCTATTTGAAATCTCTACTTGACCATTAGTCTAAGGATGATAAGGGGTTGCAACCATATACATGACTCCATACTTATTCCAAAATGCTTCAAGCCGTATATTGTAGAAATGTGTCCCCTTATTACTTATGATTGCCTTAGGAGTGCCAAATCGGGTAAAAATATTTTTCTTCAAGAATTTGACCACAATCTTAGCATTATTAGTTGGCAATGCTATAGCTTTTACCCACCTAGATACATACTCCATAATCTCTAAAATGTATAAATTCCCAAGAAACCAATACCTCAAACATCAAATAATTCATACACAATAATGTTATTTAAATGCATCTCATTTTTTCTTGAAATATTTCTAGTTGTTTGACACTGATCACATGAAGCTACGTAGGAGTATGCATCTTTAAAAAGTATGGGCCAACAAAATCCAAATTACGAACTCTTAGCTGTAATTTTGGTGGCACCTGTTGACACCTAATTTTGGAAAAATAAAATTGCATTTTGAACAAATAAAAAGAAAAAAAAATGAAAATGTGGGAAATTGATTTGATTGAATTATGCAAGGAAATATGGAATTCTGATGGATGTCCAGATTTTGTTAAATACAGCAACAATTTTGAAATCAAATGAAAAATGGGCAAGAATTGAGCTTATTGCCAAATCATACAGATTTGATTTAATGTAACAAGAAATGGTAACTCGGAAAATACCATGTAAAGAGACAATTTTGAATCACCATAAAAGAGGCTCATTTTTCATGACAAATGGGGATTGAAATGCAAAAAAATTTGGAGAGAAAATTGGTGTGAAAAAAGGACTTCGTCCATCTTGGGCAAAGAAAAAAACACTTCTCTTTTCTCTCAAACAAAAAATGAAAAGTTAGCCAAAAGTTTGCAAAGAGGGAGCAGGAAAAGGAGACGTGAGGGGATGTGAGAGGAGAGAGAAAAAAAAAGAAAAAGAAGAAAATTAGTCTTCTTTTTCACAAGCTCGCCTCCGCTGTTGCCGCTGGTCCACCCCCTCCGCACCGCACTGCGTCGGCCATCGTTGATTGAACCCCTCGAAGCCCGCTCGCCGCTGTGCCACCATGAGCACCATCGCCGCACCTTGCCACCAACGTCCGCATCCGAGCATCCCTGTCCGCTTGTCCTCAGCGACGCTCACGCCTGCGACTTGCCTTGACACCTACAGGACCTCCACTGCAGTAACCTACGACCTGTAGGCCCCGCGAGCCCACTCTCTCGCTCGACTCGAACGCCTGCTGTCGCTGCTACTAGTCACCGCCGCTCGGTGCCCCTTGCCCGAGCGACCAACAGTAGCTCGCTCGAGCACCGCCACTGCCGCCGTGCCTCCTTCCGCCATCAATCCGAGTTGATCGCTGCACCTCCGCACCCCTGCAGCAGCCCGCGACGCCACTGTTCCCTGCCATCACTGCTCTCGTTATCTCACCCGTGCCTGCACCAGCGACGTTTGCAGCTCAGCCCCTGCTCTGATTGACCCACAGACGCCCGAGCACCACTGCTGCTCCTGCGATGAGTCGTGCTTCCTAATCCGAGCGGCTCCCCTATTCGTTGCCATTCTACCAGCTGCCACCTGAGCCCCTCGCCGGAGCTCCGATGATCGTGCCCATCGCCCTCACCGGAGCCCTTGGGTGACTTACCACCACGGCTGCTACCTTTAAGCCGTGTCGTGCCGAGCCTCCATTGTTGGTCCACCTCACCGGGCGAATTTTTGGAAAAAAATTCAATTTAGGTAGAGATTTATTTTAATTTTAGGTAGATTTATTTTATTAGGTAGATTTGTTTTATCTTATTTTAGTTTTTGATATTTTATCTCTTTGTTTGAAATATTTTCCAATGCATGATTCAAATTTCCTAATGTAGCATCCAATTGCAACCGCACGAATCTTTATTCTATCTATAAGGCTTTAGATGAAATAATTATTTACGCGAGAGTAAAATTGATATCTTGATTTCTAAGGCTTAAGATCAATTTATCGATTTTATAAGCTAGATAATCAAGTTTGAATTTCAATTCGAATGGTGGATAACATTTTTGATGACCATGGATGATTTGGTGTTTATTTTTTAAAATTGTTCTATTTATCTTGAAAATACAAAAAAATTGCATTTGCATCCCATATAGATTAGGATTGGTTGCATGATAGGTTAGTTAGTCATTTTTCTTAAATGCATGTTTAGATGATATCTAGGTTAGATGATATCTTTGAATTAAGTTGCATATCTAGGATAGGAAATTTACTTATTTCGAACTTTTTTAAAAAAATAATAAAAATAAAAATCCAAAAAATGCATTCGCATAGGATGTTATTTTTTTTTAAATCGAATTGCATGTTTAATTATTTGGCAATTTTAATTTCGAATTTTATAAATAAAAAAACACAAAAAATATCATGTGCACGTCTTATAGAATTAGGTTAATGAAATGCACGTCATTTAATTAGAACTTCATTTAATTAGAACTTCCTTGTCATTAGAGTTAGGTCATTTGATTAATTTAGATTGCATACTTGTGTTATATAGTTTATGTCATATTATTATGTCATATCATTTCATTAGTAGCATGCATTGCATGATTTTCATTAATTAAGTGAAAAAAAAAAGAAATTGTGTGTTAATTAGAAATCATATTTAGGGTTGTTGATGTGGATTTTAATTTAACATTGCTGATGCTTTTGTTGCTTTGAGGTAAGTTTTTACAATTTATTTATTGTTTATCTAGGTGTTAAATTGATGGATTGTGCACCCGCATGATCACCTCACACGTTAGGGAATTAAATTTAAAATCAATTTAAGCTACCTATAAAAAAACATTTTTCAAAATAAAAGAATGGTACCGAAAGGGCATTAGAGAAATCTAGTGTAACTAAGTCTCCATACCCATAATCTCTGGTTCATAGGAGTAAAGTAAAACTCTCGTTACTTTACTTGAGTTTCTAATCGACCTACCAAAAATAGATTAGTGGCAACTCCTAGATAAAATCTATTTGCATGTTAAGAACTTGAACTTAAGTTACGAATTGGTATGGGTTTGGGAGAGCCCGAGTTAAGTCTAGGCTTAATAATCCATTAGCCAAACCCTAGGTGGTTCGCACCCAAAAATTGGTTGCAACAACACCAAAATGGCCACATGCCTCTTCGTCATGACAATGACGTATAATACTTGCTATGTTTTCGTTTGGAACACATCTCCTTATGACTTGGTCTACACATATTTTAAATAAGAAAGGTTCTTCCTAAAAATAATTTTTAAATCAGAAAAGAATTTTTCTTACCAAATAATTAACAAAGTCAACATACTAAGAAATTTTTGTGGATTTAACGGGAAGAATTTCTCTCAGTGAACTCTTCCAAAATTAAATTTTTGGTCTGCTTTTTATCTTTAATTTCCAAAATCAAATCTTGCAACAATAGAATCCACCTAATCAACCAAGGTTTTCTTTCTTTCTTTTCAAGCAAATATTTAAGAGTATAGTGGTAAGACTAAACTATAAATTTTAAGCCAATTAAATGAGAATGAAATTTATTAAAAGCAAAAATTACATCTAAAAGTTCCTTTTTTTGTTGTTGAATAATTCAATTATGCACCTGACAAGGTTCGACTGACATAATAAATAATTTGAAAAACTCCAATTTTCCTTTGTCCTAGAACAACTCCCATTATAGAATTGCTAGTATCACACATCAGCTTAAAAGGTAAATCCTAATTGATGCTACCATATTTGGTGCTGACAATAACTTATCCTTCAAAGTGTTAAAAGCTTGCACGCATTCATAAAAAAAAAAAAAAATTAAATAGAGCATCTTTTACCAAAAGATTAGAATAAGGTCTAACAATTTTTGAAAATTCTTTTATAAACTGCCTATAGAATCCTATATGCCCCAAAAATCCTCGAACAAGTTTCACAGATGTTGGTGGAGGCAATTTTGCAATGACTTCCACTTTGGCTTAATCGACTTCTATTCCATTTCTAGAAATTTTATGCCCGAACCCTATTCCTTCTTGCACCATAAAGTGACACTTATCCTAATTCAAAATAAGGATAGTCTCCTCACATCTATGTAAGACCAAAGCCAAATTATTTAAACAAGAATCAAATGATAAGCCAAAAACGGAGAAATCATCTATGAAATTCTCAATATATTTTTCAGCCAAATCAGAAAAATAGCCATCATGCATCTCTGAGAAGTAGCTAGTGCATTACAAAGAACAAATGTCATTCTTCTAAAAGTAAAAATACCAAGGAGCAAGTGAAAATAGTTTTATATTGATCTTCTAGTGCAATAAAAATCCAATTATACCTCGAATATCCATCAAGAAAGCAATAAAATTCATGTCCTGAAAGTCTTTCCAACATCTTATCGATAAATAGTAAATAAAAGAGATCTTTGTAGTGGTATTATTCAATTTTCTCTAATCCATACCCACACGCCACTTAGTAACTCTTTTAGTTGGAATCAATTCATTTTTGTTGTTTTTCTGAACAGTCATACCTCCTTTATTTGACAAAACTTACACAAGACTTACTAGGAACTATAAGAGATAGGATAAATGATCCTTGCATCAAGTAGTGTTGTGACCTACCCCTCGGGGGGAGAGGAGGGGTTTAGGGGCATTGCCTAAAGGACAAACCTAAGGCTTATGATTAGGCTTGGGTTCTCCCAAGCCCATACCTCGCGTGACATTGAGGTGTTCTCAAGAATTTCACAAAAAGGAGTCACCATGGGCCTATTGGGGTCGGCTAAAAACCAAGTGAGGTATGAGAGTGTACCTTACTTCCTACGCAACTAGAGAATCAGGATCAAGGACTTAATTACACTAATTAACTAATTAGTGTCATTTTGGTACCTAATCTTGTTCATTTTAAAAAGAAAATATTTTTATCATCCAGTTTGGATTGATTTTATACTTATCCACTAATATGTGAGATGATCATGCAGATACGCAATTATTAAGGTAACAATTTGCAACCAAAATCCTAATTGCAGTCAACTTTAACACGTGCAATTAAACATAAGAAACTATGCAAATTAAAGATATGATATAATCAATATACGAGCAAATAAAGGTCTAATTACATTAAGAATGCAAGACATGGCAACTCCTAACCAAACCCTACATTTTTGAATTTTTGAATTTTTTGAATTTTTTGAATTTTTTTAAAATATATTTTTTTATTATTTTCACTCGGGCTGGGTCAAGTCCAGATGACTAGACCCGAGCCTGACCCAATTGGGCGGGTTGGTAAGACTCGCTTGAGTCCAACCTGCTTGGGGGCGGGCCGGTCAACCCACTCGTAAGGGCTAGGACTGCGCCTCAATTGGCAAGCCCACTCCCCTGCCAAAAAAAAGGTCCATAGGCTCACAACCCAGAGCAACTCTGGGCTATGGGCTATGGAAGAAAGAGGCCAAGTGGGCCAGAAAGATCTGGCCTAACTCGGCCTTCCTCCTCTGGTTGACGACTGCTTAGTTGCAACTAGAGGAGTTGCAACGACGCCGTCCAAGCGGTTGCCGACCAAAGCGTGACGATGTCGTCCCGCAAGATGTGGAGGCAACTTTCGACCCCTCGACATTTTAAAATGAATTTTTTTACTAAATTTTTTATTATTTATTTATTTCTTATTTTTTCCCTTCTTTTCCTTTCTTTGAAAAGTTGTTGGTGCCAGCCATTGTTGGCGATTGGCCACAGGTAGGGGTCAACGAGGGCCACAGGTGGGGACTAGGGTCTCGCCCTTGCCCAAGTCACCCTCACTAGAGCCAATGAGGGTGACCCTCGCTTGTGGCCAATACCAGCCACAATCCAAAGAAAAGGAAAGAAAAAGGAAAGAAAATAATTAAAAATTAAAAAAAATCAAAATTTAGTAAAAAAATTTCATTTTAAATTGTCCACATCAGCATTGACAAAGCCATGTAGGATCGCCAATGTCCACGTCACTGATTTTTACCTAAATTGGTAGGATGGACTGAATTGGCACCAATGTGAAAATGTTTAAAACTAAATCGGTCCAATTGAAAAGTTTATAATTAAATTGGTACCAATGCAATAAAATTAGGACATTTTTTTTTTGTACTTTTCCCGAGCAATTTTATTTGTTTTGTTAGTGGATTGTTTTCTTTTAAGTTCAAAAGATAGTGGGAGTTTAAACTCAAGGGTTACACAATTTTAGCCTTCAAATTATGCAACTTTCTTCTATATAGAGAAATAATTGGGTGACGATTTTTAATCTTCTATGAGACTAACAGTCTATTATGGACCATAAAAAACCAAATAACGAATAATTATAAATTGTTATGAGGTTCACTCTTTCAAGAATTTGTAGTTCTCAATAAGCTGTTTTTTTCACAAAAGCCCAAAGATTGTTATGATAACAAAGCCCTTCTATATATTCAAGCGACAATGAAAGGGGAAATCTCTCTTTTAAAGGATAGTAATAGAAGATATTTGGTGGAAAAAATTATTTTTCACTCCTCTTACATATCCAATTTGTCATTGGCAATATACACTTTCTTTCTGGTACACAAAGGTTAAAAATATGAAGATAGTAAAACTCAAATGCCTGTCTAGTCCAGACAAAATCTAATAGGAAATTCTATGTGTCAAGTTAGTATCACCAGATATGGTTAAGGATTGATGAGTTATTGTGAAAGACCGATCCAATAATGAGTCATTGGAAGAAAAACTTATTTATTATGATAGACGCATCACGTGAGAGTGATGATATGATGTAACCAATTAATTACTATGATATGGCATGCCATGAATCTTATTCTACTTGGTGCATTATGTGTATGTATCTCACTTTTGATGGGTTGATTATACCATTTGTCACTATTATGTGTGTCTAGTCACATAAAATATCTATAGTTTAGGTTTTATGTTATGTGTTTTGAACTTTTTATTATTTATTTTATTTTATGTGTTCATCTTTTGTAAATAATTGCTATTGGCAAATGAGAAATTTTCATTTTTGTTGTTATGTTCACTTTCGTTTCGCTTAAATTAAAATGAAACAAAAAAAAAATGAAATTGGCTAGTTCATAGGGACCCTAGAACCTATCACAGGGCGGGTTCTAAGGCATATAGGATAGGTTCCAAGATCCAAAAAATGAAGAACTAATTCCTATGTGTAAGTTCTAAATTCCAAGAGGAACCTCAATAAAACTTAGAGCCGCTCAAGTTCTAAATTCCAAGAGGAACTTGGATGAAACTTAGAGCCACTCACCTATATGTGCAACTTTTTCTGAGGAATAAGGGTGTTTTTGGTAAAGTTTGGTTCAATGGTATGACGAAGATGAATTCAATCCCTTCAAAATTTATGGGCTCTTGCCCATTTAAAGGGGATAAATCTAGGATGCTGAATTACATCTTTCATTAGAGGATCTCTTTCTCAAGAAAAAAGTTTGAACGATAACTTGAAAAAATGTAAATTTTCTTTATATTTAATATGTTATGACGGTCTAACCCATGTATGTGTAAATCATCTTTTAGATTTTTGAGTGACTAATGGCTAAGCTCCTGTTAGGTAGCCAAGTAGGGCTTCTAACTAATGACATGGCGACTATTGGTGTAGTTTTCCTATCATCCCCTTGTTGACAAAAACAAGCGTTCTCAGAAATCACAATTCTAACCCACCAAATGTCCTGTCTTTTTGAAGTAAGTCTCCCATGAATTCAGTACATATCCTAAATTAAATCTAGACCATCAGATTGGTGCACGCTGCACCATTGATATAACTATCTCAGTGACACCACCACTGGCTTGGCAAAACTGTCACTACCATAACCTATAATATTTAATTACTTTAACACTCTTCCTTACATGTATGTTATACTTTGACCTGCTAGATTTTAGCATAAGACTACAACATGGAAATATATGATTGGGAGGCACATAAGGGATTCTGGAAAATTCGAACTTAGGATCTTCTGCTTTAATATCTAGTAAGGTTTTTCGGGACCATTATTTAGTATTCTAAAAATTTGAAGTGTTAGATGAAAATATAGTTTAGTATTTAAATATTTAACAGTGACAACCTAATCGAAGTCTTGGACCATAACTATACAACACCTTAGATCTCAATGTCGAATTCAGCATTCATTCTCTTATCGTCAAGTTTATCATTAGATATAGCCATCAAGAGCCTCCAATGTAGAGCTTACTACAAGGCACCAAGTTGGTCACCATCAATGGAGCTTGACCCTAGTTAGCACGATTCAAGAAGAAGCCAAATGGTACATAACACGAGATCAAAAGGAGTTGGAGATTGAGCTCATCAATATATACTTTTCTAAAACCCACATCGCTTAAAATATATATGTTGAACGCAAATTGTGCAATCCCAAGATTTCCATAACCAGAATAAGAACATGCATAATTGAGTAGAAAGATTAACGCACATGTTTTGGGATCCATTGAACATAAAGCGGAAGCAGAAAAGAGATTACCCACATATCAAAGGGATCCACGCATCAAGTTCTTCTCCTCTATTACCCTCCGTATCACTGGCTCAATGAGGCGGCCCCCTCATATGTAGCGTTAAGTAAACGCCCCTTAGGTGAGAATACATGTGAGAATTAGGGTTAGAGGAGAGACTTGAGCACTATTTATAGAGTTTCCAGCCAATCCCCATAATTATGGAACCCTATATACGTGTATTTTTAGTGTATTTTTGCGTAATTTTCTTATATTTTCTGTGATTTTGGAAATATAAGTGTTAGGTTATAGATATGTTATCACATAAACATTGGGCCAATTCCATAAAAAAGCACGAACTTTAGGTGTTGTTCAAAATCTGGCTTGAACTTTATTTTGTCTTTAAAAAAAAAAACACAAACTTTAGGGATTGTCCCAAATCTGACCTGAACTTTATTTTGTCTCAAAAAAAGCATGAACTTTAGATGTTGTCCCAAATCTTGCCCAAATTTTATTTGAGACAAAATAAAATAATTCTATTACAAATAGGCTTCACATCTCTATTTAACTACAAGATGCACACACTTTTAATATCTTACTTTAAGGCAATGTAATCTTTTGCTTTCAACTCAGCTTCTGACATTGCAAACAGTTTGCCAATTGTTAATTGATCTAATGGCCCTAGCTATGTGCCTCGTCCCTTGGAACTGAAGCTATTGAATTATTTTTCTCATGACAATCATTTGTAAAGTTCACCTCATTAGAAGGCAAATTTAAATTTAACACTTCCTCCAAACACTCGAATGCATCATTGTTTTGTTGTGTTGGATATTATTACTGATGTGGAAATACCATGCCGGATGACTATGGAATGAGGGTTAACAGATGGCCAGATTTGAGACACAAGTGAAAATTTGTGCATTTTTTTTAGACAAAATAAATTTCGGGCCAGATTTGGGACAATACTTAAAGTTTGTGCTTTTTTTTTTAGACAAAATAAAGTTCGGGCCAAATTTGGGATAAAACTTAAAGTTCGTGCTTTTTTTTTTTAGACAAAATAAAGTTCGGGCTAGATTTGGGACAATACCTAAAGCTCGTGCTTTTTTTTTTGTTGGAATTAGCCCCATAAACATTATAATGGTATGATTCATCAATAAAAATTATCAAACATGTAAAATAAATACACCAGGACGTAGAGGATGATCATACGAACCTAACGCCACCATCCACACGCCGATTGGAGGCTCCACGCGCCCACACATGCCGCTTGAGTGCATGGCGCGTGGCCGTGCATGGGGGCGCGTGCGGCCTCCTCCGGTGACACGCCACCAACCATTTTGCTCGTCTCATCGAGTCATATATTTAAAATATCTCTCACAAATTAACATCAATAGTAATACATGGTACACCAAATTGACAAGTTTGACAACTGATCTTGCGCAATCCCAAGATCTCCATAACCAGAACAAGAACATGGATAATTGAGTAGAAAGATTAACGCACCTGTTTTGGGATCCACCGAACATAAAGCGGAAGCAAAAAATGGATTACCACATATCAAGGGGATTCACACATTAAGTCCTTCTCTTCTATTATCCTCCGTATCACTAGCTCAATGAGGCGGCCCCCTCACGTATAGCGTTAAGTAAACGTCCCTTAGGTGAGGATACATGTGAGAATTAGAGTTAGAGGATAGACTTGAGCACTATTTATAGAATTTCCAACCAGTCCTTATCATTATGAGCTAGGCTCAACTCGACCCACACTAGCTAGCCCATATTAGACTAATTAAGAAACCTTTTATCTCACCTTAGACCAACCATAGTTTACGGAAATCGTAAAAACAGTAAATTACAATATCAATTAATTTAGTCAACATCAGGAAAACTCTTACATTCTCTCACTTGGACTATATTAATTGAAATTATACTGTATGTGTGCACATTTGGTCCAAAGATAATTATTAATAGTCAATCCTATCCTATAAAGTCTTAAACACCGAATCATGATAGTAACTGCATGTATATACACATAGCCTTCCATGGTCACAAATGTTCTCAACTTTATTGATATTGATTCAATATGATAGTGTGACAAATGAATAACATCTCTCATAGAGAGATCCCATTTGTCAGTCATCATTCTTTTATCTTAGGTGTCACAAAAACTCGTGCTACTAGAGAATGCTTTATGATTCCAATGAACCCAAATATTTCTTGTCCTTATGGTTAACCTTTCTTTATGTATCACAAAACATATGCACAAGGCTAATAACAAGATGCCCGGATGCCCGGATGCCTTTAGCCTTTACTCAAGGTTTATACAATCTTTTGAGACTTTATCAATATATATATTTGACATAATAACACATTCAAAAATATTTTATTGAATGCAAAAGTTGATACATATAAAACCGTTACAAAGTGTAACGAACACAGATGAAACTTTTATCAGAGTAAAGCCAAAATAGCTCCCACTAAATAACAGCATCTCATGATGCTCATAGGCTCATGCTAACAACATATCGCTCAAATACACACGGGCATAGGCCTTTAGTTAGTGAATCTGCAATCACATCATCTATGAAAATATGTTATATTAAAATGTCACAATTCTGTACCGTTTGCTTTTGGTCAAAAATTTTGACCACTATATATTTATACCCCTTGAGACCTCTGTAATAAATAAATAATACTATAAATTTGTTATCTTAATGCAACCGTATGGGTCCATCCATAAAATTAAAACGATTAACTCCGTCATGAGGTTATGGAACCTAATAGCCCAAGTAATAGCCCAAGTAATAGCCTAAAAAAATGTTACCAACACTGCTTACATAGTAGAAGATAACATAGGACTTTATTTACTGCACTTCTTGCTAACATAAGTATGTATTTCGTTATTGATTTTATGTCATCCTATCAGCCAGCAAAGTTTACATCTAAATACCCTACTAGTTGCAAGAATTAAACATGTCTATAAATTAGCATATAATCTCTTGTCTTATTTAAGTACCTTAAAATCTTCTTAGCAGCAACCCAGTGATCGTGTCTTGGATTTGACTAATATCTTTTTAAAAGTCCCGTCACATAGACGATATTTAGTCTAGTGCAAATTCAAGCATACATTATACTTTTAAGTGCACTAATACAAGGTACACAATTTAATTAGATTTTCTCAATATCTAAATAAGGACAATGTGATAGATTCAGTCCATCATTCTTAACGATAGGAGCAATTCCAACAGGAGCAATTCCTAACTTGCAATAATGTATATTGAATATTTCCAATATACAATTAGCAAATATCTTCTGAGAAATTCTAATATAATATAGCAAAAACAATCCTTACAGACCTCAGTACAAATAATATAAGATATCTCAAGGTCACAACTTGTAAGCAAAATATCATGTACATAGAGTATGAGAAAAAATAAATTTTCTCCCACTGATCTTGCAGTATCTTGAATTACTTTGTTCCTAAGTGAACAAAATAATAACACTATGAAACTTTAATAATATTTTCTGGAAACTTGCTTAAAACTATGAATAAAACTTTTCAGTCTATATATAAGTTTACTTGAAACATCTGCTGCAAAATCATCCAGTTGCATTATATAGATTTTGTATCTATTTGGCGTAACTCCATATCAAAATAAATTATTAATGCCACTTTCACTCTGAAAGAATATTCAAAGAAATAATTATTTCTTTACTATAAATAACCTACCCCTCTTTCAGAGTGAAAACTTTAATTACCAATTTGGCTTTAAATTTCACAATCTTTTTTTAAAATTCTTTTAGTTTTATACGCCAATTTGCAGCTAATGAACTTATGATCTTTAAGCAAGTAAGTTAGTTTCCAAACACTATGATATTTTCCAAACACTATGATATTTCATAGATTGTATATCGCCTGTTATGGCATCTAATCACATACTTGATTAAGAATAAGAAACGACATTTATAAATATGCCATTACATCAACCATATAGTGGATATTGTAATCATACTCTCACAAATAGACTATATAGTCTGATGATATAACTAATCATCTTTCTCTAACAAATTTTCTTAATAAAGCTGCAACCACTTCATTCTACACTTGAGAGGTTTAAGAAATTTCATTATAAAGTATATCAAGAATAGTACCTTGAACCTCAACAAATTTAATTTATGGTACAGGAGATTCCATAATTATCTGTATATGTAAAGACAAAAACATAGTAACCTCTATCATACTATTATCTTTAATAGTCTGAGAGCAGCTATCCTCTACAATTACATCAATGTTTAGAAATTTTAGAGTATGTGATTTCATAATTCTTGCACCTTTTTTTTAGGGTCATAAAATCAATACCCTTTTAACAATCTAGATAAGATATAAAATAATTCCGAGTAAATCTGAATTCCAACACACTTAATATTGGATTAGATAACCTCACTTTTGCATGACATCTCTAAATTTCATATGATTCTAGTAATTTATGTCCAGTCTATAACTCAAAAGAAGTTTATAAAATTATTTTTGTATATGAAAATGTTACTTTCAAAATATCAGCCCACAAAAGACCAGATAAATTAATCTTATTAATCATACTCATCACCATGTTCAATATGGTGCATTTATGCTTTTGGCTAAATATTTTTATCAGGATTTTTAGGTATAGTAATTAAATTATCACCTCAGAATCTACTGAATATTTGACAAATGACCCTTTAAGCTATTTTGCATTGTCATACTTGCCAAAATACCCACGGCCACTGTTAAACCTGACAACCTTTTAAGACTAATTGTAATTGTTTAATTCTTTATCTTGGTCATTTTCCTTAAATAAAAAACTTTCGGAAACAACCTTTTAACCATATACGAGATGTATATGTCATTAGGTCTCGGCCTCGCCTTGGCTGGGCGAGCTCAAGCTCGCCCAGATCCGGCGAGGCTGAGCCTCGCCACACAATCTTTGCAAATCATTGAACAGGAGATATCCCAATCATCATACGAGACCGAAATTTCTCAAATCCAATCAAGCATGTCACTTTGGCGGTCACTACTCAATTGAATCATTGAAATTCTCTCATACCAGAAATATAAACTTTACTCCTCACATACACCATATACATGTAATTTTAACTTTAGTGATAGATGCAGCATATCACCAAAATCACATATCATACTAATTACTGTGTTTTATTAATTAATAAAATCTTTATATATATATATATATATATATATATATATATATATATATATAGTGAACCTGAAAGATAGATTCCTAATAAGATCACCGATGATAGCAACACAAGAAATTTCTCATAACATAGAAGTAACCATCTCTTGTGCACCCCAATTACTAATTACTAGAATAACATTAAAAGAATGCTGATCTAAAATATCTCTCACAAATTAACATCAATAGAAATACAGGGTACACCAAATTGATAAGCTTGACAGCTGATCCATTATCACTCATGAGTTCATAAAGACAAAAATAACTCCAAGGCCAACAACTGATTTATTAGCCAATTTTTAAGTAACAAATTATCATTGCAATCAACCAGTGGCCTATTAATTGAGTCAAACCAGAGAACCAAATATCTAAAATTTAACAATAGATACTATTGCTCTACGTAAATGTTGTCATATTCCTTAACTATAAAAATATTCAAATTGATAGACATTAACAAGTGATCAGATGAGTTCATGTACAATCTGTAGTAACTTAATTGACATGCATTACCCACATTCAGCAGATATGTTAATCAGTATAATCAGTTTGGTCACGAGTTCTTAAGATGTCCATCATTCAAAGATTACTAGTGTGTAAAGAAGTATGCTTAAACAACAAAAATTTTATAATCAATGCTTCAGTTTATAATAAAGTTTAATTTTTATTGATGAATCACACTATTATAATGTTTATGTGATAACATACCTGTAACCCAATACTTATATTTCCAAAATCACATAAAATATAAGAAAAATACGCAAAAATACACTAAAAATACATGTATATAGGGTTCCATATGTATTTTCACATCCATAAAATTATCAAACATGTAAAATAAATACACCAGAATGTAGAGGATGATCATTTGAACCTAATGCCACCATCCACACGCCGATTGGAGGCTGCAAGTGCCCACACGCGCCGCCTGAGTGAGCGGCGCATGGAGCTCATGCGCGGCGCGCGTTCGACGCCCAGGCGGCGTGTGGTTGCTCGTGGGGGCACATGCAGCCTCCTCTGGTGATGCGCCGCCGACCATCTTGCTCGTCTCATCGAATCCAATCCAAATTTATGATTTAATTTTATTTTTATTGAACAAAAAATCACGAAAATCACAAATTATGGCAAAATCACTATGCGTTCGAGTTCTAGGGTTATGAAGGCTCTGATATCACATGTTGAACGCAAATTGTGCAACCCCAAGATCTCCATAACCAGAACAAGAACATGTATAATTAAGTAGAAATATTAACGCACATGTTTTGGGATCCATCAAACATAAAGCGGAAGCAGAAAAGGGGTTACCCACATATCAAGGGGATTCACACATCAAGTCATTTTCCTCTATTACCCTCCGTATCACTGGCTCAATGAGGCGGTCCCCTCACGTGTAGCGTTAGGTAAACACCCCTTAGGTGAGGATACATGTGAGAATTAGGGTTAGAGGAGAGACTTGAGCACTATTTATAGAGTTTCTAGCCAGTCCTCCTCATTACGGGCCAGGCTCAACTTGACCCACACTAGCTAGCCCATATTAGACTAATTAAGAAACCTTTTATCTCACCTTAGACCAACCCTGTTTTATGGTGACCATAAAAGCAATAAATTACAATATCAATTAATTTAGTCAACATCAAGAAAACTCTTACAATATATTCATTAAGCTGTAAAATATTAGATGTATAAGTTAATACCTGTCGTCGGATGAGAAGTTCTCTTTTCAACTCACACCTTGCAAAAACATCTAAAAATTGATCATATGCACTTCCTCTATGGTTACTCAAAATAGAAATTAGCAAAAGAATATGGTAAAGACCAAGTTTATGTCTAGTTTGAATAAAAGTGACCTTTTTACTTATATGAGGAGTTCCTAGTACGAATTAGGTTAAGCATTGGAGAACTATTGCAACTAAATGATGAAATAATAAGGATCATGGAAAGATTATAATAGTATGGTGACATCATCAGACCTATCGATGCGGTGTCATCAATCTTAGTCGCGTGTTGACATTCTGAATTTATATTCAGAAACTCATGTTTAGCAAGAATATTTGAATGGATGTATGATACACCATCGATACGTAACATGACATATGAATGATACATTAAATGCTTTTCCTCGGAGCACATAATTGATACTTATCGTTAAAGAATCTCCCAAAAAACAGTCGTAGCCATCCCAAGAGCCAAAAGGGTGTGGTCTACCTAGAAGGGGTGGCTCGTAAGGAATTCCGACAGTATCAGCGGCCTTCTTTTAAGGTATTCCGACACTATCATGGGCCCTCTTGACCATCAACTTTTAACTAAAAATTAATCAAAACTCTTTAAGATTGTTGTAGTTGGTTGGCCGCCAGGGGACTTTCAAGCTTTAAGAATTAGAGGTCACCTATTTAAATTCTACTGACTACATGCCAAATTCTCTGAGTTAAAACCAAATCAACAGGTCAAAAGCCGAAACTTAATCAGCTTTTGGGGCTTGTAAGGTGCTTTATGCCCTTACAGATGGCTGGATCTCTGCGTTTGCACTCCTATATTCTCAAGTAAAAGAAAAAGCTAAAGCAAGAAGTTAGGCAAGTAGCTTTATTTAATTAAGAGAAATACATCAGGTGAATTATATATAAGCCTAGTCTCTTTAGTGTGCACCACCACAGGCCATTACTTCACAACCTCACTCACATAATAATAATGGGTCGTCCGGCATTTATGTCATGGATGAAGAAGAAGAGCATATTGGCAGGCACTGTCACGGAGCTGAAAGATTTCTTCAGGAGCTTCGACGCCAATGGTGATGGCCGGCTCAACCGTGCCGAGCTCAAGAACGTCTTCGAGAAGCTCGGCTCAATGGCTCCTGCATTGCGGGCACTTCAAGCACTACTCCTTGCGGATGAGAACGGAGACGGGTGCATCAGCGAGCATGAACTCGACAAACTTCTTGAATTCGCCGTGAAACATGATTATGTGGTTATCCTACCCAAGAAGCAGGGCTAGTTCTCTCTCTCTCTCTCTCTCTCTCTCTCTCTCTCTCTCTCTCTCTCTCTCTCTCTCTTTTTTTTTGGTCAGAGAGCTGGCTCTTTTTAGTTGGCCTCAATTTGCATGGACATGTATTGGTTATACGTGTCGTCAGTGATGATCCCTTCCGTTTCAAGATTTCTGCAGCTTTCTTATGTGTTGTGGAGTAAGCAAGTCTCTATAGATCATATTAAGCTTTCCATCATAAGAAGCTGCGCAAAATTGAACGCTGATGTGTAAACTGACAATTCGATGCACCCTGAAGTTCTATACAGCTTCATATGATTTCAAGACATGGAAGGACTTCACTCAAAATTCATTAACTACAACTAAAAAAAATGGAAGTTATATGATTGAGAGAGTGAGATCAAAGTTTTGTGACTCCATTACAAAATGCCCTAGAATACAGATAGTGACCTCAAGTGAGATTTATTCAACGTTATGCGATTACATCGAATTAGATCAAGTTACTTGAACCTGGTCGGGGATACTTCTGTTGCCTCACTTCCAAAAGAACTTTTTTTATTTCTGTTAGCAATTGATTCCATCCATAAAGAAAACAACAACAATGTCTCGTCTTCTTGGTTAAGCGGCCAAGACGATAGTAGGAAGGTATGGGGTAGATGTCAGTGACTTAGTCAAAGAAGACGGTATTATAAGATAAACTTGAAAATTTGGGAAAATTTTTCGCCTCTAATTTTTTCTTTTGGCCCCACAATGTCGAATCAGTTGTTAATCTCCGATTTTATGTATCCATCAGAATAAAACTGGACTGTTATCTTGACGTTACCCTTCCCAAGAAGCCTACAAAGAAATAAAAAGATAATCATTGCCCTAGCACTTACCATGATAAATTTAATAGCACTGTACATAACTTTTCTATGGAATTTGCACGAATGTCTGGGTTTTCCTCCAATTATTAATTTTAGTTTTTAGATCGATCCTTTTAATATAGGATTAGATGCAGTTTCTAATCCAATTTAATTTATGTGTGCAGACCTCTATAAATCAAATTTTACGTGTAGTTCTTGATTCGGCTTTCACGTAAAATGAGTATTAAAATATCATACACCATTTGTTTATAGAGTTTGATTCATAGATCAAGTAGGATTGACAACTTGATTGTAAAAAGAGTTAAGAGTAGTTAGTTGTACGAAGGTGGTTGGCCGTCCGGTGGAGACACGGTGCACGTGAAGACGCGATGACGATGGGGGCGAAGGGGCTAAGCTTGGTGGAGGGGAGAGAGAGAAGAGGGAGAAGGAGGGGCGGATATCTACTAGGGTTTTCTTAGATTGGTTATTTTGAATGTAAAGGTCGATGAAATGGGAACAGGAGATAGAGTTAGCATATGGGTATACTACATCTTCACCCTTCAATAGTCCCAGATTTCATGCTTCGCCATCTAATACAACTGGAAATTTTTAATAAAGATTACATTATTATTCCTTAGAATTTGCCTGGATTAGTTTATTTCTTACTCTTGTTGATCAACCCCAAAGTCACACCTGATGGCTTTTCCATGGACAAATCGACATTTGAGTTGGTACAGGCATATTTTGTTTTGTTTTTGGGTGTTCAACAGTTCTATTATTCCCTATGTTGGAAGCTTTGATTTAACGAGGGGATTCGCAATTTGACTTTTATCAACTTCACAGATTCACTTGTGACCTGGACATGGGATTTTTGCAATCAATCCTTGCAATTTAAGTAAACTGAATATCATTTATGATCAACTTATTTCAAACCAAAAAGTATTTTATATAGCAGCTATTGCGAAAAGCAAGCAATCGAATAATAAAATAAACGAAATAAAAAATAAATAAATCGAATATCAGATATACATGATTTGATAGTAGAAACATATGTCTAGAGGGAGAACAACAACAAATTGCAATATATATCAAGCAATATAACGGAGATTACGACTATACTTGAATTATTCAAACACCCTAAATATTTTCCAGGCTACAATTATACCTAATATTAGCCCATAAGTCTTCATTAAATAATCTCTCAATCTCATGAAAAAATTATATTCAAATTCTTACCAAAAGAATTTAATTTGGCTTGAATGCTAAAAACTTCTGGTGTCATTAAATGAACGAAACTCAAGAAGAAAACCCGCTATCCGCGCCCATCAACAATGGCTTTCCTCCAAGCACTCACGTACAGGCGGCGCTTCCTAGAAAACTGCAATTCAGCTTGAAAGATACATTTATGTATGAGAACCCATGTTGACCAAGTCACGGTCAAATTCAAAGTCCTTAGTGGACCTTCCAATTTCAGCCACACGCTCCAACGCACAGTAAAAAACCTCCGCTTCTTCATCACGATTCTCGTATATTTTCCTTGTGCAGTCGATTTCCATTTTTTCTTTATTATTAATTTCCAAAAATAAGATTTTTTATTCGAGTTCAAATTCAAGACATAATTTTAACATCAGCAATATAATATAGCATCTAATCATTGGAGTTCATAAGCTTTTTATTTTATGACAAATTACTTTATCATATAGGGTTTGATTCGTTTCTCCCCATGAGTACCTTTCAAGCACAAAACTTTTAAGCACAAAGAATCAGATAGGAATCTTCTAATCGATGAGGAAGAAACACCACGTGATACACGAACACATGTATAAAGCTTTCAGACTGAAAGCGATGTGCCACTTGAAAAGTCAAGGAAGAATCTAGACCTGAAAAATCAAGCGAAGAAGCGAGACATTTTGAAGAAATTCTCGTTCGTATTGAACAAGTCGCACTTGCAATGAATAATCTAACAAGCAAAGATGCTGAAAGGAGGACCTTTTACACAGTGAATAAGGGTTTAACCTTAACAGTTTCATGTCCAATTTACTCGGCTAAAATTGATAATTAGATCATAAAGGTGGAAAAACTTCTTCTTTAGCTTTGAGTAAACACATAACATGAAAGATTAGACATTTTGTTGCTCCTTTCTATACTCCAGGCTCATAGATTATCTGAGTCTAGGGTAGGTACCCACCCTAGGGAGGAGCTAATCATTATGAGAACCTGTTCTCCAATTGTATATATTATACACGCGCATTGAGTACTTCAGATACTTCAAATTCTGGCCATATAAGAGAACTAGCCCTAGCAAGATTTTGGACCTACCTTACCGAAGGGGAAGGATTATATAATTAACATTTTGGCGCTGACAAGAGAATCTCTCTCTGCTTGGAAAGTAACCAAGTCCTCGCAACACCCTCCAAATGAGGAAAAGACACTACTTTAACTTTCGTGCATCACTAATTTGGGTGTCATTATTTTTCAATCGATCATTTGTGTATCATAACTTTTCAATCAACCATTTAAATGACATAAATTTTGCACAACATTCAATTAAATGCCATAACTTTTCAACAGATTGCTTGAGTGCTGTAAATTTTAAAGAAGATGTTCATCACAGGTGTTAGAAATATTAAGTGAACATTTAATAGAAGTCATTGTGCTCAAACAATCCATTAAAAAGTTATGAAACCTAATTGAACAATGTATAAATTTTGTGTGCGATCTTTTCTTTTCTTAACTCATATTATTTAAGTTTGTTGCATATTTATAGGTTATTTCAAAAATCTGTTTTATTGCATAACATATTCTGAACATCTACCAGAAGTCTAGTGGCTCATTTGTCAAATTCTGATCCTTATTCAAACTTTGCTCACAACTTGTTTTATCCTGCATTTATTTGTCAAGAGTTTTTTTTGAATACCTATTCACCCCCTCTAGGTGTTTGTACTAGCATTTTCTCTTGAATGAAGAATTATGTGATTATTTATTTATTTATTCATGAGTTGGATTTGATCTAGTACATGTGATTGATTTGATATTTTGCTTAGAGACAATTGAGTTTATTTGGTTTGATTTTATTATTTGGTCATATTTTGCAAAGTGAAAATTTGTTTTACATGATATTAATTTATTATGCAAAATATTCTTTCTTAGATATTCAAGGATTTTATTCTCTCTGATTTTATAGTACTTTGATTAAGTGAGAATTTCTCTTTCAATATATTATTGTGCATAATGTTCTTTCCTTAAATAATATGTTATGATGAATTAAGAAAGAATATTTGATTATCTACGGAGATTTTATATTTTGCTCTAACGTCAAGGAATGATCCAAATTCATGAATACCAAAAAGGAAATGAGTTCATTGCAGGAAATTCTATAAGGGAAGAATGATTGCGAATCTATGCAAATTTTGGTGCAATAAAAAATATATCTCATGCGAAAATTGGCAACCATTATTTTTAATCAATGGTATATTTCAAACATATATCTTAGGTGGCAAAAGAATCTTCTATATGGTTTTTGGAAAGCTCGATTTTGAAAATTGTGGAGATTCTACACTATTTTTTGGAGGCTAAAAAATTCTCTTCCTTATGTAAAGATCTCACAAATTATTGAGCAAGTTCCTAATGTGTCGTACAAAAGGTCGAGTAGTTCTAAATTTAAATAATTTATGCTATTCAATTTATTTATTTGAAGAAAGGGCATTATCTATCATGTGAATATTATAACAGCGTATTTGTGCAAAAAGTTTGTTGAATTTATGCTGATTAAATTTGAGACGAGCTTGATTGAAGAAAACAAATTTCTGCCTCAAATTTGAAAAAATAAACGATCATTGCGGATGTTGTCGCTACAAAATAAATAATAGAAAAATATTATGTTCAACGTGCACAAGTCGCAATTAGTGCTATTCACAAATATTGTCCTATTGACAAGGGAGGAAGTAAATCCAAAAGAAAGGGAAAGAATCGTGATCACCTCAAAATGGCAACAAATTGAGGTGAAGCATTGATCAATTATGGAAAAATCTTTTTGAAGTGATCATGATCTTGATTATTATGGAAGGAAGAAAATGGTAAATGCTTTAGAACTTGTCAAGTTCTAAAAAATCTGGTCAATGTATCTTTTATTATTTTTTGTCATTAATCTCTTATTTACATTATCGTTTTATTATATGATAAAAATGGTAAGTGAATTTTATAATGCATCCGTGATTTTTATTGGATATTTACTGATATATATGAGCGAAATAAGCTATATTACATATTTTTGATATTTGACTTACTTTGTAAAAGCTGATTTTTTGAAAATTGTGTTTCATGCAAGATATATTTGTTATCGCTTTATATTCTTTATGTGATACTTTTTCCATTGTTATCACTTTTTGATTATGACAAAAATGGGGAGAGAATATAAATATGCATATGTATTTGTATTAGTTATTGAGCTGCAATTATCTTTCCATATATAATTATGCTCAATTTATTTGTTATCTTATGATATCTTCTTATTCAAATTATATTCTTTGAATATTTCATATTTAAAGACTACTTATGTGCTTAAGATTGCCCTAATTTATTATTTCTTGAAAAAAATATTATACGGTGAAAAAAATTAGCTCTAAACTTTATGGCAATTTTTCTTATGGCCAATTTTGACTCAAAATCTAAGATATAGCGGTCTAGTCAGCGTTAGTCATTCTACGTGTCACGGGTGGCGCGTAGGATATCCTATTTTAACGTAGACTATTTTAAAAATTTCTTGACTTTTTTCTTTTCTTTCTTTTTTGCCAGTTGCCAAGCCTTGCTTTTGGCCCAAAAGCGGCCTAGCCTTTGGCGGAGGAAGAAGGGAAAAAAAAGAAGAAGAAATAAAACAAAGAAAAAAGAAAAAAATTAAAAAATAATAAATATTCAAAAAAATTTAAAAATTGTCCATGAGTTGTGCCACATAGAACAACCAGCGTCCGCATTAGTGATTTTCAAGTAAAATTGGTCGAAAAATCTAAATTTACAAATCATCAAAAGATTTAGTACTAAGTTGATAAATAAAAAAAATTGGGACTAGATTGACACAATTGAAAGGTTTATGACTTGATTGGCAAATAGTTCAAATATTTATGACTAAATTGGCACAATTGCAAGATTTAGAACTGAACTGGTCTTTGAATAATACGTTTTGGATTTTTGGACAATTTTTCAATAGTTAACCTTATTCTTAATTTCGATGGAAAGATGAAGGCAAGTATGCACGACATGTCTATTTGAGATGTTTTGAAAAATGGTTAATACCATGAAAAACATAAATTGTTACACCTAGGATAAATTTACCTCAAATTAATTTTTGACCATAAGAAACTATATCTTTGACAAATTTATCCCAAATTAGTACACTTACGACAAATTTACTCTATGTTAGTTTCCGTTAAATTTTAATGTCAAATATTAAGTTGGATGACACATGACAGTTGATTGATGTACTAGTTTAGAATTTTACTCTCCGTTTGTTACAGTTATACTAATTCTATAATTTTTGTGGTATTAATCCAATTTAACGGATAGCATATTTGTCACAAATGTACCATTTTGGGGTTTTTGGAGGTCAGAAAATTAATTTGTGATAGATTTAACACAAGTGTACAAGTTTTAGGTTTTTCATTGTCATTTGGTGAAAATTTGTTACATGTGTACTAGTTTAGACTTTTTAATGATTAAAAATTTAATTTAAAATAAATTTATTACAAATGTATCGATGTGGTATTGATCTTTTGAAAAATGCCCCGTCTAGTACCTTTGTCATAGCCCAATTACAATTTTATAGATGACATTGTATCAGTTGGCGTTCCATATAATATAGATTTATCTTTTTCATATTACATTTAATTCAAATTCCATTTAAAGCTTTTGTTCTGATATAAATATGTGTCTTTTCTCATTTTATTAATTTATCTCTTACATGAAATATCTTTTTGCCTTCATAAAATATTGATGTTTTTCTCCGCTAATGTCTATGATAGTCAACGAAACAAAGAAGAGAACATATGCAAATCTTCAAAGTTCTCTCGAGGGACCTTTTTCCGCGGCAAAAAGAAAAAGTGATCTCAACACTTTGCCTCTTCAGCCTTATCTTCACAATTATTTTTCTCATTACTTGGCACTTGTGAATCAGGTCAACTTGACATTATCTATTTCCCACAACAGCGCGCAGCTTTACCAATGATAATCTTATTTACAGAACATTTTTTTGTTTCTTACTTTTACTGATGAAATATATCTATCTGGCTAGGCAATAGGTACTGTAGTAGGACGCCCAGAGGACACGTCTCCCGCCTATATATGCCTCCTAATTCTCGTTTAAGTCCTCGTTAGCAAGGTCCCCTGTACTCATCTCAGAACACGTCTTTCCAAAAACCCAGAGCCAAAAGAGACCAAAAAGAAAAAGGAAAGAAAGCTCAGGGATATGGGTCGTCCAGTGTTGCGCCTTCCTAGGAGGAGAAATCCTCCTTTGGTTGACTCCATAGCGAATCTGAAAGAGTTCTTCCGGCGTTGTGATGCCAACGGAGATGGCCGGCTCAGTTGGTCTGAGCTCAAGAATGTCTTCCAGAGGCTTGGGGTGCCGGCGGCTGGGTGGCGGGCCATTCTTGCGTTGCTCCATGCCGATGAGAACGGAGACAGGTGTATAAGTGAGCATGAGCTAGACGCGCTCCTGAAGTATTGTCTTGAGCATGGTTATATTGTTGTTGTGGCCCGGAGGTTGTGTTAGAGAACAACTTTTGATGTCTCATCATGTGTAACATGTGCTAATCCTCCTTTTCCTTAGTTTTCTTTTTGGGGCTTTTCGGCTTTGGTCTTGTTTGCTTTAGTTTGTAACAATATAATGTAGGAAACCCCTTGTCTCGAAACTTGCTTGGATCAAGTTTCCTTTGCAAACTTAAATTTGAGACTTATTCTCAACAATTTCAAAACAGGTAGGAATTCAGATACAAGTGTAGTGGAAGGTGATTAGAGACTAAAAGAGAACTTCGAAGGATAATTTGAGGGAATAATACTATGTATTATGGCTTTTTTCTTGTAATTATATTTTCTATTAATAGTTTTTATGATACATATCACACAATCTTACTATGGATCAAACCACCATAAACACTCAATATATATTCTTTCTCTAAAGATTAACACGGTATCAAAATTGGAAAACACATCAAATTCTTCAACATTTCCATTATAAATCAACTTTCTCTTTCTTTTTTTTTTCTTTTTTTTTTTTCGTTTAGCTTTATTATATATGTTGAAGGTGTTTAGAGATGGAAAGAAAACTTCAAAGGATAATTCGAAGGATTGAACTTGAGGCAATTTGGTGATCCTCTTTGTTTTGATCTTCTTAGATTTAGGAATTCATTTTCCTAATTTTGTGCATGGAAATTTTCTTTGACCGGAAAGTGTTTTCGGTTGACTAATCATTTTTAGCAAACCAAATGAGTGAAAGTTTGGACAACTAATTTCAAGAAAACACTTTTCCTCAAACAAACACATCTTTAGTACTTTCAAATGATTTGATACAAATTCATTTTCAGAAAGAAGTCTAACAATAAATAATATGGATAAATGCACCATAAGTTTTAAAACTTGTCGCCAAAATGTAATTATTTTGGAGAAAATATCTCTCAACAGCAAAGTAATTCCAAAAATTGCTCTTAATAAGATCAAGACTAGTCAAGCAATACCAGTACTCTTGCCAAGTGCAATGAGAGTTTCCAAAGCTGACAAATTTAATTTATCTTTTTTTGTATGGAGGATTTTATCTTTCCATGTATAAAGGTCATAGTTAGGAAAGTTATTGTATTACAGTTATTCCAGCGGATATCTTTCTTTAAACCATTAAGTACTTTGTACTGCCAATACATGTAAGTAATAATAATAAAGTGCATCTTGTCTAATCCTTCATAGTATTAGGGCCTCCTGCTCACAAGCACATCGCTCAATTTTTATTTTTTTTTTCAATGGCATAAGAGTCCTCAGACACAAGCTCTCCTATGCTAGTCACTAGCCCCTCTTTAGATGACACCACCATGCTTCTGTCGATCAATGCAGTTGTACAACTACCCCTTAAGTTAACATCTTTGAATTATCCCTCCTGGTTTGCTCAATTTAATTCTCAGCTCTTGGGTTATGATCTCATAGGGTATGTACAAGAAACCTTATTATGTCTGTCTAATACCATTTTTATTGATGGCAAAATTACTGCCAAAATATCTTATTCTCATTGGGTATGCTGTGATAAACTATCGCTTCATGCAATAATATTTTCCACTTTAGAGTCAATCGTGCCTCTTATTGTCTTTGCCAAAACAATAATGAGGTTTTGAACAAAATTTCGCATCTCTTTGCCAACAAGATATGCTCACGCGTCATGAGTGTCAAGGACCGTTTGATCCTCAGAAAACGTGATGCTTGATCAGTAGCTAAGTATTTACAAGTCGTCAAAAGAATTGCTGATGAACTTGCCTTCATCAACTTTCCTATTAGTGATGATGATTTAACATTACATGTTCTAAATGGGCTCGGCTCTGAATTCAAGGAAATTTATGTTGTTATCAGAGCACGTAATCACTCATTTTCTTCTAGGAACTCCATGATAGACTTGTTGACTTTGAGGAATATCTAAAATGGGAAGAGATTTTGGGTGAATGGACTCTTGTCATTGCAAATCTTGCTAAGAGAGTCTCCCACAAGACAACCAACTAGCCCCCAATTTTGAATCAAGGCTCGAACTCCTTCCAGTCAACTTGACAAGCTCCTTGGCGAAGGAGCAACAGTTATAATCGTAAGCAGGCCATCCAAAAAGCATTAGTTAGGTGGCAACTATGTGAACGTGTGGGCCACTCAGCCAAGCAATGCTATTAGGCCAAACAATATTTTTGCTCTCCTCCTACTGCAAATAGCACAATGTTATCTTGCCAAGTCAAGCAAGGATGGCTCATACTTCACGTCTGGAAAATCTCTCTCTGCATTCTAATTATGAAGGCCTACTTGAAATCATAATTGGTGATGCTTGAACACACATAGGTTCAACTAGACTTTCCTCCCCCACTGTTTCATATTCATTGTCACATGTTTTGTGTATTCTTGATATTAGTAGAAACTTGATATATGTTTCAAGGTTTTGCAAGACTAACCGCTCGTGGAATTTTTTCCTGACCATTTTTTAGTGAAGGATCTATGCACAAGGGCTTCTCTCACACAAGGTCTGAATAACAATGATGTCTATAAACTTCCATCTTCACTCCATGTGACTCATCCACCACCCTCCACTATAGTTGGTGTATGTGCATCCTACAATGGTTGGCATGAACATCTTGGTCATCCCTCTCATTAGATCTTAGAATTTCTTTTAAGATCGAAGTCAATTTGTTCTATTTCCAAGCCAGACTCTAGATTTTTGTGCAAGTCATGTCAATGTTATAAAAGTCATAGACTTCTGCTTGGTGCTTTTATTTTGTCCTGCTGACGACCTCTTGAACTCATTTATAGTGATGTTTAGGTTCTTGTCTAGCGAAATGAATAGATGGTTTTCGTGTTATGTTATTTTTGTGGATCACTATACCTTACCCAATTAAAAAAAAAAAAAAATCTGACCTTTTTGCTCTATTTTCGAAATTCAAGAAATCGGGGGAAATTATTTTCAAAACCCCATAGTATCATTTTACTTTGATTGTGGTGGAAAATATAAAAAATTAAAAAGGAATTTTCTTGTCTTATGGGATTACACATTTACAAATACCTCCACACACACCCCAACATATTGGGATTGCATAGAGTCGTCATAGGCATGTTGTTGAAATGGGTCTCACATTGCTTCATCAAGCATCTCTTCCATCCTCTATCTGGTCCTACACATTTCAAGCTGCTATATTTCTAATAAATTGTCTACCTACATTGGTCTTAGGAATCAAATCTCATTTTGATACTCTCTTCAGTTCCTGTCCAAATTACTTGAAACTTCAAGTTTTTGGTTGCCTAAGTTATCCTTGGCTTAAATCATATGACAAGCACAAAATTGAATATCAATTGAAACCTTGTATTTTGCTTAGTTACTCTCTTAATCAAAGTGCTTACAAGTGTTCCAACCCTCAACAAAATAGAGTTTTTGTCTAATGTCATGTAGTGTTCAATAAGTCCATTTTTCCTTACTCCAAACACGTTAAACCCCTCCATTGTACTAGTTCTTAATCCATGTCTCTACCACCTTAAAGTACTTGTGCACCCTCTCATTTTTTACCAAAGAATTCCGACACCTCTTCCAACGCATGACGGCTAAGGCATACCATGCACAATTAAACATGTCTTTCAAGTTCAATAGATGAAGAAATTTTAGATCACGATTTGAATGGCCTCACAACTTTGGTGGAGAACGACACTTTAACATTTTTTAGTTCAAACCCATCATTAGCCACTGAAACTCCATCTATGCCTCCCATGGACTCAAACACTTCATTTGGCCCCTCCACTACAATTCCATCAATACTCACAGGTTCTCATCCAATGATCACTTGCTCTCGGAATAACAATTACATATCCAAAAAGATGCATTCAGCTACCAAACATCCTTTACCACCCTTACTTGAACCAACAAGTGTTTCCCAAGCTTTAAAAGATCCAAAGTAGCACATTGCTATGTCAGAGGAATGTAATGCAATTCTTCGAAATGGTACATGGCAGCTTGTACCACCTAAGCCTTATCATAATATCATTGGTTGCAAGTGGATATTTCAAGTCAAGCAAAGCTCAAATGGTAGCATAGCTTGGTACAAGGCATGACTTGTCACTAAGTGATTCACCAACAGCTAGGACTTGACTATAGAGGTGTGCATGGTCTGGGTGGGCGATTCTTGACCTAGAACCGGAAACTATCCGCTAAGAACCGATTCTGAAAAATTGGAACTAGGAATCGCCCACTAGTTGCATAGATCCACCCGAGAACCGGAATGTCGGTCCAGTCTGGTTCCTCGGTGGATCCATAGAACCGATCCAACCTCTGCGCCTTCTCCTTTTCACCCTCCCCACATCTACTTATTCTAGCTCTCCCAACCATGGTAGCTTTATTCTTCTCAAGTACTAGCGCGGTGGTAGTGGCGGTCGTGACCCTCGCGCCAGTTCCATCCCAATCACCACCACCATCTTTGCCACTGCCTCTGCCATCTCCCACTCCTCCCTCGAGACTAACAATGAGGAGGACAATGGGGATGATGAGCCATTTTTAGACTTGGAGTTCGCCCTTGTCCCCGAAAATGAGGACAATGGGGTGAGGCCTGGGGAGGGGGAGGAGGAAGAGGGGAGGTAGAAGTGGAACGAGCCCAACAATGAAGAGGATGATAGTAACAGTGAATGCGGAGGTGGCGACGGCGTGGAGAGAGAGTTCAAGTTTGAGGGGGGAAAAGAGAATCAACTTACTATTTTGCCAAGTTTGGGCTAGGACTCGAAAGGGAGATGAGTAGATCCGGAGATGAATTGGAGAGGAAAAAGGTGCTCGGGGAGATTTTGAACTAAGAGAGACAAGATGGAGTAGGAGAGTAGTGAATTAAGACAATATGGTGATTAGAGTCCTAAATTTTAGATTTGTTAATTTTGAATTTTTTTAATATTAAAAATTAATATATTATTATAATATAACCAGTCCGGTCCAAGTGGGTGGATTCGGCCATGGAACCAAGAACTGGACCGGTACCCACCGGTTCCCATAAATTGGAACCAAGAACCGGACCGATTCACTTAGGAACCATCGATTCTGGGCGGTTTTGGTCCGATTATGGGCTGTCTGGGTGGGTCTTGGTTCTTTTGTACACCCCTACTTGACTATGATCATATGTTCAATCTAGTTATCAAACTTGTCATAATACAAGTCATTATTTGTCCGGCCTTATCAAACAATTGGCCCTTTCTATAATTGCATGTCAACAATGCTTTCTTGCATGGCACCATTATGGAGGAAGTTTATATGCATCAACCAATAGAATTGGTCAATCCATCACATCTAAATCTCATATGTTAACTGAAGAAAGCTATTACAGTCTTAAGCAAGCCCCTTGTAGGTAGTAACAAGCACTTAGCTTCTTTATGATCTCATTTGGATTTATCCAATCTAAATCAGATTCCTCACTCTTTATATACAAATATGATGGCATCATTGCTTATTTCTTAGTTTATGTAGATGATCTGATCTTGACTAAAAGTACTACAAAATTTTTGCAAAAGTTTATGATAGCTTTTGCAAGTAAATTCTCTCTAAAGGATCTAGGGGATCTACATCACTTCTTGGAAATTGAGGTGATATGCATAAAGTCTGATCTCTTTCTCACATGACACAAGTATATAAGGGACATTCTTGATTGAGCAACCATGTTAGAAGCTAAGGAGATTACCACCCCAATGGCTACCGATAGCTCCCTTACTCTTGTTGATGGGTCACCTCATATTGATGCAACCAAATATAGGAAGATTGTTGGTGCTCTTCAATATCTTACATTCACAAGGCTTGATGTTGCTTTTGTCGTCAACAAATGCTCTTAGTATATGCATTAACCAACAGAGTTACATTGGAGTGCTATTAAACATGTTTTACGTTACCTCAAAGGGACTATTAATCTTGGCCTACACTTACAAAGTAGTCCCTCTCCATTGCTTCATGCATTTCTAATGCTGATTGGGTGGGCAATTTGGATAACCTTAAATCTATAATCTCCTACATAGTTTATATTGGCTAGAATCCTATATCGTGGTGCTGTCAAAAACAACAATTTGTTGCTCGTCCATCATCCAAAGTTGAGTATCGCACTGTTGCTACGACATCTTTTGAGCTCACATGGATTCAATCTCTCTTGCATGAACTTGGAGTATCTTTTTCGACCACACCTAGCATCTATTATGATAGCATTGGTGCTACGTAAGTATGTGCTAATCCAGTTTTTGACTCCTAGATGAAACACATTGCCATTGATTATCATTTTGTTTGTGACGTGGTTAACAAAGGCCTATTAAGAGTGAGTCATATGTCCAATCATGATCAACTCGTGAATGTGCTAATAAAGCCTCTTACATGATAACAGTTTTTTCATTTACAGTCCAAGATTATCATTCATGATAAAATGCCTCTCTTGCAGGGATGTATTCCAAAAGTTTCTCTCAATCAGATCAAGACCAATCAAGCAATTATTGTACTCTTGCCCAGTGTAGCAAGAGTTTCCAAAGCTGACAAATTCAATTTATCTTTCTCTGTATAGAGCATTTTATCTTATAGTTAGTAAAGTTATCGTATTACAGTTATTCTAGCTGGTGTCTTTATATAAACCATCAACTATCTTGTACTTTAAATATATGTAAGTAATAATAGTAAAGTGCATCTTGTCTAATTCTTCAATTATGTTTCAAAATTTTCAAAAAGTGCAATCAAGTTCTAAAATTTATTAAATTAGTGCAATCAAGTCCTTTTCATTTACTCCATTAATTTGGCTAATGGAAAAAGCTGATATGGCATTTTTTGTTATTTTATTTCTGAAATATTACTTCAATTAGATTAAAACATGAAATAGGATGAACTTTTTATTTTGGAAAAAAAAAAAAAAAAAGAACCGCAATGAGGCCCAATGACCTTCTTTGGCTGTTTACGACAATGGGTAGTGACAGCAATGACCCACCAACAAGGGCTTGTGGCTCTTTTTTTCAGCTAGTGTTTTTTTTTTTTAAAGAAAAAACTATCATTTATTTTATTTTTTAACTTATTTGATAATTTTTTTAAAAAATGCCACATAGGAAAAAGAAAGTAATAAAAATACAACGTCAATATTTTCTATTTACCATATTGATAGAGTTAATACAATGATTTGATTGTACCATTTCAAAAGTTTAAAATTTTTGTTGTACTTTTCAAACGATTCCCTCGTGAGGTAACACCCATGCCTAGCATAGGCCTTCCTAAGCTCTAGCGATTGGGTTATGGAAACAAATGATTGAATAATAAAATAGACAAAACAAGAGTATAAACTAGACAATAATGTCCACAGCGAGAGTAGCAAATAATTTCTTGAGATTACAACTCAATTCACCTAAGCTCTAATGACATCCAATAATTCACACATCGTTTAACCTTATAATTCCCTGCAAAATAATTTCTCAATCTCATAAAGAAATTCACAAATCTTACTCACAAGATTTAACCGACTTCAAACACTTAGGTTGTAATTTACAAGTAGAAGCTCCTCTTTAAAAACCCTTCCCAAAAATTGGATCCAAAATAGGAAACTTATTCATACGAGGAAATTGCTCAAATAGGAAATCATTTCCAATCAGGAAACTTATTCAAATTAAGAACTTTACTTGGATTTGGAAACTTTCTTTTTAGAGCTCAAGCTCAAGACATATCTCAACATATCGCAATTTGATTTTCTCATTCGATTTGATTTAGGAGTCGCTACTAACCTATTATGGATTGGTTAGAAATTTGAGTAAGATGTGGTAGTACATCTTACTCTTGTGAACTAGATGTTCTATATATGGAAACTTTGTTATTTGGATACTTTTTTCCCCAATGTGGCTATGAAGGCCTAGGAGAGGGCATTGTAGCCTTGTAGGTTGTGGGTGAGGCTGTTAATGCCCTCACCAACTTGGGGCAGGGAGTGGTGAGGTCAACTTGCCCAAATTTGGTGATTTGCGGCGTCACCCCTTATCGAAGAGGCCATGCTGGTGTCGCCCAAATTGGGGGAGGGTTTCTCAGTGACCCTTGTTGGCCTTAAAAGAATGAGAAAAGAAAAAAAATTAAAATTTAAAAAAAATAAATAAATAATAATCCATGTGGGATGATTTGCCGAAATTTGCACTCAAATGATCAATTTTATTCTGATTTGACACTTAATTGAGCAGGAAAAAAAAAGTTATAGCACTTAAGTGAGTGCCTACGAAAGTTATGACATTCTTAGTATTCTTCAGAATAGGCAAATATCAATTAAAGTGATGTGAACTAATTTAAACCAAAATGGAATTTATGAACAACTATACTCATCAAAATAAATTTTAACCAAAACTAAACGCAAATGCAATTGGTTCGGATTATGGCATATTCTAGTTGAGTCCTTCTGCATTTCGGTTCAAGTTATGAATGTGGGGATAAATATTCAGACAAAATTAAAGTAGAACATTAATAAGTTCACGTAAATGAATCAATGGATAGATTAGAAAAAAAAATCAGATTTTTTCTATAAATGATTGGGTGACAGTCTTTAATCTACTATAAAAATAACAATCTATTATGTATCACAAAAAACCAAATAACAAATAATTATAAATTGTTGAGGGGTCCACTTCTTCAATAATTTGTGATTCGCAACAAACTATTATTCTGAGAGTAGCCTAAAGGCTGTTTTATTAGCAAAACTTTTTTTTTTTTTTTTTTAAACCTTGATATCACGAAGGCTGCTCGGTTTTTATTGAATGTCTTGACGAACCCTCGCTAGCAATGCGAGGACAAGAGCTCACTTGAATTGATCGCAGTTCAACCGTGAATCTCCCTTCCTTTTTGTTCCACGTGCTACTCTTTGCTTTCCTTCTGTCCATGTTAGCTCTCTATTTGGCTTCTGATGTGGTTCCGGGGTGAACTATTTATGTTTTGAGTGATGCTCAAGGAGGTACGGATAGATTAGAGTTTATGGAATGTATCTTGATGGATAAATGTAAATGCAAGATAGATTACGATCATCTCCAAATTGTAAAGGATGCACCACCAACTAAAGATAAAGATCGGCAAAAAAGTAGACGGCTTTTTGGCACACCACCAAAGAAAAATCCATCTTCAAAGGATAAAGAAAACAGGGATAGACATTTGCTCACAGGGCAGAAAATCTTGTATTTTCTTAATATGCTCTTGGAATTCCCAGAACACGAACATGCTCTTGGAGGATTTCACTTAATTATGACTCTTGAAAGTAGTACCACAATAAAGACTCATAAAAGTTATGAATTAATAGGTTTAATAGCTAAGACTAAATGCCCGTAACTATTTATTAGATGACTTGATAGGACTATCTATTTGTTCTTCAATCTTAGAAGTCAGATAGACACCTTATAAACAAATAGCTACGAAGGTAGATCAGAATAGCCTCTGGATGCAAGGTGGTAGATTAGCATATTCAAAATCGACATCAAGCTTATAAACCGGAGATAATTGATTATCACCCACCAAAACGATAACTATTCAACGAATTGAGAATTTCTCCACATAATCGGCAACTTCGACCTTGAATCCACCTTGTTAAATTGTGGCTGAAATTGGTCTTTCCCTATATAAATAACAAATGGGTTGGTTCGATCGATGAGACATGTTGGGGTTATTGGTTCTAGGGTGCGTATGTTCTAGAGTTGGAATCTATAACCTACCTGTTATGATCAGTTCTCAGTTTTTGGTGGAACTATTATGTTTGCCTGGAATTGGTTCCGAAAGCTACCTTGTTTTTTTATTCGGATTCTGGATCTACTTGAAAACTTATTTTTTATTTGAGTTAATGCCTTGAAAAACTCTAAACTGATACACTTGTGACAAATTTACCATAAACTAATTTTTTGACTACCAAAAACCCAAAATTAGTACACCTTTGACAAATTTATCCCAAACTGGTATACTTATGACAAATTTACCTTTTGTTAGTTTTCGTTAAATTTTACTATTAAATTACTAAGTTAAATGACACGTGATAGTTGATTGATGTATCGGTTTAAAATTTTTAACTCTCCATTTGTCACAATTGTATAATTTTTGTAATTTTTTTGTGGTATTAATCCAATTTAATGGAGGTATATTTGTCACAAAGGCATCAGTTTAGGGTTTTTGGCGGTAGAATAAATTAGTTTAGGGTAAATTTATCACAAGCATATCAATTTGAGATTTTTTATAGTTAGTTGGGGTAAATTTATCACAAGTGTATCAGTTTGGAGTTTTTCATGGTAAAAAAATTAGTTTGGGGAAAACCAACTTTTTTTTCTTGGAGCACTGTTCACAGATGCTCTCAAATTGGCAACCGAAGCACTATTCTTGCGAAATCTTTAGCGGTTGAGTCCCGTTGCCAGCCGCCGGAGGTCATCAACGATCGATGGGTTATACGGCGGCGGTTGGCGGCCAGCGGACGTGCCGGCAGCCCATGGTAATCGCGACCGGTGGCGACGCCGGCGGCGGTTGGCGATCGGCAATCTGTGAACAAGAATAAACAATGAAAAAATACAAAAAGGAATCGTTACATTACCAAACACATTTATATTTTTTTCTATTCTAAAAGTAGAAATTTTGTGTAGTTACCAAGCGGATTCTTTTACTCAAAAATTGTTCCCCGGAATAGAAATAGAAAAAAACTATTTGTGAAAAAAAAAAAAAACTCTTCCCCACCCAAGATGCTTTGTCATGCGCACCCTCACCGTTTCAAAAGTACCTCTTGTTTTGCAGCAATGGAGGCTGGCCCTGGATTTAAGGAAGGACGCCCATCTTACTATTCTTGTGTGGGTAAGGCTCAAAAACTTACCTCTCGTCTTTTGGTCTTCATAGGCTATTAGCAAGGTTGCAAGCAAGGTCAGGAAGCCGCTTGATGTAGACCTAGAACTAATCAAATGAAAGCGCTGACTTTTGCTAGAGTCTGTGTAAAAATTACAGCAAAGCAGCCTTCATGCGAGTCCATTGAAGTGGTTCACCATGGCGAATCATGTTTGGTCGAAATATAAATGAATGGAGACCCATAGCTTGTGCAGGTTTTGACATCTTTTGCCATAAATGTAGTGTTGTTGTTGCTTAGCCCTTTGCTGCAAATGCTCAACAACCTTTGATCGTTAGACCTCCTGTTCCTCAAGATGTGTCTTCTTCTCTTATCCCTTCCTCTTGGCTTGCAAACCAAGCAAGTTTGCATCTTCAGTACGTTCAGTCTTTGGACAGGACACAAGACAACCCCCTATTTATTAAGAAGCCTGATGCTGTTCATATAGCAGATGCCCCTACTCAACCTTCTAAAGATGGTACTATTTGCTCGGACTAGCTGATGCTTTGGCACAGCCTTCAACGGTAGCTCCTGCTGTTGATGCTCAACAGGATGCTGAACTTGGTTGGAAGCAGGTGAAGGGGAAGAAGACCAAGGCCCATGTTGGTAAGGATGTAGTATCTTTTCGGCTGGCCCCTCCTTCTGATGGGGACTTTCCCTCAAGCTAAAAGGTCCTGCTCCAAAGAAGGTCATCTCTCACAAGCCTCCTACAAATTTTAAAAAATCCTTGAAGATTGGTGTTGACCCAGCCTCCCAGGTTGAGGCAAGTGCTGTTCTGACCCCATTGATGGCTCGTGGTGGCTCGGATGATGAGATTGTTGGGCCAGGTGCTTATGATGACTCTGATGATGATGACCTTTTGGTTGGTGACCCTCCTCCAAGTTCCTCCCCGCCACTCCACGTGGTGGAAACTTTGCAGGATAAAGCTATTAAAGCTAAAGCCTGATCCTCCCCCTTCGGAAGTACCTACTTTGGCTTTTAGTCGTTGCAAGTCTTCAAAGAAGAGGTAACTCTTTCCTCTTTCTCTATAAATATGTATATAGGCACTTGGAATGTTCGTGGCATCCTTAACCTTGTTAGATGTGCGTTAGACGTGCTGACGTCATAAAATTTGTTTCTACAAATAATCTGTGTTATTGGACTCTTGGAGACGAAAGTCCCTTTACCGTTATTTGATTCCATCTCGTCCTTACTTCTAAGGGGATGGCGGTGGGTGGCTAACTATGATTACTCCCCTCATGGGAGAATATGGGTTGGTTGGAACCCGGAGGATGTTAACTTTGATATATTAGATACTAATGATCAGGCTGTGCATAAGCGCATTAAATTTATTCTCTCTGGTATTGAATGTTGTATATCTATTGTCTATGGCAAACATACGTTTGTGAAACGCTGGCGCCTTTGGGCAGGGATCCTACACTGGAATAACCTCTTGCATGACTCACCTTGGATGGTTGCTGGAGACTTCAATGCTATAAAAGATCCATCGGATCGTGTTGGGTGTTCGAACACATGGATTCTGTATTTTGATGAGTTCAATCTTTGTCTTGCTCAAACTGATTTAGAAGACCTTAGATACGTGGGCCTTCGGTTCACTTGGTCCACCTCAACTGTTTTTGGTAGGAAGTTGAGGAAGATTGATTGGGTGTTGGTAAATTCCAAGTGGAACTTTGTCTTCTCCTTCTTTGAAGCCTCATTCCTCAACCCGGCATCTCTGATCACACGCCCATGGTGGTTAGAGTTCTCCCGGTTAATAGGAGAAAACCTTTTAAATTTTTTGATTTTTGGTTTGATCACCCGGACTTCTCCTCCTTGGTTCACCGGGCTTGGGAGAGTCCAATGAGAGGGGTTCCCATGTTTCGTCTTGTCTCCAAATTGAAGACTTTAAAGGGTTACCTCAAGCGGCTTAACATAGAGGTGTTTTCTGATATATCTAAGAGAACTAAGGCAGCTAGGGATGCCCTCCGCTGCACCCAAGTCGACCTCCAGCTTGAACCGAATAATGTCTCCCTCTCGGATCTTGAGAAATCTCAGCATCGTACCTTTGTCAATTTGCGAAAATATGAAGAATCTTTTTATAAACAGAAGTCGAGAGTTCGATGGCTGAAGGAAGGAGATCGAAATACGAGATTCTTTCACCACTCTATCAGTAGAAGATAGGTCAGAAATAGGATTTTTCGGTAAAGGATCTCTCGGTACCTTGATTACTAATCCTGGCCAAGTTCCTCAAATTTTTGTTGCGTTTTATTCGGATTTGTTTACTTCGAAGATTACTCTTTCCAAATCGTCGCTACAAGCGCTGAAGGAAGTCATACGGCATCCACTTTCAAATGACCAAGTGAGCACCCTCGCTTGCCCGGTTTCTGATGCTGAAATTCGAGACACTCTTTTCTCCCTCGCCCGTGGCAAGGCTCTGGGGCCTGATGGTTTCTCTGTGGAATTCTTCAAGAACAATTAGGGGATTGTGGGTCCGTTTGTCCTAGAAGCTGTACAAGACTTCTTTGCTACTGGTCAACTTCTAAGGAAGGTAAATAATACCATACTCGCTCTCGTGCCTAAAGTACCAAATGTTACTGCCGTTGCTGATTTTAGACCGATTGTGTGTTGTAATACAATTTATAAAGTCATTACAAAGATCTTGGCTAATCGTCTTGCCTCGGTTTTGGATGTCTTGATAAGCCCATCTTAGAATGCGTTTGTGAAGGGTAGGCGTATTAGGGATAACATCTTACTTGCTCAAGAGCTTTTTGCTTGGTTTTCACCATGATCCCTACTTTTTGAAATGTGCTATTAAAGTTGATTTTCAGAAGGCTTATGATATAGTAGCTTGGGACTTTTTGGAACTAACTCTCGATGCTTTTGGGTTCCCTCCTTAGATTATTCAACGAATAATGGTTTGTGTTTGTACACCAAAGTTTTCCATTTCAATTAATGGTGAACTGCATGGATTCTTCCTGGTTGGGCGAGGTATTTGATAGGGAGATCCGATGTCTTCATATCTCTTTACTCTAGTTATGGAAATCTTCTCTGGCATCTTAAGTGGCTGCACTTCGCGCAAGGAATTTAAATACTTCTGGAGGTGCAAATCGATAAAACTCTCTCCTGTTTTTTGCCAATGACGTCTTCCTCTTTTGCCAGGCTAATTGAACTTCAGCAGCGTGTCTTAAGAGTGCCTTGGATATCTTTTGCTCTTGGAGCGGTTTACTATCAAATACAAGCAAGAGTGAAGTCTTTTTATCTGGTGGGTCTCCTTCACTTAGGAGCCATATCCTATTGGCTTTTGATTTCCAAGAGAGCAATTTATCGGTGCGTTACCTAGGTGTGCTGATTATTTCCTCCAGGCTGGGGAAAGCATATTGTATTACACTGATTTACCGTATTACTACAAGAGTCCAACCTTGGGCACACCGGTTTCTATCTTTCGCAGGGCGTCTTCAGTTAATAAGGTCAGTCTCCACTCCATTCAAAATTTTTGGGCTAGTGTATTCACCTTACCTTGTTTGGTGTTAGAACGGATATAGCAGATATTGAGGCAGTTCTTATGGAAAGGCACCTCTCTTTCTTGTGGGGGGGCAAAACTATCATGGGACAATGTGTGCCTTCCCAAAGTAGAAGGTGGTCTTGGTATCCGCAAATTTCGTGATTGCAACAAAGCAGCAATGTTGAAATATATTTGGATCATATTTACTAATAAGAAGTCTCTTTGGTGGCTTGGATTCATAGCAATTTTTTAAAATGGAATAATTTCCGGGTTGCTTCTAAACCTTCTGTTTGCTTGTGGGGTTGGAAAAAAATTCTTTAGTTGAGGATGGAGTTCCGTTCTTCCTTTCGTTGGAATGTGGGCAATGGGCTCTTGGTCTCCATGTGGTTCGATTGGTGGCTTCCTGTAGGCCCTTTGAACTTAATCATCCCTGATTCCCTTATAGAAACTTCCGGTCTTTCCAGACTTGCTACTTTGGCAGATCTTCTCTCTCTCGTAGGTCAGGTTTTTAGAGCTTTATTGCAAGTTTGGCAGTTGGATTTACTGGTCCTCTCCTCTGCCCATGATCGCTTCTGCTGGTGTGGTAACTCTTCGGGCATATTTTCAGTGGGCTTGGCCTCGGAGACCATTCATATTGAGAAGTGCCGAGTTCCTTGGGCTTCCTTCCTTTGGGATAATGCTTTAGCCCCTAGATTTCAATTTCACCTTTGGCTTATGACAAAAAACCACTTGCCACTCAGGTGGCCCTTCTTTCTTATGGGAGAATCAATAATGGATTATGTGCTTTTTGTAGTTTTGTCCTGGACTCCATTGATCACTTGTTTTTTGAGTGTCATATCTCAGTGATGATTGTGTATTTTTGGGCCACCAGATGTAACCTTCCGTGGCATAATAAGCCATAAATGGACAACCTTAGTTGGGCGATGAAGTTTCTTGCGGGAAAGGATTTCTACCATAGCATTACTCGGTTTTCTTTTGGTGTGATATGCCATCTTATTTGGACGAATAGGAACAACGTTATTTTTCGGGGGGAAACCTTGGTGGTCTCGGCCATCAAGAACCATATCATCAAGGTTGTTAAAGATAAAGCGCTCACTTTCCATAATGTGCCAGACAACGCAAGGAATAGGAGATTCTAAAGATCCTAGGGTTTTGACCCTTCCATCTTCACGGGTTCTTCTTCTCACTAGTGCTGTTTTATGAGGTGTCGCTGCATTGTTTTGCACCAACCTTCTCTCGTCTTGTTGCTTTCTCGACTCGATCTTGGAGGGTTGTTGTTGGTCTTCCTTCGTGTTGGCTTTTGTTGCCTTTTATTCTTTCTTTCGTTGCTCATCTTACACCGACGCCCTTTCACTCATTGAAGGTTCTTTTTTGAGTGGATGTTTTTGGAGCCGGTCTTTTGTATAGTTGGTTCTTGCTAATATATTCTTACCTTTTACAAAAAAAAAAAAAATAGTTTGGGATAAATTTGTCACATATATACCTATTTGGGGTTTTTCGGGGCATTAACCATTTTTTTCCTTTTTTTTCTTCATTTTCTTATGACAAAATGATATGAGGCTATGAGTATCAAAGCGAGTCAAAGTAAAACAAATGAACAATAGAAATCCCTATCTACCAAAAACAATAATCCATAAAATGAAAAAGTAGTCATGTATAATTATAAATAAAAAAAAGTTCAAACATGTAATATAAACATAAATTATAAACTCAATTTCCCATTCATCCATAAAAATTTAGAGGAAGAGGAAAGAGTGAGAATGAGTTTCGATGAAGAACAAAAGACGAAGGGGTGTTAAGATCAGAATTTAGGGGAAAAAGATATTAGGGTTTTGATTTTTTCAGCTTATAAAATCAGTCCCAAAATAAGATGGTTCAATTTGATTCTTAGGTAGGCCTGATTGGTTCCAACTGGTTCCAAAAATTTGGAACTTGCTCAAAGATTGGTTCCCATTGGAAACAGTTTCCAAACCTGTTTTTTGGGCTATCCGATCCGGTTTTCAGATAGAACTAGTTTGTTTGCACACACTTAAAAACATGAATAGAGCTTGAGAGATGATTGATAGAGGTAGATGCTCCCGCATCAGCTTCTCACGAATTTACTTGCCCAAAGTTCCCTCTTGACTAGGCCTTTGGCTGAGTATTCTTGCCTATAACTAGGCATGAATTTTCTAGTATCTGATTCTCCTCTGCTCCACTTTTTGCTGTTTTTCTTTAAGTTGCTTTCACCCTTCTGCTACTCCCTTTTATTTTCTGGTCGAAAGCTCTATCTATTTTGCCCCCATTTCTTTGATGGCCGTGTGGACACTCCTCTTGTGGTCAATAATTTTGGCTAGACATCTAGATTAAATCCTAAACTCATAGTGTTCAGGGGAAAAAAGAAATTAGGGTTTTAATTTTTTAACTTATAAAACTAGTCCCAAAATAGGATAGTCCAATCCAATTCTTGTGTATGTATTCACTTGGAATATATTCTCGGATTGATTCCAATGGGTTCCAAATATTTGGAATCTATTCCCAGATTGGTTCCCATTGAAACCAGATCCCATACCTATTTTTTGGGCGGTCCGATCTAGTTTCTGAGTGGATCTGGATTGGTTATACCCCTAAAGACATGAGTAGAGCTTGAAGGCTAATTGATAGAGCCTGATGCTCCCACGTCGGCTTCTCACGAATTTACTTGCCCAAAGTTCCTCTTGATCGTGCCTTTGGCTGAGTATTCTTGCCTCCAAGTGGGTATCTGATTCTCCTCTGCTCCACTTTTTGCTGTTTTTCTTCAAGCTGCTTTCACCCTTCTGCCACTCCCTTTTATTTTTTGGGTGAGAGCTCTATCTATCGTGCCCTGTTTGTTTTAATGGTAGAGCGGACACTCCTCTTGTGGTCAATAATTCTGGTTGGACACCTAGATTAAATTCTAAAATCATGGTATTTATAAACAAACAACTCAATAGGCCATAAAATTCACCGCACAAATCATATGCTATGAAGCATCGACACTCTCCAAGAGCCTTTATGTCGTGTTGGATACTTCGACACGTGTCCGACACTCTTTGACACTTGATCAACATGTGTCGAAAATTTGACACTTAGTCAACTTTCCCAACACTCTCCGACATTCGAGTTGGAATTCTAACATACGAGTTTATGACACGTGATTCGATATCGAGGTCAATTTTAAAAATGCAATAAATGAGAGGTCAAATGTGTGTGTGTGTGTGTGTGTGTGTGTGTGTGTGTGTGTGTGTGAGACAAAATAAAACATAATAATAAAAATAATAAATGGAGAAAAAAGAAAAACCTAGTATTTTCTTCTCTTCTGACTCTCACTTCCGGTAATATACAATTTACCCCTTAATGTTTTTTTCTCATCTTCCAACATATCTAACATGTGAGTACATAATATGAATCACTTGTTTTTTCTCCAAGTTTTATGAATTATTGTTTCTCAAATTGAAACAATAAATGATATTAATAAATGACAGATTAATATTTTCAATTTAGATTCATTCTAGGCTTTTTTAATTGTTTATTTATTTATGAATTTAATTGAAATAATCATAAAAATGATAATTTATTATGTACATATAAAAGTGTCCCAACGTGTCGAAATTTTCTATTTTTTGAGAAACGATGTGTCGGCGTGTCGTGTCGAATTATATTGCATGTCACGTGTCAGTGTCGGTGCTACTTAGATCATATGTTCAAGTGCACACAAAAGCTTTACGTACGGCCGAACAAGAGCGTCCTTTCACGTTTGTTTTTTATTAATTTTTTGACCCTTTCTTCGTGCAGCGGCTCTTTTCACAGAGGGAAAACCCACTGCTTCCTTTCTTTCCCCCTTATTATGCGGCTGCTTTAGGCTTCTGGAAAATAAAAGCAAAACCCACTTTAACAGAACCCATTCAAGATAACCTTCTTGAGACCCGAAAAAAAGAAAAAAAAAAAAAAAAGATAACGTTTTTTAATAGAAAAGGAAATCAACTTCCACAGCCCCAAGAATACACATTTGATTCTCATTAAAAAAAAAATAAGCCGGATTTTGAATAGAGTTGAAATGCCTTGGTCAGATTTCATACACAACTCAAACTCGAGACATAATTTTATAAATTTATTGTAAGATGATCAATTTAGTAATAAATTTTTCAATTTTATCAATTTAGTCACAAACTTTTATCTAATCATTTTGGTTAATTTTCGCGAGATGTTCTAGACTCTAATCATCATTGATAGCCCTACGTAGCACACCACAACATTAGTGATTTATGGCCAAAAATTTGTTAAAATAATTATATTGGAATTTTGCACAAAGGTTTAGGTCTAAATTCACAAAATTAGAAAATTTATTACTAAATTAGCATCTATGTAATAGGTCTCAAATTTATTAGAATTTTTTTCCCAATAAACTACGTATGTACTTAAGTACAATTACAAAGCTCATGAACAATATGTTGTTACCTCATCATAGATTTATTTCCTATATATACAATATTCATAGTTTAGTTGCTAATGTCACATTGCTGATAGAAATGTAATTTAAAGGAGTATGTTTGTTTTTTTAAGGAATAAAAAAATGTAACAAAAAAAATAATCATTTAATCTCATATTAACCTTTGAACCAAATTGGACCCATAAGGTTAGTTTGATTCTCGGTCCAAGCTCAACAAAGTCGATTCTTGATTTGAAAAATTGAGGACCAACATTGTGTGGCTTTAACCCTGGGTTAGGTGCTAGATTATCGGCTCAACCTAAATTATGCTCATCCTTATACTCAACACCCCTGGTTAGGCAGTTCGTTGGGGTATTAGAAAATTTCCAAAAACCCTACTATGTGAAAATTGCTTTGAATCAGTAGATTTGGACTTAATTGATTCTTGATAGTTACCAGGCATTTTATAAGCCACCAGGCAGTCGGGTCTTTGCGTCGTTACTCTTGAATTATTAATTTTTTTTTTTAATCAAAGATGATTGGAACAGCTGTTAATGTTTTTCTACAATAAGATAAATTGCCGCACTGACATATTTCAAGAAGTTCGGAAGGAGTTCGCTTAAAATTCACTAACTACAGAAAGGAAAAAGAAAAGTTGGGACAGTGACCACAAGTGGGATTCGTGCGATTTAATCGAATCAGATAAAGTTAGTTCAACCTGGTCGGGAATAATTCTGCTGCTTCACTTGCGTTTAGCCATTGATTCCATCCACCAAGATTAACTGGAATAGGAAGACGATTTTTGGGAACACAGTGTGAGCATATGTCACTGTCATGATGTCAGTGACTCAATCCAAGAAAACCAAGTTCCAAAAATTAAAATTCGAATATTTTAGGGAACATTTCGTACTTTCTTTTTTGCCCCATTACTTTGAGCATTTCGGAACCTCTTTAAAGAAGCTTATGCTGCTTACAGTGATAAGCATGCATTTAATGGGATTGAATTACTTATGATTTTCTTCTCAGATATTATCCTTTGTAATATCTTTTTTAGTTATTAAAGTTCCTTATTCCGCATTAATACGATTAGGACACAAATACGGTTAGTTTAATCAACACATGTACCATAAGTACAAGTACGTGCACCACGCATTTTCCTACGTAGGAGGCCATTTACCATCGGAACCATTTCTAAAACCTACTCCATCCAGACACTAACCCACAGCTTCTGCTTCCTATATGAGGATTACGCGGGTCGTCTTCCTTTTTTTTAGGCCATCGACCCAATTCATCTATATTTTCTTAAAAAATCTTTTGCACGATGATTTGATGGGGGCATTCTTGACTTGACGCAACGAAGCTTATTAGAGTCTAGAACACCAAAAGTTGAAAAAAAAAAAAAACTTGTTGCAAAATTATAACCAAGTGATAAAACTTCAAAAAATGCAAGCAAATCTAACGCTTGTAATATATTTTTGCATTTAAAGCTTAGTTTGTTTTGTGCAAAACATTTTCCCCATTTTCCAATAGATCACTTAGGAAATAGAGTCATATTTTCATAGTTAACTAAATTTATAATTAAATTCAGAAAAAAAAAATGATTTTCTCTTTAAAAATTCGAAATCATTTTTCAAGATATAATTAGATATCAGCGCTTAAATAAAAAACTATATTTAGACATGGGAACAACCACAGATGTTCCTAGGCCCTTGACAGCTACGACGGGCCAAGGCTAGGTCTCCTGGGGTCCATTAAGGTCAAGCTTGAGTCCAAAGAAGATGGGCCAAGAACCCCAGTGCCTTGGCCTAGTTCCCTAGAGATTGGGCTTGGGAGATTAGAGCCCATGGCCGGGCCTCGAACTTTGGTACCATTGCCTAACTCCCTAATGCCTCGATGGGGGCCCACAGAGGTCTGGGCTTGACATCCCAGTGCTCGTGTTTGGATTTTTTGTTGGGAAAATTCCCTATGTTGTTTTAATGATGACAAAGATAATCAAAGTCTAATAATGTTTTAATGATGACAAACATAACCAAAGAAAGCTCGCAACTGAAACTTTCTAGAAATGCAGTTCAATTTTTTGAAGAATGAATTGCATTGCACGTTTCCATGAATTGAGGACCAACGAACAATCGAGATGAATAGTCATGATATCTTCATCGATAAAACTTCCGTCAAAGTGATTCTTTTGAAGCTAGAAAGCTCATGACAATATTTACATAATCTCATCACTTGACCTACGAAAATCGTGATTTTCCTAACCTCATTGAGATTGGATGATAATAATTAGAAGTCACAACATCAAGTGAACTGAGCGTCTAATTTGGGCAATTTGGGTATTGTTGGAAAGCTCTTGCAAAGTATAAACCCCTTGGCCTAAATTTAATCATAATTCCAGTCAAAACTTAGGTGTCTTCAACTGAGACTCACATATTTTCTGGAGATTGTCAAGGTTCTGAGCGTTAATTCGCCAGATTTCAAGATTCAGACGTTGAGAGCTTTGGATGATATAAATCCGCCCGATCCTGATACAAAGTCGAGCCTTCTCTTTCGATGTGGCGACAAGTAAGTATGCTGGATGGAGAGCAAATCAGTGATGAGGATGCAATATCTTCAGGAAAAGTTTCTCTCTTTGCCTTCCAACATTCACTTTTGAGTTCATCATTGTTTTGACGGTCCACTAGGACAAACCTTCACCGCAATTTGTGTACCTGTTGTGAAAAAAGGTCTATCAAAAAAATTCTAAATCTATTGTATAACACCTAATTCAATTCTAAACTTTTTGATTATATCAATTTAGTTTTAAATATTTTGATAATTTATTAATTTAGCTCTTTCAGCTAATTTTGATTAGAAATCTCTTATGTGAACGTTGGCCCACATAGGTTGGCTGACGCTAACATGGACAATTTTTGGATTTTTTTCAAGTTTTTTTCCCTTTTCTTTTTGCTCGTGATCAATCTCAATCTATGGCCAACGACTGGCCACAAGGGAGGGTTGGCAAGGGTCGTGCCCTCCTTGTGCTAGGCCTCTCCAGATCTAACAAGGGCAAGGACCAACAAGGACTAGATATGGCAAGGGCGAGGTGGGAGCCCACCTTGCCCAAATGAGGCCAACCCTCGCCAGCTATTACGTTTGGTTGGTCGCTGGCTTCAAAATTCATTTGTGTCAACGATTTCTGGCCAAATCAATCATTAAAAATTAATACATTAATTAAATTAAATTGGTTGTTGTACAATATAAAAAATTTTTAGACCATTGTCATGGATGGTAGCTACAATCATGGAGTTTTCGTTTTGGGCAAACAATATAATTTGAAGTTTTTGAACAATTATCATGGATGGTAGCTACAATCATAGAGTTTTCGTTTTCCAAGGGCATTTCTAGTTAATGAAACTTTCGATGTACTTTGACGACCCAACTTTGGTCTCGCAATACCACTTTCAGAAACGCCGACAACTTTTCACTACGAAATTTTCGTTGCAGGAAACTTACAAATTGCGACAACATTTGCATTTACCCGGGATCCTAACGCATTGCAGCGAAATCTGTATTTTGTCACATTTGGCAAATCACGTGATGGCCTATCGAGCTACTTTCCTCGCAGTAAATCTGTCAATGAAAAATCGGTTATCAATCCTCGTCACGCTGCTCTAGTGGAGCAGGGCAAAGGTGATGAATGTATGGCAAAGAAAATTCACAATGGTAGCCTTCTAGAACCGAAAAACATGGCTACTGCAACAAAATTAGTTCTAATCGGTCCTTGAGAATGGCTTGATTCGGTCCCATTCCACATTTTTGAACCATTGTTCACTTACTTCTGTTGCTAAACTCTTGACCTTTCGAGATGGTTGAAGTATTTGAATTCTTAGCATGACATGCGAACGAACTCTGAAGTTATTCAAGAGCCTTCTCAATTAACATGGGTGAGTTTTTTATTTATTGGTCCGGATTAGTATACTGGTTATGTGAAAACTCTGCATACTGTAAAAGAAAGAATTCCCAAAAGATGACTGGTAAATATTTTCTCGGTAAAAGGGGTCAATAGCCTGATTAGGGTAGGAGCTTTTATCGGGTGCTTCCGGCCTGTCCTAACACACTTGGGATGGGCCGTAGGGTTGTCAAGGGATTGGCAGACCAAATCTCGACCCATCTAAAACAACTTGGTCATGACCTGAATTGGAACTCCTCGAACTCGACAGGCGTACTCACAACGAGGCAATTGCCTGTAGTCTTGAGGAAACAAGCACGTATATATGAATTAACAGTTAAAACTCTCATATGAAGTTCTTGATATATATGCTTAGTGCATCGAATTCGCTCTAGATAAAATACCTACCTGTGATTGTCGTGAAAGAGGTAACCAGAAAGGAAGAATCCGGTCTCAGTTAATCCAAAAACTGAGTTTAATGCGCAGTGGATCAAATGGCAACGGACAAATCGATAGAATACGGTTTTGATGCCAACTATCTTCCTACAGAAAAAGGTTTTAGCCTATTCATCAGTACATCATGGAGAAGATAACCTGATCGCCTTTATGCTACATTCAAACTCATCACAATAAACACGTTTCACTTTCGAAGAGATTCTTATTCTACTGCTTATGGTGACTGAATGTGACTAGCATACGAGTATAAGAAGCCTGCACAGCTCTTTCACACTGTTAACATTTTGTTATCCCTCTAACATAACACCAAAGATCAGAAACACTTTGCTGCATTGACAATGGTGATCAAAACCCGTAGCATCTCGGACAGTAATTTCAAGCGTGAGATGAGCATGGAGAAGTTCAAGAGGTGGTTAAAAAGATTTGACGCAGACACGGGAGAATGAGCAAGGAGGAGCTCCAGGAAGCCATCCGGGTCACCGTGGTGGATGGTTCTCTGGGTGGAAGAGTGGCAACGCGATGCATACAGCAGACACCAACAGTGACGGTTTCATTGACGGGAAGAGATCAACGACCTTGTGGACTTCGCAGAGAAACATCTCAGCGGGAAAATTGTAGCCTTCTAAGTAGTCTGCTTGAAGGCTGATGTAATAATATCTGAAACGGTGGAGCTCTATTGTTTATAGAAGCTCGTATGCTTCACTCTAGTTGTTTGAGTATATGGCAATTGTATTTATGTTCGTATCAGCTCTAATGAGATATCCTTTATGAGAAACCACTACAGTTACAAAAATTTGGCATGAAGCAAACAGAAGGCTAACTATAGTCTTAACCTTCAAAAAACCCCATCCCATTCAGTGACCGAAATTTTGGCGGAACTGATTAAGTTTGAGTCATCTGATCAAGCACGAGAAGCTAGCCAAATGATTGATAACCTTGAACAAAACTAGCCATTAGAAATTCTTGGCTCGTTCGCTTTGAAATGCCTTCTCAGATTGTTTAAATCGAGAGCAATATGACATCAATGCTTTTGCTCATATTTGAAGATCTCAAAAACGATAGGGCCAAATGTGAATGTTGAACCAGATGAGGCTTAACTACTGACAGGAGTACATCCTGAGCTTGCATGAATGGAATGCTGAGAGTCTCGAAAGGAACTTATCCCCTTGTATATGATTAGATCAGATATGTCATTTAAAAGTCCATGGCAGTGAATAAAGAATATCAAAATAAATCTCAGTCAGGCGAAAGCAGCCATCAATCGAAGGACAAACCTGTGAATGGTTGCATTTAACAGAGGTGCATCACTTCTCCAGCAACTTTTGACGAGTGTATCCTGCAGTTCTGAAAAAACAAACCAAAATGTGACTGTTGGACTGTTGCTAATATACCAATCCAGATTCAGAGTAAAAACCCACTCATTATTTATTTATTTATTTTTAACGTCTTAAGTCTGTCTAGAGCATGACAGACTCACATGATTGTTCACATGAGTGAAGCTGAAAGCTCTGAGATGGGAGTATACAATAGAGGTAACTATCAGATAGGGTGCCCCATCTCTTTTTAAGCTGATCTTTGCTGGTGATTCATTTTCTAACTGACATTTCGAATTGATTCTTGATTTTCCATTTCTTATGATACTGAAATTGTTGAACATCTTCAGACTGTAAAAGAATTGGTATCATCCATATGTCACCGGGTTAAGCTTCAGAGAACAAACTGAACTTCCACCATAGTATCTGAGATAACAATTGCTGTAGTTCAACAATGAGATGGCTAACATCAAATGGTTCTGCCTCTAAAATGCATGGAACACCACTTCATATGTCAATAGCAGGAGAAGGCAGTTTCCAAAAGTTCCATGAGTTATAGTCTTCCTGGAACCAAAACAAAATGGAAATTTGATGAGTTGCACCACAGAAGAAGACAGATTATGTCGAATGGTTAACTACCTTCGCAGACTTGAGCCTATAGGATGTGGCATATGGTCCAATAAAATTTTGGTGTCAAATGGTCAATCTTGCTTAAAAAATTCATTAAAGTTGTTGAGACTAAATGCTCTGTTTTATTGTGGAAAGGGAAGGCTGCTAATTTGCATGGTGCAAAGGTCGCTTGGTCTGGTCTTTGTACTACTAAATGTGAGGGGCGATTGGGGCTTCAAAATGCAGTCCTAACATGCTTTGGAGCTTGCCGCTTAAATCGGGTTCCCTATGGATTGCTTGGATACATAGTCAGTATAAAGCAAGCAGAGGCTCAATGTTTTAGCAATGCCTGGAGAAAGATACAAACGCGAGAGTATCCTTAAATTTCGTGTAAATTATTTTGTGGGATATGGGAAATCTATCTTTTTGTGGTTCGATAGATGGTATCCATTTGGCGCTCGAATGGATAGATACTCAGCTAGAACTATCTATGATTCTTCCCTACAAAGTCGGCCAAAGTTGCAGATGTCATAAATGGAAGAGAGTGGTGCTGGCCAGCTGCAAGAAGGAACTTATTGACATTCAAGCTGCTATATGTGGAGTGTTGTTCCTGAATCCCGATGGTTCAGATAAAGTTCTTTTCATGGGAGCTAAGGATAGGAAATTCACTAATCTTGAGGCTTGGAATCTCATTAGTCGACATGGACTTAAAGTAGATTGGCACAGGTTTGGTTTAAATCAAGCATACCTCAGCATGGATTTACACTATGGTTGACTCTGTTAAATAGACTTCAAACATGAGTTGAAGAAGCGATATTGATGGAATATGTGTCCAATGCCCAAAAAAAAAAAAAAAAAAAAAGAATTGCAGAGTCCAGGCAACATTTGTTATTCCAGTGTTCAATTTCTAGTCGAGATTGGGAGCAAGCCATTGAATAAAATAGGCCAGCAGCTGATTGGAATGTGGAGTACCTTGGGCTTTGAAGGAGATAGAAGGCAGAAATCTGAAGGTGATATTCCTCAAACTGGAATGTGAAGGCTTCATATACAATGTTTGGATGGAGAGGAATCGAGTTTTGCATGAGGAAGTTAATCCCCGTTTTAATCAAGTCATGGTGGATTTCACTTTCACAGTTTGAATTGCTCTTGAATCTTTGTTGCATGATGGCAAGAAGCAGGAGCAGTTGTCTACTGAAGGAGTGGACATCTCTAGAAATTGGAGAGTTCTTATGCATAGAGCTCTGTAGGATTCATCTCAGTAGTTAGGAGTTAGTGTAGATTTTCAAATTTCACTTCTGTTGGTCTCAGTGGTTGGACTGGCAATTTTACCCTCTGTTTCTTTAGGCCTTGTAACTGGTTGAGTAGGCCAAAGTTGTGTTTGTTGGCCTGAAATTGTAAGGGATGTTGTTTTTCTTCTATGGAATTAATAAAATTTATTGAATTACCAAAAAGTAAAAGAAATTAACTCAAGAAAGGAGAAAGTTAGGCAAAGGACAATTTATTTACTTAAAATATGCAGATTGTAGGCTCAGTTCACTTTAATAATCACTACCAAAATACAAGTAAAAAGAAAAAGTCATTGCAATAATTTTTTTTTTTTCGCTAAAGATAGGAGATTCAAGGTACACAAAAGTTTTGGATGCTAAACTGTCTGACTTCTGTCTTTAAAGATAACTCGTGGAATATAGTCTTGTGTTAGTTCACTGAAGGCATGTCCATGCTTTGACAACGGGGATCTCTTACTAAAGTTGAACTCCAGTTGACTAATTAGACAATGGTCGATCTCATTTTCCTTCAGTCAGAGTTAGTGTTTAATTGAAACAAAAAGTGCAAATGTGTTCGGTGAGGAAATCAAAGGGCAATCAATTTAATATTCTATATCTAGATATGTTTTGTGCCCAAAATCTTTTCCCTTATGCACATAATTTTGCATATTGTATGCATATATTAGTTAAACAGGATGAAAAAATGTTGATAACTATCTACGCTGAAGCTACGTTTAAAAAGTGCTCAAAAAGGGTAAGCTAACTACAGCACTTCTCGTTTCGGCTGCTGGTTTATATAGTCTGAAACTATAGGTAAAAATAAATAAAGTTACAGAAGCAAACCTGCTCAGGTGAGGACCATGAGGTCATCGGTGGAAACATGCCATGAACAAGAGCATGAATAGATGTATATGACTTTGTGTGAATATGATGGTTCACGGCAACCTCACCCTGCAAATCAGATTCATCAAAGGATATAATGCTATAATGCTATAATGCCATGATATTCCACCTTAGCACAGTCATTGACGCACCTTGGGGTTAATTATGAAAATTTTTCCTTTTGGTATTCCAACCTTGAGGTAACTTATTTCGTCAGTGTCTCTGTTTCCAAAACCAGCATAGAATGGATTGCAATCTGAGGGGAACAATGACTTGATGTCCTAGAAAGTATTGGAAGAAAAACAATCAAGAACAGAGTCAGAATAGACTGATGAAAATCAGCTGTTTTCTCAATGAAGCAAACGATCTGCACTTTCCTAGTTACTGGTTTATGGGAAGTCTCAGACAAACGTTAGGATAAGTACATGTTATAGGAAGAATGAAGAAAGATATCTCATAGACCTCATTTTATATCCTGAAAGAAGTATGAAGAAAGGCTCCTGTCCACTCATAATATAAATGAAAAGGACCTCAAAAAGAATTTAAGAATGAACAACTCCTATGTACATTGTTTGTACCCTGTATAAAGTTCACAAAAAGAACTACAATTGCGACCTAACACATGCTTGCACGTGCACATGCACACATGCACACGCCAACATGTACGCAGAGAGAGAAAGCATGATATATGTGTCAAACTTTTGAAACGAGCTAATGGCAGCAAACAATTTCACATATAACAGATTATTGCATCAAGCATGTCGGACAGATTAATTGGGTACTTCAACATGGGTTTGGGAGGAACTAACCTCTAAGCATGCTATCTTAATTTCATGAGGACATCTCCTTACAACTGAAACAACAGGGAAATCATGTGAATTAGGAAACACAGAGCAGATAGTACATTTGATAATGCTAGATGAGCATCATTCAAATCAGTTATGCTGGTGATCTCAACAAAAGGCGTTACTGGGAACGTGTTCATAGTTAATGGTTTCACAGCTGGAAGGCCAAGTTGCAGGACTGTCTTTGCTTGGATTGTGAAGAAACAATTGTGTTGGTGATAGCTAGAGTGCTATTCATCTAAGAATCAGATGTTCCATAAGAGAGATCAAAGCTAATTTATATCAGATGATATTATGTTCATGGAATTATCTCTGAAAGGGATAAGTGAAAAAGAAAATTGGCACTGCAAATAACCCCAACCGACATGGCAATAAATCCTTGTCTCTCACTAAGTTCAAGCATATCTTGGACTTGACTGGCTTGTGCGGTGTCATATAATGCCCTTGTGGCGTGTGGAGAAGGTCGAGTTAATTCGTTTTCTTTTGGGAATCTGATAAAGTTCAAGTTGAAGTGGAGATTTTTATGTAATGACTTGAATAATTGGAGATCCTCCTAAATTGAGACCCAGTTTGACATTTGTCTTAGTTAGGTTATTTGAATACTCTATTTAGGGCTTTGTGAACGTCTCTCTTTAACTGTTTCCTTTATACGAAGCATGAGCAAAAGGCTGCAATTTCAAAGCCCAGTTTTGTGAGAGTTCTTTGACTTCATATAATCCAATTCGGTACGCTGAATTTTCGTCCTCGTTCAGTAGTGGATGTCTTCCGGTGGTCAAAACACAAAAATTTGTACACCATTTCTCCACTTTCCACATATCTTCACTTGTGTTGCCTCTTTTGTTCACTGGTCTTTCATGTCACGTAAGTTTTGCCATACTCCATAGAGTAACCTCGAGAGCACACCTATTTCAACAACTAAGCATAATTATGCATAGGAGTGAGATACCTTCTCGAAATAAAGAAGGAAAAATCCCATCAGGAGATATAACAACAGGGCCATCTGGTAAGGCATTTCCATCCTGAAAAAGAAAGAACTCAAATTAAGGAAGATATAACTAGCAAAAGAAGAAGAGACACCACAGGGGTCAGGCGGAAGGGAAACTTAGCGACAAATATGTTCAACAGATCAACCTTGAGTGGACAATTAGGAACAAAATTACATTGAAATACCTGTTTAAGGTTGAATAGAAATTGCCTAGTCAGATAAGCCTGAGAAATGGAACGTGCACTAAGGAAAAGCAATTGATATCCATTTTCCTGAAAGGAAGAACAAGGTTGGTCCGTGAAAGGTAAAATCAGATGACTTGTCCTATCGTTTTTAACAATCAATAAGGAATATAGGTCTAATCTTTCGGTATCTAGGCCTGGTTGCTGTCATAATCAGTAGTATTCAGGATCAAGCCTATGCCTTGAAATGAAATTTTCAAGAATGGTGGCATCATATCAAAATTCTGGACTATGTTTTGACTTCCAAAACTATAACATAGAAGCAATTCCTTAGCTTCCTTGAAAGTATAACCTAATTCACAAGAAAGGTTAAAAGAAGCAGCAAACCTTAATAGCCGAAAAGAGACTTGCAACACCTGTATGTGACCAATCTACCCCAACCAAAGGCATGAACTGCCCCAAAACGTCAGACCTTTTAAAATTGAAAATTACGACCAATGAGATAAGATCAGCTTGAAAAATGTCTACTTCAAGAAGGGATGATGGAAGAGGAAATCAAAAGAAATAAAAAATTTTGAGATAAGTAATGTTATGGAAAGATATGATCATGTTGTGAAAGCCGAGGCATCAGCCTCAAGTCAAGACCCAAAACTCAATCTGCTGAAATTGGTTATGAACAAGAAAGCATTGACATAAGCTCCAGCATACACAACTTTAGCCAAGTGAACTCAATCATTCTAAGAGGGCAGTCCATGCTCCAACGCCTGTTAACAAGGCGAAAGCACACTCATTTACTTTTATCACAGTTTGTAAATATATTTGTAGTGACAACCACCAAAGATGTTCCATTGATCAAGTGTTACAGCGCCACTAAGTCAGAGATCGTATGTCTGACAGGTAAAAAAGGCTAGTTGGCAAACTAATGAAACTGACTTATCTGATGACACCTGACTAAATGCATTCTCCAGAAAAGCAAGATTTACAGGTTCCTACTGGTCCAGCAGAAACTGTAAAGGGCATAAGCAATACTACCCAAATGGTGGACTGTGGATGTAAGATGATGGGCTAATTGTAAGAATGCATTGGCTTGCATCTTGATAAGTTCAAGTCCCAAACCAAACACAACAAAACATAAGAGTTTAATTCATATCTTTTGGAGCATGATTGGGGAATTTATGCAAAAAGTCTTCTCACTCGTCCAACATTAATTCAATTAGCAGTCGAATTGTCTTCCAAAACTAAGAAATAGCACCAGAATAAACAGTCTAAATGTCTGTTTAGCCCACAATCATGAAACTAAGTCGAGTGAGTGAGCAGAAGAACCTAAGAAATCTGAAATAAATAGCCCACACAGCCCTTGTATGATATAGGTTTATAGTGCCTTACTTGGTAATGGTGCCATCCACATCGGAAATAATAATACGATCATTCCATTTCCATAAATAGATTTTGCAATCAACCTGTTCAATTGTCCAATGTTAGTTGTAATGGAGTAAGATTGCTTTCTTCCTAGAGAAGGAATAGAAAGAATTCTCTAGGCCTAGTGTTCAACAGTGTCAGGGTGCAAAAGTGACCTGCTGCTTCCCCAGCATTGCTGTTGAGAAGGTGAAGGTAATTGTGTTACTCCCTTCCCTCAAATTCAATGATGCCACCTGTTCAGATGTTGGAGTCTTTGCCCTGAACATCTTTTTCCTATACTTCGGCTTGGGTAAAGTATGATCGCTATTTATACCTGTGGGAACTGAAGTGGTCCTTGACCTTTTGTCTGCATATTCAGCATCAGTTGATGGATTTTCTCGATCAAAGTTGTCTGATATCACAAGTGACTCGTTCTTCACATAAATTAACATGCTTGCCGGTTCCGAGCAGCACTGTGGGCTCAATGAGAGATTTCTTTCTTTGTCAATGGGAACCAATGTTATGTCTTCCCCTGGAGTGACCTCATTGACTTTGGACTTGTTAGGAGTAAGAAGGGTAAATTAGTCTTAGGGTAAATTAGTCTTTACCACTTTTAGGGTTTATTTTTGGTGTATATATATTAAACTTTATTGAATAATACAAAGTAAGTTTTCCTTACATGGTATCGAGCCTAGGGCTTAACCCTAGAGCAACCGCTCGCCGCCGTCGATTCGCTGGACCGCCGTCGACTCGCCGGACCGCCATCGACTCGCCGGACCACCGTCGGTTCACCGGAATAGGGCTTCTCTCTCGCGCGGCTCGCTCGCGCGGCTTGCCCTTGGGGCTCACTCCCGCGGCTCGCCCGCGGGGCTCGCTCGTGCAGCTCCCTCGGCTCGCGCCGCCCACGCTGCCCGCACGGCTTGATTGTGCTGCTCGTGGGGCGCGCTCGCCCTCACTCGGCTTGCTCGCGCGACTTCCGCGCTCGTGGGATTTGGTGGTGTAGCTGTGTTGCTTCTTGTATGTGAGGTCTGTGAAGAAGGAGGAGGAAAGTTGCTGATTTCGGGATGGTTTTGTGGGTTATAGTTTGCTTTAAAGTTGCTGATTTGGCTGATTAATTTGTTTGAGACTTGTGATGAAGCAAGTTGCTGCTTGGGTATAGTGCAATTATTTATTTGATGATTTGAAAGTTGTGGGGTAGCTTCTGTCACTTTATTTGGTAGTGGTATTATTGGGTTATTGAATTATTGAGATTGAGTTATTTGACGGAAGCTAAGGTCAGAGTTTGCTTATTCTTATTTGGAAAATGGGCGATGAGAAGAGCAATGCTGTGATGACGAGGTGATTTCTTCTTCATCTAATCGAATTACTGATAAGAAGCTCGCAGTAGTGCTAACTTCCATCAATGGAAGAAAATTGTGAAGCTTACTTTAACAGGCGGAATCAACATAGACACCTAACGAGTTTAAGCCCGAGATAATGTTACTTGGGATGGTGTTGATGCACGTATTCTTGGTCAAATGCTGAATTCTATGGAGAGTAATATAGTTGACATGGTAACTCATATTGATACGGTGAGAGAACTATGGGAGTATTTGAATGTGCTGTATTCTCGGCCAAGATAATTTGTCACGGATTTATGAGCTATCGCAGAGTTTTATCGATTTGAAAGAAAGGGGCGCTCTATTACTCAGTGCTTTGCAGACTTTAAGAGATTGTATGAGGAGTTGAATGATGTTCTCCCTATTTCAGCTGATGTTCAACAAATGCAACGTCAAAGGGAACAATTGGCTGTAATGGGATTCTTAGGATATCTTGGTTCTGAGTGTGAAAATGTTAGATCTCGAGATTCTTGGAGGAGAGAATATAGCGTCACTCACGAGATACATTTGCTCGAGTTCTTCGAGTATCTCGTGAGTCCTCTCGGGATACTACATCTATGGTAGGAAGTTCAGCCCTTGTGTCCCGGACTCGAACCGGTAGTGGTAATAGGAGTGATGGAGGAACCCGTGGCGGATATAGTGGGCGTGGTGTCCGAGGAGGAGGCCGAGGCATTGGAATAGGGAGAGGTCAAGGTAATCAGCATCCTTATGGACAATTCCATATATCTACCGATAATTCGGGAACTACACGAGTCCGTCATTACGTGGCAAACCTGGTCATATTCAAAAATTTTGCTACAAGCTACATGGGAGATCGGGCAGCAGCACCGGTTGCTAATACGGCATCTAATATTGACCCTACTCCACGGTCATCGAAGACAAGGTGGTGGTTATGTCTGGTGAGGAATATGCTCGGTACACACGCCTCAAATCTCACAGCCTATTTCTTCCACTTGCTACTTTGGCTCGGGCAGTAATGCTACTGCATGTCTTTCGGCTACTTCTCGTCCTTGGATCATTGATTCGGGGCTTCGATCACATGTCGGGTCTTTCGGGTATATTTTCCTCTTTTTCTCCATCTTCGTCCATAGTTACTCTAGCCAATGGGTCACCTACACATGTTAGGGGAATTGACACAGTTAACCCAAGTCCTTCATTATCTTTGTCCTCGTGCTTTATCTTCCACAACTTCCATTTAACCTAATGTCTCATTAGTAAGTTAACCAAAAACTTTCGTGTTCGGTAACTTTTTATCCCGATTCTTGTGTCTTCCAGGATCGGCTACGAAGAAGACGATTGGTAGAGGACGTGAGGAAGGGGGCTGTATGTACTTGAAGATGCTTCTTCGAGTTGCTTGCACAAGTGTTGCGTCCCCACATCAAATCCATTGTCGTCTTGGTCATCCTTCTCTACGTAGTCTTCAAAAGTTAGATTCTAGTTTTCAATCTCTTTCTAGTCTAGAGTGCGAGTCATGCCAACTTGGCAAATTACATCGTGTTAGTTATACACCTCGAGTCGTTAAACGATCGGTATCTCCTTTTTTATTAGTTCATTAAGATATTTGGGGTCCATGTAGTGTGGTTTCCAATTCAGGTTTCGTATATTTTGTTACTTTTGTCGATGACTATTCCAGAGTTATTTGGTTATATTTAATGAAAGATCGTTCAGAATTATTTTCTATTTTTCGTGCATTTATATCTGAAATTCATACTCAATTTGGCATACGTGTTAAAGTTCTGCGTTCGATAATGCTAAGGAGTATTTTTCCACATCCTTTTCTGATTTTATGACTCAACATGGTATGATCCATGAATCTTCCCGTCCCGATACTCCACAACAGAATGGTATTGCTGAACGGAAAAATAGGCATTTATTGGAAGTTACTAGATCCATGTTATTTGAGATGAAGGTACCGAAAACCTTTTGGTCTCGATGCTGTTCTAACCGCATGTTATCTCATTAATCGCATGCCTTCTTCGTTTCGCAAGGTGGTATTCCTTTTTCCACCTTGCTTCCTAGTGAACCACTTTGTTTGTCTTACCACCCCGTATCTTTGGTTGTGTCTGTTTTGTTCGTGATCATCGACCCGGAGTATCAAAACTTGATCCCAAAGCACTCAAGTGTATGTTTATGGGTTATTCCCGCACTCAAAAGGGATATCGCTGTTATTCTCCATCACTGAGAAAATATTTTATAACAGCTGATGTTTCATTTTTTGAATCCACTCCTTATCATAATGTTCCACTTGATGTGTCTGAATTAGATGAAGACTTGTATGTGACCACCATTCGGTCTACTATTCCCAATGTTTCACCAGTATCTACAGAGAAACCACCTCCTCTCCAGGTTTATACACGACGTCATCGTGATGCTACTACGCTTGCTCCCCGCTCCTCATGTCACTACTACGTCGACTTCATCTCCGATCCGCCATTAGTTGTCCCTCCTCTTGTAGCTGATCTTGATCTTCCTATTGCTCATCGCAAAGGTACACGTACTTGTACTCAACATTCTATTGCAAATTTTATTTCTCACTTTTCTCGTGTCTCCTACTTTTCGAGCCTTTTTAACTATCGTCGAACAATATCCTATCCCCAAGTCTCTGTCGCCGAGGCGTTACAAAGTTCTGGTTGGAGGACAGCAATGGAAGAAGAATTACAGGCTCTTGAGATTAATCAAACTTGGGACTTAGTACCACTTCCTCTAGGCAAAACCGCTATTGGTTGTCGATGGGTGTATGCTGTGAAAGTTAACCCCGATGGTTCTCTTGCTCGTTTAAAAGCAAGACTTGTTGCAAAAGGGTATGCTCAGGTGTATGGAATTGACTATCTAGACACATTTTCTCCCGTTGCCAAACTTACTTCTGTTCGTATTTTGATCTCTCCGGGCTGCAACGTATAATTGGCCTTTATTTCAGCTTGATGTTAAGAATGCTTTCTTGAATGGCACTCTTCATGAGGAAGTTTATATGGAGCAACCTCCAGGGTTTGTTGCTCGGGGGAGTCCGGACTAGTTTGTAAATTAAAAAAATCTTTATATGGTTTGAAACAATCTCCACGAGCATGGTTTGGAAGATTTTCGAGGTTGTATTGTCTTTTGGGCTATCAAGATGTGGGAATGATCATTCTTTCTTTTATAAACAATCAAAGGGAGGCAAACTATTCTTGATTGTGTATGTTGATGATATTATCATCACGGGAGATGACTTGGTTGGTATAGCTGAGCTAAAAGCCTATCTTCAGCAACAGTTCCAAACTAAGGACTTAGGAAAATTGAAATATTTCCTAGGAATCGAAGTGGCACAATCACAAAAAGGTGTTATTCTGTCACAGCGAAAATATGTCTTGGATTTGCTCACTGAAACAGGTATGTTGGGATCAAAGCCTCTTGATTCACCCATGGAACAAGGGGTTAAATTAGTTGCTGATGGAGGAGAAATTCTTAATAATCCTGAGAGATATAGAAGACTGGTAGGTAAGCTGAATTATCTTACGGTTACTCGACCAGACATTGCTTTTCCCGTCGGTGTAGTAAGCCGCTTTTGTCTTCCCCTCGTACATCTCACTTGGGATGCGTTATTCGGATATTGAGGTATTTGAAGAAAGCTCCAGGAAAAGGAATTCTCTACCAAAACCATGGTCATAATAGAGTTGAAGGTTTTTCGATGCTGATTGGGCTGGGTCTCCGATGCTAGAAGATCAACTACTGGATATTGTACCTTAGTCGGAGGAAATCTGGTATCATGGAAAAGTAAGAAACAAAGTGTTGTTGCCCGCTCTAGTGCTGAGTCGAATATAGAGCCATGGCACAAGTGACGTGTGAATTAGTGTGGATTCGACAGTTATTGACTGAGTTAGGCTTTAAAGATTTAGTACCCATGACTCTCGTGGTGCGATAATAAAGCTGCTGTGCATATGGCTTCCAACCCCGTGTTTCATGAAAGAACAAAACACATTGAGGTTGATTGTCATTTTATCCGAGAGAAGTTGCAGAATGGAGTAATTCTTCCCAGTCATGTTCGAACTAGTGAACAACTTGCAGACATCTTTACTAAGTCCTTGGGTAATGGGAGGATAGAATATATTTGTAACAAGCTGGGCATGATTAATATTTATCCAGCTTGAGGGGGAGTGTTAGGAGTAAGAAGGGTAAATTAGTCTTAGGGTAAATTAGTCTTTACCACTTTTAGGGTTTATTTTTGGTGTATATATATTAAACTTTATTGAATAATACAAAGTAAGTTTTCCTTACAGGACTCATCAAGGCCACTCAAAAGAAGTTCACCAATTGAATTATTTTCTGACAGAAAACAGGGGGTTTTTGTCAGAAGAAAACCACAATATGACCCATAGGTAGTGTCCATAGTCTCTGAACTGAGTTGGAACTTGCTTGTTTCATCAGTAGAACTGTTTTGACCTGCTTGGCTAATTCTGCCGCTGAAAATGGAGATGCTACAGATGCTTGGTGATTCTGTTTTCTTGACAGATCCATATGTGATGCTGGTGTCAACTGGTTCAAAAGTTTCCAGTATTGTGACTGTATCTCTGTGGCGTATCCCCTTAAATTCCTGGGTAGAGGAAACAGGCACAGCTAAAGCATTTTGCTAGTTGTTTTCTTGAACTACCCAATCTTGCAAAATACAGTGGATTAATTTGAGATTGAACTCAAAATTGCACTTATGCACACTTGAGAATTACATTGACTTCTTGGTTTAACAAAAGATCTGATTGCAGCTTCAGATATGAAATTCAAATAAAACAAGTGTCTCGAAAATGAATAATCAAAATCGACCATACTATAGAATGGAGCTGACAGAATTTGGAAGACGAGCATCATTAGTCTAGTAAAACCACAAAATTGTTTTCCCCAGTGCTCGAAGCAGTATCCTGCATTCAATTCATGTTACAGATACCATATCCAAGCATCATTTATGGACTAAATTACCTTAATAAAAGACTTCAGAAGAAAGTTACCTCAGCAATTCTGCTGTTATTTATCAATGCCGCTTCTGGATGGACATCCTGGGTTTCTCTGCTATCATGGTGCAATACTTGTTTGCATCGTTCATTAGAGGCACATAAGTACTTCAAAGTCTCAACAGTTAAAGAATGAACTCCATAGGTATGCTCCTTGGATATATGACTACCTGGTTGATTAACATACTTTCTTTAAGACATCTTGATCCAAACTCTACTAGTCACTTACTTCGAGTTTAAGCTTCATTTCAAATACTAAGTACATAAGATGACAAAAAACAGGGAAAAGGGTTCAACGGTTACAGCCATGCTTGCGGCATTAGTGCTGACCACTCAATATTCTTTGATATTTTGAAGCAGTTCATAATATTACATCAAAGCGTTCATCTGAAGTACTCAGCCTTCCATCTTACCTCCAGTGGATGTAACTATGCCCTTTGTGATGCCATTCAAATGTGAAAGTTTTCCATCAGCACATTGGACAGTGAAGTCCATGTTTTCAACAGACTGCACACTCACGTTGCAGGAAGTAGCTTCCTCATGTGATGGGGCATTGGCTAAACTGGTTTCTGGGTTACTGTGGACAAGGGACGTCTTGCAGCTTGTCTTCTCATCCACATTGACAATATTACTGTCAAAGGTATCAGGAGGAGAATATCTTTTCCTGAACTTGAAAGAGGCAAAATTTGTCGACCAATTCAACTCCAGAAGTTCAGCTGCAATCTCTGCACGCTCTAATGAACCTCTCCTTCTGACACCAACATCAACCTCTCGTTTCCTGGAACCATCAGTCCTCATCAATCTGCATCCCGAAACAAGCCCAGAAGCTCGTGATCGGTGAGAATTACTTCTGATTATAATATTTTCATTTCCAGCATCACTCAAAATAGGCCCGTTAGAATCGAAACTGCGACTTCCTGACATCTCCCATGAATGCCCTCCTCTCTCTCCACCAGAAGGAAATTTCTCAAATAATTCCCCTTCTTCATCCGCTTCCTTGAGGAAGTAGGCTTCCCCTTTATGGTTCAGATACCTGTGGAAGTCCGCCTCAACCCCATTGACACGTATCTTAACAATCTTCTCTTTTGTCTTCAAAACCCCTTGGAATTTCCCAAAGCGGACATATCAAGGAGAGGATTTGAAAGTACCATCAGGCTGTTCAACTACGATTATGTCCACTGCTCCACCAAACGGATCGAAGGGGCTGGAAACAGTGTACACCCCTTTCGATATGTACCTGGCTATACTCCCCACGGCTCTCATCTCCAAGGCTCTTATATCTTGCTATTCAATCGGCCATACAAAATTCGAATCTCGGTACCAACTAACCGACTACATAAGGATCAGGTAGCTGACGTGAGACTTCATTTCCTTTAGGACAACGTCCTTCTGAGCATGTGCAAATCTCCAGCTACAGCTTACAATACTTAGTGAAATCCGCATAAGTGTCTAATCTCAGCCCGAGCCATGAAACCTTCCACAAGAAATCAAACAGATAATGCACCTTTGTTTCGATTAGCCAGACAAATCATGAAGGAGCGGACGAGACGCGAGACTCGAGACTGATCAACGAGCTCAGGAAGGCATCACGTTGCGGAACGATATAATTTGAGCCATCTGATGACGCTTCCTCTCTAAAACTATTCAAAAGCAATTCGCTACACCAAGTGAGCTCGTACATCCGATGTTGCATGCAAAGCAAGACGAATCAAGATGACTAGAGGGGCATCGATCGAATGAATTTTGCGGGCGGATGCATGGAGAGAGATGAATAAATTTTTTCCCAGAAAAGATGGGAAGCCGGGCGTTCTTCGTCGATCCACGTCATTGGGAGGTGAACAAACGCATGCACAGGCAGTAAGAGAATATTCGTGCGGGACAGTTTCACCTCTTGACTGCTCTCTGGCGACACGTGAGCTCAAAGTCTTAGAATATGGCGGGGCTTTAGGGGTAAACATGTGTGTGAGACGCACGTATCGTCAATTGGTCTTTTAGTTTTTGGCCCAAAACTTACAAAATTTTCATCAATCAAGCCCCTGAACTTTTAATTCACGCAATCTGACTTCAAATCTTGTTAATCGAAGAGAAGATTTATATCCAAGCCGACAAGAGCTCCATGTGAATATTTTTTTTGCCACTATGGATTATCAGCTAATATGTAAAACTAAACATCTTAAAGATGGAGATTGTAATCCAACAATGAGCAATCAGATTTCTCAATATAACTATTGCAATCGAGCTTTTGTAAGACTTTCTTTGGTTTAGCATCTAACTCAAGAGCCAACTTACATAGTGTTGGTCCTCAAATTTTGGGATCGGAGATCAATCTTATTGAGCTTGAGATTGGGGATTGGACTAATTTTGTGGTATGGGTCTAGTTCCAAGGTTAACGAGAGACTGACACATTCTTTTTTTTTTCTTTTTTTGTATTCCTTGAAAGGACAAACTCTTTAAGATTACATATCCATTGATAATGCAATATTGAGCAAGCAAACTATGAACACTAGTGTATATCAAACGGAAATACTAGAAAAGGCAATAACATAAATCTCCACTTACCAAAAGTAACAAACCATTGAAGATGAACACGGGAAATAAAATTAAACAATAAAATGTTCAAAATACGTAATATAAATTATGAATTACACACACACACACAAACAAAAGTTAGTCCGAATTGGACCGGGTTATAAATATGACAAAAGAGGTGGAGGCGCTGGACACTTCAAGTTATATACTAGGATTTGGATTATATATATCTACAAGGTGGTCGGGGTAGACCAATCCTAAAGCCTTAGGATCAAGGACTAACCTTGCACAGTACAGGACCAGGGACCAAGCTAAGTCCCCTAAGAACCAGACGAGGAACAACTGGGTTGGGTTCATCCAGGGTCAACCATGGAGTGATGCTCAGCCCAATGTTTCTGTCATTACTCCCATGGATGCATTAATGATCTAAAGATGCAGTAAAATGAAAGACCTACCTATTCTGTTTTGCTAATCTTTTTTGCCTCAAGTTCAAGCAAAAGAAATACAAGCTTGCATATCTATTTTAACCTAGTGCTCTTCATGAAAATTCTTTGTCAAGATCTTTTCTATAACATATCCAAAAATTATAATTTGTGAATGTCATTTACTATTTTAATCGAAGTGGTTTCCAAAATCGGACAAAACTTCCCTTTTCTAACTGATTTAAAGATGGGGTTTTTATGAGGGGAAAACAAAGGAATCTTGAAATAATGTCTTCTTAAGAGTCAACCAGCGCACTTTGAACTTTCCACCAAGATATGATTCACTATGATGTGATGTCATTTGATGATGTTTTCTAATTATTAAGTGTACTGGAAGAATATGTAATTTCTGGCTATTGAGTGAATGAGGTATTAAGTGTTGCAATAGTTGCATGTTATAACCTATGCATGAAATTAATGCAATGCAATGCCACATCATGTGTATGCCAAGTGTGCGATGATGGACAAGTATGAGGCTATGGATGACAGCTTGTAGCAATATGATTGGATTACTTAGGGGGTAATAAGGTTCTCCAATACCTCAGGTTTGGGGGGTGATAGGGTTCACCAGTGTCTATATGTCTAGGGGATAACGGGATTCCCCAGAAGTTCCCTAATGATGGCCTGGAATGGATGTCGGGAGGGTTTCCTAAGATATTGTGTGTTCCCTAGATGCCCCGGATTGGGAAGCTTGAAGGGGGGTAAGAGGGTTCCTTGGAAGTCTGGCTATGTGTGATAGGCGGAAGTGACCTGCATGATACTGACTTGCCATCGGTTAAAACTGTGAGATGGGGGTGGACCAAATGGTGTTATATACACGAAATGAAACATGTGCTGAGTGTTATTGCATCTTGTGTACAATATGTACTTGTGAGGGCATCATAGATACTAATTGTTTGCTAATTGCAATATAGGATCACCGTAGGTGAGTCATAAGAGTCAAGAGTACTCGCTTTAACTTATGTATACATCACACATGCAAAACACATTTATGCGGGATAATTTGTGTTAAACACTTTTAACACATTTCTAGACAATATAAGAAATTTCACTTTACGTTAATCTAAAGTGTACCATTGAATTAGTTTTTCATTTTGTTTAATGACTTTTCTCTTTCTTCATATGCTTTTATTTTATCCGTTTCTTTTTGACATGGGTGTTATCCTTATAAACTTTAAATAATAAAGAAGTCTTAAAATATGAGTGTTTGACATGTCTAATTATGTCCCGTTGAAACAAATGACCCGTGAACCTAAGTTTGTTGATTCGTGTTTCAGCAGATTAAGTGGGTCAACCAGTCTAAGATATGAATTTAAACGTGTCATAAAATGGGTTGACACGAACCCATTTATGCCAAATTTAACATGTTTAATTGCATACGGTGTCGGAAATGATAGTTTCTTTCATTCATAAAATACGAGAATTACAAGAAGACGATAGATAAGATTCCGAACATAAAATTTCCGAAAGAGCTGGAGGAGGAAAGGACTTCCAATTTTGAGATAGCGATTTAGTTTTGTACGCCTTCGCAAGCCAATCTATAGCTTTATTGGCTTCCCGCAAGCAGTAAACCAACTTCATCGAATTTGAATGGGATAATATGCCTTTGCATTGCTCAATAATGGTCTTCACATTCCAAGGAGATTCGGCCCGGCTCATGATGCTTTGCTCTGCGGTTAAACAGTCTGTCTCACACTCCACTTTTCCTTTTTGTACTTTTCCGGTTCCTTCTTCTCCCACTTGCGGTTCCTTTCTGAACTTCAGAAACTCCAACCCGTGCAAGATCGCTAGGGTTTCGATTTGAACAGGGGAAGAAGCTTGGACTTCTCGCACGAAGCCATCGATGACTTGTCCAGCCTGATCCTAAAAAAAAAAAAAAAAAAAAAAAAATTGCATATGGTGTCATGTCGTATTATACAAAGGAGTCGTGTCGAGAATTGCCAACTTTATATAAATAACAGAAGTTGTTGAAAGAATTATTTGAACTTCCATCCGGTGCATAAGACCGCTTGTAAATATTTATTTCACTCTAACGATGTAGTCTGTGATTGTTCTTTCAGTTGTTACTTCCTTAAGTTTTGCCTGAACATCACTCCTTCTCCCACACATAATAATCTTGCCCGGATGTAGCAATCCGATAATTGGGAGGAACAAGGTCTCCTACTTCAAACTTCGGCCCAATCTTCATAATCACTCCATGGTCGATCTCGGCCACGTATAAATCAGAATCGGAAGCCAAGATCTTCACGCTGCTCTTCTCGTTAATCTGGTTCCGTGCCCTTATCGCAATCAACTTGCCGATCTCCTCCTTCCGGCCCGGGTCAGAGAAGTGATCATAGAACTGCGCAAGTAGAAATATCATTTCTTTAGGTCAAACCGAAAAAGAATGATCACCAAATACATATGGTGCTAAATTACAAGTAGCATGTGTCTTGTTAGTGAATGGGATAAATTCAGATAGATGAACTTCTTTTAGGTGATAATAGTGCAAAGAACGATGTAACTGGCAACATTCAGACATCAACATAGTGCGTTAGTTATCACGGACACAGGACAACGGTGAGATGAGTCGATGAAACGAGAGCAAGAGGACATTACGATGGATGGGACTCCGGGATGGGTGAGGATGTAGGCATATCCCTGCATAACCTGATCGGGCGGAAATGGCGATTTTTTTTGCGTGGAACCGGTGTTGTGATTGTCGATGAAAGTCACGGCGCTTCCTGGCTGCAGGCCAATCAATCCCGGGGGCATCCCTTTTGAATCCATCAACCGCCAGAGCTCCCCCTGAACGGCCGCCTGGAGAATCCCCCTCGTGGTGAAGTCAAATGCCGTGATGGCCCCGCCTACATCATTAACCCAATCCACCAGTGCACGGCGGTGTTTATCCTGGTCCGGGTTGAGCTTCCCGTCCTCTCCATCAGAGAGTGGCTCATCCCTCTCTCCCACCGCGAAATTCGGCGAAGTCTGATTCATGTAGATTTTGGTGATGCTTGCAGCGTAACCCTGCACGAAATTGAATTGCCACCCATCAAATCCTATATCGCTCTTCAACCAGTTCATCCAGTCGGACAGTTCCTTCTGCACCCTCGGATTGAGGTGGTCTATGTCGGGCGCAGGCTCGAAGTCCTCCCCTGTATCAGGATTACCCATGCCATCAGAGTACTCAGTATCATTGCGACAAATAAAGGACGGCCCCCAGTCAAGACGATTGTCGGGTGTTCCGCCTTCAAAGATGCACCATACTCCCCGGCTGTCTTGTTTTGCCGCCGTCCTGTGGTTTATCACTATGTCGGCGAGGCATTTGATCCTATTTTGATGGAAAGCATCAATAAGTTGCTTCAACTCGTCTTGATTCCCGTAGCTCGAAGCATTGAGATCATAGAGCCGCCCCGGCATGTACCCTAGAGAAAAGGGGGACGAAATTCATTGAAGTACGAGAGTCCGACTAAATTCTACCGTGGAACAGATGTTCATATAGACGATTTCATTTGAGGGTCTATTTTTTCTCAGAACCCACAAAGTTGAATTTGATCCAAGATTGTCGAATGCATCAAATATCAATTCACCCAGGCCAAGCAGTCCCGAACTATAAATAAGGATGATTTAGCATGTAATTACTATCATATTCATCAATAATCACCGCACTGCAAGCAAGCGCAACTGTAAAAGAAAATTGAGTGATTTATTATTGTTAGGATTTAGGGCATGGCAATATACCATGTTGATCAGCAGATTGAGATGGCGGAGGAAGCCAGACATGCGTAATTCCAGCATTGGCCAAATCCGGTACCAAGTTTTTGAGCGAATTGTACCATCCCCCTTCCTTCTCCGAAGATTCCCAGTTGAACCCCTTGGGACCAAACTCTTGAACAGTCAGATACAATTCAACAAGTAAAGCATATTAAAGTATCTCGATTGCTTTCTCTGTTACTTTGTAGCAGTACGAGGAAACAGGACGTTGATTTCTCTATCTCACCTGAAATAGCAAGGCAGGGGATGTTAAGGCGGCGAGGTAAGAGACGGAGAGAACGAAGAACCAGAAGAAAGAGTGAGAACTCATCGTTACATGCTCCTTTCTTTTCCTTTCTCTGATCTTTCAGTGGGAATTAGTCGGCCATATCATGGGCATTTTAGATTGGACATGTCAAGACGAATGATGAGAATGACTGTTGACAAATCAAAGGAAATAGGAGGGGACTCTAATTCATAATAAAAGTCCAGCATTGCATTCCGCAAACGTGGATTTGACTGTTGACTAATGGCAACCAAGATGGGTAGGCTAAGAATGTCTGGCGGGCAAAGAAAACAGAAAGGGAATCCAACGTAAATGGCACGTGGCGTAACCCAGATCACACTTTCAGAAGTTCGAATTGACTGAGTCGTGCCCAGAGAAGAACAGAGAGCAAAGACTTCGAATCGTCAACATTTGCTCTCTTTCTTTGTTTTGCCTCTCTTTCCCAAAGGTCCTGATTTTACATTACCCCTCCACGCTTCGCTTTCAAGCAAGACCCAGTGATTAGAGATCTCGATTGGGCAACAGGGTTAGCCAGAAAATACATGGTAATTGCAACCCCAAATATAAATAGAAAGAGAGATTTATGGGGAATTATGGGTTCAGTGGTTCTGACGTAGTTCTCGTAGCAGATTTCGTGACTGATACCGTTTCAATAGAACCCCGACTGACCACAGAGAGCGTATCGTTGTGTGGCCTGTCCATTGTCCCAGGCATTGATAACGTAGTCCTCTTGAATGACCCAGCAGTACTAGTCCCAATTGGCAAGATTTAAGCTTTCATACTCGAGCATAACAATGTCGCAACCCGTCTAAGAGATATAGGAAAAAGAACATAACCAATCCAGAAAGAGCACATGTACAGAAAATTTCGATTTTATTGGTCTTTAAGGGCGACCACTAGAAGAAGAGTCACTTACCAGAAGTAAAACTGCTACCAAGCAACAGTGCTCTAAGCGCATCCTCCTCACATCCTTGCAAGCTCTACGCATTTGGAGGCAATACATCAAAAGATGCCGTGTTATCTCTCTGACAACTAATCAGGGCTGAAAACGAGATGCCCGTTGTCTGCGTAGATCATACACAAAATTAAAAAGATTATCAAACCTCAAAAGTCAGAGAAATTGTGATTAAAAGAAGGTTTGTTAACACTTGATTTTTAGTTAATGTGTCGAAAAAAGAAAGAAAATTAATATTTGAGTTTCTGATCACGACAAAGCCTGTTTTTGACCAAAAAGTTTTTTTTTCATTTCTTTCTATTGCATTGTCACTATTAAGTGATTTTTGAGTCATCTCAAGGAAAACCCGAAAAGTCAAACGGTTGACTTTTGGGTTGACTTTTCCGTGAACCCTTTAACCAAGAGTTAATCACTAGATCAAAATTTAGCTTTTTACCCAAAAAAGATTTAACTAAGAAATCAACCTTTTAGGAAAAGTCAATTAAAGAGTTGACTTTTGGTTAAACCTTTAATAAAAAAAAATTGAAAAAATTAAAAATGCACAAATACATTTATTTTAATGCCAATTTGACTTTTGTGTCGAAAATTTCACAAAATTTGATTAGGAACTTTGATTTCCAAATTTTTTAGTTTTAATTTCTAAATCGACCCAAAATCAAATTACTTTTATTTTAATCATAATTAAGCATAATTCCTCGTTCAACATTTGGTTTAGGGATTATTTTAAATCGGTTTGTGTACTCAATTTTGCGAATTGCCCGAGTCAAAATACAAAGTGTACCCTCTCTCTCTTTCCCACTCCTCTCTCTCTCTCTCTCTCTCTCTCTCTCTCTCTCTCTCACAATCGCCTCACCACCTCCGCTGTTTGCCGCCCAAACCACATTGTTCCGGCACCACGCCACCACCTTCGGCCCCCTCTCTCTCCTGGTGCTACTCAACGTTGTTGTTGCCTTCAATGGTCGCCCAATCTACCCATCCAGTCGCTCTTCCCTGGCGGGCGTGTGGACATTGCTCATGCCAGTACCGAGCCCGGCTTGTTCCTCAGCTCCAATTGGTGGTTCGTGGTGTTTTCTTGGCATCCCGATCACTTCAACTACATCCACCAGCGAGTCCTCGAGTAGCTGGTGGTTAGAAACTAGCAAAAAAGCCTCCGATGGCTTCTCGGTGACTAATCTCCTTTCACTGGTCTAAACCGGCATTCGGTGTTTCCTCAGCCACTGATCAGTGCAAATCCGAGCCACTCCAGTCCTTCTCCGGCGGTCCTTAGGTCTCTTGGAGTTCCCTTGGCATAACTTGACTGTTGTGGAGGCTTGATTGCAGATCAATCCAGCTTAAATCAATCGAAAAGCATAAAAGTTATCATTTAAACCTTGAGCTCGATGAAGCGAGATCTCACTAGGAGACCGAGGGTACAACTTACACCTAGGGTTTGATAAATGATAATTACACCTATTTTAGGATTTTTAGGATGCTCTAGAATGGATACAGATGGTTGATGATAGCTTGAATGTGATTAATTGCCTGATTTGAGGTAGTTCTGCAATTTTGGATGCCCCGATGACTGATTTGATAAATGTCTTGGAATGAACTCGTAAATGCAGTTTTTTGATCTGGATGCCTCCATGAAATCGTAGTCGACTCGTATAGCTTTCCAACGGTCCATCACATGCCCCAAACGAACCCCGTTTGGTATGATTTTCACTTGCCCAAAGTTGTGTCTGGAATTTGTCAAATGTACTATTGTTCTATTGAGTTGCGGTCTGCACTGTTTGTTGATTTTTTGCTGATTTTTATGATTCAAATTGGATTAGATGTCCCATGAGAAATGATTAGGACATCACAACCTATCTGCATGAATTTTCGTGGATTTTTATCTTACCATTTGATTGGGGAAAATAGTCATTGTTCTGTGTAAAAGTTGCTGCGGTTGTTATAGATCTGGGTCTCTATAAAGATGACTTCAATTGAGCTCCTTAGGAACAAAATTTTCGCATGATTCCTTCCAAACATACTTAGAGGACTCCAATAGTTTCAAAGATGACACATGATTCGTGGTAGATAGAGTTGTCTCACCTAGTCAACTTCATGAATTTATAGAATTTTTTGTTTACTTATTTAGGGTTAAGTGTCTTATCACTTTTGGCCATTGCACTTAGCCTACGTCGTGTCAAAATATCATAATTTTCCGGCATTATTTAAGTAGTTTAGCAAGCCTATCTTCATGTATCATGTTCAGCCTCCCATGTCACCGATTTGCGCACTTCTATAATTGTCATTAATTGGACATGAAATTGACCTTAATTTAGCTCAATGTCTCTTTGGAAGTCCTAGGGTACATCATAATCTTTCCGATGATACTGATTTGGTCCCATTTGCATATCTTTTGACCCACTTTCTATTTTTGTGAAGTTTGTCTTAAAATCTGCCATGTGATAAATTCCGAATGCCTATTCTGTCCCTACTGAACCCGACTTTTTGTCATTTTTGCGTTGATTTTTCTTTAAGGATTCTGAATTTAGATCTTCAACAGAATTCGATTATCGTTCATATGTCTATGTCATGGTACATTTTCGGACCTTTTTAGACATCGATTTCTAGGGCAATTCGTCATTAGTTTGCACAAATATGTTGTTGCTCGGCACTGTTCCTATTGCGTTGCTTTATGTTCTTGGATTTTTAGATATTCATGTGTAAATTATCCTAAGAAACTTTCCTCATGCAAGTTGTTCCTTATTGAGTGCTTGATATGCCGTAATATTTTTAGAACCACTTAGCCATAGGTCATACTTCAATTGCTCGAATCTTATATTCCCTATTTTGACAGGCTCTATTTTTCCTTTTGGAAAAAAATATGAAAATTCTTAAACTTTGCCTAAAGTGACAGATCTACCCAAATTATTTTTTTTGTGACGTACAAAACCTTGAATTTTGCGAACCATTACACATTTATCCCAAACTTTTTTTTGTGATACAAAAAATCTAAACTTCTATCGTGTAACATATTTACCCTAAATTAAATGGCAATTTGGTCTTTTTACTTTTTAAAAAAAAAAATTCTTTTTTTTTCTCTCTTCCCTTCGCCAACCATGGCAGAGTCGGTGAAAGGAAGTCGGCATCCGATGAGGGCTACCCTTGTTGGCATCGGGTGAGGGTCCCCCCGCCTAGGCTAGCTAGGGCCGCCTTTGCCGGCGTCGGGCGAGGATAGCCCTCGGTTGGGTTGGGGGAGGGCCTCCCTCGCACCCTCACCTAGATCTGGTGAGGGCCGTCCTCGCTCGACGCAGGTGAGGGCAGCCCTTGTCGGCGTCAAGTGAGGGGTGCTGGCAAGGGCATCCCTCATCAGGCCCTCGCCGGCGTTGGGCGAGGGGTGCCCTCCCCGATGCCGAGCGAGGGAGGCCCTCGCTGGCATCATGCCATCCCAACCAAGGGCAAGCCTATCTAAATTTGGTGAGAGGTACTTTCTTTTCTGTTGATTACCAGCGAAATAGTTCTGTTAATATTTGACATTATCAATTGATTTTGTCACCCTTCCACTTTGTAATTTAAGAAGAAGTAGCAGCTAAACCCCATTGCAAGCAATACATTAACCCGTTATTTCACTGTTTTTCTCATTAGCAAGTGCAATGAGTTGTTGCCATAAACGTACGCTAGCAAATTGTACCATGTCGTTATAACGCAGACACAAGGACATAATACAAATATGATAACAAGGATATAATACAAATATGTCTAATTGGAACACGACATGTTTTACGCATATAAACGTGTTGAACCTTCTCAACACGTGTCCAACAAAGCTGATAATGCGGGTCACATGATTGACATGATTATCGAATGGGTCACTGTAACAAAGTGTCGACCCAACAATATATATTAACCTACATATAGGTGTACATCATTACACGTAAAACGCGTTTATACAAGATAGTTTGTTTGACACTTTTAACACGTTTTTAAACAATGTGAGAAATTTCACTTTACGTTGATGTACAGTGCACCACTGAATTTCATTTTGTTTAAGGACTTTTCTATCCTTTCAGTTGCTTTCATTTTTATTTTTCTTTTTGAAACGGGTGTTATTCTTATAAACTTTTAATAATAAAATATTCATTATATATGAGTGTTAAACATGTCTAATTATGTCCTGTTGAAACAAATGACCACCGGTCTAAGATATAATTTGGAATATGTCATAAATGGGTATACACAAACCCATTTATGCCAAATTTGAACATGTTTAATTGCATATGGTGTCGAGAATTGCTAACCTTATAAAAATAAAAGAGGTTGAAAGGAAAATTTTAACTTACTTCCATACGGTGCATAAGACCGCTTGTAAATTTTTATTTCAAACAATGCAGCCTATAATTGCTCTTTCAGTTGCTGCTTATTCTTAAGTTTGCCTGAACATCACTTCTTCTCCCACACACTATAATCTTGGCCGGATGTAGCAATCTGATAATTGGGAGGAACAAGGTTTCCTACTTCAAACTTAGGCCCAATCTTCATAATCACTCCATCGTCGATCTTGGCCACGTATAAATCAGAATCGGAAGCCAAGATCTCCACACTGCTCTTCTCGTTAATCTGGTTCCGCGCCCTTATCGCCGTCAAATTGCCGATCTGCTCCTTCAGGCCCCAGTCAAAGAAGTGATCATAGAACTGCGCAAGTAGAAATATCATTTCCTTAGGTCAAATCAAAAACGAAAGATCAGCAAATTCATATGGTGCTAAATTACAAGAAGCATGCGTCTTGTTAATTAATGGGATAAGTTAGATGAACTTCTCTAAGGTTTATAATAGAGCGAAACGCAACGTAACTGGCAACTTTCAGACATCAACATAGTACATTAGTCATCACAGACACAGCACAACAGTGAGATGAGTCGATTAAACGAGAGCAAGAGGACATTACAGTGGATGGGACTCCAGGATGGGTGAGGATGTAGGCATATCCCTGCATGACCTTATCGGACGGAAACGACGATTTGTTTTGCGTGGAACCAGTGTCGTGATTGTCGATGAAAGTCACGGCACTGCTTGGCTGCAGGCCAATCAATCCCGGCGGCATCCCGTTTGAATCCCTCAACCGCCAAAGCTCTCCTTCAACGGCCGCCTGGAGGATCCCCTTCGTGGTGAAATCAAATGCCGTGACGGTCCCGCCTGCAGCATTGACCCACTCTGCCAGCGCATGGCGGTGTGCATCCTGGTTTGGGTTGAGCTTCCTATCCTGTCCATAAGAGAGCGAGTCCCACTACTCTCCCACCGCAAAATTCGGCAAAGTCCGATCCATATAGATTTTGGTGATGCTTGCGGCATAACCCAGTACGAAATCGAATCGCCACCCATCAAATCCTATATCGCTTTTCAACCAATTCATCCAGTCAGACAGCTCATTTTGCACCCTCGGATTGAGGTGGTCTATGTCGGGCGTATTATTGAAGTCCCATCCTGTATCACGATTACCCATGCCATCAGAGTAGTTAGCATCATCGCGACAAATAAAGGACGGCCCCCAGTCAAGACGATCGTCGGGTGTTCCGCCTTCGAAGATGCACAATATTCCCCGGCTATCTTTTTTTCCGCAGTCCTGTGGTTAATCACTATGTCGGCCAGGCATTTGATCCCCTTTTGATGGAAAGCATCAATAAGATGCTTCAACTCATCCTGATTCCCGTAGCTCGAAGCATTGAGATCATAGAGCCGCCCAGGCAGGTACCCTAGAGAAAAGGGGGATGGCATTCATCAAAATATGAGTCCTACTAAATTCTAACCTTGGAACAGATGTTCATATCGAGGATTTCTTTTGAGGGTCTATTTCTTCTTAGAAACCACACGGTTGAATTTGATCCAAGATTGTCGAATGCATCAAATATCAATTCGTCCTGGACTAGCAGTCCAGAACTATTAATTCTGATGATTTAGCCCGTAATCACTATCGTATTCATCAACCATCACTACACTGCAGGCAAGCGCAACTGTAGAAGGAAACTGAGTGATTTATTATTATTAGGAGTTAGGGCACGGCGATGTACCTTCTGGAGCGGTGGAATGAGACGGTGGAGGAAGCCACACATGAGTAATTCCAGCATTGGCCAAATCCGGTACCAAGTTCTTGAGCGAATTGTACCATCCCCCTTCCTTCTTCCAAGATTCCCAGTTGAACCCCTTTGTTCAGATAACGCCCAAATTCTTGAACAGTCAGACATATAACTCAACAAGTAAAGCATATAAATGAAAACTCTATTGCTTTCTCTGTCACTTTGTATCGTAATGAAGAACAAGACGTTGATTTCTCTATCTCACCTGAAATAACAAGGCAGGGGATGCTGAGGCGGCGAGGTAAGAGACCGAGAGAACGAAGAGCCAGAAGAGAGAGGGAGAACTCATCATCACATGCTCCTTCCTTTTTCCTTCTCTGATCTTTTAGCCGGAACCAGTCGGCTAGGTCATGGAAATTTTAGATTGGACATGTCAAAGGCGCATGAAGAGGATGACTACTGACAAATCAAAGGAAACAGGACAATTTAGAGGAATGGACGTGGAAAGTGAAGCAGCAGGGGGCTGCCAATCGGATTAAAAGTCCGACTTTGTATTCCACAAACGCGGATTAGACTGTTGGCCAATGGCAACCAAGAGTGATAGGCTAAGAACGTGGGGTGGCCAAGAAAACTGGAAGTGAATGCAACGTAAATGGCACGCCACGTAACCCCCGTGACGCTTCAGAAGTCTGAATCGACTGAGAGTCGTGCCAAGAAAAAAGAACAGAGAACAAAGACTTCGCTGAGTCAAGGTTCGTTCTGTTTCTTTCGTTTTTGGCCTGTCTTCCTCAAAGGTCAATATTTCACATTACCCCTCAATACTTCGCTTTAAAGCAAGATCCTGTGATGATTAGAGAAGTGGATTAGGCAACAGGGTTAGCCAGAAATCACATGGTAATTGCAACCCCAAATAGAGAGAGAAAGTTATAGGGAACCATGGGTTCAGTGGTTCTAACGTAGTTCTAAGCAGCAGATTTCCTAACTAATACCGGTTCAATATAGAACCCCGACTAGCCACAAAGAGCATATCGTCGCGTGACGTGTCCATGTTCCAGGCATAGATAATGCGATACTCCTGAATGACCCACCAATATTCTCCCAACTGGCAAGATCTAAGCTTTCATACTCAACCATATTACGCTATCGCAACCCATCTAGGAACTGGGGAAAACAGAACATAAACAACATGTACTAAAAATTTGATTTCATTGGTCTATATGGGACGAACAATAAAAGGAGTCACTTGCCGAAAGGAAAACCACTACCAAGCAACAATGCTATAAGCAATTAAGCATCCTTGGTAGTTTATTTATAAAACAAATCAAGAGATGCCTTATCCCACATCAAAAAGATGTGAGTGCGCACATAGACAAAATTCGACACTAATCAATGATCATTATTTTTTATTTATTAAAAATCGGATTTATAATTATAAAAATTAAAAGTGATGTCCTATTAGAACATTGTGACTGTTTATGAAAAAATTATGATAATTTTTATTTTTTATGTATTTAATTCCCAATTTTATTACTTCTTCCAATGGTTATTTCATAATTCATACATGTTCAGGCATAACTTTTTAATCTTTGGAAGGTTGTGTCTATTCCGATATACCTTCTTGTTTTTTCTATTAATTACTGAACATGTTTGTTCAATAATGATCTTCGGCTTCTAATTTCATTTTCTTTCAAAAAATATATAGCCATTGTTTCCAATTATTTTCCTTGAAAGACCTTAGAGAAATACTTCTATCTAGTATTCTCAAATGAGATTTTGTTGTATCTTGAACAAAATTTGCAAGTAACTATTAGCCAAGTTGTGAGGAAAATAATTCATTAAAGAAAGTGATATCATATTTCAAATACTGACTTCATTGTTCTTCCCAATACTGATTGAAATTTCGCCAACATGCACTCCCCATGAACATTTCCGATTTTTGATGAGCCAAGCAGCTTCGGCATTCGCCCCTGTTGAACCCAATCACGGACGACGTGTGACATCCTGAATTTCAGGCTATGTTTTTTTATTGAACAAGTTAGGCTTCTCATCGACACGCCTATAATTCTTTTTTCTGAATTGGCACTCACGAGATAACTAGTCTATCAAGCGAAGCCGTTAAAGGATTTTAACGCAATAGACTTGAGAATTCGATCAAGAATCGATTGCTTGACCAAGCTAATCTGCAAGAGTCATTACAACATTGTCAAAATCGAATATAGATCATAGATAGGTCAATTCGACTGAGATATGTGATCAAAGTATGAGTGATTCCACCCTATTACAAAATTCTCGTCGTCGGTACTGACCGATTTTTTTGTCGTTTTAGGTACCCTATGCCCGTATTTGAAATCTTGAGATTTTCCTGACAATCGAGAGTCGCTAATGTGTCGAAGATGTACATTGTGACTTGAAATAAATTGACCACGGGTCAATTGCACTAAAAATTTCTAAAAGCTACTCGGTAGGCTAGGTCACGCTAAAATCTCGCTAAATTAAAATTAACCGTGAATTTGAATCCGATTTCAGAAATTGAAAGTTTTTTCATGTCACAATTCATTTTAAGAATGTCAACTCATCCTCCAAAGATTTTTCTACAAACTGAGATTTTTGGAGAAAATTCAAAATTAGGCTATTTTTGTCCGGAAAATTTAGGGACCAATTTTTATCACGTTTTGGGTTGCAAGTTGATTTTATTAGCGAGGAAAAATGTCAATTTGGTTGAGGACACCTTGGTGGAATTTATGGAGACCGAATTGAACCCAATCGGAGGAGAATTTAACTCAATTTGGGGAATTTGGTGTCAAATTCGTATGTCATGGTCCCCCTCAACTTTTGGACCATTTGGAACTTGTTCTAGGGGGTTTTGTGTGCATAAAATTGGCTGAGGATTAGCTGAAACAGGTGGGGCTTGCCAAGGGGACAAAGGAGATAGGAATGGAGACTTTGGGGCCAAGGGGTCCCTCCACTCTTGCAGCTAGCCTTTCTCATTCAACAAGACTTGCTTTCTCCATTTTCAAGCTTGGAAGCTCCCAAAAATTGCAAGAGACCGAGTAGCCTCCTGCCCTTGCCCATTGCACACCCGTTTGACCGTTGCCAAGTCGCCACTCGCCCTCTGGTTCTGCTCATTTACATGCCTAAGTCCGCGGGTCCCCTGCTCGCATTCGCACCCTACTTGCCGTCGTCCAACGTCGTCTAGCCGTCGTGGTCGCCGTCGTGGTCGCTTGAGCCACTGTCCACCACCACCTAGTCCTGCAGCAGTCTACGCTAGCCACCTTGGCCGTTTCTAGCTCAGCCCATCGCCTAGATCACTCTCGGCCCATCAAGTAGAATCGAAGCCCTCAACTAGCCGTGGACCTTCTAGGCTCGTTTCGAACCACTTTCAGGCCTTGTAGGGTGTCGTCGCTTCAGAGTTTGTTGCCCATTTCCACGTTGCCATCATCGGGAACTCATTGGATTTCAAAACCGGTAAGTTTACTCACTAAACTCTGCTTAGGGAGTTAATTATGCTTAATGATTAATTAGTTTAGATTAAGTATGGTTTATGTGATTAGTTAGAATGAAATAACGATTTAATTATTCATTATTGCATGTTAGGTGGTTAGATCGGCTTAATTAGCGACTAGATATGTTCTTTTACTTTACTCCAGATCTACTTATCACTAATGTACAGTGCACCATTGAATTTCATTTTGTTTACGAACTTTTTTTATCCTTTCATATGCTTTTATTTTATTTTTTTTTCTTTTTGAAATGGGTGTTATTGTTATAAACTTTTAATAATAAAAAAGTCATTAAATGTGAGTGTTAAACATGTCTAATTATGTCCTGTTGAAACAAATTACCTCCGGCCTAAGATATAATTTTGAATGTGTCGTAAATGGGAATACACAAACCCATTTATGCCAAATTTAAACATGTTTAATTGCATATGGTGTCGATAATTGACAAACTTATATAAATAACAGAGGTTGAACGAAAAATTTTAATTTACTTTCCATACGGTGCATAAGACCGCTTGTAAATTTTTATTTCAAACAATGCAGCCTATAATTGCTTTTTCAGTTGCTGCTTTTCTTAAGTTTGTCTGAACATCACTTCTTCTCCCACACACAATAATCTTGGCCGGATGTAGCAATCTGATAATTGGGAGGAACAAGGTTTCCTACTTCAAACCTAGGCCCAATCTTCATAATCACTCCATCGTCGATCTTGGCCACGTATAAATCAGAATCGGAAGCCAAGATCTTCACGCTGCTCTTCTCGTTAATCCGGTTCCGCGCCCTTATCGCCGTCAACTGGCCTATCTCCTCCTTCAGGCCCCAGTCAAAGAAGTGATCATAGAACTGCGCGAGTAGAAATATCATTTCCTTAGGTCAAATCGAAAAAGAAAGATCAGAAAATTCATATGTTGCTAAATTACAAGAAGCATGCGTCTTGTTAATGAATGGGATGAGTTAGATGAACTTCTTTGAGGTTTATAAAAGAGCAAAACGCAATGTAACTGGCAACTTTCAGACATCAACATAGTACATTAGTTATCACAGACACGGGACAACAGTGAGATGAGTCGATTAAACGAGAGCAAGAGGACATTACAATGGATGGGACTCCGGGATGGGTGAGGATGTAGGCATATCCCTGCATGACCTTATTGGAGGGAAACGGCCAGACTTTCTGCGTGGAACCAGTGTCGTGATTGTCGATGAAAGTCACGGCGCTTCTTGGCTGCAGGCCAATCAGTCCCGGTGGCATCCCGTTTGAATCCCTCAACCGCCAGAGCTCCCCTTCAACGGCCGCCTGGAGGATCCCCTTCGTGGTGAAATCAAACGCTGTGATGGCCCCGCCTGCAGCATTGACCCAATCCGCCAGCGCATGGCGGTGTGCATCCTGGTTTGGGTTGAGCTTCCCATCCTGTCCATAAGAGAGCGAGTCCCACTTCTCTCCCACCGCAAAATTCGGCATAGTCCGATCCATATAGATTTTGGTGATGCTCAGGTCGTAACCCTTTACGAAATCGAATCGCCACCCATCAAATCCTATATCGCTCTTCAACCAATTCATCCAGTCAGACAGTTCCTTTTGCACCCTCGGATTGAGGTGGTCTATGTCGGGCGCAGGCTTGAAGTCCTCTCCTGTATCAAGATTCCCTCTGCCATCAGAGTACTCAGTATCATCGCGACAAATAAAGGACGGCCCCCAGTCAAGACGATCGTCCGGTGTTCCGCCTTCGAAGATGCACCATATTCCCCGGCTATCTTTTTTTTCTGCAGTCCTGTGGTTAATCACTATGTCGGCCAGGCATTTGATTCCCTTTTGATGGAAAGCATCAATAAGATGCTTCAACTCGACCTGATTCCCGTAGCTCGAAGCATTGAGATCATAGAGGCGCCCAGGCAGGTACCCTAGAGAAAAGGGGGATGGCATTCATCAAAATATGAGTCCTACTAAATTCTAACCTTGCAACAGATATTCATATAGAGGATTTCTTTTGAGGGTCTGTTTCTTCTCAGAAACCACACGGTTGAATTTGAACCAAGATTGTCGAATGCATCAAATATCAGTTCATCCTGGACTAGCAGTCCAGAACTATTAATTCTGATGATTTAGCCCGTAATCACTATCATATTCATCAATCATCACTACACTGCAGACAAGCGCAACTGTAGAAGGAAACTGAGTGATTTATTATTAATAGGAGTTAGGGCACGGCAATATACCTTCTGGAGCGGCGGATTGAGATGGTGGAGGAAGCCACACATGAGTAATTCCAGCACTGGCCAAATCCGGTACCAAGTTCTTGAGCGAATTGTACCATCCCCCTTCCTTCTTCGAAGATTCCCAGTTGAACCCCTTTGTTCAGATAACGCCCAAATTCTTGAACAGTCAGACATATAACTCAACAAGTAAGGCATATAAATGGAATCTCTATTGCTTTCTCTGTCACTTTGTATCGTAATGAAGAACAAGACGTTGATTTCTCTATCTCACCTGAAATAACAAGGCAGGGGATGCTGAGGCGGCGAGGTAAGAGACCGAGATAACGAAGAGCCAGAAGAGAGAGGGAGAACTCATCATCACATGCTCCTTCCTTTTTCTTTCTCTGATCATTTAGTGGGAACCAGTCGGCTATGTCATGGATATTTTAGATTGGACATGTCAAAGGCGCATGGAGAGGATGACTACTGACAAATCAAAGGAAACAGGACAATTTAGAGGAATGGACGTGGAAAGTCCAGCAGCAGGGGGCTGCCACTCGGATTAAAAGTCCGACTTTGTATTCCACAAACGCGGATTAGACTGTTGGCCAATGGCAACCAAGAGGGGTAGGCTAAGAACGCGGGGTGGCCAAGAAAACAGGAAGTGAATGCAACGTAAATGGCACGCCGCGTAACCCACGTGACGCTTCAGAAAAAAAACAACAGAGAGCAAAGACTTCTCTGAGTCAAGTTTCGTTCTGTTTCTTTCGTGTTTGGCCTGTCTTCCTCAAAGGTCAATATTTCACATTACCCCTCAATAGTTCGCTTTCAAGCAAGACCATGTGATGATTAGGGAAGTGGACTAGGCAACAGGGTTAGCCAGAAATCTCATGGTAATTGCAACCCCAAATAGAGATAGAAAATTATAGGGAACCATGGGTTCAGTGGTCTTAACGTAGTTCTAAGCAGCAGATTTCGTAACTAATACCGTTTCAATAGAGAACCCCGACTGGCCACAGAGAGCATATCGTTGCGCGGCGTGTCCATGTTCCAGGCATAGATAATGCGATACTCCTGAATGACCCAGCAATGTTCTGCCAACTGGCAAGATCTAAGCTTTCATACTAAACCATATTACGCTATCGCAACCCGTCTAAGAACTGGGGGAAACAGAACATAAACAACATGTACTAAAAATTAGATTTTATCGGTCTATACGGCATGAACACTAAAAGGAGTCACTTGCCGAAAGGAAAAGTACTACCAAGCAACAATGCTATAAGCAATTAAGCATCCTCCTCACATCCTTCAACTTTATGCATGTGGAGGCGATACAACAAGAGATGCCCTATCATGGTACAGATATATAATCAGCGCTGAAAACGAGATGCCTGTCGTCCAGGCAAATCGTACAGAAAATTGAGAAGCCTGGGCAATCCACAAGAGTCGAGATATGGCGATTAGAAGAAGGCTAAATCCTGCTGGCGTAGCTGAAACATGCACAGAGAGGGCAGCAGCTCGCAATTTCAGCAAATCCAACAAACATAAGCAGTCAGCCAAAACATCATTACCCAGTACACCACATCAAGAGAAGTCACATGGAAGCAGATGTGTATTTGCGCTGTACGTTTTCGGCCAAGCAAACGCAAGAGGAAGTTTGAAATGTCTTAGTCCCATGACCTTAAAACATCCCATAACCACACAAAAGTGGCTCAAGAGCAACATGAAAGATGTTAGTAATAGGCCTACAGAGTACATAAGCAATTTGAGTGAAATCAAGATCATGGGCAATAGATTATGTAATTCTAATGAAAGGAAGAGAATAAACCAACACAAGAATGTGCTGTAACAAAAAAAGGGAGTAAAATAAAATAAGTATAAACAAAGCTTCAAATGCAAAAGAACTTGGAGAAGAAAGGCCCCTTCATCAAGTCCCTTATCTCATTACTAATGTTGCTATATCACCATGACTGACATGTGAAGGACTAGTTCATACAACTTTCATCTGGAATAATCTTTTCATTCTTTCCCCTTTTTTCCCACCGAAATGAGAGGGAACTTAAAAACCCAGAATGAAGACCCTTTTCAAATGCTCACATCTTCGATGGCTTTGGGAATATGTCAGGAGTGAATTTCTGCGCTGCACTCAGGCTCCCCTTAATCTTCATTGCTCCCCTGCATCAAACAACAGCCCACAAAATACACAACTGAGCACAAAAAGCCAAAGAGAACAACAGGAGATGCCCAGATCCGAAGACTCAATACATCACCTCATAAAAGCAATTTGAGGATTCATTTTTCCTGTGGCAACCTTGATAAAATCATCATCTTTGAAGGAAAAGGTAGCATCAGGTTTTCCACCTTCATATGGTCCTGTAGTTCAATACCAAGAACATGAGTAATTGAGACATGAATCCTAAGTGTGACAAACCAATTCCCATGCAAATAAACAGCACAACATTTATTGTATGAGTCATGCAAGATACAAAGAGAAACATTTTTCCAATTTGTTTAACAGAAAATGTGGCAACCGTCCATTGACCATTCTAATAAACCCAATGTGGATCTGTGAAATGGAAAAATAAATACAGCGAAAATGCCATATTTTTCCACGTCAAGACAATACAAAAATATGCTCTTATATATAACTATTTTCTAAACACTGTAAGACAGCCATTTTCAACTTCACTATGGAAAGTTTACAGAAGTTTCTTCATGAAAGCACAGACAACAACCACAATCAGTGAAACAAACAGATCACAACAATAGATAAGAATAATGCCACCGTACAAAGAACATATAACAGAATTCACTACTTGACGTGATAATCTACTCCTATTAGGTGCTTGGACATCCATTCAGAGTTGGCAACACACCGTGCTTCAAATTCAGAGACACCATATTGGCAAATCATATAAAGGGAGTATCTTTTTCTCGTGTGATCAATCCATAAGCAAATTTAACTCTACACGGACCAGGTCAAAGTGGCCCAGATTAGAAGTGGCATACCTCATAGCATTCTAAAGCACCCTCAACGAAAAATCGGCTTACAGTTCATTCTCATGACCTCAGCCATGCAAGCAATTCCGGAAGGAAAATAGCCACAAAGTCGAAATCCCTAAACTCTACTACGTTGCATGCTCTATCAAAAGCAAAGACTCACGAAAACCCAAGTCAACGGTGGCGAACAATGATCTCAGGAATGCTAAAAGCACGCTTCTTTTTTATAGAGGAATTCTTCTGAGGAACTTCCGTGATCAATGCTCACCTTTAGTGACCTCTCCCTTCTTCAGATCGACGATGAAGACCACCTCGTCGAACCCAATTTTCTGCAAGACAAAAAACCCGAACAGCCCCAGAATCAAAAACCGAAATTCGAAACCAAAAGGGCAAAAGTAAAAAAAAAAAAAAAAAGAACATATTCAATTCGCCCGATGGAGGGAGAAAGAGAGGGAGAGGGACCTTAGGGGCGATGTTGATCTGATACACGAGGCCGATCTTCTTGGTGACCGCCTTGCCGGCGTCGGTGGAGAGGTGCTGCTTCATCTGCTCCATCAAGGCGTCGGATTTGAGCTGGGTCGCGCTCGAGTCGCTCGCCATGGCCGCCTGCTTCCGTGTCCGGCTCGGCTCGAGAATCGCTTGGGGAGAGACCGGGGACGTGCCGGTGGAGTCAATTCGGGGCAATTAACGAAGGGACCGTACCATACTCTTGTTTCCTTTATTTATTGAATCTTCCAGAGAGAGAGAGAGAGAGAGAGAGAGAGAGAGAGTAGTTGGAGAGGAGACGACACGACACGGGGAGCTCAGCAGGAGGAGAGGATGAGATGAGGCGTGGAACGCCGGCACGCTTCCCGAGTCGCTCCGTCTTTCTCCCCGCACGGCCTCGTTACGTCGGCGTTATCTAAGCAGAGCCCATGTGGTCTCTTTCGACATCGGCATGGTCGGCCTGCCCGTAAAGGCCCAATCGTCATTCAATCGCGGTTCAGATGCGTTAACGTAGATTACCGTCGAAAATAGCGTGGCTAATCGTATCATCATTGCCGAACATACCGCTCACCTAACCGGCATCTAATTTTTCTAGCAAGATAGAAAAATCGCGACATGATAATTAGTTTTGACCTATCATGGTCAGCTCCTGATTAATTTATACATATATGATCAATCTAGATTATGAGATCATTGATGATGATAATCATTCGTAATCAAATTCTTAGCACAAATGCCCTTGCATTGGCCCTTATATATCTCTCACATACAAACATCACACTGATACCGAGAACACTGTCCTCCACTTAATTTTCGTAGCTTCTTGTATGAATGACAAACTTGTTCGTGCCTTACTTGAGTGCAAAATAAGAAATAATAATATTTTTTTTTTTTACGTTCTGCCCCAGCTGGGGATTGGATTTGGGCCATGTTTTTGCTACCTCACAGTTTTAAAGTTCTATATCGTAGTTTATATATATATATATATATATATGTGTGTGTGTATGTATATTTGTATTTTTTTTCTCCTTTCCTAAATTTAGGGATAAAGCTATCGTAGATTTTTAAACTTTTCCAAATCATTCAATTAATTAGATCCTTATAGTATATATTTTTTTTTTAAAAAAAAAAATTCAAGTTGATTCTTCCAATCAAAATAAAAACGGAGATGCTGAAGTGGAACGACACAGCAGCACCGACTGAAAAAGTTCAACAAACGCACTGACGAGGATTTTCCCTAGCTGAGGTTGCCCCACTCCCACCGGCGTCTCCGCTCACCACAATCGAGTGACGCTGGTGTGGTGAGTGACGACGCTGAAACCTCACCTCCTCCACGGCTTTTTTTTTTTTTTAATACCCCTTTTTTTCTTGATTTTTAATGTTTATTTTCTTCTCTTCGTTTTTCCCATTATTCTTTAGTTTTGACAAAATCGCCTCATTAGTTAGAATTCTAATTCCCCCACTCGGTTAAAAAAAAAAAAAACCGTGAGACCTGGGAAAGGATCATCAAGTGATAGATCATCTTCCCTCGTGCGACCTTCGGGACTAACACGAACCGGAAAAAAGAACGAAAAAAAGAAAGATACATACAAACTCCAGTACGTTGGTCTCGATATCTCGGCAACATAAAAGCCACGATCCGCTCAACGAATACAAACAGTTCCTCGCTGAATATTTTACGTAACGACTCAATCAACAATGCAATGTATGTGAAGTAAGACTGAGATCTTTTATTTCGCATCGTCCTGTGATGTACCTGACTGTAGATGTAATGCTTCACTACGGAGGACGACATCACAAGTTAGTACTAAGACACCAACACAGGAAAACCACTGACCTCAAAAGGTTGACATCAAAGTGCTGGAAGCATGACAGTGAAGGAGTCCCCCGAGACGCAATACTAATACTGCTCTAGCTGAAAATATGAATTTCCGTCCAGAACAAGAAGGGTTATGCAGCTATTGTAACTAAGAAACATCTCGTGGCTTTTGTTGCTAGAACCCGGGTGCTCCATCTAAAGCTAACTTCTGTACATGAAAGATATCAAAGTTGACCCTGCAAAGCGGAATGTTTCTTGGGCAAGATTGTACCAAGAAGACATTTGAGACTTATAAGCTACCAAAATAGATGACCATCGCAACTAACAAAGCACAACCTCCATTTCATTAAAAAACGACGCAAGTATAAAGCTATTTTTCTTTCATCTTAGAACCAGAAAAAACTTCTTCTAAGTCGACCCAACATCACATTAGAACATCTGCAAACAAGAAATAAAGCCTCTTGTAATAGTTGTGAACACTGATTAGTGCTTCACAAAGTTTGAAACTGAACACAGCTTTAATTCATGTAAACCAGTTCCAGAGAAGCCACTCACCAGCAGAGCCAGATATCATTCTGCTGAACCATCATTTAAACGAACACAAGTCCAATGCTCCACAAAAGAATTGGCATGGGAGAATTTATACACAGTACATGCATACAGATAGCTGGTAAAGACGGAATGTTACAGTTGAGAAGTTAGAGCAATACGATGAACACAATCACTTCAGCCAAGAACATTCATTCTGTTGAGGAATTCCTAGCATTTGAATCCCCATAAGAAAAGAAGAGACAAGAAAATATCATATGGCAGCAACCACCATCGTTTTCTGTTTCCATCAAAGTGCCATTTGAGACCCTTAAGGATGACCAAGTATACAGTACACCATGTAAGGTCTACACCACATTTTATGCTGACATAGAATAACTGCCTAATAGGAGCTATTGTTTATTGCAAGCAAATCACAATAAATGTACACATTCTGAGGAAAGAATAGTTCATTTGTCTAGTAATGGTCCATGGTTTTCCTCAACAACAGGTGTCAGCGAGAACGCTTGTCGCTTTTACTAGGAGTAAAGTCATAGAGGGACGATCATCCTATAAATATAAATAAGCATCACATGAGTGACCAAAACCATGCTAAAGCAAAAAGTGAACAACAAAAGCCACAACAATTGCCATGTCAAGATGTCTCCAGATCACTCTTACCAGGCTCTAATATATATATATATATATATATATATATATATATATGTCAGCCAGTCTAAAAGAACTTAGAGCTCCAGGGAAAGCTCAAATATGTGCAAACTAGAGATCAGATGGATAATAGTCAATGGAACAGAGGGATGACATTGTGCTGTAAAGGAATGCCTAATAGTCTTATGGATGAGGCATAAGTAGATGAACATTTTTGCTCATGTATACCGTAAATCAAGCATTCCCACTGAGTTGCAAGTTAAGTTTTCTAGCCCAGCAATGAATAGATGATGCTGTTTGATAATAAGACGAAAGCAAATGGGACATAAGAAGACACTAAAAACACATGCTGCATCAGCCTTCTATGCCATTCTTACAATTGGTGCCAGGCTCGCAAAATAAGTCACGGTTGGGTTTGCCCTAGTGGTGAACATTCCTTCTGGTAATGGGCAGATTGGCAGCACGCTGGGGAAGGAAAAGAGAAGAGGTGGGGGCATGGTTATCAGGAGTGGGTTGTGGATTCGATCCCCATCTCTGCGACATGGGGGTTTATTGGGTCATCTTCCCAGGGTGGGCCTTTTTCTGGGCCCATCACTAGCTCCTTTAAGAAGCTCGTTCAGGACCCAAAACAGAATTCACGGTTATATTATCATAAGGAAACAATTTTTTCTACGTGAGCCAAAATGTGAAGGCTTATGCAAACTACTGCAGGTTCTGAAGCCTAAGGGAAGCAGAACATACAGTGGTTTTACACTGCTCAAGCATGAGAAAAACACTGCATCAAGAGTTAAAAATTTACATTAACATGAGGACTGCCATCCAAAAGAAAGTGATTTGGAAAGAGAGTCATCACTAAAAAGCTTCACAAAACAGGAAGACCATCTTACAGGGTCCACAATCTCCTCCCATTATCTAAAACCAATTTGCTGACTAAAGCACAGAAATAAGAGAATCTGATTTAGATCATACCTGAACTGTGGCAATTTCCTAAAGTGCACCAACTAAGCAGCTTCATCCCTTCTTTTTGTTTCTCCCCCTACATTCTCGTTTTCTCGCTATTTCAATGGCTTGATCAGAAAGGTGCCAGCTCAAACACCATCGGTTTCAAATCAATAATGAAGCTACAGATGCAACCAACAAAACACCCCTTGCTCAACCAAACTAAACTACATGAACTTGAGAAATTAGTGCACTGAAGCATCACTAGAGGATCAGCTAGTTACTAGAATCACTAATCATCTTAGAAAAGTACTGCCACAGTTCAACTGATATTTTGAGAGGAACACCGTTAAACTCTGATGAAAGAAAATAAAATAAATAAGCACAATTATGTTAGTTTGAATCGCTAACAACAATTATTTCAAAAAAGAAAATGAAAAGTAGTAACAGCATGTGCGAAAGGGATAAATTCAATGTATAGCTGCAACTTGAAGCTTACACCAAGACAGTTTACAAACCCATCCAACATCCAAATCTTTTAAGCCCAAAAGCTACTCACCTAATAAGCAATGGCTCCAAAAATATATTATTCAAAGACCCACAAAGAAGTAGCAGTAACAGTAAACAAAAGGGTCAGTGCTAAGTTGCAATTTTAAAGATCAGAATTGAACTCCGATGAAATTAACAGTGAGAGTCTAGCATTTGGGATTGGCACCTTGAAACTTCCACTGGCCGGGAGCATCCACATTAACAGTCCTCACCAAGAAAAAAGTTGACTAGACCAAAATGCACGGCAACAGAAATCAAATTGAAACCTTCGCTTGTTTTTTCCCTTTCTTGTGAATGCCAGTTTTCTCACCTCCTTTAATCATTCTAGAAAGAACATCTGCTTGCTTTGTGTACCCCTCTTGGTTAAGGCTCTTTATCAGATCACCACAGCTCCTCCAATCTGAAACCCCTCCTTTCTCCATGATTTTGCATAAAATCGAATAGGCATTGAGAGTCTTCCCTGATCCTAGAAGAGCATCCAGAACCTTATCATAACTCGAGAAGTCGATGGTACAATCTCTATCCAAAGCAAAATCTAGCAGCTTAAGAGCAGCAATCGTCTTCCCTTTCTCTGAAAGAACAGAGAGAAGATTATTGAAGCCAGGTGAACAGCCGCTCTGCATTAGCAAGTCCATCCTCCCAATGGCTTCCTCAACATGACCTCTCATTAAGAGAGCTTCCAAAATCTTCGCGACCAAATCCATATTCTCATGCACCCCCTTCTCCACCATACTCTTCATTGCCCTGCTCGCAGTTTGAACTCTACCATCTTCGAATAGACTCTGCATCACTGACCTATAGACAGATGAATCTGGAACGTATCCACTTTCTATCATATTATCAAGTGCCATCTTTGCATCAGCCGGTTCGCCTTTCCTCAGGTAGCTCTCAATGAGCAACTTATAAGAATCTGCATCTCTTGGAACCCCTCTTCTATCCATTATCTTCAAGATTTCAAAAGCAGCATTAGGATTCCCTTCTTTTGAATGACCGCAAATTATGCTGTTGAAGGCCACCGAATCTTGGACACCCTTTTTCAGCAACTGTCGGAAAAAGATTTCAGCTTTTCCCGTTTGCCCATGATTGCAAAGATATTGAATCATTGGGTTATATGCTTCAGGTCCCATCTCCAAAGTATTTTGTGGCCTCAATATGATTTCCTTCTCAATAAGTTTATCGAGCAACTTAATTGCTCTATCATACGCATTATTTTTGCAAAAGTTCTCTATTAGGACACCATAATGGCCTGCTTCTGTTGGAATGCTCAACCTAATCATGGCCTTGAGTACATCGACAGCCGCATCCATATCACCTGACGTGCACTGACAAGTCAGTAATCTCAAGAATATTGAATTGTCTTTGGGGGCCATGTATCTCTCCACCATCTCTTTCAAAATGGACCGAGCTTCAGCCATTTTCTCCGCTTCACAGAGCCCTGGTAAAAGAGTTGAATAGGTGACATCATTTGGCTTGATGCCATATGACTTCATCTCATCAAGCAATCTCAACCCATCATCGACATGTCCAAGTGAAACATACCCTTTAATCATGGTTGTATAGCTTATAACAGTAGGCGCTATATTTTTTCCCTTCATCTCCACAAACAGCTTCTCTGCCTCGTCCATCTTTTTGAACCTATAGAAACCGTTGATCATTGTATTGTATGTCACCACATCAGGTGAAATGCCCCTGCTACTCATATCCTCAAAGAACCGAAGTGCAGTACGCAGTCTCATAGACAAAAAGAACCCCCAAATCATGATATTGTAAGTATGACGAGTCGGCTCAATCCCTTCATTCAGCATTGCATTAAAGAGCCGTTTCGCCATCATATATCGACCGCGCCTCAGAATCACTTTAAACACAGCATCATAGCTGTTGACAGTCCTACTGACACCCAATTCCTTCATCTTCATAAACATCTTCACAGCCTCTTGAACGATGCCTGCTTTACCGTAACTCTCTATCATCACAATGAACAAGTCCTCATCCCACTCAACACCCTTCTTAGGCATATCCAAGAGAATGCACCTCGCGTGATTGAGCTTAGAAGCCCTGCCCAAAGTCTCGATTATCTTCAAGTGGGTCTCGCGGTCATGGCGGAACAGCCCGGCCCGCTCAACCCACCGGAAGAACTGGAGCGCGTGCTCCGAGTTGCGAGCCCCGTGCAAGACATTGTAAACCAGCGAGTGGTCGAATTCGGGGACCAGATCCCGGATCGAGTTCTGTAGGCGGGTCGTCCATGCTCTATTAGCCATCATCCTACATATTATGTCCTCTACCTTTTCTGGGTTCCGAGCCTTACCTCGCGGGGACCTCTGCCTCGGCCTCTCTCGAGCTTCCGCAGCGCTCGAGGGTCCGGATTGGGTTGTGGGTTCGGGCTGCGAGTGCGGGGAAGCATTCTCCGAAGGCTTGTGATCGACCCCCGGGATCGGTTGCTCCGTCGAGCTACAGAAACGAAGGAGCTGCGAGTTCAGAGAGATTCCGGGGATGCGCGGGGCGAGTGCTGGTTTCCATCGGTGAGGTTTGGACAGAGAAGCGTAGGCCATGGATGGAAAAGCTCGCGAACCGATCGACGGAGGGTCCTCGAAATGAGGAGGAGATGATGGGGGGATGTCTCTGCTCTGAGCAAGCGAGGGTCGAGCTTAGTGGGAGCGATGCAGGTAGGGTTTAAGGAGGGCCCTGTTTGGCTACAGACCAGGCCGTAAACCGTGTGTTCTTGTTCTGGTTATTTTCCTTAGAATCTCCAGAAACCCATTAATTGGCTTCCCTCTTTCAAAGGCAAAACACCTCAATTACTAAAACTTAACAAATGGGACACTTAAATACAAAAAAAGGAAAGTGATATTTAAGTATTATTTTTTTAAAAAAATAGAACTGAGTGCCACATCTAACGTATCTAACCGAAAATCCTACGTGATAATTTTTTTATTAATTTTGCTCATTTACGTGACTCACCGGAAGACTAACTCAACAAAGAAATACAAAAACGATATTGTTTTGGCACAATTTCAATTTTTATATAAATTATTTACCTATGTTAGCAGTAAAACAACGTCGTTTTGCACTTATCTAGCTATGTCAGCGTGCAAAACAACATCGTTTTACACTTATCTTGTCAGAAAATCACAATATTAGCGTTCTAGCTGGATTTTCTCGCCATTGGTAGCACTCCAATTTTGGTTCATTTCCCTAATTTTTGACACTTATGTCTCCCCTCACATCAAGTTTTGGCAATCTAAGTGTCTCAAACTTCTTTGTAAAAGCTCCCTCTTTAAACTTGAATCTATATGGAAATGTCCTCCAACTTCATCGTTTTGACTCAATAATCCTGAAGTGACTTCCTTCTTCTTCTTCTTTTCTTTATTTTTAAATTTTTTCTTGACTTGACTGTATTTTAAAATACTCACTAAGGATTATCATTTTCACATTATAATCTTCTAAACTTAATCACTTTAACCCAATAAGCTCCAAACTCAATACCGATAGATATAACAATAGATTCATGAAGATGTGCTCATGTGTATACTTTGTGCCTTTTATAGGGACATTTTGGTCTAAGAACCGTTGTAACCCTTAAACTGCTGAACTGAAACGGAGGAAAAAAAAAAAAAACCCTTTAGTTGACCTTATCTAGTACTTTTTCGCACACGAGAAATAGCTAATTGGGTAGTAAAGGCCCAACAAACCTATATATCCTCTCCCTCCTTATCCTGGGTGGCCCGTCCCTCCCAACTGCTATGGGATTTGTTATATGTGAATGCCCATTTATTGGGTTTTTTTGTTTAAGAAATCTTGAATATCTATAACACCGGTGTTTTACGATAATTAAAAAAAAAAAAATTGCTTTAGTCCACAAATCAACGTTCTCATTGTAGCTCTCCTCCCGCATGTGCACTGATCCCCCATCTTCAACTTTTTTTTTTTTATCTATATTCGAGAAATCTGAACTTTTTCTTTATGATCTGTAAAGTTGGGAAGAATTTGGGTATTCTTTTTACATTTTTTATGTGCTCGTGATTGGCGTGGGAAAAACATGTTCTTTATTTTTCAAACTAAGGCCGCGTTTAGTAACGTTTCTGTTCAAAAATTGTTCTAGGGAACATAAATAGAAAAAACTATTTCTCTTCCGGGAAACAATTTTTTAATAGAAGAATGTGTTTGGTAACTACACAAAATTTATGTTCTTGGAATAGAAAAAAAAAAAACAGAAACGTGTTTAGTAAATTTGTATAATTTTTTTGTTTCTTTTAAATTTTTAATATTTTTATTTTATTTTTCCTTTTTCCTTCTTTCTTTTTGTTTCTTTTTTCTTCCTTTTGGTCGGTCGCCGACCTCGGCCATGGCCACGGCCGATGAGGGTCGGCAGCCTCACCCCGCCACGGCAAGACTCGCTAGCCCCGGCCAAGCCGAGCCTTGCCGTGGCTAGGGAGGCTCGGCCTTGCGGATCTCGAGCGAGCTTGAGCTCACCAAGTCAAGGCGAGACCGAGCCTCGCCGAGGGCTGGCGACACTCCAGCAAGGTCACCAGCCCTCGACAGCTGATCGCTGGCCATGGTCAAGACCGGCGATCGACTAAAGAAAAAAGAAGAAGAAAAGAAAGAGAAGGAAAAAATAAGAGAGAAAAAAAGTATTTCTCGAAAGTGTTCCCGAGAATAAGAAATAAGTTTTTTCTACTTCTTATTTTTGTTCCCGAGAACAAAAGTGTAAATAGAAGCGTTTTTGTTCTCTTTTTGTTCCTCGGAACAAAAGAACATAATTTTTTTTTTTGGTAACCCAGGAATCTCGTAAGCCAACAGCCGGCAAGCAAATCCTGGGGGAGCAACTGCAGAATCTACCACCACAATACTCTAAGTAAGAATCTCTAACGACGCCTTTGAGATTCGAACTCCTCCCCTTCGTGAGAGGGAGAGAGCCCGAGCTAATTGCGCCGCTAAGGGCAGTGGTAAGAATAGAAATCTTTGTTTCGGCAAACAAAAGTCTTTGTTCCGGGGAACAAAAACAAAATTAAACAAACAGCCCCTAAAATGCCCCCAAAAAAAGGTGCAAACATGCGTGCGCAAGCATGTATTCATTATGTGCTCGTTATTTTCATTGCAAACTTAAGTGGCTATTGGGTCAAAGTGATTAAGTTTAGGAGCATCTTAAATTAAAGTCAACTTCGGAGGAAACTTTGAAAAACAAAATCTTATGGGGTTATTGGGTCAAAATAAACAAGTTTAGAAATGTTTTGAATTAGAGTCAAGATTAGAAGGAACCGTGAAAAACTAACACCACTTCATAGGGATTTTTGAAATTTTCTCTTTCTTTGCTCCATATGAATTTTGATTCAAGCTCTTTTTCCAGAAAAGAATAAGGGTGAGAGGAAACGACCAAGTAGCTACCTCCCCTTGAGTTTTACAGTAGGAACTTCACGCCTACCACAAAATGTTCGACTTATGAGTTCACATTGATGCTCGCCGTTGGCTTTGAGAAAATGTTCCCTCTGGGAATTCTAAGGATGCAAAGTTCGATATAATTGATTGACATTGTAGTGTTTTGTTTACTTTTTGTTAGTTGATTGAACAATATTCATTTATTTAAGCACATACAGTATTGTTACATAATCAATTAATATATTAAATTAATTTTTGTATTTCATAAATTGCGTCCTCAGACAGATGCAGTGTGGTCTACTAGTCATAATATCGCCATCCATATTTGTAGTGGGATCCTATTCAAAATTATCAAAACATGAGGAGAAAGTGGATTAGTATTCACAAGTAAAATTTCAAATAAGGATCTAAAATATCCTCATTTTCTCGAATAAGAGCATGGAGTTGACATTGTTTCAAATAAAAGTTTGAAGTGCCCTCGTTTTCTTAAATAAAAATACAAAGTGGCTATGCCAATCTCAAAGAATGGCCTAACCTCACCAATTAGTCAAGGGCATTTTCATCATTTACTTATTTTTATTTTTATTTTCTTTCCTTTTCTCTTTATCTTTTCCTTTTTCTATTATTATTTCTGAAAAAGACAAACTCAAAAAAGAAAAAAGGGCTAAAACTTAAAAAATAAGATAAAATTACAAGTCCTTATTTGAAATAGGATCCACTTCAAGTTATTATTTGATAAAATGATAACATTTCATGCCTTTATTTGAGAAATAAAATTACAGATCTAAAGTGCGCTTCATACACTTCAAACATTTATTTGAGAAAATGAGGACATTTCAATTTCTTATTTGAAATTTTCCTAATATTTTGTACTAGTCCTCATGCAAGCGCTACATCCTCACACAAGCACCACTCTCGTGTGTGATTGCTCACGGTGTCTTTTTGCTCCTCCAAGTAGATAGCAAAGAAAACTTGCTCTTCAAAACTTGTTATTTGAAATAAGGTGCACTTTAAGTCCTTATTCAAGAAAATGAGAGCACTTCGTGCCCTTATTTGAAAAAAAAAAATGTTCATTTCAAGCATTTATTTGAGAAAATGAGGGCATTTCATGTCCTTACTAGATTTCCCATATCCATACTAGTCCTCACACAAGCGCTACTCTCGTGCGCGATTGCTTATGGTGTCTTTTTGCTCCTCCAAATAGATAGCAAGCAAAACTTGTTAGTGAATAGACTAATAGTGCTATATAAAAAATTAGATATGAGACAATTATAAGAATCAATAGAATAGAAACACATGCATAACGGATTTAGGGATAAAGGTATCAGGGTCTCTGAATTATTGCATAATGTTTACTCAGGTCCCTTAACTTTTTTTTTAATGTAATTAAGTCCCTAAACTATTTTTTTTTCTCTGTTCGAGTCAGTCCTTCCATCAAAAACATATAAATGGAGATGCTGATGTCGCCGTTAAATGCTGACTTGTCATCTTATTGCAGCAATTAGAATATACTAACTGTTTTCGAAATTTTAGACAAATAAAATTTGAAAAAGATGAAAATAAAAATAAAAAGAGAAAAAGGAAAATAAACATCAAACGGAGGGAGAACGAGGCGTTGGCGTCATTCAGGTGACACTGCCATAGCCGGCCACGCACCATGGGATAGTTTGACTAGATATTGCTACATATAAATATTTGTGCAATATGTCTTTCAATATCTTCATTATTATTAAGTTGGAAAAATGACATAAATGGTTCACGAATTTTGACCCTTTATGCAATGTGGTTCATGAATTTTTAATTTATTCAATATGGTTTCTAAACTTTAACTTAATGTTCAATATCATCCTTAAACTTTTAATTTGTTCGATGAAAGAGTTGGCGACTAGTCCTGGGAAGTCTCATTTGTATTGACCGTGGTGGGATGTGCGCGTTCTTAAGAGTCAAGGCATGACACAAACTCTGAGGATCATTCATCCAATCCACTCATTGGACTTTGAATGATTTAGGACAATCCGATTGCTTCTAGGATGCTAAGAATAGAGCTTCTCTTGATTTTGCTGCCCATACAACAGAGATAAGGTTTCCATAAGTTGATTACTCCGTTTGGAAAGTGCATCTCATCTCCAATTAATTATCACAAGAATTCCGATCCTTCAATAGGGAAAGATTGCGTGGATATCGTCCCTCATGGACAATCAATAAGTATATAAAGTAATCCAATCCAATTTACTAGCCGTTGTGCTTCACGTCCTACGAAAATATGGAAAGTTCTCCTATCGTTTGATTGTCTTGATAATCCTTGCAAATTACACATTTTCCTTTTATCAACAAGATATAATCATATCTTGACGTAGAGAACTGGATTTGCTAGTATATTTGCTCCAAGCACCACACTTGCAAATCCTTGCAAATTACACATTCCTCAATCGATGAGATCATTAAGAGGCATTGAAGAAATTGATCTTTCACACAACAATTTTTCCGGGGAAATTCCACAGTTCTTGGAGACATTTCATTCTTTGAAAGTACTAGATTTGTCTTACAATAATTTTGAAGGCATGCTACCACATGGAGGAGTCTTTGAAAATGCTACTGCAACTTCTATTATTGGGAATGCTAAGCTTTGCGGTGGATTGCCAAAATTTCAGCTTCCTAAATGCATCTCCAGTAGCTCCAAGAGTAGAAAGGTGCATGTATTGAGATTGTTTGCTATTGTTATTTGTGGCATTCTCAGAATTGCTCTTGTTCTTGCTATCATATATCTCTATTGGCGGAAGAAGCCAATACAAGAACCGGTTTCAAGTTCTATTGATGTTTTATGTCCGAACATATCTTATAGAACACTTCTAAAAGCAACCAATGGTTTTTCTTCAACCAATTTGGTTGGTGTTGGAAGCTTTGGTTCTGTTTACAGGGGGTACTAGAGAATAATGGCACCGTCGTTGCAGTGAAGGTGCTTCATTTAGTGGGCCGCGGTGCTCTGAAGAGCTTCACAGTTGAGTGCGAAGTTTTAAAGAACATTCGGCATCGAAATCTTTTGAAAATACTAACAGTTTGCTCGAGCGTTGATTATCAAGGAAATGATTTTAAGGCCATAGTATATGACTTCATGGAGAATGGAAGCTTGGAACAAAGGTTACACCAAAAGGCAATGCCATCTTATGGAAAGGAGCCTCCGAAAAATGTGAATTTCATTCAGAGGATAAATATTGCTATTGAGGTTGCTTCTACACTGGATTATCTTCATCACCAATGCCACATTCCCATCATTCATTGCAATCTAAAGCCAAGCAATGTCCTCTTAGACGCTCAGATGGTTGCGCAAGTGGGCGACTTTGGATTGGCAAAGTTCCTCCTTGGATCGTCCCTTGATACTATAGCTAATCAAATGAGCTCTATGGGTTTAAGAGGGACAATTGGTTATGCTCCACAAGGTAATCTCTCCACTTCCAATTTTTATGATCTGAGCTCCACATTATTTTTTATGATCGACACTCCCAATTTCATATGCACTATGATCTAAATGCATGGTAGAATATGCAATGGGATGCACGGTCTCGAGAGAAGGCGATGTCTATAGTTACGGCATCCTCTTACTAGAGATGTTCACGGGATTGAGTCCCACCAACGACAAATTCAGAGGAAATCTCACTCTCCATAGTTTCGTTGCAGCAGCTTTGCCTAAACAAGTATTGGAAATTACAGATCACACTCTACTTCTAGAAAGGGAGAGTTGTTTCAATGGCAATGGTCCTCAGCATTGGCTTCCTGAAAGCGATGTCATGTTTCAAGAATGTTTGGTTATGGTATATAATATTGGAGTCACTTGTTCCAACGAAGTGCCTGGAAGTCGGATGAGCATAAGCAGTGTTGCTAGTCAGCTGCAAAAGATTAGGCAAAAACTCTTTGCATTGGGTTTATATGAATAAGATGAAATACCGTGGGTGATATAATAATTTCTTACTGTATATCATCTTAAATATTTAGCTTTGCTGATGCTGGGGCAAACATACATGTAAAATGTGTAGCAGAATGCAGAGTCAATAATGTGTCTTCATTAGAAGGTAATAGTTGACTGTCATTCCTCATTATGTAAATATATTAAGCTAGCATATGCCCCGCGGTGCAGAAACCTTTTCGTAATATCAGTTTAAATTTGTTTAGAGTTTGAGAACATAGACGAAACCCGAATTGGATCGAAGTGCGGAGAAGTCTGGCTGTATAAAGAAAGTTAGAATTGTCTTTTGTGACCACCAACTTCAAATCTGAATCCTTTTGCATGTTGGAGTAGAAAGTGGTGTTGCATTTTGAGCGTGAGAAGAGGAATTAACTTATGCTATTTGGGTATGACTTTGACCAAGGATTTTGCATGACTCAGACAAGCATTAACATTTCATACGTAACTATGACTAAAATAATAATTACAAACGACTCTTTTGATTAATATACAATTAGAGATAACACTAATGAGATTTTTTTATATATTTCTAACTTGTACTAAAGTGTCTATTAATAAGTTACTAAATCATCATAAAAAGTTAATAGCAGATATTTAATAAATAAACGACTATTGTAAATTGAAGAAAAAAAGAATACCAGCAAAATCAACGAACATAAAAAGTTACCGGTGAATGTGGACAACGCGGCGAAAGCTCATTTTGCAATGCAAGGGGGTAATTCCCTAAAATCATGATGCGACTAGTTTTTTACTGCTGTGAGAATTGCAAATGCAGAAATATGAGGCAATAATGCTTTTGGTTAGGAGTTGGATTCTGACATATTCTTAAATTCAATTCTTAAATTTTATAACATCCAATGAAAACCTTTTTGAATGAAAATTTCAGGTATCAACATACATTATATGATAACAAAACAACTTTTTCATCAAAGTTTGACAAAAGAATATAGTGCAGCCTCGTGTTTGATCAACAAATGGCTGGATATTTAAACACGTTAATATATGTATTAATACATTGGGATACATACTTGAATAAGATTTCTAATTTGAATAGGGTAATTTTTTTTTTTAATAAATGTTTTGTGTTTGCATAACACCTAAACTCAAAAGTGCTTTGCCAGCTGCATTGACTATGGTACATTCCCAACTTCCCAAAGGAAGGAAAAGGAATGGCTTTGCACGTCTACATACGGTTGACTTGTAGTTACTGAGTGTATTAAGGATTTGAAGTACGAAATTCATTACCGTTTCATGCACATGAAGGGATTTCTAAGGAAAGAAGTACAGTCGTATATCAGCTTTCTAGACATTATTACAACATGGGACCTAACCTTTGTGTAGGAAATTTCGTATGATGTCGGAAGATTATAAGTTAATTGCACCTTTCCAGTGGGGAGGAAGTCATACTCATGTCTTCAGCATGAAGGAGTCCCGACAACAATCAATGAAGAGCAATGGCAAAAATGGTACGAAGATGTTTTGCTAGGAACTCAGCGAGAGTGAGGCCACATTGACCAGCTAACAGCTCCTTAACCACTGTCCAAAAGAATCTAAAGGGAAGAATAGCAGTTACACTTACAAAAAGACTATGACATACCCGAAAGGCAAACAACTTTATGAAGGTCAGCTTATTAATTAAACCAGAATTTATAATGCAACGAAGTCCCTCCGATGCAGTATGTGCCGAGACCAGGAACCACGCTTTTAAGCCCTCTACCCATAAATATCTTCCTAAATGGGGACCCCCGGTCCATACTAAAAGGGCTAGTATAAACACCTAGGGGGTGAATAGGTGTGAAGATTGATTTTACAAAAAACAGTTAAAATACTTTATTTTTAAATTGAGTCTAATGAATAACATACTTTGAAAGAGTTCAGACTTTAACAACTATTTCGAAACACAAAAATATATCAGAACGAATAAAGTAAAGGAGTTCAAGGAAGAGAAAAAGAACACAAGATTTATAGTGGTTCGGCTTAGATTAAGCCTGCGTCCACTCTCCCACGCTAACAGCCTTCTGGCTGGTTTCCACTATGAATCAAAAGAGAATTACAGCCTTATGATCTTGACTTCTCAGTGAAGAGATTCTACTACTCTCACAAAGTCACACTTTTGAGTTTCTCTCTTTTAAATACAAGTTTGAGCACTATATGATGAAGAACAAGTGATTCGGAAGCTTTAGACTTTGGAATTCTTCTTTCATGCACTCTATCGAATGACTTGAAGAACTTCCTTAAATATTCCTCTATGTCTTTTTGACCGTTGGCACTTTTCAAAGGAATTCTTCCAATCAACCCATTGGACAGAATCAATCAAGGAGATCTCGAGCCATTTGAAGATTGTGATGAAAGCCCGATGATCCTAGTCGCCCATACAATCAGAATCTTGGTTTCCATAAGTAGATTCTTTCCAAATAAACTTACCTTCCATAAATAATTTTTCCGTTCCGTGATTGATTCCAAAAGATAACCAAGAATGAAAGTTGGATTTCCAACCAGAAAGCCAGATATATGCTGTTCGTACTGAAGCCTTGAAGGAAGAAAAATAATCCTGAGTCTGATTGAGTTTGATTAAGTCTTCATTTTTCACTTGCATTCAGTCTAGATCTTGTCAGAGTGGGCAAAATTCTGATGTAAGTAGACTTTGAAAGACTTACACAGAAGTCTGGTATTCTTCAAAATCAAAGTTTTGTTAGCTTCAAAATCTTACAGGAGTTTTCTCCAACACATATATCAAACAGCAGCGTTCACTGAACGAACCAACAAGTCTAGAGACTACTTCCCTGAAAAACATGGAGGCAACCTGCCAACAAGGAAGCCATTGTCAATTCAAAATGTTGGTTGATAATTTTTAGTTCAACTAAGACTTTAAGTAACCGGCCAAATATAGGCCCATTATCAATCAATCGTACCCATCATTTGTAAAAGCATTCTTCAGTCACGAGGATATAACATCAGAGTAAATACAGGGCCGAAAATAGATATAACACATACATCCAGAACAACTATACACGCAGAGTTGACGTTTGAGACATGCTAGAACTTATAATAGTACAAAGATAACTCTGGATAAGTTTTGCAAATGCACAATAAGGATGATACAAACATCAAATCTGATGACCATATAACCGATGGACAATACAAATTAGTGGCAACATAGTCGCCAGTACAAGCTCAAGAGATCATACTACAGCACCCTCGCAGTGAAAGACTCAAGAGGCCCTGCAAACAAAGGTGAACCGAATGCTTATCTAATATGTAGCCTTCATTGGAATCACAAATTCTACCAATCTGTGTGTGAATCAATCACCCCCAGTGAACCAAGAGAAAAAAATGAAACTGTAAGTGAAGAAACAAAAGTAGGATTTATTAGATAAAAATGCCTCAATCAAAAGAAATGAGTTGCACAACATATATGATTCACCTAATTTGGTTGATAAACATTTACTTCACCTTTGACCAAAAATGTAAATACTCAGTCACCTCATGTGACATCCTAGATTTAGGGGTTAATGATGTTTAGGGGTTGTTTAGATTTAATTAAGTGCAATTAGGTGGATAGATTAGATTAGAGTAATTAAATTAAAGACTTACCGATGCATGTTAGGCAAATGGTTAGTGTAGTTAGCAAGTAGACACGCTCTATTATTTATTGAACGAACTTGGGATTTTTCCAGGTCCGTTTCGGCGTCCAATTAGGCATTACGGGCCAAAATTGGATTTATTGCATTTATTTAATAATTTCGTAATTATTTAATTAATTATTTATTTTCAAAAATTAGGCTGGGATAGCCGACAATCGAAATTTTATGCTTATTATTGCGGTGCAGTCCATTTATTTATATGAGCATTAAATCTTTCTGAATTGATTTAAAGATTATTTTAGGATTTTATTCCTAAATTATTTAATTTTTGTAATTGATTGGAAAATAACTGAGCGTTGGTCTACAGCGCTAACAAAATTTTGATGGGCTATATAAGTGGTGAAAAAAAAGAATGTTGGATTACGTGGCTCGATGAATAAGTATATCTCATTGGAGAATGCACGTGGCTTGTTGAGTTGGCACATCACCTTGGAGAATGTACGTGGCTCGGTGACTGAGCGTATTATCTTAGAAAATGCATAGTACGGATTAAAATAACTAGGAAATGGTCTGATTGACATGTAATTAACTAACTCGATTGATCAATGATTTGATATGGTGTTATGAATTGATTAATTGATGTGATATAAGGCATCTGTAAATAACGTTGATTTATAGGATGGAATTGAGGGCAAGGTAATTCCTCTGACTCGTGTTGTGCTTAGGCAGCCTCTAGAGTGTATTGGCTTCCTAATCGAGTCTTAGGAAGTAGAACTTGCTAAGACATAATCTCACCTCGTTGTGGGACAACATTTCAGGTCCCTAGATGGCAGCACCTCCACCTCCTCGACCTCCCATGCATTTTGGTATGCCCAAAGAGATCACCAAGATAGGATACCACTTCCCAATACACCCCCACCCTGAAGGGTTAGAATATGTGTTGGTGAAGTCAACCGTCTAGGTTGACATGAATGGACCCGATAAGGTGCCCTATAGTTACTAGTTATGGTATCGCCATTATCATGATGGACGAATGGAGAGTCCTATGTCGAAATTTGATGAACTTCGATTTGTTCTGGAAACTGCTTTTGGTAAAGGTACAACAGACCCTAAAGATGGATCGGTGGTGGATACAAAGGATCCTAAGCTCGAGAACGGTTCTGACTCTCCAGTATACTCAGGCGAGGCCACCAACTGGAGCGAGGAAGAAGGGGAGATAGTTGAGGAGGAGGAGGAGTACCCAGAGGAGAACCCGGAGGAGGAGCCTGAAGAGGACCCTGAAAAAGAACCTGAAGAGGAGTCGGAAGAGGACCCCGAGGATGACCAGGAGTATGATCCTTATGAGGATTGAGGCCCCACTCATGTTGAATGACTTGTTTCTATAAAACATGTTTGAATAGAAACCGACTTTCTAGTGTGGCTTGTATATATATGACTTAGTTGTTATATATGTATATAAGTATGTTGGTTTCAGGTTTGAGTTTTTAATTCTACTTTCCTATCCCATTGTTTTGTTGTCTGGGGATTATTTTATATGCTTCTGCATGTGAACTAAAATTAAACAAGGTCGGCAATGCGTTATTAAATCGACCAAGTGAGGGATGGGCGCGCGCTCGAGGATCAGGGTGTGACATCCCCGTTTAAGTGGTATCAAAGCAATGGTTAGGAATTGGAGTGATAAGGTGCGATGGTTCATGGGATAGTAGAAGGAAAGACATTTAAATTCATGTCTTGTGCATGTTTGTGGTAGTTGTTTGGTAGAAATTGCTTGTTGTGTATGGATCGCTCATCTTCTAATCCAGTGTGGATTTGGAAGACAGGTTTCAATAGAAAAGATTGAACCATGAGTGAGCCGGAGCAGAGAACTTCAAGTAAGAGAACTGTGAGGCCTACAACTCGGGTTATGTGACATCCTCAATTTTTCAACTTGTTTTCTACTGAATTAATCGAGCATCTCATTGACGCATCTATAGGGCTATTCTTAGAGCCGATCACTCTCGAGATAACTAAACTAGCTAGGGAAGCTATTAAGGACTTTAAAGCAAATAGACTTGAGAATTCGATCAAGAATCGGCTTCTCGACTGTGCTCATTCTTAGAGGCCATTACGGCACAGTTAAAAATCGATTTGAGATCAAAGATAGGTCTGTTCGATTGAGATGTGTGGCCGATCGTGGGTGACTTCACTAAATTGGAAAATTCTCGTCGACCAAGACTAATCAGATTTTACTATCGTTTTGGTATCTTGTGTTTGTAATTGAATCCTCGAGATTTTCACGACAATCAAGAGTCGCCATTGAGTCGAGTGGGTTCATAGTGGCTCGAAGAAAATCGACCCTTTGGTCATTTGTTTTAAAAAAAGTCCTGAAAACTACCCGGTAGCCTAAGTCATGCTAAAAATGCGCCGAATGGAAATTAACCGCCGATTCAAGTCTAATTTCAAAAATTGAAGATTTTGTCATGTCACAATAAATTCTAGGACCCACGACTCAATCTCAGAAGATTTTTTTGAAGCTTGACACTTTTTGGAAAAAAGTGGTCGTCGCACGGTCGTTTTGTGCGAGAACAAGCCGAGGATTGTTTTTTTATGCAAGATGAATTATTGGGTGAGGAAATTGGATGCGAGAACGCAAGTGAGGATCAAGCACTCTAGTTTGGAATTTCCTTTTGGGAATCAATTAGCTTATCTAAAAGCAATTGGGATAAGAATTTTCAATTATAGGAAAATTCTTTTCTTTTAAGTTTTCTTCCCATTTCTTTTTCCCTTTTTGGCTGAACACCTTTTCCCCCCTTCTTGGGCATGTTTCCTTCCCTTTTGGCCGTAAGTCTCTCTCTCTCTCTCTCCCTTGTACAAAGCCCCCCACCGACTGCCTCTGCCCGTTTCCCACTTTGCTTCATCCATTTGTTTGACTTTTCAACCCCATTTCTCCATGTCCTCTCTCCCTCTCACCGTGCGAATTAGCCAGCAAAAGTAGAAGCAGAAGCAGTAGCCATCATCGCCTGGAGCCGGAGCAGTAACCGCCAGCCGCACGCCACCTCGCCGAACTGCCGGTCGCACCACCGCCTGGCCGTGTGTGCCGTCCACCTACAACCCCAACCCCTGCAGCTTCTATTCGTCCGCTGGAGGGATCAACCAGCCACCGTGAGCTGCTGAATAGGCCGCCAGAGTTGCTGTACAGCCCTGCCGCACCACCGCTTACTTTCCCCCGAGCCTTGCCGCCCTAGCCGAGTTGGTTCCCCCTGTTTTGTAGCAAGAGCAGCAACCCAGTGGGTTTTCGATAGGTTCGTGAGCCCGTTTTGAGGTGTTCCGGGCCCCGAACCCGAGGTCCACTTTGGAGTTTATTGTTCCCCACGCCGTTCCCGTTAGATTGATCCGACTTGCACGTTATTCCGGTGAGTAATCTCATTAATCCTCGCTTAGTAAACTAATTATGCTTAAGGTTGATTAGTGTTAATTAAGTAGGATTAGGTGGTTAGATTAGAATGGATTAATAATTATTAAATAATTGTGATGCATATTAGACGTTTTGATTGTGTAATTAGCAAGTAGATATATTCTAGTATTTATTGAATGCATCTCGGGATTTTTCCCAACCCTTATCGGGCTTCAATTAGGTATTACGGGCCTAAATTGAATTTTTTAATATTTATTTATTAATTTCAAAATTAATTAATTAATTAATTATTTTTCGGAAATTAGGCAGGGATAGTCGACGGCCGAAATTTTATGATGATCGTCGTGGTGCAATCCATTTATTTATTTGAGCTCTACGTTGTGCTGAATTGAATTGATTGTGCAATTTGAGGAATTTTTCCTAAATTGATTGAAATTGATTAAAATTGAATAATTGATTGGTAGATGGCCGAGTATAATTATATAACGCCAATAATATCTTGATGGGCTATAAAGTGGAGAAAGTTGTGAGGATGAATTAAATATACTCTTGGCTAAGATCAATCAGGTACGATGATATCGGGTATTATCAAGTTAGGAGAGAATGACGTAGCACGTGGCTCTGTGATCAAATATATAACCTTGGTGAAAAACGACGCCCAAGAGCAGTGTAAATTGTTTATAAGTGGCTCTGTGATCAAATATATCACCTCGGCAAAAATGACGCCCGAGAGCATGCGCATAAAGTGTTTATGGTACGTCACCTTGGCGAAAACCACGCTCGAGAGCATTAATGTAGCTCTGTGACTAAGTGTACTATTGGAGGTTATATAGTGAGGAGTGAACTAACCTAGAGATGGTCTGACTAACATGTAATCGACTAGGTCGATTGATCGAGATATCAATCTGTGATGTGATTGCTTGGGTGCCTATTGAACTGTGCTAATATGCAGGTGAAATGTGAGGCCAAGGTAAGTCCTCTGACCCTTGCGTGCATAGGTAGTCTGGTTAGTGTATTGGTTTCCTAATCGAGTCTTAATGGGGTAGAACTTGCTGAGACGTAGACTCAATGGTTATTGTATAACCATTTCAGGCCCCTAGATGGCAGCACCGGTACCTCCCCCTCCTCCAGAGCAGTTTGGCATTCTAGTGGATATCTCCAAGAAAGAAACTCACTTCCATATTCATCCTCATCCAGAAGGGTTAGAATACATTTTGATTGAGTCGATGGTGTGGGTTAATGCTGGCCAGGACGACCTAGTACCCCATAAGTATCGGTCTTGGTATCATTATTATTTTGATGGACGAAGGATAGGTACCATCCCTGAGGAAGATATATCTTACTCCGTCCTAGAGTCAGCTTTCGGTGAGGGGACTGTAGACCCCGATGGTGGAGGCGTAGATGATGCCAGAGATCCTGCACTCAGGAGTGAGCCAAATTCACCTGTATACACCGTAGAGGATGAAAATTTTGAGGAAGGCGAGATCGTGGAACAAGAAGTGGAAGGTCCAGAGGAGGATGAGGACTGTGGAAATGCTAAGGAGGAGCCGGTAGAAGAAGAGCCTGAAGAAGACGAGGAGCTTGAGGAGGAGGAAAGCGAGTCAGAAGAGTTAGAAGAGGATCAAGATGATCCTGAGTATGACCCAGATGAAGACTGAGATCCCATCCTCTTTTGTGAACATTGTTTATATGTGAATAGAGTGAATCTAGAAAGTTGTAGATAGTTTTGTGAAGTACTCATAGTTATGCTCTGTATAAAAATATGGTTGTGAATTTCAATATGAAAAATATGGCCTTACTTTCCTATCCCACTGTTTTTTTTTGTATGTGGATTTATAACTATTTCCGCATGTGCTATTAAAAATGAAAAGGTCAGCGATACATAGTCTTAGGATATCGTATTATAAAATCGACTAAGTAGAAGGATGTGTGCGTGCCCGAGGATCGGGGTATGATAGGTTAGGTTACCAACCAGGGTCGGTACCTGAAGAGGCAGAGCTAGGGCACCGGCATAGGCCAGTGCCAGTGGTATAACACCACCTCCTGTTGGTGCTGGGGTAGTAGCCCTTGGTGATCAAGGAACAATCGAGATCAATCAGGCTCTGGATGCCATGAGAGAATTGATGGCATAGTAGGCCTGGGATCAAGCCGCTGCATTCACCACCGTTGTTGCAGCCATCGCTCAAGCCGCTGCTACTACTGCTATTACCGCCACAGCTGAAGCCGCCCTTGCTGCAGCACCTGTCGCTGCACCTGTAGTCGTTCCTGCTGAAGTTCCACATGAGAATATGGCCGCCGAGAGGCCGATCCACAAGCTAACGGAACAATTTCTAAAACTAAACCCGCCGACGTTTATAGGGACTAGAGACCCCGAGACCACCTCATTGTGGATACAAGATATGGGGAAGGCCTTTGCACTCCTAATGTGTACTGAGACAAAGGCCCCGTTTGGTTCAACTTTAGGGAAATGCCTTTGCATTTCCCCAAGTATCCTTGAGTGAATGAGCATTTTGGGAATGCAAAGTGTGTTTGGGAACTCATTTGTGTATATTTTGCAAAGTAGTTTTGAGGTGAAAAGAAAAAGTAAAAAAAGAAAGGAAAAGAAAAGGGAGGAGGAGATGTAGCTCTTGGCGGTGGGGCTGGTGGTGGTGGGGAGGCGGCTGGTGGCGATGGAGAGGCGGCTGGTGGCGGTGGCGGTGGCGGTGGAGGAAGGCGGCTCGCTGAGGTCGTCGACCTCGGGCGACGCTCCGGGTCGCGCGACCTAGGCCACGCCCGAGTCGCGCGGCCTCGGCGACACCGCCGAGGTCGAGTGACCCGGGCGACTCCGCTTCCGAGGCCACGCGACCTCGGGCGACGTCGCCCGGGTTGATTTCTCCTCCGATCCTTCTTCGGCCTCCGGGTAGCGTGCTCTTGAACTCGCGGCCGTCGTCATCTTCTTCGATCGTCGCGGGTTTCGGGAAGGATTTTCTCACCGTCGTTTTACGGGGGTGTTGAGTGCCGCCATCGCCGTTGCCGTCGGTGGCGTCGCTGGGTCGCTTGACCTCGGGCGCGACCCGAGCGTCGCCTGGGTCGCTTGACCTCGGCGCGACCCGGGCGTCGCCCGAGGTCGCGGCCTCGGCGACGCCGCCCGAGGTCGAGCGACCCGGGCGATGCCGCCCGGTTGGTGCGACCCGGCGACGCTCGAGGTTGCTCGACCTCGGGCCACCTCGCCGAGGTTGTGCGACCTCGGCGAGGCTTCCCGACGGCCGGATCTGGTCCCCAGGCGGCCAGATCTGGCCTCTCGCGACTGAGCGCCGCTCGCCGGCTGAGCGCCGCTCGCCGGCTGAGCTTCGTGAGGAAGAACGAAGAAGACGATAAACAGTGTTTTTTCGAGGGCAGAAAAGGAAAATAAAATTATAAATAAGGGCAGTATTGGAAAGAAAAAAATTCATTAAAACCTAGTCTAGCATCCCGAAAATGCTGAAAGCCCAAAGCAGGTCCGGACCTGCTTTGGGCTTTCAGCATTCCAAATGCTAAATGGAGACTTGAAAAGCCGAACCAAACGCAAAAATTTTTCCCCAAGGGGCTTTGAGGGCTCAAAGCCCCTTGGGAAAGTTGAACCAAACGGGGCCAAAGAAGGTAACCCTGGCTATGTATCTGTTGCAAGGCAATGCCAACACCTGGTGGAGAGCCGCCAGAGAGACTGTATTTCTAGGAGAAGTAGTCCCTTTGTGGGATGCTTTCCTTAGAGCGTTCAACGAACAGTATTTCTCGAGGAGCCCCAGAGAACAGAAATTGGAAGAGTTTCAGCGTCTTCGTCAGGGGTCAATGATTGTCGACCAATATGGGGTCAAGTTTGTGGAGCTATCTCAGTATGCTTCGAGACTGATTGAAGACCCTGAAGAGAAAGCTCGAAGGTTCAAAAATGGCCTTCGTCAAGAATTAAGACAACCGTTGGTGCCGTTTGATTTGATTGATTATCAAGAGATTTATCGTCGAGCACAGCTGCTCAAAAGGAGTCTGAACAAACAAGCCCCCTCGTCTAGATCGAGGTTTAACTCTCATCGAGAAGGGATTCACTAGGGAAAGAGGCCCATGCCTGGAGGTAGATTTCAAGTCCCACCCAACAAGAAGGGTGGATTTGGTAGGTTAGTGCCCAGTAGGAGTGAAGCATGTCACTTTTGTGGAAGGCAACACGGGTCAGCCTCGTGCCCATCTAGGTCGGGTGCATGTTTTGAATGCGGCCAACAGGGCCACATAGCCAGAAACTGTCCAAGGAGACCAAGAGGACAACCGTAGTTGCCGCCGCCACCACTAATGGGACAAATTAGAGGATATGCGCCTCCGAACGCGTCGCAAGGAGGTTAGCTGAGACCACCAGTTGAGGGCACAGTGTATGCCATCACACAAGGTCAGGCAAAAGCTGCGCCTCACATGATCATAGGTACGGTTTCGCTGAACAACCATCCTACTTACGCTTTATTCAACTCAGAAGCAACCCGTTCCTTTATTGCCGAGCAGTGTGTTAAGATGTTAGGATTAAGTCCTATATTATTGAAGTCGGCAGTTTGCATATCTACGCCATTGAAGGATAAAGTTATTGCCACTTTGAGTTGTTTGGGTTGTAAGTTAGTGATTGGTGAGCGAGTGGGGAAAGTAGACTTATTAGTCCTAGCTATGTATGACTTTGATTTGATTATTGGCATGGACTAGCTCACTAAGCAATGAGCTATAATGGACTGCTATCGCAAAGCGATTCAGTTTGACCCGAGGGTAAGAGCTTCGAGTTCGTATGGAATCGAGGAAGACCCTCGATTGTCCTAATCTAGTCGCTAGAGGCAACTCGTCTATTAGACAAGGGTTGCCAAGGGTACCTGGCAATTTTCATGGATATGACAGTTGAGGAACTGAAAATTAAGGATATTTTAGTTGTGCAAGAATTTCTTGATATGTTTCCAAAGGAATTGCCGGGATTGCCACCAGAGAGAGAAATTGAGTTCGTAATCGAGCTAGCACCCGGGACAGAGCCAATCTCTAAGGCTCCTTACCGTATGGCATTATCTAAGTTGAAGGAACTGAAGGTGCAGATGCAAGAACTATTGGATAAAGGATTTATTCGTCCCAGTGCATCGCCTTGGGGAGCACCAGTTTTGTTTGTAAAGAAGAAAGATGGTTCGTTGCGCCTGTGCATCGATTATCGGCAATTCAATCAAGTAACGATCAAGAACAAGTATCCACTCTCGAGAATCGATGATTTGTTTGATCAATTGCAAGGAGCGTCAATATTTTCGAAGATCGACTTGGGGACAGGATATCATCAATTGAGAATTAGAAAGGAGGGCGTTCCTAAGCCAGCATTTCGTACTTGGTATGGTCATTACGAGTTTATTGTGATGCCATTCGGGTTGACAAATGCTCCTGCTGCCTTCATGGATTTGATCAACCGAATATTCAAAGAATATCTAGATTAGTTTGTGATTGTGTTCATCGATGATATTCTGGTGTATTCGAGAAGTGATGAAGAGCACAAGAGTCATTTGAGATTAGTACTGCAAACACCGAGAGTCCATCAGTTGTACGCTAAGTTCAGCAAGTGTGAGTTTTGGTTAACTCGTGTTACTTTTTTAGGACATATGATTTCAAGCGAAGGAATTTCTATGGACCCGAACAAGATTAAAGCAGTGATCAATTGGCCAAGACCGACTACAGTGACAGAGATCAGAAGTTTTCTGGGTTTGATAGGATATTACAGACGGTTTGTAGAAGGGTTCTCATCATTAGCGTCGCTACTAACAAAACTCCTAAAGAAAGAAGAGAAATTTCTGTAGACAGACAAGTACGAGAGTAGTTTCGAAGAGCTTAAGGAAAAGCTAACTACCGCGCATGTGCTAACCATTCCATCTGGTTCTGGAGAATTCGAGATCTACAGTGATGTGTCATTCAGAGGATTAGATTGTGTGCTGATGCAACATGGTAAAGTTGTTGCATATGCCTCTTGTCAGTTGAGACCTCATGAGCAGAACTATCCGACGTATGACTTAGAGCTCGCGGCAATTATCTTTGCCCTGAAGATTTGGAGACATTATCTGTGTGGAGAAAAATTTTAGATCTTCACGGACCATCAAAGTCTCAAGTACCTATTCTCTTAGAAGGAGTTGAACATGAGACAACGCCGATGGATGGAATTGTTGAAGGACTACAATTGTGATATTCTTTATCACCCGGGAAAGGCGAACAAGGTCGCCGATGCTTTGAGTCGAAAGTCTTAAGTAGCTCATATACTGATGAATGAGTGGAATCTAACTGAGAGAGCTCGAGATTCGATACAAGTTCGAGGTAGGCCACCTTTCAAGTCTTATGGCCACCCTCAAGATTGAATCGGATGTCCAGATCAGAATCAAGCTACTCCAACCGACAGACCCAGATGTGCAAAAGATCCTTCAAGAGGACACTGAGAAAAGAAAGGCTAACTTTCAGATTTCTGATGCTGGAACACTGAGGTTCAGAGGGCGATTGGTTGTACTTGCGATGTGGAGCTTAGAGAGGATATTCTATTAGAAGCATATCGTAGCAGCTACAGCATTCATCTTAATAATATCAAGATGTATCAAAATCTACATCAACACTATTGGTGGTTAGGTATGAAGGCAGACATCGCCAAACATGTCACTAAATGTTTGACATGTCAGCGGGTCAAAGCTCAGCATTGTAAACCGGAAGGACTTTTGCAACCTCTTGAGATCCCAGAATGGAAATGGGAGCATATCACAATGGATTTTGTGACTAGACTACTGAGAAGTCGAAGAGGAAATGATTCAATTTGGGTAGTAGTCGATAAACTGACAAAGTTGGCTCACTTCATCGCAATTTAAAAGGACCTCATTTTGGATAGACACGCAAATCTGTACGTGCATTAGGTGGTTCAAATGCATAGAGTGCTGGTTACGATAACTTCAGATAGAGACCTGAGGTTTACCGTCGCTTTTTGGAAGAGCTTGCAAAGTGCATTAGGTACCAAGCTGCAATAAAGTACGGCATATCATCCTCAGACGGATGGCTAGTCTAAGAGGACCATTCATACCCTCGAGGACATGCTGAGAGCTTGTGTACTGGACTTCAAAGGAAGTTGGGAAGATCAATTACAACTGGTGGAATTTGTCTTCGACAACAGTTATCAGCAAAGCATTAAGATGGCTCATTTTGAAGCTTTGTATGGCAGAGTGTGCAGGACACTAGTGTATTGGAATGAAGTTGTGGAAAGAAAGATTACAGGCCCAAAGTTGGTCTAGCAGTCAATGGAAGCCGTGGCAATGATTAGAGGTAGATTAAAGACCGCTCAGAGCAGACAAAAAAGTTACGCAAACAAGCGCCGGAGATCATTGAAATTCCAAGTTGGTGATAACTTTTTTCTAAAGGTGTCACCGATGAAGGAAACTTCGCATTTTAGGAAGAAAGGAAAGCTGAGCCCGAGGTATGTGATATTGCTAGTATGAGTACCTAAAGGGGGTGAATAGGTATACAAAGATTTTTCTTGATAATTTCTGTATACTTGCGCAATACTTAGACAGTTGAAGGATTTGCGAAGAGTAATAATCAACGTAAGACTAAGTAAGGAAGAAGAGAATTAAACACGCGGTTTATAGTGGTTCGGCTTGATTCAAGCCTACGTCCACTCTTCTGCACTGACAGCCAATTTGGCTGGATTCCACTATGAACAAAGAGATGTTACAGTGTTAATCTTCCTTGATTTCTCGGTGTAGATGATCTACCACACTCACTCAAGGTATCACCAAGTATAGACACTCTCTGTGTATACAATTTCGCTCAGACTGTATCGACTAATAATCAAGGTGCTTCAGACTCTGGAATTTCTCTATCGATCACGTACTCAAACAACTAGAACGACTTCCTTTTTATACTCCTTTATGCCATCATACCCGTTGGCACTTACCAAAGGAATTCCTCCAATCTACCCGTTGGATGGAATCAATTAAGAAGATCATTCGAGCTATAAAAGGAACCTGACGATAGCCCATCAATCCTGTTCGCCCATACAATCAGGATCTTGGTTTCCAAGAATAGAACATTCCAAGAATACTTCGTCGACCACCGGATCTTCAATTGATCTAGATACGAACAAAAGAATCTGTTATATTTATCCAACCAAAAAGATCTTCTCCAGACGATAGGATTAAATCCTCAACCATATACTTCGGCTCTGGATTTCCTTCGTCACTGGATCAGAAAGACTGTCAATGAGAATAGTCTTGAGTCTTGAGTCTTAAGTCTCAAATCTTGAGTCTTGAATCTTGAGTCTGGTAGTCAGAAAGTCTTCAGACTTTACACTAGACGATCTGCAGATACACAGACTAGACTGAAGGAAACGTTTTGTCAGCTTCAAAATATTCGAACGATTTCTCCAACAATCTCCCCCTTTTTGATGGTGACAAAACTTTCCTGTAGATTTGAACCACTTTGACCTGTAAAAACATTTCTCAAGCAATATGGCAATCTCATAAAGATTAACAAAGCAACCAGACTCTGCATCCACAGAAAATTGGTTAGTCTTTCATGAGTAATACCATATAACAACATTTGATATGAATGCAAATAGTCAAGCATTAAAATCCACAGCCAATTCAGTCAAGTTCAAGTTCACACCCAAGATTGCTCAAGTCATAAACACACATAAAAAACTTAAAGTCAAAGAAATTTAAAGAAAGTTGGTTGGTTGGTTCAAATTGCTTTTCTCCCCCTTTTTGTCAACATTAAAAAGGTGAGAAAGATGTCATGTCTGCTTGGGAATGCGCACAATCTGGAAATCCCCCATGGACTGGACTACTCCTTCTAGCTTCTTCAAGTCTTCCCTCAGTTGAGCTACCTCTTCTCCCTTGGCATTGGTTTGCGTTGCGGAGCGAGGTCTTTCATTTTATCCTCCAGGGTAACGAAGATGCTTGTCCAGCATTCTTCAAGGCTTGAATTTCACGATCCCGTAGCATAGATTTGGCCACGCATTTCCGAGAAGAATATCCATGATACGACGAAAATCTGCAGAATTGTCCGTACGAGTACTTGCATTGGCTTTCTCAGATGGAGTGAATGCAGACGATGGCGCTTCTGTAAAGTCTTGCAGATTTGGTTCTGACATATCGTGACCTTCTTCAGGCAATTGAGAAGCCTGAAATTCTTTTGGGGCTGCTGGAGATTGTCGTAGACCTTCACTATTGGCAGCATGAGGTGAGGACCTCTCTTGCTCGCCAACTCCCCCTGTCTCTAGGACATCAAGAGGAGAAGAGTGATGATCATGCTCTTCTGTATCCTTCTCTCCAGATTCAGCTGCAGACTTTTCTTGCTCTTCTTCTCCTTCTTCTTCAGCTTCTGTCTCCTTCTCTCTCTGCTCTTCTTCTTCTCTGTTCTTGGCTTGCTCCTCTTCTTCTCTCTGTTTCTTCTGTTGTTCTGTTGATTGGGAAACAGAACGTCTTGTCCGTATCAAGGTAGTGATTGTGAGATCTTCCTCCTCATCTTCATCCTCCAAGATGAGAGTTCTTTTCTTTTTGGATGGGGCACCAATGGCCTCCTTCCCTTTTCGCTTTGTAGCAAATGGAGCTAGAGTCTTCACTCTGAATTTCTCCATTGCCTTAGAGAGTTCTTGCAGACGCATCTTCGTTAACATCTTCAAACCTACCACCATCTTATCGCACGGTCGAACACAGAGAGTGTGTGGCGGTTCAATATTCATGTGTCTGAAGATCCTGGTCACCAGACCTGGATAAGGCAATTATCCCTTGTCTTTCGACATTGCTCTGTACATGTGAAAGAGAATAGTGTGAGGGAAAGAGAACTTCTTCCTAGAGTTGATTGCGTACATCAATTTTGCTTCAGAATTAGACACATCAGTCTTTGATGTAGACTTCGGCCTAATACAATTGATAACAATTTTGTGCAACACAATGTTGATGGCACGCATCCTTGAATAGATGATTTTTCCCTCAATATTTCTATCTTCGACAAGGTCCATTGTGGCACGAGCAACTGAGACTTTGACTGGTTGATAACGTCCTCGCTTAACTCCAATTATGTCCGCCAACATATCCACATCCAACACATAATCCTGATCTCGAACACTGAAAGATATTCTATTCGCATTGATAAAGCTAAGATTTGAATAGAAATATGCGATCGATTGTGCATATCCATCCGTGGTGTCAGTGCAAAAACGTTCCAGTTGAAGCAGACTGAACTTTTCTCTCAAGTTCACATTCACAGCATCCAGGAAATCGAAGTCGACACTCCTAGGGTTTATCACCCCTCGTTTCAGCAGTTTGAAGAACAAAGTTTCCTGTTCCTTCGATTTAAATAACTCCATCCTCTTTCCCTTCACCTTCGCAGCAACACCCAATCTCGGTTGAAAATCAGTGAACATTTTGTCATCGTCGTTCCCATCAATCAAATTTGGGCCCGACATCCGAGGGTCACTCGGAATATTTGCAAGCGCTTCCTCCGCTTTACCTTTGGGAGCAATTCCCAAATCCTCCATTTTCTTCAGAAAAGTGTACTCATTCCCATAGTTCTTTTCTTTAAGAAAATCATCCACATATTTCATCGGAGTCCCGGTACTTTTCAATGCACGGTAGAGTTTGTAAATATAAGAGGGTTTTTGGACTCTTACAGGGTCTGCGTCCTCGATTACCTCTTCCTCCGGATGTTGACCCGCACCTTGTGGGGTAGATGGTGTTGAGTGACGTGGTGGAGAATGAGTCGGGTTCTGATGCTGACTCGATAGTTCTTCCTCTTCTGTGAGATCGAAGTGGGTAGGTCCCTCCTTCATCTTCTGTGGTCCCCTTGTTGCGATTCTTGAAGACTTCCTCGAAGAAGACATTCTTCTTGTCGCTGAGAGATTCCTTTGCTTGCTTCCCCAAGAAAAGATGACAACTTTTTCGAGGATGAATTCGAAGTAGAAACCGGATTGAGAGGAGAATGCTTTTAGGGTTTTGAAGATTGAAAGAGAAAACGTGTGTATATAACTCAGTTTTGAAAAGGGAAGTTCAATCGGTACAAGGAAAGTGTACGAATACCTCTTTTCGAAATCAATAACTGCTGCCAAAATTAATCCTTTTGAAAAGACAAGTTTTTCGATTTTCACGGAGACTACAAAATAACTAAACGAAAGATCATACCTTTTCGAGTTTAGATAAAGTAACAACTTACAGTCTATAGTCATCAACGTCTGAGTCGTAGAGATTTGAGTCTGAGATATTTGAGTCTGACGGTTATCAACTTTCTGAGTCTGAAGGTTGGAGAGTCTCTAGACTTTAACTTCTTCAAGCTTCAAAATGTTGAGTCTGGAACGGATAAAATCAAATTGATTTTTCTTCAAAGGCTTTGTGAATATATCCGCGAGTTGACTTTTTGAATCAACAAATTGAATCGAGATTTCTCCACTTTGAATATGATCTCTAATAAAGTGATGACGAATTTCTATATGCTTTGCTCTTGAATGAAGAATTGGATTTTTGGTGAGATTGATTGCACTGGTATTGTCACATTTGATTTCTGTGCATGAGTCTTCAATCCCAAAGTCTTGTAGCTGTTGTTTTATCCATAGAATTTGTGAACAGCAGCTTCCAAGAGCAACATACTCTGCTTCTGTTGTTGAGAGAGCTACAGTGCTTTGTTTCCTTGAAAACCAAGACACCGTCCCGTTCCAAGCAACGGCAAGTTCCTCGAAGTACTCTTTCTATCGACTCGCAGCCGGCCAGGATCTGCGTCGAATATCCTAGAAGATTAAAGTCTCCTTCTTAGGATACCAAAGACCAATGCTTGAAGATGAAGCAACGTATTTAATAATACGTTTTGCAGCACCGAGATGGGATTCTCTAGGATCTCGATTGAAACCTAGCACAGATGCAAACACTTAACAAAATGTCGGGTCTAGAAGCGAGTAAGATAAAGAAGTGAACCGATGATGCTCCCGTACAGCTTTTGATCAACTTTCTTCCCTTCCTCATCTTTGTCTATCTTCAAAGAACTTGACATTGGTATATCAATCTTCTTGCAATTTTCCAATCCAAATCTTTTGACAAGATCATTAGCATATTTTTCTTGGAAAATAAAAGTTCCTTCCTTCAATTGCTTTATTTGAAGGCCAAGAAAGAATGTTAATTCTCCCATCATACTCATTTCAAACTCATCCTGCATAGACTTAGAAAATTTCTTGCATAGACTTTCATTAGAGGATCCAAATATAATGTCATCCACATATATTTGAACGAGTAAAAAGCTTTTGTTTTCCTTTTTGATAAATAAAGTAGTATGTACTTTACCTTTGACAAATCCGTTCTGTAATAAGAACTTACTTAGTCTCTGTCGTACCAAGCTCGAGGTGCTTGCTTTAGACCATACGGGGCCTTTTTCGATCCAAGACTGAGTCTGGCTTCTTTGGGTCTTCAAATCCAGGCGGTTGTTCCACATAAACTTCCTCTTGGATAAATCCATTTAGGAAAGCACTTTTGACGTCCATTTGGAATAACCTGAAATTTTTGTAACAAGCAAACGCAAGTAATAGACGAATAGCTTCTAACCTTGCTACAGGAGCGTAAGTCTCATCATAGTCTATTCCTTCTTCTTGCGTGTATCCCTTGGCCACGAGTCTTGCTTTATTCCGTACGACTTTTCCCTTTTCATTCATCTTGTTTCTGAACACCCATTTGGCTCCAATAACAGTTTTACCTTTTGGTTTAGACGTCAATTCCCAGACATCGTTATTGTGGAACTGTCTGAGCTCCTCTTGCATAGCTTCGATCCAGCTTTCATCAGATAAAGCTTCTTCTATGCTTTTTGGTTCAATTTCAGAGATGAGAGCAACAGCACTAGACTCTTCACGTCTTTTGGATCTCGGTGCGAATTCCTCATTAATTTCGCCGATAATGAGATCTTTAGGATGACCGGACTTGTGTTTCCGATTCTTGGTTGATTTTTCTGGATGATGATCTCTTTCTTTATTTGAATCTTCATGAACATCTTGACGCTGGTCTTCCGAGTCGAGATACTTTTTGAGTTGTAAGCTTTGGAAGGTCTCGGAGCAGGTTCAGACTCTTCATATTGAGTCTTACTGGGTTCATCGTGCGTAGAGTCTTGAAATTTGACATTCATTGACTCCTCCACAGACTGGCTCTTCTTATTGTAGACTCTGTAGGCTTTGCTTGATGTAGAATATCCAAGGAAGATGCCTTCATCTCGATCTTTCTTCAAACTTACTAACTCGATCTTTTGCATTTTTCAATATAAAGCATTTGCAACCGAACACATGAAAGTATGAAACAATAGGCTTCTTATTTTTGAATAATTCATAAGGGGTTTTCTCAAGAATAGGTCTTAGGAAGACTCTATTGATGATATAGCATGCTGTTGAAACAGCTTTCAGCCCAAAATCGTGAAGAAATTTTGCTTTCAATTAAAAGTGTTCTAGCCATTTCTTGAAGAGATCTATTCTTTCTTTCCACAACTCCATTTTGCTGAGGAGTGTATGGAGAAGAGAATACATGTTTAAAACCAGATTCATCACACAATTTTGTGAAATCTTGATTTTCAAATTCACCTCCATGATCTGTTCTTATACTTGAGATAATACATCCTTTTTCGTTTTGAACCTTTTTAGCAAATTTTTCAAAACACGAAAAGGTTTCAGACTTACTTGCAAGGAAATATACCCAAGTAAAGCGGGAGTAATCGTCCACAATTACTAGACAATATTTCTTACCTCCAATACTCTGGGTTCTGGTTGGTCCGAAGAGATCCATATGCAACAACTGAAGTACATGGTTAGTAGAGACATGATTTATTGGCTTATATGAACTTCTTACCTGCTTTCCCAGAATACATGGAGTGCATGGATCGGACTTTTGATATGGTAATTTGGGTAGACCTCGAACAAGCTGCTTTGATGAGATTTTGGCTAATTGCTTCATGTTGACATGACCAAGCTTTCTGTGCCATAAGCTTGCTTCGTCTTGAATCGAGATTAGGCATTGAGATTCATTTAATTTCATGTTTAAGAGGTAGATATTTCCATGCCTTCGACCCATGAAAGACTGAGTAGAGTCTTTACTAATTCCAGAACATATTCCTTCCTGAAAGGAAATCTTGAAACCAGTATCACACAATTGGCTAATGCTGAGGAGGTTATAGTTGAGTCCTTCCACTAGAGAAACATTGCTTATTGTGAGATTTCCGATTTTCACAGTTCCAAATCCCACAATGCTTCCTTTGCCGTTTCCTCCAAATGAAACATTTCCACCGTTTACTCGGACAAGCTTTATGAAGCACTTTGAGTCTCCCGTCATGTGTCTTGAACATCCGCTATCAAGATACCATTTTATCTTTTTCTTGACGGAGACCTGCATTTAAAAGAGAATCTCAAGTTTTCTTTGGTACCCAAATTTTCTTGGGTCCTTTGGTGTTAGTAGGATAAGCATTATTAGGCCATACTTTCTTAACAGGTTTCCAAACCATAGGACATTCTTTTTCAAAGTGATCCTTACTGTTACACTTTGAACACCTTAGAGCATTTCGACCAACAGACTTTACAAAAACTTTCTTGAAATGATTTTTGTAAGCCTTTCTCAACGGTATTTTCTTAATTCTTTCTTTAACTTTAGGAAAATCAATCAAGGGAATTGTTTCCGCTGTCATGCCTAGACCAGACTTATTGAAGTAAGGTCTTTGAACTGAAAGAACTTTTTCAAGCTTTTCGGATCCTATCGAAAATTTCTTTGAAATATTTGATAAGTTCGTTTTTAAGAAAACATTTTCTTTCAAAAGATCATCTTCCTTTTCTTTAAAAGCAGAAACATTCAAGTCTAAACTTTTAACTCTTTCTTCTAAAATATTTTCCTTTTGTTTTAGAGCTGAGTTTTCCTTTTTAAGTTCGGAAATCCTTTTGAGAGAAGTCTTAAGACTGAAAACACGGTTCATCAATATATTTAGAGACTTTGACAGGAATTTTAAAATCACTTACCTCAAATTCACTGTTCGAGTCGATCCAGAATACGAGTCCGAGTCGAATGTGCCATCAAACATATGTTGGCATATTCATTATCACTCTCTTCACATTCTCGTATCACTCCATTTTCGGCTTTGAGAGCTTTTCGAAACTTCTCGCTTTTCATCTTTTCTTCTTCGAAAGAGGACAATTGGTTAGGTCTGATGTGTCCCTTCTTCTTACATTCGAAGCAAACTACATCTTTGTTTGGTTCCTCATCATCAACAGACTTGGTCTGCTGTCTCTGGAAACTTTGTTTCTTTGAGTTGAACCTTCTACCTTTTCTATTCAGTTTTCTGAATCTTCTTATCATGAGGGCGAGCTCCTCATCATCCATATCATCTTCAGAATCTGCATCATCAGAGTCATCATTTGATTTTAATGCAATAGATTTCTTACCTCTTGGATCTTCTTCTTCATTAATTCGTTCCACTTCATAAGACTGAAGGGTTCCAATTAGCTCGTCGACAGATAGAGGCATGATTCTTTGCGTCTCTCTTATTGAAGTCTTTATATGATTCCAGTCCTTGGAGAGTCCACGTAGTAGCTTGTTCACCTTCATGGGGTCAGAAATTTTTTGTCCTTGGTTCTCAAGACCATTGACAATATCGTAAAACGACTAAACATGTCGAGTTATAGATTCTCCTGGTTTCATTTTGAAGGCTTCATATTGACCGAGGAGAATGTTAATTCTGGTCTCCTTCACTCGATCTGTCCCTTCATAGGTGATGTGTAATCTATCCCATACTTCTTTTGCTGTAACACAAGAAGATATTCTGTTATATTCAGTTGGAGATAAGGCACAATATAAAGAATAAATTGCTTTTGCATCGAGTGCTTGTCTCTTATTTATCTCTTCCTGAGTCATTCCGCTGGCATCAACAATTTCTTTTCCTCTTTTAGAGATTGATGCAGCAGTAGGAGTAATTCCTCTTTCCACAACATCCCATTCCAGAGGATCCTTGGATCGTAGGAAGGCTTTCATCTTGTTCTTCCAGATGTTGTAATCCTTTCCGTCAAAGTAGGGTGGTCTGGTATTGCTTTGCCCTTCCATCAGCCCTGGTGCTAGCATACTAGCCATGGATCTTTTACTCTGAAGTAAAACACTTCAAACAAAGTAAGAACACGGGCTCTGATACCAATTGATATTGCTAGTATGAGTACCTAGAGGGGGGTGAATAGGTATACAAAGATTTTTCTTGATAATTTCTGTATACTTGCGCAATACTTAGACAGTTGAAGGATTTGCGAAGAGTAATAATCAACGTAAGACTAAGTAAGGAAGAAGAGAATTAAACACGCGGTTTATAGTGGTTCGGCTTGATTCAAGCCTACGTCCACTCTTCTGCACTGACAGCCAATTTGGCTGGATTCCACTATGAACAAAGAGATGTTACAGTGTTGATCTTCCTTGATTTCTCGGTGTAGATGATTTACCACACTCACTCAAGGTATCACCAAGTATAGACACTCTCTGTGTATACAATTTCGCTTAGACTGTATCGACTAATAATCAAGGTGCTTCAGACTCTGGAATTTCTCTATCGATCACGTACTTAAACAACTAGAATGACTTCCTTTTTATACTCCTTTATGCCATCATACCGTTGGCACTTACCAAAGGAATTCCTCCAATCTACCCGTTGGACGGAATCAATTAAGAAGATCATTCGAGCTATAAAAGGAACCTGACGATAGCCCATCAATCCTGTTCGCCCATACAATCAGGATCTTGGTTTCCAAGAATAGAACATTCCAAGAATACTTCGTCGACCAACGGATCTTCAATTGATCTAGATAAGAACAAAAGAATCCGTTATATTTATCCAACCAAAAAGATCTTCTCCAGACGATAGGATTAAATCCTCAACCATATACTTCGGCTCTGGATTTCCTTCGTCACTGGATCAGAAAGACTGTCAATGAGAATAGTCTTGAGTCTTGAGTCTTAAGTCTCAAATCTCGAGTCTTGAATCTTGAGTCTCGTAGTCGAAAGTCTTCGGACTTTACACTAGACGATCTGCAGATACACAGACTAGACTGAAGGAAACGTTTTGTCAGCTTCAAAATATTCTGGAACGATTTCTCCAACAGTACGTAGGTCCGTTTTAAATTCTAGAGAGAATTGGGACCTTAGCGTATCGTCTTGCGTTGCCGATGAGATTGGTGCAAGTGCACGACGTCTTTCACATATCAATGTTAAGGAAGTATGAGCCTGACCCAACTCACGTACTCAATTTTGAAGAATTGGACGTGGATGACCATATGTCATACGTTGAAAGCCCGATTCAGATAGTGGATCGAAAAGAGCAAGTTCTGCATACAAAGATCATTCCGTTGGTCAAAGTGGTCTGGCAACACCACGATACTGAAGGAGCGACATGGGAGACTGAAGAGTCGATGAGACAGTTGTACCCTCATCTTTTTGATGAAGTTTAGTAATGGTTTAAATTTTAAGGACGAAATTTTTATAAGAGGAGAAGAGTTGTGACATCCCAGATTTTCAGTCCTGTTTTTTATTGAATAAATCGAGTATTTCATCGACGCGTCTATAAGGCTGTTCTCAGAGCTGATTACTCTCGAGATAACTAGATTATCTTGAGAAGCCATTAAGGAATTTTAATGCGATAGACCTGAGAATTCGACCAGGAATCGGCTTCTCGACTGTGCTCATCTTTAGAGGCTATTATGGCACAATTAAAAATCGATTTGAGATCAGAGATAGGTCTAACTTAGATGTATGGCTAATCGTGGGTAACACCACTAAATTGGAAAATTCTCATTGACCGGCACTAGATTGATTTTTCTATCGTTTTGGTATCATGCGTCCGTATTTGAATCCTCAAGATTTTCATGACAACCGAGAATCGTCAATGTGTTGAGTGGGTTCATTATGGCTCGAAGAAAATCGACCACGGGTCATTTGCACTAAAAATCTCTAAAAACTACACGATTGTCTAGGTCGCACTAAAAATCCGCCGAATGGAAATTAACTGCGAATTCGAGTCTAATTTCAGAAATTGAAAATTCTGTCATGTTACAATAAATTCTAGAAACGTTGACTTAGTCTTAGGAGATTTTTCTGAAACTAGAGACTTTTTGGGAAAAAGTCGTCCTAGGGCTGTTTGTGTTCAGAAAAAGTCAAGGATTGTTTTTGATCGCGCAATTGAGATGCAAGATGGATTAATTGGTGAGAAAAAATACAAATTTGATCATTAAGGTTCTAATCGAAATTATCAAAGCCGAATTGAATTGAATTGTGAAACTTTGGAAGTCCAATTGAGGGAGAAGCTTGTCAAATTCGTATGCCCCCTAGGCCATTAGTTTTGGACCATTTTGATATTGCTAGTACGAGTACCTAGAGGGGGTGAATAGGTATATAAAAGATTTTTCTTGATAATTGCGCAATACTTAGACAATTGAAGGATTTGCAATAAGTAATAATCAACGTAAGACAAAGTAAAGGAAAGAGAGAATTGAACACGCGGTTTATAGTGGTTCGGCTCGATTCAAGCCTACGTCCACTCTTCTGCACTGACAGCCAATTTGGCTGGATTCCACTATAAACAAAGAGATGTTACGTTGTTGATCTTCCTTGATTTCTAGGTGTAGATCATCTACCACACTCGCTCAAGGTATCACCAAGTATAGACACTCTCTGTGTATACAATTTCGCTCAGACTATGTCGACTAATAATCAAGATGCTTCAGACTCTGGAATTTCTCTATCGATCACGTACTCAAACAACTAGAACGACTTCCTTTTTATACTCCTTTATGCCATCATACCCGTTGGCACTTACCAAAGGAATTCCTCCAATCTACCCGTTGGACGGAATCAATCAAGAAGATCATTCGAGCTATTAAAGGAACCTGACGATAGCCCATCAATCCTGTTCGCCCATACAATCAGGATCTTGGTTTCCAAGAATAGAACATTCCAAGAATACTTCGTCGACCACCGGATCTTCAATTGATCTAGATACGAACAAAAGAATCCGTTATGATTATCCAACCAAAAAGATCTTCTCCAGACGATAGGATTAAACCCTCAACCATATACTTCGGTTCTGGATTTCCTTCGTCACTGGATCAGAAAGACTGTCAATGAGAATTGTCTTGAGTCTTGAGTCTTAAGTCTTGAATCTTGAGTCTTGAATATTGAGTCTCGGTAATCGAAAGAAAGTCTTCGACTTTAAACTAGACGATTTGCGGATATCCAGTTAGATCGAAAGAAACGTTTTGTCGGCTTCAAAATATTCTCGGAAAGATTTCTCCAACAATCTCCCCCTTTTTGATGGTGACAAAACTTTCCCCTAGATTTGAACCTCTTTGACCTGCAAAAACATTTCTCAAGCAATATGGCTATCTCATAAAGATTAACAAAACAACCGACTCGCATCCACGAAAATTGGTTAGTCTTTCATGAGTTAATACCATATAACAATACTTGAAATAAATGCAAACAGTCAAGCATCTAAATCCACAGTCAATTAAGTCAGATTCAAGTTCTCATCCAAGTTTACTCAAGTAAAAAAAAAAAACAAACACATTCAAAATAAATTTAAAGAAGGTTGGTTGGTTGGTTCAAATTGCTTTCTCCCCCTTTTTGTCATCATTAAAAAGGTGAGAAAGGAGTCATGTCTGCTTGGGAATGCGCACGATCTGGAAATCTCCCATGGACTGGACTATGCCTTCTAGCCTCTTCAAGTCCTCCCTTAGTTGAGCTACCTCCTCCCCTTTGGCATTGGCTTGAAGTTGCGTAGCGAGGTCTTTCATTTTATCCTCCAGGGTGACTGAAGATGCTTGTTCAGCATTCTTCATGGCTTGAATTTCACGATCCGAGCATATATCGGCCACGCATTTCCGAGAAGAACATCCATAATACGACGAAAATCTGCAGAATTGTCCGTCTGAGTACTTGCATTTGCTTTTTCCGATGGAGTGAATGCAGACGATGGCGCTTCTGTATAGTCTTGCAGATTTGGTGTCGACGTATCGTGTCCTTCTTCAGGCATTTGAGAAGCCTGAATTTCTTCTGGATCTGCTGGAGATTGTCTTAGATCTTCACTATTGGCAGCATGAGGTGTGGACCTTTGCTCGCCAACTCCCCCTGTCTCTAGGACATCAAGAGGGGAAGAGTGATGATCATGCTCTTCTGTGTCTTGATTCTCCTTGTCTCCAGATTTAGCTGCAGACTTTTCTTGCTCTTCTTCTCCTTCTTCTTCAGCTTCTTTCTCCTTCTCTCGCTGCTCTTCTTCTTCTCTGATCTTGGCTTGCTCCTCTTCTTCTCTCTCGTTTCTTCGTTGTTCCGTTGGTTGGGGAACAAACGTCGGTCCTTATCAAGGCGGTGATTGTAAGATCTTCTTCCTCATCTTCATCTTCCAAGATGAGAGTTCTCTTCTTTTTGGATGGGGCACCAATGGCCTCCTTCCCTTTTCGCTTTGTGGCAGACGGAGCTGGAGTCTTCACTCTGAATTTCTCCATTGCCTTAGAAAGTTCTTGCAGACGCATCTTCGTTAACATCTTCAGACCTACCACCATCTTATCGCACGGTCGAACACAAAGAGTGTGTGGAGGTTCAATATTCATGTGTCTGAAGATCTTGGTCACCAGACCTGGATAAGGCAATTGTCCATTGTCTTTTAACATTGCTCTGTACATGTGGAAGAGAATAGTGTGAGGAAGAGAGAACTTAATCCCTGAGTTGATTGCGTACATCAATTTTGCCTCTGAATTTGACACATCAGTCTTTGAAGTAGACTTGGGCCTGATGCAATTGATCACAATTTTGTGCAGCACAACATTGATGGCACGCATCCTTGAATAGATGATTATTCCCTCTACATTTCTATCTTTGACAAGTTCCAAAGAGGCACGAGCAACTGAGACTTTGATTGGTTGATAGCGTCCTCGTTCAACTCCAATTATGTCCGCCAACATGTCCACGTCTAACACATAATCCTGATCTCGAACACTGAATGATATTCTATTCGCATCTATTAAACTGAGATTCGAATAGAAATATGCAGTCAGTTGTGCATATCCGTCCGTGGTATCAGTGCAAAAACGTTCTAGTTGAAGCAGACTGAACTTCTCTCTCAAGTTCACATTCACAGCATCCAAGAAATCGAAATCGACACTCCTAGGCTTTATCACCCCTTGTTTCAGCAGTTTAAAGAACAAATTTTCCTGTTCTTTCGATTTGAACAACTCCATCTTCTTTCCCTTCACCTTCGCAGCAACACCCATTCTCGGTTGAAAATCATTGAACATTTTGTCATCGTCGTTCCCATCAGTCAAATTTGGTCCCGAAATACGAGGGTCACTGGGAATATTCGCAAGTGCTTCCTCTGCTTTACCTTTGGGAGCAATTCCCAAATCCTCCATTTTCTTCAGAAAGATATACTCATTCCCATAGTTCTTATCTTTGAGAAAATCATCCACGTATTTCAACGGAGTCCCAGTACTTTTCAATGCACGGTAGAGTTTGTAAATATAAGAGGGTTTTTGGACTCTTACGAGTGCTGCGTCCTCGATTACCTCTTCCTCCGGATGTTGACCCGCACCTTGTGGGGTAGATGGTGTTGAGTGACGTGGTGGAGAGTGAATCGGGCTGTGTTGCTGACTCGATAATTTTTCCTCTTCTGTGAGATCGAAGTGGGTAGGTCCCTCCTTCATCCTCTGTGGTCCCCTGTTCACGATTCTTGAAGACTTCCTCGAAGAAGACATCCTTCTTGTCGCTGAAAGATTCCTTTGCTTGCTTACCCAAGAAAAGATGACAACTTTCTCGAAGATGAACACGAAGTAGAAATCGGATTGAGAGGAGAATGCTTTTTAGGGTTTTGAAGATTGAAAATGAAAACTGTGTATATATAACTCAGTTTTAAAAAGGAAGTTCAATCGGTACAAGGAAAATGTACGAATACCTCTTTTCAAAATCAATAACTGCCAAAATTAATCCTTTTGAAAAGACAAGTTTTCGATTTTCACGGAGACTACAAAATAACTGAGCGAAAGATCATACCTTTTCGAGTTCAGATAAAATAACAACTTACAGTCTATAGTCATCAACGTCTGAGTCTGAGAGATTTGAGTCTGACGGTCATCAACCTTCAGAGTCTGACGGTTGGTGAGTCTCTAGACTTTAACTTCTTCGAGCTTCAAAATGTTGAGTCTGGAACGGATAAGATCGAATTGATTTTTCTACAAAGGCTTTATGAATATATCCGCTAGTTGACTTTTTGAATCAACAAATTGAATCGAGATTTCTCCACTTTGAATATGATCTCTAATGAAGTGATGTCGAATTTCTATATGCTTTGCTCTTGAATGAAGAATTGGATTTTTGGTGAGATTGATTGCGCTGGTGTTGTCACATTTGATTTACGTGCATGAGTCTTCAATCCCATAGTCTTGTAGCTGTTGTTTTATCCATAGAATTTGTGAACAGCAGCTTCCAAGAGCGACATACTCGCTTCGTTGTTGAGAGAGCTACGGTGCTTTGTTTCCTTGAAAACCAAGACACGTCACCTTCAAGCAACCGGCAAATTCCTGAAGTACTCTTTCTATCGACTCGCAGCCGGCTAGATCTGCGTCGAATATCCCCGGAAGATTAAAGTCTCCCTTCTTAGGATACCAAAGACCGATGCTTGAAGATGAAGCAACGTATTTAATGATACGTTTTGCAGCACGAGATGGGATTCTCTAGGATCTGATTGAAACCTAGCACGAGATGCAAACACTCAACAAAATGTCGGGTCTAGAAGCAGTTAGATAAAGAAGTGAACCGATGATGCTTCTGTACAGCTTTTGATCAACTTTCTTCCCTTCTTCATCCTTGTCTATCTTCAAAGAACTGATGTCCAGTCTTCTTGCAATTTTCCAATCCAAACCTTTTGACAAGATCATTAGCATATTATTCTTGGTAAATGAAAGTTCCTTCCTTCAATTGCTTTACTTGAAGACCAAGAAAGAATGTTAATTCTCCCATCATACTCATTTCAAACTCATCTGCATAGACTTAGAAAATTTCTTGCATAGACTTTCATTAGAGGATCCAAAAATAATGTCATCCACATATATTTGAACAAGTAAAAAGCTTTTGTTTTCCTTTTTGATAAATAGAGTAGTATCTACTTTACCTTTGACAAAACCATTCTATAATAAGAACTTACTTAGTCTGTCGTACCAAGCTCGAGGTGCTTGCTTTAAACCATACAAAGCCTTTTTCAGTTTGAAGACTGAGTTTGGCTTCTTTGGGTCTTCAAACCCAGGTGGTTGTTCCACATAAACTTCCTCTTGGATAAATCCATTTAGGAAAGCACTTTTGACGTCCATTTGGAATAACCTGAAATTTTTGTAACAAGCAAACGCAAGTAATAGACGAATAGCTTCTAACCTTGCTACGGAGCGTAAGTCTCATCATAGTCTATTCCTTCTTCTTGCGTGTATCCTTTGGCCACGAGTCTTGCTTTATTTCGTACGACTTTTCCTTTTTCATTCATCTTGTTCCGAACACCCATTTGGCTCCAATAACAGTTTTACCTTTTGGTTTAGATGTCAATTCCCGAGACATCATTAATGTTGAACTGTCTGAGCTCTTCTTGCATAGCTTCGATCCAGCTTTCATCAGATAAAGCTTCTTCTATGCTTTTAGGTTCAATTTCAGAAATGAGAGCCACAGCACTAGACTCTTCACGTCTTTTGGAGCTGGTGCGAATTCCTTCATTAATTTCGCCGATAATGAGATCTTTAGGATGACTGGACTTATGCTTCCAGTTACTGGTTGATTTGTCTGGATGATGATCTCTTTCTTTATTTGAATCTTCATGAACATCTCGATGCTGGTCTTCCAGAGTCTGAGACATTTCTTGAGTTGTGAGCTTTGGAAGGTCGGAGCGATTCGAGACTCTTCATGCGAGTCCGATCGGGTTCATCTTGCGTAGAGTCTTGAAATTTGACGTTCGTTGACTCCTCCACCGACTGGCTCTTCTTGTTGTAGACTCTGTAGGCTTTGCTTGATGTAGAATATCCAAGGAAGATGCCTTCATATGATCTTTCTTCAAACTTACCAACTCGATCTTTTGCATTTTTCAATATAAAGCATTTGCAACCGAACACATGAAAGTATGAAACAATAGGCTTCTTACCTTTGAATAATTCATAAGGGGTTTTCTCAAGAATAGGTCTTCGAAAGACTCTATTGATGATATAGCATCTTTGTTGAAACAGCTTCAGCCCAAAATCGTGAAGAAATTTTACTTTCAATTAAAAGAGTTCTAGCCATTTCTTGAAGAGATCTATTCTTCCTTTCCACAACTCCATTTTGCTGAGGAGTGTATGGAGAGGAGAAAACATGCTTAAATCCAAATTCATCACATAATTTTGTAAAATCTTGATTTTCAAATTCACCTCCATGATCTGTTCTTATACTTGAGATAACACATCCTTTTTCGTTTTGAACCTTTTTAGCAAACTTTTCAAAACACGAAAAGGTTTCAGACTTACTTGCAAGGAAATATACCCAAGTAAAGCGGGAGTAATCGTCCACAATTACTAGGCAATATTTCTTACCTCCAATACTCTGGGTTCTGGTTGGTCCGAAGAGATCCATATGCAGCAACTGAAGTACATGGAGGTAATTAGTAGAGACATGATTTATTGGCTTATATGAACTTCTTACCTGCTTTCCCAGAATACATGGAGTGCATGGATCGGACTTTTGATACGGTAATTTGGGTAGACCTCGAACAAGCTGCTTTGATGAGATTTTGGCTAATTGCTTCATGTTGACATGACCAAGCTTTCTGTGCCATAAGCTTGCTTCGTCTTGTATTGAGATTAGGCATTGTGAATCATTTAATTTCATGTCTAAGAGGTAGATATTTCCATGCCTTCGACCCATGAAAGACTGAGTAGAGTCTTTACTAATTCCAGAACATATTCCTTCCTGAAAGGAAATCTTGAAACCAGTATCACACAATTGGCTAATGCTGAGGAGGTTATAGTTGAGTCCTTCCACTAGAGAAACATTGCTTATTGTGAGATTTCCGATTTTCACAGTTCCAAATCCCACAATGCTTCCTTTGCCGTTTCCTCCAAATGAAACATTTCCACCGTTTACTTGAACAAGCTTTATGAAGCACTTTGAGTCTCTGTCATGTGTCTTGAACATCCGCTGTCAAGATACCACTTTACCTTTTTTTGACGAGACCTGCATTTAAATGACAGTCTCAAGCTTTCTTTGGTACCCAAATTTTCTTGGGTCCTTTGGTGTTAGAAGGATAAACATTATTAGGCCATACTTTCTTAACAGGCTTCCAAACCATAGGACACTCTTTTTCAAAGTGATCCTTACTATTACACTTTGAACACCTTAGAGCATTTCGACCTACAGACTTTACAAAAACTTTCTTGAAATGATTTTTGTAAGCCTCTCTCGACGGTCTTTTCTTAATTCTTTCTTTTACTTTAGAAAAATCAATCAAGGGAATTGTTTCCGCTGTCATGCCTAGACCAGACTTATTGAAGTAAGGTCTTTGAACTGAAAGAACTTTTTCAAGCTTTTCGGATCCTATCGAAAATTTCTTTGAAATATTTGATAAGTCCGTTTTTAAGAAAACATTTTCTTTCAAAAGATCATCTTCCTTTTCTTTAAAGGCAGAAACATTCAAGTCTAAACTTTTAACTCTTTCTTCTAAAATATTTTCCTTTTGTTTTAGAACTGAGTTTTCCTTTTTAAGTTCGGAAATTCTTTTGAGAGAAGTCTTAAGACTCAAACATAGTTCATCAATGTATTTAGAAACTTTGACAGGAATTTTAAAATCACTTACCTCAAATTCAGCATTTTTCGATCCGAGAATGCGAGTGCGAGTCGAATGTGCCATCGGACATATGTTGGCATATTCATTATCACTTTCTTCACATTCTGTATCACTCCGGTTTTCGGCTTTGAGAGCTTTTCGAAACTTCTCAGCTTTTCCTTTTTCTTCTTCGAAAGAGGACGGTTAGGTCGATGTGTCCCTTTTTCTTACATTCGGCGAGACTACATCTTTGTTTGGTTCCTCATCATCAACGAGACTTGGTCTGCTGTCTCTGGAAACTTTGTTTCTTTGAGTTGAACCTTCTTCCTTTTCTATTCAGTTTTCTGAATCTTCTTATCATGGGAGCAAGCTCCTCGTCGTCCATATCATCTCCTGAATCTGTATCATCAGAATCATCATTTGATTTTAATGCAATGGATTTCTTACCTCTTGGATCTTCGTCTTCATTAATTCGTTCCACTTCATAAGACTGAAGAGTTCCGATTAGCTCGTCGACAGATAGAGGCATTATTCTTTGCGTCTCTCTTATTGAAGTCTTGATATGATTTCAATCCTTGAAGAGTCCACGCAGTAGCTTGTTCACCTTCATGGGATCAGAAATTTTTTGTCCTTGGTTCTCAAGACCATTGACAATATCTGTAAAACGACTAAACATGTCAGTTATAGATTCTCCTGGTTTCATTTTGAAGGCTTCATATTGACCGAGGAGAATATTGATTCTGGTCTCCTTCACTCGATCTGTCCCTTCATAGGTGATATGTAATCTATCCCATACTTCTTTTGCTGTAACACAAGAAAATATTCGGTTATATTCAGTTGGAGACAAGGCACAATATAAAGAGTAAATTGCTTTTGCATCGAGTGCTTGTCTCTTGACTATCTCTTCCTGAGTCATTCCACTGGCATCAACAGTTTCTTTCCCTCTTTCAGAGACTGATGCAGCAGTAGGAATGATTCCTCTTTCCACAACGTCCCATTCCAGAGGATCCTTTGATCGTAGGAAAGCTTTCATCTTGTTCTTCCAGATGTTGTAATCCTTTCCATCAAAGTAGGGTGGTCTGGTATTGCTTTGCCCTTCCACCAGCCCTGGTGCTAGCATACTAGCCATGGATCTTTTACTCTGAAGTAAAACACTTCAAATAAAGTAAGAACACGAGCTCTGATACCAATTGATATTGCTAGTACGAGTACCTAGAGGGGGGTGAATAGGTATATAAAAGATTTTTCTTGATAATTGCGCAATACTTAGACAATTGAAGGATTTGCAATAAGTAATAATCAACGTAAGACAAAGTAAAGGAAAGAGAGAATTGAACAGCGGTTTATAGTGGTTCGGCTCGATTCAAGCCTACGTCCACTCTTCTGCACTGACAGCCAATTTGGCTGAATTCCACTATAAACAAAGAGATGTTACAGTGTTGATCTTCCTTGATTTCTAGGTGTAGATCATCTACCACACTCGCTCAAGGTATCACCAAGTATAGACACTCTCTGTGTATACAATTTCGCTCGATCGTATCGACTAATAATCAAGGTGCTTCGGACTGGAATTTCTCTATCGATCACGTACTCAAACAACTAGAACGACTTCCTTTTTATACTCCTTTATGCCATCATACCCGTTGGCACTTACCAAAGGAATTCCTCCAATCTACCCGTTGGACGGAATCAATCAAGAAGATCATTCGAGCTATTAAAGGAACCCGACGATAGCCCATCAATCCTGTTCGCCCATACAATCAGGATCTTGGTTTCCAAGAATAGAACATTCCAAGAATACTTCGTTGACCAACGGATCTTCAATTGATCTAGATACGAACAAAAGAATCCGTTATGATTATCCAACCAAAAAGATCTTCTCTAGACGATAGGATTAAACCCTCAACCATATACTTCGGTTCTGGATTTCCTTCGTCACTGGATCAGAAAGACTGTCAATGAGAATTGTCTTGAGTCTTGAGTCTTAAGTCTTGAATCTTGAGTCTTGAATATTGAGTCTGGTAATCAGAAAGTCTTCAGACTTTAAACTAGACGATCTGCAGATATCCAAACTAGACTGAAAGAAACGTTTTGTCAGCTTCAAAATATTCTGGAAAGATTTCTCCAACACATTTCAAGGTTGTAGGATGGGCATATGTGGCTGAATGAGAGCCAAGGAAGGTGTGGATGGTGTAGGATGGGTCAAGAGGACAAACATGTGAAAAAATTGACCATGGTGGCCCCCCTCTTGCACTTTCTTCTTCTCCAAGCCAACAGGCCACCATTCCCCCTCCATCCCCTTCATTTTTGCACACCAGCAGCCAAGAAGAAGCTGCCGCCCATGCCGCACGAAGCCACCATCGCCGGATCGCCGCTCGCCTCCGCCATTCACCCTCCCCACACACACGCCGTTGACCGCCGCTGCCTTGCCGCGCCACCGCCTCCCTCTCGCCGTCTTAGCCTTCTGTTCGTGTGTCCAAGGGGCTGTCCAGCCACTGTGAGTGGCTGTGGAAGCCCGCCGGAGCCGTCGTTCAACTCACCAAGCACCCTAGTCGCCCCCATCGGTCTTGCTTCGCCATAACCCACCTTGTTTCTTCTTGTTTCAGCTCAAAACAAAAGCTGAAATTGTGGGTATTGTAGCTCAGGTTTGGCCCGTTTTGAGGTGGTTTCGAGCCTCGAAACCTAGGCCCACTTTGAGGAGAATCAGTCCTCGTCACGTTCCCGACGTTTTGTACCGAACTGTTCGTCAAACGGGTGAGTTTTACTCACTAATCCTTACTTAGTCAGTTAATGATGCTTAGGGGTTGTTTAGATTTAATTAAGTGCAATTAGGTGGATAGATTAGATTAGAGTAATTAAATTAGAGACTTACCGATATATGTTAAGCAAATGGTTGTTGGAGAAATCTTTCCAGAATATTTTGAAGCTGACAAAACGTTTCTATCAGTCTAAGTCTAGATGTTCGGAGACCGACAGTTTAAAGTCTGAAGACTTTGTATTCACAAGACTCAAGACTCAAGACTATTCTCACCGACAGTCTTTCTAATCCAAACGAAGGAAATCCAAAGCCGAAGTATATGGTTGAGGATTCGATCCTATTCTCTCGGAAAAGATTCTTTGGTTGGATAATCATTTCGGATTCTTTGATTCTTATCTAAGATCGATTGAAGATCCGATGGTCGACGAAATATTCTTGGAATGTTCTATTCTTGGAAACCAAGATCCCGATTGTATGGGCGAACAGGGATTGATGGGCTATCATCGATTCCTTAAATAGCTCGGATGATCTTCTTGATTGATTCCGTCCAACGGGTAGATTGGAGGAATTCCTTTGGTAAGTGCCAACGGTATGATGGCATAAAGGAGTATAAAAGGAAGACGTTCTAGTTGTTTTAAGTGTGTGATCGATAGAGAAATTCCAGAGTCTGAAGCACCTTGATTATTAGTCGATACAGTCTGAGCGAAATTGTATACACAGAGAGTGTTTGTACTTGGTGATACCTTGAGTGAGTGTGGTAGATCATCTACACCGAGAAATCAAGGAAGAGCAACACTGTAACATCTCTTTGTTCATAGTGGAATCCAGCCGAATTGGCTGTCAGTGCAGAAGAGTGGACGTAGGCTTGGATCAAGCCGAACCACTATAAACCGCGTGTTTAATTCTCTCTTTCCCTACTCGGTCTTACGTTGATTATTCCTCTTTGCAAATCCTTCAACTGTCTAAGTATTGCGCAAGTATACAGAAATTATCAAGAAAAATCTTTGTATACCTATTCACCCCCTCTAGGTACTCATACTAGCAATATCAATTGGTATCAGAGCCCGTGTTCTTACTTTATTTGAAGTGTTTTACTTCAGAGTAAAAGATCCATGGCTAGTATGCTAGCACCAGGGCTGATGGAAGGGCAAAGCAATACCAGACCACCCTATTTTGATGGAAAGGATTACAACATCTGGAAGAACAAGATGAAAGCCTTCCTACGATCCAAGGATCCTCTGGAATGGGATGTTGTGGAAAGAGGAATCACTCCTGCTGCTGCATCAATCTCTGAAAGAGGGAAAGACACTATTGATACCAGCGGAATACCTCAAGAAGAGATAAACAAGAGACAAGCACTCGATGCGAAAGCAATTTACTCTTTATATTGTGCCTTATCTCCAACTGAATATAACAGAATATCTTCTTGTGTTACAGCAAAAGAAGTATGGGATAGATTACACATCACCTATGAAGGGACAGATCGAGTAAAGGAGACCCGAATTAACATTCTCCTCGGTCAATATGAAGCCTTCAAAATGAAACCAGGAGAATCTATAACGACATGTTTAGTCGTTTTACGATATTGTCAATGGTCTTGAGAACCAAGGACAAAAAATTTCTGATCTCATGAAGGTGAACAAGCTTCTGCGTAGACTCTCCAAGGATTGGAATCATATAAAGACTTCAATAAGAGAGACGCAAAGAATTATGCCTCTATCTGTCGACGAGCTGATTGGAACTCTTCAGTCTTATGAAGTGGAACGAATTAATGAGGACGAAGATCCAAGAGGTAAGAAATCTATTGCATTAAAATCAAATGATGACTCTGATGATGCAGATTCTGAAGATGATATGGATGATGAGGAGCTCGCCCTCATGATAAGAAGATTCAAAACTGAATAGAAAAGGCGAAGGTTCAACTCAAAGAAACAAAGTTTCCGAGACAGCAGACCAAGTCTCGTTGATGATGAGGAACCAAACAAAAATGTAGTTTGCTTCGAATGTAAGAAGAAGGGACACATCAGATCCAACTATCCTCTTCTGAAGAAGAAAAGAGGAAAAGCTGAGAAGTTTCGAAAGGCTCTCAAAGCCGAAACCTGGAGTGATACAGAATGTGAAGAGTGATAATGAATATGCCAACATATGTTTGATGGCACATTCGACTCGACTCAGATTCTGGATCGAGACTCGATGATGAATTTGAGGTAAGTGATTTTAAAATTCCTGTCAAAGTCTCTAAATATATTGACGAACCGTGTTTCAGTCTTAAGACTTCTCTCAAAAGGATTTCCGAACTTAAAAGGGAAAACTCAGCTCTAAAACAAAAGGAAGTCATTTTAGAAGAAAGAGTTAAAAGTCTAGACCAAAATGTTTCTGTTCTTAAAGAAAAAGAAGATGATCTTTTGAAAGAAAATGTTTTCTTAAATCTTTGAATTTTTTTTACTAATATCAGAAATTGACCCGATTTGGCAATAGTAAAAGGATTACTAGTAATCTGTGTCGCTCTCTTCGATAGGATCCGAAAAGCTTGAAAAAGTTCTTTCAGTTCAAAGACCTTACTTCAATAAGTCTGGTTTAGGCATGACAGCGGAAACAATTCCCTTGATTGATTTTCCTAAAGTTAAAGAAAGAATTAAGAAAAGACCGTCGAGAGAGGCTTACAAAAATCATTTCAAGAAAGTTTTTGTAAAGTCTCGTTGGTCGAAATGCTCTAAGGTGTTCAAAGTGTAACAAAGAAGGATCACTTTGAAAAAGAATGTCCTATGGTTTGGAAGCCTGTTAAGAAAGTATGGCCTAATAATACTCATCCTACTAACACCAAAGGACCCAAGAAAATTTGGGTACCAAAGAAAGCTTGAGACTCTCTTTTGAATGCAGGTCTCCGTTAAGAAAAAGATAAAATGGTATCTTGACAACGGATGCTCAAGACACATGACAGGAGACTCAAAGTGCTTCGTAAAGCTTGTTCAAGTAAACGGCGGAAATGTTTCATTTGGAGGAAACGGCAAAGGAAGCATTGTGGGATTTGGAACTGTGAAAATTGGAAATCTCACAATAAGCAATGTTTCTCTAGTAGAAGGACTCAACTATAACCTTCTCAGCATTAGCCAACTGTGTGATACTGGTTTCAAGATCTCCTTTCAAGAAGGAATTTGCTATGGAATTAGTAAAGACTCTACTCTACTGAGTCTTTCATGGGTCGAAGACATGGAAACATCTACCTCTTAGACATGAAATTGAATGAATCTCAATGTCTAATTTCAATCCAAGATGAAGCAAGCTTATGGCACAGAAAGCTTGGCCATGTCAATATGAAGCAATTAGCCAAAATCTCATCAAAGCAGCTTGTTCGAGGTCTACCCAAATTACCATATCAAAAGTCCGATCCATGCACACCCCGTATTCTCGGGAAAACAGGTAAGAAATTCATTTAAGCCAATAAATCATGTCTCTACTAATCATGTACTACGGTTGCTTCATATGGATCTCTTCGGACCAACAAGAACCCAGAGCATTGGAGGTAAGAAGTATTGTCTAGTAATTGTAGACGATTACTCTCGCTTTTCCTGGGTATATTTTCTTGCAAGTAAGTCAGAGACCTTTTCGTACTTTGAAAAGTTTGCTAAAAAGGTTCAAAATGAAAAAGGATGTGTTATCTCAAGTATAAAAACAGATCATGGAGGTGAATTTGAAAATCAAGATTTCACAAAATTGTGTGATGAATCTGGTTTTAAACATGTATTCTCTTCTCCATACACTCAGCAAAATGGAGTTGTGGAAAGAAAGAATAGATCTCTTCAAGAAATGGCTAGAACACTTTTAATTGAAAGCAAAATTTCTTCACGATTTTGGGCTGAAGCTGTTTCAACAGCATGCTATATCATAAATAGAGTCTTCCTAAGACCTATTCTAGAGAAAACCCCCTATGAATTGTTCAAAGGTAAGAAGCCTATTGTTTCATACTTTCATGTGTTTGGTTGCAAATGCTTTATTTTGAAAAATGCAAATGATCGAGTTGGTAAGTTTGAAGAAAGATCGATGAAGGCATCTTCCTTGGATATTCTACATCAAGCAAAGCCTACAGAGTCTACAACAAGAAGAGCCGATCGTGGAGGAGTCAATGAATGTCAAATTTCAAGACTCTACGCAAGATGAACCCAGTCAGACTCAGTATGAAGAGTCTGAACCTGCTCCAGACCTTCAAAAGCTTACTAGTCAAAAAGTATCTCAGACTCTGGAAGACCAGCGTCAAGATGTTCATGAAGATTCAAATAAAGAAAGAGATCATCATCAAGAAAAATCAACCAAGAATCGGAAACACAAGTCCAATCATCCTAAAGATCTCATTATCGGCGAAATTAATGAAGGAATTCGTACTGGATCCAAAAGACGTGAAGAGTCTAGTGCTGTTGCTCTCATCTCTGAAATTGAACCAAAAAGCATAGAAGAAGCTTTATCTCGATGAAAGCTGGATCGAAGCTATGCAAGAGGAGCTCGATACAGTTCAACATTAACGATGTCTGGGAATTGACATCTAAACCAAAAGGTAAAACTGTTATTGGAGCCAAATAGGTGTTCAGAAACAAGATGAACGAAAAAGGAAAAGCCGTACGGAATAAAGCAAGACTCGTGGCCAAGGGATACACGCAAGAAGAAGGAATAGACTATGATGAGACTTACGCTCCTGTAGCAAGGTTAGAAGCTATTCGTCTATTACTTGCGTTTGCTTGCTTCAAAAATTTCAGGTTATTCCAAATGGATGTCAAAAGTGCTTTCCTAAATGGATTTATCCAAGAGGAAGTTTATGTGGAACAACCGCCTGGATTTGAAGACCCAAAGAAGCCAGACTCAGTCTTAAGACTGAAAAAGGCTCTGTATGGTCTAAAGCAGGCACCTCGAGCTTGGTACGACAGACTAAGTAAGTTCTTATTACAGAACGGGTTTGTCAAAGGTAAAGTAGATACTACTTTATTCATCAAAAAGGAAAACAAAAGCTTTTTACTCGTTCAAATATATGTTGATGACATTATTTTTGGATCCTCTAATGAAAGTCTATGCAAGAAATTTTCTAAGTCTATGCGATGAGTTTGAAATGAGTATGATGGGAGAATTAACATTCTTTCTTGGCCTTCAAATAAAGCAATTGAAGGAAGGAACTTTCATTTACCAAGAAAAATATGCTAATGATCTTGTCAAAAGATTTGGATTGGAAAATTGCAAGAAGATTGATATACCAATGTCAAGTTCTTTGAAGATAGACAAAGATGAGGAAGGAAAGAAAGTTGATCAAAAGCTGTACAGGAGCATCATTGGTTCACTTCTTTATCTTACTACTTCTAGACCTGACATTTTGTTGAGTGTTTGTATCTGTGCTAGGTTTCAATCAGATCCTAGAGAATCTCATCTCAGTGCTGCAAAACGTATCATTAAATACGTTGCTTCATCTTCAAGCATGGGTCTTTGGTATCCAAAGAGAGGAGACTTTAATCTTCTAGGATACTCGATGCAGATCTGGCTTGCGTAGTCGATAGAAAGAGCACTTCGGAACTTGTCAACTCGCTTGGAAACAGGATGTTGTCTTGGTTTTCAAGGAAGCAAAGCACCGTAGCTATCTCAACGACGAAGCGAGTATGTAGCTCTTGGAAGCTGCTGTTCGCAAATTCTATGGATAAAACAACAGCTACAAGACTTTGGCATTGAAGACTCATGCACGAAATCAGATGTGACAACACCAGCGCGATCAATCTCACCAAAAATCCAATCCTTCATTCAAGAGCAAAGCATATTGAGATTCGACATCACTTCATTAGAGATCATATTCAAAATGGAGAAATCTCGATTCAATTTGTTGATTCAAAGAGTCAACTAGCGGATATATTCACAAAGCCTTTGGAGAAAAATCAATTCGACTTTATCCGTTCAAGACTCAACATTTTGAAGCTTGAAGAAGTTAAAGTCTAGAGACTCACCAACTCTAAGACTCTAATCTCTCAGACTTTAAATCCTCAGACTCAGACATTCATGGCTATAGACTGTAAGTTGCTATCTAAAAGGTACGAATTCTCGTTTAGTTATTCGAAAAGGTACGATCTTTCGTTTGGTTATAATCCGTGTGAAATTCGAAAACTTATCTTTTTAAAAGGGATTAATTTTGGCAGTTATTGATTTTGAAAAAGAAGTGTTCGTACACTTTCCTTGTACCGATTGAACTTCCCTTTTCAAAACTGAGTTATATATATACAGTTTTTCTTCGCCCAATCTTCAAAACCCTAAAAGGCACTCTCCTCCCGATACTGTTTCTACTTCTTGTTCGTCATCGAGAAAGTGGTCATTTTTTCTTGGGAAAGCAAGTGAAGGAATCTTCCAATAGACAAAGAAAGATGTCTTCTTCGAGGAAATCATCAAGAATTGCAAGCAGGGGACCACAAAGAATGGAGAAGGGACCGACACATTTCGATCTCACCGAGGAGGAAGACTTATCAAGTCAGCGACAAAGTCCGATTCGCTTTCATCCACGTCATTCAACGCCTCCTGCCCCACAAAGTGCAAGTCAACATCTGGAAGAAGAGATAATCGAGGAAGTCGACCCAGTAAGAGTCCAAACTCCCTCCTTTATCTATAAGCTTTATCGTGCGTTGAAAAGCACTGGTACTCCATTGAACTATATAGATGACTTCATTAAGGACAAAGATTATGGGAATGAGTATCTTTTTCTGCGAAAAATGGAGGAATTGGGAGTTGCTCCGAAAGGAAAGGCAGAGGAGGCACTTGCGAACATTCCAAGTGACCCTCGTTTGCCAGGACAAAATCTGATTGAAGGGAACGATGATGACAGAATGTTCCTTGAATTTCAACCTAGAATGGGTGTGGCAGCAAAGGTGAAAGGAAATCGGATGGATTTGTTCAAATCAAAGGAACAGGAGAATGTGTATTTCAGACTGTTGAAAAGAGGGGTGATAAACCCTAGAAGTGTCGATTTTGACTTCCTGGACGCCATCAACATGAACTTAAGAGAGAAGTTGAATTTGCTTCAACTTGAAAATTTTTGCTCTGACTCTACGGACGGGTATGCTCAACTGACCGCTTATTTCTATTCAAATCTTAGCTTTTTGGATGCGAATAGAATTTCATTCAGTGTTCGAGACCAAGTCTACGTGGTAGATGTGAATATGTTGGCGGACATAGTTGGAGTTGAACGAGGACGTTATTTACTAATCAAAGTCTCACCTGCTCGTACTACTCTGGATCTTGTCAAAGATAGGGACGCAGAGAAGAAAATTACCTACTCAAGGATGAATGCCATCAACATCGTGCTTCATAAAATTGTGATCAACTGTCTCAGACCGAAGTCTACGTCAAAGACTTCCGTGTCTCTTTACGAAGCAAAGTTGATGTACGCGATCAACTCGGGACGGAAGTTCTCTCTCCCGCACACTATTCTCTTCCATATGTACAGAGCAATGTCTAAAGACAAAGGACAATTGCCTTATCCTGGTCTGGTGACCAAGATCTTCAGACACATAAATATTGAACCGCCACAAACACTTTGTGTTCGACCGTGTGATAAGATGGTGGTAGGTTTGAAAATGTTAACGAAGATGCGTCTGCAAGAACTCTCCAAGGCAATGGAGAAATTCAGAGTGAAATCTCCAGTTCAGTCTGTTTCAAAGAGAAAAGGAAAGGAGGCCATTGGTGCTCCATCGAAAAAGAAGAAAAGAACTCTCATCCTGGAGGATGAAGATGAAGAGGATGAAGATCCCACTATCCATGCACTGACAAGAACCAGACGCTCTGTGTCTCAACCGACAGAACTTCAGCATAACAGAGAAGAAGAAGAGCAGAGAGAGAAGGAGAAAGAAGCTGAAGAAGAAGGAGAAGGAGAAGGAGAGAAAGAAAAGTTTGCTGATGAATCTGGGGAGAAGGGAAATCAAGAGCATGATCATCACTCTTCCCCTTTCGATGTCCTAGAGACAGGGGGAGTTGGCGAGCAAGAGAGGTCTACACCTCATGCTGCTGACAGTGAAGATCTAAGACAATCTCCAGAAGACCCAGAAGAAGTTCAGGTCTCTCAATTGCCTGAAGAAGGTCACGATACAAATCTGCAAGACTTTACAGAAGCGCCATCGTCTGCATACACACCATCTGAGAAAGCCAATGCTAGTACACAGACGGACGATTCTGCAGATTTTCGTCGTATCATGGATATTCTTCTGGACATGCGTGGACAGATATATGCTCTGGACTGTGAAATCCAAGCCATGAAGAATGCTGGACAAGCATCTTCAGTCTCTCTGGAGGATAAATTCAAAGACCTCGCTCTGCAACTTCAAGCCAATGCTAAGGGAGAAGAGGTAGCTCAACTGAGGGAAGACCTGAAGAAGCTCGAAGGAGTAGTCCAATCCATGGGGGATTTCCAGATTGTGCGCATTCCCAAGCAGACATGACTCCTTTCTCACCCTTTTTAATGCTGACAAAAAGGGGGAGAACCAAATTTGAACCAACATCTTTCAATATCTTTTAAAAAACTTTTGACTTTAGTGGTTATGTTTATTTTTGAGTATGACTTGAGAACTTGAACTTGGGTGTGAATTTAAATTTGACTGAATTAGCTGTGGATTTTGATGCTTGACTGGTTGCATTTATATCAAGTGTTGTTATATGGTATTACTCATGAAAGACTAACCAATTTTCTGTGGATGCAGAGTCTGGTTGTTTTATTAATCTTTATGAGAAATGTTTTTGCAGGTCAAAGTTGTTCAAATCTACAAGAAAGTTTTGTCACCATCAAAAAGGGGGAGATTGTTGGAGAAATCTTTCCAGAATATTTTGAAGCTGACAAAACGTTTCTATCAGTCTAAGTCTAGATGTTCGGAGATCGACAGTTTAAAGTCTGAAGACTTTGTATTCACAAGACTCAAGACTCAAGACTATTCTCACTGACAGTCTTTCTAATCCAGTGACGAAGGAAATCCAAAGCCGAAGTATATGGTTGAGGATTCGATCCTATTCTCTGGAAAAGATTCTTTGGTTGGATAATCATTTCGGATTCTTTGATTCTTATCTAAGATCGATTGAAGATCCGATGGTCGACGAAATATTCTTGGAATGTTCTATTCTTGGAAACCAATATCCTGATTGTATGGGTGAACAGGATTGATGGGCTATCATCAGATTCCTTAAATAGCTCGGATGATCTTCTTGATTGATTCCGTCCAACGGGTCGATTGGAGGAATTCATTTGGTAAGTGCCAACGGTATGATGGCATAAAGGAGTATAAAAGGAAGACGTTCTAGTTGTTTTAAGTGTGTGATCGATAGAGAAATTCCAGAGTCTGAAGCACCTTGATTATTAGTCGATCTGATCCCGAGCGAAATTGTATACACAGAGAGTGTTTATACTTGGTGATACCTTGAGTGAGTGTGGTAGATCATCTACACCGAGAAATCAAGGAAGAGCAACACTATAACATCTCTTTGTTCATAGTGGAATCCAGCCGAATTGGCAGTCAGTGCAGAAGAGTGGACGTAGGCTTGGATCAAGCCGAACCACTATAAACCGCGTGTTTAATTCTCTCTTTCCCTACTCAGTCTTACGTTGATTATTACTCTTTGCAAATCCTTCAACTGTCTAAGTATTGCGCAAGTATACAGAAATTATCAAGAAAAATCTTTGTATACCTATTCACCCCCCTCTAGGTACTCATACTAGCAATATCAATGGTTAGTATAGTTAGCAAGTAGACATGCTGTATTATTTATTGAACGAACCTTGGGATTTTTCCTGGTTCGTTTCGGCATCCAATTAGGCATTACAGGCCTAAATTGGATTTATTGCATTTATTCAATAATTTTCGTAATTATTTAATTAATTAATTATTTTCCAGAAATTAGGCTGGGATAGCCGACGACTGAAATTTTATGCTGATTATTGTGGTGCAGTCCATTTAATTATTTGAGTGTTAAATTGTGCTGAATTGATTTAAAGATTATTTTAGGATTTTATTCCTAAATTATTTAATTTCAGTAATTGATTGGAAAATAACTAAGCGTCGGTCTACAACGCCAACAAAATTTTGATGGGCTATATAAAGTGGTGAAAAAAAGATTGTTGTATTACGTGGCTCGGTGAATAAGTATATCGCCTTGGAGAATGCACGTGACTTGTTGAGTTGGTACATCACCTTGGAGAATGCACGTGGCTCGGTGATGAGTATATCCCCTTGGAGAATGTACGTTGCTCGGTGATTAGGTATGTCATCTTGGAGAATGCACATGGCCTGGTGATAGATTATGTCACATTGGATAATGCACGTGACTTGGTGACTAGGTGTATCATCTTAGAAAATGCATAGTACGGATTAAAATAACTGGGAAATGGTCTGATTGACCTATAATCGACTAGGTCGATTAATCAATGATTTGATCTAGTGTTATGAATTGATTGATTGATGTGATATAAGGCATCTGTAAATAACATTGATTTGCAGGATGGAACTGAGACTAAGGTAAGTCATCTGACTCGTGTTGTGCTTAGGCAGTCTCTAGAGTGTATTGGCTCCTTAATCGGGTCTTAGGGAGTAAAACTTGCTGAGATATAATCTCACCCCGTTGTGAGACAACATTTCAGGTCCCTAGATGGCAGCACCTCCACCTCCTCGTCCTCCCATGCATTTTGGTATACCCGAAGAGATCATCCAAATAGGATACCACTTCCCAATACACCCCCAACCTGAAGGGTTAGAATATGTGCTGGTGAAGTCAACCGTCTGGGTTGACGTGAATGGACCCAATAAGGTGCCCTATAGGTACCGGTCATGGTACCGCCACTATCATGATGGGCGAAGGGAGGGTCCTGTGCTAGAATCTGATGTACCTCGATTTATTCTGGAAGCTGCTTTTGGTAAGGGTACAGCAGACCCTAAAGACGGACCGGTGGTGGATGCAAAGGATCCTAAGCTCGAGGACGGTTCTGACTCTCCAGTATGCTCAAGTGAGGCCGCCAACTGGAGCGAGGAAGAATGGGAGATAGTTTAGGAGGAGGAGTACCTAGATGAGGAGTACCCAGAGGAGAACCCAGAGGAGGAGCCTAAAGAGGACCCTGAAGAAGAACCTGAAGAGGAGTCGGAAGAGGACCCCGAGAATGACCCGGAGTATGATCCTGATGAGGATTGAGGCCCTACTCCTGTTGAATGACTTGTTTCTGTTAAACCTGTTTGAGTAGAAACCGACTTTCTAGTGTGGCTTATATATGTATATATATGTATATAAGTGTGTTGGTTTTAGGTTCGAGTTTTTAATCCTACTTTCATATCCCATTGTTTTGTTATTTGGGGATTATTTTATATGCTTCCGCATGCGTACAAAAATTAAATAAGGTCGGCGATGCGTCCTGGGACGTCGCTATTAAATCGACCAAGTGAGGGATGGGCGCGCGCTCGAGGATCAGGGCGTGACACCTCACAATATCTACTCCCATGCCTGTTTCACTAGATTTCAGTTTGCAAATCACATAAACAAAATAAAGAGAACAGAATGTCCGGCGAAAAAAAAATGGATTTTTTCAAAGTTCACGTAGAAAGAAAAATGTAAATCAGTCGTACACACTAATAGAGGAGAGCCCCATACTTGTCGATAGAGTGGTGAGTGAAACTTGAAATCCACCAAAAAGTAAATGCTGCAACTGCAAGATCCTGGAACTGGTCCTAAATTGAATTGCCAAATGTTTATCGGATGGTCAAAGAGGGTGCTCTGCGACACTGTAGTCTGGAAGTGGCAGAAAAAAGAATGTCAGGGGGATTGAAATTCAGAGAGAGAGAGAGAGAATATTTAATACATGATCGCCTACACTGGTGGCTCATATAATAAGAACTACATTACCAGTACTCAAAAACCAGGCGATATCAAATTACTTCAGTCTAAAAAGGCTCCTTAGACATTACAAACTCGTGATCTCGAAATGAACATAGTATATACTCTGATTCAATGGAAAGAGTAAGTGTCCTAATTTATGTATTTATACAAAAGCAGCTGTCCTAATTCATGTATTTATCCATAGGCAGCTGCTCAAGCACCATGATTTCAACGCCTACTCGATGCTGACGACGAACTAAGAAGCATACAAGAAGAGCAGATTCCACCAACTTTATTGTACTGATGGAGCAGAGGAATGACCAAATGAGAAATGAAAAGAAGCAGGAGGTAGGTTGACCAAGCATAATCATCCAAGCAGCGACACAAGGAAACATGATTCTGCGCAAGGAAGTAGTCTGGGAGTTAGTTTACCTTTATGTATCGAGGTCCTTTCAACTCTACATGAGAAACATAACCTTCTACTGAAAATTTGAAACCAATCTCAAGCTCGGCATCAAATGATCCATCAGGATAACTCTTTAGTATCTCCAAGCGTTAACACCAGGGGACGAAACCTTGACACAGATCAACAGCTGCAACAACATCAAATAACTGCACTGTAGAATACCTGATAAGCACAGGAAACGCCAAAAAATGTTCATCTTTTTTTAAAACGAAGGTATCGCATTATAACAATGACGACAAGAAAAGATGACTTACGAGTGAAAAAGTGAATAGCACAGCGTCACCGCTATGCAAGCTGCCCCTTAGAATCTGGAGGTCCTTGTTTGCATCAGACGGTCTGTGATTAGAAGGGGGCGTTCACACCAGCAATGCATCCCAAAAATCGTGTCTGATCGCAATTCTGAAGCTGCTCATAGCTCGCAGCAGGCTCAATTACACGCCGGCTCCAATTTTTGCGCGTCACGATCGATCCCACTGACTCACAGGTCGACAAGAAGGGAGGCATAACCGGTCCTCAGAGAATCCAGAAGCTCGAAAATTTGAGAGAAACGCAAAGGGGGTGGTGGAATGGGGGTTCGACTGGAGATCTCCGTAGCGCGAATTTCGAGAAAATTCGGGAGGGCGGGAAATGCAGGGACCAATGATTGAACACCACGCGCGAAGAGAGAAATTGAGGAGATGGGTCGTCAGAAGACGGGACTCCGAGAGGACGCGGGAACGGGTTCTGGGCTTTAGCCATGGAGAGATGAAGACGTTTTCTTGTGGGGTTTCTTGAAGTGATAGGAAGGAAACAAAGTCTCTCACGTAACGCCTGTCCAAGCTTCCATGCCCCTGCATGGTCACACTTCTGGAAGACTGAACTTATGGAAGGAAGAGAGACGACGCACGTGTTGAAATTTGGCGTTGAGATTTGGAGTTTTTATTACGTGAAAAAAGAGAGAAATGAAAACGAGATAACAGACATGATGAATCTTTCACCCAAAATCTCTCGAGAAATGGAATGGTTTGAGTTTTCTCGAATCCGCAGAAAAAAGTCAAACATGACCGAACTAAGTAGGAATTCATGGATTGGACCGGGCCAATTGCGGTCGCGGGTGCAAATAAAAACTGATACCCGAAAACCGATTCTGAATGGTTAGTTGCGGGGTTCTTTCTTTCTATTTCGAGCCTGGTCCAAACTGTTTACATTTGACACATTTCATTTTATGGTAGAAAAATATTTAATTTCTCAATTGAACTTACTAATAAATTAAACGATTGAACTAATATAAAGATACGTTATGAAGTTGAAAATATTGCCCAAAACATGCTGGAAAAGTGGATTTGAACCTAAAAGGGCCTCAAGCTCTAGATGACCTTTTTCAAATTGTACCTATGAGACTCGCTATCCATCCGAATCAAAATTTATCCTCCTTAAAAGTAGGAGCGTGAAAATTTCTCTATTTTTTTTCTTTTCCGTTGATAAGATGTAAGCTCTTAAGTAATTTTGTGCTTTGTCAAAGTCCGCTTGAGCAATAGAAGATTTAGTCGACAGCCTAAATTGAGAAAATTTCTGCACATGTTTGGTTTCCGTAGGAAGTATAGATGGATATGATGGCTAAGTTATTCAAGTGCACATAGAAGAAAAAATCGGACAGAAGATGGCATGTTGACCAGTGTGAAAAACAAGAGAAATTGAAAATTGGATTTGAAGTTTTTCGAGTCTATCTCTTTTGTAAGTTTGGTAATAGTCTTTTGAGTGATGATCCTAAGTATTAGTGAGAGTGGCAAACCCGTTTCCATACATGCAAGAAGTGGTTGTACTTAGAGAAATAAGAATTGTACCTAATAACAAGGTAAGGTATCCGAATGACCCTTAATCTGTAAAAATTCAAAGGTGTGGTTTATAATTTTTGGAGTGCGGCCTCTATGTTTTGCGTGTAAGGTGTGAGAAGCATTTCGAGAGGGTTCATCAGTGATAGCTTGCATAACGGCATAGCTGTAGAAGGAGTCTTGGTTTTGCTTGGCTAACTCTGCACTTGCAGCAAGACGGTGCTTGTACTCCTAACTAAGGCAGCAGGTTTCAGTCTATATAGGTCGTAAGAACAGGAAAGAGAACGTAGGCACCTTAAGTCGAACCTCTGTGATATCAAGATTCCATTTCTCTCACCCAACTCTTTACTTATCACGCTTTAAGAGTCAAGCTGAGGATTAGCAAAATGAGGCGGCCATATATTGTCAATTTTCGCGGCTGAGGAGAAGACATTGGCACAACCAACAACACGAAACAATTTCAGAATCTTTCACAAGGATATATGTTCCCATCACAGAGGGAAATCAGAGGGGAGGGACATGTACACAGGCATATAGATTCGAACAGAAATTTCTCTCCGGAGGACATGCATTCTCCTTTAGGTATGCATGGTATTCTGTGGAGATTTGTCTCGGGCTATCCTACAAGAAGTCTCTCTCTCTCTCTCTCTCTCTCTCTCTCTCTCTCTCTCTCTCTCTCTCCCTCCCTCTCCTCGGCAACCACCCATCGAGGTAGTAAAGCCATCCCAAGGGCAACCGAGCACATCGTCCTCCATTGTCCCGCGTTTTTCAAGGTGAGAACTCAAATCATGGCGTTCCAATTCTGAATTAGTACATGTCTGAACCTGGTTTTAAACCTCGCCTGGTTGTTCAATACAACTTCGTAGCCCTCAACTTGACGGCATGGCTAGTTCTCCACTGTACTTTGTATTTTCTTGAGTTGATTTTTGAGTTGCATATTTATTTTTATTAGGGGTGAGCAATATTCGGGTGAGCCGTTCCCACCCTAGAACTAGGAACTGCCCACTAAGGAAATGTTCCAAAAAATTAGAACTAGGAACCACCCGTTAGTTTCATGAATTCACTCAAGAATCGGACTATCGGTCTGGTCCAATTCTTGGGTGGATCCATGGAATTGGTCCCGCCAAGCTTCATGCACTCAGGTTTTCTAGCAAGCCAAAGTAAAGCAAAAAACAAAGAATTTCCCTATTCTTAATTATAAGATCAGTAAAAAGATTGGGCTCATATTGAGGTTGAGAGTCCAAGCTGTGAGTCGATGCGTGTTGAGCTTGAGAATCGAGACCGTAAGTGAGAGATAGAAAGATGATTAAGAGAAGGTGAGGGTAAGACAAAATGAGCACTCAGTCAATGGGTGTTGAGCTTCAAATTATGGATTTTAAGGTTTTCATTTTTCTTAATTTTTTTGTATGAAATTTTTCTTAAAAATTATATATATGTATATTACCAGTCCGGTCCCAATTGGTGGTTCCACACTGAAAGTCGAGAATCAAATCAGTTCTCTTGGGAAATTCCAGGCGGTCTAGACAACTCCTAATTCATTTGCACACCCCTAATTTGTATGCATGCCATTGTACCACTACGTTAAATCAACAGCCTCCTTTGCCACAAAGGTCAGTGCTATATACTCACCTTAGTTGAAAACAAAGCAACATTGTCCTGTGAGAACGCCTTCCAACTCACTACACCACCTACTTGTTGGAGAAAATTTCCTTACTTGTTTTGAAGCTAACAAAACGTTTTCATCAGTCTAGTTTGAAGAATAGCAAACTCTTTCGTCAAAGTCTGAAGACCGTCAGACTCAAGATTTAAAGTCTGCCCTCATTGACTGTTTTTAGACCGTTGAAGAAAGACTTATCTAGAACCGTATATTTCTTTAAGGATTTGTTTTGAGTGGTTAAAGAAGATCTTACGGCTAGAGATAGCATCTCAAGATCTATTATTCATTTTGAAATTAATTCAAGTAAGTTTGATCTATTGATTGACAAATCGTACATGGAAGGTTCTACTTATGGAAACCTAGATTCTGATTGTATAGGCGAGCATGATTGGTGGGCTATCTTCACATTCCTTAAGTAACTCGAGATCTCCTTAATTGATTCTGTCCAACGAGAAGATTGGAAGAACTCATTTGGAAGGTGCCAACGGTTATGAAGGCATGGAGGAGTATTTAAAGAAGACGCTCTAGTTACTCGAGGGTGTGCACGATAGATAAATTCCAAAGTCTGAAGCTCCTTGTTCTTTGTTGATTCAATTGTTGAGCAAAAATTTGTACTCAAAAGAGAGTAAACTTGTGTTCTCATTCTTATCTCTAATCTCTTTAATTTAGTTCGTAACTTTATTTGCATAAGTGTGATTTCCTTTGCAGAGTCTATTGTCTGTCAAACTCAAGTTAAAAGTAAGATCTTATATTATATCTTGCAAAATTTGTTTTTGCACCTATTTACCCCCTCTAGGTGCTCATACTAGCACTCTCAATTGGTATTAGTGTGACACCCCGAACCCTTCGCAGGTCGTCACCAGCGCCGGTGTTACACTTTATTACCTTTTTCTATCTTGTACTTAAAACAAGCGCCGTTAATCACAATTTTTTCTTTTAAAGCAAATTAAACATCTCCATCTCTCCCCTTACTAACCATGATACCAATACACACCAACTAAACATCAGGATTTTATATACGAACATCGACACTTTATTTACATATTCTTTTAAGATGGGACTCCTCCTTTCTCGGGTTGATACAAAACAAGAAAAGCGAGGACTCGCCATGTCCCGCCTAAAATCTCAAAAAGAAAATATCAACCCTCTACATCAAGCGCACAACCCCCCATCAAAAGTGTCGATTATCTACATCAAAAGATTCAGCTCCTACTCATCGCACGTAGGTCTCACACCCAACCCGGTGCATCAGGCGGTGGCGGCGGCAACATCCCTCGCATAACACCATCTCGACGAACGTGCACAGAAATGAACTCCTGAATGATAGGGCCCCCAGCCAGGCCTATATCGTACATCACTAGACATCGCACTCGGATGAAAGTCAATCCGGGAACAGAGGGACAGTCTATCTCCGCACACTCGACCTCTACATCAGACGGTAGACCATAAAACGTACCACGCGAGACGGCAGGTAGCGGCATACTTGCTAATCTGAAATGTTATCCCCAAAAGGGGTGAGTACAACCACTCAGCAGATAGGGAAATCCAATAACATCCCAATGCATCATGCATATCATCACACGTTGCAAGCATCACTTACCTTGTAATCATGCGTATCATGCATCATCACATCATATATATCATCATCATCATGGCATATCATATATCATTATCATCATCATGCATTTCATCATGCATATCATACCATGGATGATCATCATGTCACATCACACATCATCATCATGCATCATCATCATGCATATATTATCATAGGTGATCATCATATCACATCACATGTCATCATCCTCATGCATCATCATGCATATATTATCATAGGTGATCATCATATCACATCACATGCCATCATCATCATGCATCATCATGCATATCATCATGCATATATTATCATAGGTGATCATCATATCACATCACATGTCATCATCCTCATGCATCATCATGCATATATTATCATAGGTGATCATCATATCACATCACATGCCATCATCATCATGCATCATCATGTCATGAGTTAATTATCATCTTTATCTTTCAATTTTGATCACCACATCACCCATTTCTCAAATCATCAATCTCATCATCAACCCTTCGGGCAGAAACCTCCGACGGGTTCCCGGCAAACTCAGCCATCCCATGGCCACCGGGCTTCCGGCCCCCCACATTCCGGGCATCTCGCATCTCAACTAGCATCACGAGGCATTCCCTTCGGGCAGAAACCTCCGACAGGGCTTCCGGCCTTTACCCTTCTAGCTAGGCATCCCGCACCCCAATCCCGGCATCGCGAGGCATTCCCTTCGGGCATGTAAACCTCCGACAACCGGGCTTCCGGCCCCCACATTCCGGGCATCCTGAAACTCCCAGGAATCTCTGGAATTACGCCACCAGGCCACCAGACATCATCCTCCACCACAACCTCTTACTCATCATATCATTTTCCACCTTCCATCATCCTTTTTAATCTTGGCATTACATGGCATATGATTCACACATGCATCACAATTCATGTCATACATACACCAATGTCATACAACTTAATGCATGTATAAATTCAATGAAATTCATGGCCAATAAAATAATCCCTTTTATTTTTATTATTTTATTATTATTATTATTATTATTATATTATTATATTATTATATTTATTTATTTTATTATAAATAAATATTAAATTCAATATTCATGATTTTCCCAAAATCATAATATTCAAACAATCACTAAAAAAACAATAGAATGACAATTCATACAAAATTCATGGCCAAATTGAATTTCTCATAATTTCACAATTTCTTCAAAAATAGCACATGATATTCGGATAATGACCAGAATTGCACAGTTTCCAAATAAATTCGATTAAAATACTCATATGGCCTTCAAAAATTACGAAATTTTACAGGGTGATAGCCAACACATTTTCGTGCACTTTTCATGAAGAACTCTAAGCCAAATTATTTTTAGATTAATTTCTACAACCCTACGAAGCTTCTGGAACCACTACCGCGACGTCCAGAACACACTTCTCCGAAATTTTTAGATTTCACCCATCTATTCTCTTTCGTTTCTTCTGAAATTTGAGTATGTTATGTAGCAAGGTGTCCTTTACAAGTTTCATGAAGAGATCTAGGTAAAATAACCAAATTAGGGTCACCATTTAAGTCCTTGAAGTCTCGGGTGTCTCGAAATACTTCACCAGAACCATCATTTTCAAGATCTAACCGATTCACCGAGCTATACTTGTTATTTTTGTTTCAAATTTGAGTATGTTGTAGCTTAAGGTGTTACCTTCAACTTTAAAGAAGACAACAAAGTGAGATCTCTAACAGAAATCAACATGCAATCAAGAAATCAACAAGAGGTCAGTGAAAATTTCGCAGATCTAAAGTCTCCGTACAATAGAACTTTTGACCCCTCAAATCTCCATCGTTTTCTACGAATTTTTAGTATGTCATAGTAAAAGACGTTAGCTTCAACTTTCATGAAGACACCGAAGCCAAAATCGGACTCCAAACACACATGCAAACTCGAACAAGCTACTGACTCCAACAAACCGAACAAGAACAGTCACACGGTTTGCAAATAACCAACTCTTACCTCGATTTTTCGCACAAATCATACCTAAAATCTAACATGCAAACACCACAACAAACATGCAAGAGAAGTTACGGACTCCACTTGCCTTAAAGGTGAACAAACGACGACGAACGGCGACGGGACACGGTGAACGGACGGCGAACGAACGGCACACCCCTCCGGCTCCGCCTCCTTCCCTCTCGGTCTCTCTCCCTTCCGCTCGAACTCTCTCTCTCTCGCACACCTCTCTCGGCCGAATGAGCAAAGAACCGGCCATCTCTCTCTCCTCATCCCTTTTATATCCCCTTAATCCCATCATTAGCAATCATGATATTGCCTAAAATTACCAATGCATGCTCTTGCCCCTTGCCACTTGTCATTTTTATTTTTGAATTTGAATGGGCTTGGGCTTAGGCCCATCTGGCCACTCCCCTTGGGTTGGTCGAATCCTCCTCTTGGGCTTCCATTTGGGCCGACTAGCTTGGCCCACCAAGCTTTAGGCTAATGGGTCCAAGGCCCATTCGAATTTTAACCCTCTTTTTTCCCTTTTTTTTTTTTTTTTGAATTCCTTTCTATAAATATTCCCAAATTCAAATTTCATCTTGGCCAAAGTCTTGGGACACTTTGTTTATTAAGATTTAAATTTATAATCTCATGGCCAATTATTAATCTATAAATTTAAATACACAAATCATCAAATTAAAAGACAAATTGGCTAAGGCATAAGCCAAAAGAAATTCTATCACCTAATTAGGAACTTCAACGCACCTTATGGCTTGTCATTAAATTTGGGATGCCACAACTCTCCCCTCCTTAGAGAATTTCGTCCTCGAAATTCAAGCACTACTCGCACCTTCTTGAAATAAATAGGGATACTTTTCCTTTATATGATCCTCACTCTCCCATATGGCTTCCTCCACGTCATGATGTCGCCATAACACCTTAACTAATGGGATCTTTTTAGTCCTAAGAATTTGCTCCTTTCGATCCAATATCTGCACAGGCTCTTCAATGTACCTTACTTTTTCATCCATTTTGATGGCTTCATGATCGAGTATGTGACCGGGATCCGGCTGGTACTTCCTCAACATTGATACATGAAACACATCGTGTAGATTTCCTAACTTAGGAGGTAACGCTAAATGATAAGCTACATCACCTATCCTCTCCAGAATTTCAAAAGGTCCAACAAATCTAGGGCTTAACTTACCCTTCATCCCGAATCGAGATATTCCTTTCATTGGAGATACCTTAAGGAATACATGGTCTCCTACACTAAATTCCAAAGGCCTCCTACGTCTATCTGCGTAGCCTTTCTGTCTACTCTGAGCCGTTCTAAGCCTTTCTTTGATAATATCGACAGCTTCAATGGTAACTTGTACCAATTCAGGTCCTGTCAATTTCCTTTCACCTACTTCACTCCAACAGACAGGAGTCCTACATCTCCTTCCATATAATGCTTCATAAGGTGCCATGCCTATACTTTTCTGAAAACTATTATTCTAGGCAAACTCTACCAAATGCAATCTTTCATCCCAATTTCCTTTGAAATCAATTACGCAAGCTCTTAACATATCCTCTAATATCTAGATTACTCTTTCTGATTGTCCATCAGTCTGGGGATGAAAAGCTGTACTAAACTGAGGCTTAGATCCTAACGCAACTTGGAGACTTTTCCAAAAATTCGATGTAAACCTTGAATCTCGATATGAAGTAATGGTCACTGGAACACCATGTAAGCATACCACTTGACTTACATACATGTCCGCATACTTATCCATTGGGTAGTCCATGCGAATTGCTAAGAAATGCGCCGACTTAGTCAATCGATCCACTATAACCCAAATTGAATCATGACTCCTCGATGTCCTTGGCAATCCTTGCACAAAGTCCATCGTTATATGTTCCCATTTCCATTCAGGAATGTCTAATGGTCTCAAAAGTCCTGCGGGTTTACGATGCTCTGCTTTTACTTGCTGACACGTCAAACATTGAGAAACGTACTTAGCCGTATCTGCCTTCATACCATTCCACCAAAACTGCTGACGCAAATTTCTATACATCTTTGTACTACCTGGTTGGATACTATAATTACTCTTATGTGCCTCCGACAAGATTTCCTTCCTCAATTCCTCATTGTCGGGAACACAAAGTCGTCATTCGCATTTCACTATTCCATCATCAGAGATCTGAAATTCTGATCTTTTCCCTAAAGATACAGCATCTTTCACTTTCAAAATCTCTGGGTTAGATTCTTGCAGAATTTTAATTTTCTAGATAATCTCTGGCTCAATCCTTAATGCACTAAGCATACCAGTGAGACAATCTACTTCCAATTTGAACTCGGAATTTGCTAAAGATTCCAACAATTTCCATTCTGCCATTCTCAAACTAGCTATTTCTACGGCCGACTTTTGACTAAGAGCATCTGCTACTCTATTCGCTTTTCCTGGATGATATCTTATCTCACAGTCATAATCCTTCAACAACTCCATCCACCTCCTTTGTCTCATGTTCAACTCCTTTTGTGAGAACAGATACTTCAAACTCTTATGATCCGTGTAGATCTCAAACTTTTCCCCATACAAATAGTGTCTCCATATCTTCAAGGCAAACACTATAGCTGCTAGCTCTAAATCATGCGTCGGGTAATTTAGCTCATGAGGTTTCAATTGTCTGGATGCATAGGCTACAACCTTGCCATGCTGCATCAACACACATCCTAGTCCTTTGTGAGATGCATCACTATACACCGTGAAACCATCAGGTCCAGTAGGTATAGTCAGAATTGGAGCTGAAGTCAATTTCCTTTTGAGCTCCTGAAAATTCCTTTCACATTCTCCATTCCATTCAAACTTCACATTCTTTCGGGTCAATTTAGTTAAAGGTCCTGCCAGTCTTGAAAATCCTTCAATGAATCTCCTATAATAACCAGCCAATCCTAAGAAACTTCGTATCTCAATAGGTGTTGTCGGTCTCCGCCAATTTACTACCATTTCAACTTTTGCCGGGTCTACTGCAATTCCTTTTCCTGACACCACATGTCCTAGAAATATTATCCGATCCAACCAGAATTCACACTTACTAAACTTAGCATACAACTTATGCTCTCTCAGAGTCTGCAAAACTATTCTCAAATGCTGCTCATGCTCTTTAGGTCCTTTTGAATATACCAGAATATCATCAATAAACACAATCACAAACTGGTCTAAATAAGGTTGAAATATTCTATTCATCAAGTCCATAAATGCAGCAGGGGCGTTAGTCAATCCAAATGGCATAACAAGGAACTCATAGTGCCCATAACGAGTTCTAAACGCAGTCTTAGGAATGTCCTCCTTCTTAATTCTTAACTGATGATATCCCGACCTCAAATCAATCTTAGAGAAAACTGAACTTCCCTGGAGTTGGTCAAATAAATCATCAATTCTAGGCAAAGGATACTTATTCTTAATGGTCACCTGATTCAACTGCCTATAGTCAATACACAAGCGCATCGATCCATCTTTCTTTTTCACAAACAAGACCGGTGCACCCCAAGGTGAAGCACTTGGTCTAATGAATCCCTTATCAAGCAATTCTTGCAGTTGCACTTTCAATTCCTTCAATTCAACTAAGGCCATTCTATACGGGGCTTTTGATATTGGTCCTATTCCAGGCATTAATTCAATTTCAAATTCAATCTCCCGCTCTGGCGGCAATCCAGGCAATTCCTCAGGAAATACATCTTGAAATTCGTTAACTACACGAACTTCCTCAAGATTAGGCTCCTCCCTTGCATAATCTCTAACTATGGCTAGGTACCCTTGACATCCTTCGTCAAGTAACTTACATGCTTCTACTGTTGAAATAAGCGCTACAGGAAGATGGGTTTGACCTCCTAAAATTTCACAACTAGACTGATCAGGTAAAACGAATTGAATCACTCTTCTATAACAATCCATTCTAGCCCGATACTTACTAAGCCAATCCATTCCTATAATAACATCAAAATCAAACATAGCCATTACAACCAAGTCTATTTCCATGTCCTTTCCTCCCATTGATATCTTACAATTTCCACACACCAATGTAGACAATACCATATCCTTTAAAGGCGTGGAAACACAAAGAGGCGTCTCAAGAGGCATAACTTCTATTTTATTCAAACATCTATATCTTTCAGACACAAACGAATGCGTTGCACCCGTGTCAAACAATGCATATGCCTTTTCACCATTAATAAGAATCGTACCTGAGATAACATTTTTGGAAGCTTCCGCTTCCTCCTGGGTAATCGCATACACCCTTCCTTGTGCAGGTGGTCTCTGAGGATTTCCTTGCGGGTTTGACCTAACAGCACTCTGATATCCCTGTCGCACTGAGCCAACACTCACTTGCGACCTCTCTTGTGGGCAATTCCTCCTAAGATGACCTACTTGTCCACAGCCAAAACATTTCGCTGTCCAAGTACAAGGTCCTGGGCCATGTCTCCCATTACACCTCTGACAAATACCAGGCTGATAGGGTGCTTTCCCTATATTCAGACCACTCCTTGCCCCTCCAAAATTTCCAAAATTACCCTTCTTCTTCACATTCCAGGTCTGACCTTGACCAGAATAAGGCCTCTTCCCCTTTTTCACATCACTAAAATTCAACGGTTTCTTAAACTCCGACCGCTCCCTCAATAGCTCCTGCTCCACTAACTGCGCCCTTTCATAAATCTCATTATAATCTCTTATGTTCAAAGGCACCAGCTGCTTTCTAATGTCAGTCCTCAGCCCTTTCAGGATTCTCTTAGCCTTCTCTTCCCGATCCTCAATCAATCTAGGAGCATATCTAGACAATTCAAAAAATCTAGCCTTATACCGATCTACAGTTAACCCCTTTTGTTCTAGCTAAACAAATTCAGTAATCTTTCTATCCTTAGCACAGCCAGAAAAATGCTTCCTATTAAAAGCTCTAACAAACTCTTCCAACTCACATCAGTACCTGGTGGAAAGATTATGTCCTTCGAAGCTCTCCACCAAAACTTTGCATTTCCCTCCAACTGATACTTTGCTAAAACTATTTTCTCGGCATCAGTGCAGTCCAACAGCCGAAAAATTCTTTCCATCCCATCAATCCATTGCTCTGCCTCCTCAGGACTTCCCATTCCATTAAACTTAAGTGGCTTCAGCTTTAAAAACTGCTCCACTAGTCCTTGAGTACGGCGTTCTGCTCCGGGCTGTTGCTGCGCCTGCCTCTCCATCAGATTTCCAATATTGGCTAATGCCTCGCAGGATATCTTCCATTCGGGGTTCAGCCCTTGCAGCGAGGCTTCAGCCCTCGATGGATGAGCACTTCCAACTCGCACCATGACTTTCCCCGCAATTTCCAAGCATTGCCTCGGAATAATCCGAGACTCACTACCTCCACTCAAAGCAATTACTATCACTACATAAGTAACATATAAATGTCACTGGCACCTAAAGGCAATCCAAAATAAACTACTAGGGATCTACGAGTGAATTCTCATCACCCGTTATTCAATTATTTCGTTTTACATCCTATGGTGTGCATTGTCATCATGTTTCCTCAATTCCAAATGAGGCTCCTTATCACTCCACCTATAACCATTCGCTCTGATACCAAAAAGGCAGCTGTGACACCCCGAACCCTTCGCAGGTCGTCACCAGCGCCGGTGTTACACTTGATTTCCATTCCTATCTTGTACTTAAAACAAGCATCATTAATCACAGGCAATTTTTTTTTTAAAAGCGGTCCCAGCGCGACTTATAGCGGAAGCAAATTAAACATCTCCATCTCTTCCCTTACTAACCATGATACCAATACACACCAGCTAAACATCAGGATTTTATATACGAACATCGACACTTTATTTACATATTCTTTTAAGATGGGACTCCTCCTTTCTCGGTCGATACAAAACAAGAAAAGCGAGGACTCGCCATGTCCTGCCTAAAATCTCAAAAAGAAACTATCAACCCTCTACATCAAGCGCACAACCCCCCATCAAAAGTGTCGATTATCTACATCAAAAGATTCAGCTCCTACTCATCACGTGTAGGTCTCACACCCAACCCGATGCATCGGCGGTGGCGGCGGCAACATCCTCGCATAGCACCATCTCGACGAACGTGCACGAAATGAACTCCCGAATGATAGGGCCCCCAGCCAGCCTATATCGTACATCACTAGACATCGCACTCGGATGAAAGTCAATCCGGGAACAGAGGGACAGTCTATCTCCGCACACTCGACCTCTACATCAGACGGTAGACCATAAAACGTACCACGCGTGACGGCAGGTAGCGGCATACTTGCTAATCTGAAATGTTATCCCCAAAAGGGGTGAGTACAACCACTCAGCAGATAGGGAAATCCAATAACATCCCAATGCATCATGCATATCATCACACGTTGCAAGCATCACTTACCTTGTAATCATGCGTATCATGCATCATCACATCATATATATCATCATCATCATGGCATATCATATATCATTATCATCATCATGCATTTCATCATGCATATCATACCATGGATGATCATCATATCACATCACACATCACCATCATGCATCATCATGCATATATTATCATAGGTGATCATCATATCACATCACATGCCATCATCATCATGCATCATCATGCATATATTATCATAGGTGATCATCATATCACATCACATGCCATCATCATCATGCATCATCATGCATCATCATCATGCATCATCATGCATATCATAGGTGATCATCATTTCACATCACATGTCATCATCATCATGCATCATCATGCATATATTATCATAGGTGATCATCATATCACATCACATGCATCATCATCATGCATCATCATGTCATGAGTTAATTATCATCTTTATCTTTCAATTTTGATCACCACATCACCCATTTCTCAAATCATCAATCTCATCATCAACCCTTCGGGCAAAAACCTCCGACAGGGTTCCCGGCAAACTCAGCCATCCCATGGCCACCGGGCTTCCGGCCCCCCACATTCCGGGCATCTCACATCTCAACACCACGAGGCATTCCCTTCGGGCAAAAACCTCCGACAGGGCTTGCGGCCTTTACCCTTCTAGCCAGGCATCCCGCACCCCAATCCCGGCATCGCGAGGCATTCCTTCGGGCATGTATCCAAGATACAACCGGACTTCCGGCCCCCCACATTCCGGGCATCCTGAAACTCCCGGGGAATCTCTGAATTACGCCACTCGGCCACCAGACATCATCCTCCACCACAACCTCTTACTCATCATATCATTTTCCACATTCCATATCCAATTTAATCTTGGCATTACATGGCATATGATTCACACTTGCATTTCAAATTCATGATCATACATACATGCCAATGTCATACAACAATGCATTTAAATTCAATGAAATTCATGGCCAATAAAATAATCCCACAAATTTTAAGTTATTCCATTATTATTAATTATTATATTATTATTATTATTATTATTATTATTATTATATTTATTTTATAAAAAAATTTAAATTTAATATCAATAATTTTCCAAAATCATCAATATTCAAACAATCACTAAATCAAACAATAAGATGACAATTCATACAAAATTCATGGCCAAATTGAATTTCTCATAATTTCACAATTTCTTCCAAAATAGCACATGATATTCGGATAATGGCCAGAATTGCACAGTTTCCAAATAAATTCGATTAAAATACTCATATGGCCTTCAAAAATTACGAAATTTTACAGGGTGATAGCCAACACATTTTCGTGCACTTTTCATGCATAACTCTAAGCCAAATTATTTTTAGATTAATTTCTACAACCCTACGAAGCTTCTGGAACCACTACCGCGATGTCCAGAAGACACTCCTCCGAAATTTCTAGATTTCACCCATCTATTCTCTTTCGTTTCTTCTGAAATTTGAGTATGTTATGTAGCAAGGTGTCCTTTACAAGTTTCATGAAGAGATCTAGGTAAAATAACCAAATTAGGGTCACCATTAAAGTCCTTGAAGTCTCGGGTGTCTCGAAATACTTCACCAGAACCATCATTTCAAGATCTAGCCGATTCACCAGCTACACTTGTTATTTTTGTTTCAAATTTGAGTATGTTGTAGTTTAAGGTGTTACCTACAACTTTCAAGAAGACAACAAAGTGAGATCTCCAACAGAAATCAACATGCAATCAAGAAATCAACAAGAGGTCAGTGAAAATTTCGCAGATCTAAAGTCTCCGTACAATAGAACTTTTGACCCCTCAAATCTCCATCGTTTTCTACGAATTTTTAGTATGTCATAGTACAAGACGTTAGCTTCAACTTTCATGAAGACACCAAGCCAAAATCGACTCCAAACACACATGCAAACTCGAACAAGCTACTGACTCCAACAAACCGAACAAGAACAGTCACACGGTTTGCAAATAACCAACTCTTACCTCGATTTTTCGCACAAATCATACCTAAAATCTAACATGCAAACACCACAACAAACATGCAAGAGAAGTTACGGACTCCACTTGCCTTAAAGGTGAACAAGCAACGACGAACGGCGACGGGACACGGTCGGACGGCGAACGAACGGCACACCCCTCCGGCTCCGCCTCCTTCCCTCTCGGTTTCTCCCTCCCTTTCTCTCGAACTCTCTCTCTCTCTCACACCTCTCTCGGCCGAATGAAGCAAAGAACCGGCCATCTCTCTCTCCTCATCCCTTTTATATCCCTTAATCCCATCATTAGCAATCATGAGATTGCCTAAAACCCACCAATGCATGCTCTTGCCCCTTGCCACTTGTCATTTTTATTTTTGAATTTGAATGGGCTTGGGCTTAGGCCCATCCGGCCACTCCCTTTGGGTTGGTCGAATCCTCCTCTTGGGCTTCCATTTGGGCCGACCATTGGCCCACTAGGCTTTAGGCCAATGGGTCCAAGGCCCATTCCAAAAATAACCCTCTTTTCCCTTTTTTTTTTTTTTTTAGAATTCCTTTCTATAAATATTTCTAAATTCAAATTTCATCTTGGCCAAAGTCTTGGGACACTTTGTTTATTAAGATTTAAATTTATAATCTCATGGCCAATTATTAATCTATAAATTTAAATACACAAATCATCAAATTAAAAGACAAATTGGCTAAGGCATAAGCCAAAAGAAATTCTATCACCTAATTAGGAACTTTCAACTCACCTTATGGCTTGTCATTAAATTTGGGATGCCACAAATTAGGAAATAAATTGGATAATCATTATCGTCACTAACGTCATATTTATTTTGTTTTCAAGAATAAAGTTAAAGGGCACATATGTGCATTTTTTCCTATGTCGAAAAACAGATTTAGTATAAATCTTTCTTGCCAAAGCAACAATTTGAGTTTGCCACTAGCATAATCACTTACCTAATTTTTATACATGGGTTGGAAGTCAATTTTCCTCTTAGAAAGTTACTATTCACATTGAAATATAACTAGTTATTACTAATATATGCATACATGCCATAAAATGTTGTCTCTAACTGATGACCAGGTTTATCAATCAACTGTGAGATGATTCTGACCGATGAAGCTGTTGTTAGTCAAAAGATAGTTGTTAATGACGATGACCCGCTCATTAATCCGGACTCGGTGGGCATCGGTTGACGTCAACTCAACAATTGGAAAGCCATCTAAATGTGTCCATCATCCATCCCTGAAATCACGATTCATCATCAGTCTTCAAGTTCCTTTTCCAAAGTGAGCGGACTTTATAAGGCTATGAGGGCACTGGTTGACGTCAAGTCAACAGGTGGAAAGCCATCTGAATGTGTCCATCATCCATCCTTGAAATCACGATTGATCATCAGTCTTCCGGTTTCCTTTCCAAAATGGGGCGACTTTAAGGCTCTTTTTCCTAAGTGGAGGAACTTCAAGTCAGCAGCTGGAAGGCCATCCAGATGCCGTCCATCGTCCGTCCCTTAATAAACGGACTCGTAGAGACAAAAGCCAAAGGACCTGTGCTGTGTATGCCAACATCTCCACCACTATTGGAGTTGCTCGACTTCCTCGAGATATACGTTTTGGATCATGTTTCTCTCCATTCCGACGGACACATTGTTTCGAAGCAGCTTCTTTCCACCTTCGGGTCAACTATCTGTTGATCAGGAGAGGGTAACAGCTGTGCATTGTCTATTGTTCACAAATTGAGGACCTGTCGTCAAAGTGCTTACATAGAGAAAAAGACGGAGGTTGATGGGAAAAGTTGTTGCGATTTTATGCAATGAGTGCTACAAATCCTTCTGCGGGGTCAACGGGTCAATGATCAATGGCTGATACCTTCTCATTCCACGAATGATTACTCCTGTTTTGGTTAAGGAATCATTGTCGCTCCTCTTCATATCCGCTTTTCCACTAGACTCAGTATAAAACGAGCCCAAGGCGTCGCCCGTCCGTGCCCCTCCCATTGTGATTTTGCCCCTTGTAAATTTTACGTGACTTCATCATAATCAGTTATTTGAAGAAGTAGATTCAAGAATACCACATTATAAACTTGTAATGCTTACGAGATAGGACACGAATTACACGACGTCCTGTTACGAACTAAAGTCACGTTTGATACAGAGGTATGCATGTTCCACTTTGAATTAATAAGTGCAGTTCACGCAATGAGCAATGAGCATTAGTAGCCGGATTCTTTGGAGTCAATAAGTCCATGATTGATGGTTGACAGGCCACCTTTGCTGGCTGCCGCCTCAAAAACAGCCACCTCCTTATTATTTATAAATCTCTTCACGTCCAGTTGACTTAGCACGTACCAATTTCTCTTGTTTCTTCTCAGTTTTCAAGTTATGGAGCCTCGAAGCATTAGCTTTGCAATGTTTCAATCATGCCACTTCCTCGTTGGCATTGTGCTTGCTTTGTGCTTTACCCAAGTCTTCTCTACCACAAACGAAACTGAAAAACTCTCTCTACTTGCATTTAAGGCCGGAATAACCGAGGATCCTCTCGGCATGCTCAGCTCATGGAATAATAGCATGGGGTTCTGCCAGTGGCATGGAGTCAAGTGTGGTCGCAGGCACCAAAGGGTCACGGTATTGAACTTACATTGGCAGAAACTCTCTGGGTCAATCTCTCCTCACATTGGGAACCTCAGCTTCTCGAGAGAATTGTGGCTTGGAAACAATAGTTTCAATCATGAAATCCCTCCACAAATTAGCCAATTGAGTCGCCTACAAATATTACAATTGGAGAACAATGCATTGGTTGGTGAGATTCCTGAAAACATAACAGCCTGTTCTTACCTTGTTAGCCTTACTCTTGATTTCAACCAACTAACCGGAAAAATTCCTGAACAAGTAGGTTCATTATCAAATCTATGGAATTTTTCTTTGAATGGAAATAATCTAATTGGGAGCCTGCCTTCCTCCATCGGGAACTTGTCTTCACTAGAGTGGCTTCAGCTCACGCAAAATAACTTTGGTGGGAGCATTCCTCCAGTCTTATGCCACCTGTCAAAATTACAATTCTTCAAATTGGGAGGAAACAAACTGTCCGGTCCAATTCCAACTGGAGTTCTGAATCTCTCTTCTCTAATTGACTTCAATGTATATGCAACCAAATACGAGGGAGTCTTCCTGCAGACATAGGCTTTACTCTTCCAAATCTTTGTTTTTTTGGCATTTTAATGAATCTATTTGAGGGACAGGTTCCTCCATCAATATCAAATTGCACAAATTGGAGAAACTTCAACTTGGAATGAACAAACTTTCAGGTAGAGTGCCTTCTTTGGAAAATCTGCACGAGCTTCGAGTGTTCACCACTTTCGTCAATCAGTTTGGACATGGAAAACCCGAAGACTTGAACTTCATTTGCTCATTGACAAACGCCACAAAGTTAGAGATGTTTGCTACTTCTAAGAATAGTTTTGGTGGAGTGCTGCCTAATTGCCTAGGTAACTTATCCACCACCCTCACAGTATTTGATGTGAGTGGGAATCTACTATATGGAGAAATTCCGAAACATATTGAAAATCTCGTGAACCTCCAAGTATTGAATATGTTTGAAAACAAGTTTTCAGGTGTTCTCCCCTCAAATTTGGGAAACCTACGAAATTTGTCATTATTGCAATTAGGTGATACCAACCTAGGAGGGACAATCCCATCTTCTCTAGGAAATCTAACCAAGTTGACCATACTAATTTTAGCTAGGAGCAACTTTCAAGGTCAAATTCCTTCAACGCTGTCTAACTGCAAATTTTTGAACCTGCTTGATCTTTCGAGTAACAATCTCAGTGGTACCATACCCCCACAAATTATGAATCTTTCATCACTGACCATTGGTTTGGACTTATCTAATAACCATTTGACAGGAATTTTACCCATGGAAGTAGGCAAATTGATATTTTTGATTGCATTGGACATCTCCAAAAATATGTTAGGAGGTGAAATTCCAAATACCTTAGGTGATTGTGTCATGTTGCTATCATTGTGGATGGGGGGCAATTCCTTCCACGGGTCCATTCCTCAATCGATGAGATTGTTAAGAGGCATTGAAGAAATTAATCTTTCACACAACAATTTTTCCGGGGAAATTCCACAGTTCTTGGAGGTATTTCATTCTTTGCAAGTACTGGATTTGTCTTACAATAATTTTGAAGGCATGTTGCCACGTGGAGGAGTCTTTGAAAATGCTACTGCAACTTCTATTATTGGGAATGCTAAGCTTTGCAGTGGATTGCCAAAATTTCAGCTTCCTAAATGCATCTCTAGTAGCTCCAAGAGTAGAAAGGTCCATGTATTGAAATTGTCTGCTATTGCTATTTGTGGCGTTCTCGGAATTGCTCTTGTTCTTGCTATCGTATATCTCTATTGGCGGAAGAAGCCAATACAAGAACCGATTTCAAGTTCTATTGATGTTTTATGTCCAAACGTATCTTATAGAACACTTCTAAAAGCAACCGATGATTTTTCTTCAACCAATTTGGTTGGTGTTGGAAGCTTTGGTTCTGTTTATAAGGGGGTACTAGAGAACAAAAACATTGTCGTTGTAGTGAAGGTGCTTCATTTAGTGGGCCACGGTGCTCTAAAGAGCTTCACAGTTGAGTGCGAGGTTTTAAAGAACATCCGACATCGAAATCTTTTGAAAATACTAACAGTTTGCTCAAGTGTTGATTATCAAGGAAATGATTTTAAGGCCATAGTATATGACTTCATGGAGAATGGAAGCTTGGAACAGAGGTTACACCAAAAGGCAATGCCATCTTATGGAAATGAGCCTCCGAAAAATGTGAATTTCATTCAGAGGATAAATATTGCTATTGATGTTGCTTCTGCACTAGATTATCTTCATCACCAATGCCACATTTCCATCATTCATTGTGATCTAAAGCCAAGCAATGTCCTCTTAGACACTCAAATGGTTGCGCATGTGGGCGACTTTGGATTGGCGAAGTTCCTCCTTGGATCGTCCCTTGATACTGTAGCTAATCAAATGAGCTCTATGGGTCTAAGAGGGACAATTGGTTATGCTCCACCAGGTAATCTCTTCACTTCCAATTTTTATGATCTGAGCTTCACATTATTTTTTATGATCAGCACTCCCAATTTCATCTACACTATGATCTAAATGCATGGCAGAATATGCAATGGGATGCACGGTCTCGAGAGAAGGCGATGTCTATAGTTACGGCATCCTCTTACTAGAGATGTTCACGGGATTGAGTCCCACCAACGACAAATTCAGAGAAAATCTCACTCTCCATAGTTTCATTGCAACAGCTTTGCCTGAACAAGTATTGGAAATTACAGATCACACTCTGCTTCTAGAAAGGGAGAGTCGTTTCAACACCAATGGTCCTCAACATTGGCTTCCTGAAAGCAACATCATGTTTCAAGAATGTTTGGTTATGGTATATAATATTGGAGTCACTTGTTCCAACGAAGTGCCTGGAAGTCGGATGAGCATAAGCAGTGTTGCTAGTCAGCTACAAAAGATTAGGCAAAAACTCTTTGCATTGGGTTTATAAGAACAAGATGAAATACCGTGGGTGATATGATAATTTCTTACTCTATATCATCTTAAATATTTAGCTTTGTTGATGCTAGGGCAAACATACATGTAAAATGTGTAGCAGAATGCAGAGTCAATAATGTGTCTTCATTAGAAGGTAATAGTTGATTGTCATTCCTCATTATGTATATATATTAAGCTAGCATATGCCCTGCGGTGCAGAAACCCTTTCGTAATATCAGTTTAAATTTGTTTAAAGTTTGAGAAGATAGACGAAACCCGATCTGGATCGAAGTGCGGAGAAGTCTGGCTGTATAAAGAAAGTTAGAATTGTCTTTTGTGACCGCCAACTTCAAATCCGAATCCTTTTGCATGTTGGAGTCGAAAGTGGTGTTGCATTTTGAGCGTGGGAAGAGGAATTAAATTATGCTATTTGGGTATGACTTTGACTAAGGATTTTGCATGACTCAGACAAGCATTAACATTTCATACGTAACTATGACTAAAATAACAATTACAAGCGACTCTTTTTATTAATATACAATTAGAGATAACGCTAATGAGAATTTTTTATATATTTCTAACTTGTACAAAAGTGTCTATTAATAAGTTACTAAATCGCCATAAAAAGTTAATAGCAGATATTTAATAAGTAAATGACTATTGTAAATTGAAGAAAAAAAGAATACCAGCAAAATCGACGAACATAAAAAGTTACCGGTGAATGTGGACAACGTGGCGAAAGCTCATTTTGCAATGCAAGAGGGTAATTACCCTAAAATCATGATGCTGCTAGTTTTTTACTGCTGTGAGGATTGCAAATGCAGAAATATGAGGCAATAATGCTTTTGGTTCGGAATTGGATTATGACATATTGTTAAATTCAATCTTAAAGACAACATTTTTTTGAGTGAAAAATTCATACAACAGACATTGTAATAACAAAACAACTTTTTCATCATAGTTTGACAAAATATAGTGCAACCTCGTGTTTTGATCAACAAATGGCTGGATATTTAAACATTAATATATGTATTAATACATTGGGATACATACTTGAATAAGATTTCTAATTTGAATAGGGTAATTTTTTTTTAATAAATGTTTTGTGTTTGCATAACACCTAAAAACTTTTTCATCATAGTTTGACAAAAGAATATAGTGCAACCTCGTGTTTGATCAACAAATGGCTGGATATTTAAAAACGTTAATATATGTATTAATACATTGGGATACATACTTGAATAAGATTTCTAATTTGAATAGGGTAATTTTTTTTTTAATAAATGTTTTGTGTTTGTATAACACCTAAACTCAAAAGTGCTTTGCCAGCTGCATTGACTATGGTACATTCCCAACTTCCCAAAGGAAGGAAAAGGAATGGCTTTGCATGTCTACAGATGGTTGACTTGTAGTTACTGAGTGTTTTAAGAAGGATTCGAAGTACGAAATGCATTACTGTTTCATGCACATGAAGGGATTTCTAAGGAAAGACGTACAGTCGTACATCAGCTTTCTAGACATTATTACAACATGGGACCTAACCTTTGTGTAGGAAATTTCGTATGATGTGGGGAGATTATAAGTTAATTGCACCTTTCCAGTGGGGAGGAAGTCATACTCATGTCTTCAGCATAGGGGAGTCCCGACAACAATCAATGAAGAGCAATGGCAAAAATGGTACGAAGATGTTTTGCTAGGAACACAGCGAGAGTGAGGCCACATTGACCAGCTAACAGCTCCTTTACCACTGTCCAAAAGAATCTAAGGAGAAGAATAGCACTTACACTTACAAAAAGACTATGAGAGACCCGAAAGGCAAACAACTCTATGAAGGTCAGCTTATTAATTAAACCAGAATTTATAATGCAACGAAGTCCCTCCTATGCAGTATGTGCCGAGACCAGGAACCACGCTTTTAAGCCCTCTGCCCATAAATATCTTCCTGAATGGGGACCCCCGGTCCATACATCAAACAGCAGCGTTCACTGAACGAACCAACAAGTCTAGAGACTACTTCCCTGAAAAACATGGGGGCAACCTGCCAAGAGGGAAGTCATTGTCAATTCAAAATGTTGGCCGATAATTTTCTGTTCAACTGAGACTTCAAGTAACCAGCCAAATATAGGTCCCATTAACAGTCAATCGTACCCATCATTTGTAAATGCCTTCTTCAGTCATGAGGATATAACATCAGAGGAAATACAGGGCCGAAAATAGATTTAACATATACATCCAGAACAACCATAACACAGAGTTGAGGTTTGAGACATGCCAGAACTTATAACAGTATAAAGATAACTCCAGATAAGTTCTGTAAATGCACAATGAGGATGATACAGACATCGATCTGATGACCATATAACCGATGGACAATACAAATCAGTAACAACACAGTCGCCAGTACAAGCTCAAGAGATCATACTACAGCACCCTCACAGTGAAAGACTCGAGAGGCCCTGCAAACAAAGGTGAACAGAATGCTTATCTAATATGTAGCCTTCATTGGAATCACAAATTCTACCAATCTGTGTGTGAATCAATCACCCCCAGTGAACCAAGAGAAAAAAATGAAACTGTAAGTGAAGAAACAAAAGTAGGATTTATTAGGTAAAAATGCCTCAATCAAAAGAAATGAGTTGCAGACAACATATATGATTCACACCCCCCCATAGGTAGCTGTGATGGTTGGGCTTTATTACCTTATCGCCAAGGGAACAAGTTCGAATCTCTGGATGCTTGCGACTTAAGTGGGGGTCCCAGGAGTGGTTTACTAGGCCAGCCCCCAAAGATTTACGTCTAAATAGCGGCTTGCAGCAAAGCCCCATCGGTGCTATCGAGCACCGGAGGGTCATGTGATTGGAGTGATCTCCGGAGGTCCCTTAGTCATCAAAAAAAAGATTTACCTAATTTGGTTGATAAACATTTACTTCACCTTTGACCAAAAATGTAAATATCTACTCTCACGCCTGTTTTACTAGATTTCAGTTTGCAAATCACATAAACAAAATAAAGAGAACAGAAGGTCCGGCGAAAAAAAAAAACGGATTTTTTCAAAGTTCACGTAGAAAGAAAAATGTAAATCAGTCGTACACACTAATAGAGGAGAGCCCCATACTTGTCGATAGAGTGGTGACTGAAAAAATGAAATTCACCAAAAAGTAAATGCTGCAACTGCAAGATCCTGGAACTGGTCTTGAATTGAATTGCCAAATGTTTATCGGATGGTCAAAGAGGGTGCTCTGCGACTCTGTAGTCTGGAAGTGGCAGAAAAAAGAATGTCAGAGGGATTGAATTCAGAGAGAGTGAGAGAATATTTAATACATGATCGCCTACACTGGGGCTCATATAATAAGAACTACATTACCAGTACTCAATAAGCAGGCGATATCAAATTACTTCAGTTTAAAAAGGCTCCTTAGACATTACAAATTCATGATCTCGAAATGAACATAGTATATACTCTGATTCAATGGAAAGAGTAAGTTTCCTAATTCATGTATTTATACATAGGCAGCTGCTCGAGCACCATGATTTCAACACCTACTTGATACTGAGCACGAACTAAAGTTTGATTAGACAGTGGACTCCAACATACAAGAAGAGCAGATTCCACCAACTTTATTGTACTGATGGAGCAGAGGAATGACCAAATGAGAAATGAAAAGAAGCAGGAGGTAGGTTGACCAAGCATAATCATCCAAGCAGCAACACAAGGAAACATGTTTCTGCGCAAGGAAGTAGTCTGGGAGTTAGTTTACCGAGGTCTTTCAACTCTACATGAGAAACATAACCTCCTACTAAAAGTTTGAAACCAATCTCAAGCTCGGCATCAAATGATCCATCAGGATAACTCTTTAGTATCTCCAAGCGTTGACACCAGGGGACGAAATCTTGACACAGATCAACAGCTGCAACAACATCAAATAACTGCACCGGAGAATACCTGATAAGCACAGGAAACGCCAAAATTTGTTCATTTTTTTTTTTTTTAAAAACGAAGGCATTGTTGGATTTTTTGATGTATCAGTACTGCTGTTTTTAGACTAAAGTTTCTCTGTTCTGTTTTTTTATATTGTTCTAGTTTATTTTCTCACTTAGTCAATTATGTTATGCAGTTGTTGTTGTGTTATTTAGGAAGTTAAGTACTTGTTCAGGTGCAGTTACAAGCTGAACGTGTGTGTGTGTGCAGTTATTTTTTTTTGGTTTAAGTCGTGTTTTGTATTGACTTTTTTATTAGAACTGCAGAAGACAGTTTTCATGCTCTGTTCTCTCTGTTTCCTCTGTTTTTCATCTTTCTTCCTCGATATCTATAGTTCTGGTTTTTCTGCTTCTTTGCTGCTTTAATCAGAATCAACAGTGGTATCAGAGCATCGAATGATCTTGAGGGACTGTGAAGTTAAGCAAGTATTGTAGTGCAAAGAGGTTAGAGGGTGATGGAGACAGGTTCAAGTGGTTTTTCTGCGATGGCTTCTCCAGTATTTACTGGAGAGAATTATCAAGCATGGGCTGTTAAAATGAAAGCATTTCTGGAGGGTCATGATCTGTGGGAAGCTGTGGAGGATGATTATGAAGTTGCTCCACTTCCAAATAATCCGACCATGAATCAAATCAAGTTTCATAAAGAGAGAACCACAAGGAAAGCCAAGGCAAAATCTTGCCTGTATGCTGCTGTCTCGCCTACCATCTTCACCAGAATTATGAAGTGTGACTCTGCGAAGGTCATATGGGATTTCTTGAAGGAAGAATATGAAGGAGATGAGAAGATAAGAGGTATGAAGGTGCTGAATCTCTTGAGAGAATTTGAGAGACAGCAAATGAAGGAATCTGAGTCAGTGAAGGAATACTCAGATAGGCTAGTGGGAATAGCTGATAAAATCAGAGTTTTGGGAACTGATTTGAGGGATGATAGGCTTGTTCAGAAGATCCTAGTGTCTCTTCCAGAAAAATTTGAAGCTACTATAGCTTCTCTGGAAAACACAAGGGATTTGGCTGATATAAAACTTGCAGAGTTGCTGAATGCTTTGCAGGCACAGGAGCATAGAAGACTAATGAGGAGAGAAGATCATGTTGAGGGGGCATTGCAAGCCAAAGTAAAGCAAAATGATGGAGGCAAAGGGAAGAAATGGATTCAGTTTAAGGGAAATGTTGCTGATTCGAAATTTTTGCTTAAAGAAGGAAATGCTGGTGGATCTAGCAAATGGAAAAATAATAAAAGGCCATGTCAGTACTGTGGTGGAACCAACCATCAATCCTTTAGATGCTAGAAAAGGCCAGACGCGAGGTGCAGAAGATGCCACAAGTTGGGTCATATGGAAGCTATTTGCAAAGGGAAAGCCTATCGCAAACGGGAGAAGCACAAGTGGCGTGAGTGAAGTTGATGAAGAGCACTTATTTGTTGCTTCAGCTGGTGAATATTCATCGAAAATAGTACATGGCTGATAGATAGTGGTTGTACTAATCACATGACTGGCAACTTAGAGCTATTCAAGAGCATAAACAAAACAGTAAAGTCCAAAGTCGAATTGGCAATGGACAGCATATTGAAGTTCGGGGTAAAGGTGTAGTTGCTGTTAAAGGAAACCAGGGGGTGAAGTTAATCAAGGATGTCCTCTTTGTGCCAAATATTGACCAGAATCTGTAAGTGTTGGTCAGTTAGTGGAGAAGGGCTATATAGTGAAGTTCGAAGGAAGGGAATGTCTCATTAAAGATACTGACAGCAATGAAGTCTTGAGAGTTCAAATGAGGGATAAAAGTTTTGTGTTCAAGCCAAATGAGATGCAGCAGATGGCTTTGAAGTGTACAGAAGAGAATATAGAGCTGTGGCACAAAAGATTGGGCCATGTTCATAGGAGGAGTATGCTGGTTATGCAGAAAAATGGCTTGGTAGATGATTTACCAAGCTTGAAGGAAGAGCTTCCACAATGCAGAACCTGCATTCTTGGCAAACAGGCCAGATTTCCCTTCAAAGGAGGTGTCTCGAAGACATATCAAAAGCTGGAATTAGTTCAAACTGATGTGTGTGGACCTATGTCTGAACCTTCTTTAAGTGGAAGCAGGTATTTTATTACTTTTACTGATGATCTGACTAGAATGAGCTGGATCTATTTTTTGCAAGCTAAGACTGAAGTAGCTGATGTATTTATGAAGTTTAAAGCATTAGTTGAAAATCAAAGTGGGAAGAGAATCAAAGCTCTCGGGTCGACAATGGATCGAGTATACAGCTAACAAATTCAAACTGATTTGTGAGCTAGCTGGAATTGTACAGCAATTTACAGCCCCTTACTCACCTCAACAGAATGGGGTTAGTGAGAGGAAAAATAGAAGCATTATGGAGATGGCCAGATGTTTGATGCAGGAAAAGAATTTGCCTAAAAGTTTTTGGGCTGAGGCAGCCAACACTGCTGTATTTCTTTTAAATAGATTACCTACAAAAGCTTTAGAGAAACTAACACCTCTCGAGGGCTGGCAAGGCACTAAACCTTCTGTGAAAAATTTGAAGGTTTTTGGAAGTTTGTGTTATACTCATATTCCTGATGTCAAAAGGGATAAGCTTGATAAAAAGGCTGAGATTGGAATTTTTGTTGGATATAGCTCTCAATCAAAGGCTTACAGAATTTTCTATCCAAAGACAAGGAAGATTACTTGTGAGCGAGAGATGTTATGTTCTTAGAGGAAGATGAATGGAATTGGTTAAATGGAAGGAACACTGAATTGAAGCACTTTGAAAGACAACCTGAAACTGATGTGGAGACTAGTGAAATTACAGGGGAAATGGAAGAAAGTATAGATGATGAACCTGTAAGAGGCACAAGGACACTTGCTGAGATCTATGAAAGGAGTAATGTGGCTGTGCTCGAACCATCAAATTTTGCTGAAGCCAAGGAAGATCGAAGTGGTTTGCAGCAATGCAGGAGGAGATGAAAATGATTCAAAAAAATCAGACTTGGGAATTGGTAGACAGGCCATTAAATAAGAATGTAATTGGAGTTAAGTGGGTCTTTAGGACAAAACTCAATCCTGATGGCTCTGTTAACAAGTATAAAGCAAGGCTGGTTGTGAAAGGCTATGCTCAGGTATGGGGAGTAGACTATTCTGAAACTTTTGCTCCGAGTTGCAAGGCTGGACACGGTAAGACTCTTGTTAGCTGTTGCGATCGAGAAGGGTTGGACTATTTTTCAGCTTGATGTCAAGTCTGCATTTTTAAATGGTGAGCTTGAAGAGGAAATTTTTGTTGAACAACCTGAAGGGTTCTGTGTTAAAGGACAAGAAGAGAGTGTATACAAATTGCATAAAGCTTTATATGGACTGAAGCAAGCTCCAAGAGCCTGGTATGGAAAAATTGATCGATATCTACTGGATTTAGGTTTTAAAAGAGCTTGAGTGAGTTCACTCTTTATATTAAGAAAGTGAATCATAGTGTGGTAGTTCTATCTCTATATGTGGATGATCTTTTGGTAACAGGAAATGATGTTCAGCTGATAGAAAATGTTAAGCAAGGCCTATTTGCTGGTTTTGAGATGACAGACTTAGGAAAAATGGCTTACTTCTTAGGTCTGGAAATCAAGCAAAGCCCTTATGAAATCTTCATTTGTCGAGAGGAAGTACTTAAAGGAAATTTTGAAGAAATTTCAGATGGAAGAATGTCGAAGTGCCGTACACCTATGGCAGCAAAAGAGAAATTGCAGAAGAGTGATGGAATTGAAGCTGTGGATGTTTCGATGTACAGAAGTCTAATAGGTTGTCTCATGTACCTCACAGCAACTAGACCAGACATTTTATTTGCCGTAAGTGTTCTGTCCAGATTTATGAGTGATCCAAGTCAGCTTCATTTGATTGCAGCTAAGAGGATTTTAAGGTATTTGAAAGGAACCATGCTTTTTGGAGTGAAGTTTCAAAGGAGTCTAGAATTCAATCTACAAGGTTATTCTGATAGTGATTGGGCTGGCTCGATGGATGATATGAAGAGTACATCTGGGTACTGTTTCAGTTTAGGATCAGCTTGTTTCACTTGGTATTCTAAAAAACAAGAAATTGTAGCTCAATCTACTGTTGAAGCAGAATTTATAGCTGCTACTGCAGCAGCAAATCAAGCCTTATGGCTGAAGAAGTTAATGAAAGACCTTTGGCTGAACTTCAATGAATGTATCAAGATCAATGTGGATAACCAAGCTGCAATAGCAATATCTCAGAACCTAGTTTTTCATGGAAAAACTAAGCATTTCAAGGTCAGGTTCTTCTTTCTACGTGAGGTGCAACAAAATGGTGAGGTCATGCTGATTTATTGCAGATCTGAAGATCAACTTGCTGATATATTCACTAAACCACTTCAAGCTGGAAGATTTGAGGCATTGAGAAAGAAAATTGGAGTATGCAGCAGCTACTGATCCAAGGAGGAGTTTGTTGGATTTTTTGATGTATCGATACTGCTGTTTTTAGACTAAAGTTTCTCTGTTCTGTTTTTTTATATTGTTCTAGTTTATTTTCTCACTTAGTCAATTATGTTATGCAGTTGTTGTTGTGTTATTTAGGAAGTTAAGTACTTGTTCAGGTGCAGTTACAAGCTGAACGTGTGTGTGTGTGTGCAGTTATTTTTTTTTCGGTTTAAGTCGTGTTTTGTACTTGACTTTTTTATTAGAACTGCAGAAGACAGTTTTCATGCTCTGTTCTCTCTGTTTCCTCTGTTTTTCATCTTTCTTCCTCGATATCTATAGTTCTGGTTTTTCTGCTTCTTTGCTGCTTTAATCAGAATCAACAGGCATCGCATTATAACAATGACGACAAGAAAAGATGACTTATGAGTGCAAAAATGAATAGCACAGCGTCACCGCTATGCAAGCTGCCCCGTAGAATCTGGAGGTCCTTGTTTGCATCAGATGGTCTGTGATTAGAAGGGGGCGTTCACACCAGCAATGCATCCCAAACATCGCGTCTGATCGCAATTCTGAAGCTGCTCATAGCTCGCAGCAGGCTCAATTACATGCAGGCTCCAATTTTTGCGCGTTACGATCGATCCCACCGACTCACAGGTCGACAAGAAGGGAGGCATAACCGGTCCTCAGAGAATCCAGAAGCTCGAAAATATGAAAGAAACGCAAAGGGGGTGGTGGAATGGGGGTTCGACTGGAGATCTCCGTCGCGCGAATTTCGGGAAAATTCGGGAGGGCGGGAAATGCAGGGGCCGATGATTGAACACAACGCGCGAAGAGAGAAATTGAGGAGATGGGTCGTCAGAAGACGGGACTTCGAGAGGACGCAGGAACGGGTTCTGGGCTTTAGCGATGAAGAGACGAAGCAGTTTTCTTGTGGGGTTTCTTGAAGTGATAGGAAAGAAACGAGGTCCACGCCCCTCACGTAACGCCCCATCCAAAGCTTCCATGCCCCTGCATGGTCACACTTCTGGAAGACTGAACATATGGAAGGGAGAGAGGGAGAGGGAGAGAGACGACACACGTGTTGAAATTTGGCGTTGAGAATTGGAGCTTTTATTACGTGAAACAAGAGGGAAAAATGAAAACGAGATCACACTTCACAGACAGACTCCGGTCAAAATCTGGGCTCTCTTGAACTTGGGAAAAATGATATGAAGTTTTCACCCAAAGGTCTCGAGAAATGGAATGGTTTGAGTTTTCTCGAATCCGCAGAAAAGTCAAACATGACCGAACAAAGAATTCATGGATTGGATTGGGCCAATTGCGGTCGCAGGTGCAAATAAAAATCGATGGCCCGAAAACCCGATTTTGAATGGTTAGTTGCAGGTTTTTTTCTTTCTATTTTGAGCCCGGTCCAAACTGTTTACATATGATACATTTCATTTGAAGCTGGAAAAATATCGAATTTCTCGCTTGAACTTACTAATCGATTAAATGACTGATGTAATAAAAAGATACGGTGTGAATATGAAGATATGGCCCCAAACATGCCGAAAAGTGGATTTGGGCCGAGAATGGCCTCAAGCTCCGGATGAGCTTTTTGAGTTATAATTATGAGATCAATTACTCCAAAACTTATATAAGGAGCTTACTTTAATGTCAAAACTTTATTTTGGATCACTTAAGTGTAAAAAAGTTTGAAAAATAATCATTTTGATGCCAACACCAATCTGATTAACCGGAAATCTGACGTGGCACTTTTTTGTTAATTTTTGAACCTGATGTGACTCACCGGAGAGTATAGTCAGCATTTAAACAACAAAACGACGCCACTTGGTGTCTTTCCCCCAATTCAAAACCCTAAATCCCCAAATTGAAAGAATTGAGAGAGAGAGAGAGAGAGAGAGAGAAGGCATGGCATGGGCTTACCGTCGTCTTCTTCCCCGAAAAACAACACAAGCACTAGCCAGCAACAACACTAGTAGCGCACCAGCACCAACACCAGCACAACTCCGCCTCCGGTTCGTCCAACATTGTTGACAAGTCCAAGCTCTTCTCCTCCTCCTCCTCCTCCTCCTCCTCTCCTCCTCCTTCTCCTTCCCCTTTCAAAAGGACTCACTTCAGCCGCTCCCCGAGCAGAGCCAATCCGCCATCTCCATCTGCGCTCTCCTTGTTTCCCTCACCCTCCTCGTCTATGCTCTCTCCACCTTTGACCCCCCCTCTTCTTCCTCCTCCTCCTCTGCCCTCACCTCCTATTCTTCTCGTCGCTTCTTGCCCAAGCAACAACCTTAGCCTCTCCTTGCTTGCCTAGTTGAGCAACTACAACAGAGGCCGAGCAACGGCGGCCGAGCGACGATGGCAGAGCAACGGCGGTCGACTGATAGTGGCCAAGCGAGCTAAGTCGACATTGGGCAAAGATCGGACAAAAAAACCCTAATTTCAATCCAAAAAAAAAAATCCCCAAATGAGTTGTGCAGTGTCATTTTTTGTGAGGCCATCGACTTAGGATGGCAAAATGATGTCGTTTTCTTAAGCAGGATGGAAAATGATATCATTTAAAAGCCATCTCGTTTTTTTTTTTTAAATATAAAAGCCACGTAATCATTTTGGCTAGAATTGCTCGCCGGTGGCACCAAAGTAATCATTTTCCTCCAATTTGGCACTTAAGTAATCAAAAATAAACTTTTGGCACCAAAGTTAGCGCCATACACAAATTTTAGCACTAATAGTGCACTTACCCCGTTATAATTATGAGACTGGTAACTCCATTTGAATCAAAGTTATGTTTCATAAAAGTAAGGATTGTAAGAATTTCTTTGTTATTTTCTTTTTTGACTTTCTTGATAAAACATACGCTTTTAAGTAATTTTATGCTACATCAAAGTCAGCTTGGGCACGAGTAGGCAACAAGCTCTATCCGCTCTCCCGAATGGTGAGATCCTCTCTACCGCTTGGGTAGTCTTCTCCTACCTTCAAGGTAGGTTTTGATTCTGTCTCAATGGAAAACCATAAGTCATCATCCACAAAATCCCAATACGAGCATCCCAAGTTCCCGATACAAACCCCACGACAGCAAAAACCCTAATACCCATCCCACTTCCTTCCATCTTGTTGTGGTAGCCTTTCCTCCTCAACCTTTGACGCATAGATTGATAATCCCACCGCCAGAAATCCCCATTTGCGATACCATTACACCATCCTCCGCCCGAAATCCCCCATTCGACATACCCGTACAGCATCTACTCCACCAAAGCTCCCTTCAATCGATCTGGGCATGCATTCTCTTCTCCTGCTAGTTCCAAACTTCTCAAGCCAACTTGTGTGAAGACAATCAAAGACCTTTCTTAACATAGCTCCTGGAGATCGAAAGATGGAAGGTCGGTTCCAGGAGGAGAGGCGTGTAGTGGCTCTTTGCAAAAGTCTAGGTAATCTATGGTCTGAAGATGATGCTGTTGATATTAAAGGTGATATTTTTGAAGAAAAACTGACTAAATGCCGGAAAACATTGTTTGGGAAGCTTTACTATAAACCGAATGTGAATTTTACAGCCTTCTTCAATACAATGAAAAGAGTTTGGAGGGTTGAAAATGTTACCTGTACATTGTTAGAACTGGGTTATTTCTCTTTCTCATTCCAGTCCGAAGCTGAAAAACAAAGAGTATTAGACTCCGGGCCATGGTCCTTCTCCAGCAACTTACTAGTCCTACAGCAATGTGATCTCGACACCCTAGAGATCTACTATGAATTTACCCATTGTGCTTTATGGGTGCATTTCTATGGCCTCCCATTTGGGAGAGTTACTTATGAAGTCATTAGGGATATTGCATCAAAACTAGGAGAAGTAATAGAGGTGAAATTGGAAGCAAAAAGAAACAGTAATTACAAGATTGGTAAGGCAAGAGTGAAGCTGAATCTAGAAAATCCTCTCAAGACTGGAGTTCTTGTTAATCTAGAGAAATAGAGACTGTGGGTAGAGTTTAAATACAAGCGACTTCCGCATTATTGTTATTCATGTGGTAAGATTGAGCATTATGCCACATTTTGCAAAAAAATACCCTATGAAAATTTAGAGCTAGCGAGGACTTACTAGGAAGATTTGGGCAATGGCTAAGAGGGAAAGTATGCGAACTCAGTCCGTATGGGAAGATTTTCTATAGCAAACAAGAGATAATACCAGAAGAAAATGAGAGTGTGCCAGAGACCCCTATCCATTCAGTTTATGGAAAAGAAAAGCAGCTGCAAGATTAGAATTTGAACAAAATTCTGTCCATTTGTGGACAGAATAATGCTGACCAGCAAACTCAATAGGAGAATAGTCATTCAACTACTCCTATAGAACTACTACTCATGGAGGCGAAAAGGCTCTCAAAAGAGAGGAAGTTGCCGCATAGATGAAGAGTCTATCATGGTACTCTATGAGGAACAACTTAAGGAAGCGGAAATGGACATGGTAAAGACCCCAACAAGTGAAAAGGGGCTGATAAAGCCTAAATCCAAAGGTACCAAGCTATCAACTGCAAAAAAGAAAAAGAAAAAAAGGAAAGGGATTCTGCCTGTATGGTGCTCAAACTTCAAAAACACCAATTTTTGACAATACATAGCTGGTCGAAATCTCTATTAAAGTGGCAGAGAAGTCAAATCAATGGGCTTTGGTGGCTAGCCTTAATAAGCCACCAAATCATCCATGAAGCTATTAAGTTGGAATTGTCAGGGGTTAGGCACACCCTTGACAATTCAAGCTTTGAGGGTCCTAGTGACTTAGGAAGGCCTAGTTTTATCTTTCTAATGGAGACTTAAAATCAAGAGCAAAAGGTGCAATATATAAGAAGGAGGCTAAAATTTCGGAACAGCTTCGTGGTGAATCCAGAAGGAATTGCAGGGGGTTTAGCCCTTTTCTAGGACGACCAGGTAGTGTTATCCATTGACTCATTTTCAAAAAATTACATTAATGTTCAATGCCAAGTCAAAGAAACCCAACAGAGGATGCATATTACTTTTGTACATGCTCCTAATAAATTTCAAGAAAGAGTGCTATTATGGGAGGCCATATATAGAACAAGTGCAAACTATCATCTACCTTGGCTTTGCTTGGGGGACTTCAATGAAATTTTATATCATTGGGAAGAAATAGGTAAAAAAAAAAGGGCAGAAAATTACCGGCTTACAGCATTCAGGGACTTCCTTCTCTAATGCTCCTTAATGGACTTGGAGTGCAAGGGATGTGTGTTCACTTGGACAAACAACCAAGCAGGAGAATAATTTGTCAAGAAGCGCCTTGATAGAGCATTATGTAATTTCGAATGGAGGATAGCACGTCCTAATGCTGAATGTATAGCATTACCAACCATTGGGTTTGATCACAGCCCTCTTATACTATCATTCTACTCACGGAAGGAACGAAAGAAGAGGGTATTTTGATACGAAGCATTCTGGTCGGAGAATGAGGAATGTGTGCAACTAGTCAAGAATACTTGGGTTGAAATCGATTCCCAAAATCTAAATATGGTGGAAAAGTTGCAGATTGTGGCACAACAGCTGGCAAAATGGAGCAAAAGCAGATTCTCTAATGCAAAAATCAGAATAGATTGGCTAAGAAATGAACTACAAAGGCTAACAAATGGCTCTGAAGTAGACAAAGAAAGTGAGACAGCAAAGAAGATAACTCAGGAAATTGACAAGCTATGGCAACAAGAGGAGATGTATTAGGGTATGCACTCTAGAATTAATTGGTTAAAATGGGGAGATAGAAATATAAAATTTTTTCACGCAACAACTATTCAGAGAAGAATCAAGAACATAATTACTTTGCTGAAGAATGTAGAAGATGATTGGGTGAAAGAGGACTAGCCTTTGAAGGAAATAACAGAGTTATTCTTTAAAAACTTATACGAGTCAGTGGGGTCTCCTCCACCCTATCATACAACAAATACCTACCTCAGTCGATGAAAGGATGAACCAAAGGTTAGTAGATCTTGTCGCAATGGAGGAGATTACTGCTGCAATGCAACAATTAGGGGCTACTAAAGCTCCAAGACTGGATGGGCTAAATGGGTTATTTTACCGAAATCATTAGCCAGATATAAGCCAGGACATTTTCAGAGAAGTGCAGAATTTTTTGAGACTAGATACCTAAACCCTGATATGAATAGAATCCAAATCACCCTTATTCCCAAAATCCCAAACCCCGAAAAGCTTGAACAATTCCAGCCTATCAGCCTGTGCAATTTTTTCTATAAAATCATTTACAAAGTAATGACAAATAGACTTAAACCTCTGCTACCAAGTCTTATTGGTGAAGAACAAAGCGCCTTTGTGGGGGGCAGACAAATTCAAGATAATATCTTGATTGTGCAGGAAGTACTTCACAAGTTGCGAACTCGGGAGATGAAAAGTAAGTTCTAACCGCCAACTTCAAATCCGAATCCTTTTGCATGTTGGAGTCGAAAGTCGTGTTGCATTTTGAGCGTGAGAAGAAGAATTAAATTTGCTAGTTGGGTATGACTTTGACCAAGGATTTTGCATGACTCAGACAAGCATTAACATTTCATACGTAACTATGACTAAAATAATAATTACAAACGACTCTTTTGATTAATATACAATTAGAGATAACACTAATGATAATTTTTTATATATTTCTAACTTGTACTAAAGTGTCTATTAATAAGTTACTAAATCATCATAAAAAGTTAATAGCAGATGTTTAATATATAAATGACTATTGTAAATTGAAGAAGAAAAGAATACCAGCAAAATCAACGAACATAAAAAGTTACCGGTGAATGTGGACAACGTGGCGAAAGCTCATTTTGCAATGCAAGGGGTAAATTACCCTAAAATCATGATGCGACTAGTTTTTTTACTGCTGTGAGAATTGCAAATGCAGAAATATGAGGCAATAATGCTTTTGGTTAGGAGTCGGATGCTGACATATTGTTAAATTCAATTCTTAAATTTTATAACATGCAATGAAAACCTTTTTGAATGAAAAATTCAGGTACCAACCGACATTATATGATAACAAAACAAATTTTTCATCATAGTTTGACAAAAGAATATAGTGCAACCTCGTGTATGATCAACAAATGGCTGGATAGTTAAACACGTTAATATATGTATTAATACATTGGGATACATACTTGAATAAGATTTCTAATTTGAATAGGCTAATTTCTTTTTAATTAATGTTTTGTGTTTGCACAACACCTAAACTCAAAAGTGCTTTGCCAGCTGCATTGACTATGGTACATTCCCAATTTCCCAAAGGAAGGAAAAGGAATGGCTTTGCATGTCTACAGATGGTTGACTTGTAGTTACTGAGTGTATTAAGAAGGATTTGAAGTACAAAATGCATTACTGTTTCATGCACATGAAGGGATTTCTACGGAAAGAAGTACAGTCGTATATCAGCTTTCTAGACATTACTACAACATGGGACCTAACCTTTGTGTAGGAAATTTCGTATGATGTAGGGAGATTATAAGTTAATTGCACCTTTCCAGTGGGGAGGAAGTCATGCTCATGTCTTCAGCATGAAGGAGTCCCGACAACGATCAGTTAAGAGCAATGGCAAAAATGGTACGAAGATGTTTTGCTAGGAACACAGCGAGAGTGAGGCCACATTGACCAGCTAACAGCTCCGTAACCACTGTCCAAAAGAATCTAAAGAGAAGAATAGCAGTTACACTTACAAAAAGACTATGAGAGACCCGAAAGGCAAACAACTCTATGAAGGTCAGCTTATTAATTAAACCAGAATTTATAATGCAACGATGTCCCTCCTATGCAGTATGTGCCGAGACCAGGAACCACGCTTTTAAGCCCTCTGCCCATAAATATCTTCCTGAATGGGCACCCCCGGTCCATACATCAAACAGCAGCGTTCACTGAACGAACCAACAAGTCTAGAGACTACTTTCCCTGAAAAACATAGAGGCAACCTGCCAACAGGGAAGCCATTGTCAATTCAAAATGTTGGCTGATAATTTTCAGTTCAACTGAGACTTTAAGTAACCAGCCAAATATAGGTCCCATTAACAGTCAATCGTACCCACCATTTGTAAATGCATTCTTCAGTCATGAGGATATAACATCAGAGTAAATACAGGGCCAAAAATAGATTTAACACATACATCCAGAACAACCATACACGCAGAGTTGAGGTTTGAGACATGCCAGAACTTATAACAGGACAAAGATAACTCCGGATAAGTTCTGTAAATGCACAGTGAGGATGATACAGACATCGGATCTGATGACCATATAACTGATGGACAATACAAATCAGTGGCAACACAGTCGCCAGTACAAGCTCAAGAGATCATACTACAGCACCCTCGCAGTGAAAGACTCGAGAGGCCCTGCAAACAAAGGTGAACAGAATGCTTATCTAATATGTAGCCTTCAATGGAATCACAAATTCTACCAATCTGCGTGTGAATCAATCACCCCCAGTGAACCAAGAGAAAAAAATGAAACTGTAAGTGAAGAAATAAAAGTAGGATTTATTAGGTAAAAGTGCCTCAATCAAAAGAAATGAATTTCGCAACATATATGATTCACCTAATTTGGTTGATAAACATTTACTTCACCTTTGACCAAAAATGTAAATACTCCGTCACCTCACAATATCTATTCTCATGCCTGTTTCACTAGATTTCAGTTTGCAAATCACATAAACAAGATAAAGAGAACAGAACGTCCAGCGAAAAAAAAAAAAGAGGATTTTTTCAAAGTTCATGTAGAAAGAAAAATGTAAATCGGTAGTACACACTAATAGGGGAGAGCCCCATACTTGTCGATAGAGTGGTGACTGAAACTTGAAATCCACCAAAAAGTAAATGCTGCAACTGCAAGATCCTGGAACTGGTCCTGAATTGAATTGCCAAATGTTTATCGGATGGTCAAAGAGGGTGCTCTGCGACACTGTAGTCTGGAAGTGGCAGAAAAAAGAATGTCAGAGGGATTGAAATTCAGAGAGAGAGAGAGAGAGAGAGAGAGAGAATATTTAATACATGATCGCCTACACTGGTGGCTCATATAATAAGAACTACATCACCAGTACTCAATAACCAGGCCATATCAAATTACTTAAAGTTTAAAAAGGCTCCTTAGACATTACAAACTCATGATCTCGAAATGAACATAGTATATACTCTGATTCAATGGAAAGAATAAGTGTCCTAATTCATGTATTTATACATAGGCAGCTGCTCAAGCACCATGATTTCAACACCTACTTGATTCTGATGACGAACTAAAGTTTGATTAGACAGTGGAATTCAACATTCAAGAAGAGCAGATTCCACCAACTTTATTGTATTGATGGAGCAGAGGAATGACCAAATGAGAAATGAAAAGAAGCAGGAGGTAAGTGGACCAAGCATAATCATCCAAGCAGTGACACAAGGAAACATGATTCTGCGCAAGGAAGTAGTCTGGGAGTTAGTTTACCGAGGTCTTTTCATCTCTACATGAGAAACATAACCTTCTACTAAAAATTTGAAACCAATCTCAAGCTCGGCATCAAATGATCCATCAGGATAACTCTATAGTATCTCCAAGCGTTGACACCAGGGGACGAAATCTTGACACAGACCAACAGCTGCAACAATATCAAATAACTGCACTGGAGAATACCTGATAAGCACAGGAAACGCCAAAATTTGTTCATTTTTTTTTTTTTTTTTTTAAAACGAAGGCATCGCATTATAACAATGACGACAAGAAAAGATGACTTATGAGTGCAAAAATGAATAGCACAGCGTCACCGCTATGCAAGCTGTCCCGAAGAATCTGGAGGTCCTTTGCAACAGACGGTCTGTGATTAGAAGGGGGCGTTCACACCAGCAATGCATCCCAAACATCGCGTCTGATCGCAATTCTGAAGCTGCTGATAGCTCGCAGCAGGCTCAATTACATGCCGGCTCCAATTTTTGCGCGTCACGATCGATCCCACCGACTCACAGGTTGACAAGAAGGGAGGCATAACCGGTCCTCAGAGAATCCCGAAGCTCGAAAATTTGAAAGAAACGCAAAGGGGGTGGTGGAATGGGGGTTCGACTGGAGATCTCCGTCGCGCGAATTTCGGGAAAATTCGGGAGGGCGGGAAATGCAGGGGCCAATGATTGAACACAACGCGCGAAGAGAGAAATTGAGGAGATGGGTCGTCAGAAGACGGGTCTCCGAGAGGACGCAGGAACGGGTTCTGGGCTTTAGCGATGAAGAGACGAAGCAGTTTTCTTGTGGGGTTTCTTGAAGTGATAGGAAAGAAACGAGGTCCATGCCCCTCACGTAACGCCCCATCCAAAGCTTCCATGCCCCTGCATGGTCACACTTCTGGAAGACTGAACATATGGAAGGGAGAGAGGGAGAGAGGGAGAGAGACGACACACGTGTTGAAATTTGGCGTTGAGAAGTGGAGTTTTATTACGTGAAACAAGAGAGAGAAATGAAAACGAGATCACAGACAGACTCCGGTCAAAATCTGGACTCTCCTTGAACCTGGGAAAAATTATATGAAGTTTTCACCCAAAGCTCTCGAGAAGTGGAATGTTTTGAGTTTTCTCGAATCCGCAGAAAAGTCAAACATGACCGAACAAAGAATCCAAGGATTGGATTGGGCCAATTGCGGTCGCGGGTGCAAATAAAAATCGATGGCCCGAAAACCCGATTTTGAATGGTTAGTTGCAGGTAGGGGTGTGCATGGTTCAGGCGAGCGGTTCTTGACCTAGAATCAGGAACCACCCGCTAAAGACCGGTTTCGAAAAATTGGAATTGGAATCCACCCGTTTGTTGCATAGATCCACCCGGGAACCGGATCACACCAGCAGTCCGATTTCTGAGTAGATCTATGGAACCGGTCTCACAATAATAATAATATCACTTTCTAAATCCCACAATGAGAACTCTTCAGTAAACTCATGGTCTAAGGAAAATAAATCACTGAATGTGGTTAATTTGGAGGAGGATGGAAGTAACCTTTTGCCTCTCATTGGAATTAGGGGAAAGAAGAACTAGGGAGGATTCAGAATTTGAAGATGAGAGGAGTAACAAGCAAACAGCAGTGTATGTTGATGACATTGACACCGAGCTATATGAGATGATGGATACAATGCTACTCTTTAAAATTAAAGGCAGGAGTTGAGATTTGAATGCTGATGAATCCTCTGAAAAAGAAGTAAATGAATCTTTACAATAGAGTAGACGGACACACGTTGCTGATGGTGGGAAGTTTCATGATAACACACCAACCCCAACCAGCAATGTGACAGAGATGGTGGATCTCAAAACTTTGTTGATCCTTTTGATGCTGGGTTTGTTAATTAGTAATTTCAATTTTTTTTTAATATTAAAAATTAGTCGGTCTGTTCTGAGTGGGCGGGTGGATGGATCTGCCCATGGAACTAGGAACCAGACCGATATCCATCGGTTCCCATAAATTGGAATCGGGAACCAAACCGGTTCCCATAAAAACCACCGTTTCCAGGCAATTCCAGTCCAATTCTAAGTGGAGTCCGGGTGGATCCCGGTTCTTTTACACACTCCTAGTTGCAAGTTTTTTTCTTTCTATTTCGAGCCCGGTCCAAATTGTTTACATATGATACATTTCATTTTGAGCTAGAAAAATATCTAATTTCGCTTGAACTTACTAATCAATTAAATGACTGAATAAAAAGATATGGTGTGAATATGGAGATATGGCCTTAAACATGCCGAAAAGTGGATTTGGGCCGAGAATGGCCTCAAGCTCCGAATGAGCTTTTTGAGTTATAATTAGGGGTAAGTACACTATCAGTGCCAAAACTTGTGTACGGCACTTACTTTGGTGTAAAAACTTTATTTTGGATCACTTACGTACCAAAAATTTTGAGAAATGATCATTTTGGTGCCAACGCCGATCTGATTAACTGGAAATCCGACATGGCACTTTTTTATTAATTTTTGGAGTTGATGTGGCTTGCCAAAAAGTATAGTTAGCATTTAAACAACAAAACGACGCCGCTTGGTGTCTTTCTCCCAATTCAAAACCCTAAATCCCCAAATTGAGAGAAAAATAGAGAGAGAGAAAAGGCATGGCATGGGCTTCCCGTCATCTTCTTCCCCAAAGAACAACACCAGCACCAGCCAGTAGCGACACTAGCAGCGCACCAACACCAGCACCAGCACCAGCACAACTCCGCCTCCGGTTCGTCCAACGTTGTTGACAAGTCCAAGCTCTTGTCCTCTTCCTCCTCCTCTCCTCCTCATTCTCCTCCCCCCTTCAGAAGGACCCACTTCAGCCGCTCCTCGAGCAAAGCCCAATCCGCCATCTCCATCTGTGCTCTCCTTGTTTCCCTCGCCCTCCTCGTTTTCGCTTTCTCCACCTTCAAACCCCTTCTTCCTCCTCCTCCTCCTCCGCCCTTGCCTTCTATTCTTCCCGTCGCTTCTTGCCCGAGCAACAACCTCAGCCTCTCCTCGCTCGCCTAGTCGAGCAACTATGACGGAGGCCAAGCAACGGTGGCCAAGCGATGGCGGCTGAGCAACAACAGCCGAAAGATGGTGGCCGAGCGAGCTAAGTTGGCGTTGGGAGAGAATCGGACAAAAAAACCCTAATTTCAATCCCCAAATAAAAAAATAAAAAAAATCCCCAAATGAGTTGTGCGGCGTCGTTTTTGTGAGGCCATCCACTTAGGACGGCAAAATGATGTCGTTTTCTTAAGGAGGATGGAAAACGACATCGTTTAAAAGCCATGTCGATTTTTTTAAAAAAATATAAAAGACACATAATCATTTTGGCCGGAATCTCTCGCCTGTGGCACCAAAGTGATCGTTTTTCTTTCGATTTGGCACTTAAGTGATCAAAAATAAAGTTTTGGCACCAAAGTGAGCGCCGTACACAAGTTTTGGCACTGATAGTGTACTTACCCCGTTATAATTATGAGATTGGTAACTCCATCTGAATCAAAGTTATGTTTCATAAAAATAGGGATTGCGAGAATTTTGTTGTTATTTTCTTTTTTAACTTTCTTGATAAAACATACGCTTTTAAATAATTTTATGCTTCGTCAAAGTCAGCTCAGGCAAGAGAAGATTTAGTCGACGGCCAAAATTGAGGAAGGTTTCCGCACATATTTTATGAGAAATTTTGCCGAGGTTTTCGACGTACATATGGATAAGACGGCTAAGATATTCAAATGCACCATTTATATTTAATGGCTTATAAATAGAAGAAAAATCGGATTGAAGATGGCATGTTGACCAATGTCAGAAACATGAGAATTTGAAATTCATACACGAAGTTTTCAAGTCTATCTATTGTATAAGTTTGGTAATAGTCTTTTGAGCGTTGATCATAAGTATTACTAAAAGTGGCAAACCCATTTGCAAACATACGAGAAGTGGTTGTACTTAGAGAAAAAATAATTGTACCGGATGATAAGATATGGTGTCTGAATGACCCTTAATTTGTAAAAACTCAGGTTTGGTTTATATTTTTTGGAGTGCAGCCTCTTTGTCATGCGTATAAGGTGTGAGAAGTATTTTGAAAGGGTTCATTAGTGATAAGTTTGTATAACGTTATAACTGTAGAAGGAGTCTTGGTTTTGCTTGGCGAACTCTACACTTGCAGCAAGACGGTGCTTGTACTCCTAACTAAGGTAGCAGGTTTCAATCTACATGGGTCGTCAGAACTGCAAAAGAGAACGTAGGCACCTTAAGCCGAACCTCTGTGATATCAAGATTCTATGTCTCTTACCCAACTCTTTATTATCACCCTTTAAGAGTCAAGCTGAGGATTAGCAGAATGAGGCGGCCATATATTGTCGATTGTCGCGGCTGAGGAGAAGACATTGGCACAGCCAACAACAGGAAACAACTTCAGCATCTTTCACAAGGATATATGTTCCCATCACAGAGGGAAATCAGAGAGGAGGGATATAAATTCGAATGGACAATTTCTATCCGGAGGACACGCATTCTCTTTCAGGAATAAACGGTATTCTGTGGGGATTTGTCTCGGGCTATCCTACAAGAAGTCTCCCTCTCTCTCCCTCTCTCGGCAACCACCCATCGAGGTAGTCAACCATCCCCAAGGCAACCGAACACAACGTCCTCCGTTGTCCTGCGGTTGTCGAGGTGAGAACTGAAATTTTCTGGGCACATTCATGGCATTCCAATTCCGAATTAGTACATGTCTGAACCTGGTTTTAAACCTCGCATGGTTGTTCAATACAACTCCGTAGCCCTCGACTTGACAGCATGCCTAGTTATCCTTTGTACTTGTATCTTCGTTGGTTGATTTTTGAGTTGCATATTTGTTTTTATGCATACCATTGTATCTGTTCGTTTAACCAACAGGAGATGTTTACTCTAGTTTTGACCTTTACGTGTTAAATAGATAACATAGTTGCACGTTTCGATTAGCTCAGGTCGGTTCAGCACCCCATTGATTTAGATCGTATGTTTGGTCTTCATAATCTAATCATGCGCTAAATGTCTCTGCCCAGGGCTATGGAAAATAGGAAAGTTTAGTCATGTCTTAGCCATTTTTTACATGGCTCGCTCAGTTCATGGGTCCTCATAACTCGCGAACATGCGAATGCAATTGTTTGTCGATTGAGATCTCAATGGATCTGAGAGGGTCTGAGAAAGCCTTAGTTCAGCTCGTGGGTTGTGTTTGGATAGCAAATTCATAGCATTCATCATGGTTTTGCGTATCCCTCTATGTGCCCGGAGCCTAGGATCCTTCACTTGTACGAATGTAGTCACATGATCTAGCATCCTTGCATTGTGCTCAACTCGTTTCCGTCGATTTCCAGCGTCATGCCATGATTATTTTCGTTACATTCAAGTGTGCACTAACTCCGTTTTGGCAGAAACTTAAAGTTTAAATTTCCAGGGAGTATCAACAGTTCATAGTACGAATTTTTGGTAAAGTCCACAATAAAATTGCGAAGTATCTTATAGCATGTAGTTCATCTTGGGCCTTAATTGATTTTAGCTTGAAATAAATGAGAAGGTAAAAAAAAAAAAAAGATTAAAAAAACAGTAGTGTGTGTGTGTGTGTGTGTGTGTGTGTGTGTGTGTATGTGTGTGTGTGGTTCAAGTGTAATCTGCATCATTGTATATCCAACGTTCCTTGCATCATACTTCATGCGTACGGTTAACATTTTAGAAAAAATTAGGGACTTCATGAATAAACATTTTCACATATATTTAGGACCTCTAGACTGCATTATTGTTTAATTGTCATATCGCACATTTTTAATTCTATAAATCATGCAGAATTCTAATAGACAATACAAAAAAGAAAATCAATCTATGTGAAATTAGGGCTTTTCCCCGCACACGAGAGAGAGAGAGAGAGAGAGAGGTGGTAGGCAAGGGGCGAACCTCGCTGGTTGTAGCCTTTGAGGGCAACCAGCGGAGGAAAAAGGATTTTGGATTTTGTTTTGGAGCAGCTTCTTTTCACCTTCAAGTGAACTCTTTGTTAGTCAAGTGAGGGTAACAGCTGTGCTAAGTTTGAAATGAAAGGCTTAGTTATTGCCAAAGAAGATAAGGTACGGAGATATTGCTTGAGGGGCTGTGGGAATGTTTCATCTATCTCAAAAGAAATACATTTAGAAGATCGTGACACGTTTTAATTTACAGTCCCCAAAATCTGTAACTACACCTTTGGTTGCACATTTTAAATTCTCCAATGAATTATCACGAGAAAAATACAAAAAAGTGCTAAATCTATGGCATTCATATTAATTCAATTCTAAACTTTTTAATTTGACCAATTTAGTCCTAAACATTTTTACATTGGTACCAATTTAGTCCATTTGGCTAATTTAAGCCAGAAATTGCTGATGTGAATGTCAGCCGTCCTATGTGACACAATCAGCACTTATATTAACATTTTTAATAATATTTTAATTCCTGTGAATTTTTTAAATGATTTTTTTTTCTTTTTTATCCTTTCCCTTTTGTTTGCCTTTTCTTTTTCCAGCCACAATCAACCAATGTGCGATATATTTGACAGGAAACATAGGACAATGAAAGTAATGTATTTGTATTTCTATTGATCTATCTAATATTCAAGGCTAAGACTGTATTTATAGTACAAGAAATAAAAATGGAAAGAATATACATAATATTGTCTTCCTTGAAATGTTATGTGCCCACGATTTACTGTATCATCTATGACATCAAAATCGTAATTAGGAATCAATCAAGGATCAAAACAAATTCTTTCTCCAACACTCCCCCTCAAGTTGGCAGCTTGTATATGTCAAAGACGCCTAACTTGCTCAATAAGTATGTGTGATATCTCTGATGTAATGGCTTAGTAAAAACGTCTACAGGCTACTCCATCGTTCCAATTCCTCGAGTCATAACATTCCCTTCTTGAATTTTTACTAGAATAAAATGGCAATCAACTTCTATACGCTTCGTTCTTTCATGGAAAACTGGATTGACTGCTAATTTAAGTGCGTCATCATTGTCGCAAAATAGTTCACTTACACAATCAACTTGCACACCGAAGTCTAGTAGCAATCCTCGTAGTCAAACTATTTCGCAAACAATTTTTGTCATTGCTTGATATTCTGATTTTGTTGATGACAATGAAACTGTTAATTGCTCCTTTGTCTTCTAGGAAATCAAGGATTTTCCCAACTTGATGCAAAAATCAGTAATGGACCTCCTCGTCATAAGGCATGTGGCATAATTCATATCACCATAGGCCATCATCTTCATGTTGCAGTCACGAAATAAAAGAATTCTGAGTCCTGGACATCCTTTTAAGTACTTTACAACCTTCAGCACTGTGTCCATATGAGATTGCTTCAAGTTGTGCATAAATTGACTAAGTATCCGTACTATATAACATATATCAGGCCTAGTCGTGGTGAGATAGATTAATTTTCCAAAAAGTCGTTGATATCTTGATGGATCCTTGAGCAATGAATCTTCATTGGCTGATGGAGAATCCGTATCATACTCAAATCTCATCAATTTAACATTATGCTTAATAGGTATTACAGCTAGTTTATACCCTAAAATCCTACTTTTGATATAATTTAGAGGACAAACTTTCGCTGACTAACGCATATTCCTTTCTTGGATTGAGCTATCTCAATACCAAGAAAATATTTGGGAGGTCCCAAATCTTTTATATGGAAGGTTGAATGCAAATATTCCTTAAACTATTGAAACGCAACATCATTGTTTTCCATTATAAGTATATCATCTACATAAATCAGCAAATAGATTGATGAAGTACCATTGGTCCATGTGAGTAGAGCATAGTCATGCTTGGAGCATTGGAAACCTGCACTTGTGAGAGTAGTGGTGAATTTTGCATACCACTATCTAGAGTTTTGTTTGAGTGCATACGAGGATTTACGGAGACGACATACTCAAGACTCCCCCTGTCTACATAAATCCTATGGAAGTTCCATGTTTATTTCTTCATCAGATCATGATGAAGAAGGCGATGTTAACATCCATTTGATGCAGGTTCTAATTAGGGAAGGTAGCAACAAACAAGAAAAATCAAACAATAACTTCCTTAGCAACAGGAGAAAACATCGCATGATAATCAGAGCCTTCATGTTGTGTGAATCCCTTAGTGACAAGGCGGGCCTTGTAATGCTCCACAGAACCATTTGCCTTCTATGAGCAGGCAAAGGAACAATATCCCAACTATTATTTCTTTAAGAGTAGATAATTCGTCTGGCATAGCCTTTTGCCAATGTGTATCACGTGCTGCTTCCTCCTGAGAGGTGGGCTCTTGTTCTTCAAATATTCGGCTAATGTAACACATATGTTATGATGACAGTCAACTAAAAGAAACATACAAAGATATAGGATATTGTGTACCTAGAGTATCCAAGGTAAGACAGATATAATCCTTTGTCCATGTGGGGGGATGAATTTGTTGTCCCGATCGTCTAGGCTTGTCAGTAGGCATCAATTCGGTAGCGAGCGATGAGAATCCATTAATACATGGATGTGACAATGAATTGTTCATGTCATAGAAAGAAATAGGAGACTCAGCCAATGTGGTGGGAGATCTAGGATGTGTCAATGTAGGAGACAAGGTAGACAATGGGTAGCTCAAACGACAATCACTCAAGTGTAATTAGAACATATTGCGGTGTCATGGAAATATCTTCATGGAAGATAACATATCAACCAACGAAGAAACGACCTGTAAATATCTTCATAAACCGATAACCCTTCTATAGAGTAGGATATCTCATAAAACACACTCAAGAGCTCAAGGATCCAATTTATCTTTATGGCCCACATTTGTCACATAGCAAAGACAGCCAAAAACTCGAAGATGATCAATATTAGGTTGTTTTCTTAAAAGCATTTCAAATGGTGTGCACCCATCAAGAATTTTATTTGGCATCCGATTAATTAAATAGGCTGTTGGAACCACATAATCTCCCAAAAAAAGATTCAGGAATGGAAGCTTGATATTTTAGTGCTTGGGCTACTTCAAGAAGGTGTCGATGCTTGCGTTCAACAATCCCATTCTATTGGGGAGTGTAAGTACAAGAACTTTCATGAAGTACTCCATGCGAAGACAAAAAAGATCGACACTCAGTAGAAATTTTTTTGCATCCAAACGTATTTATCAAACTGAGTTTTAATCATGGAGAAGAACTTTGATAAGAAAAAGTTTGACTCTTATAATGCAGGAGAAACACTTAAGTAGCGCGAGAATAGTCATCTATAATGGTGAGAAAGAATCGAGATCCATCACAATGTGGAATGTGATAAGAACCCCAGATGTCCATATGAACTAAGAAAAAAATATTAGTGGCCCGAGTAACACTAGTTGGAAATGGTGCTCATGATTATTTTGCCAAAGGGCATATCTTGCAATTAGGACGAGGAAAACGAGCACTATGTTCCAAACGTTTATGGGAAAGAGAGATTTTATTACTAGTAGTGGCAATGCTTTCATTCAATGAGGATAAATTAAAATCTCTCAGAAAGTTGATCCAAAAATATAGCTCTTTTGCTACACTACCCAAGCCCGTCAATTTCCTAATCGAAAGGTCTTGAAATAAATAATTTTTGGAATTGAAATTGGCACGACATGAATTATCTTGATAGACTTTGGAAACTGATATGAGATTGAATTCAAATTCAAGAATATAAAGAACATTATTAAAAGTAATATTTGGGCTAAGGTGGACGATACCAACTTTTGTGACATGAGAGATATTCCCATTTGGGAGATGAACTGGTACAGGAGAATCAGATTTTTTTTTGTGAATATCAAAAACAAGCACTCATCACAAATTATGTGGTTACTAGTGCCGAAATCAATAATTCATGCATCAACTGAAATATTTTTGGCCTCACATAATGAAGTACCTAAGAAATTTGCTGATTTATTGACTGTCTTTAATTGACTCAGTGCCTTCATGATATGCTGATACTGATCTTGAGTATTTGGCTGATGAACTCTAGCAATTCCTGATACCTGATAGGCAGAAATTTCTTATTCTCTTTTCTCTTTGTTAGTACACTTTCCATGCAATTTCCAGCATGTTTCAATGGTATGATGTGGACATTGGCAATATTCACAATACCTACCCTTAAAGTTAGAGTTTTGCACTCCCCCTTTTTTGCGATACCAGACCATTTGATTCGGTCTTGTAAGAGTCGTTCGATCCGCGCCCCTATTTAAGATATGAGCCATCAGATCAGGATAAGTGATGGTCGTCCGATCCATGCCTGCACCTTTGATTTGCACCATCGATGCGAAGAAACGAAGGGTTGTCCGATCGACGCTTCTGATTTGGGCCATTGGATCGCAAGCCTTCAGGGTTTGTGTTGCTTTCTTCATCCTAGCGAAAGACATTCGCCGCAGGAGATCCTCCAAAGCTTTGTCCTTGCTGTGGTGGTTGGAAACCACCATGAGATCGATCTAAGAGTCCCGCCGATGTAGCCGAGCCACACCCTCTCCTTTTTCTCATATCTTGTGGTCACGAGCCGCTGATTTTCTTCTTGAACAACTAATTGGAAAATTCGGCCGAGCGATGGTATGGGATCCATACCAAGGATTTGCAAGCGAAAAGGTATGTAACTTTCATTTAGGGTTAAGAGAAACCGAGTTATCTTCTCCTTCTCCTTGATATTTCTATACTGTTGAAGAGTCACCTCCAGCCCTTCGAGCTATTCTTCGGCAGCCTTAAGTTCATTCCATAAGACAGAGAGATGATTAAAACAAGTGGTAACTAAGAGGTTCCCTCGTTTCATTTCCGAGAGGGCTTGGGTGAGAGATATTTTTTTAAACTTGATCGAGTTTTCCATATATTTTCTGAATGTTGTTCCACATGGCCTTCGAATCTTTGGTCAGAGGGAGGCCGGCTGCTGAAAGAATGCGAATAGGAAAGTTGGAGAGAAAAGTTTTCTGTATTCTCAATATATTTCTGTACGTACAATGTCAATGTTTTATATTACAAGAGTTGTATAATGAAAAAGGCAACTAAATAATATACAGAATAGATTTGATATTAAATGATCTTTGATTGATTTGATGAATATTCCATATGATCTGAATATATCTTGCGTATCTTCTAACACTCCCCCTCAAGCTGGTGGCTTGTAGATATCCAAGACGCTGAGCTTGCTTAAGAGATACGCATGCTGACTTTGACATAGAGGCTTGGTGAAGATATCTCGGGTTGTTCCTCCGTTCCAATCCCTCGTGTCTCGATTATACCTTCCTGAATTTTTTCTCGAGTAAAATGGCAGTCCACTTCTATGTGTTTCGTTCTTTCATGCACAATGGGATTTGATGCTAGTTTGAGAGCTGCATCGTTGTCACAAAATAATCTGGTTGGTCCCTCGACTCGCACTCCAAGGTCCCGAAGTAATCCCCGTAGCCACACTATCTCACATGTCATTTTCGCCATAGCTCGATATTCTGCTTCTGCCGAGGATAAAAAGACGGTCGACTGCTTCTTGGTTTTCCACGAAAGCAAAGAATCTCCCAACTTAATGCAAAAACCGGTTATGGATCTTCTGCTCATCGGACAAGTGGCATAATCTGCATCACAATACGCTGTCATACTCATATCACACTTCCTGGAGAGGAGAATCCCAAGTCCAGAACATTTCTTCAAGTACTTCACAACTTTTAATGCAGCGTTCATGTGAGACTGCTTTGACTTGTGCATGAATTGGCTGAGTGTCTGTACAGCGTAACTAATGTCTGGCCTGGTCATAGTCAAATATATGAGTTTCCCGACAAGTTTCTGATAACGCAATGGATCTTTGAGTACTGGATCTGCTTGCTGAAACACTTCAGCATCATAATCTGCCGTGGTCAATTTAACATTTTGCTCGATTGGAATCACAGCTGGCTTACATCCTGACAAACCTGCTTCTGATATAATTTCCAATGCAATTTTTCTCTAGCTGAGAGATATTCCTTGATCTGATCGTGCAATTTCTATTCTAAGGAAATATTTGGGTGTACCCAAATCTTTTATGTGGAAGGTAGAATGCAAGTATTCCTTGAAAACTTGAATAGCTACTTCATCGTTTCCCATAATAAGTATATCATCTACATATATCATTAAGTATATAGATGACGTACCTTTAGTTTGTGTAAAAATAGCATAGTCAAATCTGGACTGTTGGAAACCTGCAGCCATCAGGGACTTAGCAAATTTGGCATACCATTGTCTGGAAGCCTGTTTAAGGCCATACAAGGATTTGCGGAGATGACATACTCTATTCTCCCCTTGTCTCCGTAAACCTTGTGGCACATCCATATAAATCTCTTCATTTAAATCGCCATGTAAGAAGGCATTGTGGACATCCATCTGATGTAGCGACCAATCCTGAAAAGCTGCTACTGAGAGGAATGAGCGTACTGTAACATCTTTGGCGTCGGGAGAGAAGGTTTCATGATAGTCAAAACCTTCTTGCTGCGTGAAGCCTTTAGCCACTAATCGAGCCTTGTACCTCTCAATTGATCCATCAGCTCGATATTTGATCTTGTACACCCATTTACATCCAATTGCCTTCCGATCTGGGGGTAGAGAGACAAATTCCCATGTCTGATTATCCACTAAAGCCTGCAATTCTGCTTGCATAGCTTGCTGCCATCTTGGATTGGTGCTCACCTCATCATAATTGGATGGTTCTCGCTCCTCAGAAATGCGAGAAATGCAACAACGATGCTCTGCCGACAGCCGATCGAATGAAACATAAGAGGAGATGGGAAAAAGAATACCTGACGAGTTTCTGATGCCACACACATAGTCTTTCGTCCAAGTTGGTGGACGCGGTACTCGCCGGGAACGCCTTGGTGGGGTGTGTGCAGGAGGTAGTTGACCTGAACCGGTATCAACAGAAGTATCGGCGTCAACAACAGTGGAGTCGATCACAGCTTCATCATTTGAAATTTGATGCATGGATTCCAAAGGAGATGTTAATTCCATGGCTGAAGCAGAAGGGTCCTTTCTCTCTGTTGAAGCAGGAAATAGAATATATCCTGGATCATTCGCTGTTTCTTCAACATAAGACGAAGAGTAAGATCCTTGGCTATCTGTGCTTGGTTCCTGTGCAGCAAAAGGAAAAATATTCTCCTAGAACAAAACATCATGACTGACAAAGAATTCCCCTGTAGATGAATCATAAATCTTGTACCCCTTTTGTAAAGTGGGATATCCCATGAATGTGCAACGACGAGCACGAGGACCCATTTTATCTCTAGAGCCCACTATAGTAGCATAACATTGACAGCCAAAAATCTTCAGATGACTTGGCCTCTTCCCAAAAAGCAGTTCAAAGGACTGTGACCATCGAGAATCTTGGTCGGCATTCTATTAATTAAATAAGCTGCAGTTAAAACACAGTCTCCCCAAAAATTGTCAGGGATAGAAGCTTGAAACTTCAGAGCACGAGCAACTTCCAATAGGTGACGGTGTTTCCATTCCACTACTCCATTTTGTTGTGGAGTATACGTACAAGAACTCTCATGTAAGATCCCGTGGGATGAGAGCAAACCTGTACACTCATTGTTAAAAAATTCCTTCCCATTGTCTGTTCTTATACGGCGGATTGTCTTGCCAAATTGAGTCTTTGATAGAGAAAGGAAAGTCCTTAAATGAGATATGACTTGACTTTTAGACTGCATGAGAAAAATCCAAGTGGCCCTTGAATGGTCATCCACAATCGTGAGGAAAAAGCGGGATCCATCATGATTTTGTGTATGATAAGGACCCCAGACATCGATATGGAGTAAGGAAAATGAATCATTTGCACGATTTGTGCTCAATGGAAATGGAATGTGGGACTGTTTGGCAAGTGGACAGATATGACATTGCATATAAGGAAATAAAGAACTATGACCCATTCTGGAATGCAAAATAAATTGTTTATCATTGGTAGTCAAATTACACAATGATTGTTTATTACAAAGAAAAAAAAAATCAAGATTTGTTGAATTTTTCCAGAAATATAGTCCTTCAAACAGATTACCCCAGCCCATCAGTCTCCCAGTCGAAATGGCCTGAAATAAACAGCTATCAGCAATGAAGGAAACCTTGCAAGAATTTTCTTCACAGGCTCTAGACACAGAGATAAGGTTAAATTGAAACTCTAGGACATAGAGGACATTTGTGAGAGTAAGCTGAGAGCTAAGATTTACTGTTCCTGTTGTAGACACACGAGCAACATTTCCATTTGGCAATTGCACAATAATGGGACTATCCAAATCTTTATTAATAACAGTAAACAGCTTCTTGTCACAGGTAATATGATCACTAGCTCCAGAATCAATAATTCAAGTGCTCCTTGATACTGTATTTATTAGGCAATGAGAAATACCTGTAAAGCTGCTCCCCCTTTTTGGAATATCCAATTTTTGCAGCGCTTGCATTAATTGCTAATACTCAGCATGTGTGATGGATTGATCAGTTGATCCTGTGAGTTGATAAGCTGCTGCAGCTGATGTTTCCTTCTTTTTTTCTCCAGGTCGGCCATGCAATTTCCAACAAGTGTCAATTGCGTGGTGAGGCCGTTTGCAATAGTCGCAAAATAGTTTTCCCTTATTCTTCAAACTCGACCCAAAATTCGGTCCATAATTAGGCCCATATTTCGGCCCATAATTCGGCCCGATATTCTTCGAAAAAGGAGGACCGTTGGATCTGTTTGATCCAGAACTGTCTCCACCATCCGATCGTCCGTGTAGCGCGTCCCTTTAGAGCCGTCAGATCATCCGCGTGCGATCTGAGCCATCCATCACAGGTCCTTTAAAAGGCCTCTGTTTCACGAACCCTAGCGATGGGTTTCGCCTTTTTCTAGGGTTTTCAACCCTTCTCTCTTGATCCTTGCCGTGAGAGCCAGGGCCTCCGTCACTTTGGTCTCCGTCGAGGTAAGTCTCGGCTCTCATCCTACACAAAGCTAGTTGGAAAATCTGTCCAATCGGCGGCGAAGGCTCCATGGCCAGAATTTGCGACCCAAAGTAAGGTAAGAGTCATTGAGTATTAGCAAAAATCTGGTCGCCTTCTCTCGGTCTTTTATGCCTTTGTACTGTTGGAGGGTTTCTTCGGGTCCGATGAGTTTTTCTTCGGCGGCCTCTAGCTCATTCCAGAGGGCTGAGAGCTTGTTGAAGCAGGCCGTCACGGTCATGTTTCCCTGCTTCAGTTCGGAGAGGGCTTGATGCAACGAAAAAATCCTTGCCCGATCCAATTTCCCGTACATCTTTTTTATACTATCCCAAAATTTTTTTGAGTCCTCTGTTGGAGGCAACCCGACGGCTATTTCTAGGTTAATACAATTTCCAATCCACGTTCTAACGAGCTGGTTGCATTTTTTCCATTGTCGCCCTAATTTTTCATCGGTTGGAACGGGAACTGTTCCGTCGATAAATCCTTCTTTATCTTTTGTGATGAGGGCTCGACGGAATTCTTGCGCCTAACTCGAATAATTCTCGGATCCTGTGAGATGGTTGCTGATGAGCTTCAACTCGGGTCTATCGGCTGTGAAACATACAGCGCGTCGCCGGGTTCCGTGCAACCCATGGCGGCCGCAAAGGAAAGGGTACAAGCCCTGGTGGAAATCCCGCATTGGTTGTAGTCTGTCCACCTGATTCGAATTCCCCGATCCGCCGTCTGCTCGGGGTCGTGGTTGAGTCTCGCTCCGGCGTTGGTTGGTAGACCTCCATCGGTCCGCACGCTCTGGTAGCCCGGCTGTGATGTATCTGGATTTGATCCAAGCATCCATGGGTATGGCAACCATTGATAAGGGTAGCTAGAGAATGGAAACCCTGGATTGAACTGAGCCGGATTAGGTTGCCAGAGCGTGTGCTGCGGTTGATTGGGTGCTGGATTGACGATGGATGAATTCAGAGTTGGTGAACCAGGCTTTGTCGACTGTTCTTCGACGGCTGAGGTAGGTGTTTCTGGATTTGTCATGATGAAGAAAAAATCTGTAGTAGCTTGGTTTTACAGGTTGACAAAAGAAAAATTTCAAGAATTCCTGCTGGATGCTGTTTTGGTTTGCAAGTGTAGCAACAACCAAGAACAGAAGATCACAAGAGGCAATTCGAAGACAGGTGCGGAAGTTCTGTCAGAACCAGAACCGCTCTGATACCATGAAAGAATGCGAACAGGAAAGTTGGAGAGAAAAGTTTTCTGTTTTCTCAATATATATCTGTACGTACAATGGCAATGTTTTTATATTACAAGACATGTATAATGAAAAAGGCAACTAAATAATGTACAGACTAGATTTGATATTAAATGATCTTTGATTGATCTGAGGAATATTCAATATGATCTGAATATATCTTGCGTATCTTCCAACAGCTGCAACCTTGGGAGCTGCACAATTTCCGGTCCAAGTGCAAACGAGTTGGTTACATCTGCGCCAATGTCGCCGCATTCGGTCGTTGGCTGAGAAGAGGACAGTTCCATCAAGGAACCCATCCTTATCCTTGGTTACGAGGCCTCGCCAAAAGTCTCTCGCCCAAGAAGAATAGTGTTCGGGTCTAGTGAGTTGAAGTGTCATCAGCCGCAGCTCCAACCCATCTACCGAAGATGTGAAGAGAGGGTCTCCTAGTTCTGGTCGGCCACCAATGGTTGGAAAAACAAATGGCGTGAAGCCGAGTTGAGGGCCCGGGCAGGGATTCATCCCTCTCAGGTCTGATTCGGGTTTATGACCCAACGAACTCGGGTCTGGATCTTTATTAGAGTGGAGCCCCAAATTGGTCTCTTGTCTTGGTGGGCCGTAACTCACCCACTGTTGATTGAGACAGTCAACCCATGGGCCTTGGACTGGAATCCATGGCATGAACTGCCATTGAGCTGGTGCAGGGAAATACGTCGTGACTGGAGCAGGGGTTTGGGGTAGATTCTCTATCTTCATGTGCCTGATCTATCTATTCAGATGTTCAGTTGGACGACTCCTCCCCTACAGGTAGGGTCGGATCTTGGCCACCATTGTTGTTTGGATTCTACATACTGAACAAAAAACAAATTCCAACCCGAGGTGCTAATTTGTTTTGCAAGACGTGATTTGCAACAACAAACTAGAAGACGATGGGGGGCAACTCAGAAAATTTTGCGGAAGCTGGGACCAAACCGTTGATATGATACCATGACAGGAAACGTAGGACAATGAAAGTAATGTATTTCTATTTCTATTGATTTGTCTAATATACAAGCCTAAGACTATATTTATAGTACAAGAAATGAAAATGGAAATAATATACATAATATTGTCTTCCTTGAAATATTCCGTGCCCACAATTTACTGTATCATCTACAAGATTAGAATCGCAATTAGGAATCAATCAAGGATCAAAACAAATTCTTTCTCCAACATATATTTGGCTTATAATGTAATTTATCACAAACGAGAAAAGCATGTCGATATTAGTTAGCATTGGAATCTTAGAATGCCAATGCTAATGGATTTGCTGTTGGACCTTGGATGGGAACAGAAAAACGTCAATAGACATTGGAATCTTAGGATGCTTCCTCGGGGAATCTGTCAACTTAGTCGCTTGAAATATCTTGACATCTAATTTGATGCACCTTCCTGAAGAAATTGGAAACCTGGGGCCACTTAAGAAGATCGATATGAGGGAATGCGCACAAATAAGGCGGGCGCCCAAGTTTGCCTCATCGATGAAGTCTCTTGAAACTGTGATCTGCGATGAGGAGGCGTGTTTGGGGTGGAAAGATGTTGTGAAGCCGAGGGAGGATGTTCAAATTCAAGTCGCGGACAAGTGCTTCTCTCTGCAATGGCTCGACGATTCCGTGTTTCTTATGAAAGCTAGCCACATTACTCACCATTCACCATTAAGCACAAGTTCTAATCAAGCTGTTCTGGCATCTTTAACATTTATCTCTTTTACATGTTAAATTGATCCCCCGTGTATCAAAAACTCAAAATTGTGTTCCATTCAATGTTATGTTGGTCTGTATGTCTGTCTGTTGGGCACTGATAAGTTCGCTGAAGCCCATCTTGCATTTATTGTTTCTGGCCCCGTTTCTCCATCTGGAGTTTTATTGAACTGACCGGATTATTATGCGAGCAATGCTGCCTGTATCGAATTTGTTTATTAAATGACGTGACAACGGGAAATATATATATAGATACTTGATGCTTAGGCAGTTCAGTATCTATGACAAATTTCTTAAAGTTCAAAGTCCAGTTATCATTTGTATCATCTCTTTATGCTAGACACAAAAGTTCTAATCTTTTGTGCCGTTATTCCGACCTAAAAAAATCATCTGTGCCGTTAAATTCATTCTTTAATTCAACTCTCTCTCTCTCTCTCTCTCTCAAAATTCATAACATCAACGTACTAAAAAGGCAGAAAAGAAGTGCAAGTTCCGCTAGCATGTCAATCTGTGTGACTGTGACCTGCTACTGTTGTGTGGGTAATTAATATTATTGTTAAAGTAATTCAAATTTGGATCAATATTACGGTAACGTTGATTGAAGTTTGTCAAGCAACATCAATTCTGAGGTACTCATTATTATATCGTTCCCCGGTTCGGCATTCTTGAACTTTTCTCATACTGGTCACATCAAAATTGCCAATGAACAATGGTTTTGTTTTTCACTTTCTCGTGTTGCTCTTTACAAAGCGTTTTTGAAGATTATAATTAGTCAAAGCTTCGTGCCTTGTGAGTGATGTTGAGCCATCTAATCACAACTCCAAAGAATCAAAGGTAGGCAAGCTTTGGGAGCAATATACGAACCAATCTTCATGTATCTCCCCACGAGTTCAAATTCAGCATTTCGTATTTGGAGTACTAGGCGACTTTTTGGTACCACAACGTCTTCAATCATAAAATTTAAGAGGGCCCCACAGATATCTAGTGATTTTTTTTTTCAATGGGGCTTTAGATGGAGACATTGACTGATTATTAGGTGACTTTTTGGTATTTTGATTTCTTGGACATCGTTTTTTTTTTTTGGTCGGAAAACATAGTTTTTCATTCAAGCTCTGGAAATAGAGCAACCCTTGGCTAGGGCTTCAAAGCATACAAGATCCAAAAGGGGTTGGGGAGGGGAAACAACCCAGTTTGGGGGTAGGATGCCAAGACCATGGGCTTTTGCGGCCCAGTCAGCAACAAAATTTGCTTCTCTCCTATAATGCATAAGTTGAAGGTTAGGGAAACAGGGGAGCAGCGCGGCGCTTTCGACAAACAACACATGAGTCTCCCACGGTGTTGAGCTGGGAATTTTTCGCGGCTTCAACCAATACGAGACAGTCGGATTCGATCAGAAGGGGCTTGTGAGCTTTCCCTTTTTGTAGCAGATAGTTGAGAGTTAGGTCGAGTGCTTGGACCTCTACTTGCAATGCCGAAGTAGTCGGGAATCCGCTGGTGAAGCCGTCGATCAGTTTGCCGATGTGATCGCGGCATACACACGCAATAGTGCCTCCGCTTCTTGCCATTTGATAAGCCCCATCGATGTTGATCTTCACTATTCCAGGATCCAGTGGCCGCCACATCAGGTTGGGGTTTGGGGGGTTCTGCCTTGGTCTCGACGTCATATGTGCAAAGCTATGGGTGATCCTTACATTTGCGAGAGCCACCTCCACCACCTGTGTCAGATCTAGATGTAAATGGCGGAAGATAAAGTTATTGCGTGCCTTCCAGATCTACCATAGTATGGATGCAATAGTTTCCACATGCAGAGCAGTCTTGGACATTGCTCGGTGCCTTCCCATGTCGTTTTCCTTGCTTGTAGTTTAGTGCACGACCCCAATTTTCTAGTCTTCAGATCATTGTCTTAGTCTTTGATTAACATACTTTTCGATGGCGAATTCGCTTTTGATCTCCTCATCACGTGTATCGACTAGTCTTAGCATATCCTTTGGGCTACGTTTAGCCATCTAGATTTCTAATTAGGATAAAACTGAATAGAATATGATATGAAATTTATGAGATTTTGTTATATCATATTTATTATTTGGTAATTGTAGTAATAAAATCGGATATATTTACATCATATCATATATATTGTTTTGTATAAACAACATATCAATATAAATGAACTACAAAATTTACAAATGAAGATGGTAAAAATCTTTCGCAACACTCTTATCTACTTTATTTTTATTTACTTTTTACTTTAGTTTAGTATCTTTTTAATTATTTTTTTTATTTCTTTCTTCCCCTTCCATCATTCTCTAATAAAATTTTATTAAATAGAAAATTGTACTAATATATCGAAAATACTAAAACACCTAAAATATATAATAAATAGATATTATTATATTTATGTTGAATTTATATTATAATATAGAATTATATTCGAATATATAAATAAAAATAAGATCAAACTTAAAAACTAAATTGTTATTTTTTGTTATTTTGAATTTCTTATGTTAGAGTTCAAATATTATTTATATTGAAATATAACTTAGATTTGTTAATTTAATAAGTTTGTTGTTTGAGAAAAATAATTTTCCTATTATAGATATAAAAAATCATATCTAATAAAAGCTTTGCCATTTGCTCATTCTCGGTATACTGTTCACTAGATGCTCTCTAGCTTGCGATTTTGCTACTGTTCCTACGTTTCTGGTGTGGCGTAGATTCTAGAAGCTTTGACCAACGGTTGGGGATGATTTTTCGTGGCTGTGATCGTCTCACCAATGGCTACATCCTCTCCAAAGCGATCGGCCTGGTACGCCTTTCTTATGCTGCAATGTCCATTTCGCTTTAGGGTTTGGTTTCTCCTTTGGGATCTTCTGCAACTATGGCCATGTACTCTACAACGACTGTTAGCCAGTTGGATAAGGCCCATCAGGCTTCGAATGCTAAATGTGAGCAAAGCCTTATTAGGCTTTCCCCATCTCCTCCCCGAAACCCTCCGTCCCTTGTGGCCGAAGGACATATAGGCTCTCTCAAGGTACCTTCATCTACTACGATGGAAGCCCAGCTGGGTTCTCTCAAGGCCCCTCGAGGCTCAGAAGGTAGGTGCGGGCAGAGCCGCGCTAGGCCCTCTACCAGTCGTGCTCAACCCAGAGACCATCAGTCCAGACCCCCGCCAGCCCGCTCCTGGGTTAATGCAGCTAAATTGGCTACGAAAGGCTACGACTTAACCTATGTGCCACCGACCTTCATTGATAATAAACATGTTGTTACCCTCTCAGATGAAGTTCTTGAGGCCACAGACCCAAAGTGGCATGAGTGTTTGGTTGGATATTATGTGGGCAAAAAGCTCCCATTCAAACTAACCGAAATTGCCCTGAAACATGTGTGGGGACCAAAATTGGCTGAGGTGCTAGCAAATGATCAGGGATTTTACTTTTGCCATATCCCTGACCGAGAGTTTCGCAGGAAGATTCTCAAAGAGGGACCGCTAACTATGGCTAGAGTCCTGCTAATTCTACAACAGTGGCAGCCTTTGCTGGAGTTGAAAAAAGACAACCAATCCTCTGTTCCAGTTTGGATTTGGCTCAAGAATATCCCCTATACTCTATGGTCGGCACTTGGGATAAGTGCTGTTGCTAGTGCGATGGGTAAACCGTTATATGTCAACCTCCGAACTGAGTAGATGAAGATGATCTCCTATGTAAGAGTGTGCGTGGAGATCTCTGCTTTGCAACCTCGGTGCAACTCAGTGGATGTCATCCTCAACAAGGAAACTCAGATCGTGACTATTGAGTACGGGTGGAGACCAATGTCGTACCCAATCTATGGTACCTTCGGCCACAAATGTGCGTCCCTAGCAAATACAACTAACCAAGGTGAAGCACCTCAGCAGGTTCTAGCTCGAGATAGTCCTATTGCCCATGACAAGGCACCTGCCGCACCTCGCCTGTTCTAGATTTGTCCGTTGGTCCAGGGGTACCGAGATGGTTTGGAAACAAGTTGGAGGAAGGAAGAAAAGACAACCCTTGGAGACGAAGGAGTTGCAACTTGTGATTCCAAGGGAGGCAGCACAGAGCTTGAAGGCGAGTGAGCGCACTTCGGGGGTAAAGCTTGTTGCTTCATCTCGGATGGCCCAAAAGGGACAAAAAGTTCAACCTAAGCTCGGTGATATCCCTACTCCTTCTGCTTTGGCTAGCAAGGTGGAACAATAACCACAGCCTCCTCTTCGAGTTCGGAGGATGAACTAGATAATGTCGATGTTGCAAGCTTGGTTAGTAGCTCTAATGAGGACGAGCAAGGCTTGGAGTGCCCTTGGTCCCCGAGAACTAACCTTGCGGGTAGGAAGCCTATTTCGCAAGAGGACAAAGCACAGATTCTTTCCCTAGCTCTGCCTCCTACTACTCTCCTTAAACTGGGGACTAGTCGGTGACGGATGGGCAAACGGAGGTAATCTTCAGTCCGCCTTGTACTTATTATTTAATAGTATATATGTATATAGGTTTTTAGAATATTAGGGTATTGTGGACCCCTTTAGATAGGCTGAAGTTTAGAACTTCGTCTTCATAAATATCCTCTGTTTTGTTGGACTTTTGGAAACCAAAGTTCCGAAATCACTTTTCTTCAAGTCTTCTGACAGGTTGGATCTGGTTGAACAACTACGAGTACTCCCCTAAAGGGAGAATCTGGGTTGGTTGGAATCCTTTGTTGGTTAATTTTGAAGTTTCTTTAAACAATGCCCAGGCAATTCACGGGAGGCTCAAGTATCTGAACTTTGGCTCAGTTTGTGGAATCTTGGCTATATACGTGAAACATACCTTCACTTCTCAGCAGCCGCTTTCGGCGGAGCTTATCAATGTTAGTGCTACCATGTAGGATTTGGCATGGTTAGTGGCAGGCGACTTTAATGCCATCAGAGACCCTTCGGATCGGGTAGGTGGCTCGGATATTTGGTTACCTTCGTTTGATGAGTTTGGGCATTATTTAGCCCAGGCAAAATTAGAAGATTTAAGGTATGTTGGCTATTGCTTCACTTGGGCTTCTTCTTCTGGTGCCAACCGCAAGTTAAGGAAGATTGATAGAGTTATTGTTAATTCTAAGTGGAGCCAAGACTTCTCCTTCTCAGAAGCCTCCTTCCTTGCCATGAGCATCTCGATCATACTCCTATGGTCGTTAGAGTCTTCGTCCCTTCTCATCGAGAAAACCCTTTAAGCTCTTCAACTTCTGGATGAAGCATCCAACTTTTCGAGCAATTGTCACTCAGGTATGGGAGAACTCGAGTGAGGGAGTCCCCATGTACAAATTGGTTTGAAAACTTAAGATCCTCAAGGGTCGTCTCAAGCAGCTCAACAGGGATTCCTTTTCTAATATATCTGCTAGAACAGTGGAGGCAAAGAATGCATTGCAGGTTACCCAAGATGCCCTCCACCAGGACTCGACAAGTGTTGAGCTTGCTATGCTTAAAAAAAACCAGCTGCAGACTTACTCCAATCTTTGGATTCAGGAGGAATCCTTCTTTAGGCAGAAATCTAGGGTTAGGTGGCTCAAAGAAGGAGATCGAAACACCAAATTTTTTCACCATTCGGTCAACAAAAGGGCATTGAGGAATAGAATCCTCTTGGTTCTTGATACCTCTGGTAATCCAATCACTGATCTAGGCTTGGTGCGGCTGCATTTCGTCAACCACTTCCAAGACCTTCTCGTGCCGCGTGAGCTACTAGGGAGACCTGTTGTCTAGGAGATTCAAACGCTTATCCAACACCACCCTTAATGATGAACAAGTCAGATCTCTATCTAGTCCTGTTTCTAATTTAGAGATTCGGGATACCATATTCTCGCTAGCTCGCGGGAAGGCCCCCGGGCTGGATGACTTTAATGTCGGGTTCTTCAGGCTCAATTAGGAGGTGGTAGGCCTTCGGTTTTGAAAGGGCTAGTAGAAGTACCTAGAGGGGGTGAATAGGTGATCAAAGACATTTTTGCAATACTTAACAAATTAATTTGTCTAGACTGAAAATGTAAAAGACTATAGACAATTATATAGAGCTGCGAATTGAAGTAAAGAGATTAGGAAAAGAGAATTGAAACACAAGGTTTATAGTGGTTCGGCTTAGACCAAGCCTACGTCCACTCTGTCACATTGACAGTCCACTGGCTGGATTCCACTAAGAATCAAAAGAGATTTTACAGTTTCACGTCCTTGATTTCACAGTGTAGAGACTCTGCTACACTTCCTCAAGGTCTCACAAGTATCTAATCTCTCTTTTGAGTACAAATTTAAGCTCAACAAATCAAACAACAAAGAACAAGGAGCTTTGGACTTTGAAATTTTTCTATCACACACACTCAAATAACTAGACCGTCTCCCTTATATACTCTTTCATGCCTTCATAACCGTTGGCATCTTCCAAAGGAGTTCTTCCAATCAACCGGTTGGATAGAATCAATTAGGGAGATATCGAGTTATTTAATGAATATGATGATAGCCCACCAATCCTGCTCACCCATACAATCAGGATCTAGGTTTCCATAAGTAGAACCTTCCAAGTATACTTCACCATTCAACAGATCTAAATTACTCGAATTAATTTCAATACGAATAATAGATCTCGAGGTGCCATCTCCAGCCTTGAGATCTTCTTCAACCGCATAAATCAAATCCTTAAAGATATACTCACATCTGGATAAGTCTTCTTCAACGGATAATACTTTCCTTCGTCAGTTTGGAAGCTTTCAATGAGGGTAGACTTTAAATCTTGAGTCTGGAGGTCTTCGAATGTTGACGATAGAGTCTGCAAGTCTTCAGACTAGACTGATGGAAACGTTTTGTCAACTTCAAAACAAATAGGGAAGTTTTCTCCAACAATCTCCCCCTGTTTGATGGTGACAAAACTTTCCTGCCGATTTGGATACTTTTGACCTTCAAGACAATACTTTAAGCAAATAAAGATATCTCATAAAAGATAAGTAGATTAGGATAAAGATAGTAGCGATTCTGCATCCACTGAAAATAAGTTAGTCCTGTAAAAACAACTATCTTTACCAAAATCATAGCTTAAGATACTACAAGCATTAAAAACAGTCCAAACCAGTGCATCCAAACAAAAGATAAGTCAAAATAATCAAACCAAATCAAAATCAAAATCTGCATCGACTTCTCTCCCTTTTTGTCAACAGCAAAAAGTAGAGAATATAAAGAGAATTGGATAAAATTAAGATTGTTTGGGAATGAGAACGAGCTGGAAATCTCCCATAGACTTGATAGTCTCCTCCAGCTTTTTTAGATCCTCCTTCAGTTGCACTAAATCCTCACCCTTTACATTAGCCTGAACTTGAAGATTAAGGGCTAGAACTTGGTCATGCAAAGAAACTGAGGTGACATGATGAGCATTATGCATATTCTGAAATTCACATCCCAAGGCATAGATCTGACCTTTGATCTCCAGAAAAAGTTCAAGCAATCTTTTAAAGTTTGCTGAGTTGTCAGTTTGAGTGCTTGCTTAGCATGATCAGTTTGTGGAGTGTTGCCGGATGATGGAACTTCAGCACGGACATCCAGACTTGGAGATGAAGCCTCATTACCATCTTCAGGAAAGTGAGAGGTATACACATCCTCTGGATCGGCAGGAGAACGACTAACATCATCACTGGTAAAAGCAAGTGAAGGAGTACCTCTTTTATCAGCAGCTCCCCCTGTTTCAGTGCCTTCAGGTGGAGAGAAGTACTCTTCTGGCTCTTCTTCAATGTCACGATGATCTTGTACTTCTTTCTTTGCTAGAGAATCACCATAAATTTCTCCTTTTGTTTGTTCTCCGCTTCGCTTTTCTTCTTCTGTTCTTCCTCCTCCTCCTTCTTCTTCTTCTTTCCTCATCGTTTCCCTCTCTTTGCTTCTCTGCTCTGTCTCCTCTTTGTCTTGGTTCTCTCAATTCTCTGTCTCTAGAACAAAACGCTGTAAATTCTTTAAGGCAAGAGCAGAAATAGTGATGTCATCCTCATCTTCTTCATCCTGCAAGATAAATGCTCTCCTTTTCTTAGATGGAGTTGTCATGGGCTCATTGCCTTTCCTTTTTGCAGCCATAGGGTCTTGTCAAGTCTTGACAGGGGTCTTCACTTTAAATCTCTTTAAAGCCTTGTTTAGCTCTTTCAAATGCATCTTTGAAACCATCTTCAGTCCTACCACCATTGGATCAATGGTTCGAACACACAGAATTTTGGGAGGCTGAATGTTAAGATGTCTGAACAAACATGTAACAAGAGCAGAATAAGGGAGTTGTGCCTTGTCCTTTGCCATTGACCTATACATGTGAAACATGATGGTGTGAGGCAGAGAGAACTTGTAACCAATGTTGATGGCGTACATCAGCTTTGCTTCGAATTGGAGACATCGTTTTTGATGTGGATTTGGGTCCGAGATAGTTAATCACAATCTTATGGAGCAAGACATTAGAGGCACTCATCCTCAGATACGAAATCCGGCCTTCTGCGATTCTATCTCAAACAAGCTCTATAGTGGCATGACTAGTAGACACACTGATTGTTTGGAAGATCCCTCTCTCCACTCCAATCACATCAGCCAGAGTGTCCATATCTACGACATAATCCTGGTCTATAACACTGAAGGAAAATCTATTCGCATCTAAAAAGCTTAGATTAGAATAGAAATACGCAGTAAGTTCCGGATAAGCTACAGTTGTCTTAGAACAAAATCATTCAAGTTGAAGTAAATTAAACTTCTCTTGTAACTCTACGTTCAATGAATCGAGAAAATCAAAATCCACACTCCATGGGTTCATCACTCCTCGCTTTAGCAATGTAGAATACACTCGCTTGTGTTCTTCAAAGCGAAACAGATCCGTTCAACTTCCTTGAATGTTCGCAACAACACCCATTCTAGGCTTAAAATGAGTGAACATCTTTTCATCGTCATCTTTTCCCTCAGGTTGATTAAATCCTCCAAAACGTGGATCACTTGAAAATTTGCAAAAGCCCTTTCTGCCGAACCAGCAAGAGCGATTCCCAAACGTTCCATCGTTCTTAAAAAATTGGTTTCATTTCGGTATCCCTTTTCTCTCAAAAATTCATCAATAAAGGTCATTGCAGAACCACCTTCCTTTAAGGCAGTGTAAAGTTTGAAAGTAAAAGCAGGCTTAAGAGTTCTTACGGGTTTGACATTCTCAATAATTTCTTCCTTTGCCTGATGTTGCTGTGGCTCTTGTGGTCTAGCCTGAGAAGAATGGTGCGGTTGAGAATATTGTTGTTGACTTTACTGTTGCATTGTAGAGTCTTCTTCCTTAGTCGGATCGAAGTGCGTAGGACCCTCACACATATGCTGTGGTCCCCTACTTGCAATCCTTGAGAACTTTCTTTGGGAAGACATTATCACAGTCTTTGAGAGATTTTTCGAACTCGATTCGTGAGAAAGATGAGAACTTTAAGGATTAAACTAGAGAGAAAAAGTAAGAAAATGAAGTTTTGTGCTCTAGGGTTTATGAGTAAAAACGAAGAAGAAGGACAGTATATAAAGCAGTCGAAACGAGGTATATGGATCGTCATAAAAGGAAAAATAAAAATGCCTTTTCAAAAATGAATAACTGCCTTTTTTGAAAATAGATAACTGTCTTTTAAAAAATGATAACTTCCTTTTTGAAAAAGAATATTTGCTACAACTTCAAAAACTTGGAAAGACAACATCAATCAATTGACGATTAATAAGCAAACGTACCTCTTTGAGTTTTTATTTGAAAGTTAAATTGCTAGAACCAAAATAAGTTACAGTCGTAACTTTTGGTCTTCTGAGTTTGAGCATCTTCAGACTTTATCCCTGAGTCTGAGCTTCTTCAAATTTTAATATGTTGAGTCTGGAGCGAATAGACTCGAATAAGCTTTTCTCTAGGGTTTTTGTGAATATGTCCGCCAGCTGATTCTTTGAGTTAATAAATTGGATCAAGACTTCTCCATTTTGAACATGATCTCTAATAAAATGGTGTCGAATCTCTATGTGCTTTGCTCTTGAATGAAGAATTGGATTTTTTGTGAGATTAATTGCGCTGGTGTTGTCACATTTGATCTCCGTGCATGAGTCTTCGAATCCAAAGTCTCTTAGTTGTTGTTTTATTCATAAGATTTGGGAATAACAACTTCCAAGAGCCACATACTCCGCTTCTACTGTTGAAAGAGTTACAGTACTTTAGTTTCTTGAAAACCAAGATACTATTCTATTACCTAGCAATTGACAAGTGCCAGAAGTGCTTTTCCTATCAACTCTGCAACCTGCTAGATCTGCGTCTGAATATCCAAGGAGAGTAAAGTCTCATTCTTCGGGATACCATAGACCTAACTTAGAGGTTGTTGCAACGTATTTGATGATGCGTTTCGCAGCACTTAGATAAGATTCTTTGGGATCTGATTGAAATCTGGCACAAATGCAAACACTAAACAAAATGTCAGGTCTAGAAACAATAAGATAAAGAAGTGAACTAATGATATTCCTGTATAACTTCTGGTCAACTTTCTTTCCTCCTTCGTCTTTGTCCAGCTTCGAAGAACTTGACATTGGTATATCAATCTTTTTGCAATTCTCCAATTCGAACTTTTTAACAAGTTCTTTAGCATATTTTTCTAGGTGAATGAAAATTCCTTCCTTAAATTGTTTTACTTGTAGTCTGAAAAAGAAGGAAAATTCACCCATCATGCTCATCTTGAATTCATCCTGCATAGACTTAGAAAACTTCTTGCACAGGTTTTCGTTAGATGAACAAAATATAATAACATCAACATAAATTTGAACGAGTAAAAAGTTTTTACCTTCCTTTTTAATAAACAAGGTAGTGTCTACTTTCCCTTTAACAAAACCATTTTGAATTAAAAACTTACTTAACCTGTTGTACCAAGCTCAAGATGCTTGCTTTAATCCATATAAAGAATTTTTCAGTCTGAATACAGAGTTTGGTTTCCTTGGGTCTTCAAATTCGGGAGGTTGTTCCACATAGACTTCTTTTTGGAAAAATCCATTCAGAAATGCACTTTTGACGTCCATTTAGAATAACCTGAAATTCTTATAACAAGCAAAAACAAGTAATAATCTATTTGCTTCTAACCTTGCTACAGGAGCATAGGTCTCAACATAGTCTATCCCTTCTTCTTGCGTATATCCTTTAGCCACGAGTCTTGCTTTGTTCCTTATCACTTTTCCTTTTTCGTCCATCTTGTTCCTAAAAATCCATTTAGCTCCAATAATAGATTTATTTACCTTTTGGTTTAGGAGTTAATTCTCAAACATCGTTAATGTTGAACTGCTTGAGTTCTTCTTGCATTGCTTCAATCCAGCTTTCGCCAGTTAAAACTTCTTCAATGCTTTTGGGTTTGATTTCAGAAATAAGTGCCCACAGTGCTAGACTCTTCTTGCTTTTTGGATCTAGTACGAATTCCTTCATCAATGTTGCCAATGATGAGTTCTTTGGGATGACTAGACTTGTGCTTCCAGTTGCTAGTTAATCTGACAAATTGTTGATCTTCTTCTTTAGTTGATTCTTCAACATTCGTTCGTTGTTTTTCTTCTGGAGTTTGAGCTGCTTCAGGGGAGGTAGACTTTGTAGAGTCTGGAGCAGGTTCAAATTCTTCGGTCTGAGTCTGAATCGATTGATTTTGCAGAGAGTCTTGAAATTTGACATTCATCGATTCTTCCACAGACTGAGTCTTCTTGTTGAATATTCTGTAGGTTTTGTTAGAGGTTGAATATCCAAGGAAGATTCATTTGTTTGATTTTTCTTCAAACTTACCAATTTGATCATTTGCATTTTTCAATATAAAGCATTTGCAACCAAAAACATGAAAATAAGAAACAATTGGCTTCTTTCTTTTGAATAACTCATAGGGAGTTTTCTCTATAATAGGCTTTAAGAATACTCTGTTAATAATATAACATGCTGTAGAAACTACTTCAGCCCAAAAACGAGAAGAAATATTACTTTTAATTAAAAGAGTTATTGCCATTTCTTGTAAGGATCTATTCTTCATTTCCACAACTCCATTTTGTTCAGGATTGTAAAGAGAGGAGAACACATGCTGAAAACTAGATTCATCACAGAAGTTGGCCAAGTCTTGATTTTCAAACTCACCTCCATTGTCTGTCTGTATGCTTGAAATAGCATAACCTTTCTCATTCTGCACCTTCTTAGCAAACTTTAAAAAGTGAGTGAAAGTTTTAGACTTACTTGCTAGAAAATAGACCCAAGTAAATCGTGAATAATCATCCATTATTACTAGGCAAAATCTCTTTCCACCAATGTTTTGAGTTCTAGTTGGTCCAAAAAGATCCATATGAAGGAGCTGCAGCACACGATTAGTAGAAACTTGATTTATTGGTTTAAAAGAACTTCTAACATGTTTTCCCAACACACATAGTGTGCATAAGTAAGATTTTTGGTATTTCAGGTTGGGTAGTCCACGAACAAGCTTCTTGGAAGAAATTTTGGCAATTTACTTCATGTTGATATGGCCAAACTTTCAATGCCAGAGATTCGCTTCATCTTGTATTGATATCAAGCATTGAGGTCTTTCTAATTTTATATCCGAAAGATAAATATTCCCATGTCTACACTCGGTAAAAGATTGAAAGTGATCTTTACTGGTTCCTGAACATGTTCCTGGAAATTGATTTTGAACCCAGTGTCGCACAGTTGGCTTATGCTGAATAGATTATAATTTAGTCCTTTCACCAAGGAGACATTATGGATTGTGAGACCTCCAATCTTTACTGTTCTGCATCCAACAATTCTTCCTTTGCTTTTTCCACCAAAAGAGACTTTTCCTCCATTTGTTTGAACAAGCTTTATGAAATAACTTGAATTTCTTGTCATGTGTCTTGAACAGCCACTATCCAAATACCATTTAATTTTCTTCTTTATAGTGACCTGCAATTAAAAAAAAAACCTCAAGCTTTCTTGGTATCCACATTTTCTTGGGTCTAGAGGAGTTAGTGCAATATGCAGTCTTTGCCCAAACTTTCTTAACAGGTCTCCAAACCATAGGACATTCTTTCTCAAAGTGTTCTGAGCTGTAACACTTAGAACATTTGAGAGCACTTCGGCCAACAGGTTTTACAAAGACTTTTTGAAAATGATTTCTATAAAAGGCTTTTGTAGGTCTCTGTTTGATTCTTTCCTTTACTTTCGGAAAATCAATTAGATGAATGGTTTTTTTCCCAAACCTGATTTGTTAAAGTAAGGTCTTTGTATCGAGAGAATATTTTCTAGCTTCTTAGATCCTATTGAAAACTTTTTTGAAACATTTGAAATGTCATTTTTCAAACATGTATTTTATTTTGAAAGAGAGTCTGCATTTTCTTTCAAAATGAGAAAACTTTTGTATAAATTTTCAAACTTTTCTTTCCATAAAATTTCTTGTTGCTTCAGTGTAGAATTCTTCATTTTTAGCTCGGAAATCCTCTTAAGAGAGGTTTTGAGACTAAGACATAGTTCATCAATGTATTTCGAGACTTTAGTAGGGATTTTTAAATTACTTACCTCAATTTCACTATCTGAGTCTGAGTCTGTATCTAGTTCGGAGTCTGAGTCTGATTCTGATTTTGCCATTAGACAAATATTGACATAGTCTTCGTCACTTTCTTCACATTTAGTATCACTCTATGTCTCTGCCTTGAGAGCCTTCCTATATTTATCAGTTTTTCCTTTCTTTTTCTTCAACATGGGACAGTTGGGTCTGATGTGTCACTTTTTTCTTACATTCAAAACAAATTACATCTTTATTGGATTCATCATCCTCAGTTGATTTGTTCTGAAACTTTTGAGTGCTTTGTTTCTTCTAATTGAATCTTCTTCCCTTTTTGTTCAGTTTCCTGAACCTTTTTATTATAAGAGCTAACTCTTCATCATCCATATCGTCTTCAGACTCTATAGCATCAGAATTATCGTTAGATCTACAAGCAATTGACTTCTTACCTTTAGGATCTTCTTCTTCATTGATTTGCTCCACTTCATAAGACTGAAGTGTCCCAACCAATTCGTCTATAGAAAGTGGCATGATCCTTTGTGTTTCTCTTATTGAAGTCTTTATGTGATTCCAGTCTTTGAAGAATCAATGCAGCAACTTGTTAACTTTCATGGGTCCTGAGATTGGTTGTCCTTGATACTCTAGACCATTTACAATCTCTGTAAAACGACTAAACATGTTAATAATAGATTCTCCTGGCTTCATCTTGAAGGCTTCATACTGTCCGAGTAGAATATTGATCCTTGTTTCTTTCACTCGATCAGTTCCTTCATAGGTAATGTGCAGCCTATCCCAGACTTCTTTGGCTGTTTCGCAAGAAAAAATTATATTCAGTAGGAGACAATGCACAATATAAGGAGTAAATTGTTTTAACATCAAGAGCTTGTTTCTTAGTCATTTCTTCTTGAGTCATCTCGCCAGCGTCTGCAACTTCTTTTCCCCTTTCTGAAGTCAATGTAGCTTTAAGAATAATTCCTTTTTCTATGACATCCCATTCTAGAGGATCTTTCGATCTTAAGAATGCTTTCATCTTGTTTTTCCATATGTTGTATTCATTTCCATCAAAATAAGGCGGTCTAGTGTTGCTTTGGCCTTCAACCAAACCTAAAGCCAACATACTAGCCATGGATCTTTAACTCAGAAGTAAAAATGCTTCAATTAATTGAGTACACAGGCTCTGATACCAATTGAAAGGGCTAGTAAAAGCACCTAGAGGTGGGTGAATAGGTGATCAAAGACGTTTTTGCAATACTTAACAAATTAATTTGTCTAGACTGGAAATGTAAAAGACTATAGACAATTATATAGAGTTGTGAATTGAAACACAAGGTTTATAGTGGTTCGGCTTAGACCAAGCCTACGTCCACTCTCTCACACTGACAGCCCACTGGCTGGATTCCACTAAGAATCAAAAGAGATTTTACAGTCTCACGTCCTTGATTCCACAGTGTAGAGACTCCGCTACACTTCCTCAAGGTCTCACAAGTATCTAATCTCTCTTTTGAGTACAAATTTAAGCTCAACAAATGAAACAACAAAGAACAAGGAGCTTCGGACTTTGGAATTTTTCTATCACACACACTTAAATAACTAGAGCATCTTCCTTAAATACTCCTTCATGCCTTCATAACTGTTGGCACCTTCCAAAGGAGTTCTTCCAATCAACCCGTTGGACATAATCAATTAGGAAGAGCTCGAGTTATTTAAGGAATATGATGATAGCCCACCAATCTTGCTCGCCCATACAATCGCGATTTAGGTTTCCATAAGTAGAACTTTCCAAGTATACTTCGCCATTCAACAGATCTAAATTACTCGAATTAATTTCAATACGAATAATAGATCTTGAGGTACCATCTCTAGCCGTAAGATCTTTTTCAACCACACAAATCAAATCCTTAAAGGTATACCTGCATCTAGATAAGTCTTCTTCAACAGATAATACTTTCCTTCGTCGGTCTGGAAGCAATCAATGAGGACAAACTTTAAATCTTGAGTCTGGAGGTCTTTAGATTTTGACGATAGAGTCTGCAAGTCTTCAGACTAGACTGATGGAAACGTTTTGTCAACTTCAAAACAAATAGGGAAGTTTTCTCCAACAGGTTCTTGCTGCGGTTAAGGACTTCTTGAGCTCTGGGAGATTACTTCGTGAGATAAACAACACCATTTTAGTATTGGTACCGAAAGTTCCTAATGCTTCTATGGTCTTTGACTATAGACCTATTGCTTGCTGTAATATGATTTATAAATGCATTACCAAGCTTTTGGCTAATCGAGTGGCCGCCGTGCTTCAAGATTTAATAAGTCCACCCCAAAATGCTTTCATTAAGGGCCGACAGATTAGGGATAACATCCTCCTTGCCCAAGAGTTTTTTAGTGGTTTCCACCTTGATACATACTCGCCAAAGTGTGCAATCAAAGTGGATTTCCAAAAAGCTTACGATACTCTTGACTGGGATTTCTTGGAGTTTACGCTCTGTGCCTATGGGTTTCTTAATCATTTGATCAAGCTTATTATGCTTTGTGTCTGCACATCTAAGTTTTCCATCTCTTTAAATGGAGAGCTACATGGTTTCTTTTCGAGTGGTCATGGACTTCGCCAAGGAGACCCTTTGTCTTCTTACTTATTCACCTTGGTTATGGAAATTTTTTCCAGGATCCTTTTCCTTCGATCCAAGCAACCGAGCTTCAAGTTATTCTGGAGATGTAAAGCAATAAGCTTATCTCACTTATTCTTTGCAGATGATGTCTTTCTCTTCTGTGAAGCAAACTTGGCATTGGTTTCCCTCCTCAAGGAAGGCCTTGAAACTTTTTCTGCTTGGAGTGGGCTGAGACCCAACATAAACAAAAGTGAAGTATTCCTTGCTGGAGGGACGGCCTCTACTCGGACTCAAATACTTCTTACCTTTGGGTTCCAGGAAGGAAATCTATCGGTTCGCTACTTGGGGGTTCCCATTATCACTGCGAGACTTGGCAAGGCAGATTGTATCTCTCTTGTCAACGACATAACTGCTAGGGTGTAATCGTGGGCTCAGCGCTTTCTATCCTTCGTAGGTCGTTTACAGCTCAAAAGGTCTATCCTCCACGCAACACAAGCTTATTAGGCTAGTGTTTTTATGATACATAGAGCTGTGTTGGATCACATTAAACAAATTCTAAGACAATTCCTCTGGAAAGGCCCGAGCCTTGGAAGAGGAGGTGTAAAAGTCTCCTAGGATTATGTATGCCTGCCGAAGGAAGAATGAGGACTTGGCATACGCAGGCTGTGGGATTGTAACATGACAGCCATGCTTAAACACATTTAGATCCCGTTTATTGACAAGGAATCCTTGTGGTGTAAGTGGGTCGACTCTAATTTCTTGAAAAGGAAAGATTTCTGGGTTGCTAACAAGCCGACTGTTTGTTCTTAGGCCTGGAAGAAGATACTCCATCTTAGGAGAGATTTCCGCCAATCCTTTCAATGGAGTATTGGGGATGGCTCCTCTGTGTCTCTTTGGTTCGATCATTGGCATCCTAAAGGCCCCCTTAATCTATTATTCTCGAACACTTACATCTATCAGTCGGGTTTACCCAAGATGGCTTCAATTGTGGACCTGTTCTCTATAGCAGGCCAGGAGATCAAGACCATCTTGGAGTCATGGGAGTCTCCCCTCCCTGTGCTTTCGCAAAATCCAGATTGTTTCCACTGGATCGAGAGTACCTCTGGCACCTTCTCGGTTGCTTCTGCGTGGGAAACCATTCGGCCAAAAGGAACATTAGTTCCTTGGTTCTCATTTATTTGGAGCAACATGCTCACTCCGCAGCATCAATTCAACTTGTGGCTCATTGTTAAGAACTGGCTGCCTACCCAGGTTCTTTTACTTTCATATGAGAGGATTGATGACGTCTCGTGTGCCTTTTGTAAGTCTAGGCCGAATTCTATTGATCATTCATTTTTTTTTTTTTTTTGGTTGTCGCATTACCACCAGCCTTGCGTCTTTTTGGGCTGCTAGATGCAACCTTCCTTGGCAGAACATGACTTGGCAAGACACTCTCCAGTGGGCCTTGAAGTTTCTCTCAGGCAATGAATTCTATCATTGTATTGCTTGTTTCTCTTTTGGAGCCCTTTGCCATTTGATCTGGAAAACGTGAAATAGCATTCTTTTTCGGGAACAAGCTTTGGTGATTTCGGCTTTGAAGAACCACCTTGTCAAAGTCATCAAGGATAAAGCCTTGGTGTTTAGTAATGTTGCAGACACTTCAGAGAATAGAAGGATTCAACGCAGCTAGGGAATTGACCCGTCCATTTTCTCTCCTGTGTTGTCAGATATATCCCTGTAATTTCGATTATGTCCCTGCAATTTCGGGTTTGTTGGTGCCGTCGCTGCTTTCACCAGTTGGCTGCTTGTTTGCTGGTTGGCTGCTTATTCGCTGGTTAGTTGTTTGCTTCTGCTACTCGGCTGTTTGGTTCGTTGAAGCTGGGGCTGCATCAGGCTCTTCGCTGGTTGTTGTTGTTTGCTGAGGTTTTGCTGCTTTTGCGGTTGGGAGTTCCTAGCGTTGTTGGGGGCCAGTTCCAGTCATTGGAGTTTGCCGTCGCCTGTGTGAGGGCTGCTTCTGTTTGCTAACTGGTTTCCCTTTTCTCTTTCTCTTTTGTTTGTTGGCGTTGTTTGGCTGGATCCTGCTGCTGTTTGGCTGTTTCTTTGTTGCTGTTTCGGCAGCTTTTGTTCCTCTTTTATCGGCACCCTTCCACTCGTTATGACTTGTGTGTCATTTTGAGTGCAAGTTTTTTGGTGCGGTAAACCCCTTGCTGTATAGTTTTTCTGGTAAAAGTCAATATATACTTACCTTACAAAAAAAAAAAAAATCATATCTAACTTTATCCCACCTCCCCAATAGGATAATTTTATCCCACTTATATATCATCCTTATATTTGACTTTATCATATCTTGAGCAGGTATCAAATGCAAGATATGATAAATTTTATCTATTCAAAATTATCTTGATCACCAAACGCAGCTTTAGTGGTTTGGTGGATGTAGAGGGACTCATATGAGGATGTAATAGATAAGGATAGTAATACACTCCGTCCTTCATGCTTGCCCTATGTTTCATTTCATCCTCTAAAATTTTATTTTGTTTTCAATTTGATCCCTAGCATCCATTAGTTAGCCCTGAGTTTTTATTATCAACACTCAACTTCTTATTTACGTTGGCTACATATTATCCGCTTTGATAGTGGCTCGCTCGGGCTTACACGGCTTTAAAGCGCATCATTCTAGTTTAAGGTCGCATGGCACTTATCTACAGGAGCAATAGCTCAAGCCCCGGCGGTCCAGGACTAAAAACAAATCTGAAACCTAAAATCCCCTTTTTGGTATCATTTTGACTTTCTTTAGCTGCGAAGGAGATTTCCCTGCTGCAATTTTAACTGAACGTGGTTCCCGCGCGGCAACAACATTAAATGAAAGCATGATGGTGACTTTCTCCCATTGCGCTATGAAAGACAATGGAAGAAGACATGAAAGGCACAGCCAAAAGAAATCAACAAAACAAAAGAAAGAGTCCTTTTTTGTATTGTAAGTTGAGCGGTCCTTTTGCTTTTGTTCTCTTTCAGAAGAGTCTCTCTCAGTTTGTTCGGACAGGAGAGAGTATTAAACAACCGAGTTCTGTGCAAATTATAAAGTGTTTACATGAGGTTATATTAAATATCTGTGGGTTTTGTGTGTAACGCAGGGTTGTAAAACGCTCGAGTGTACAAGCCATGACAATCATGTTTCTCCTATTTACAAATAGATTATCTTGAAGCTGGCTCTTCTTATGAATGTAGGTACCAACACTTAGACTGAACCATGTAAATCTCCAATGTCCTTTATTCTTCCTCCTTTTGTTTTCTCTGATTGTTTCATCTTCTCGTGTTCCCATATAATCCCATTTTATTACACATTATTTGATTCTTTATAAGATATTCCAAACTAAGATAACTCAGGCTCAGAATGCGAATCAATCAAATATCTGAGTCACTCTCATCTCCAAAAGATAACTCTACAAGCAAAATGTTACCCGAGCAAAGGATAATGTAAATTTGGGATTTAGGGTAGAATAGGAATAAAAGAAAGAGCTGTCAAATAAAGATTTTGGCTTAATTTAATAGAGATAATTTTGCAAAAGCGGAACAATATCTTTTTATAGATTCTATGCTGTTTCTTTTTCACCTTATTTTTGGGGACAACAGACATGTTTATTTGTACGTGAACAAAATTATTGTGTTTTTCCTGAAAATAGAAACGAATCATTTAATATGACATATAGTTCAAACTCATTTGTGTAGGATTTAATGTTGCGATGGTCACTTAAATGAAAATTCAGTTTTGTAATTGTTGTCAGTATATTTTCCTGCATGTTAGTTTCTTTTTTTTTTTTTTTAAAGATGAGAATTCTTACAGCTGAACATAGATAGGTGTAACCGACCAAAATAAAAAATAAAATAAAATTGATAGATGTGTTATAATGATTAAGGGCATGGATACTATTAAAGTTTTATATAGTATGGAAAATGTTGAATAAATTAGGAAATAAAGTGGATATTCGTAGTTGTCATCTGATGTCATATTTATTATATTTTGAAGAGTAAGTGTTATTAGGTTAGAGGGCACGTAGGGGCATTTTTTACTATGTTGAGGAATTACTATTTTGATAGACTGACTTAGTAAAAATCTTTTTGGCCAGAGCAACACTTTGAGTTCGCCACTTAGTATAATCAGTCAGCTAATTTTCATAAAAAAATTTAAATATCATGTGGAGAAATTATCAACTATCAACTATAAATAGGTCAGAAGTCAATTTTCCTCTTAGAAAGTTACTATCCACATTGAATCATAACTAGTTATTACTGAGACATGCATACATGCCTTATAATGTTGTCTCTAACTGATGGCTAGGTTTGTCAATCAACTGTGAGATGATTCTGAGTGATTAAGCTGTTGTTAGTCAAGTGATGGTCGTTAATGACAATGACCCGCTCATCAATCCCGCCTGACTATCCGTCTTCGTTACTTTTCTATTATGGGGGACTTTAGGACTCTGTGGGCATCGATTGACGTCAAGTTAACAGCTGGAAAACCATCCGAATGTGTCCATCATCCATTCCTTAAATTACGATTGATCATCAATCTTTCAGTTTCTTTTCCAAAGTGGGGGGATTTTAACTCTCCGTGGGCATTGGTTGACTTCAAGTCAACAGCTGGAAAGCCATCTAGCTAGATGCCGTCCACTACCCATCCCTTAATACACGGACTTGTATAAACACAAGCCAAAGGACCTATGCTGTGTATGCCAACATCTCGACCACTATTGAAGTTGCTCGACTTCCTCAAGAGATACGTTTTGGATTCTCTCTCTCTTCATTCCGACGGACACATTGTTTCGGAGCAGCTTCTTTTCACCTTCAGGTCAACTATTTATTGATCAGGTGAGAATAACAAGTATTTATTGCTCACTCTCTATTTGGCTCCTCCAAATAGATAGTGAGCAAAACCTGTAAATGAATAGAACAAAAGTAATATTTAGACAAATGGATATGAGATACTTATAAGTATCCATAGAATAGAAAACATGCATAACTGATTTAGAGATAAAGGCATCAGAGCTCTCTGAAATATTGCCGAATGTTTACTTAGGTCCCTTAACTTTTGGTCCTTCCGTTGAAATGGAGACGCTGACGCAGCCGTTAAATGCTCACTAGTAATCTTATTGTGGCAATTAAAATATACAAAATTGTTTTCGAAATTTAAAGAAATAAAATCTGAAAAAGATGTAAATAGAAAGAAAAAGAAAAGAAACAATTACGGAGGGGGAAGGAGGGGTTGCCGCCATTCAAGAGACGCCGCCATAGCCAGCCACGCACCATGAGATAGACTGTATACTGCCGCATATAGATATTTGGGCAACATGTCGTTGAATTTCGTTTTGTATCTATCTTCCTTATTATTAGGTTCCATATTATTGCTGATCACACATGGTTTAACAAGTTCTCTCCTTAATGCGCTTGTTCAATTTGTCACAGATGCATTACAAGGAAAATCAACAATCATGACGGGAATGAACATTTAATGTCGCTATGAAGTACTTTCTCATGCATTTAACAATTTAAATGATACCAAATGTTTAATCAGATCCTTCAAATTTTTTCCTTTGTGCAATGGAGTCTCTAAATTATTTGTTTTGTTCTGGCCGAATCGGTACTTCCACGATGAGGAAGGAGAATTGAGCTCGTTCAGTTCTTCTTCCTTCCCTGTGCAGACTGTAGCTTAGAAGCACATACATGATTTGATTCTTGCAAAGATATCCTATTCTGAGATAACTCAGGCCCAGAATGTGGATCATTCAATGTCTGAGTCGCTCTCATTTCCAGAAATTCCATCTCCAGAAGATAACTTTGAGGCTGTAGGATAATTAGGGGTCAGTGTACCACCATCTTTCTATACTGAACGATTTCTAAAGTAAAATTCTGGATGGTCCTTCGCCAATCAACAACTCTCAAGCTGAAGAGCATGCAAGATGGCATCCCATCTACACAAATATCGAAACGTCGCAGTATGCAGTCTAACTATCGAAAAGTCATTATGCAGTCCGTGACGAAGAAAAGAAAGAGCGAGTCTCGAATAAGATTGACATGATGGTGCAAAAGCGGAATAATATCTTTTGCAAATTCTCATGCACTTTTTTTTTTTTATCTTATTTTTCAGTACAACAGACATGTTTTTCGTATGTGAACAAAATTATTGGAGTTTTTGAAAATCATTTAACATAACATATAGTTCAAACCAATGTGTGTAGGATCGAATATAGTGATGGTCACCTAAATGAAAATTCAATCTTGTAATTCTCGTCAGTAGATTTTCTTGCAATAGATGAAAATTCTTATAGCTAAACGTAGATGTACAATAAAGGTTAAGGGCGTGGATAGTACTAAAATTTTGTAGTATGGAAAATGTTGAACAAATTAGGGAACAAAGTGGATAATCAATATTATCATCTAACGTCATAGTTATTTTGTTTTCAAGAATAAAGTTAAAGGGCACATATGTGCATTTTTTCCCTATGTCGAAAGATCGACTTGGTAGGAATCTTTCTGGCCAGAGCAACACTTTGAGTTTGCCGCTTTGCATAATCACTTACCTAATTTTCATACAAAGGTTAGTAATCACGAGGAAAAATTATCAACTATAAGTAGGCCTAGAGTCAATTTTCCTCTTAGAAAGTTACTATTCACATTTTGATGGACATTGGGACACCCGGAATGTCAAAACTTGGCACGAGAGGACACTTAAGTGTCGAAAGTTAGAAAAGTGATACTTAAATATCAAAATCGGAGCAAAATAAATTAGTTAAGTGCCAACGGCGAGAAAATCCAGCTAAAATGCTAATATGGTGATTTTACGGCGAGGCAAGTACAAAACGACGTCATTTTGCACGCTGACATGACTAGACAAGTGTAAAAACGACATTGTTTTGTTGCTGACGTGGCTAAATAAGTAATATAAAAATTAATTAAATTTAATTTAAAACCAAATTTTAAAAAAAAAAAAGATGAATAGCGGCGAGGGCTACCGTTGCCTCCTGTCGTCGCCGAGAAGGGCCGGCGACTGTGGGGGGAGGGTTATTCGTGGTTGCCGGCCCCCGGCCAGGGCCTGCGAGCCCTTGCCCTAGATTTGGGTGAGGGTAGGCCCTTGCCGGCCCTTGTCGGCGACGACCGGAGGCGGTGGCAATGAGAGCTAAGCCCTTAGCCGCTATTCATCTTCTCCCCCCCCCCCGCCCCTCCTTTTTTTTTTTTTTTTATAAATTTGGTTTTAAATTTAATTTAAATAATTTTTAAATTCAAATTCAAATTCGCGCCAAAACGATTCTGTTTTTGCATTTTTTTTGTTGAGTCAACTCTCCGATAAGCCACGTGGGCGAGCAAAATTAATAAAAAATTTCCATGTAGGATTTCTGGTGAAGTTCACTGCATGTGGTACTTAAATGTCCCATTTTTTTTTTTTAAAGTAGCGCTTAAGTGTCATTTTCCTAACTTTTGACACTTAAGTGTTCCATTGTGCTAAGTTTTGGTACTTAGAGTGTTCTTTTGCCCATTTTGATGTATAAGTAGTTAGTACTAATACAAACATACATGCCCTACAATGTTGTCTCTAACTGATGACTAGGTTTATCAATCAACGGTGAGATGATTCCATACGACCTACACTGTTGTTGGTCAAGTGATGGTCGTCAACGACGGTGACCCGCTAATCAATCACCTTCGTCATCAGCTTTCCAGTTTCTTTTCCAAAGCGGAGGACTTTAGGACTTTGTGGGCGTTGGTTGACTAGACTTCAAGTCAAAAGCTGGAAAGGCATCTAGGTGCGTCCATCATCTATCCCTGAATACACGCACTTGTATAGGCACACGCCAAAGGACCTGTGCTACGTATGCCAACATCTCGACCACCTTAGGTGCTCGAATTCCTCGAGATTTACGTTTTGGATTCTGTTTCTCTTCATTCTAATGGACACTGTTTCGGAGCAGCTCCTTTAATCAGGTGAGAGTAAAAGTTGTGCCGGTGTCTTCACAAATTGAGGACCTGTTGTCAATGATGAACGGAAAAAAAATGCGACGAGTGCTACAGGTCCTTCTGCGGAGTCGACGGGTCAAGGATCGATGACTGATACCTTCTCATTCCATGAATGATTACTCTTGTTTTGGTTAGGGAATCATTCTCAGCACATCAGTCGTTTTCATTTCCGCTTGTCCACTGGACTTGTATAAAACGAGCCCAAGGCATCGCCCGTCCGTGCCCCTTCCCCTTCTCTTTTTGCCCCTTTTAAATTCGTACGTGACTTTCGACCCAAAAAAAATCCGTACGTGACTTCATCATAACCAGTTATTTGAAGAACTAGCTTCAAGAATACAACGTTTTAAACTTGCAATGCTTACCAGATAGGACACGAATTACATGACGTCCTATTATGAAATAACGTCATGTTTGATTCAGAGGCATGCGTGTTCCACATGGACTTAACGAGTGCAGTTCACGCAATGAGCATTAGTAGCCGCGTTCTATGCATTGAACGTGTCCGTGATTGATGGTTGACAGGTCGCCTTCGCTGGCTGCCACCTCAAAAACAGCCACCTCCTTATAATTTATAAATCTCTTCCACGTCCAGTTTTGTTAGCACATACCAATTTCCCTTGTTTCTTCTTAGTTTTCAAGTCATGGAACCTCGAAGTATTCGCTTTGCAGTGTTTCAATCATGCCATTTCCTTGTTCGTATCGTGCTTGCGTTATGCTCTACCCAAGTCTCCTCTATCTCAAATGAAACTGACAAACTCTCTCTGCTCGGATTTAAGGCTGGAATTACTGAGGATCCTCTCAGCATACTCAGCTCGTGGAATGATAGCTTGGGGGTCTGCCAGTGGTATGGTATCATGTGCGGTCGCAAGCACCAAAGGGTCACGATTCTGGACTTGCAGTCGCAGAAACTCTCTGGATCGATCTCTCCTCATATTGGGAATCTCAGCTTCTTGAGAGAATTGAGGCTTACAAACAATAGTTTCGATCATGAAATCCCTCCGCAAATCAGTCAGTTGAGCCACCTACGAATCCTACGACTGGACTATAATTCATTGGTCGGTGAGATTCCGGAAAACATAACAATTTGCTCTAACCTTGTTAGCCTCGCTCTTCAAAACAACCAACTAACTGGGAAAATTCCTACACAAGTCGGTTCATTATTGAATCTACAAAAATTTTCTTTGCATGCAAATAATCTAACTGGGAGTGTGCCTTCCTCCATTGGGAACTTATCTTCACTGGAGCGGCTTCATCTTTCGGGAAATAACTTGGGTGGGAGCATTCCTTCAGTCCTAGGCCACCTGCCAGAATTACGAATCTTTTATGTGGGAGGAAACAACTTGTCCGGTCCAATTCCAACTGGAGTTTTGAATCTCTCTTCTTTAACGGCCTTCGATGTAGGGCTCAACCAAATTCACGGGAGTCTGCCTGCAAACATTGGCTTTACACTTCCAAATCTTCGGTTTTTCGGCATTAGTGCGAACCTATTTGAGGGACAGGTTCCTCCGTCAATATCAAATTTCACAAAGCTAGAGGTACTTCTCCTTTCAAGCAACAAACTTTCAGGTAAAATGCCTTCCTTGAAAAATCTGCACAAGCTTGGACTCTTCCTTATTTTTGAAAATCAGCTCGGGCATGGAAAACCTGGAGACTTGAACTTCATTTGCTCACTGACAAACACCACGGAGTTAGAGTCATTGTCTATTTTTGCCAACAATTTTGGTGGACTGCTGCCTAAATGCATAGGTAACTTATCCACCACGCTCGTAGTATATGATGTGAGTGAGAATCTACTATTTGGGGATATTCCTAGACACATTGAAAATTTTGTGAACCTCGAAGTATTGCTTATGTCTGAAAACAAGTTTTCAGGTGTTCTCCCCTCGAATTTGGGGAATCTACGAAATCTGTGGTTTCTGGAGTTAAGTGATAACTGTTTGGGTGGGACAATCCCATCTTCTCTAGGAATTCTAAAAATGTTGAGTATACTAAATATAGGCGGGAACAACTTTCAAGATCAAATCCCTTCAGAATTGTCTAACTGCAACTTTTTGAACCAGCTTAATCTTTCTAGTAACAATCTTAGTGGCACCATACCCCCACAAATTATGGGTATTTCATCACAAACCTTCCTTTTGGACTTGTCTAATAACCATCTTACTGGAGTTCTACCCATGGAAGTAGGCAACTTGAGGTTTTTGACCACATTAGACATCTCAAAAAATATGTTAGGAGGTGAAATCCCAAATAACTTAGGTGATTGCGTTGCACTAGTATCATTGAGGATGAGGAGCAATTCCTTCTATGGCTCTATTCCTCAATCAATGAGATCTCTAAGAGGCATTGAAGAACTGGATCTTTCACACAAAATTTTTTCCGGGGAGATTCCACAGTTCTTGGCGGTATTTCATTCTCTGAAAGTTCTGAATTTGTCTTACAATAATTTCAATGGCATGCTACCGCATGGAGGAGTCTTTGAGAATGCCACCTCTACTTCTATTATTGGGAATGCTAAGCTTTGTGGTGGATTGCCAGAATTTCAGCTTCCTAGATGCATCTCCAGTAGCTCCAAGAGTAAGAAAATCCATATATTGAGACTGTCCACTGTTGTTGTTTGTGGCCTTCTTGGAATTTCTCTGGTTCTTGCTACTCTATATCTCTGTTGGCGGAAGAAGCAAGGACAAGAACATGTTTCAAGTTCTATTGATAGTTTATATCCGAACGTATCTTATGGAAATCTCTTAAATGCAACCAATGGTTTTTCTTCAACAAATTTGGTCGGTGTTGGAAGCTTTGGTTATGTTTACAAGGGGGTACTAGAGGACAATGGGACTGTTATTGCAGTGAAGGTGCTTCATTTAATGGGTCGTGGTGCTTTGAAGGGCTTCATAGTTGAGTGCGAGGTACTAAAGAACATTAGACATCGAAATCTTTTAAAAATATTGACAGTTTGCTCAGGTGTTGATTATCAAGGAAATGATTTTAAGGCCATAGTATATGACTTCATGGACAATGGAAGCCTTGAACAGTGGTTACACCAAAAAACAATGCCATCTCATAGAAATGAGCCTCCAAAAAGAGTGAATTTCATTCAGAGGATAAATGTTGCTATTGATGTTGCTTTTGCACTGGATTATCTTCATCATCACTGCCACATTCCTATCATTCATTGTGATCTAAAGCCGAGCAATGTCCTCTTAGATGCTCAGATGGTCGCGCATGTGAGCGACTTTGGATTGGCGAAATTCGTCCTTAGATCATCCCTTGATACTATAGCTAATCACATGAGCTCTGCAGCTTTAAGAGGGACAACTGGTTATGCTCCACCAGGTAATCTCTCCACTTTATATTATAATGGTCTAAGCTCTGCATTCTTTTTTATGATTGACACTCCCAATTTCTTCTGCACTATGATCTAAATGCATGGCAGAATATGCAATGGGATGCGAGGTCTCGAGAGAAGGCGACATCTATAGTTACGGCATCCTCTTACTAGAGATGTTCACAGGATTGAGACCCACCGACGACAGATTTAGAGACAATTTCACTCTCCATAATTTTGTCGCAACAGCTTTACCTGAACAAGCATTGGAAATTACGGATCACATTCTGCTTCTAGAAAGGGAGAGTCGTTTCAACTCCAACAGTCCTCAGCATTGGCTTTCCGAAAGCAACAGCATATTTCAAGAGTGTTTGATCATGATATATAATATTGGAGTAGCTTGTTCTAATGAAGTGCCTGGAAGAAGGATGAACATCGATGGTGTTGCAAGTCAGCTGCAAAAGATTAGGCAAAAACTCTTTGCATTGGGTTTACATCAACAAGAAGAACTACCGCAGGTGATCGGATAATTTCTTGATCTCTCTCGTCGTAAATATTTAGCTTTGCTTATGCCAGTGCAAACATGCACGTAAAATGCGTAACGCAAAAGAAAATCAATCATGTACCTTCATTAGAAGCTAATAATCGATTATCATTCCTCATTCTGTGAAATGCCCCACACTGCAGGGACCTTTTTGTAATATCTTTCATATTATTCAAACACGTAATCAATGTGGCATGCACATTTTCCTTTTTCGCGTTTCTCATTAACTCTATTTATTTATTTTTTTGCACACACAACACAGCGACAGAGAATTGAGAAACAAAAGTGGATTCAGATTTCGATCTCGATAACCGTGATTTTATATCAAAATCTCAACTGTTGACTAAGCAAACAATTCCTATCACCTAAAATGGATTAGTACGTGCTTCTATCAAACAATAACGGAAGTTGTTTCGCACAAAACATTTCAGAAACTTTTTGTCAAACTGGTAATATGCATTACAAGTTTAGAGCGTGGACTTGGAGCTGACGTATCTTTCTTATCCAGAAATCGATGCATCAATAATAAAAATATTATTCATCACAAATTAGCTCTGATCCTAAATGATTTTCTCACAAGCATATTCACCAATCTCAGGTTCAGAACAAGGAAAATAACGTAAATGGCCTGGGCGAGGGTCAGCCTCACTGAATTTGGCAAGGGGGCCCTCACCAGCACTCACCCTCACCCAGGCATGGCCCGGCAAGGGCGACCCTCACCTAGGTGAGGCCCAGCCCTTGCCAGCCCTTGCCGGCAATGACCTGTGTGGGTGACCAGCCACCGGCAACAATAAAAGTAAAAGAAGAAAACAAAGAAAATATTTTTAAAAGTTATTAAAAAATTATTTTTAAAAAATGTCCATATCAGTATTAGTCATGCCACGTAGGAACACCAGCATCCAAGTAAGCAATTTCCGGTCTAAATTGGCTGGATGGGCTGAATTAGTATCAAAATGTTTAGAACTAAATTAGTTCAATTAAAATGTTTAAGACTGAATTAGTACCCATGTCATAGATTTAAGATTACTTTGGTAATTATAAATACATGAAAATAACACGTTTTAATATCCTAAATGCTCATACATGAAGTGAAACACAAAAAGAGAATTGAGCACGAGACCTGTGCCAAACAAGAGAAAATATTCAGTGGTATGTGTGCGCCACATCATCCGCTGACATAGTGCACACATACCACTCAGGTATCGACACCTATCATGTGGGACCCATTGGAAAATGAAAGAACTCGCTTGGGTTGGCTCGGCTCGCTGGCAGAAGAAAAGACACGCTCCCACCCAAAAGACCATTCTCTCTCCTCAATTGAATTTTTTGCAATTCTCTCTCTCTCTCTCTCTCTCTCTCTCTCTCTCTCCTTCCCTCGCGGGAGAACAAACACAGAACGATCGAGACCTGTGTTTCCTTCTCCGCTTCCGCTTCCGCCTTCGGCTCCGATTCCGCCTCCTCAAAAGCCTCGCTAGTCATCTGCTTTTGGCACGTCGGAGCCTCACCAGTCGCAGTTGGGTCCCGACCCCCTCCACCTCCGACTGTTCCTTTAGAGATCGAGCAGAAGGTTTGTGTCTGCCTCCAGCTTCGCGTCCTTCCCCCAAAAGCCTCATCTACCTCTAGCATCCTCCGTCTCCGGCATTTGCTCGTTCTCCCCATCCCGCCGGCCTCCGCCATAAAGCCATCGACCTTTGGCAGGAGGGAGGCGGCCTCGGTCTCGTTCCCGAGCGACACTAGGCTCCCCGCCGTTGACCGGGCGTTGGCTCGCTTGGTCACGAGGGAGATCTCGAATAGCGTGGAGAAGAAGGAGAGGCGTGGACTGGAGAAGGATTCCTGCCGGCCTCCATCGAGAAGCCATCGGCCTCCGACAGGAGGGAGGCGGCCTCGGTCTCGTTCCCGAGCGGCACTAGGCCGCCTACCGCTGACCGGGCGTTGTCCTTGACGTTGGGCTACTCGGTCATGAGGGAGATCTCGGCGGACCTGGGCGGGGTCGATGGTATAGGCTGGAGAAGGATTCCCGCTTGCTGTGGACCTGGGTGGGGTCTGTGCGTTTCTCTCTTGACTGGTGAGTTTCCTTCTTCCTCCCCTCTCATGGGCTAGTTTCAGAATGTGCAGTTGAAATCCCAAATGGGTTGTTTCTGCATCTTGTTGGGTTGTTTAATTGCCAGCAAATGCGCGAGTAGCAAGGGAGCACGAAAGTGGATTCATTCGATCATCATCGGCTGCCACGCCTCGTGTTTCTTTTCGTTTCTTTCTCCTTTTGGGTTTGGTTTAATGGAACCTTTCAACGAGAGTTGTAAGGTTGTAGGATCCATTGATTTTTGCAACGAGAGTTGTTTAATGCCAAAGGAGATGTTGGGGTTCTGAGTTTTCTCATTCCTCATTATTAGTTGAGGTTGAGAACTACCACTCCTTTTTATTGGTACTAATTCGACAATAGTTTTGGATTGCATATTGGATTTTACTATATTCTAACGTATTTTCTTTTCTTTGCTTCCATTTGCACTAAAAAAATCATAACCTTGTTTGCCGTGGATGTTTCTTAGGCTGTCCCTCACATGGTGGTGCACTTAGGGATGGACATCGCAATTGAAGAAGACTAAGCTTCCTTGTCTCAATTACTTAAAGAGTTCACTGACATTGGCAACATCAACAAGGCATGGATATTTAAGTCTAAAAATGGTATCAATGCTTATCTCATCTACTATCCTTATGCTTACTTTTCCATAGATATACACTATGATAAAAGTGGTTATTGTTCGGTTATAGGTAAAGGCTCCAAGTCTATTGAAACAAGAAAGGAAAGAGATTCTAAGATGTTTTGTTGTTGCTTTTTCTTGAATCTCTTGGGCCTACCAAAAACCCACAATAAAAAACTGCATTTCCATTCCACCAAAAACATACTGATGGGACTGGATTTGTATCCGAGGACATAGCTTTGAAGTGTCCTGGAAATATTTTCAAGGGAAGAGGTGTGATTGCTTTTGCTTTTAAGGTTTGTGACCTGTGGATATGGGTATCATCTTAGTGGTATCTTCCTCTTGCTATGCAAGAAAAACTTATCTCCAAAAAATAATTATGACAAATAAAAAAGGAAAACTGATAGTATGTAATGATGTCTTTTATGGTTAATTGTGCATTATGTCTTTAGATAGTATAGTCATGATGACACTGTAATGGCAATACTATATTTGGCAATAGGATGATGCTGCCTGGGTACGATGAATTACTGGACCATCTAGTAATAGTAGTATTTTGGTTATGGGATGAAATCCCATAAATAAATTTGAACGAAATGCAGATCTAAGCCGTACACAATGTGAATTTGTAGCTTAGGTGTTGCGGATCACAGTTTGGTGAGTTTTTACTGCAACAAAGCATTGTTAGTCGATACTACTAGTGATCAATTTCCTTCTTACATGTAATAATGAAGATATCTTTTCATAAGCCTTAAACAGTCACCTTTGTGTTTCATGCCTTTGTTGATATTGTTAGTGACAAATGTTCTGAAAGTACAATATCTTGCTTTAGGCCTTTCTTTCCCCTCATTTAAATGGAGACGTTCCAAATAGTCCCAAGTAGAAGAATAGAATTAAACTAAGCTGTCTCCCCCTCTGGGGAGTTCTTTAAGATATATTCAGTGCCATGGGGCCCACAAGAATTTGTTTCTTTCTTCTCCCTTCTATTGTGCATTATTTATGGAAAACTTGTTGAGAAGGCATATGACTGAATACATTTTCGTCTTGCCTCTCATTTCTGTAGTTTTAAGTTAATTTCCTAGAAGTTTGTATTTATAGCTATTCTAGATGTTATTTGCCTCTGATTTGGTCATTTTTTTTTTATCCTAGAGATTTGTTGGCTGTGGCGACGATGAGCAGATACCTAAGGAGGGCATTTGTGAACCGGTAGTTGATGGGATTTTCTTTTTTGTGCTGGTGCTTGATTGTCGCACAGTATGTGTTGAACTTTTTGCTTTTTACACTTCTCTTGCAGCCTTTGCTAATCCAATGTCGTCTATTCAATGATGGTAGAGCCATCAAGGGAACTCTTATCCTTAATAAGCTAGTAAAGATTTTGCAGTGTTATACTGTTTTTTGTATCAGAATATTGGAGTGTTGTCATGTCCTTTCATGTACTTCTGCTTTCAATTTATTAAATATTTTAAAGACTATAATTTTCTCTTACGAAGTGCTATTTAATAAATAAATAAAAACAATGTGGTATAAATTGCTGGAAGTGAAATTGATCTTTTTATTCTTTGTTTATGATTTTATACATTTGTTAGTTGGTCCTCCAATGAAAGTAATATGTTTGTGTAAGATTTACTAGGTTTTCATGCTATTTAATTATACTCTAGACTGGTTTCACGAGCCCAAATGAAAGTCAGTTTGGTGGTTGACATGAAAGAAATTCTCTCCAACTTCATTTCTGCTGCCTTTAGTGATAATGTATCAGTATGAGAGTGCAATAGAAGTCCCTCACATGGTTTTAGTATGCTATTTATTCTAATGTATTTTCTTTTCTTTGCTTCCATTTGCACTAAAAAATGCATAACCTTGTTTGCCGTGGATGTTTCTCAGGCTGTCCCTCACATGGTGGCGCACTTAGGGATGGACATCGCAACTGGAGAAGACTAAGCTTCCCAATCTCAATTACTTAAAGAGTTCACTAACATTTGCAACATCGACAAGGCATGGATATTTAAGTTTGAAAATGGTATCAGTGCTTATCTCATCTGATATTCTTATGCTTACTCTTCCATAGATATACACTATGATAAAAGTGGTTATTGTTTGATTATAGGTAAAGGCTCCAAGTCTGTTGAAACAAGAAAGGGAAGAGATTCTTGTGAAGGTTGCATCTCCTCTTGATCGTGAAGATTAATGTGCACTTGACTTTGCACATATGTCATAGAAGAGGCCAATGCCTTGTTTTACTCAATTATGTTGTTTATAAGCGTCTGTGCTTTAGCTAGGCAACGATTACCTTACAAGATGTTCTTGGAACAATTATTGAATGCTGTTCAGCACTTTCGGAATATGAATATGATAGCTTGCCCCTCCTGGTTTGTCATGGTTGATTTGCAATTGGTGTTATTTTGTCCATGTAATGCACTCCCTACTTATTAGGGTGCGCATGACAAAATTTATGGAACAAATCAATTTCGGCCAGAAATTGATTTCTCAATTTCTATTCCGTTGACGAGTTTCTGAGTAAAAAAACGTGTTTGATAACAATTCAAAATTTCTATTTTTGAAATAAAAATTTGTTTGATAACAAAATAAAATTTCTATTTCTAGGAGCGGCAACGACTGGTGTCCGGTGGCCGGAGTCCGACATTCAGGCGACCAACGTTCGGTGTCCAATGACCGGTGGCGGGTGGCCGAAGTCCGAAATCCGATGTTCGGTGTTCGGTGCCAAGTCCAATGACAGGTGATGGGTGGCCAAAGTCCGAGTCCGGGACCGTGTGGCCCGACAACCAGTGTCCAATGTTCGGAGTTCAACGTCTAACGTCCGACATTCGGAGTCCGGCGACGGGAGGCCGACGGCGGGTGGCTAGTGGCTGGAGTTCGGCAACGAGTGGCGAGTGGCGAGTGGCCAATATCCGGTGGCTAGTGGCCAGCGCGGATGGTCGCCAACAAACATCCGGTGGTTGCGATGAGCCTCGGCATCCAATGATTGGTCATAAGCCGCCAACAATCAATGGACGTCCGACATTCGGCGACCAATGATTGGCAACGGGTGGCCGGAGTGCGGTGGCTGGTGGCTGGCGATCAACGGATGGAGGCCGAGGCCGGTGGTAGACGGCCGGCAACCTGCTACGGGCATCCGACATCCCATGGGCAGCAAGTAGGTGACGGGCGGTGACCAGAGTGAACAATGAGAAAAATTTTGATTTCTCATTTCTGTTTCGAAATAGAAAAGCTAAAAATTTTAACTTCGATTTATCCTCGAATCTATTTCGGAATAGAAATTTGTTCAAGAAACAGAAAAATGAAATTGCGTTACCAAACGAATTTTTGTTCCAAACTGTTCCGTTGAACAAAAACAGAGAAATAGAGAAATAGAAATTTTGTCATGCGTGCCCTTATTGGTCTTCCAAGCATTGTAAGGTACAATTTTGAATCAAACATGCCCAGCACCTTATATTTATATTTTCTAGTTGGTATTGGCTATTCTGATGCATTTTGAATCAATGGATCCCGTTTTATTTTGGTTGCCTTTACAAGAGCTTTCATGTAACCGAACAACTTTTATTTGCAAAAATGGCTCTGTGCAATTTCTTGTAGTTCCTTTGGAGAGACAAGATTGAGAATACTGCGTTGGCATCAGGAATTTTCGTCATGCTCATTGCTTTAGTACTCTCTTTTAGGGTAAAGGCAAAAGCCTCGATTCTTTATAATTGCATTTGTTATTGTTGTTGATGCATAAGTTTCAGATTCGAAAACCTTGGGGCTTTTGCGTTTACCTTTGTTCTTGGAGTGCACCCAACCTTTTCAATAATCTAGTTCCTATGTTCCCCTATTCTTAGTAAGGTTGAATAGTGCTCCTGCTGTTAGTAATCTGAACTAATGGATAATTGTTGTTTATGTTACCAGAATATGTTGGCCAAAAGGTTTTTGCAAGTGATTATGAGGTTATAACTATGAAGAACCCAATATCGGTGGACACCAAAACTCATGTTTGACATTCACTTCCACTAAAAGTCAAACTATTCTCGAGCGAAATAGGTATGACTTCATCTTTTTTGAATTAAATTTGTATTTACTTCCTTTTTCTTCTTTAAATGATTAGATATTTTCCTCAAATTGTAGAGGCTTTAAACGATAATTTTATTGCACACAATGTTAATGAAGAATTTGAATTTAGAATTGGTATGGTGTTTGCTAATGAGAATTGTTGACACCTAAATTTTGGCGATCCGGTCATTTATTTATTGTATAGAAAATTAGGAGTTAATTTTATTCCTAAACAAAAAAAAATATTAATTGCATAGCATATAAAATTAGATGCATTTATTTTTAGTTTGCATGTTTTGGACCGGTGGTGGATAGGTTTGAATTAATGTTTCTGAGCTCTAGTTTGGCAGGCTGCGCTAGGCCCACAAAATGAGCAAATTAATCCAAGCCCGTTGTTTTTTTAATTAATTATCCTCTGAGAAATTGAGATTTGATGCGATATTACAGTGAATTTTTGAAACTTAAGAAATTTGCATTGCAATCTTATCTTTAGCAATGGGCGATAAAATCAAGAGAGGATATTCGGGAGATAAGGAGAATAAAAAATATTTTTGTGATTAGGAGGTTATAGACAATCTTTTCATCAAATGAAATATTCACAAAAAGATTGCATTATGTTTTGGCCTATAAAAGGGTGTGTACATAGGGTTTTAAGGGGGGGCTTTTTCATTTTCTTTGAAATCGAAAGGAAAAGAAGAAAAAAAAAGTGAAGGAAAGTGAAAAGTAAAAGCGAGCAAAGCAAAGGGAAGAAGTGATTGAACATTTATTGTTCATCGTCTTCCCCACATTCGCTGCCCCCATCCGCTGCCTCGGTCGCTGGCTTCTCTTCACCCGCGCCCACGCTGCGCCGACGCCATCAAACCACAAGCTGCTCGGACTCCCTCGCTGCCCGATTCGTCGCGCCTCCGCAGCTGTGAGCACCACCGCGCCCGGTGTCCAGCGATCGCATCTCAGACCGCCTGCAGCTCGTCTCCATTGCACCTCCGCCATTGTCGCTCTGCCCCGCCGGTCTCTGTTCGTGAAGCCCAACGGCTATGCCGACGCCGCTCTTGCCTTGCTCGCTTCACCCACTCGAAGCCGCGAGTCCCCGCTGCCCTCGTTGCCTAAACCATCCGCCCGGATGCGGAACACCGCCCGTCTCACCGTGACTTGATTCCTCTTCGCTTCGCCCGATGAAGCTACTTGTCGTGCCGATCCGGGTCTGCCCGAGCACCGGACACCGCCGTGTTGCTGCTTGAGTGCTTTCGAGCACCGACACCCGTGCCTCTTCTTCCACCTCGACACCGCCCGTAGCCGAACCACCTTGCACGGCACCTCCTGCTCGCCACCGGCAGCCCCCGTGAATCCCCACGCCGAGATCCGACGACCGTGATCGGTGCCCGTTGGTGACCAGCCACCACCACGCACAAGCCTTGCGTGGAAAGGAAAGAAAAACAAGAGAAAAAGGAAAATCAATTAGGTTGTTTTTATTTTCCATTTATTTTACTTTATTTTGTTTATATTTTTTAGTTTAGTTATTTAAATTGGGAAATTGGATCTCAATGTTCACTTTATTGAATCTTGTAGGCATTATCCGCAAGGGTTTTGTCTAAAATTATTATAATTATTAATTTGATCCGTAAGATGTCGGATCATTTTTTAATTATATTAATTTTCGGGCATTTTGATAGTATGTTAATTGTTAAATCATGATAATTATTAACTTGATCCGTAAGACTTCAGATAAGATTTTTAATTATTTTGATCTATTTGTCGTGATGTTTAGGGTTATAATAATCATTAATTTGACCTGTGAGACAACAGGTTTTTTCTTTTCAAATATTTTAATCCTTTATTTGTTGAATATCTTGATTGTTTAGATTTAATGTTTATTTGATAATTACTTGTCTTGGAAAATCACTAAAAAAAATAATAAAAAATCAAAATCTTGCATCAAAGCATGTAGGTTTAATAAATCAGACATGTAGAATTAGGTTTATGAAATTTTCGTCATCTAGTGATTGTTGCTAGGTTCATTTAGTTAGAAATTCCTTGTCATTAGAATTAGGTCATTGGATTAATTTCGATTGCATATTTAATTATTGCATTTATTTCATTTCGAATTTCATGGAAAATACAAAAAAATTAGAATAAATTCCATTCATGCTTTAGGATAGATTGCATGCTTATTCATGTTATATAGTTTAGGTCATATTGCCATGTCATATCATTTCATGTTAAATTAGTAGCATGCATTGCATGATTCTCATTAAATAAAGTGAAAACCAAAATTGATTTTGCATGTTAGGTTTATTTAATTAGACTTTGCTTGTTAATAAAGTTAGATCATGAAGTTAAAATGCACGTTTCGAATTCAAGATAAAAGAAAACCCAAAAAAAAAAAAAGCTTTGTGTGTTTATCTCTTTTAATGGAAGTATGTTGATTGTTTAATAGTGACTGAGCATCCGTGTGATTACCCATTTGCATGATAGTGATTTAGGTTAAAACAAATTCAAGCTGCTTGCAAAAACATTTTTGAAAATTAAAAGAAATGGTACCGAAAGGGCATTAGAGAAATTTAATGTAACCAAGTCCCCGTACCCTTAGTCTCTGGTTCGTAGGAGTAAAATAATTCTCCCGCTATTTTACTTAGGTGTCTAATTGACCTACCATAAACCGATTAGTGGCGACTCCTAGTTAAAATTCATTTGCATGCTAAATATTGAATCTTAAGTCGTGAATTGGTATGGGCTTGGGAGAGCATGAGTTAAGTTTAAAAACTTAGTAGTCCATTAACCTAGTTTTAGGTGGTGCACCCGAAATTTAGGTCACGACAAGAATGAAGCCTATAATACATACAATACATATGCAATTTGCAAAGGATTTAGAGTGCGGAAATGACAAAAAGCGAACAATAGTAAAGGAGTACTGCGAAGATGCACATTTATATGTAATTGTGAAGGACACTCTCCACCAATCCCACCTCATGAACAAAGAAATATTTATAGGACAATGAAGAGAACAGGATGTCAGGCTTCCATTAAATTTAAAATAAAAAATGGAGTATGGGAAGTTACCAAGTTTGAAGATGTTCATAATCATCCTTTCATTGAGAATAAGCAAAAACACCTTATACGCTCGTATCGACACATTACAGACACTAGCAAAGGTATTTTGACTTCTATGACTGGGGCCAGTATAAGGGCTACAAAAGCATATTCTTATCTTTGTGATGAAGCAGATGGGCCAAATAATATTGGATTTACATTACGTGATTGTCAAAATTTCTTACAATCAAAAAGAAGGAATCTGATTGATGCAGGTGATTGTCAAAGGCTCATCAACCGTTTTAATTTCTTACAATCAAATGGAAGCAATTTTTCTTACACATTTCAATTGGATGAGGATCATAGGCTAACCAATCTTTTTTGGTCTAATGGTATATCCAAGTTGGACTATGATAGCTTTGGAGATGTAGTAGTGTTTCATATTATTTATCGTACAAATAAATACAATATAATATGTGTGCCTTTTGTTGGCTTGAATCATCACTGGAAAAATGTTCTGTTTGGTTGTGCATTTCTGATGGATGAGACTATTGCTTCTTTTGTTTGGGCATTTCAATCATTTTTGGAGGCAATGGGTAATAAAGCACCCAAAACCATTTTCACTAATCAAGATCATGCTATGGCGAATGCTATTAGAACCGTTTTCCCGAATTCTGATCATCATTTAAGTATATGGCATATTGGGAAAAATGCTACGCATCATATTGCACATCTTCTTGGAAAGCCATGTTTTCGTGATAAATATTGGCACAAGTTTCTATATCATTGTGAATCTGAAATTGAAATGGAGACCACTTGGAAAGCTATGTGTCAGGAGTGGAGTTTAAACAAGTGGTTGGATAATCTATATCGCTTGCGTCATAAATGGTGTCCTGCATTTGGCCATGATTTTTTTCTACAGGAATTAGATCTACACAAAGAAGTTTGAGAACACAAATAATGTATTTCAAGATATGGTGTGTAAGACGATGACTTTATCTAAATTTGTCAATCATTATGAGAAGCAAGCTGAAAAAATGCACAACACTGAAATTGTGGATGATTTTGAGTGTGCTCAAGGAAAACCACATATTGTGGTTGAAAATAGTGGAATTTTGCAACATGCTGCACAAGTATATACTCATGTCATTTACAAGAATTTTCAGGCTGAGTTCTTGCATGTTTTATCTAAACGTATTCTTCGATCAGAAACTGATGGTCTTTACATACTTATATCGTGGGAACCGGAAGTAGTGAACAAAAGTATATTGTGCATTTTAGTCCAAGTGACTCTGCCATTTCTTATAGCTACAAGTTATTTGAAATGCAAGGATGGTTATGTAGGCATGCTCTATACATCTTAACAAATGTTGCAAATGTTACAAAAATTCCATCGCAATATATTTTGAAGAGGTGGACAAAAGTTGCAAAACAGGGGACTTATTGTAAAGATGTTGCACAAAGCTCTCATGATGCGGTTAAATCAAAGACATTGTGCTTGAAGAGGTTGATGCGGTTAGCTTTCAGTGTTATAAATGATAGTGACAATCATGATGTAATGAGGAGCTTGCAACTACAGCCTTGTTACATCTTCGTTCTCAAATTACAACCAAAATGCAATCTCTAATAGGTAAAGATCATGTCGATTTCTTTGGGGAATGTGATGAATCTGAATATGTAGAAAATCATGGAATTCAAGCATTTGATCCCCTTCAGAGAAGGCCAAAAGGTGTACCAAATACTCGGATCAAGGGCGCCCTGGAGAAGAGAAAGAGAAAAGCATCTCCATGCGTAGGTGGCACCTTGCATGAGGTATGACACTTGTTTAATGTGACCAAATGATTTCATCAATTATGTTTGTTTGCATAATTGACCTTAATGATGAAACATGGGTAAGATGAAGCATGGCTTTTTGATTTTGAAATGATGAAACAAATTCTCTTGAAGTTACTGGGTCCGGATGGCTTCACAGTTGAATTCTACAAAGAAAACTGGGAAACGGTTGGCCATCTAGTGACTGAGGCAGTGTTGGACTTCTTCTCCTCTGAGAGGCTCCTAAGGGAGATCCATAACACCATTTTGGTGTTGGTGCCGAAAGTGTAGAATGCGTCTTCCGTTGATGATTACAGGCTCATTGCCTACTGTAACACTATCTATAAGTGTATTACCAAGGGGCTTGCCAATCGGATAGTAGTAGTCTTGAAGGACGCGATAAGCCCTTATGAAAGTGCGTTTGTGAAGGACCGGAGGATCAGGGATAATATCTTGATGGTCCAGAACTCTTTTCTAGCTTCCATCTTCATCCGTACTTGCCTAAGTGTGCGATCAAAGTGGATTTTAGACAAGCATATGACACGGTGGATTGGGATTTCCTTGAGGGAGTTCTCTTGGCTTTTGGATTTCCCGAGTTTATAGCTCGCCTTATTATGACGTGTGTTCGCACTCCCAAGTTCTTGATCGCGCTGAATGGGGAGCTCACGGATTCTTTGTGAGTAGTCGTGACCTTCGGCAAGGTGATCCCATCTCTCCCTACTTATTCACCTTAGTAATGGAGGTTTTTTCAAGAATCTTATATAAATGCTCCTTGAAACCGGAGTTTAAATTCTTCTAGAGATGCAAGTCCATGAATCTCTCGCATATTTTCTTTGCGGATGACGTCTTTTTGTTTTCGGAGGCGGATTTGCCCACCGTAGCACTCCTTAAAGAAGTCCTCCAAACCTTCTCTTCTTGGAGTGGTTTGCTTCCTAACCCAAACAAGAGTGAAATCTTCCTTGCTAGTGGCTCTCCGTCATTAAGGAATCGGACTATCTCTGAGTTGGGCTTTCCTGAAGGTTTCTTGTCAGTTTGCTACTTGGGGGTTCCTATCATCACCTTGAGGCTCACTAAGGCTGATTGCTGCACTCTTGTCAACCGCATCACAGCAAGGGTTCAATCTTGGACTCATCGCTTCCTGTCTTTAGCTGGCTGTCTACAGCTCATTAGGTCAATTCTTCATGCTATCCAAGCCTATTGGACAAATGTTTTTATTATACCTGTAGCTGTCTTGGATCAGATTGAGGAAATCCTCAGGCAATTCCTTTGGAAAGGCCTGGAGTTAGGTAGAGGGGGTGTCAAAGTTGCCTGGAAGGATGTATGCCTCCCAAAGAAGGAGGGAGGGCTTGGTATCAGAAGGCTTAGAGATTGCAACAAGGCTGTCATGGTGAAACATATATGGCTCTTGTTCTCAAATAAAGAGGTGTTGTGGTGTAAATGGGTTCACTCCACATTTTTAAAGGACAGGAACTTTTGGGTCGCTAGGAAGCCTACATTTTGTTCTTGGGCCTGGAAAAAGCTTCTCAATCTTAGGAGTGAGTTTCGGAATGCCTTCTTTTGGAGGATTGGTGATGGCCGCTGGGTCTCGCTTTGGTTTGACAACTGGCACCCTAGGGGACCATTGAACTTATACTTCTCAGACTCACTTATCTACAATTCAGGTTTATCTAGGCAGGCCTCAATTGCAAACCTTTTTTTACGATGAGGACCAGGATCTCAGAAAAGTTCTTGAGTCATGGGATCATCTTTTGTCATCCCCATCTCAGGGTGTGGATTGTATTTGCTGGAGGGAGAACCCTTCGGGCCGTTTCACGGTTGCTTTTGCTTAGGATTCCATCAGGCGGAAGCGGAATAGCGTCTTTTGGCATGATTTCATTTAGAATAATGCAATTACACCAAGGTATCAACTTAACCTTTGGCTTATGGCGAAGCGTAGATTGCCCACTCAAGCTATGCTATTGTCTCACGGTAGAATTGAGAGGGGATCTTGTGCCTTTTGCAATGGGATGCCTGATTCCATTGATCACCTATTTTTTGATTGCTCTGTCACGGTCGGAGTTGCTTTTTTTTGGGCAGCGGGATGCAATTTTCCTTGGCGGAACAAGTCTTGGGGAGAGAACCTCCTATGGGCCTCCTCCTTCTTGAAGGGCAAGGACTTCTTCAAGTGCATTGCTCATTTTTCCTTTGGGGCTCTTTGCCACATTATCTGGAATAATAGAAATAGCATACTTTCAGAGAACAACCCCTTACTGTCCCAGCTATGAAGAATCACCTTTTTAAGATGGTTAGGGATAGAGCCAACACATTTAGAAATGTCAAGGACAACTTCAGGAACAGAAGATTGCAAAGGAGTTGGGGCATCGATCCCATTATCTTTTCGGGTGACCTATGATCGCCCTTGGATTTAGCTGTCGCTTCAAGGAACATAGATGCTTTGGAGCCAACGTCCTTCTTCCTTTGCTATGGATTTGTATCTTTGCCGATTGTTCATGCCGTGCCTTTTGTTGTTTATGCGTCCTCTTTGGGCGTTGTTTTCCTTTTACATCACGAAATCCTTTCACTCATTATGATTGCTCATCTTGAGTGCAAGTTTTTGGTGCCGTGATCTTTTGTACATTTGGCTTCCCCTCAGTATATTTATTACCTTTTACCAAAAAAAAAAAACAAATTATCTGTTGGATAATTAATGTCAATCAATGCAGCTTTTGGATTTCTTTTTGGCTATGAGCATGCACTTCTACATAGGGTAGAATCGATGTGCAGCTCTTTGATTTTTTTGCTATGAGCATGCACTTCTCCATAGGATAGGATCAAGCACTTGCTACGTCTTTTTACTATGAGCATGCACTTATACATATGATAGGATCAATTTGCAGCTGTTGGATTTTTTGGTATGAGCATGCACTTCTACATAGAGTTGAATCAATTTGTAAACATTTTTTGGGACTTGTATAGTTCACTGCTCCTGCTACAATAAAGGATGCCATATTATGATGTTGAATTATTGATCAATGCAACAATTTACTTTTGAGTGTAACAATCTGAAAAAATCATCTCAATGATCAAGAATCCCTTGCCTCCTCCAATGCCTGCTTAGGTTTGGTTTGCACATTCTTCATGAAGTTTCTTTCCTAGTAATTTGGCTATTTGCAAATGCAATAGTACGAAGAGTTTGTTTCAAGTACATTTTTCATTTAACATACTTGGCTTTTATTATAGGAGTTTATGGGAATTGTTGGGGTCATAATCTTTTATCCTTTGTTTTTTGCAATAATAAAGGGAAATGATTGGATGGGAGCCTATTGTATTTGAGAGAGCTTGTGATGTTGAAGTGGGCCTCAAGATAAGTTAATGGTTAATACCGTAGGTTCTACCAATTTCATGCTACCCATTTGTCATATTGCTGGTTATTGGACATGACATAATACGCAATAGCTTACCTCCAAAACCCAGCTTACAGTTTTAATCAAAAGAACAAAAAAAGACCAATAAATAATTATTTGAACTCTTTAAGGTTTAAACTATTATTCTTTAAATCTCTGTCAAACTACAGGATGGGGACTGGGTTTTTGGATCTTTCCGGTGGGCTCATAATTGGAAAATCTGTTCATACTAAGATCTTACATCTCTAACTAAAACCTAAATTTGTCTTAGGTGGGAGGAGGAAGAGAAATTGGGTTTTCCCCTTTCCTTGTTTTTCATTTGTCGTTGCTTTATTCTATGATTGGATCCTAAAGTTTGTATCGCCTTGTTCCAGGATTTGGCTTTGATGGAAAGTATGCAGTTGGCTCTAGAAGATGTTGTGAACACAATTTTTGATGGATTAGGCAAATTTAGAGGTGGTAATTCTGAAGTTCAACTCACATTGTGTACCATATTCGAAGGTAACCTACGCTTTTTCTTCTGTCAGAGATGTGATATTCTACTATCACTAAACAATGTTTTGCTTCAAAACTGAGATGTGGGGTTACTTCAGCAACTTCTTGCTTTGAATGGAGTGAACCAGTTCTTGTGGAAGTTCTTGGGCACTATTTAGATGCATTCGGCCCTTTTATGAAGTATTTTTTAAATGCTGCTGGCAGTGTCATCACCAAATTGTTTAAGCTTTTAACATCGCTTCTCTTTGCCATTAAGGTTTCTTTAATCATTTTGAGATGGGACACATTTAAGAAATCTGTACAGGATATGCCTTTAAGTAAATGCTTGCTTGGCAGGATCCCTTAGCAAATAGTGCTAGGCATGCAAGACTGCACGTATGTTCCTCATTTATTCGAACAGCCAAAGCTGCTGATAAAAGCATTCTGCCACACATGAAGGTGTCTTCCTATACATTTAAACTTGGCCTCTGAGTTTTGCAGTTTGGCTGAAATAGTTGTTTTTACATTTTGAAAATTAAGATACAAGCTAGAGAAACAATTCTAGGTATCAAAAAAAATACATGAGTAGGAAGAAAAATATGAAAAGAAAAATGAGCAGAACAATACTGAGACATGGGCAGAATAGATGTGGTATTGTAAATGAGCACAAGTATAGAATGGGCTTAGGTTTATGATGCATTTGGACCTAGTTTTCTCTATGTTGTAAGATGTAGTGTTAACATCATAGTTATGCTTGCCTCGAGAAAGAATGTTCATTTCTTTGGTCTCTCTAAATGTCTACTTTGGCTTTTGTCGAGAGAAGAGGAGTGACTAAGAGAATATCCACTTGTACAAGTCCGGCATTTAGAGAATTAAATACTTAGCCAAATAGGATATCTTTTTCCAAGAAGTTGGAACCAAATTCTTTTTTTGTAAAAGGGGACTCTGCTTAAATGGATGGTTACTTACAGCGACCGTTGGCTGAAATGTCAAGTACTAGTATAGTGCCTATCTGTATCTCATTCTAGCTCTTCTGACATTAATTGTCTCTGCTTCCTTTCTTTGTTCTTTCCTTTAAAGGGGATTGATGACACAATGGCTTATCTTCAAAGAGAATGTTGTCTTCTGCGTGGTGAACATAATATTCTTGGAGAAGCATTTCTTGTAATGGCTTCTGCTGCTGGGTAATCACTTATGTTTGGTTTCCTGAACTTGTCTCCTTTTCTACACTAGAAAATGTTTGAATTCTTAATCCAAACTTGCTACGGGATTCAACAACAGCAAGAAGTTTTGCTTTGGTTGTTGGAACCACTGAACCAACAATGGATCCAGGCAGAATGGCAAAACAATTATTTATCTGAACCTTTAGGTTTGGTTTGCTTGTGCACTGAGACATCCTTTATGTGGTCAATTTTCCATACAGTTACATTTTTTGAGAAGGCGTTCAAGAGAAGTGAATACAGAAAAGGGAATTTGAATTTGCAGAGTTGCTCCATAGGAAATTCAGCTTTTATGTATCCAATGGCGTCACATTTGTCATGGATGCTGCCTCCGCTTCTAAAAGTATGCAAGTATTCTTTTTGTAGATGTGTTTAATCCATGATATCCTGCCTTTACCATCACAGCACGAATTTGAGCTCTTCATTGTGTTTGTCATGTAGTTACTTCGTGCCATACACTCCCTTTGGTCTCCTCCTATTATCTGTATGTTACCCAGAGAGCTGAAGGCTGCAATGACCATAAGTAATGTGGAGTAGACCGGCCTTCTTGGAGAGGGGTTCCTAAATCTTCAAAGTCCACATTGAATTCGGTAGATGGATCTCAAACTAACTTGAGCAAGGAAGGAAATACGGAGCCAAATGAAAATGATATTCGGAACTAGTTGAAAGGTGTCAGAGACAGTGGGTAAGTGTGAATATTTACTAACCTAGATGAGTATTGCCCCATTTCCTTCTCGTCCTTCTGGTTGAGGGAGAAAAGTGGGGGATTGGAGCACGTGATATGGATCCGATAAGAAAAGAATAGGGTCACCAAAAATTTGTAAACATTTCCTGGACATCAGAAGAAGGCTTTTGTTTTGCTAAAATTTATGTTCTAAAAGATTGTCAGACCTAAGTCTTTTGGGGTTTAAACAGACTAAAGCAGTATGTAAAAACTTTTACTAGTAACACTTGAGGTGGGGCGTTGAAAACAATTTGATATAAGGCATTCTCCAATGGTACTAACCACAAACTAAAGTGTCCTGAAATGGTGCTATTTTATTGAACTATGCTCTGTTTAGAATAATGTTGGGTGAAAAAATATTAGCATTTGCGAAATGAGGCATCTAATTTAATTGTACTTTTTTTAATCTCTTAATGAATGTGGGTTCAAAAGTTTCACAATAATTAGACTTTTTCTATGGCGTATATCAGAAGTTTCCTCTAGTTTCCTACTATCTTTTCAAACCTAGTCATGTAGAATAGTACACAAGACTAGTGTTCCCTCAAGGGTCTCTAGGCTGGAAACTCATGATAGATTGCTTTAAGGATGCTTGGTTTTATTTTCTAATAGATTGCCATTACTTTTTTCTTCTGTGAGAACTTTCTTTTACAAGGTTTAGACCACTGTTTCAATTTTTCTGGTATAATGTGCTAGGCTTATCAACTACTGTTGGCGATGCATTTTTCAAATGTTCGGATATTCATTCTGTCACTGTATCACTCATGGAAAATATCCGATCCATGGAATTCCGGCATATAAGGCAGCTTGTTCATTTAGTTGTAGTCCCATTAATTCAATCTTGTCCAGGAGACTTGTGGGAAACCTGGTTGGAGACACTTCTCCAACCATTGTTCATCCACTCTCAACAAGCTTTTAGCAGCTCATGGTCCAGTTTGCTGCATGAAGGTAGAGCAAAGGTTCCGGATACTACTGGCATGGTTGCTAGTTCAGATTTGAAAGTTGAGGTTATGGAGGAGAAGTTACTTCAAGATTTAACTCATGAAATATGTGCACTCCTCTCTACGATAGATTCCTCGGCATTAAATACAGGGCTTCCTTCACCAGAACAATTGGGGCATGCCAACCGCATTGACACGTCTTCTCTGTAGGAGTTGGACGTCTACTCACAAAGCTTTATGGTTAGGTATAAATGATGAGTAGATTTTTGTTATCCCCTGTTCTTTGTGTGAATTGGTATATTCATATTTGATTCTTTTCGCTCTTCTAATCCATTTATAGTTTCCTTATGAAGCACAAAGGTCTAGCTCTTCCTGTATTACAGATGTGTTTAGAAGTTTTCATATGGACAGATGACGATGCAGTGACCAAAGTTTCTTCTTTTTGTGCTACTGTGAAGTTTCTTCTTTTTGTGCAACTGTGATTCTTCTAGCTATATCAACCAATAATGTGGAACTTCGTCAATTTGTCGCTAAAGATCTTTTTTCAACTGTAATTCGTGGTTTGACTTTAGAATTTGATATGCTTGAGGATGTGGAAATTGGAGAGCAGAAATAGAGGGATGAAGCTTATAAAGCTGCCAAGAAGAAAACTAGAATCTATGATGACCAGTAAGCCAAATATTCTTATCCCTATTGGTATATACATACACTCAACTTATTATTAGCACTGCCATTTTTAGATTCAGTGATGACCCTGCATCGGAGAAGAAAATACTTCCACAATATGACGATCCAGCTCAAGATGAGGTTAGTTTTTTTTTCTCTTTTCTGATTACAAGTGTCATATCTAGCTATTGCATTCCCACTTCTTTTGATGGTTTCAGGGGTAACTCTTGACTCAAGTGGACGTTTGACCAATGAAGCTGAAAAGAAATTGGAAGAGGTAACTAGTTTTTCTGCATATTGTGGTTTAGCATTAGTTAGAATAGGAATGAGGTCTGCTTGGTCGTTCTAAAAAAGTTTCATGTACTTCATATATAGCTAAGAAGGAGGCTACAAGGTGTTTCTTGAAATAGTTATTATGAAGATCTCACCTCATCTACCAAGACCTCATCCGATTAATACACTCAAGAAGAATTGCTTCGATTCAGAAAGCCCAAGAAAAAGAAATCCTTACAGAAGTTGGACTTAGATGCCCTTGAAGTGGAAGCAGTTTTAGCAGGGTTGGGTGTTGGAGATCTTGGATCACGTAAGGATGGGAGGAGGCAGGCTAACAGAGAGGAACAAGAGAAAATCGAGGCTAAGATGAGAAAGAATGCCTACCAATTGGCCTATGCTAAAGTAGAGGAGGCATCTAGGTTACTATGAGTGGAGCAAACTCTTCCTGTTAAGACAGAGAATGACGAAAACATGGTCATTGCTGATGACGATGAAGATCTTTATAAATCTTTAGAGCGAGTTAGGAAATTGGCTTTAAAGAAGCAAGAAGAGGAGGGGGCTTTTGGTCCTAAAGCGATAGCTCTTCGTGTCATTATATTCCCAGCACACACAATGCAGAAAATCGGAGTGTCGTGATTAGAGAATCACAAGAAAGCAGGGTTGTCATGACAAAAATAGAAGGTTTTGTTTCAGGCCTCAAGGTTGATGAAGGTATACATTCGATTAATTCTATGTTGGCCTGGACAATTTGCGATCATATTTTCTTTCTGAACTATGGAACCCTTATTTTGTTCTCCAGATTTTTCAGATTACTGCCTTTTGCTGATTTGGGTAGCATTGCTGCTTATTGGGTCAAAACTAGTTTAAGTTGGCTGTTTAGTTTAGAATCCTGGTATTGTTTGGATGGTCAATGAGCAACATTTCTTGTTCTCTCACTGTATGCATACTGAAAGATTGTTTGTAAGTGACTTATTTTAGAATTTGTCTTCTGTGTATGTGCGAACAAGTAGTGCACTTGATGCACCTCATTGAACAACATCCTGGACAACTTGCAAACAAGCAAACTTTTCGCATACAACGTGCAGTCTGTTGCTCATGCAGTCATGGTAGCTTGTTTATTTAGGATGCATTTTAACTTCCGAACTAAATTCATAATCGCTGGTCGAGGGGATTGCTGTCTTGAAGAGCGGTGGACTTATTCAACTGTTTTGGCCATATTGGAGTTGCTTAGTTTTAAAACCACAGTTAGTTTTCAGGATATATGCTGGCTAAGAATGCTGTTGGTTCTACTGAGAAGGGGAGAGGGACAAGCATATTGGGCTTGCATTGCAATTTTGAGATTTCATTCATGTAATTGAAATTACTTCCTCTTCAAATCGGTGTTATATCCACCAATTGCTTGATATGGTCTTTATTGTCTGAAAGAATATGTGATGTTATTTTCTTATCAAGTGAGTTACTGAAATTGTGCCATTACCCCTCGTTCCAGTTTCTCATAAGCCTGACACAGAAGATGTCTTCATGGATGAAGACGAAACACCGGTAACATCTGATAATGAAGTAAAAGATGAGCCCGGAGGCTGGACAGAATTTAAAGAATTTGATAATGAGGAAGGTCCTGTTAATGAGGATGAGGAGGAATTTGTTCTGGATGAGACAATTCATGAAGCTGCAGTGGGGAAAGGGTTGTTGGGGTGCCCTAAAGCTGCTCAAGGAACGGGGAACACTTAAAGAAACTGTTGAGTGGGGTGGTAGAAACATGGATAAGAAGAAAAGCAAGCTCGTAGGCACTATGCTCTGCTCAGTATTTGGAGTTCTTGCAGTTTGTCAGATGCCAAGAGGTAAGTGACGAGGCACTGCAGCATGTTATCCACTTTCCTTCTTTGCGGACCTTGCGATCGATAAAGTGCCTAAGAGTCACCGATGATGGCTTGAAGCCACTTGTGGAATCACAAAAGTTAGAGTTGCTTGTGGTGGAAGATTGTCCTCAGATTTCAGAAAGGGGCCTTCAAGGTGCTGCAGAATCTGTTTCTTTCAAGCAAGACTTGTCATGGATGTATTGAAGCCATAGGGGCACCCGTTTCGTCCTTGTGTCTATTGGATTGAGTAGTAAAAATATTTTTTCTTGTAGTTGTTCAATAGATTTGTATATGATTCAAAAGATCATGCTGTTTGTGGTTAGAGGAAAAACAATTGTGTTGTCATTAGTTGCTGGATTGGCGTTGTATGTCCATGCCAAGGCATATGCCTTACCTTCTTTTTTGTTGCTTAAGCAAAGCCCCTGTTGATGATGTGCAGTTAAATTCTCTCTTCATTAATCCTATTCATAATTTGCTCTGGAGATTGTTTTTCACTTGCAGGAGTTCACGATTTAATATTGCTTTCTGGATTATTTCAATCAGGCGTAAAATGGTAAGGAACTCATAGCCTGAGGACAACTTTGATAGTGTCATGTCACTATAACATAAATGAGTGTCATATGGGCAACTTCTTGCTTTCAAATGTTCAACCCAACTTCAATATCTAAGTCGGCTGATGATGATTTGCAATAGATTTTTCCCTTCTCTCGGGTCCACCGATGAATGAACTAAAATCCAATTTAGTAGAGAACATTTTTCCACACCTAAAATGCATTGATTGTCATTGTTGGATGAGCTAGATTACACCATATTCCACACAAAATTTTGAGACCCACAAATACTACACAATTAAGAACACCAAAGGAAGGCTAATGATGAAAAACCACCCTTTACCCTCAAAATGCTCTCCAAAAAGAGTGTATTGGGAAGGCTGGATAAAAGACTCTTTTGTGATGAAGTCGCCAATTTATAGTGAGCCAAATGAACAAAGGACGCATTGCCCGACCTTTTATGTCGTATTGGTTTCCAGAAATTCAGTAGTTGGTGACCTTTCTAATTCATGAACCTTCAACCGACAGAGCCGAAGTTAGGCTTAATCTGCTAGTAATTGATACCGATAACTCTCGAAGATGAAAGGCATCTTATTGTGTACTATAATACCAATTAAGTTGTTGAGAACCATTCCTTGGTAGGCTTGCTTTCCCAGTCATTGAGCCACACTGTATAGTGGAGGAGATATAGAATTGAAATAGGAAAAAAAATTGATGACGGCTTTTAAGAAGAATGACTTCTACGCCCTTTAGAAAAATAATTATGTCCCCATCGCAAGAATCTTGAGTGTTTTACAGGTTCTCAAAATCATGCAAGCGCAGCTATATACAAGCAGGACATGCACACACCTAACCACATTTGCACACGAGCATGCATGCCTTATATATAGCAACAAATCAAAGCAAAGGTGTTCACCCCCCTCTTCATATAGCAACAAATCAAAGCAAAGTTTACACCGATGGCCATTATCTCTCCATAAACACATGCAGAGCATTTCACTCTCAAAAATTGCTGTTCGTCTTGTTGGCATTATAGGTCTAAGTACATCTTCACAAGCAACAAGAGCATATATATTTTGATCTTCATAGTTGATAAAGCTAAAAGGTATATAGAATAATGTAATGTAGAGCTGCAATTGACGCCTAAAGCCTGAAGTTACTTCCAGCCCCATTAGTAAGTTGCTCGAACTCAACAAATAACAGAAGACCTGTCAATAACACTTCAAGTTTTTGGCTTCTTTGATGCTCCCAAGTTACTAGGCTCAAGCTTCCGCTTTGTCCCCAATAAATGCTCAACCTAGAATACAGCCGAACATCAAAACTTATGAAGTATGAACCAAGGGCAGGTGCCTTAAAAGCCAGGACAAAAAGATTCCCTGTTAAAAGAAAACAAAAGGAGAAGAGAGAAGCCCTAAAACCATTTTGACAAACCCAGCTTGATAAAAATATCACTAAAATTGTGATGCCTAAGACCTTGCTCTTCTTCTAAAAGTCTATTAACTTTAGTCTAAAATGCATCTAGAAGCAGAAGTACAAAAATGATCTGATGGTGGCAAATACTCATAAATTATTCCAAGTGGTGTTAAAAAGATAGCCTGGTGGTGTCGCATACATAGAAAACCTTGCACCTGAGATGCATCTTGATAATTTGCGTCGAAAATTATGGTGCAAACAAACACAAGCCAATTTCCTTTTTGCAATAAAATAAGAGTAATACTACATCCAAACTTGGGTCGACACTGACCTTCCTATCTCCAAGCATGGGCGTTAAGCTCCCAGGATCCTTCTCAATGGTGGCAAAGCCACTTCTTGGATCACGGTTTTGACTGGAAACACCCCAGAAGAAAAAAGAAAAAAGAAATAATTAAATAAACAGGCACAAAGTAACAAAAATCTAATCATTATTTTATCATTCAATTACCATGGTAAATAGACATTGCATGAAGTCTAGCTTACACTTATTAGATGGTGTCTGATTGTCTTCTCAGATATAGATTGTTTATCATCAATCAAGTCAGACCACTAAAATTTCTATTAAGGTACCTCCTTTTTAAGCATAAAGATGGAGACATCTATAGGTTGATCTATAATGCATGGTCATAGGCTATGATTTTTTAGTTAACAAATTCATGAGTCTTGAAACTGGAGACTCTCCTCAAACGTCTGGGGAAATATAATCTGGAAAGAGTCATCCAGGTAGTGATCCATGGAGTTGTACATTAGCAAACAGAAACATCTCCTCAGCAGAAACTAGGCTTTGAGGGATTTGGGATAAATAGAAAATTTGAAGCAGCAAAGCGAAAAGACAGTCAAGCACTTTGGTCATGGAACAAGACATTCCACATTGACATCTTATAAAGTCAGGTTAATCTAAAATGCTAGGTACTTAAATGCCAATGGATAAAGAACTAGTAACTTGATTTTTTAACACAGGAAAACATGCCCAGGCTTAACATGACCACTAAGCACAAGATAAGGTATCTTCATTTGAGCTTGAGCTTCCCTCATCCTCTCTGCAGACAAAGAAGGCGTGTCTGAATTCTTCATCTGCTTCAACTTCAATTCTTCCTAGTATTGCTTCATGCGCTCTTGCTTCATTTTGGCAAGCCCTTTTCCATGAAATTTATGGGAAAGCAATGGGAAAGCTTCCTTTGGGGTTAACTGTTGCAAAACATTCAAAACAAGAAGATTGGCAAAAAAACATCAAAGTAATGAATTGATGTTTCTTTGTTAGACGAAAAAGAAATTATAATGGAGAATTTAGTATTACAAGGCTATAGTAACAAGACGTGAGTGGAAAATAAACTTACAGAAGCCTTGGCAAGAGCCTTTGCAAGTAATTCAACTGCTGACATGCCTGACCTGTTCAGTAGTTGCTCGGCTGCAGACTTGAATGCCGTAATGACACTGCATTTTGGAGGATATTAGCATCTTGGTATAGGCAATGATTCAGCTTCTCAGCAAAAAGAATGACTATACCTATCAGAAATGTCTTATTGATTCTGCAGCTTCGACACCAGCAGTTTGAGCAACATCACTTGGCTGCGGAGCAGCAATGTGTTCAAATTTTACCCCAGACTCTCTTTCGATCTTAGATACATTTGCCCTTATTGGATCATACAACATGACAGCTACTCCAATATTGCCTAGAAAACAACATTGCCCTCAGCATCTGGCGAGCTATAGAAATAATGAAGCTATGGAAAATGCAATGCAGTTGTGCTAATAGTTGGCCTCTTTTTTTTAGGGTGTTAAGTGTGAGCCTCCATGTGATGTTGAAGCATATATTCACAGAAAAGAGAAGCAAATCAAAACATACCACATGAATTATCCAGATGTTGGAATGTATTGGAAATCTTCTATAATTTCTCCCTGATTATATTACGTGATTATATTACATGATATTATGTGATTTGATTTTGATTTTGTTAGTTGTAAATTAGCTAGTGATAGAGATTAGAGGCTAATTAGGATCTTTAACTAAATAGGTTTCTTACCTAATTTAGGTCCTCTGTTCATGTATTTATACACATTGTAATCACTCTATGAAATATGAGAAGACAATTTCTTTTCTTCATGGTATTAGAGCCTAAAGGTCCTTTACCTATTTACCTCGAGTAATTTTTTTTCTTTGATCGTTCGATCACTATGTTGGACGAATCATCAACCACCCAGTCTAACCCCCCATCACTTCTCACAAAGTCCACTTAACCTCATCCCATTCAGATCACTTCCATAAAGTTGAATGGTGATAATTTTTTTCGGTGGTCTCAATCCATGCGAATGTATATACGGGGTAGAGGAAAAATTGGCTATCTAACTGGAGATAACGTAGAACCAGAGAAAAATGACCCCACCTGGGTTGTTTGGGATGCAGAGAATTCAGCGATTATGACGTGGCTGACCAACTCCATGGAAGAAGATATTGGTGCAAATTATCTGGGCTATCATACCGCAAAGGAACTCTAGGATGCGGTGTGTGAGATGTGTTCAAATTTGGGTAATCAATCTCAAATCTATGAGTTAACCTTGAAGCTGGGGAAGATGCGACAAGGAGAGGAAACTGTCACAAAATACTTTCACTCTTTGAAACGTTTGTGGCAAGAGTTGGATGTATTCAATGATCATGAGTGGACGTGTATTGAAGATGGAAATCCGTACAGGAAAATCGTAGAAGCAGAACGTATCTACGCTTTACTAGCAGGGCTTAGAGATGAGTTTGATGAAGTACGCGGTAGAATACTTGGGAAGCAGCCTCTTCCACCTATTGGAGAGGTCTTCTCAAAGGTTCAAAGAGAATAAAGTAGACGGAGAATAATGCTGGGCAAGGCAACTACCGGCGGAAAGGATGGATCATTGGAATGATCCCCATTAACTTGCGAAGATCAGATGGGAAACCCCATATTTGGTGTGATTTTTGCAACAAACCCCATCATACATGGGAGACCTGTTGGAGGATTCATGGCCGTCCAACTTCTACAACTAGTGAGGCAAGGAGACCGAATTCATTCAGCCGTGATAATAAGTCATTTCAGCGTATGCCTCCTACAGCTAATGAGGCAACTGCATTCCCTTTCAGCAAAGAACAACTAAGTGATGATCAAGCGGCTGACATTCTGACCAAGGGATTACATAAAAGGCAATTTGTTCATCTAGTGAACAAGCTGTCTATGGAAGATATCTTCAAGCCAGCTTGAGGGGGAGTGTTGGAATGTATTGGAAATCTTCTATAACTTCTCCCCGATTATATCACGTGATATTATATCTCCTTGATTATATCACGTGATATTATATTACGTGATTATATTACATGATATTATGTGATTTGATTTTGATTTTGTTAGCTGTAAATTAGCTAGTGATAGAGATTAGAGGTTAATTAGGATCTTTACCTAAATAGGTTTCTTACCTAATTTAGGTCCTCTGTTCATGTATTTATACACATTGTAATCACTCTATGAAATATGAGAAGACAAATTCTTTTCTTCACCAGCATACCTGGATAATTAACTGGACATCATTGATGTCCAATCTACGTGCCGCCACATTCGTGGCCACTAATATCATAAACTTGCCAGACCTGAAACCAGCAAGTGTAACTTGCACTCAGGAAGCAAAGTTTAAGCAATGAAAAGCATGTCTTGTGTCAATTAAGAGGCAAAAAAGGTTTCGACCATTTTAATATAGATGGTCATTGGTAGCCATTCTGAGCATGTATGTATCCAGATGGCCTTTTACATTTTGTTTTTGCTTAATATAAATCTTGTGGCTTGCAGACACTTCTTTTAAATCTGAAACTCTCAAAATCATCACAACACTCAAGTATCGACACATAAATTCAGAAATAATCCATTCATAGTATTTGTCAAATTCATATAATATTTTAAATTTTAGCGGGAAGTACTCATCGCTTTTACTTAAGTGTAACCAAACATGCCCCAGAGCGTGAGAGTTAATTTCTAGAAATACTTGCATACACAAAACCAGAAAACAAGTGACATACAAGGAATGCATCACTTAAATAGATAGCCCCTGCAAATTAACGAAAGAATATTGTTTCCAGTCATGATGCCGGACCTACCACTGAATTAGATCCAAAAGCAAATGCTCATAATTCATTCTATTGAAGCCTAGACCTATGCATTCATCACTCGAAAATCTGAGGGTATGTACCCCACTAAAAACATCAGCCACCTTTATTCTTTGAAAAAATTTTATAATGAAAGGAAATTTTTTGCTACAGACCAATTTCTTTGCCTCTGGATGTAACATTTATTGCTGTAATCATTTATACCTTGTGAAACCACCACACATCAATATATCAGCACTCTCAAAGAAAATGAACTTCTAGGCAAACTATCTTAGTTGATTTGATTAAGATAGTAATAAACTCGCACGACATTGTCACCTGCTATATGTGGTTGACAACTAGAGAGCAGGCAAACCAACTATTTGTAGTTATGTAATTTAGTATAATAAACCATGCTCTATCTTCTTTGTTCATCTCCTCTTCAGTGTATTACAACATTAATACTCTTACGTGTATTAGTATCTCTAAAGATTATGCACATTCATCATTTACCTCTCGTTGGGCTTGCTGTATGTCTCCATGCAAGAGTCGTGCTCTAGGCCATAATTCGGAAAGTTGAGAAGCAGATTCCTTCATCTCAGTGAAAATTATGGTACGGCCTCTACTAAAGAAAATCCAACCAGAGAAGAAAGTTTTAAAAGTGTATAGTGTCAAGTAAATCTTGTGACTAACAAAAGAGCACAACATTGCAGAAATTGAAAATGGAAACAACTAACCTGCTGTAACAGCGTATTATGTCTGGGATAAGCTGAGGTCTAGCCGAGCTTGTACAAGGAATAACAATATGCCTAACATTGGTTCTGGCCTTCATTTTCTCATTACCTACTGGATCTATAGTTCTCTTGTTTTGTTTAAGTAACCTGGAAGAAATCTGGAAATGCAAAGTCACGCCATCAGGAAAAGTTGGGTGAAATGAGTTTTGCTGAAAACCAAACATTAACAACCAAGATACAAATTCAAAACAACAAAACAATTTTGCCAGATTAAGTTACATACACCCTTCACCTATTCTGGTAAAGTAACGATAAAGAGAAGCGTCTGAACTTTACCTGTATCCTTCACCTTGCCTACAAGAACCAGAAGAATTGAAGGATAAGTATATCCACATCTATCAGCAATGTGGTTAGATCGAAAAAAATCATATAAGCGAGACAAAAATTCTCCAAATATCTCATGTTATTATCAATTTTCAAACTGCAGCCAAGATAATGCCTTACGTTAACCTAATGTATGCACAATAAGAGATATAATACTTATAGTAGAGCATTTAAAAAGGCACAAAGAAAATAAAGATCTTGCTCTTAAAAAAATATTCAAAAATCTCTTTTTTAAAAAGTTCTAAGCAGCTGCATGATACTGAAACTGAAAGACCTATTATCAAATTTCAAAAAATAACATCACTAACAATAATTGTAATTGCAATAGATAAGTAAAGCATATTTCAACCAACTCCATAGTGAAAAAAATTAGTACACACATGCCAAGAATTAGCTCCACATCTTCAACAAAACCCATCCTTAGCATTTCATCCGCCTCATCAAGGACAAGGAAGGTTAAAGAGCTCAAGTCAATATTTTCCCTCTCAATGTGGTCTTGCCACAAGATGTAACAACTGTGAACATGCATTATTGCTAGCGGGTGAAAGAAAACCAAATAAGCTTCCAATTCAATGAATTACTTTCACACGGCCAGGCGTTCCAATCACTATATCGACCCATCTCCTCAATCGGCTTTCCTGAGCATGATAGGGAGCTCCACCATACAAACAACATGATGCTAAACCCACTGCTCCATCATAAACTTCAAAATCAGAGAACACCTAACATAATAGGGTAAACGATGTCAGACATCTATCTCTATAAAAAGATGAGATTATTTCTATAAGCTTGATTCCAATACCTGCTTAGCCAATTCCCTAGTAGGTAAAAGCACCAAAACACTTGGTGGCCTACCACATCTTGTCTTCCTTGAGGATTTTGCAGGCCCATTCGTCAGAGATTCCAAAATGGGCAAGACAAAAGCCAGAGTTTTGCCCTGGTACAATTCGCACAGTGAACAAGGTGATAATCAATGCTAAAAAATTAAAACCCATCAACTACAGAAATGAGCAAGCAGTTCGAAAACTCATGTTCCTAGCAGCCAATCATCTTTAAAAAACTTGAAATGCAACTACGGCCAAACAGTCTTCACGCCACTTTTGGTTTTTATATGTCAAATAACACCAATGAACTAATGTACAAATGACTTTGCCACAAACTAGAAGATTTATTTAGTTGTAGGCTTTTTGGTCGAATTACCAGCCGTAGGTTCAAATGCCTGAAAAGATTGGTCGGAATTTGACTTTTGCAATGACAATCAAGGGCTGAAATACAAGGATTTAGGACCAGAAATGCACGAAAGACATTTCACGAACCAAGTGTTGGAGAAAACTTCCTTATTTGTTTTGAAGCTGACAAAACGTTTCCATCAGTCTAGTCTGAAGACTTGCAAACTCTTTTGACAAAGTCTTAAGACCGCCAGACCACCAGACTCAAGATTTAAAGTTTGCCCTCATTGACAAATTCTAGACCGACGAAGAAGACTTATCCAGAATTGAGTATTTCTTTAAGGATTTGATTCGAGCGGTTGAAGAAGATCTCACTACTGGAGATAGCATCTCAAGATCTATTTGAATTTAATTCAAGTAATTTGGATCCGTTGATTGGCGAAGTATACTTGGAAGGATCTACTTATGGAAACCTAGATCCTGATTGTATGGGCGAGTAGAATTGGTGGGCTATCATCATATTCCTTAAATAACTCGAGATCTCCTTAATTGATTATGTCCAATGGGTAGATTGGAGGAACTCCTTTGAAAAGTGCCAACGATTATGAAGGCATGGAGGAGTATATAAGGAAGACGCTCTGATTATTTAAGTGTGTGTGCGATAGATAAATTCCAAAGTCTGGAACTCCTTGTTCTCTGCCAATTCAATTGTTGAGCATAAACTTGTACTCGAAAGAGAGTTTATACATTCGTGAGACCTTGAGGAGGTATAGCAGAGTCTCTACACTGTGGAATCAAGGACGTGATACTGTAACGACTTTTTTGATTCACAGTGAAATCCAGCCGGTGGGCTGTCAGTGCGGGAGAGTGAACGTAGGCTTAGATTAAGCCAAACCACTATAAACCTTGTGTTCTTATTCTCTTCCCTAAACTCATTTACTTTGCTCGTAACTTTATTTAAATGTTAAAGTCTCATTTTCTTTTAAAGTCTGCCGTTAAATAGACTCAGGTTAAAAGTAAAGTTTTATCCTATACTTTACAAAAATTTATTTTCGCACCTATTCACCCCCTCTAGGTGCTCATACTAGCATTTACAGTTGGTATCAGAACCTGTGTACTCATTTAAATTGAAGTGTTTTTACTTCAGAGTTAACGATTCATGGCCAGTATGTTGGCTCCAGGTTTGGTTGAAGGGCAAAGCAACACCAGACCGCCTTACTTTGATGGGAAGGAATATAATATATGGAAAAACAAGATGAAGGCATTCCTAAGATCAAAAGATCCTCTTGAATGGGATGTGGTAGACAAAGGAATCATTCCTAAAATTACAACAGTCTCAGAAAAAGGAAAAGAAGCTGTTAAGTCCAGTGAGATGACTCAAGAAGAGATAACCAAGAGACAAGCTCTCGATGCAAAAGCAATTTATTCATTATGTCACGCCCCGATCCTCGGGCACGCACACATCCTTCTCACTTGGTCGATTTTATAATGCGATATCCTAAGACAAAGTATCGCCAATCCTTTCGTTTATTAAGCACATGCAGAAGCAGTTAAAATCCCCAGACAATAAAACGATGGGATAGAAAAGCAGGGCCATATTTTTTTTTTATTGAAATTTATAACCAAACTTTTATACAAAAAACAAACAATGCATAACTATTCACTTCAAAAGAAATTCTCAAAAGAAGATAGACTCTCAGCCCATCCAGGCTATACTCAAGGCCCCTCTCGGGATTATCTTCTTCTTCCAAAAATCCTTCCCTTTAAGTTTCACCACCGAGTTCTCCTTCTTAGACTCCTCCTCAGCTCCTCATCGGGGTCCTGAAATGTTTTTCCCCAAACTGTGATGAGACTACATCTCAGCGAGTTCTACCCCACTAAGCCCAATTAGTAAACTATTATACTATAAGCTGCCTATACACGCATAGGGCAGAAGACGTACCTTGGCCTCATATTCCATCTGCAAGTCAGTACAATTCATAATAGCCACCCAAGCAATCATATCACTGATCGAAGCATCGATCAAATCGACCTAGTCGATTAAATGCCAACAAGACCACTCACGGTCATTTCTAATCAGTCAATCAATCCACGACATCAAATCAAATCAATGATCAATCGACCTAGTCGATTACATATCAGCTTGACCATTTCCCGGTCATTCAAGCTATTGCTATACAACCTCAATTGATAAAACCAATTACCGAGCCACGTGCATTCTCCGAGGTAATGCATTAATTTACCGAGCCCACGTGCCCTTTAAAATGCCATTTTGAATTAGCGAGCCCACGTGCATTCTGAGGCGATGCATCAAGTCACCGAGCCCACGTGTCTCTTCAGGATGCCAAATGTACTCATTGGGACCACGTGCATTCTCCGAGGTAATGCATCAAATTACCGAGCCCACGTGTCCTTTTAGATGCCAAATGTACTCATTGGGACCACGTGCATTCTCCGAGGTAATGCATCAAATTACCGAGCCCACGTGTCCTTTTTGATGCCACACTTAATCATCGAGCCACATGCATTCTCCAAGGCGACATACTTCGTCACCAAGCCATGTGCATTCTCCGAGGTGATATATATAATCATCAAGCCCCATGCCTTTCATGATGATTCATCCCATTTCTAAAGTAATTATCCACAATTAAATCAATTTAGTACAATTTAAAGCTTAATTAAATAAACGGACTGCGCCACAATGATCAGCACGAGATTTCGTTCGTCGGCCATCTCAAACTTAATTTCCGAAAAATAATTAATTAATTAATTAATTTCAAAAATTAATTATTAAATATTAAAAATTCCGTTTAGCTCAAAATAAAGTCCAATTAAATAAACGGACTTCACCACAGTCATCAGCATAATATTCCGGTTCCGGACCATCTTCCTTGAATTTTTGTAAAATAAATAATTATTTAATTTAATTCCGAAAATTAATATTTAAATGCCCAAAAATCTCACTTAGGCCCGAATCGCCAAATTGAAGCCCGATTAGGGGTCGGAAAATTCGAGATGCTTCCAATAGATAGTAGACCACGTCTACTTGTTAATTGCACAATCAATTTATCTAAATCGCATCACAATTGACTAATAATTGCTAATTTATTCTAATCTAACAACCTAAACATAATTAATTAAAACTCAACCAACCTTAAGCATAATTAGCCAACTAATCCGGGATTAGTGAGATTACTCACCAAATCGCGTGCAAATCGGATCAATCCGACAGGGCGACGCGAGGAACAACAAACTCCAAAGCGGGCCTCGGGTTCGGGGCCCGAAACGGCCCAAAACAGGCCAAAACCTCACTGCCAACCCATTTTCTATCTTCTCTGTTCGCTGCTGGAAGGGGCGGATCCGGCGCCGGTTGAGGCGGCCAAGGGCGGCTGAGGGCGAGGCGGAGCTTCGGCGGGGTCGACGGTGGCTGGAGGAGGTCGGGCGGTGGTCGGAGGCGGCTAAACGGGACCAACCAGAGGCAAAACAGGGGTTGGATAGCAGCTCGTTCGGACCAGGGTAAACGGCGCACGACGGGTAAGCGCGAAGTAGACGGGACGGCGGCAGCGAAGGTCGGTGGCATCCCGCATGCGGCGTTGGCTGCTCCGGCGTCCATCCTAGATCTACTAGGATTCGAAGTCTTCAAGGCACACCGAAGAAGGAAAAGAGACGGCCGAACAAAGTAGGGGGAGAGGCGGAGGGCACGCGGTCACCGAGCGGCGACGGCGACTCCGGCGCGACGGCGGTGGCAACCCTGGTTCGAGCGATGATGGTTGCTGCTTCCTTGGTCTCCGGCTTCCATGGCGTCACACAACCAAAGAAGAAGATGGGGGAAGAGAGAGACAGCGACGGGAGAGAGAAGGGGAGGAAGGAGAAACCAATTTTTTCTTTCTTTTCCCTCACTCTCTCTCTTTTCTTAGGTCAGCCACCAGCTGTCCACTACCCACCTTTTCTAGACAAAATTGCCCCTTCTAGAAGCCTTTAGGTAGTTCAAAATACATAGTCCATTAGGCATTCGAATTTTTGCTAGTTTTTCCTCCTAATTGGACCTTAATCCCTCTTGATTCGAATCAAATTGACCCTCGTAAATTCATTCAACACATCGTCAATCAAATTGATACTTTTCTTTACCAAAGTGGCCTATTTGCATCCCAATTTCACAATCCCTGGCTTCAACTGAACAAAAACGGTCCTATTTATCCAAATCGAAATTAGAACTCAAAAAACTGGATGTCACATATTATATTGTGCATTATCTCCTACTGAATATAACCGAATATCTTCTTCTGAAATAACTAAAGAAGTCTGGGATAGGTTGCACATCACCTATGAAGGAACCGATCGAGTGAAAGAAACCAGAATCAATATTCTACTTGGTCAATATGAAGCATTCAAGATGAAACTAGGAGAATCTATCACTGATATGTTTAATCGTTTTGCAGAAATTGTGAATGGTCTTGAGTATCAAGGTCAACCAATCTCTGGACCCATGAAAGTTAACAAATTACTGCGTAGACTTTCCAAAGATTGGAATCACGTAAAGACCTCAATAAGGGAGACACAAAGGATCATGCCACTCTCCGTTGATGAATTGGTTGGCACTCTCTAGTCTTATGAAGTGGAGCAAATCAATGAAGATGAAGATCTCCAAGGTAAAAAATCTATTGCATTAAAATCTAATGACGATTCTGATATTACAGATTCTGAAGATGATATGGACGATGAAGAGCTTGCCCTCATGATAAGAAGGTTCAAAAAACTGAACAAAAAGGGAAGAAGATTCAATTGGAAGAAACAAAGTTCTCAAAAGTTTCAAAATAAATCAGCAGAGGACGATGAATCCAATAAAGATGTGATTTGTTTTGAATGTAAGAAAAAGGGATACATTAGACCCAAATGTCCCTTACTGAAGAAAAAGAAAGGAAAAACTGAGAAATACAGAAAGGCTCTCAAAGCATAAACTTAGAGTGATAACGAATGTGAAGAGAGTAATGATGATTATGCTTATATTTGTGTAATGGCACAATCCGAATCAGATTCAAACTCTGAGACAGATTTAAACTCAGACAGTGAAATCGAGGTAAGTAATTTAAAAATTCCTACTAAAGTCTCTAAATATATTAATGAACTGTGTCTTAGTCTCAAAACCTCTCTCAAGAGGATTTCCGAATTAAAAAGGGAAAATTCTGCACTGAAGTGACATAAGATTGTTTGGAAAGAAAAGGTCGAAAATTTAGATAAAAGTATTATTATTTTGAAAGAAAATGCAGACTCTCTTTCTAAAGAAAATGCACTTTTGAAAAATGATATTTCAAGCATCTCAAAAAGGTTTTCTATAGGATCTGAGAAATTGGAAAAGATTCTTTCAGCACAAAGACCTTACTTTAATAAATCAGGCTTGGGAATGACTGCTGAAACCATTTCTCTAATTGATTTTCCAAATGTAAAGGAAAGAATCAAACAAAGACGTACAAAAGATTTTTATAGAAATCATTTTCAAAAAGTCTTTGTAAAACCTGTAGGCCGTAGTGCTATTAAATGTTCTAAGTGTAATAGCTCAGAACATTTTGAGAAAGAATGCCCTATGGTTTGGAAACCTGTTAAGAAGGCTTGGGCAAAGACCGTATATTGCACTAACTCCATTGGATCCAAGAAAGTATGGGTACCAAAGAAAGCTTCCGGCCTTTTTTTTAAATGCAGGTCACTATAAAAAAAAATGTTAAATGATACTTGGATAATTGATGCTTAAGACATATGATAGGAGACTCAAGTTATTTCATAAAGCTTATGCAAGTTAATGGTAGAAAAGTTTCTTTCGGTGGAAATAGCAAATGCAAAATTGTCGGATGCGGAACTGTAAAGATTGGAAGTCTCACTATCAGTAACGTTTCCTTAGTGGAAGGACTCAACTACAACTTGTTGAGTATCAGCCAATTGTGCGACACAGGTTTCAAAATCAACTTTCAAGAATGAATAAGCTCAGGAACCAGTAAAGACTCCTCTCAGACTTTCACGAGACGAAGACATGGGAATATCTATCTTCTGGATATCAAACCAGAAAAATCCCAATGTCTAATTTCAATTCAAGAGGAAGCTAATCTCTAGCATAGAAAACTTGGCCACATCAACATGAAGCAAATAGCCAAGATTTCTGCAAAGAAGCTTGTTCGTGGATTACCCAATTTGACATACCAAAAATTTGATTTATGCACACCGTGTATATTGGGAAAACAGGTTAGAAATTCCTTTAAACCAATAAATCAAGTTTCCACTAATCGTGTGCTACAACTCTTGCATATGGATCTCTTTGGACCAAATAGAATCCAGAGCATTGGTGGTAAGAAATATTGCCTAGTAATAGTGGATGATTATTCACGATTTACTTGAGTATATTTCCTGGCAAATAAGTTTGAAACATTTTCTTATTTTATAAAATTTGCTAAGAAAGTTTAAAATGAGAAAGGATATGTTATTTCAAGTATACGGACAGACCATGGAGGTGAGTTTGAAAATCAAGATTTTGCTAAATTCTGTGATGAATCTGGCTTTTAGCATGTGTTCTCCTCACCATACACTCTAGAGCGGAATGGAGTTGTGGAAAGGAAGAATAAATCGTTGGAAGAAATGGCTAGAACACTTTTAATTGTAAATAACATTTCTTCTCATTTTTGGGCTGAGGCAGTTTCTACAGCATGTTATATTATTAATAGAGTTTTCTTAAAGCATATTTTGGAGAAAACTCCCTATGAGTTGTTCAAAGGAAAGAAGCCAATTGTTTCCTATTTTCATGTGTTTGGATGCAAATGTTTTATATTGAAAAATGCAAATGATCGAATCGATAAGTTTGAAGAAAAATCAGACGAAGGCATTTTCCTTAGATATTCAAGCACCAGCAAAGCTTACAGAGTTTACAACAAAAAGACTCAATCGGTGGAGGAATCGATGAATGTCAAATTTCAAGACCTTATACAAAAATCAATCAATTCAGACTCAACCTGAAGAATCTGAATCTGCTCCAGACTATACAAAGTCTAAATCACCAAACGCAGCTCATACTTCAGAAGATCAGCAACGAACGATCAGTGAAGAATCAAACGAAGAAAAAGATCAACAGTCTGTCAAACTAACTAGCAACTGGAAGCACAAGTCTAGTCATCCCAAAGAACTCATTACTGGCGACATTGATGAAGGGATTCGTACAAGATCCAAAAGGCATGAAGGGTCTAGTGCTGTGACTCTTATCTCTGAAATAGAACCCAAGAGCATAGAAAAAGCTTTAACTGATGAAAGCTGGATTGAAGTTATGCAAGAAGAACTCAAGCAATTCAGTATCAACGATGTCTAGGAATTAACTCCTAAACCAAAAGGTAAATCTGTTATTGGAGCTAAATGGGTTTTCAGGAACAAGATAAACAAGAAAGGAAAAGTCATAGGGAACAAAGCAAGAATTGTGGCCAAATGATATACGCAAGAAGAAGGGATAGACTATGATGAGACTTACGCACCAGTAGCAAGGTTAGAAGCAATTAAATTATTACTTGCTTTTGCTTATTATAAGAATTTCAGGTTATTCCAAATGGACGTCAAAAGTGCTTTCCTAGATGGATTTATCCAAGAGAAAGTCTATGTGAAACAACCTCCCGGTTTTGAAGACCCAAGGAAACCAGACTCTATATTCAGACTAAAAAATACGCTATATGATTTAAAGCAAGCCCCTCGAGCTTGGTACGACAGGTTAAGTAATTTTTTAATCCAAAATGACTTTGTTAAAGATAAAGTAGACACTACCTTGTTTATCAAAAGAGAAAGCAAAAACTTTTTACTTGTTCAAATCTATGTTGATGATATTATTTTTGGATCACCTAACAAAAATCTGTGCAAGAAATTCTCTAAGTCTATGCATGATGAATTTGAAATGAGCATGATGGGTGAACTATCCTTCTTTCTCGAACTTCAGGTAAAACAATTGAAGGAAAGGGACTTTCATTCACCAAGAAAAATATTCTAAAGAACTTGTTAAAAAGTTCAATTTGGAGAATTGCAAAAAGACTGATGTACCAATGTCGAGTTCTTCAAAGCTGGACAAAAATGAAGGAGGAAAGAAAGTTGACTAGAAACTATACAGGAGTATCATTGGTTCACTTCTTTATCTTACTGCTTCTAGACCTGACATTTGGTTTAGTGTTTGTATTTGTGCCAGATTTCAATCAGATCCCAAAGAATCTCATTTAAGTGCTGCGAAACGCATCATCAAATACGTTGCAACAACCTCTAATTTGGGTCTCTGGTATCCTAAAGAAGGAGACCTTACTCTCCTTGGATACTCAGACGCAGACCTAGCAGGATGCAGAGTTGATAGAAAGAGCACCTCGGGCACTTGTCAATTGCTTAGTAATATGATAGTATCTTGGTTTTCGAGAAAGCAAAGCACTGTAGCTCTTTCAATAGCAGAAGCAGAGTATGTGGCTCTTGGAAGCTGTTGTTCTCAAATCTTGTGGATAAAACAACAGCTAAGAGACTTTGGAATCAAAGATTCATGCACTGAGATCAAATGTGACAACACCAATGCAATTAATCTCACCAAGAATCCAATTCTTCGTTCAAGAGCAAAGCATATAGAGATTCGACGTCATTAAACCACGTTCAAAATTGAGAACTATTGATTCAATTCATTGACTCAAAGAATTAGCTGGTAGACATTTTTACCAAACCATTGGAGAAAAGTCAATTTGAGTCTATTCGATCCAAACATAATATCTTAAAGTCTGAAGAAGTTCAGACTTAGGGATAAAAGTCTAAAGATGCTCAGAAGATCAAGATTCATGACTGTAAGTTAATTCTGTTTTAGGAATTTATCTTTCGGATAAAATCTCGAAAATGTACGTTTGTCTATTAATCTGTAATTGATTGATGTTATCTTCCCTAGTTTTCGTAATTATTGCAATCATTCCTTTTCGAAAAAAAGTTATCTTTTGAAATAACAATTATCTATTTTCAAAAAGGCAATTATTTTCTATTTTTCCTTTTACGACGATCCGTATACATCATTTCGATTGACTTATATACTGATCGTCTTCTTTACAAACCCTAGAAGCACAAAACATCACTTTCTCACTTTTACTCTCTAGTTTAATCCTCAAAGTTTTCATCTTTCTCGCGAACCAAGTTTGGAATCTCTCGAAGACTATGAGAATGTCTTTCCAAAGAAAGTCTTCAAGGATCGCAAGCTGGGGACCACAACATATGCGTGAGGGTCCTACGTACTTTGACCTTACGGAGGAAGAAGAATCTCCAAGACAACAACATAATCCACAACATTCTCAACCGTGTCATTCTCCTCGGGCTAGGCCACAGGATGTTCAACAACAAGCAGAGGAGGAAATTATTGAAGATGCAGAACCTGTAAGAACTCAAAAGCCTGCTTTTACCTTCAAACTCTACTCTGCCTTAAAGGATGGAGGGTCTGCATTGAACTTTTTTGATGAATTTTTTTTTAAAGAAAATGGGTACCGAAATGAAACCCACTTTTTGCAAACGATGGAACGTTTGGGAATTGCTCCTGCGGGCTCGGCAGAAAGAGCTTTTGCAAATATCCCTAGTAATCCACGTGTTGGAGGACACAATCAACCTTATGGAAATGATGATGAAAAGATGTTCACTCATTTTAAGCCTAGAATGGGTATTGCAGCGAATATTCGAAGCAAAAGGACGAATCTGTTTCGGTCTGAGGAACACAAGCGACTTTACTCTAAGTTGCTGAAGTGAGGGGTGATGAACCCAAGGAGTGTGGACTTTGATTTTCTCGACTCTCTGAACGTGAAGTTGCGAGAGAAATTCACTTTACTTCAACTTGAACAATTTTGCTCTAAAACGACAGTGGCTCATCCAGAACTTATTATGTATTTCTATTCAAATCTAAGCTTTTTGGATGGAAATAGATTCTCTTTCAGTGTTAAAGACCAGAACTATGTAGTTGATATGGACTGGCTGATGTGATTGGAGTAGAAAGAAGGGAGTTCCAATCAATTGGTGTGTCTATTGGTCATGCAACGGTAGAGCTTGTTCGGGATGGAATGGCGAAAGGACGAATTTCGTACTTGAGGATGAATGCCTCAAATATTTTGCTTCACAAGATTGTGATCAATTGCCTTAGACCCAAATTGACTTTGAAGACCGACGTCTCCAATTCAGAAGCAAAGTTGATGTATGCTATCAACGCTGGGAAAAAGTTGTCTCTGCCACACACTATCATGTTTCACATGTATAGATCGATGGTGAAGGACAAGGGCCAACTTCCTTATTCAGCACTTGTTATTAAGTTATTCAGACGTTTGAATATTCAGCCTCCCAACATTCTATGTGTTCGAACCTGTGATCAAATAGTGGTAGGACTGAAGATGGTTTCCAAAATGCGTCTAAAGGAGCTGAATAAGGCTTTGAAGCGATTTAAGGAGAAAACCCTTATTAAGACTCACCAAGTCTCTATGGCTACAAAATGAAAAGGAAAGGAGCCCATGACAACTCCATCCAAGAAAAGACGAGCACTCATCTTGCAGGATGAAGAAGATGAGGAAGATGTCACCATTTCCGCTCTTACTTTAAGAAGTTTACAACATTTTGTTCCAGAGATAGAGGAGAGAGAGGATCAAGATAGAGAAGAGACAGAACAAAAGAGTGAAGAGAGGGAATCGATGAGAAAAGAAGAAGAGGAAGAAAGAACTGCAGAAGAAGAGGGCAAAGGAGAAAAAGAAGAGATAGAGCATGAAGAGTACTTCTCTCCGCCTGAAAGCACTTAAACAAAGGGAGCTGCTGAGAAAAGAGATACCTCTTCAATTGCTTTTACTAGTGAAGATGTTAGCCGTTCACCTGCAGATTCAGAAGATGTATATGCCTCTCAATTTCCTGAGGAAGGTCATGAGGCTTCATCTCCAAATCTGGGTGCTCATGCTGAAATGCCATCATTTGCCAATACTCCTCAAACTGATCATGCAGAAGCAAGCACTCAGACTGACAACTCAGCAGACTTTCGAAGATTGCTTGATGTTCTTATGGAGATGCGAGGACAGATTTATGCCCTGGATGTGAAATTCAGAATATGCAGAATGCCAGTCAAGCTTCTTCAATTTCTTTGCATGATGAAATTCAGGCCTTTAATCTTCAAGTTCAAGCAACTGCCAAGGGTGAAGAAGTGGCTCAACTTAAGGAGGATTTGAAAAAGCTGGAAGAGACTGTCCAATTGATGGGAGATTTCCAGCTTGTTCGCATTCCAAAACAATCATAATTTTATCCATTTCTCTTTTCATCTCTACCTTTTTAATGTTGACAAAAGAGGGAGAAACTGGGTGCAGATTTGACTTTTGTTTTGATTTTTGTTTGACTTTACTTTTGTTTGGTTGTTTGGTTGTGACAGATTTGGATTTGGATTTGGATTGTTTGATCGTTTAATGCTTACTTGCAATATTTTAAGCGTTGATGGTATTCATGGCAAAAATAGTTGTTTTTACAAGACTAACACATTCCTGTGGATGGAGATTCGATACTATCTTTATCCTAATCCATTTATCTTTTATGAGATATCCTTGTTTGCTTGAGTATTGTCTTGCAGGTCAAAAATATCCAAATCTGCAGGAAAGTTTTATCACCATCAAAAAGGGAGAGATTGTTGGAGAAAACTTCCTTATTTGTTTTGAAGCTGACAAAACGTTTCTATCAGTCTAGTCTGAAGACTTGCAGACTCTTTCAACAAAGTCTAAAGACCGCCGACCGCCAAACTCAAGATTTAAAGTCTGCCCTCATTGACAGATTCTTTAAGGATTTGACTCGAGCGGTTGAAGAAGATCTCACGGCTGGAGATAGCATCTCAAGATCTATTTGAATTTAATTCGAGTAATTTGGATCCGTTGATTAGCGAAGTATACTTGGAATAATCTACTTATGGAAACCTAGATCCTAATTGTATGGGTGAGCAGGATTGGTAGACTATTATCATATTCCTTAAATAACTCGATATCTCCTTAATTAATTCTGTCTAACGGGTAAATTGGAAGAACTCCTTTGGAAAGTGCCAACGGTTATGAAGGCATGGAGGAGTATATAAGGAAGACGCTCTAATTATTTGAGTGTGTGCGTGATAGATAAATTCTAAAGTCTGAAACTTCTTGTTCTCTGCCAATTCAATTGTTGAGCATAAACTTGTACTCAAAAGAGAATTTATACATTTGTGAGACCTTGAGGAGGTGTAGCAGAGTCTCTACACTATGGAATCGAGGACATGATACTGTGACGACTCTTTTGATTCATAGTGAAATCCAGCCAGTGAACTGTCAGTGCGGGAGAGTAGACGTAGGCTTAGATTAAGCCGAACCACTATAAACCTTGTGTTCTTATTCTCTTCCCTAAACTCATTTACTTTGTTCGTAACTTTATTTAATTGTTAAAGTCTCATTTCCTTTTAAAGTCTGCTGTTAAACAGACTCAAGTTAAAAGTAAAGTTTTATCCTATACTTTACAAAAATTTATTTTCGCACCTATTCACCCCCTTTAGGTGCTCATACTAGCATTTACACCAAGTGCACTATGCTACACTCTACACCGTGATTGCTTTGTCGTGCTATTAATTAAAACAACATTCACCAAGCTCATACATCAACCATTCACTACTCATAGAGCAGATAAAACCTGATTCTCTTTTCATATATGTCAGCTTCGTGACCCTTTTCCGCATCACATATGATCATTACTCCAATGTCCAGACCATTCACTTCTCTAAATTGTCAGTTAATTAGCAGATTTCAAACAAGCACGCGACCATCAACTTGTCAATTCTGCAAAATTCAAATAAAAAGTTTTCCTACCTAACCAGTGCGAGCATGGCCAACCAAATCAGTCCCATCAGGGACGATATCAAACGTCATGGCCTGAATGGAAATAGTGCCTCGATACCATTGTCCTTCAACTTCAACCTCAAGTTGTCCGAGATCCTGAAATTCAACACATCATTGGGCTTCTCCTCCTAAGCCACCTCATCATCGCCGTCGCTCAACCTCACCTTCTTCTTTTTCTTCTTCTTCCCCTTCAAGTTCTCGAGGTCGACCAGCTCGGAGCTAGTCTCGCTCTTGTCTTCCTCGTTGTCCTCCACAGCTCCAGCGCCTTCCTCTTCTTCTCCTTCTTTGCATCCCCTGATGCTCCGAGAGCTTCGGCTGCTTGGATTCGAAGCCTTTGTTGCCGCTCTTCTTTCCCTTCTTGTGCTTCTTGTTCGACGCTGCCATTGGCCTCGAGCTGGACCTTTGCCTTGATCTTCTTCTCTTTGTTCTTGCTTTTGGAGTTCTCCGGGGGTTGAGCTGAACCGGACACAACTATCAAAGGCATCGATGAAGCTGTCGGGAACCACGATAGGAGTTTAGGGTATGGGAGGGGAGGGAAGGGGTGGTTTTGTCCTTCTCTTATCTTCTCCTCCTGTGCTCGATCTCCATGCTGAAAATAGTTGAAGGCGGAGGCGGAGGTAGAAGGGGCTCGGGACCCAACCGCGATCGTGGGACTCTCGGGGGCAATATGCCCGCGCATGACCGGCGATGCTTTTGGGAGGCGGAGGAGGAGAAGAAGCACGAGGCCCTCAGGTCCCGACCATCAACCTCGAGGACATAGAGTCCAAAGACCTCGGGCTACTTGAAGTCGGAGCTGATGACACATTCGTCGGAGGTCCAGAAGTTGCCGAGAAACTGACGCGAGCACAAACCTTGTGCTCGATCTTCGCGTTGGGAATAATCGAAGGCGGAGGGGGTGAGGACCCGACTGCGACTGGCAAAGCTCTTGAAAGAAGCGACGTACCAGAGGCAAATGACCAGTGAGGCTTTTGGGGAGGAAGAGGCAGAGCCGGATGTGCGGAGAAGGAAACAGACGGTCGTTCTTTGTTTGTTCTCCTATGAGGAGAGAGAGAGAGAAAAGCCAGGAAATTCAATTGAGGAGTGAGAAATTTTTTGGGCAGGAGCGTTAAGCATTTATTGACCTGACCCATTGTCCCTTCTTCTACCAACGAGCTTAGCCAAGCCAGCCTAGCCGAGAGAATCAACTCTTCCACTTTCCAGCGGGTCCCCTAGGACAGGTGTCGATACCTGAGTGGTATGTGCGCACCACGTCAACGGATGATGTGGCGTGCACATACCACTAAATATTTTCTCGCCAAACAGAGACTAACCACCATTGACCAGGCTGGGGAACAAGTCCATGCAGAAGAGCACAGCCCCTATTTGGGCCATGCCTCAGGATCAGAACCAAGGTTTAAAGCCCCTTTGAAGTCCCTGCCATAAAAGTACAAGTTAACGCAATCATTATTAATGTTTAAAAACTCAATTTATTGAGTACTTTAGCTGCTAGACAGTTAAAAACACAAATCAAACAGACACAGTGTCGACGTGATTACTTCTCTAGCCCTAACCTAAGTTTGGATTACACACTAATTGCACTTGATTGCTACAGATTTTGTGAGTCTCCTGAGCAAAATGACAAGAAACATTACTAAACTTGAGAGCCTAGCAAATATATATACCTGACTTTCAGACTACTGAGCCAGTCGCGCAGCAGGAAAGAAAGGTAAAGCTTTGAACCTCCGATGCCCAAATGTTTTGCTCCAATTGAGGAACCAGGTAGTATTATGGTAGAGATCTCTCCATAATTCCCGTCATGCCCCAATCCTTCGAGCACGTGTCCATCCCTCGGTGGTCGATTAAATAGCAACATCCCAGGTCCCGTCGCCGACCCATTCATTTTAATGCGCATGTGAAAGCGAATAAATAAATCCCCAAACAACAACAAGATGAGATAGAAAAGTAGGGCCATAAAATTTTCAAACCATAACACACATATATACACATATCCAGCTATGTCATATACAATACTAGCTGATATATATACAAGGTCTACAAAAAGGGGTAGAGGAGCCACAGGTCCTCTAAACATTTGAGTCCTCCTCAGAATACATAGGGGATTCTGGATCCGAAAGGTTCGGGTCTACCACCGAACCACCAGGAGGGTCTGTTATGCCTTTCCCAAAAGCAACCTCCAGCACCAATACAGGGACTTCAGATTCTAGTATGGGACATTCTCTTAGTCCATTCCATTCACGACGATACCATGATCTATATTGATAGGGTACCTTATGGGGTGGACCCTTACCGACCCAGATCATGGACCTCACGAGTTCATAGGCCCATCTCCCTTGGTGCCCATGATTCGAAATATAAGATGTATGCTCGGTGACCTTCTTCAACTATCTAAAACGCTTGGGAGGAACTGCCATTTAAGGACCTAAAAATGTTATCCCACAACTGGGTGAGACGGCGTCTCAGCAAGTTCACCCCCTAAGTTCCGACTAGGAAGGAAATACGCCCCAAGGGCTACCTAAGCATAAGCACAAGCCAGAGGACTTACCTTTGCCTCAGTTCCATCCTACAAGTCAGTACGATTCATAAATCTCGACCAATCAATCATTCAATACCAACGATTGCTCAATCCAACACTCGATGGATTCAAACCATACTATCTATCAATTCAGTACTATCTATCTTGTACCGTCAACACAGACCATGCTCACACAAGATAAAAAGGATAGATAGTAGCTCACACAAGCTGAAATAGATAGATAATAGCTCCCACAAGCTGATATATGGATCGTTGCTCTCACAAGCTGATAAATGATCATTGCTCACACAAGCTGATAAAGTATACTGCTCTCACAAGTTAACATATCAAGCACTTATAGGCTCATATAGTATACTGCTCTCACAAATTGAACTACAATAAACTCACCCCGGCCAAGATCTTTGACCCTTGCACACCAATCTCTTAATTAAATAACGAACTTGGCCTAATTTTATCGTGTTAAAAATATACCCAATAAAAATAATCGTGTGTGGGTACACGGTAGGCCTCAACCAAAAGTATAATATCTTTATTTCGTAAAATCCCACTAATTATATAGTCAATAAAAACATTTTTGGCGCTGTAAACCGATGCCCGGTAATTTTCTAATTAAATACCGAAAATATTAAATTTTGGGATAAATAACCCCCAAATTACAATTCACATTCAAATTGCCCAAACCGGCACCTAATTAAATAAACCAATCATACCACGACAATTAGCACAAAATTACGGTCACCGGCTATCCCGGTCTAATTTCCAGAAAATAATAATTAATTAAATAATTACCAAAATTAATAATAAATACCAATAAATGAACTTTGATCGGAAAAACCTAAATAAATACTGAAACAGGCCCGGAAAAATTCCGAACCCATCTAGATAAATACTATGATCTGTCTACTTGCTAAGTACACTATTCTAGCCACCTAACATGCAATATCGAACGATTAAATTGCTAATCCATTCTAACTAATCACATAATCCATACTTAGCCTAAAATAATCAACCCTTAGGCATGATTAACTCCCTAAGTGGAGACTAGTGAGTAAACTCACTGGATTTGCGAGGTAGTGAATTCACTTCGATAGAGACGCGAAGACGGGCCACAAACTTCAAAGAAAGGGCACCTTTCGAGGCTCAGAAGCGGTCCAAAACGTGTCTCGAAGTTCCAAGGCCTTGCTAGGTTTCAACTACTAATCTTGGCCGAGAAAGGTTGAACCGATGGCTGGTTGGGGCCGAAATAGCCAGAACAAGCAGTAGTGGTCCGGGCGGGTCGAGGCAACTTTTGGACGGCGGTGAAATGAACTCTAGTGAGCTCCACGACGGCCAGGGGACGCGGGGAAAGGTGGCTGGGCGAGACAGGAGGCGGGACAGTACGGCAGGACTTGCGGGGCTCCAGCGACAGCAACAGGCAAGCAACGGCACGCAAGGGGGACTCCGGCGGCTGCTCGACGACAAGGGAGGGGCTATTGCTCGGTTGGAAATTATGAAAGCAAGGTTGAGGGAGGAAGATAGGAGACAACAAGGCTTATGGAGGGTCTCTCTTGCTCTATCGTCACCCCCTTTGTCCCCTTAAAGAGGCCCCACCATGGCTTCTAGCTTCCTTAGCAATTTTCCAACCCATTAGCTTGCTTAGGAAGCCTTGGAGATGGTCCAAAGGTTGAGGGTATGGGGGGCTAGGAATTTGCACTTAGTCTCTCCCAATTTCACTTCGATTCCCACTTGAATTAAATCAATTCGGCCCTCAAAAATTCCACTGCCAAGTCCTCAATTAAATTGACATTTTTTCATGCCAATAGAACCAACTTGCATCCAAAAAACACGATCAAAAATGGTCCCCTGAATTTTCCAGTCGAAAACGGCCCTATATTGACTTTTCAGCCAAAATCTCAGTTTGTAGAAAAATCTTCGGAGGATGAGTCGACGTTCCTAAAATAACTCGTAACATGACAGAACTTTCAATTTCTGAAATCGGATTCAAATTCATGGTTAATTTCAATCTAGTGTGATTTTAGCGTGACCTAGGTTACCGGGTAGCTTTCAGAAATTTTTAGTACAATTTGCCCGTGATCGATTTATTTTGAGTCACAATGTACATCTTCGATACATTGGCGACCCTCGGTTGTCTTGAAAATCTCGAGGTTTCAAATACGGACACAGGGTACCAAAATAACAGAAAAATCAGTCTAGTGCCGATCGACGAGAATTTTGTAATTTAGTGGAATCATCCACATTTAGCCACACATCTCTATCGAACCGGCCTATATGTGATCTCGAATCGCTTTTTAACTGTGCCATAATGATCTCTGCAGATGAGCACGGTCGAGTAGTCGATTCCTAGTTGAATTCTCTAGTCTATTACATTAAAATTCCTTAATGGCTTTCCCAGATAGTCTAGTTATCTCAAGAGTGATTAACTCGAGAATAGCACTATAGGCACGTCAATGAAAGACTCGATTTATTTAACTGAAAACAGGACTAAAATTCCACGATGTCACAACTCTTCCCCTCTTATAAAAATTCCATCCTCAAAATTTAAACCATTACAATACTCTAAACAAAAAGGTGCGGGTACAGTCGTCTCATCAACTCTTCGCTTTCCCAAGTTGCTCCTTCAGTGCCGTGGTGTTGCCAGACCACTTTAACCAATGGAATCGTCTTGGTACGCAAAATCTATTCTTTCTAATCCATAATCTGGACCGAGCTTTCAACGTACGACACTCTGTCATTCATGTCAAATTCCTCAAAATTAAGCACATGGATCGGGTCGGGCTCATACTTCCTCAACATCGACACGTGAAAAACGTCGTGCACTTGCACCAGTCTAGGCGATAATGCAAGACAATACACTAGGATCTCGATTCTCTTTAAAATCTCAAAAGGACCTACGTACCTCAGACTCGATTTTCCCTTCTTGCCAAAGTGCGAAGTATCCCTCATTGGTGTCACCTTCAAAAAAACATTATCACCAACTTGGAATTCCAAAAGTCTCCGGCGCTTATCTGCATAGCTTTTATGGCGGCTTTGAGCAGTTTTTAATTTTTCTCTAATGACTGCAACCGCATCCACTGACTACTGAACCAACTCTGGGCCTATGATCTTTCTTTCCCCGACTTCATCCCAACACACTGGCGTTCTACACGCTCTGCCATACAGCGCTTCAAAAGGAGCCATCTGGATGCTCTGCTGGTAGCTGTTGTTGAAGGCAAACTTGACAAGATGAAGTTATTCCTCCCAGTTTCCCTTGAAATCCAATATGCAAGCTCGCGGCATGTCTTCAAGGGTTTAAATCGTCCTCTCAGACTGGCCATCTATTTTAGGGTGATACGTCGTACTATATTACAGCTTCGTTCCTAAAGCACTATGCAAGCTTTTCCAAAATGCATCTATGAATCTTGGGTCTCGATCTGAAGTTATCGTCACTGGTACTCCATGAAGAAGAACCATCTAACGCACGTATAACTATGTGTGCCTATCCAAATCAAGGTCCTTCCGTACTACAATAAAGTGAGCCGACTTTGTCAGTCTGTCAACCACTACCCAAATGGAATCATTTCCTCTCTGACTCCTCGGTAAGCCTGTTACAAAATCCACATCATGATGTGCTCCCATTTCCACTCGGGAATTTCGAGAGGTTGCAGAAGTCCTCCGAGCTTACAATGCTGTGCCTTCACTTGCTGACACGTCAGACACTTAGCGACATGTTTGGTGATGTCCGCCTTCATACCAGACCACCAATAGTGTTGACACAGATTCTTATACGTCTTCGTACTGCCAGGATGAATGCTGAAACTATTACGATAAGTTTCTAATAAGATCTCTCTAAGCTCTGCATCGTCAGGTACACACAATCGTCCTCGGAACCTCAGCATTCCATCCTCGGAAATCTGAAATCAGCCTTTCTTTTATCAAGGTCCTCTTATAAGATCTTTTGAACATCTGAATCTGTCGATTGAAGTAATCTGATCCTGATCTAAACATCTAGCTCAATTCTGAGGGTGGCCATAAGATTCGAAAGGTGGCCTACCTTAAATTTGAAAACAGAATCTCGAGTTCTCTCTCAAGTAAATTCCACTCCTTAACCAACATATGTGCGACTGAAGACTTCCGACTCAAAGCATTGGCGACCTTATTTGCCTTTCCAGGGTGATATAAAATATCACAATCATAGTCCTTTAGGAGTTTCATCCAGCGGCGCTGTCTCATATTCAATTCTTTCTAAGATAATAGATACTTGAAACTTTGATGGTCAGTGAAGATCTGGAATCTTTCCCCACACAAATAATGTTTCCAAATCTTCAGAGCAAAAATGATTGCTGCGAATTCTAAGCCATGCGTCGGGTAATTCTGTTCATGAGGTCTCAACTGACGGGAGGCGTATGCAACCACCCTGCCATGTTGCGTCAGCACGCAACTCGATCCTCCGAACAACGCATCACTTTAGATCTCATATCCTCCAAGACCAGATGGAATGGTAAGCACAGGTGTGGTAGTCAACTTTTGCTTAAACTCTTGGAAACTACGCTCGCACTTGTCTATCCATACAAACTTATCGTCCTTCTTCAGGAGCCGAGGCAATGGTGACGCTAAAGCCTAAAATCCTTCCACGAACCTTCTGTAGTAACTTGCCAAACCCAGAAAGCTTCTAATCTTTATCACTGTAGTCAGTCTTGGCCAGTTGATCACTGCTTCAATCTTGGACGGGTCCACAGAGATTCCTTCACCTGAAATCACATGACCTAGAAAAGTAACATGAGTCAACCAAAACTCGCACTTGCTGAACTTAGCATACAACCGATGAATCCTCAGGGTCTGCAGTACCATTCTCTTATGACTCGGGTGTTCCTCAGCACTCCTCGAGTATACCAAAATATCATCGATGAATACGATCACGAAATGATCCAGATATTCTTTGAACACTCGGTTCATCAGATCCATAAAAGCAGTTGGAGCATTCGTCAAACCAAATGGCATTACAATGAATTCATAATGGCCGTATCGAGTACGAAACGCTAACTTTTAGAATGTCCTCATTCCTGATCCTCAGCTGATGATCCTGTCCTCAAGTTGATTTTTGAAAATATCGAAGCTCCTGGTAACTGATCAAACAAGTCGTCGATCCTCAGGAATTGATACTTATTCTTGATCGTCACCTAATTGAATTGACGATAGTCGATGCACAGACGCAACGAAGCATCTTTCTTCTTCACGAATAGAACTGGTGCTCCCCAAAGTGATGCACTGGGACGTATGAATCCCTTATCCAACAATTCTTGCACCTGCACCTTCAGTTCTTTCAACTCCGACAACGACATTCGGTAAGGAGCCTTAGAAATTGGCTCTGTCCCAGGAGCTAATTCAATCACGAACTTCTACTCTCTCTCTGGTGGTAGGCCTGGCAATTCCTTCGGGAATACATCTGGAAATTCTCGCACCACTGAGATATCTTTGATTTTCAGCTCCTCAACTATCGTATCCACAACAGTTGCTAGGTAACCTTGACAACCCCCGTCTAACAAACGGGTTGCCTCAAGCGACGAGATCAATGTAATCAAGGGTCCTCCTCGACTTCCAACAAACTCAAAACTCTCACCCTCTAATGGGTCAAACTGAATCGCTTTACAATAGTAGTCCATCTTAGCTCGTTGCTTGGTGAGCCAGTCCATGCCAATTATCAAATCAAAATCATACATGGCTATGACTAACAAATCTATCATTCCCTCTCGCTCAGCAATCCCTAACTTGCAATCAAAACAACCCAATGTAGACAACACCTTATCCTTTAACGGTGTAGATATGCTAACCACTAACTCCAGTAACTCAAGACTTAATCCTATTAGCTTAACATATTGCTCAGCAATAAGAGTGTGACATCCCGGATTTTTCAGTTCTGCTTTTAATTAAATTAATTGGGCATTTCATCGACGCGCCTATAGTGCTATTCCCGGAACTAATCACTCTTGAGATAACTAGACTATCTTGCGAAGCTGTTAAGGAATTTTAATGCATTAAACTTGAGAATTCGACCAACACTCGACTACTCGACTGTGTTCATCTACCGAGGTCATTACAGCACAGTTAAAAATCGATCGAGGATCAAAACTAGGTCAGTTTGCTTGAGAGGTGTGGCTAAACGTGGGTGATTCCACTAAATTACAAAATTCTCGTCGATCGGCACTAGACTAATTTTTCTGTCTTTTTGGTACCCTGTGTCCGTATTCGAAACCTTGAGATTTCCACAACCACCGAGAGTTGCCAATGTGTCGAATGGATTCATTGTGGCTCGAAAAAAATTGACCACGAGTCATTTGCACTAAAAATTTCTGAAAACTACTCGGTAGCCTAGGTCACGCTAAAATCGCGCCGATTGAAATTAACCGTCAATTTGAATCCAATTTCAGAAATTGAAAGTTTTTCATGTCACAAATCATTTTAGAAATGTCAGCTCAGTCTCCGAAGATTTTTTTGCAAATCGAGTTTTTGGCCAAAAAAGTCGAGATAGGGCCGTTTTCGATCGGTAAAATCATATGACCGTTTTTTATAGCAAAATTGGGATACCAATGGGTTCTAATGGCGAGGGAAAATGCCAACTTGATCATGAGCTCGATGGTTGAATTTAAAACGACCGAATTGAATTGATTCAAAAGCCATTTAAGTCCAACTGGAGGGAAAATGTATCCAAATTCGTATGCCCCCCATGGACACATCTTGTGGACCAACTCAAGTCTTCTAAAAGGTATGTTTGGTATAGAAATTGACTGTACAAGCCAGCCATGCAAGGTGGGACACACCAAGGGGACCAAAGAGGTGAGGATGAGGCATGGTGGCCCCCTCCAAGCCAAGCTTCTCCCCTTCTCCTTCTCCTATTTTCCCCAAACCATCCACCACCATCCCTCTCCCTCCATCCAACCGCATGAAGACCTCCAGTGGCCCAGAAAGATCGAGCTGCAGCTTCTCCTCGCCGTCGCAGCCAACCGCCGAAGCCGGAGGCACCATCGCGCCCCTTGCGCGTGAGATAGCTAGTATAAGCACCTAGAGGGGGGTGAATAGGTGTAAAAACAATTTCTCGAGATACGAAAGCGATACTAGGCAGACGATAGAAAGGAAGTTCTCTTTTGATTGATAAAATGAATTACGATCAAAGTAAAGCAAATAGTAGGGAAGAGAAAATTGAACACAAGGTTTATAGTGGTTTGGCTTATTCCAAGCCTACGTCCACTCTTTCGCACTGACAACCCACCGGCTGGATTTCACTATGAACAAAAAAGATGTTACAGCAAGGTTCTCCCTTGATTCCACAGTGTAGATATTCTACCACACTTCCTCAAGGTTTCTCACGAATATGGACTCTTTTTTACGTACAAGATTTCGCTCAAATGAATTGACTAAAAACAAAGAGCTTCAGACTTTGGAATTCTTCTATCGTGCACACTCTCGAACAACTAAAACGTTTTCCTTGTATACTCCTTTATGCCATCATACCCGTTGGCACTTACCAAAGGAATTCCTCCAATCTACCCGTTGGACGGAATCAATTAGGAAGATCATTCGAACTATTAAAGGAATATGTTAATAAACCATCAATCATATTCGCCCATACAATCAGGATCTCTGTTTCTATAAGTAGAACCTTCCAAGTATACTTTGCCAATCATCGGATCCTTAATCTTTGAATTAATCAAGATCAAATAAAAGATTCCGTTATGTCATATCCAGCCAAGAGATCTTCTCTAGTTGATAAAGTCACATCCTTAATGAAACATCCAGTTCTGGATAGCCTTTCTTCAACGGATTAGAAACTGTCAATTAGAATAGACTTTGAGTCTTGAGTCTGGCTATCCGGAGGTCTTCAGACTTTAAATAGCGAGTACGCAAATCTTTAGACTAGACTGATGGAAATATTTTGTCAGCTTCAAAACACTTCAAGAAGACTTTCCATTTTTTATGGAGACAAAACTTTCCTGCAAATTTAGATAACTTTGACCTACAAAACATTACGCAAACAAATAATGATATCTTATAAAGATAAATGGCTTAACGAATGATAACACTAGAATCTCCAACCACAGAAAATAGGTTAGTCTTGTATGTGATAAAGCCATCCATAAGATATCAATAGTAGTTAATATAAGCAGTCAAATCCAAATCCTAAATTCAGTTCATATCCAGACACAAAAGTAAAGTCAAACATCAAAACAATCCAAGTCAAACAATCCAAACGATTAAAAAGTCAAAGTTTCAAATCTTGCATCTCTCCCCCAATTAAAAAAAAGGTTGAGATGAAAATGGAATAGAGTCAAGATTGCTTGGGAACACGAACAAACTGAAAATCTCCCATTGACTGAACGATGCCTTCCAGCCTTTTCAAGTCTTCCTTCAGTTGTGCAACCTCCTCACCCTTAGCATTAGCCTGAATCTGAAGAGAAAGGGCTTGGTTCTGATGATTCAAGGAACCTGAAGAAGCTTGACCTACATTCTGTAAATTCTGAACTTCGCATCCCAGAGCATATATCTGACCTCGCATTTCCAAGAGAACATCCAGAATTCTGCGAAAATATGTTGAATTATCGGTCTGTGTACTGGCTTCAACACGATCTGATGGAGTAAAGGTAGACGATGGCAAGTCAGCATAATCACGCAGATTTGGCGAAGAAACATCATGTCCTTCCTCGGAAATTGAGAGGCATAAATGTCCTCTGGATCTGCTAGAGAGCGACTGACTCCCTCACTGGTAGCAGGATATGAGGACATTCCTCTTTTCTCATGATCTCCCCCTGTTTCCATGCCTTCAGGTGGAGAAGAGTGTCCATCATGTTCTCCTTCCTCTTGATCTCTTTTCTCTTCTTCTACTTTTTCAACTCTTTCCTTCTCAGCATCTCTTTCTTTTTCTTCTCTCTCCTCTGTTTCTTTCTCCTCTCTTTCTCTAGTCCTTTGTTTTGAGTCTTTCTCTGGAACAGAACGACTCAGATTCTTCAATGCCATTGCAGAAATGGTGATGTTTTCCTCATCATCTTCATCCTCAACGATGAGAGCTCTTCTTTTCTTGGATGGAGCAACCATGGGCTCCTTCCCTTTTCTTTTTGCTGCAGAAGAGATTTGATGAGATTTGACAGGAGTCTTCTCCTTGAATTTCTCCAACGCCTTACTTAGTTCCTTCAGACGCATTTTAGTCACCATTTTCAGTCCTACCACCATATGATCACACGATCGAACACAGAGAATTTGTGGAGGCTAAATATTTAGATGTCTGAATAACTTCGTCACAAGACTTGGATAAGGAAGTTGACCTCTGTCCTTCACCACTGCTCTATATATGTGGAACATATCAGTGTGAGGAAGAGAAAACTTTTTCCCAGTGATGATGGCATACATTAGCTTTGCCTCTGAACTTGAAACATCAGTCTTGGAAATTGATTTCGCTCTGAGGCAATTGATCACAATCTTGTGAAACAGAATGTTAAACGCACTCATCCTCAAGTAGGAAATATTTTCCTCTGTTCTTCTATCCTTAACAAGTTCCAATGTGGCACGAGCAATAGAAACATTGATCGGTTGATATCTCCCTCTCTCAACCCTAAGCACATCCGCCAGCATATCCATATCCACCACAAAGTCCTGATCTCGGACACTGAAAAAGATTCTATTCGCATCCAAGAAGTTAAGATTCGAATAGAAGTATGCAGTTAATTCAACATAGGCTTCTGTGGTGTCAGAACAGAACTGCTCAAGTTGAAGAAAACTGAACTTTTCCCTTAAATTGACATTTACAACATCAAGGAAGTCAAAATCCACACACCTAGGCTTTATCACCCCACGCTTCAACAATTTTGAGTATAGAACCTTTTGTTCCTTCGATCTAAACAACTTTGTCCTTTTTCCTCGAATTTTCGCTGCAACACCCATTCTTGGTTGAAATTGGCTGTACAATTTGTCATCATTATTCCCATCTATTGGATTAAATCCCCCAACACGCGCATCACTTGGGATATTTGCAAGGGTTTCTTCTGACAAGCCTTTAGGAGCAATTCCCAAACACTCCATTTTTCGCAAAAAGATGTACTCATTCCCATATCATTTGTCCTTAAGAAACTCATCGATGTAGCTCAATGGAGTACCAGTCTTCTTTAAAGCACGGTAAAGCTTATAAATAAATGAGGGCCTTTGAAATCTTACAGGATCTGCGTCTTCAACGATTTCTTCCTCTTGTTGATGACCAACACCCTGTGGACTAGTTGGTGGAGAATGATGCTGCTGAGAATGTTGTGGGCATTGCTGTTGATTTGGAGACTCTTCTTCCTCGGTGAGATCGAAGTGCGTAGGCCCCTCACTCATTCGCCGTGGTCCCCTACTTGCGATCCTCGAAGACTTTCTTGAAGACGACATCTTTCTCAGTCTTTGAAAGATTCCTTGCTTGACTTTCCCAAGAAAGATGACAACTTTTTCGAAAATTAAACAAGGGAAGAAAACAGGAATGGAAGATCGGTGCTTTCTTAGGGTTTTTGGAGAGTAAAGCGAAGAAGAAACAACAGTGCATAAACAGTTAAAAAGAGGCATATGGAACGTCATAAAAGAAAGTAAAAAGATGCATTTTCAAAAAATAACTGCCTTTTTTGAGAAAATAATCATTTTAAAATAACTCCTTTTTCAAAAAGGAAATGTTGCAATAATCACGTCAATTAAAGATAGTAATAATCAAACACGGTTGATAATCGTACCTTTTTAAGATGAAATTCGAGAGAGAGAATAACTTACAGTCAAAGTCTTGTTTGTCTAAGTCTGAGAGTTTCTAGACTTTAACTTCTTCAAACCTCAAAATGTTGAGTCTGGAATGGATAATTTCAAATTGATTTTTCTCCAAAGACTTTGTGAATATATCCGCCAGTTGGTTCTTTGAGTCAACAAACTGAATCGAAACTTCTTCATTTTGAACATGGTCTCTAATGAAGTGATGTCGAATCTCTATATGCTTTGCTCTTGAGTGAAGAATTGGATTTTTGGTAAGATTGATTGCACTGGTGTTGTTAGAGTTAATCTCCGTGCATGAATCTTCAATTCCAAAGTCTCTTAGCTATTGTTTTATCCACAGAATTTGTGAACAACAACTTCCGAGAGCTACATACTCTACTTCTGCTGTAGAAAGAGCTACTGTATTTTGCTTCCTTGGAAACCAAGACACTATCCTGCTTTCAAGTAACTGATAGGTACCCGAGGTACTCTTTTTATCAACTCTGCATCCGGCTAGGTCTGCGTCTGAGTATCCAAGAAGAGTAAAGTCTCCCTTTTTAGGATACCAAAGGCCGATGCTTGAAGTTGAAGCAATGTATTTGATAATACACTTTGCAGCACTTAAATGAGATTCTTTAGGGTCTGGTTGAAATCTGGCACAAATGCAAACACTAAACAAAATGTCAAGTCTAGAAGCAGTAAGATAAAGAAGTGAGCCAATGATACTCCTATATAGCTTCTGGTCGACTTTCTTTCCTCCTTCATCTTTGTCTATCTTCAAGGAACTTGACATTGGTATATCAGCCTTTTTGTAATTGTCAAATCCAAACTTTTTGACAAGATCTTTAGCATACTTTTCTTGATGAATAAAAGTTCCTTCCTTTAGTTGTTTCACTTGAAGCCCGAGAAAAAAGGTTAACTCACTCGTCAAGCTCATTTCAAATTCATCATGCATAATCTTAGAGAATTTCTTGCACAGACTTTCATTAGGAAATCCGAATATAATATCATCGACATATATTTGAACAAGCACAAAACTTTTGCTTTCTCTTTTGATAAACAAAGTAGTGTCTACTTTACCTTTGACAAAGCCATTTTGAATTAAAAACTTACTCAGTCTGTCGTACCAAGCTCGAGGTGCTTGCTTTAGACCATATAAAGCCTTTTTGAGTCTGAATACTGAGTCCGGTTTCCTTGGGTCTTCAAACCCAGGTGGTTGTTCCACATAGACTTAGGAAAGCACTTTTGACGTCCATTTAGAATAACCTAAAATTCTTATAACAAGCAAAAGCAAATAATAAGCAAATTGCTTCTAACCTTACTACTGGTGCGTAAGTCTCGTCATAGTCTATCCCTTCTTCTTGCGCATATCCCTTGGCCACGAGTCTTGCTTTGTTTCTTATGACTTTTCCTTTCTTGTCCATCTTGTTCCTGAAAACCCATTTAGCACCAATAATAGATTTACCTTTTGGTTTATGAGTTAACTCACAAACATCGTTAATGCTGAATTGCCTGAGTTCTTCTTGCATAGCTTCAATCCAGCTTTCATCAGATAAATCTTCTTCTATGCTTTTTGGTTTAATTTTAGAAATGAGAGCCACAGCACCAGACTCTTCGTGCCTTTTGGATTTTGTACGAATTCCTTCATTCCAATAATAAGATCTTTGGGATGACTGGACTTATGCTTCCGTTGCTGGTTAATTTGTCGGAGTTGATGATCACTTCCTTCACTTGAATCTTCGACGGTCATTTGTTGCTTTGGTCCTTCAAAATCTCGAGCTGCTTCTTGAGATTTAGACTTTGTAGAGTCTAGAGCAGGTTCAGGCTCTTCAAGATGAGTCTGAATAGATTCATTTTGCATAGAATCTTGGAATTTGACATTCATTGATTCCTCCACAAATTGACTCTTCTTGTTATAGACTCTGTAGGCTTTGCTTGAGGTTGAATATCCAAGATAGATGCCTTCATCTGACTTTTCTTCAAACTTGCCAACTTGATCATTTGCATTTTTCAATATAAAACATTTGCATATGAACACATGAAAATATGAAACAATAGGCTTCTTTTCTTTGAATAACTCATAGGGGGTTTTTTCTAGAATAGGCCTTAGAAAAACTCTATTGATAATATAACAAGCTGTAGAAACTACTTCAGCCCAAAATCATGAAGAGATGTTGCTTTCAATTAAAAGAGTTTTAGCCATTTCTTGAAGCGATCTATTCTTTCTTTCCACAACTCCATTTTGCTCTGGAGTATATGGAGAGGAGAACAAATGCTGAAAACCAGATTCATCACAAAATTTTGTAAAATCTTGATTTTCAAATTCACCTCCATGGTCTGTTCTTATACTTGAAATAATATACCATTTTTCATTTTGAACCTTTTTAGCAAATTTTTCAAAGGGAAAGTTTCAAAGTTACTTGCCAGGAAATATACCCAAGTAAATCGTGAGTAGTCATCCACAATTATTATGCAATATTTCTTACCCCCAATGCTCTGTGTTCTGGTCGATCCAAAGAGATCCATATGTAGAAGCTGCAATACACGGTTAGTGGAAACTTGATTTATTGGTTTAAAGGAATTTCTTACTTGTTTTCCCAATATGCATGGTGTACATAGATCAGACTTTTGGTATGATAAATTGGGTAGACCACGAACAAGCTTCTTTCTTTGAGATTTTGGCTATCTCGCTTCATATTAATGTGCCCAAACTTTACGTGCCATAAGCTTGCTTCGTCTTGGATTGAGATTAGACATTGCGATTCATCTAGTTTCACATCCAAGAGGTAGATATTTCCATGTCTTCGACCCATAAATGACTAAGTAGAGTCTTTACTGGTTCCTGAACATATTCCCTCTTGAAAGTAGATTTTGAAACCGGTATCACACAGCTGACTAACACTGAGCAGATTGTAGTTGAATCCTTCAACTAAAGAAACATTGCTTATTGTGAGGTTTCCAATCTTTACAATTCCAAATCCCACTATTCTTCCTTTGCTATTTCCTCCAAATGAGACTTTTCCACCATTCACTTGAACAAGCTTTATGAAGCAATTTAAATCTCCTGTCATATGTTTTGAGCATCTACTATCCAGATACCATTTTACATTTTTCTTGATAGTGATCTGCATTTAAAAAAGAAACTCAAACTTTCTTTGGTACCCATATCTTCTTGGGTCCATTGGTGTTAGTATGATATGCGATTTTTACCCATACTTTCTTAACAGGTTTCCAAACCATAGGACATTCTTTTTCAAAATGATCTGCACTATTACACTTTGAACATCTGAGAGCATTGCGACCTACTGGTTTTACAAAGATCCTTTTAAAATGATTTTTGTAAGCATCTCTTGTGGGTCTTTGCTTAATTCTTTCTTTCACTTTTGGAAAATCAATTAAAGGAATGGTTTCAACAGTCATTCCCAAACCAGATTTGTTTAAATAAGGTCTTTGAACAGAAAGAATTTTTTCAATTTCTCGAGATCCTATAGAAAATCTTTTAGAAATGTTTGAGATATCATTTTTCAAGAATGTATTTTATTTTGAAAGATTATCTTCACTTTCTCTAAGAGAAGAAACATTCATGTCTAAACATTTCACCTTTTCTTTCAAAACATTTTCCTGTTGTTTTAGAGCAGTATTTTCTCTTTTGAGTTCGGAAATCTTTTTAAGAGAACTCTTAAGACTAAAACACAACTCATCAATGTATTTAGAAACTTTAATAGGGATTTTAAAGTTACTTACCTCAAATTCACTTGTCGAATCTGATTTTGTCTCGAGTTTGAATCTGAATCCGATTGTGCCATTAGACATATATTGGCATAATCATCATCACTTTCTTCATACTCTGTATCACTCTAGGTTTCTGCTTTAAAAGCCTTTCGATACTTTTCAGCTTTTCCTTTCTTCTTCCTCAGAAGAGGACAGTTTGGTCTGATGTGTCCCTTTTTCTTACATTCAAAGTAGACTACATCTTTGTTTGATTCAGCATCCTCAACAGACTTAGTCTGTTGCTTTTGAAAACTTTGTTTCTTTTGATTGAATCTTCTTCCTTTTCTGTTCAGCTTTTGGAATTTTCTTATCATGAGAGCAAGCTCCTCATCATCCATATCGTCTTTAGAATCTGTAACATCAAAATCATCATTGGATTTTAATGCAATGGATTTCTTACCTTTAGGGTCTTCATCTTCATTGATTCGTTCCACTTCATAAGACTGAAGAGTCCTAACCAACTTATCAACAGATAGTGACATGATTCTTTGGGTCTCTCTGATTGAGGTCTTTATGTGATTCCAATCCTTGGAGAGTCCACGCAGTAGCTTGTTTACCTTCATGGGATCATAAATTGGTTGACTTTGATTTTCAAGACCATTCACGATTTTTGTAAAACGACTAAACATGTCAGTTATAGATTCTCTTGATTTCATTTTGAAGGCTTCGTATTGACCGAGGAGAATGTTGATTCTAGTCTCTTTCACTCGATCGGTTCCTTCATAGGTAATATGTAATCTATCCCAGACTTCTTTAGCTGTAACACAAGAATATATTCTGTTATATTCAGTAGGAGATAAAGCACAATATAAAGAATAAATTGCTTTTGCATTAAGAGCTTGTCTCTTGATTATCTCTTCCTGAGTCATTTCACCAGACTCAATAGTATCTTTTCCTCTCTCTGAGACAGGTGCAGCTTTAGGAATGATTCATTTTTCTACAACGTCTCATTCCAGAGGATCCTTTGATCTTAGGAACGCCTTCATCTTGTTTTTCCATATGTTGTAATCCTTTCCATCAAAGTAAGGTGGTCTGGTATTGCTTTGCCCTTCTACCAGCCTTAGAGCCAACATACTAGCCATGGATCTTTAACTCTGAAGTAAAACACTTCAAACAAAATGAGTACACAAGCTCTAATACCAATTGAGATAGCTAGTATAAGCACCTAGAGGGGGGTGAATAGGTGTAAAAATAATTTCTCGAGATACGAATGCGATACTAGGCAGATGATAGAAAGGAAGTTCTCTTTTGATTGACAAAATGAATTACGATCAAAGTAAAGCAAATAGTAAGGAAGAGAAAATTGAACACAAGGTTTATAGTGGTTCGGCTTATTCCAAGCTTACATCTACTCTTTCGCACTGACAGCCCACCGGCTAGATTTCACTATGAAAAAAGGAGATGTTACAGCAAGGTTCTCCCTTGATTCCACACGTGTATAGATATTCTACCACACTTCCTCAAGGTTTCTCATGAATATGGACTCTCTTTTGCGTACAAGATTTCGCTCAAATGAATTGACTAAAAACAAGGAGTTTCAGACTTTGGAATTCTTCTATCGTGCACACTCTTGAACAACTAGAACGTCTTCCTTATATACTCCTTTATGCCATCATACCCGTTGGCACTTACCAAAGGAATTCCTCCAATCTACCCGTTGGACAGAATCAATTAAGAAGATCATTCGAGCTATTAAAGGAATATGTTGATAGCCCATCAATCATGTTCGCCCATACAATCAGGATCTCAGTTTCCATAAGTAGAACCTTCCAAGTATACTTTGCCAATCATCGGATCCTTAATCTTCGAATCAATCATGATCAAATAAAGGATTCCGTTATATCATATCCAGCCAAGAGATCTTCTCCAATTGATAAAGTCACATCCTTAATGAAACATCCAGTTCTGGATAGCCTTTCTTCAACGGATTACAAACAGTCAATGAGAATAGACTTTGAGTCTTGAGTCTGGCTGTCCGGAGGTCTTCAGACTTTAAATAATAGAGTCTGCAAATCTTCAACTAGGCTAATGGAAATGTTTTGTCAGCTTCAAAACACTTCAAGAAGATTTCTCCAACAGCGCGCTCATTTGCTCATCGCACGCCACCGTCGTCCAGCCGTGTCGTCGCCGCCCGTCCTCACTTCCAATGGATCACCAGGATGCTAAAGGTCACCGTCGGAGTCGCCGGAGCCGCCACCCCGCTTCTGCTCGAACCCGCAGCAGCTCCTCCACCCACCTCGCCCGTTTCCGACCCAAGCTAGCACCTCTCTCGGCCTCTACCAGCACTGACCAGAAGCAAAAGCCAGTGGGTCTCCAAGCCGCTGTTAGGCCCGTTTTTAAGGCTTTCCCGACCCCGTTTGACGATCCCGCTTTGGAGTGTGTCGAGTCTCTCCGCCTCGCCGTTGTTTTGATCTGAGCGGATCGCTTAAGAAGTGAGTTTAACTCACTAATCCTTACTTAGTAAGTTAATGATGCTTAAATGTTGATTAGTTTAGACTAAATTTGGATTAGGTGGATAGTTCGAGTAGATTAGAGATTTAATTAATCATTATTGCACGTTAGGTGGTTAGTTTAGTGCAATTAGGGCCTAGACGAGCTCTAGTATTTATCTAGAGCGGTTCAGAAATTTTCCGTGCCCGTCTCAGCTTTTAATTAGGCTTTACGGGCCTATGTTCTATTTATTGGAATTTAATAATTAATTTCCGTAATTATTTAATTATTTATTTATTTTCCGGAAATTAGACCGGGATAGTCGGTGACCAAAATTTTATGCTGACTGCAGTGGTGCAATCTGTTTATTTAATTGGTTATTATTTTGTGCAATTGAGTGCTATTTGCAATTTTGGGATTTATCCCAAAATTTATTTAATTTCAGTAATTAATTAGAAAATCACCGGGCGATGGTTTACATCGCCAAAAATGTTTTTAGTGACTATATAAATTGTTGGAAGTTTGAAAGTAAAAATATTATATTTTTGGCTGAGGCCGACCATGTACCCACACACGATAATTTTTATCGGGTATCCTGGATTCGAGGGAAATAGGTCAGGATATTATTTTAATTGAGGAATTTAAGTGAGAAGCACACCGTCCTTGGGCGAGAGTGATTAATTGTGTGATGGTTATTAGTCGCATTGAAATAACGAATATTGTGTGTGACAGTGTGGAATAGGACATGATTAACCGTCGAAGTATGCCTGTGCCTATAGGGCCGTGATTTACCGCCAAAATTGGAATCAGTTGTGCCCAATAGGCCGTGATTACCACCTGACCTAAGTTGTGCCCATTGGGCCGTGATTCACCATCGAAGATTTAGTAGGCCGTGCCCAAGTGTGGCCGTGATTAATAGTTGGAGTGAGTGATTGAATGACCATGCGATGGTCCTATTGGCATGGAATCGACGAGGTCGATTCATCGATGATTCAATCCGATGTGATGTTTTGTGTGGTTGACGTGATTCCATGAAATTACTAATCGTATTGACTTGCAGGAAGGAATTGAGGCCAAGGTAAGTCCTTTGACTCGTGTATGTACTAGGCAACCCTCAAGGAGTATTTTCTTCCTAGTCGAGTCTTAAGAGGTTGAACTTACTGAGACGTCGTCTCACCCGTTGTCAGATAACATTTTAGGTCCATAGATGACCACTCCTCCCAAGCATTTTAGGCAACCCAAGAAGATTACAGAGCATAAGTACTACATCCCGATACAAGAGCACCCTAAAGGATTAGAGTATGAACTGGTGAAGTCCATTGTTTGGGTTGATGCGGGTTTACCCAAAAAGGTGCCCCATCAATACAGAGCATGGTATCGCCAGTATCTATGACATTCTAGATTTTCGACTCTGCTTTCAATTCAATAATCAGGCATTTCATCAATGTGCTGATAGTGCTATTCTCTGATTTGATCACTCACGAGATAACTAGACTATCTGGGGAAACCATTAAGGGATTTTAATACAATAGACTTGAGAATTCGACCAGGAATTGACTGCTCGACTGTATTGGTCTGCAAGGGTCATTACAACACTGTCGAAATCAATCAGAGACTGGAAATAAGTCGACTTGACTGAGATATGTGATCAGAGTGTAGGTGATTCCACCTGATTGCAAAATACTTGTCGATCGACACTAGACCGATTTTTCTATCGTTTTGGTACCCGGTGCCCGTAATTGAAACCTTGAGACTTTCACGACAACTGAGAGTCATCAATGTATCAAAGATGTACTTTATGACTCGAGATAAATCGATCACGGGTCAAAGATGTACTTTATAACTCGAGATAAATCGATCACGGGTCAATTGTACCAAAAAATTCCTAAAAGTTACCCGGTAGACTAGGTCACACTAAAAGCGCGCTGGATTGAAATTAACCGCTAATTTGAACCCAATTTCAGAAATTAAAAGTTCTATGGTGTCACAATCTATTTTAAGAACGTCGACTCATCCTCCGAATAATTTTTGGAGATTCCAAGATTTTTACGGAAAATCAATAGAAATTCGGATAGGCCAAATTAAAGGAAATTTGGACTTCCAAGCCCAGCCTTTGAGTGTTAGGGACTTACAGAAAATTGTACGGGATTTTTCTTCATCGAAATTGGACCTCGATTTGGGGAATCAAGTGAGAAAATTTGAACTAATGGAGTGAAATTCGGAATTTTGGCAAGGGGCTGCAATTTTGGCATTTAACTTGGCTCAACTGTGACTTGATTTATTGGAAAGAATTAAGGGACATGTGTTTAATTAAGGGGATAGAATTGCTGACTTTGGACCCCATTTTTTCAAGCTTGCCGAGCACACCTTGCTAGCTGCTTCCCTCTCGTCGCTATCCCTCCTTCACCACTCCTGTCTATTCATGATTTTTCTTCATTTGCGTCGACGACTACAGCTGTCTCTCTCCACTGGATTTCTCTCTCTCAACGCCCATCTCTCCATTCACCAATCAGCCGCACGCCTGCACACCACCAACGCCCCACCTTCGCGAGTCTCTCTTCCCCACCGCTGCCACTTGCCGATTTATCAGCCTTATTCGGTCAATCTTCAGCAAGCAAAGCCCTACGCGTCCACCGAGCGCCCATCTTCTTTGACAGTTCCTTTTGCTCCAGCTGCCAGGGAGTTAAGTGGAACCGAGGCAAACCCCCCACGATCTCCTCCACCAGCGTCTGTCTCCTGCTGGTTCGTTGATTCCTCTTCATGCTCGTGGACTTCAGCAGCTTGAAGACCCTATCGAAATAGCTGCCTTCATCTGCTTCCTCCCACGCCTGAGCGTTGCCAGCTCCATCGAAGACCAGGCCCAACGACTCAGCCCGTCAATTCCAGCTCACCTTGAGTTTCAACTAGCCCAGCACCGAAGCCCATCTCAGCATAAGAAGGTAGCCCATCTTCAGTCAAGCCCAAGCCCATTCCCCACTCATTTGAAGCCTCTTCACACCCATCTCCTCGATGTCACGCACGCACACATCCTTATTTTGGTCGATTTTATAATGCAATATCCCAAGACTATGTATCGCCGACCCTTTCATTTATTAAGCACATGCGGAAGCAATTAAAATCCCCAGACAATAAAACAATGGGATAGAAAAGCAGGGCCATATTTTTCATATTGAAATTTATAACCAACTTTTATACAAAACACAAACCAAACACTTCACAACTTTTTATTCTAAACTCTATTCACATCAAAAAAAGGAGATCTCAAAGAAGATAAACTCTCAGTCCATCCGGGCTATACTCAAGGCCCCTCTCGAGATTATCTTCTTCTTCCAAAAATCCTTCTCCTCAAGATTCTTCCTCCTCCTCCTCCTCAGCGGGGTCCTAAATGATTTCCCCAAACTAGGATGAGACTACGTCTCGGCGAGTTCTACCCCACTAAGCCCGATTAGCAAACCATTATACTATAGGCTGCCTAAACACGCACGGGGCGAGAGGACTTACCTTGGCCTCATATCCCACCCAAGTTAGTACAATTCAATAGGCACCCAAGCAATCATATCACCGATGGAAGCATCGATCAAATCGACCTAGTCGATTATATGCCAACAAGACCACTCACGGTTATTTCCATTCAAATCAATTCACAACATCAAATTAAAGCAAAGATCAATCGATCTAGTCGATTACATGTCGACGGACCATTCTAGGTCAATACTTTCGGACGTCAAGTTCACCAATGTGACATATTCACTAGACAATTGCGTGCGTTCTTTAAGGCGCCGTTTTCGCCAATGACATCCTTAGTCACCGAACCACACATGCCTATAACCATGTACTCAAATAGACAATTGTGTGCGTTCTTTAAGGCACCGTGATATCCCAATATTTTCGATATCCCAAATCACCGAACCACACATGCCTATAACAATGTATTTAATAGACAAGTGTATGCGTTCTTTAAGGCGCCGTTTTCATGATGTCCTTAATCACCGAACCATACATGCCTATAACAATATGAGTACTAGACCGATACGTGCGTTCTTTAAGGCGCCGTTTTCGCTAGTGATATCCCAATCACCGAACCACGTAGTCCACAATAATGTATGTACTAGACCGATACATATGCATTCTTTAAGGCGCCATTTTTCGCCAGTGATGTCCCAATCACCAAACCACGTAGGTTCATACACCTTCTTGATCACCCAATTCCAAAGTATTTCCAATTCCACTCTCATAATTCCATCCACTTTACAACTCAATCAAAGCATTATAAATGCTAAACAAACATACTCAGCCATCTACCAATCAATCATTCAATCTCAATCAATTCCAAATCAATTTAGGATAAATCCCTAAAATATCACAATTTATTTAATTCCATATAACGTGGAGCTCAAATAAATAAACGGACTGCGCCACGACAATCAGCATCAAATTTCGGTCGTCGGCCATCAAAATCTTAATTTCCGAAAAATAAATAATTAATTAATTAATTTCGAAAATTAATTAATAAATATTAAAAATTCAATTTAGCACAAAATAAAGCCCAATTGAATAAATGGACTTCACCATAGTCACTCATCATAAATAATTTTAATTAATTTCCGAAAATTCTTTAGAACATCTCCACCATGGTTGAATTTTCGAAAAATAAATAATTATTTAATTTAATTCCAAAAATTAATATTTAAATACTAAAAATTCCACTTAGGCCCGAAAAGCCTAATTGAAGCCCACTAGGGGTCGGAAAATCCCGAGATACTTCCAATAATTAGTAGACCACGTCTACTTGCTAATTACACAATCAATTTATCTAAATCGCATCACAATTGACTAATAATTGCTAATTTATTCTAATCTAACAACCTAAACATAATTAATTAAAACTAAACCAACCTTAAGCATAATTAGCCAACTAATCCTGGATTAGTGAGATTACTCACCAAATCGCGCGCAAATCGGATCAATCCGACGGGGCGAACACGAGGAACAATTCTTCCCAAAGCACGGCTCAGGATTCGGGGTCCGGAAACGGCCCAAAAGCGGCCCGAAAGTGCTGGATACCCACTCATGGGTTTGCTGGTCTTGGCTGGCTGCCCGGCTGCGAAACTGCTAAACAGGAGAGGGTTAGGCGGAGGCGAGGGTGAGGGGGATGCGGGAAGGCCGGCGGTAGGCGGTGGCCGGAGATGGCCGGATGGGGTGGACTCACGAGCTGGGTCGCGGCTGGATCGCGGAGGGGAGACGCACGGGGGGGCGCCGGTAGGAGGAGAGGGGCACGGCGGTGCACGGCGTGAGCGGTGAACGCGGGCGCGTCGGCGTGCGACGGTGGCGGCGGCGGGCGGCGATGGTCCTCGGCCTCTGGTCTTCCTTCGGCTTTTGGTATGGTTTCACTTTGCTCGAAGAATGGAAGGGGAAGGAAGAAGAAGTCACGAGAGAGAGAGAGAGAGAGAGAGAGAGAGAGAGAGAGAGATAGGTATTGACCGGTCAAAGGAAGAGAGAGAGAGGTGGGCGGTGGGGGAAATCACACGAGGGGGGGAGGGGAGATGAGGAGAGAGAAAAAAAGAAAAGAGAAAAGAGAGAAAAAGAGAAAAAAAAAAAGGGAGAGAGAGAAAAAAAAAAAGAAAATGAATAATCCTTTATCTAAATTTTCTTTTCTCTTTCCATTTCCTTTCTAATTTCTTTTGGTCTTCAAATTTTCCTCCGATAATTTCTTTATTGAAATTTCGGACTCGTCAATAAATTGACGAACGATGAGACAATGTCCTAAAAATAAGAATTATGACATGCTTAATATTCGATTCCCAAAATCCGAATCAAATTTCATGTTAAAAATCGATCGGACGTGATTTTAGCTCAATCCAACAAATTAGGTAGCTTTTAGGGATTTTACAGCTGATACATCCCTTAACGGCTTCACCCAATAAGTTAGTTAACTCGTGAGTGATCAGCTCGAGAAAAAGGGCCATAGGCACGCCGACGAAATGCCCATTTCATTTTATCGAAACGGGGTTGAATTTCGGATGTCACAACTCTTCCCCTCTTATAAAAATTTCGTCCTCGAAATTTAAACCATTACACACTTTGCTCAAAAAGGTGGGGGTACAATTCTCTCATCGACTCTTCAGTCTCCCAAGTCGCTCCTTCAGTGCCATGGTGTTGCCAGACCACTTTGACCAATGGAATGGTCTTTGTACGTAGAACTTGCTCTTTACGATCGACAATCTGGACCGGGCTTTCAACGTATGACACACGGTCATCCATGTCCAATTCCTCGAAATTGAGCACGTGGGTCGGGTCAGGCTCGTACTTCCTTAACATCGACACGTGAAAGACGTCATGCACTTGCGCCAATCTTGGCGGCAATGCAAGACGATACGCTAGGTTTCCGATTCTTTCAAGAATCTCAAACGGACCTACGTACCTCGGACTCAGCTTGCCTTTCTTACCAAAGCGCGAAGTTCCCCTCATTGGTGACACTTTTAGAAAAACGTGATCACCAACTTGGAATTCCAAAGACCTTCGACGCTTATCTACATAACTTTTCTGCCTACTCTGCGGTCTTTAATCTATCTCGATCACGCGCACGCATCTACCGATTGCTGAACCAACTCGGGCTGTTATCTTCCTTTCTCTGACTTCATCCCAACATAGTGGAGTTCTGCATGCTCTGCTATACAACGCTTCAAAATGAGCCATCTTGATGCTCTGCTAATAACTGTTGTTGTAGGTGAATTCCACCAGATGAAGCCGATCCTCCCAACTTCCTTTGAAGTCTATTACACACGCTCTCAGCATGTCTTCAAGAGTCTGAATTGTCCTTTCAGACTGGCCATCAGTCTGAGGATGATATGCCGTACTATACTGAAGCTTTGTACCTAAAGCACTCTGCAAGCTCTTCCAAAAAGCAGCAATAAACCTCGGGTCTCTATCGGATGTTATCGTAACCAGCACTCCATGCATACGAACCACTTGACGCACATACAGGTCTGTGTGCCTATCAAGACTAAGGTCCTTTCGAACTGCGATGAAGTGAGCCGACTTTGTCAGCTCATCGACTACTACCCAAATCGAATCATTCCCCCTCTGACTCCTTGGTAGTCCAGTCACGAAGTCCATCGTGATATGCTCCCATTTCCACTCTGGGATCGCGAGAGGTTGCAGAAATCCTCCCGGCTTGCAATGCTGGGCTTTTACTTGCTAACAAGTCAAACACTTGGCCACATGCTTGGCGATGTCCGCCTTCATACCTGACCACCAGTAGTGTTGATGCAGATTATGATACATTTTAGTGCTTCCAGGATGAATGCTATAGCTGCTACGATGTGCTTCTGATAAAATTTCTTCTCTAAGCTCTACATCGTTAGGTACAACGAAACGTCCATGAAACCTCAGTACCCATCATCTGAAACTTGAAAATCAGCCTTTCTTTTATCGGTATCCTCTTGAAGAATTCTTTGTACGTCTGGATCTGTCGGCTGGAGTTGCTTGATTCGACTTGACATCCGGCTCAATTCGAGAGGTGGCCATAAGACTTGAGAGGTGGCCTACCTCAAATTTGAATTCCGAATCTCGAGCTCTCTCGATTAAGTTCCACTCCTTAACCAAGATCCGTGCCACTGAAGACTTCCGACTCAATGCATCGGCGACCTTGTTCGCCTTTCCCGGGTGATATAGAATATCACAGTCGTAGTCTTTCAGTAATTCCATCCATCGGCGCTGTCTCATGTTCAACTCCTTTTGAGAGAACAGATACTTGAGACTTTGATGGTCCGTGAAAATCTGAAACTTTTCTCCACACAAGTAGTGCCTCCAAATCTTCAACGCAAATATGATGGCTGCGAGTTCTAAGTCATGCGTTGGATAGTTCAATTCATGAGGTCTCAACTGCCGGGAAGCGTATGCAACAACTCTACCATATTGCATCAACATGCAACCCAATCCTCTGAATGACGCATCACTATAGACCTCGAATCCTCCAAGACCGAGATGGAATCGTCGGACGGTGCGGTAGTCGGCTTTTCCTTCAGCTCTTGGAAAACTACGCTCGCACTTGTCGACCATACAAACTTCTCATTTTTCTTCGTGAGCTTTGTCAGAGGCGACGCTATCGATGAAAACCCTTCCACAAACCGTCTATAATAACTTGGTAATCCCAGAAAACTTCTAATTTCTGTCACTGATGTCGTTCTTGGCCACTTGATCACGGCTTCTATCTTGCCCGGGTCGACGGAGATTCCTTCTCCGGAAATCACATGACCTAAGAACGCAACACGAGTCAGCCAAAACTCGCATTTGCTAAACTTAGCATACAGCTGATGAGTTCTTAAGGTCTGAAGCACTAATCTCGGATGATTCTCATGCTCTTCGTTACTTCTCGAATAGACCAAGATATCATCTATGAACACGATCACAAACTGATCCAGATATTCCTTGAACACTCTGTTCATCAAATCCATAAAGGCAGCTGGAGCATTCGTCAATCCAAACGGCATCACTGTGAACTCGTAATGCCCATACCGGGTACGAAATGCTGACTTAGGTATATCCTCCTTCCTAATCCTCAACTGATGATATCCTGTTCTCAAATCGATCTTCGAGAATATTGACGCTCCTTGCAGTTGATCAAACAAGTCATCTATCCTCGGCAATGGATACTTGTTCTTGATCGTTACCTGATTGAGCTGTCGATAATCGATGCACAAACGCAACGAACCATCTTTCTTCTTAACAAATAGAACTGGTGCTCCCCAAGGTGATGCACTAGGACGAATAAATCCCTTATCCAATAATTCTTGCATCTGTACCTTCAGTTCCTTCAACTCAGATAACGCCATTCGGTAAGGTGCCTTTGAGATCGGTTCTGTCCCTGGTGCTAGCTCAATCACAAATTCAATCTCTCTTTTTGGCGGTAACCCTGGCAATTCCTTTGGAAAGACATCTGGAAACTCTTGTACCACTGCAATATCTTCCATTTTTAACTCCTCAACTGTCGTATCCACGACAGTCTAAGTACCCTCGAAACCCTCGTCTAACAAACGAGCTGCTTCCGGTGACGAGATTAAGGAAATCGAAGGTCCTCCTCGATTCCCGACAAACTCGAAGCTGTTACCCCCTAATGGGTCAAACTGAATCGCCTTGCGATAGTAGTTCATTTTAGCTCGTTGATTGGTGAGCCAGTCCATGCCAATTATCAAATCAAAATCATACATGGCTAAGACTAACAAGTCAATTTTCCCCACTTGCTCACCAATCTCTAACTTGCACCCCGAACATCCCAAAGCAGCAGTAACTTTATCTTTCAATGGTGTAGATATGCAAATTGCCGATTTCAACAATACAGGATTCAACCCTAGCATCCTAACATATTGCTCGGCAATGAAGGAATGGGTTGCTCCCAAATCAAACAAAGCATAAGCAGGTTGGTCATTGAGCGAGACCATACCTGTGATAACGCCAGTTGGGTAATCGCGTACACGGTGCCTTGAGGAGGTCTCGTCCTCCTTGCGGTGCATTCCCGAGGGGCATACCCTCCTATCCTTAGCGGTGGTGGCGGTGGCAACTAAGGTTGTCCTCTTTGCTTCTTTGGACAATATCTAGCTATGTGGCCCTGTTGGCCACATTCGAAGCATGCACCCGTCCTAGCTAAGCACGGTGCTGTCCCGTGTCTTCTCCCACAAAAATGACATACACCAACACTACTTGGTATTGGCCTATTAAATCCACTTTTCTTACTGGGTGGGCCTTGGAATTTATTTCCAAACATCGGCCTCTTTCCTTGGCGGATGTTGTCTCTATGAGAGTTAAACTTCGATCCCGATGAGGCGGCTCTATCGTTCTGATCTCTCTCAATCATCTGAGCCCTCTCATAAAGGTCATTATAATTTCTCAGATTCAGCAAAATCAATGGGCTTCTCAACTTTGGCTTGAGTCCATCTCTGAATCTTCTCCCTCGGTTTATTGGATTCTCAACTAATTCAGGGGCATACTGCGATAGTTCAGCAAACTTCGCCTCATATTGATCCACAGTCATAGAGCCTTGGCGAAGGCGGTGAAACTCAACCATCTTTATCTCTTTAGCAGTCTCTGAAAAGTATTTCCCGTTGAAGGCCTCAACAAAGGTGTTCCATTCTGGGGCTACACCTTCGGGAAATATCGCTCCTTAAGTGGTTCTCCACCAAGTACTCGCAACTCCTTCTAATTGGTAGACTGCGAGGACCACTTTCTCTTCTCATTAGCACATCAATAGTGCAAATGCTTTCTCCAATCCTTGGATCCACAGAGATGCAGCCTTCGGGGTCTCTCCTACCCCAAGAAACTTGGTGGCTTCAATTTCAAAAACTGTTCCACTAAACTAGGCATCGGCCTCACTATTCTTGGCTGACTTCAACATTCACTACAACGGGGAGGAACTATGGCGGCTGCAGCAACAACATTGGCAGCAGCCGCCCTAGAGTAGCGGCGGGCATTAACGGCGGCAAAAGGCAGCTTCTTGCTCCCGGCTTGTTGCCCCATCATCTCACGCATAGCATCCAACGCTTGCATGATCCCAACCACCTTGATCAATTGGGGCTGCTACTCCGGCACCAACGGGATGTGGTGCTGCTCCACTCGTGTTAGCTTCAGCTTGTGCTCTACCTCGGCCACCTCGGGTACCAACTCTTGTCGGTGTCCTAGCCCGAGTCACTGAGGACAAAGTCCTCTGCCTAGGAGTTCTTGGCTCCTGATCGCTCATGGTGTCACTTTAATCTACTGACACCTGCTTCCAATTCAACACCGAATTAGAAACAGAGCGATTCAAACAACAACAAATTTTAGCACTCAGCTAACACAGACATGCACCAGAATAAATTTAAAGACCTTTCCTACTAACTATCCCATGGTCAATGCTCCTTATCACTCCAATCTTCAACTTAGCTCTGATACCACAAAAAGGGATGTCACGCCCCGATCCTCAAGCACGCATACATCCTTATCTTTTGGTCGATTTTATAATGCGATATCCCAGGACAATGTATCGCCGACCCTTTCATTTATTAAGCACATGCGGAAGAAGTTAAAATCACCAAACAATAAAACGATGGGATAGAAAAGCAGGGCCATATTTTTCATATTGAAATTTATAACCAAACTTTTATACAAAACACAAACCAGAGCACTTCACAACTTTTTATTCTAAACTATATTCACATCAAAAAGGAGATCTCAAAAGAAGATAAACTCTCAGTCCATCTGGGTCGTACTCAAGGCCCCTCTCGAGATTATCTTCTTCTTCCAAAAATCCTTCTCAGACTCCTCCTCCTCGGCTCCTCAGCGGGGTCCTGAAATGATTTTCCCCAAACTAGGATGAGACTACGTCTCAGCGAGTTCTACCCCACTAAGCCCGATTAGTAAACCATTGTACTATAGGCTGCCTAAACACGCACGGGCGAAGACTTACCTTGGCCTCATATCCTCAAAGTCTGCAATTCATAATAGGCACCCAAGCAATCATATCATCGATGGAAGCTCGATCAAATCGACCTAGTCATTATATGCCAACAATCAATCATTTCCATTCATCAATCAATTCATAACATCAAATCAAAGAATGATCAATCGATCTAGTCGATTACATGTCAGACGGACCATTCTAGGTCAATACTCTCGGGCATCAAGTTCCCCAAAGTGACATATTCACTAGACAATTGTGTGCGTTCTTTAAGGCGCCGTTTTCGCCAGTGACATCCTTAGTCACCGAACCACGCATGCCTATAACCATGTACTCAATAGACAATTGTGTGCGTTCTTTAAGGCGCCGTTTTCGCCAGTGATATCCCAAATCACCGAACCACACATGCCTATAACAATGTATTTAAAAGACAAGTGTATGCGTTCTTTAAGGCGCCATTTTCGCTAATGATGTCCTTAATCACCGAACCATACATGCCTATAATCAATGTATTACTAGACCGAGTACGTGCGTTCTTTAAGGCGCCGTTTTCGCCAGTGATATCCCAATCACCGAACCACGTACATGTCCATAACAATATGTACTACACCGATACATGTGTTCTTTAAGGCGCCATTTTCGCCAATGCGATGTCCCAATCACCGAACCATGTAGGTCCATACACCTTACTTGATTGGTTCAATTCCAAAGTATTTCCAATTCTCTAATAACTCCATCCACTTTACAACTCAATCAAAGCATTATAAATGCTAAACAAACATACTCGGCCATCTACCAATCAATTATTCAATCTCAATCAATTCCAAATCAATTTAGGGTAAATCCCTAAAATATCACAATTTATTTAATTCCATACAACGTAGAGCTCAAATAAATAAACGAATTGCGCCACGACAATCAGCATGAGATTTTGGTCGTCGACCATCAAAATCTTAATTTCCAAAAATAAATAAATAATTAATTAATTTCGAAAATTAATTAATAAATATTAAAAATTCAATTTAGCACAAACTAAAACTCAATTAAATAAACGGACTTCACCACGGTCATCAGCATAATTTTCCGGTTCCAGACCATCTCAGTTGAATTTTCGAAAATAAATAATTATTTAATTTAATTCCGAAAATTAATATTTAAATACTAAAAATTCCACTTAGGCCCGAAAAGCCTAATTGGAGCCCACTAAGGGTCGGGAAAAATCCCAAGGCACTTCCAATAATTAGTAGACCATGTCTACTTGCTAATTGCAATCAATTTATCTAAATCGCATCACAATTGACTAATAATTGCTAATTTATTATAATCTAACAACCTAAAAATAATTAATTAAAACTAAACCAACCTTAAGCATAATTAGCCAACTAATCCTGGATTAGTGAGATTACTCACCAAATCGCGCGCAAATCGGATCAATCCGACGGCGGCAACGCGAGGAACAATTCTTCCCAAACCACGGCTTTGGTTCGGGGCCCGAAACGGCCCAAAACGGCCCAAAAGTGCTGGATACCCACTCCGTGGGCTTGCTGGTCGGGCTGGCCAGGGCTGCTCCGGCAACAGGGTGGCGAGGGAAGAGGGTTAGGGGTGGAGAAGGGTCGGGGAGACAAGCGGCGGTCCGGAGGCTAGGCGGTGGCCGGAGATGGCCGGACGGTGGCTGGATGAGGCGGAACGGTCGGGCTGGATCGCGCGGAGCGAGGAGGGCAGCGGCGACGACGGGACGGAAACACGCGCGCGGGAGCACGTGGCGTGGGCGGTGAGCGGGGCGCGCGGCGAGACGGCGGCGGCTATCTTCGTGCGCTTGCAACTTCCGCTCGAGCTTTTGCTTTCTAGTTTCCTTTGCTCAAGCGTGCGGAGGAAGGAAGAAGAAGAAAGAGTCGAGGGAGAGAGAGAGAGAGAGAGAGAGAGAGGGATAGGTATTGACCGGTTAAAGGAAAAGAGAGAGAGAGAAAGTGGGCGGTGGGGGTAAATCGCACAAGAGGGGAAAAGGGAGAGGAGAGAGAAAAAAAAGAAAGAAAAAGAAAAAAGGAGAGAGAAAGAAAAGGGGGAGAGAGAAAAAGAAAAGAAAATCTTTTACCTTTTCCTTTTCTCTTTCTTTTTTCCTTTCTATTTCTTTTGGTCTTCAATTTTTCTTCCGATAATTTCTTTATTGAAATTTCAGACTCGTCAATAAATTGACGAACGATGAGACAATGTCCTAAAAATAAGAATTATGACACGCTTAAAATTCCATTCCCGAAATCGAGTTCAATTTTGTGGTTAAAAATCGATCGACGTGATTTTAGCTCAATCCAACTAATTAGGTAGCTTTTAGGGATTTTACAGCTGATACATCCCTTAACGGCTTCACCCAATAGGTTAGTTAACTCGTGAGTGATCAGCTCAGAGAAAAAAGGGCCATAGGCACGTCGACGAAATGTCCATTTCACTTTATCGAAACGAGGTCGAATTTCAGGATGTCACACGCGAAGCAAGCCGAAGCTCGCGACCAGCAGCCCTACAGAAGCCCAAGGCCAAAGCTCAGCCTTGTTGAGTTGTGTTGGGCCGGTTCAAGGCCCAGTCCAAGCCCGTCGGTGTCGTCGCAAGCCCAAGTTCGGCCATCTTCGTGTTGTCGTCGCGGTGATCCGGTCTTCGCTTTTAAACAAGTGAGTTGAACTCACTAATCCCTGCTTAGTCGATTAATGATGCTTAGAGATTGATTAGATTAAATTAAGCATGTTTAGGTGGATAGATTATATCATATTAGTTAATTTAATTATCTGCCGATGCATGTTAGATAGCTAGTTAGTGTACTTAGCAAGTAGACACGCTATATTAATTATTTAACGAACCTTGAAATTTTTCCAGGTTCGTTTCGACTTCCAATTAGGCTATAACAAGCCTAAGTTGGATTTATTGCATTTATTTATTAATTTATGTAATTATTTAATTATTTATTTATTTTCTTGAAATTAAACTGGGATAGACGACAACCGAAATTTTGTGCTGATTGCAATGGTGCTCTTTGTTTATTTATTCGAGTACCAAATTGCGAAATTTTAATGTGATTGGTGATTGTGAGGATTTATCCCAAAAATTGGATAATATGGGTATAAATCTAAGAATTGCTGAGTGGGGCCGTGAAGCCAATAAATCTAGAAAATTGCCAAGTGGGGCCGTGATGCCACTAAATATCGAAAATTTCCAAGTTGGGCCGTGATGCCACTAAATATCGAAAATTGCCGAGTGGGGTCGTGATGCCACTAAATCTAAGAAAATTGCTCGATGGGGCCGTGATTACCACTAAACCTAGAAAAGTTGCTAGTGGGGCCGTGATGACCACTTAATCAAGGACGTGTCTGCTAGGCTGTGGCTAAGAGTTGAGGATAAATAATCTAAATGACCGAGTGATGGTCTCGATGACATGTAATCGACTAAGTCGATTGATCGATGGTTCGATCTGTTTGATTGAATGATGTGATTGTCGGTCTATTATTTGAACTGACTTACAGGAAGGAACTGAGGCCAAAGTAAGCCCTCTGACCCGTGGTTGTTCTTAGGCAGCCCCTATGGCATATTTTCTTCCTAATCGCGTCTTAGGGGGTAGAACTCGCGGAAACGTTGTCTCACTGATTATTGTATAACTATTTTCAAGTCCTTAGATGATGTTCATGGAGGACTTGAAGTCCTAGAGTTTGGGGAAGTGAATGAAACAAAATCAGCAAACCTATCTGACTCGCTAGTCATAGAACAATCCCTTTTTTTATTAAGCTGATATTTTTGTAAATGACTTGATGTTGTAAATAAACTGGTGTGTTTATAAAAGGTTGATTTTAGTTTGAAAAATTTATGGCCCTACTTTCCTATCCCATTGTTTTATGATCTGGGGATTATTTATATGCTTCTGCATGCATATATTAATTGAATGGATCGGCAATGCGTCCTGGGACATCACTATTATATCGACCAAGCAGGGATGGACACATGCTTGGAGGGTCGGGGCGTGACAGTATCGAAATGGAGAGAGAGAGTGCCTTGTACCAGAATCTGAGGTACCTCTATATGTGCTGGAGGTTGTGTTTGGGAAAGGTACGGCAGATCCTCAAAGTGGTTCGATGACAGATCCAGTGGACCCTGACCTGGAAGATCCAAAATCTCCTGTGTATTTAGCAATAGGCTCCAGTTGGAGTGTGAAGGAAGATGACGAGGAGAATGAGGACCCATAGATACTAAACCCCCCTCGGCGTTTTGTAAACTTGTGAATAGAGCGGTTTTGTATTTTATATATAACTCGGCTTGTTATATATATATAAGTTTGTTGTGATGTTGGTTTTCAAAATATGGCCTTACTTTTCTATCTCATTGAATTGTTGTCTAGGGATTATTTATCTGCTTTTGCATGTGTATTAAAATGAATGGGTCGGCGATGCATCTTAGGACGTCGCTATTTAATCAACCAAGCCGAGATGGGCACACACTCGGAGGATCGGGGCGTGACAAAAAGATTGAGTCGCTCCAGGGTCGAATAAAGCATAAGCAGCATGGTTGTTCAAAGAAACCGTACCTGTAATCACATCAGGCGCTTCCTCTACGACCTCTAGTGATGACATACACTTTGTCCCTTGAGCTGGGGGTCTATTATGTCCACCCTGCAGTGCAAATTGCGGCACTAACCCTCTAATCTAACCCATCGGTGGCGGTGGCGGTAACTGCTATTGTCCTCTTGGTCTTCTAGGACAATCTCTGGCCATGTGACCCTATTGGCCACACTCAAAACACGCACCCACCCTTAAATGGCATGGGGCTGATCCATGTCACCTTCCGTAGAAGTGACACACGCCATTCTGATGTGGCGTTGACTTACCAATCCCACCCTTTCCTATTGGGCAAAACCTGAAATCTTCCTCCGGTCATGGGCCTCTTCCCAAACCGAGTTCTGTCTCTGTTCAAAATGAACCTCGATCCAGACGAGGTGGCTCGTTCATTTTGATTTCTCTCTATCAGCTGGACTCATTCATAAAGATCTTCAGATTCAATGGCACCAGCGAACTCCTCATTTCTGGTTTGAGCCCGTCTCTAAACCTTATAAATCAGTTTACCGAATTCTCGACCAGTTCGGGGGTGTACTGCGATAGTTCAGCGAACTTCGCTTCATACTGGTCTATCGTCATTGAACCTTGGCAGAGGCGCTGGAATTCTGCTATCTTCAGTTCTCTGGCACTATCAGAGAAATACTTGTTGTTGAAGACTTCTACAAAGGTGTTACATTATAGGACTATACCTTCAGGGAATACTGTTCCTTGGGTGGCTCTCCACCAAGTACTCGCAATTCCCTACAGCTGGTAGGTTGCAAGGACTTCCTTCTCCGTCTCGATGCACATTAGCAGTGTAAAGGCCTTCTCCAAGCCTTGGATCCATAAAGGTGCAACTTTGAGGTCTCCTGCCCTAGTAAACTTCGGTGGGTTTAGCCTCAAAAACTGTTCCACCAACTTATGTATCGATCTCCTAGCGACCACGTTCGCTAGTAGAACCTCACGAGTGCAGCGATAAAAACATTTTTGGCGTTGTAAACCGACACCCGGTAATTTTCTAATTAAATACCGAAAATATTAAATTTTGGGATAAATAACCCCAAAATTACAATTCACACTCAATGTGCACAAACCGGCACTCAATTAAATAAACCAATCATACCATGGCAATCAGCACGAAATTCCGGTCATCGGCTATCCCGATCTAATTTATGGAAAATAATAATTAATTGAATAATTACCAAAATTAATAATAAATACCAATAAATGCAACTTAGGTCGATAAAGCATAAATAAATGCGAAACGGGCTTGGAAAAATTCCGAACCCATCTAGATAAATACTACAATCTGTCTACTTGTTAACTACACTACTCTAGCCACCTAACATGTAATATCAAATGATTAAATTGCTAATCCATTCTAACTAACCACATAATCCATACTTAGCCTAAACTAATCAACGCTTAAGCATAATTAACTCCCTAAGTGGAGATTAGTGAGTAAACTCACTAGATTTGCGAGCCGGTGAGTTCACTTCGATGGGGACGCGAAGACCAGCCATAAACTCCAAAGCGGGGGTACCTTTCGAGGCCCTAAAACAGTCCAAAACGGGCCTCGAAGTTCCAAGGCCTTACCGGGTTTCAGCTACTAATCTTGGCCGAGAAAGGTTGAACCGGTGGCTGGTTGGGGCCGAAACAGCCAGAACAAGCAGCAACGGTCCAGGCTGGTGGATGCGGCTGCTGGACAGCGGCGAAACGAACTCCAGTGACCTCCACGACGGCCAGGGGACGCAGGGAAAGGTGGTTGGGCGAGACAGGAGGCGGGACAGTGCGGTAGGACTTGCGAGGCTCCAACGGCAGTAACGGGCAAACGACGGCGCACGAGGGGGACTCCGGCGGCTTGGCGGCTGCTCGATGGTAAGGGGGGCTGTTGCTCAGTTTCCTGCAAATTTTCAAAGCTCCAAGGTCTAGAAATGGGGAAAGCAAGGTTGAGGGAGGAAGATAGGAGACAACAAGGCTTGTGGAGGGTCCCTCTTGCTCTATCCTCACTCCCTTTGTCCCCTTGAAGAGGCCCCACCATGGCTGTTGACTTCCTCAGCAATTTTCTAGCCCATTAGCTTGCTTAGGAAGTCTTGGAGAGGGTCCAAAGTTGAGAGCATGGGGGGCTACGAATTTACACTTGGTTTCTCCTAATTTCACTTCAATTCCCACTTGAATTAAATCAATTTGGCCCTCAAAAATTCCACTGTCAAGTCCTCGATCAAATTGACATTTTTCCACACCCATAAAACCAACTTGCATCCCAAAAACGTGATCAAGAAACGGTCCCCTGAATTTTTCGATCGAAAACGGCCCTATATTGAATTTTCCGCCAAAATCTCAGTTTGTAGAAAAATCTTCAGAGGATGAGTCGACATTCCTAAAATGACTCGTGACATGACAGAACTTTCAATTGCTAAAATCCGATTCAAATTCACGGTTAATTTCAATCTAGCGCGATTTTAGCGTAACCTAGGCTACCGAGTAGCTTTTAGAAGTTTTTAGTGCAATTTACCCGTGATCGATTTATTTCGAGTCACAATGTACATCTTCGACACATTGGCAACCCTCGGTTGTCGTGAAAAACTCGAGATTTCAAATACAGACACGGTACCAAAACGACAGAAAAATCAGTTTAGTGCCGATCAATGAGAATTTTGAATCACCCACGTTTAGCCACACATCTCTATCGAACCGACCTATCTGTGATCTCGAATTACTTTTTAACTGTGCCGTAATGATCTCTACAGATGAGTATGGTTGAGTAGTCGATTCCTGGTCGAATTCTCTAGTCTATTGCATTAAAATTCCTTAATGGCTTTTCCAGATAGTCTAGTTATCCTAAAAGTGATCAGCTCTGAGAATAGCACTAAAGGCGTGTTGATGAAAGGCCCGATTTATTTAACTGAAAACAGGACTGAAATTCTAGGATGTCACAATTACAACATGTTCCAACCAAGAAAATCACGTAGTCCTCGTTTTCGAGCAACAGGGCTTTGGACTTCTTTATGATTGAACAGTCCGATCAACATCCTTATTGGCACTCTAATTTGGAGAGACAGAGACAGAGACAGAGACAGAGACAGAGACAGACAGAGAGCTTAAGCTAAGCTATTGATCGGGAAACTCGTGAATGTCGACAACCTTGTGAAAGCTCATTTTTTGATGCAAAGGTGGTGATGACCCTAAAATCATGATGGCACTAGCATCTTACTACGGGGTACCGCGGAAGGAAAAGACACAATTCTGCATGTCTGCAGATGGTTGACTCATAGTTATGGTGTCTATTAAGAAGGACTTGAAGTATGAAACCCATTAATATTTCATGCGGATTTTCTAAGGTAAGAAGTACAGTCCTACAACAGCTCTCCAGACACTACCACCACATGGGAACTAATCTTGTGTAGGAAATTTCACCCGATGCAGAGAGATTATAAGTCGGTTGCCCCTTTCCAGTGGAGAGGAAGTCATACTCATGTCTTCCGCATGTAGAAGTCCCGACAACAATCAATGAAAAGCAATGGCAAAAGTGGAACGAAGGCGTTTTGCTAGGAGCAATGCGAGAGTGAGGCCTACATTGCCCAGCTAACAGCTCCTTTATTACTGTCCAAAAGAATCTAAAGAGAAGAATCACAATTACACTTATGAACAGACTATGAGAGACCAGCAAGGCAAACAACTCTATGAAGGTCAGTTTATAAATTTGACCAGATTTATAATGCAACGAAGTCCCTCCTTTGCAGTATGTGCCGAGACCAGGAACCACGCTTTTAAGCCCTCTTCCCATAAGCATCTTCCTGAATGGGGACCCCCAGTCCATATATCAAATGGCAGCGTTCACTGAATGAACCAACAAGTCTAGAGTCTACTTCCATGAAAAACATGGAAGCGACCTGCCAAAAGGGAAGCCATTTTCAATCCAAAATGTTGGCAGATGATTTTCAGTTCAACTGAGACTTTAAGTAACCAGCCAAATTAAGGTCCCATTAACAGTCGATTGCTACCATCATTTATAGATGCATTCTTCAGTCATGAGGACAACATCAGAGTAAATACAGCGCCCAGAATAGTTTTAACACCTACATCCAGAACCACCATACATGCAGAGGTTTGAGACATGCTAGAACTTACAACAATAAATAAATAAATAAATAAATAAATAAAAACTCCAGGTAAGTTCTGTAAATGCAATGCAGAATGAGAATGACACATAGAGCAAATGGATTCGATGACCATATTAAACAATGGACAAAACAAATCAGTGGCAACACTGTCGCCAGTACAAGAAGCTCAAGAGATCATACTACAGCACCCTTGCAGCAACAAATTGAACGTGAATAGAATGCTATCTAATATGTAGCCTTCCATTTAATCGCAAATATTAACAATCCATGAGTGAATCAATCCCCCTAACCAAACAATAGAAAGAAATGAAAATTGTAAGTAAAAAAAACAAGAGTAGGATTCATAATACGAAAAAGCCTCAACCAAAAGAAAGGAGCTGCACAATATGTATGATCCACCTACTCAGGTTGATAAACATTTACTGTCTTTAACAAATATAAATAAATTTTCTTTCAACTCAATATGTCTTGTCTCATGCTACTTCACTAGGTTTCAGTTTGCAAATCACATAAACAAAAGAAACAAAATAGAAGGTCTGGCCCAAGAAAAAGAAGAAGAAGAAGAAGAAGAAGAAGAAGATGTAGACAGAAACAAGCAAATCAATCATTAATACTAACAGAGGAGAGCACCATACTTGTCGGTAGAGTGGTGACTGAAACTTAAAATCCACCAAAAAGTAAATGTTGCAAGATCCTGGAACTGGTCCTAAATTGAATTGCCAAATATTTATCAGATGGTCAAAGAGGGTGCTTGGCAACACTGTAGTCTGGAAGTGGCAGAAAATAACATCAGAGGGATTGAAGTTCACAGAGAGAGAGAGAGAGAGAGAGAGAGAGAGAGAGAGTATCAAATACATGATCGCCTACACCAGTGGCTGATACATAGTAACTGCCTACCAGTACTCAATAACCAGAAGATATCAAATTACTTCAAATTAAAAGGGATCCTTAGACATTACAAAGTCAAGATCTTTGTCAAAATGAACATAATATATTCTGATTAAATGGGAAGAGATACAAAAAATGGAAATTGGACAATATATTAAGTGTCCAAATTCATGTAATTGTACAAAGGCACAATGCTTTCAACACCTACTTATACTGACGATGAACTATAGTTTAATTAGACAATAGAACTCAGTATACAAGAAAGGCAGATTCCACCAATTTTATTGTAGTGATGCGGTAGAGGAATGACCAAACGAGAAACAAAAAGAAGAGGGAAGTAGGTTGACCAAGTAAATTCATCCAAGCGGTGACAGAAGGAAACATGATTCTTGCCAAGGAAGTAGTCTGGGAGTCAGTTTACCTTTATGTACTGAGGTATTTTCAACTGTACAAGAGAAATATAACTTTCTACTAGAAATTTGAAACCAATTTCAAGCTCGGCATCAAATGATCCATTGGGATAACTCTTTAGTATCACCGAGCACTGACACCAGTGGACAAAATCTTGATATAAATCAACAGCTGCAACAACATCAAATAACTGCACTGGAGAATACCCATTAAGCACAGCAAACACCAAAATTTCTTATTTTTGTTAAAAACAAACGTATTGCATTATAGTAATGACAACAAGGAGAGAGAACTTATGAGTGCGAAAATGAATAAAACCTGCAGCTTCACAAATTGACCATTCACAATATCAGAGATAACCACTAATGAAATTTCGAATAGTAAAGCATGCAAACACCGAAAGAAAAAGATAAGTTCAATACCACAGAGTTCAGTCTTAGAGAAACAAATATGAGGTCCGGCTAAACGTCATCCTTTATTGCTGCATTCTCCAAACAAACCATTGGAAGTAACAATCCTTTAACGAGAGAGAGACAGATCAGTGAAAGCATGTTTTTGGGCACAAACAAGGTTATGCATCAGAAAAACCAAGTAATATTCCCACCCAGACCAAAATCCCGTTGATTGAAATGTAATACTTTTAAGCACAGAAACCAAACATAAAAGGACAAGTTCAAACGTATAATCAGTATTATTCCAGAACACGCCTCTCTTCATAGACTTTAGACAAAGCGCCTCCTTCTTTGCCATCTCCGCAACCCATAAACCGCCTCATCTGCAAAGCGTCACCGCTATGCAAGCTCCCCAGTAGAATTCGGAGGTCCCTGTCTGCATCAGACGGTCTATGAACAGAAGCAGCCTTCACACCAGCAATGCATCCCAAACATCGCGTCTGATGGCAATTCTGAAGCTGCCGATAGCTTGAAGCAGGCTCAATCACATGCCGCTTCCAATTTTTGCGCGCCACGATGGATCCCGCCGACTTACAGGTCGACCAGAACGGAGGCATAACGGGTCCTCAGAGAATCCGGAAGCTTGAAAATTTGAAAGAAACGCGAAGTGGGTGGTGGAATCGGGGTTCGACTGGCGATCTCCGTCGCGCGAATTTCGGGAAAATTCGGGAGAGCGGGAAATGCAGGGGCCAATGATTGAACACAAGGCACGAAGAGAGAAGTTGAGGAGATGGGTCGTCAGAAGACGGAACTCCGAGAGGACGCAGGAACGGGTTCTGGGCTTCAGTGATGGAGAGACGAAGCATTTTTCTTGTGGGGTTTCCTGAAGTGGAACTAGGAAGGAAACGAGGTCTCTCACATAACGCCCCATCCAATCTTCCATGCGCCTGCATGGTCACACTTCTGGAAGACTGAACTTATGGAAGGGAGAGAGACGACGCAAGTGTTGGAAATTTGCCGTTGCGAATTGGAGTTTTTATTACGTGAAACAAAAGAGAGAAATGAAAACGAGATCACAGACAGACTCCCGTCAAAATCTGGGCTCTCCTTTTTTTTTTTTTTTTTTTTTTTTGATTAGTTCTACTCTATTCCTACTCTACACTCACTTTCCTTGACTTGTGCCCCGCTTGCGGGCGTGGAAATCCGCAATCCACTCTCGAAACTTACGCGTCCTTACTCCCATCCCCCCTGAGGAGGTGGGGATTTGAACCCCTCACCTCCCCCTTCCATGATGGAAGGGTGGCCACTGGGGCGAACTCCCAGTGGTTTCTGGGCTCTCCTTGAACCTGGGAAAAATGATGAATCTTTCACCCGAAGCTCTCGAGAAATGGTATGGTTTGAGTTTTCTCGAAACCGCAGAAAAGTCAAACATGACCGAACGAAGTAAGAATTCATGGTTTGGATTGGGCCAATTGCGGTCGCGGGTGCAAATAAAAATCGATAGCCCAAAAACCCGATTCTGAATAGTTAGTTGCGGGTTTCTTTCTATTTCGAGTTCAGTCCAAACTGTTTACGTATGATACATTTCATTTTGAGCTAGCAAAATATTTGATTTCTCGATTGAACTTTCTAATCAGTTAAATGACTGAAATAATAAAAAGATACGGTGTGAATATGAAGATATGGCCCCAAACATGTGGAAAAGTGGATTTGAGCCAAGAATGGCCTCAAGTTCCTTATGAGCTTTTCAAATTATAATTATGAGACCGGCGACTTTACTTGAATCAAGGTTAATGCTTCACAAAAATAGGAGCGTGAGAATTTCTTTGTTAATTTCTTTTTCGATTTTCTTGATAAAACGTATGCTTTTAAGTAATTTTATGCTTCTTCAAAGTCAGCTCGGGCAAGAGAAGATTCAGTTGACAGCCAAAATTGAGGAAAGTTTATGCACATATTTTACGAGAAATTTTGACGAGGTTTTCGACGTACATATGAATAAGATGGCTAAGATATTCAAGTGCACCTTTTATATTTGGAGGCTTATAAATAGGAGAAAAATCGGATTGAAGATGGCATGTTGGCCGGCATTAGAAACAAGAGAAACTGAAATTTGTACAAGAGGTTTTCGAGTCTATCTATTGTATAAGTTTGGTGAGTGTTAATCATAAGTATTATTGAGAGTGGCAAACCGATTTGCAAACATGCGAGGAGTGGTTGTACTGAGAGAAAAAAATAATTATACCAGAGAATAAGATAAGGCGTCTGAATAACCCTTAATTTGTAAAAACTTAAAGGTGTGGCTTATAATTTTTAGAGTGCGGCCTCTATGTCATGCGTATAAGGTGTCAGAAGTATTTTGAAAGGGTTCATTAGCGATAAGTTCGTATAACGCCATAGCTGTAGAAGGAGTCTTGGTTTTGCTTGGCGAACTCTACACTTGCAGCTAGACGGTGCTCGTACTCCTAACTAAGGTAGTAGGTTTCAATCTGTATGGGTCGTCAGAACTGGAAAAAAGAACGTAGGCGCCTTAAGCTGAACCTCTGTGATATCAAGATTCTATTTCTCTTACCCAACTCTTTATTTATCACACTTTAAGAGTCAAGCTGAGGATTAGCAGAATGAGGCGGGCATATATTGTCAATTTTCGTAGCTAAGGAGAAGACATCGGCACAGTCAACAACACCAGACAACTTCAAAATCTTTCACAAGGATATATGTTCCCATCACGGAGGGAAATCAGAGGGGAGGGACATAAATTCGAACAGACAATTTCTCTCCGGAGGACACGCATTCTCTTTCAGGTATACAAGGTATTCTGTGGGGATTTGTCTTGGGCTATCCTACAAGAAGTCTCGCTCTCTCTCCCCCCGTGTGCAGCCACCCATCGAGGTAGTCAAGCCATCCCCAAGGTAATCGAACACATCGTCCTCCGTTGTCCTGCGGTTGCCGAGGTGAGAACTGAAATTTTCTCGGCACATTCATGGCGTTCCATTTCCGAATCAGTACATGTCTGAACCTGGTTTTAAACCTCGCCTTGTTGTTCAATACAACTTCGTAGCCCTCAACTTGATGGCATGCCTAGTTCTCCGTTGTACTTGTATCTTCGTTCAGTTGATTTTTTTGAGTTGCATATTTATTTTTATGCATACCATCGTATTTGTTCGTTTAATCAATAGGGGATGTTCTTGTCAAAAAAAAAAAAATCAATAGGGGATGTTTCTAGTTTTGACCTTTACGTGTTACATAGATAATATAGTCGCACATTTCGATTAGCTTAGGTCGGCTCAGCATCTCACTGATTTAGATCGTACGTTGTTCTTCAGAATCAAGGGCAAAATGCCTTGGCTCAGTCTGCGGAAAATAAAGGAGTTCAGTCATGTCTTAGCCATTTTATACAAGTCTCGACTCTATCATAGGTCCTCATAACTTGCGAACGTGCTAATTCAATTGTTTGTCGATTTGAGATCTCAATGGATCTGAGAGGGTCTAAAAAAGCCTTAGTTCAGCTCGTGGGCTGTGTTTGGATAGCGAATTCATAGCATTCATCTTGGTTTTGCAAATCCCTCGATGTGCCCGGAGCCTAGGATACTTCCCTTGTTCGCATGTAGTCACATGATCTAGCATCATTGCATCGTGTTCAATTCGTTCTCGTCGATTTCCAGCGTCATGCCAAGATTATTTTCGTTACCTTCAAGTGTGCACTAACTCCTTTTTGGCAGGAACTTAAAAGTTCAAATTTCCAGGGAATATCAACGGTTCATCGTGCGAATTTTGGTAATGTCCAAAATCAAATTGCAAATATCTTATGGCATGTAGTTCATCTTGGGCCTCAATTAATTTTAGCTTGAAATAAATGAAAATGATTAAAAGAAATTGATTTTTAAAAAAAGCAGTAAAATATACATATGTATGTGTGTATAGAAACTCCGTTCAAGTATAATCTGCATAATTGTATTTTCCAAGTTCCTTGCATCATAGTTCATGCGTACGATTAACATATTTAGAGAGAGAGAGAGAGAGAGAGAGAGAGTCACTTCATGAATAAACATTTTCATACAGATTTAGGACATTTAGACTGCATTGTTGTTTAATTGTCATATCACATGTTTATTTCCGTAAATCATGTGGAATTCAAATAGACAATACCAAAAAAAAAGAATCAGTCTTTATGAAATTAGGGCTTTTCTCATAGAGAGAGAGAAGTGACAAGCGAGGGGCAACCTCACTGGTTGTAGCCTCTAGCCGATCGCCGGCGCAGAGGCTAGGTGACTGGTGGAGGAAGAAGGAAAATAAAATCAAAAATCAAAAATATGTTATTATTAAAATTGTCAACGTCGATTCTAGTTGTACCATATAAAATGGCCAGCATCTATATTAGCAATTTTTAGCCAAAATTAATTAGATGGATTTAATTGATAAAGAGTAAAAAAGTTTATGACTCATTTGGCAAAATTAAAAAGTTTAGAACTGGATTAGTAAAAATGTGATAGGTTTAAGATTCTTTAGACAATTTTTCCACGTACGACCATGTGTGCAATGGTTCCACAAGATACAACTGTTGCAGATCCAAGGACATCAATTGTCTACGATGTCGATCACGCACTCGCCCATTTGAACATTGGCTTTCTCTAAGAAGAAGATGTGTTATGCATCTCCTTTTTAGAAGGAGGTCCTCAAAGCTTGATCTTCAAGTTTCAACAGCATAGCATCGCTGGCGTTAACCTTGAAATAGCAAATCCTATGAAGAACAAATAAATTGAGAGAATGAATGTGTTCTGTGACATTTCTAAAAAGCAAGAGAGCAAATGTTGCCAATTTGAACGTACTGCATCAGCGAAGGTAGCCGAGAAGACGAAATTGATTGTCATATTATAGACATCTTCTTAAATATTAGAATGATTTTGGTCCATATGAGAGGTCATTTTGAGTTACTAACTGCACCTAGAAATTACTAGCCACCAGGATGCTCAGATGATCAACCTTACTTCTCTAAATAGGAAGTGAACATTAGCGAGGGAAAGTTACTGAATTTAAATGGTTTTAAAATAAAGTTACTTTTCATCGTGACAAAATTAGTAGTCAATGATATGCACACATCTACCTTTCATAAAAAGTTATTATGTCGAAGAGTTACCATTTGATAGACCGAGAGCGAGGGGCTTCCTCCAGAAGCCACCACACCTGGGCCTCAGCTGACGACCCTCGCCGATGCGTCCGTTTCCTCACAATAGGTCTCGGTTCCATCTCTTTTTATTTCTTGTGGATTGTGTCAATTTCTCGAGGATCCCAGCTTGGAGGCACACGAGGCGACAGGACGTAGTCCGATTTATCGACCTCGCTCCTGAGCTAGGTAGGGAGCGCTGCCGACACCCTTTTGCTCAGCCCTGTTTTGGTGAGACACGAGCCAAACTCATTTTCTCTGGCTCTTGAGTATTCTCGAGTCCTACTGAGTTGAAGTCGTTGGTGTCGAACATTTCCTGACGATTGTTTGGGTCTAGTACAAGCCCGAGTTCCGAAAATGTTCAATACCTTCTTCTTTATCGATGCTCTGTAAGACATAAAAATTCATGATGCGGAAGCCAGGATCAATTAAAGACGAACCTCCAGCCATTATTCTTGTTCACGTTCGTCAGAAAACCTGAAATCAAAGAAAATTGGGGACACACTACTAACCCAATTCCCTCACGTACTGATGGTGTATTCCAAATATGAGAGTTTGTGTTAGACCTTGTCATCACCCGTCAGAAATGAACGTACGTTCCCTTTTATATCCCATCTCCCATCAAGAAATGGGCAGTTGTCACGAAAGGGTATGAAGCGTGGATAAACTTTACGTCGAATAGTCGCAATTTTAAGAGAAAATATGGGTCTAAAATGTGGGATCACAAAAATAAATAACATTCTCCCACTTGATCCCATCATTTTCATCATACAGATTATTCAACTAATTCCACAAAAATTTTATGCTTAAAAAAAAAGAAACAAAACACATGGATCATGGCAACATGTCCTCTAAGAGTGAGTAATATCTTCCATGTATCACAATGCATCTTACTTCTTTAATGTCAACCTATATGTGACAATATATCTTAATGAATAAATCCTATGTTTATTCCACAACCAAGGTTAAATTTTATTCTCATAAACAACAAATGTGTACACCAAAAATTGAGAATCAACATTACAACTGAATAAGAGTTTCATAATACAAAAATTGTTCATATGACGACAAATCACATGATGGGACCTATTCTCATACTGGTTACATGATCCTTATACTTCATTGGTGGCATGCCTTTAGTTAAAGGATCGGCTATCATCAATTAAGTGCTAACGTGTTCAATGACCACTTTATTCTCCTTAACACGTTCTCTTATGGCTAAATACTTAATGTCAATATGCTTACTTCGACTACCACTTTTGACATTTTTAGCCATAAAAACTACAGCTGAATTGTCACAATATATTCTTAATGGCCAAGAAATATAATCAACAATTCTAAGCCCAGCAATGAAACACTTCAACCATACACCATGCGAAGTAGCCTCAAAACAAGAAACGAACCCAACCTCCATAGTGGAAGTAGTAGTCAAAGTCTGCTTGGCACTTCTCCATGACACGGCTACGCCAGCTAACATAAAAATGTATCCAAATGTTGATTTTCGTGAATCAACGCAGCCCGCGAAGTTCGCATCCGAATAATCGACCACTTCCAGGTTGTTAGTCCATCTATACATAAGCATATAGTTTTTGGTACCTTGAAGGTATCTCATCACTTTCTTTGCAGCTCTCTAGTGATCTAAACCTGGCTTACTTTGATATCTTCCCAGTATTACCACAGCAAAAGCGATGTCGAGTCGAGTGCAAACTTGAGCATACATCAAGCTTCCAACAGCAAAAGCATATGGAATGTTGTACATTTGTTCCCTTTCTAGATCGTTATTCGGGCATTTGTTCAAATTAAACATGTCACCCTTCACAATGGGTGCTATACTTGGTGAATAATCTTTCATCCGAAATCTCTCTAGGACCTTATTGATATAGGTTTCTTGAGATAGTCCTAAAATGCCTCGAGGTCTATCTCTAAGGATCTTAATGCCAATGACATAAGATGTATCACCCATATCCTTCATGTCAAAACTCTTAGAGAGAAATTGTTTCACCTCATATAGCAATCCCTTATCATTGGTTGAAGTAGTATATCATCCATATACAACACAAGGAAATAAATTTTGCTCCCACTGACCTTCTGGTATATATATTAATTCATGACATTCTCTATAAAACCAAATGAAGAGATGACATCATGAAACCTTAAGTACCATTGGCGAGATGCTTGTTTCAAGCTATATATAGATTTCTTAAGCTTACACACCAAATGCTCACCTTTACTAGAGGAGAATCCTTCAGGTTGTTTCATGTAAACCTCCTCCTCTAGTTCTCCATTGAGGAATGCTGTTTTCACATCCATCTGATGTAATTCCGTATCAAAATGGGCAACCAAAGCCAAAGCAATACGAAGAGAATCTTTCTTAGATATAAGAGAAAAGGTTTCCGTGTAATCGATTCCTTCCTTTTGAGTGAATCCTTTAGCAACAAGTCTAGCTTTATATCTTTCAATGTTACCCAATGAATTCTTCTTAGTTTTGAAGATCAATTTACAACCAATGGTCTTCGCACCATCAGGTAATTCAACCAAATCCCAGACTTTGTTAGATGCGATAGAACTCAACTCTTCCTTCATGGCATTGTACCACAAATTAGATTTATCACTATCCATGGCTTGTGAAAACATTTCGGGATCATTCTCAGCTCTAATATTATAGTCAGACTCTTGTAAATACCCAATATAATCACTAGAAACAGCCGATTTCCTTATTCTAACATATCTTCTCAATGTTGCATCAATATTCTCTTGAGGAGCGTGTTGCTCAACTGGTTGTTCAATAGTTTTTGGTAATTGCTGAACAACTGGATCTACTAGATCAATATCAGCAAGTTGTAGAACTTCAATGATTGATTGTTCAATAGACGGCTAAACTGAAGGGGCATTATGAGCAACAACCAACCCTAAACTTGAGGTGGAAGGTTGAGTGTCTGAATAATCTTCCTTAGGAATAAGGTCCCTCGGTCGATCGCTCCCACTGATTAAGTCATTTTCAAGAAATTTAGCATTTCTTGATTCCACAATCCTAGTGGTATGAAATGGACAATAAAACATGTATCCCTTAGACCTTTCGGCATATCCAATGAAATACCCACTTATGGTCCTTGGGTCCAACTTCTTTTCTTGTGAATTGTAAACTCTCACTTCAGACGGACATCTCCAAACGCGTTCATGATGCGGAAGCCAGGATCAATTAAGACAAACCTCCAGCCATTGTTCTTGTTCACGTTCGTCAAAAAACCTGAAATCAAAGAAAATTGGGGATATACTACTAATCTAATTCCCTTACATACTGATGGTGTATTCCAAATATGAGAGTTTGTGTTAAACCTTGTCATCACCCGTCAGAAATGAACGTACGTTTCCTTTTATATCCCATCTCCCATCAAGACGGTTACCAAATGGGCGGTTGTCACAAAAGGGTACGAAGCGTGGATAAACTTTACGTCGAATAGTCGCAACTTTAAGAGAAAATATGGGTCTAAAATGTGGGATCACAAAAATAAATAACATGCTCATCACCTGTTTGCTGAAATGTTTAAACCGATTTCACGAGCATCTCTCTTATTTTGGCTTGTGCATCAGTAGGAGTCACATGGAACTAATCCCCGTTTTTGTCCGAATCCAAGCATACCCTGTTCTCTTCGATATATTAGCGAGCGTTTGATGAACCGGGGTGTCGAGGTTTCAATACGATTCGTGGCTACCCTGAATGTTTCCGCCCCTTCTTCCCCGTTTTTTTGGTGAACCGTATGTACGGTGGTGGTTCCATGCAGTGATGGTGGTCGACGGTATTGTCATGCCGTGATGGTGGTGGCTAGCGACGACGTTGGTCGGGGATACTGGTTGATGGTGGCTCGGTGTGGGTGAAGGTTGGAGGTGTCTGGGCAATCCTCGGAGGCAGCGAGGAAGAATGGAATAAGAGGATGGGCTTAATGAACCCAAATTCATGTGACCAATGGCAGCCCATGTTCGGACCGGCCCCTAAGGCCCAACCCGAGTCCCGATTCTCAGAATAAAATATTATCATTATTATATTATTTGCATTTTTTAATTTCCTTTTAAAAATTTTAAACAATCAGCAGTTAAAAAAATTTCAAAAATCCTAAAATTCAGAAAATACCTTAGAAAAAGGTTTTGACCTAATTGTTGGGCTTTAGTTATAGATTTATCCTTGTTTTGTTTAGTTAGCGTGACCTTTAGTTTTGGGGTACTGGTGTTGACGTTTAATATGAGTTCAGTTCTAGTAAATTAATCCTTTTGAAAGATATCCCTAACCGAGGTAACTCCGATGTCCTTTATTCTTCCTCCTTTTATTTTCTTTGATTATTTCATCTTCTTGTGGTCCGATATAATTGCAAAGATTTAGTCCATTTTATAACACATGATTTGACTGTTCAAAAGATATTCCAAACCAAGATAACCGAGGTTCAGAATGTGAATCAATCAATGTCTGAGTCTCTCTACCTCATCTCCAGAAATTTCATCTCCAAAAGATAACTCTACCAAGCAAAATGTTAGCCAAGCAAAGGATAATGTAGACTTGGGATATGGGGTAGAATAAGGAAGAGAAGAAAGAGCGAGTCAAATAAAGATTTTGGCTTAATATTATTATAGAAATAATTTTGCAAAAAAAGGAATAATATCTTTTTTTATAGATTCTATGCTGCTCTTTTTTCGCCTTATATTTGGGGACAACAGATATATGATTTTTCGTATGTGAACAAAATTATTGTTTTTTTTTTATTATGAAAATAGAAACAAATCATTTAATATGACATATAGTTCAAACTCATTTGTGTAGGATCTAATGTGTAAGATCTAACAGTTCAAACTCTTCTTCTTCTTCTTCTTAGATGATTCGAACTAATGAAGCTGTTTCCAGTCAAATGATAGTCGTTAATGACGATGACCCATTTATCAATCCCGCTTGACCATCAATCTTTGAATCTTTGCTATAATGGGGCACTTTAGGACTTTGTGGGCATCAATTGACGTCAACTCAACAGCTAGAAAGCCATCTAAATGTGTCAATCATCCATCCTTGAAATCACGATTGATCATCAGTTTATTTTCCAAAGTGGAGGGACTTTCAGGCTCTTTTTTCCTTGATCATCAATCTTCGTTTCTTTGCTATAATGGGGGACTTTAGGACTTTGTGGGCATCAATTGACGTCAAGTCAACAGCTAGAAAGCCATATGAATGTGTCCATCATCCATCCCTGAAATCACGATTGATAATCAATCTTCTAGTTTATTTTCCAAAGTGGGGGGCTTTAAGGCTCTTTTTTCCTTGACCATCAGTCTTTGTTTTTTTGCTATAGAGGGGGACTTTAGGACTGCATGGGCATCAATTGACGTCAAGTCAACAGCTAGAAAGCCATCTGAATGTGCTCATCATCCATCTTTGAAATCAAGATTGATCATTAGTCTTCCAATTTATTTTCCAAAGTGGTAGGACTTTAAGGCTCTTCTTTCCTTAACCATCAGTCTTCGTTTCTTTGCTATAATGGGGGATTTTAGGACTTTGTGGGCGTCAATCGACGTCAAGTCAACAGCTAGAAAGCCATATAAATGTGTCCATCATCCATCCCAGAAATTACGATTGATCATCGATCTTCCAGTTTATTTTCCAAAGTGGGGGGACTTTAAGGCTCTTTTTTTCAAAGTGGGGAGACTTCAGGTCAGCAGCTGGAAGCCCATCCAGATGCCGTCCATCATCCGTCCCTTAATGAACGGACTCGAAGAGACAAAAGTCAAAGGGCCTGTGCTGTCTATGCCAACATCTCCATCACTATTGGAGTTGCTCGACTTCCTCGAGATATACGTTTTGGATCATGTTTCTCTCCATTCCGACGGACACATTGTTTCAAAGCAGCTTCTTTCCACCTTCTGGTCAACTATCTGTTGATCAGGTGAGGGTAACAACTGTGCATTGTCTATTGTTCACAAATTGAGGACCTGTCGTCAAAGTGCTTACATAGAAAAAAAGATGGAGGTTGATGGGAAAAAGTTGTTGCGATTTTATGCAATGAGCGCTACAAATCCTTCTGCGGGGTCAACGGGTCAATGATCAATGGCGGCTACCTTCTCATTCCACGAATGATTACTCCTGTTCTGGTTAAGGAATCATTGTCACTCCTCTTCATATCCGCTTTTCCACTAGACTCGTATAAAACGAGCCCAAGGTGTCGCCCATCCGTGCCCCTCCCCTTGTGATTTTGCCCCTTTTAAATTTGTACGTGACTGTCAGATATATGCCCTAAAGCTACTGTGTATAGTTACATATTAGGGATTGTAGTTGTACTTTCATTATTATTATTTAATTAATGGCAATGACGTATTCATTCATTTGTCCAATTATTTTATATTTATGAATGATTCCATAAGATTAGTTGTAACTAGACCTATTCTTGAGACGTCAAGAATATATGTGACGGGTTTATAGTTAGACTGAATCTTTAAATCATTCCCAGTCGATGGATTATTGAGTGGATATTAATAATCTTGTTGAGACCGGTGTGTTCTTAACTTCGCCATTAAGTATTGGATACTTAAGGGAATGATGAGTCACATGTCATTGGATATTATGATGCCTGAGTTAGAACACAGGTGTTTGTATTAGACAAGTTCACTGAACGTGACGCATATGGAACAGTTAGCGACATGAAAGCTTTTAGCATGGTCAATGTCTAATTGTTTATACTTTGGTCTTGTGTAAATAATCCTTAGACCTGAGGCACAGTGTTAACTTGTGTCTCGAACAACTATGGTTCATAGGTACACATAATGACGGGTCGTTGATCCGTCTTTATTCCTGATGGTCATAGTTTGTTCATATACGAAGTTGCACGTGTGCGCAATATGGAATCTGTGTCCTTGTTAAATGCAAGGTATAAAAATGATGTCATATGTGATCTAATTATGACACTGCATTGAAATCTTCGGCCGGGGTTGTAACCAAGAATAAATTGTTTATGTCTCGAATAAAATGCATGTCAATTAGATTTGTGCATATGATCGAATTAATGACTTGACAAATATTCTATGATCTTTGTTTGATCGGAACATAGTAAGACAGAGGGATTGAATTACACTGTCTCCAAAGTTGACAGGTTCATTATGTTCTTAAAGCATTTACACTATCTGGGTAGCCATGACATATTGCTAGATGTCAATCATGACTTGTAGGACCCAAAGATTAATCGAGACAATTAATTCTTGTGGGAGTACTAATGTGTTAGTACAAGTCTTACTACCAGTTTAGTGATGAACCTAGGGATGTCACATACTATAAACAATTAAGATAACGTGGAACAAGAGAGAAATATAATTGCAAATGTGTTTGCAATTACTACAATCGAATTGAGTCGATTTGAAATTAAATTAAATGAGATTTAATTTAATTTGTATTATAGTCACGAGCCTACTTGCATATAATGCACACGCATGCCCGAAGTTGATATATGTTAACGTACCCCAATTGTACATATAAGGATTATGTTATTTTTATTTTTAAAAGGAATTGATTAATTAATCATTTATTCGTTTAATTAATTAATTAATTAATTAATTAATTAATGTACAAATGGTTGCAACGCACATGATATGTGCGTTGCCTTTTATTAGTAATAAAAAAATAAAAAAAAATATTATTAGAGCTTAAAGCTTCGTGCATGTGCACGATTCTTTAAATCGTGCACAAGCACGAAATCGTGCACACGGTCAGCGGTTGCTGACCCCACGATTAGCAGCCGTTGCTGATTCGTGAAGGCTTTAAGAAAATAAAATGCCGCAAAAAGGTTGCGAGGAATCAGTGATGCTTTGCTGAAAATAGAGAGCAAAGTGTGTGTTCTTGTGTCTTTGAGATGTAAGAAAGAAGAGCGTTATCTCGTTTGGGCCGTGACTATTATACATCAAGAATACGACGGATTGTTTCCACGTGATTGCTAGCACGATCGAAGCGTTGAATATCCGAAAGTTCTCTCTTCCGTTCAACGTTCGTTGTTGGTGTGTCTGAACTAGAGGTCCGACGCTTGTGGGACTCGAACTGTAGAACATCCGAACCGATTCGTTTCAAAGCACGCTTCGAGAGAGGAATCTAGAGGTTCAACGCTTGTGGGACTCGAATTGTAGAACATCCGAACCGATTCGTTTCAAAGCGCGCTTCGAGAGGTAATTCGTTTAACTCCCTATTTATATTTAGATTTTCAATTAAAACACACGAACAACGCTTTAGGAGAATCATGTACAAAATATATCTTTGTTTCCACTGCGTTTTTTTTTTGTTAATTTTTCTTATACATAATTCATGAAACCTCAACAGTGACTTCATCATAATCAGTTTTTGAAGAACCAGATTCAAGAATACCACATTATAAACTTGTAATGCTTACGAGATAGGACACGAATTACACGACGTCCTGTTACGAACTAACGTCATGTTTGATTCGGAGGTATGCATGTTCCACATTGAATTAATAAGTGCAGTTCACGCAATGAGCAATGAGCATTAGTAGTCGGATTCTGTGGAGTCAAATAAGTCCGTGATTGTTGGTTAGCAGGCCGCCTTCGCTGGCTGCCACCTCAAAAACAGCCACCTCCTTATAATTTATAAATCTCTTCCCGTCCAGTTTTGTTAGAACGTACCAATTTCCCTTGTTTCTTCTTAGTTTTCAAGTCATGGAACCTCGAAGCATTCGCTTTGCAGTGTTTCAATCATTCCATTTCCTTGTTTGTATCGTGCTTGCATTATGCTCTACCCAAGTCTCCTCTATCTCAAATGAAACTGACAAACTCTCTCTGCTCGCATTTAAGGCTGGAATTACTGAGGATCCTCTCGGCATACTCAGCTCGTGGAATAATAGCTTGGGGTTCTGCCACTGGTATGGTGTCATGTGCGATCACAAGCGCCAAAGGGTCACGGTTTTGGACTTGCATTCACAGAAACTCTCCGGGTCAATCTCTCCTCACATTGGGAACCTAAGCTTCTTGAGAGAATTGTGGCTTGGAAACAACAGTTTCGGTCATGAAATCCCTCCACAAATCAGCCAATTGAGTAGCCTACATATATTACAACTGGAGAACAATTCATTGGTTGGTGAGATTCCTGAAAACATAACAGCTTTCTCTTACCTTGTCCACCTTACTCTTGATTTCAACCAACTAACCGGAAGAATTCCTGAACAAGTCAGTTCATTATCAAATCTACGGATTTGTTCTTTGTATGGGAATAATCTAATTGGGAGCCTGCCTTCCTCCATGGGGAATTTGTCTTCACTAGAGGAGCTTCAGCTTACGCGAAATAACTTTGGTGGGAGCATTCCTCTAGTCTTATGCCACCTGTCGAAATTACAACTCTTCAAGTTGGGAGGAAACAAACTGTCCGGTCCAATTCCAACCGGAGTTCTAAATCTCTCTTCTCTAACTACCTTCAATGTAGGAAACAACCAAATACGAGGGAGTCTTCCTGTAGACATAGGCTTTACTCTTCCAAATCTTCGGTCTTTTGGCATTTTCATGAATCTATTTGAGGGACAGGTTCCTCCATCAATATCAAATTGCACAAAGTTGGAGATGCTTCAACTTTCAATGAACAAACTTTCAGGTAGAGTGCCTTCATTGGAAAATATGCACGAGCTTCAAGTGTTCACCATTTTCATAAATCAGCTTGGACATGGAAAACCCGAAGACTTGAACTTCATTTGCTCACTAACAAATGCCACGAAGTTAAGGGTATTGGTTATTTCTAACAACAGTTTTGGTGGAGTGCTGCCTAATTGCCTAGGTAACTTATCCACCACCCTCACAGTATTTGGTGTGAGTAGGAATCTACTATATGGAGAAATTCCAAAACATATTGAAAATCTTGTGAACCTCCAAATATTGATTATGTTGAAAAACAAGTTTTCAGGTGTTCTCCCCTCAAATTTGGGAAACCTACAAAATTTGTCGATCTTGGTGTTAGGTGATGACTGAGAGTGCTAGTATGAACAAAATAAATGAGTTAGGGAAGAAAATAAGAACACGAGATTTATAGTGGTTCGGCTTAATCCAAGCCTACGTCCACTCTCCCACGCTAACAGCCTTCTTGGCTGGATTCCACTATGCAATCAACAAGAGATTACAACTTCGAGTACAAACACTTAGTAGTAGATCACACTATCTCACTAAGTCACTTTTTTGGTATTTCTCTCACGATTACAAACGTTTAAGCTCTCCAAAGACAAGTGTATAATCGAAGGTCGCTCAGACTTTGGAATTATAAATTTTACGCTCCGTCTCTTACTTGCTCATCGGTCATTCATCTCCTTAAATACTCCTCCACTTCCAAACTAGTCGTTGGACAACATCCCGGAGAATCGTCTTCCAATATACCCATTGGACAGCTCTGTATCTAGAAGATTTGGTAGCCGTTGAGTGACAAAGGTAAAATCCCAAATTGATTCCGATCGCCCATACAAACGAAATCTTGGTTTCCATAAGTAAAGCTTCTTCGTATAGAAAGTTCTTGTCTTCAAGATCCAATCGTCAATCAATTAGATTGAATCAATCAAATCAATCTTGATGTGGAATCCAAACCAGATCACTAGCCGTTGTATGATTGGGCTTGAGTTACGATTCATCGAATCTGGATGTAAAGTCTGATAACCATAGACTTTACAATATGAGTCTGTAGACTTTACAATGCGGGTCTCGAACATATCTCGCTTCTCGAACAGATTTAGCTTTAAGGTCTGTACCCGGTCAGCTTCAAAGATAGAGTCTGTCTTCTCGGTTCAGCTTCAACATAGAGTCTCGTCTTGATTCATCATTCACGTTCGATCGGAATTAGTCAAAGTTGACAGACTTCGATATAGAACAGACTTTGACATTAAAGTCTGGCCGGTCTTCAGACTTTGAGTCTTGAGTCTGACAGTCTTCAGACTTTGACACAGAAGTCTGGAAATCTTCAAAATATACTCTGGACATATGTTACGTTCAGTCTTCTGGCCGTCTTCTAACTTTGATAAAATCCTTTACATGTTCTATCATCTGCATGGTCTATTACTCAACCATCAAACATGTTAGTAGCCTTTGATTTATTTTGTCATCTTCAAAACATCATAAGGGATTTCCCTAACAATGACTACCTAGGAGGGACAATCCCATCTTCTCTAGGAAATCTAACCAAGTTGAGCATACTAGTTTTAGCTAGGAGCAACTTTCAGGGTCAAATTCCTTCAACACCGTATAACTGCCAATTTTTGAATGTGCTTCATCTTTCGAGTAACAATCTCAGTGGTACCATACCCCCACAAATTAAGGGTCTTTCATCACTTACCGATTTGGACTTATCTAATAACCATTTGACAGGAATTTTACCCATGGAAGTAGGCAAATTGATATTTTTGACTACATTGGACATCTCCAAAAATATGTTAGGAGGTGAAATTCCAAATACTTTAGGTGATTCTGTCATGTTGCTATCATTGAGGATGGGGGGCAATTCCTTCCACGGGTCCATTCCTCAATCGATGAGATCGCTAAGAGGCATTGAAGAAATTGATCTTTCACACAACAATTTTTCCGGGGAAATTCCACAATTCTTGGAGGTACTTCATTCTTTGAAAGTGCTGGATTTGTCATACAATAATTTTGAAGGCATGCTACCACATGGAGGAGTCTTTGAAAATGCTACTGCAACTTCTATTATTGGGAATGCTAAGCTTTGCGGTGGATTGCCAAAAGTTCAGCTTCCTAAATGCATCTCTAGTAGCTCCTAGAGTAGAAAGGTCCATGTATTGAGATTGTCTACTATTGTTATTTGTGGCATTCTCGGAATTGCTCTTGTTCTTGCTATCGTATATCTCTATTGGCGGAAGAAGCCAGTACAAGAACCCGTTTCAAGTTCTATTGATGTTTTATGTCCAAACGTATCTTATAGAACACTTCTAAAAGCAACCAATGGTTTTTCTTCAATCAATTTGGTTGGTGTTGGAAGCTTTGGTTCTGTTTACAAAGGGGTACTAGAGAACAATGGCACCATCATTGCAGTGAAGGTGCTTCATTTATTGTGCCGCGATGCTCTAAAGAGCTTCACAGTTGAGTGCGAGGTTTTAAAGAACATCCGGCATCGAAATCTTTTGAAAATACTAACAGTTTGCTCGAGTGTTGATTATCAAGGAAATGATTTTAAGGCCATAGTATATGACTTCATGGAGAATGGAAGCTTGGAACAGAGGTTACACCAAAAGGCAATGCCATCTTATGGAAACGAGCCTCCGAAAAATATGAATTTCATTCAGAGGATAAATATTGCTATTGATGTTGCTTCTGCACTGGATTATCTTCATCACCAATGCCACATTACCATTATTCATTGTGATCTAAAGCCAAGCAATGTCCTCTTAGACGCTCAGATGGTTGTGCATGTGGGCAACTTTGGATTGGCGAAATTCCTCCTTGAATCGTCCCTTGATACTGTAGCTAATCAAATGAGCTCTATGGGTCTAAGAGGGACAATTGGTTATGCTCCACCAGGTAATCTCTTCACTTCCAATTTTTATGATCTGAGCTCCACATTATTTTTTATGATCGGCACTCCAAATTTCATCTACGCTATGATCTAAATGCATGGCAGAATATGCAATGGGATGCACAGTCTCGAGAGAAGGCGATGTCTATAGTTACGGCATCCTCTTACTAGAGATGTTTACGGGATTGAGTCCGATCAACAATAAATTCAGAGAAAATCTCACCCTCCATAATTTCGTTGCAGCAGCTTTGCCTGAACAAGTATTGGAAATTACATATCGCACTCTGCTTCTAGAAAGGGAGAGTCATTTCAATGCCAATGATCCTCAGCATTGGCTTCCCGAAAGCAATGTCATGTTTCAAGAATGTTTGGTTATGGTATATAATATTGGAGTCACTTGTTCCAACGAAGTGCCTGGAAGTCGAATGAGCATAAGCAGTGTTGCTAGTCAACTGGAAAAGATTAGGCAAAAACTCTTTGCATTGGGTTTATATGAACAAGATGAAATACCGGGGGTGATATGATAATTTCTTACTCTATATCGTCTTAAATATTTAGCTTTGTTGATGCTAGGGTAAACATACATGTAAAATGTGTAGCAGAATGCAGAGTCGATAATGTGTCTTCATTAGAAGGTAAAAGTTGATTGTCATTCCTCATTATGTTTATATATTAAGCTAGCATATGCCCCGCGGTGCAGAAACCTTTTCGTAATATCAGTTTCAATTTGTTTAGAGTTTGAGAACATAGACGAAACCCGATCTGGATCGAAGTGCGGAGAAGTCTGGCTGTATAAAGAAAGTTAGAATTGTATTTTGTGACCGCCAACTTCAAATCCGAATCCTTTTGCATGTTGGAGTCGAAAGTGGTGTTGCATTTTGAGCGTGGGAAGAGGAATTAAATTATGCTATTTGGGTATGACTTTGACCAAGGATTTTGCATGACTCACACAAGCATTAACATTTCATACGTAACTATGACTAAAATAATAATTACAAACGACTCTTTTGATTAATATACAATTAGAGATAACACTAATGAGAATTTTTTTATATTTTTCTAACTTGTACTAAAGTGTCTATTAATAAGTTACTAAATCATCATAAAAAGTTAATAGCAGATATTTAATAAATAAATGACTATTGTAAATTGAAGAAAAAAAGAATACCAGCAAAATCAACGAACATAAAAAGTTACCGGTGAATGTGGACAACGTGTCGAAAGCTCATTTTGCAATGCTAGGGGGGTAATTACCCTAAAATCATGATGCGACTAGTTTTTTACTGCTGTGAGAATTGCAAATGCAGAAATATGAGGCAATAATGCTTTTGGTTAGGAATTGGATTCTGACATATTGTTAAAAGGAATGGCTTTGCATGTCTACAGATGGTTGACTTGTAGTTACTGAGTGTATTAAGAAGGATTTGAAGTACGAAATGCATTACTGTTTCATGCACATGAAGGGATTTCTAAGGAAAGAAGTACAGTCGTATATCAGTTTTCTAGACATTATTACAACATGGGACCTAACCTTTGTGTAGGAAATTTCGTATGATGTAGGGTAATTATAAGTTAATTGCACCTTTCCAGTGGGGAGGAAGTCATACTAATGTCTTCAGCATGAAGGAGTCCCGACAACAATCAATTAAGAGCAATGGCAAAAATGGTACGAAGATGTTTTGCTAGGAACACGGCGAGAGTGAGGCCACATTGACCAGCTAACAGCTCCATACCCACTTTCCAAAAGAATCTAAAGAGAAGAATAGCAATTACACTTACAAAAAGACTATGAGAGACCCGAAAGGCAAACAACTCTATGAAGGTCAGCTTATTAATTAAACCAGAATTTATAATGTAACGAAGTCCCTCCTATGCAGTATGTGCCGAGACCAGGAACCACGCTTTTAAGCCCTCTGCCCGTAAATATCTTCCTGAATGGAGACACCCGGTCCATACATCAAACAGTAGCGTTCACTGAACGAACCAACAAGTCTAGAGACTACTTCCCTGAAAAACATGGAGGCAACCTGCCAACAGGGAAGCCATTGTCAATTCAAAATGTTGGCTGATAATTTTCAGTTCAACTGAGACTTCAAGTAACCAGCCCAATATAGGTCCCATTAACAGTCAATCGTACCCACCATTTGTAAATGCATTCTTCAGTCATGAGGATATAACATCAGAGTAAATACAGGGCCGAAAATAGATTTAACACATACATTCAGAACAACCATACACGCAGAGTTGAGGTTTGAGACATGCCTGAACTTATAACAGTATAAAGATAACTCTGGATAAGTTCTGTAAATGCGCAATGAGGATGATACAGACGTCAGATCTGATGACCATATAACCGATGGACAATACAAATCAGTAACAACACAGTCGCCAGTACAAGCTCAAGAGATCATACTACAGCACCCTCACAGTGAAAGACTCGAGAGGCCCTGCAAACAAAGGTGAACAGAATGCTTATCTAATATGTAGCCTTCATTGGAATCACAAATTCTACCAATCTGTGTGTGAATCAATCACCCCCAGTGAACCAAGAGAAAAAAATGAAACTGTAAGTGAAGAAACAAAAGTAGGATTTATTAGGTAAAAATGCCTAAATCAAAAGAAATGAGTTGCACACAACATATATGATTCACACCCACCCGTAGGTAGCTGTGATGGTTGGGCTTTATTACCTTATCACCAAGGGAACGAGTTCGAATCTCTGGATGCTTGTGACTTAAGTGGGGGTCCCAGGAGTGGTTTACTAGGCCAGCCCCCAAGGATTCACGTCTAAATAGCGGCTTGCAGCAAGGCCCCACCGGTGCTATTGAGCACCGGAGGGTCATGTGATCAGAGTGATCTCCGGCGGTCCCTCAATCATCAAAAAAAAAGATTCACCTAATTTGGTTGATAAACATTTACTTCACCTTTGACCAAAAATGTAAATATCTACTCTCACGCCTGTTTCACTAGATTTCAGTTTGCAAATCACATAAACAAAATAAAGAGAACAGAAGGTCCAGCGAAAAAAAAAAATGGATTTTTTCAAAGTTCACGTAGAAAGAAAAATGTAAATCAGTCGTACACACTAATAGAGGAGAGCCCCATACTTGTCGATAGAGTGGTGACTGAAACTTGAAATCCACCAAAAAGTAAATGCTGCAACACTGCAAGATCCTGGAACTGGTCCTGAATTGAATTGCCAAATGTTTATCGGATGGTCAAAGAGGGTGCTCTGCGACTCTGTAGTCTGGAAGTGGCAGAAAAAAGAATGTCAGAGGGATTGAAATTCAGAGAGAGTGAGAGAATATTTAATACATGATCGCCTACACTGGGGGCTCATATAATAAGAACTACATTACCAGTACTCAATAAGCAGGCGATATCAAATTACTTCAGTTTAAAAAGGCTCCTTAGACATTACAAATTCATGATCTCGAAATGAACATAGTATATACTCTGATTCAATGGAAAGAGTAAGTGTCCTAATTCATGTATTTATACATAGGCAGCTGCTCAAGCACCATGATTTCAACACCTACTTGATACTGAGGACGAACTAAAGTTTGATTAGACAGTGGACTTCAACATACAAGAAGAGCAGATTCCACCAACTTTATTGTACTGATGGAGCAGAGGAATGACCAAATGAGAAATGAAAAGAAGCAGGAGGTAGGTTGACCAAGCATAATCATCCAAACAGCAACACAAGGAAACATGTTTCTGCGCAAGGAAGTAGTCTGGGAGTTAGTTTACCGAGGTCTTTCAACTCTACATGAGAAACATAACCTCCTACTAGAAGTTTGAAACCAATCTCAAGCTCGGCATCAAATGATCCATCAGGATAACTCTTTAGTATCTCCAAGCGTTGACACCAGGGGACGAAATCTTGACACAGATCAACAGCTGCAACAACATCAAATAACTGCACCGGAGAATACCTGATAAGCACAGGAAACGCCAAAATTTGTTCATTTTTTTTTTTAAAAAAACGAAGGCATCGCATTATAACAATGACGACAAGAAAAGATGACTTATGAGTGCAAAAATGAATAGCACAGCGTCACCGCTATGCAAGCTGCCCCGTAGAATCTGGAGGTCCTTGTTTGCATCAGATGGTCTGTGATTAGAAGGGGGCGTTCACACCAGCAATGCATCCCAAACATCGCGTCTGATCGCAATTCTGAAGCTGCTCATAGCTCGCAGCAGGCTCAATTACATGCAGGCTCCAATTTTTGCGCGTTACGATCGATCCCACCGACTCACAGGTCGACAAGAAGGGAGGCATAACCGGTCCTCAGAGAATCCAGAAGCTCGAAAATTTGAAAGAAACGCAAAGGGGGTGGTGGGATGGGGGTTCGACTGGAGATCTCCGTCGCGCGAATTCCGGGAAAATTCGGGAGGGCGGGAATATGCAGGGGCCGATGATTGAACACAACGCGCGAAGAGAGAAATTGAGGAGATGGGTCGTCAGAAGACGGGACTTCGAGAGGACGCAGGAACGGGTTCTGGGCTTTAGCGATGAAGAGACGAAGCAGTTTTCTTGTGGGGTTTCTTGAAGTGATAGGAAAGAAACGAGGTCCACGCCCCTCACGTAACGCCCCATCCAAAGCTTCCATGCCCCTGCATGGTCACACTTCTGGAAGACTGAACATATGGAAGGGAGAGAGGGAGAGAGGGAGAGAGACGACACACGTGTTGAAATTTGGCGTTGAGAATTGGAGCTTTTATTACGTGAAACAAGAGGGAAAAATGAAAACGAGATCACACTTCACAGACAGACTCCGGTCAAAATCTGGGCTCTCTTGAACTTGGGAAAAATGATATGAAGTTTTCACCCAAAGGTCTCGAGAAATGGAATGGTTTGAGTTTTCTCGAATCCGCAGAAAAGTCAAACATGACCGAACAAAGAATTCATGGATTGGATTGGGCCAATTGCGGTCGCAGGTGCAAATAAAAATCGATGGCCCGAAAACCCGATTTTGAATGGTTAGTTGCAGGTTTTTTCTTTCTATTTCGAGCCCGGTCCAAACTGTTTACATATGACACATTTCATTTGAAGCTGGAAAAATATCGAATTTCTCGCTTGAACTTACTAATCGATTAAATGACTGATATAATAAAAAGATACGGTGTGAATATGAAGATATGGCCCCAAACATGCCGAAAAGTGGATTTGGGCCGAGAATAGCCTCAAGCTCCTGATAAGCTTTTTGAGTTATAATTATGAGATCAGTAACTCCAAAACTTATATAAGGAGCTCACTTTGATGTCAAAACTTTATTTTGGATCACTTAAGTATCAAAAAGTTTGAAAAATAATCATTTTGATCCCAACATCAATCTGATTAACCGGAAATCTGGCGTGGCACTTTTTTGTTAATTTTTGAAGCTGATGTGACTCGCCGGAGAGTATAGTCAGCATTTAAACAACAAAACGACGCCACTTGGTGTCTTTCCCCCAATTCAAAACCCTAAATCCCCAAATAGAGAGAGAGAGAGAGAGAGAGAGAGAGAGAGAGAGAAGGCATGGCATGGGCTTACCGTCGTCTTCTTCCCCGAAAAACAACACAAGCACTAGCCAGTAGCGACACCAGTAGCGCACCAGCACCAACACCAGCACAACTCTGCCTCTGGTTCATCCAACATTGTTGACAAGTCCAAGCTCTTCTCCTCCTCCTCCTCCTCCTCCTCCTCTCCTCTTCCTTCTCCTCCTCCTTCTCCTTCCCCTTTCATAAAGACCCACTTCAGCCGCTCCCCGAGCAGAGCCAATCCGCCATCTCCATTTGCGCTCTCCTTGTTTCCCTCGCCTTCCTCGTCTATGCTCTCTCCACCTTTCACCCCCCCTGTGACACCCCGAACCCTTCGCAGGTCGTCACCAGCGCCGGTGTTACACTTTATTACCTTTTTCTATCTTGTACTTAAAACAAGCGCCGTTAATCACAGGCATTTTTTTTTTTTAAAGCGGTCCCAGCGTGACTCATAGCGGAAGCAAATTAAACATCTCCATCTCTCCCCTTACTAACCATGATACCAATACACACCAGCTAAACATCAGGATTTTTATATACGAACATCGACACTTTATTTACATATTCTTTTAAGATGGGACTCCTCCTTTCTCGGGTCGATACAAAACAAGAAAAGCGAGGACTCTACCATGTCCTGCCTAAAATCTCAAAAAGAAGCTATCAACCCTCTACATCAAGCGCACAACCCCCATCAAAAGTGTCGATTATCTACATCAAAAAGATTCAGTTCCTACTCATCGCGCGTAGGTCTCACACCCAACCCGGTGCGTCGGGCGGTGGCGGCGGCAACATCCCTCGCATAGCACCATCTCGACGAACGTGCACATAAATGAACTCCTGAATGATAGGGCCCCTAGCCAGGCCTATATCGTACATCACTAGACATCGCACTCGGATGAAAGTCAATCCGGGAACAGAGGGACAATCTATCTTCGCACACTCGACCTCTACATCAGACGGTAGACCATAAAACGTACCACGCGAAACGGCAGGTAGCGGCATACTTGCTAATCTAAAATGTTATCCCCAAAAAGGGTGAGTATAACCACTCAGCAGATAGGGAAATCCAATAACATCCCAATGCATCATGCATATCATCACACGTTGCAAGCATCACTTACTTTGTAATCATGAGTATCATGCATCATCACATCATATATATCATCATCATCATGGCATATCATATATCATTATCATCATCATGCATTTCATCATGCATATCATACCATGGATGATCATCATGTCACATCACACATCATCATCATGCATCATCATGCATATATTATCATAGGTGATCATCATATCACATCACATGTCATCATCCTCATGCATCATCATGCATATATTATCATAGGTGATCATCATATCACATCACATGCCATCATCATCATGCATCATCATGCATATATTATCATAGGTGATCATCATATCACATCACATGCCATCATCATCATGGATCATCATGTCATGAGTTAATTATCATCTTTATCTTTCAATTTTGATCACCACATCACCCATTTCTCAAATCATCAATCTCATCATCAACCCTTCGGGCGAAACCTCCGACGGGGTTCCCGGCAAACTCAGCCATCCCATGGCCACCGGGCTTCCGCCCCCACATTCCAGGCATCTCGCATCTCAACTAGCATCACGAGGCATTCCCTTCTGGCAGAAACCTCCGACAGGGCTTCCGGCCTTTACCCTTCTAGCCAGGCATCCCGCACCCCAATCCTGGCATCGCGAGGATTCCCTTCGGGCAGAAACCTCCGACAGGGCTTCCGGCCCCCCACATTCCGGGCATCCTGAAACTCCCAGGGAATCTCTGGAATTACGCCACCAGGCCACCAGACATCATCCTCCACCACAACCTCTTACTCACATATCGTTTTCCACTTCCATCATCCTTTTTAATCTTTTTATTACATGGCATATGATTCACGCATGCTTCACAATTCATGATCATACATACACAAATGTCATACAACAATGCATGATAAATTCCATGAAATTCATGGCCAATAAAATAATCCCTTATTATTTTATTATTATTTTATTATTATTTTATTATTTTATTTTATTATTATATTATTATATTATTTTATTTATTTATTTTCATAAATAAATATTAAATTTAATATTCATGATTTTCCCAAAATCATAATATCCAAAAAATCACTAAACAAATCAATAGGAACAAAATTCATACAAAATTTATGGCCAAATTGAATTTCTCATAATTTCGCAATTTCCACAAAATAGCACATGATATTCGGATAATGGCCAGAATTGCACAGTTTCCAAATAAATTTGATTAAAATACTCATATGGCCTTCAAAAATTACGAAATTTTACAGGGTGATAGCCAACACATTTTCGTACACTTTTCATTAGGAACTCTAAGCCAAATTCTTTTTAGAATAATTTATACAACCCCACGAAACTTCTGGAAACACTACCGTGACGTCCAGAACACACTTCTCCGAAATTTTTATATTTCACCCATCTATTCTCTTTCGTTTCTTCTGAAATTTGAGTATGTTATGTACCAAGGTGTCCTTTACAAGTTTCATGAAGAGATCTAGGTCAAATAACCAAAGTAGGGTCACCATTTCAGTCCTTGAAGTCTCGGGTGTCTCGAAATACTTCACCAGAACCATCATTTTCAAGATCTAACCGATTCACCGAGATATACTTGTTCTTTTTGCTTCAAATTTGAGTATGTTGTAGCTTAAGGTGTTACCTTCAACTTTCAAGAAGACAACAAAGTGAGATCTCCAACAGAAATCAACATGCAATCAAGAAATCAACAAGAGGTCAGTGAAAATTTCGCAGATCTAAAGTCTCCGTACAATAGAACTTTTGACCCCTCAAATCTCCATCGTTTTCTACGAATTTTTAGTATGTCATAGTACAAGACGTTAGATTCAACTTTAATGAGGAAACCGAAGCCAAAATCGAACCCCAAACACACATGCAAACTCGAACAAGCTACTGACTTCAACAAACCGAACAAGAACAGTCACACGGTTTACAAATAACCAACTCTTACCTCGATTTTTCGCACAAATCATACCTAAAATCTAACATGCAAACACCACAACAAACATGCAAGAGAAGTTACGGACTCCACTTGCCTTAAGGATGAACAAGCAACGACGAACGGCGACGGGACACGGTGAACGGACGGCGAACGAACGGCACACCCCTCCGGCTCCGCCTCCTTCCCTCTCGGTTTCTCTCCCTTTCTCTCAAACTCTCTCTCTTTCTCACCCTCTCTTTGGACGAATTGAAGCAAGTAATCCGGCCACTCTCTCTCCTCATCCCTTTTATATCCCCTTAATCCCATCATTTGCAATCATGAGATTGCCTACAAACCCACCAATGCATGCTCTTGCCCCTTGCCACTTGTCATTTTTATTTTTGAATTGGATTGGGCTTGGGCTTAGGCCCATCCGGCCACTCCCTTTGGGTTGGTCGAATCCTCCTCTTGGGCTTCCATTTGGGCCGGTCATTCGGCTCACTAGGCTTAGGCCAATGGGTCCAAGGCCCATTCCAAATTCAAATTTCATCTTGGCCAAAGTCTTGGGACACTTTGTTTATTAAGATTTAAATTTATAATCTCATGGCCAATTATTAATCTATAAATTTAAATACACAAATCATCAAATTAAAAGACAAATTGGCTAAGGCATAAGCCAAAAGAAATTCTATCACCTAATTAGGAACTTCAACGCACCTTACGGCTTGTCATTAAATTTGGGATGCCACACCCCCCCTTCTTCCTCCTCCTCCTCTGCGCTCACCTCCTATTCTTCTCGTCACTTCTTGCCCAAGCAACAACCTCAGCCTCTCCTTGCTTGCCTAGTTGAGCTACTACAACGGAGGCCGAGTGACAGCGGCCGAGCGACTGTGGCAGAGCAACGGCGGTCGACCGATAGTGGCCAAGCGAGCTAAGTTGACGTTGGGCAAAGATCGGACAAAAAAACCCTAATTTCAATCCCAAAAAAAAAATCCCCAAATGAGTTGTGCGGTGTCATTTTTTGTGAGGCCATCGACTTAGGATGGCAAAATGATGTCGTTTTCTTAAGTAGGATGGAAAACGATGTCATTTAAAAGCCATGTCGATTTTTTTTTAAATATAAAAGCCATGTAATCATTTTGGCCAGAATCACTCGCCGGTGGCACCAAAGTGATCGTTTTCCTCCAATTTGGCACTTAAGTAATCAAAAATAAACTTTTGGCACCAAAGTAAGCGCCGTACACAAATTTTATCACTAATGGTGCACTTACCCCGTTATAATTATGAGACTGGTAACTCCATCTGAATCAAAGTTATGTTTCATAAAAGTAAGGATTGCAAGAATTTCTTTGTTATTTTCTTTTTTGACTTTCTTGATAAAACATACGCTTTTAAGTAATTTTATGCTACATCAAAGTCAGCTTGGGCACGAGTAGGCAACAAGCTCTATCCACTCTCCCGAATGGTGAGATCCTCTCTACCACTTGGGTAGTCTTCTCCTACCTTCAAGGTAGGTTTTGATTCTGTCTCAATGGAAAACCATAAGTCATCATCCACAAAATCCCAATACGAGCATCCCAAGTTCCCGATACAAACCCCACTGACAGCAAAAACCCTAATACCCATCCCACTTCCTTCCATCTTGCTGTGGTAGCCTTTCCTCCTCAACCTTTGACACATAGATTGATAGTCCCACCGCCAGAAATCCCCATTTGCGATACCATTACACCATCCTCCGCCCGAAATCCCCCATTGGACATACCCATACAGCATCTACTCCACCAAAGCTCCCTTCAATCGATCTGGGCATGCATTCTCTTCTCCTGCTGGTTCCAAACTTCTCAAGCCAGCTTGTGTGAAGACAATCGAAGACCTTTCTTAACATAGCTCCTAGAGATCGAAAGATGGAAGGTCGGTTCCAGGAGGAGAGGCGTGTAGCGGCTCTTTGCAAAAGTCTAGGTAATCTATGATCTGAAGATGATGTTGTTGATATTAAATGTGATATTTTTGAAGAAAAACTGACTGAATGCTGGAAAACATTGTTCGAGAAGCTTTACTCTAGACCGAATGTGAATTTTACAGCCTTCTTCAATATAATGAAAAGAGTTTGGAGGGTCGAAAATGTTACCTGTACATTGTTAGAACTGGGTTATTTCTCTTTCTCATTCCAATCCGAAGCTTAAAAACAAAGAGTATTAGACTCCGGGCCATGGTCCTTCTCCAGCAACTTACTAGCCCTACAGCAATGTGATCTCGACACCCTAGAGATCTACTATGAATTTACCCATTGTGCTTTAAAAATGCATTTCTATGGCCTCCCATTTGGGAGAGTTACTTATGAAGTCATTAGGGATATTGCATCAAAACTAGAAGAAGTAATAGAGGTGAAATTGGAAGCAAAAAGAAACAGTAATTACAAGATTGGTAAGACAAGAGTGAAGCTGAATCTAGAAAATCCTCTCAAGACTGGAGTTCTTGTTAATCTAGAGAAATAGAGACTGTGGGTAGAGTTTAAATACAAGCGACTTCCGCATTATTGTTATTCATGTGGTAAGATTGAGCATTATGCCACATTTTGCAAAAAAATACCCTATGAAAATTTAGAGCTAGCAGAGGACTTACTAGGAAGATTTGGGCAATGGCTAAGAGGGAAAGTATGCGAACTCAGTCCGTATGGGAAGATTTTCTATAGCAAACAAGAGATAATACCAGAAGAAAATGAGAGTGTGCCAGAGACCCCTATCCATTCAGTTTATGCAAAAGAAAAGCAGCTGCAAGATCAGAATTTGAACAAAATTCTGTCCATTTGTGGACAGAATAATGCTGACCAGCAAACTCAATAGGAGAATAGTCATTCAACTACTCCTATAGAACTACTACTCATGGAGGCGAAAGGCTCTCAAAAGAGAGGAAGTTGCTGCATAGACGAAGAGTCTATCATGGTACTCTATGAGGAACAACTTAAGGAAGCGGAAATGGACATGGTAAAGACCCAAACAAGTGAAAAGGGGCTGATAAACCCTAAATCCAAAGGTACCAAGCTATCAACTGCAAAAAAAAAAAAAAAAAAAAAAAAAAAAAAAAAAAAAAAAAAGGAAAGGGATTCTGCCTGTATGGTGCTCAAACTTCAAAAACACCAATTTTTGACAATACACAACTGGTCGAAATCTCTATTAAAATGGCGGAGAAGTCAAATCAATGGGCTTTGGTGGCTAGCCCTAATAAGCCACCGAATCATCCATGAAGCTATTAAGTTGGAATTGTCAGGGGTTAGGCACACCCTTGACAATTCAAGCTTTGAGGGTCCTAGTGACTCAAGAAGGCCTAGTTTTATCTTTCTAATGGAGACTTAAAATCAAGAGCAAAAGGTGCAATATATAAGAAGGAGGCTGAAATTTCAGAACAGCTTCGTGGTGAATCCAGAAGGAATTGCATGGGGTTTAGCCCTTTTCTGGGACGACCAAATAGTGTTATCCATTGACTCATTTTCAAAAAATTACATTAATGTTCAATGCCAAGTCAAAGAAACCCAACAGAGGATGCATATTACTTTTGTACATGCTCCTAATAAATTTCAAGAAAGAGTGCTATTATGGGAGGCCATATATAGAACAAGTGCAAACTATCATCTACATTGGCTTTGTTTGGAGGACTTCAATGAAATTTTATATCATTGGGAAGAAATAGGTAAAAAAAAGGGCAGAAAATTACCAGCTTACAGCATTCAGGGATTTCCTTCTCCAATGCTCCTTAATGGACTTGGAGTGCAAGGGATGTGCGTTCACTTGGACAAACAACCAAGCAGGAGAATAATTTGTCAAGAAGCGCCTTGATAGAGCATTATGTAATTTCGAATGGAGGATAGCACGTCCTAATGCTGAATGTATAGCATTACCAAACATTGAGTTTGATCACAGCCCTCTTATACTATCATTCTACTCGCGGAAGGAACGGAAGAAGAGGGTATTTCGATACGAAGCATTCTGGTCGGAGAATGAGGAATGTGTGCAACTAGTCAAGAATACTTGGGTTGAAATCGATTCCCAAAATCTAAATATGGTGGAAAAGTTGCAAATTGTGGCACAACAGCTGGCAAAATGGAGCAAAAATAGATTCTCTAATGCAAAAATCAGAATAGATTGGTTGAGAAATGAACTACAAAGGCTAACAAATGGCTCTGAAGTAGACAAAGAAAGTGAGACAGCAAAGAAGATAACTCAGGAAATTGACAAGCTATGGCGACAAGAGGAGATGTATTAGGGTATGCACTCTAGAATTAACTAGTTAAAATGGGGAGATAGAAATATAAAAAAATTTCATGCAACAACTATTTAGAGAAGAATCAAGAACATAATTACTTTGCTGAAGAATGTAGAAGATGATTGGGTGAAAGAGGAATAGCCTTTGAAGGAAATAACAGAGTTATTCTTTAAAAACTTATACGAGTCAGTGGGGTCTCCTCCAACCTATCATACAACAAATACCTACCTCAGTCGATGAAAGGATGAACCAAAGGTTAGTAGATCCTTTCTCAATGGAGGAGATTACTGCTGTAATGCAACAATTAGGGGCTACTAAAGCTCCAAGACCGGATGGGCTAAATGGGTTGTTTTACCGAAATCATTAGCCGAGATATAAGCCAAGACATTTTCAGAGAAGTGCAGAATTTTTTTGAGACTAGATACCTAAACCCTGATATGAATAGAACCCAAATCACCCTTATTCTCAAAATCCTAAACCCCGAAAAGCTTGAACAATTCCAGCCTATCAGCCTGCGCAAGTTTTTCTATAAAATCATTTACAAAGTAATGACAAATAGACTTAAACCTCTGCTACCAAGTCTTATTGCTGAAGAACAAAACGCCTTTGTGGGGGGCCGACAAATTCAAGATAATATCTTGATTGTGCATGAAGTACTTCACAAGTTGCGAACTCGGGAGATGAAAAGTAAGTTCTAAGCTATTCTAAAACTTGACATGCAAAAGGCATATGACCGAATTGAGTGGGATTTCCTTCGAGAATGCTCAACCTTTCCTTAAGCCCACACGAGGGATTCGACAAGGTGATCTGCTATCCCCTTATCTCTTTATCTTAGTGGCTAATGTCCCATCTCACTTGATGAAACAAGCAGTAGCAGATGGTACACTTTGAGGAATTAAGCTTAATAGTAGCTGCCCTACTTTATTGCACTTGCTATTTGCGAATGACTCTATTTTCTTCCTTAATGGCACTATACTAGAATGTCAGAATTTGTCAGCCATTCTACATCAATATTGTTTTGCATATGCACAGGTTATTAATCTAAATAAATTAGGAATGTACTTTAGCAAGAGCTGCCCAATAAAATCTGAGAAGAAATATGGTTGCAGAGTTGAGAGTTTCAGAAATAGAAAAAATAGGGAAGTACTTAGAAATTCTCTCAGATTAAGGATGCTCAAAGAAAGATATCTTCGCCTGGATTCTGGCCAAAGTTAACATGAAGTTGAAGAGTTGGAAGAACAACTTGCTATCAAAAGCAGGCAAGGAAATATTGATTAAATCAGTGGTGCAGGCCATTTCACAATACGCAATGTCCATTTTCAAAATCCCTGTGTTAATCTGCAAAACAATTGAGAAGAAAATTGCCAATTTTTAGTGGAAAAATGGTAACAAAACTGCTAGGGTTCATTGGAAAAAATGGGAACTTTGAAACTTAGGAAGGATGAAGGAAGTCTTGGCTTCAAAGATTTACTAGCTTTCAATAAGGCTATGCTAGGAAAGCAAGCGTGGCGTATTTCACAGCAACCTCAATCCCTTTTAAGTCAACTGATGAAGAGCCTCTACTATCCACAATGCGAGTTTTGGAAAGTTAGAAAAGGTTCCCGACCTTCGTGGGGATGGCAAAGCATTGTCTTGGGAAGAGACTCCATATCTCCACAAGTTATGTGGTCCGTTGGCAATGGTCAAAAAATTTTGATAAGAGAAGATAAATGGCTTAAAAGTGGACTCATTGGAGGCCCAGCAACAAGAAATGAGCTAGAGAAAGTGGGTGCATTAATAGAACATGGGAATGGTAAATGGAATGAAACAATGGTAAGGTCGCTGTTTGATGATCAAAGAGTGAAGGAAATCCTTGCTATCCCTATTGGACTATCCACTACATAAGATAAAATGGTATGGATGAACAACAAATCAGGGTCCTATATAGTGAAAAGCGGCTATTTCACCACTAGAAACCGAGCAGCCAACCCACAAACCACAATAGCAACTTCCTCTCACCAAACAAAGCCAGATCTCTGGAAATATATTTAGCACTCTAGAACTCTACCCAAAATTAAATAATTTCTCTAGAATGCATGCCAAAACGCACTACCAGCATTGGATAACTTGCACCGGAGGAAAATAGCACCCGATCTATTATGCCCTATCTGCAAACAGGAAGCCGAAACTATCGAACATACTTTGCTGCTCTGCCCTTGGACAGCTCAGATATGGAGAGCTAGCCCTCTGCAAATCAAAATCATAAGAATCGGGTTAACACGACTCGATGAATGGCTGTACATGAGGAAAGAAGACCCACGAAGCGCACCAAAGTTTAACCAAATCGCCACTACCTTGTGGTGCATCTGGAAAGACTGGAACCGATCCATCTTTGGACAAAAACCCCTGCACCCACAACAAACCCTGTTCAAATCAGTAGCCTTACATGAAGACCTTACAATCTGGAATAGAACCACAATAAAATAGAAGAAAAGAGAGGCTTACACGCCCAGATGGCAACCCCCGACCTCGGACACACTAAAAATCAACATCGACACCTCCTTTGCCCGGATTGAAGGCGCGATAACAGATTTTGAGGAGAACAAAGGAGAGGACGAACACAAGGCCGCCATTGCCTGCATTTGCCGACATTCTCAGGGTTGCCTAGTCGACGGTTTCTCCAAGCTGGTGGCGGCATCCTCGGCAGAACAGGCGGAGGCACTCGCTCTCTTGGAAACCCTAAACTTCTTCTCTACTAGATCTAACCGAAGACTACAAGTACACTCTGACTGTATGCTCCTCGTGCAAGAGGTTCTGTTTGAGACAAAGTTCAACTAGGAAGTGGCACCGATTGTGGACTGGATCAAGGCAAAACTAAAAGACTTCCAGGGCCTTTCTTTGGCCCATTGCAGCAGAGAAGCCGACAAACCCGCAAACTGGCTTGCAAAAGTCCAAAGAGAGAATTATCTTCCTAGTAATTGGGTAACTAATCCCCCGACAGCCCTGTTTGATTTATTATGCACCGATGCTTTTGATGTAATTACTCCAAACTTGCCTTAAGTAATGAATATTAAACGTACTTTCAACCAAAAAAAGAAAAAGTCATCTCGGGCAAGAGAAGATTTAGTCGACGGCCAAAATTGAGGAAGGTTTCAGCACATATTTTACGAGAAATTTCGCCAAGGTTTTCGACGTACATATGGATAAGACGGCTAAGATATTCAAGTGCACCATTTATATTTAAAGGCTTATAAATAGAAGAAAAATCGGATTGAAGATGGCACGTTGACCAATGTCAAGAACATGAGAATTTGAAATTTATACACGAGGTTTTCAAGTCTATCTATTGTATAAGTTTGGTAATAGTCTTTTGAGTGTTGATCATAAGTATTACTAAGAGTGGCAAACCCATTTGCAAACATACGAGAAGTGTTTGTATTTAGAGAAAAAATAATTGTACCGGATGATAAGATAAGGTGTCTGAATGACCCTTAATTTGTAAAAACTCAAAGGTTTGGCTTACATTTTTTGGAGTGCAGCCTCTGTCATGCGTATAAGGTGTGAGAAGTATTTTGAAAGGGTTCATTAATGATAAGTTTGTATAACGGCATAACTGTAGAAGGAGTCTTGGTTTTGCTTGGCGAACTCTACACTTGCAGCAAGACGGTGCTTGTACTCCTAACTAAGGTAGCAGGTTTCAATCTACATGGGTCTTCAGAACTGCAAAAGAGAACGTAGGCACCTTAAGCCGAACCTCTGTGATATCAAGATTCTATGTCTCTTACCCAACTCTTTATTTATCACCCTTTAAGAGTCAAGCTGAGGATTAGCAGAATGAGGCGGCCATATATTGTCGATTGTCGCGGCTGAGGAGAAGACATTGGCACAGCCAACAACAGGAAACAACTTCAGCATCTTTCACAAGGATATATGTTCCCATCACAGAGAGAAATCAGAGCGGAGGGATATAAATTCGAATGGACAATTTCTATCCGGCGGACACGCATTCTCTTTCAGGTATACACAGTATTCTGTGGGGATTTGTCTCGGGCTATCCTACAAGAAGTCTCCCTCTCTCTCCCTCTCTCGGCAACCACCCATCGAGGTAGTCAACCATCCCCAAGGCAACCGAACACAACGTCTTCCGTTGTCCTGCGGTTGTCGAGGTGAGAACTGAAATTTTCTGGGCACATTCATGGCATTCCAATTCTGAATTAGTACATGTCTGAACCTGGTTTTAAACCTCGCCTGGTTGTTCAATACAACTCCATAGCCCTCGACTTCGCAGCATGCCTAGTTATCCGGTGTACTTGTATCTTCGATGGTTGATTTTTGAGTTGCATATTTATTTTTATGCATACCATTGTATCTGTTTGTTTAACCAACAGGAGATGTTTACTCTAGTTTTGGCCTTTACGTGTTAAATAGATAACATAGTTGCACATTTCGATTAGCTCAGGTCGGTTCAGCACCGCATTGATTTAGATCGTATGTTGGTCTTTATAATCTAATCATGCGCTAAATGTCTCTGCCCAGGCTATGAAAAATAGGGGAGTTTAGTCATGTCTTAGCCATTTTTTACATGGCTCGCTCCGTTCACGGGTCCTCATAACTCGCCAACGTGCGAATGCAATTGTTTGTCGATTGAGATCTCAATGGATCTGAGAGGGTCTGAGAAAGCCTTAGTTCAGCTCGACGGTTGTGTTTGGATAGCAAATTCATAGCATTCATCATGGTTTTGCGTATCCCTCTATGTGCCCGGAGCCTAGGATACTTCACTTGTACGCATGTAGTCACATGATCTAGCATCATTGCATTGTACTCAACTCGTTTTCGTCGATTTCCAGCGTCATGCCATGATTATATTCGTTACATTCAAGTGTGCACTAACTCCGTTTTGGCAGAAACTTAAAGTTTAATTTCCAGGGAGTATCAACAGTTTGTAACCCACCGGTGGGCAGTTGAATTAGTTCGGCTTTAGGCACTTCATCGCAAAGGTCCCAGGGTCGAAACTCGTAGTTGCTGACACGTCTTAAATGGAAGGCCATGGTGGTGGGGTCCTGTGCTAACTTTCCCCCAGGTATTGATGCTTAGTCTAGGGTGCACCGCACACTCTACGGGCTGTGAGTTGGCGAGCGTAAGCAAGTCGAGCCCGACGGATCCTAGATCACCAAAAAAAAACAGTTCATAGTGCGAATTTTTGGTAATGTCCACATTAAAATTGCGAAGTATCTTATAGCATGTAGTTCATCGTGGGCCTTAATTGATTTTAGCTTGAAATAAATGACAAAGATTAAAAAAATTGATTAAAAAAACAGTAATGTGTGTGTGTGTATCGTTCAAGTATAATCTGCATCATTGTATTTCCCACGTTCCTTGCATCATACTTAATGCGTACGGTTAACATATTGGAAAAAATTAGGGACTTCATGAATAAACATTTTCACACATATTTAGGACATTTAGACTGCATTATTGTTTAATTGTCATATCGCACATTTTTAATTCTATAAATCATGCAGAATTCAAATAGACAATACAAAAAAAAAAAATCAATCTATGTGAAATTAAGGCTTTTCCCCGAGCGCGCGCGCGCGCGAGAGAGAGAGAGAGAGAGAGAGTGGCAGTCAAGGGGCGAACCTCGTTGGTTGTAGCCTTTGCCAGGTCGCCGACCATTGTCGAGGGAGGGCAACCAGCGGAGGAAAAAGGATTTTGGATTTTGTTTTGGAGCAACTTCTTTTCACCTTGAAGTGAACTCTTTGTTGATCAAGTGAGGGTAACAGCTGTGCAATGCTAAAGCAGCAATTGAGCACTAGGTTTGAAATGAAAGACTTAGGTATTGCCAAAGAAGATAAGGTATGGAGATATTGTTTGACAAGGTTGTGGGAATGTTTCGTCAATCTCAAAAGAAATACATATGGAAGATCGTGACACATTTTAATTTACAGTCGCTAAAATCTGTAACTACATCTTTGGTTGCACATTTTAAACTCTCCAATGAATTATCACGAGAAAAGTACTAAAAAAGTCATAAACCTATGATATTGATATCAATTCAATCTTAAATCTTTCGATTGGACCAATTTAGTCCTAAACATTTTCATATTGATACAAATTTAATCAATCTGGCTTATTTAAGCTGAAAATTGCTAATATAAATGTCAGCCGTCCTATGTGACATAATCGAACTGATATTGGTATTTTTAATAATATTTTAATTTTTCTGAATTTTTTAAATGATTTTTTTTTCTTTTTTATCCTTTCCCTTTTCTTTGCCTTTTTCTATTTCCGACCACAGTCAACCAATGTGTGATATATTTGACAAGAAACGTGGGACAATGAAAGTAATGTATTTGTATTTCTATTGATCAGTCCAATATACAAGCCTAAGACTGTATTTATAGTACAAGAAATGAAAATGAAAAGAATATACATAATATTGTCTTCCTTGAAATATTTCATGCCCACGATTTACTATATCATCTACGGCATCAAAATCGTAATTAAGAATCAATCAAGGATCAAAACAAATTCTTTCTCCAACACTCCCTCTTAAGCTAGCGGCTTGTATATGTCAGAGACGTCTAACTTGCTCAATAAGTATGTGTGTTGTCTCTAACGTAACGGCTTAGTAAAAATGTCTACAGGCTACTCCATCGTTCCAATTCCTCAAGTCATAACAATCCCTTCTTGAATTTTTTTTTTTTTTTTTTTTTTTGCTTGTATAAATGGCAATCAACTTCTGTGCACTACCCACCAGTGAGCAGCTAAGTTAGTTTGGCTTTGGACACTTCATCGCAGAGATCTCAAAGTTGAAACTCCACAGCCGCTAACACATCTTAAGTGGGGAGCCATGGTGGTGGGGTCATGTGCTAGTCTCCCCCGAGGTATAGAGGCCCAACCCTTTAGTGCCATCTAGGCACGGGGGCCTGTCGTGGAGTTCTCGGTTACCAAAAAAAAAAAACTTATGTGCGCTTCATTCTTTCATGGAAAATTGGATTGACTGCTAATTTAAATGCGTCATCATTGTCGCAAAACAGTTCACTTGCGCCATCAACTTGCACACCATGGTCTAGTATCAATCCTTGTAGCCAAACTATTTCACAAACGGTTTTTGCCATGCTTGATATTCTGATTCTGTTGATGACAACAAAACTATTAATTGCTTCTTTGTCTTCTAGGAAATTAAGGATTTTCCCAATTTGATGCAAAAATCAGTAATGGACCTCTTCATCATTAGGCATGTGGCATAATCTGTATTACCATAGGCCGCCATCTTCATGTTGCAATCACAAAATAAAAGAATTATGTGTCCTGGATATCCTTTTAAGTACTTTACAACCTTCAGCAGCGCGTTCATATGAGATTGCTTCGGGTTGTGCATGAATTGACTAAGTATCTATATTGCATAACATATATTAGGCCTAGTCATGATGAGATAGATTAATTTTCCAACAAGTCCCTGATATCTTGATGGATCCTTGAGTAGTGGATCTTCATTGGCTGATGGAGAATCGTATCATACTTGAATCTCGTCAATTTCACATTCTGCTCAATATGTATCACAACTAGTTTATACCCTAACAATCCTGCTTTTGATAAAATTTCCAGGATAAACTTTTGCTAACTAAGGCATATTCCTTTCTTGGATCGAGCTATCTAAATACTAAGAAAATATTTGGGAGGTCCCAAATCTTTTATATGGAAGGTTGAATGTAAATATTCCTTAAATTGTCAAATCATTGTTGACACCTAAATTTTGAGAATCCGATTATTCATTTATTACATAGAAAATTATAAATTAATTTTTTACTCATAAACAAAAATATTAGAATAGCATATAGTTTTAGGAGTCTTTTTTAAAAATTATTACTACATTTGCATTAGACCGGTAATAAATGGATTTAAATTTATGGTTTTGAGTTTTAATTTGACGAGTTGGACTAAGCCCATGGAGAGAGGAAATTGGCCCAAGTCCATTATTCTCTAATAATCAAAAATTGACGTATGAAGAATGACGATTTGATATATTCGGTAAATCTTTTATATATTCATGTAATATACACATTGTGAGATGTATTTCGTAGTAAATTAGAAGATTTCGGATGAAATATTGAAATAGTAAGAGGGAATATTGCATGTGGGGCATATATTTGGTGCTAATCTTTGGGCAATATATATTTTGGTATAATAAAAGAAACACTAGCATAAGAAAAGTGATCTTCAATGGTCAATGAGTATGAGCAAAAGAAGGAAAGTAAAATAAAATTGAGGAGATTGTGTGCTGGCCGTGCGAGATGCGATTGGAAAGAGCAAGGAAATTTTGCCTCTTCCATCGAGGGACTCTATTTTTTTGCATATAAAAGGGTGTATCCTACACGCATGAAGAGTGGGGGAAAAACTAAAAAAATAAGCTCTCTCTCGTCTATTCAACAGGTCAACAAAAAGTAATCTTTCTCTTCTTCTCTGACGAAGTGCGGAGGAAAAGAAAGAGGAAGGCGGCAAGAGGAAAAAGTGGTGTTTTCACTGACAAAGTACGCAGAGAGAGAGGACGTGAGAGATAGAAAAGAAAGAGGAAGGCGGCAAGAGGAAAAAAGTGGTGTTTTCACTGACAAAGTACGCAGAGAGAGGGGACGTGAGAGATAGAAAAATTAAGAAGGGTTGTCTTCTTCCAGGGGGTCTTCGAGCGTCAAGCTCGACGGCTGCAACTCGGTCGCCGAAGCTCCGAACACCGTCGCCGTTGCAACTCCGAGCGCTGCTGTGCCTGCTGACCCGCGATGACCCCGCCGCTCGACTCAATTGCTTCACCGACTTCGAGCTCGTCGCCATCCCACTCCCGACACGTTGCTCGACGACGACTCGACTAGATCTGCCTCCCTTCTTCCCGTGAGCTTTGACCCATGACGCCACCGCCCTTTGCTGCTCTTGACCAGCCCGACGCCACGAACAGTCCAACGACGCTGCAACTCCACTCGTCGTCGCGCCTCCGCCCGACGCCGCCGCTGCTGTCCGAAGCCCGACCGCCTCGATGCTGCTTGTTGCTTTGACGTTCGCTGCCCCCTGGCAACGTTTTCGACGCCCATTGTCCACGGTTACGGAGTTGCCGTCCGAACCCCCGACGTCAACCGCTGTTCCCACTCGTATCCGAACCGAGCGGATTCCGCAAGCTTTCTATTCTTGCAGGTTCATTAGTCGTGAGCCCGCTGCCTCTAAGCCAATCTAGAGGCAAATCGTTGTAAGTGAATCCTTCCCACCGGTCCCGTATTGGAAACAAATAATCCAAACAAGGTAATTTTCTTGAACCAAATTTCATCTTGATATTATTGCCTAATTGGAATATTTGATGCTAATAGTGATTTTATTGAGACTTCATGATTCAATAGGATATTATCAACAAAAAAATCACTATAATTACTAATTTGATCCTCTCCAGAAGATAACTCCATCATAATTTGAGTTGTAGGAGAACTGGAGGCCAACCATCTTTCTATACTGAACGATTTCTAGAGTAAAATTCTGGATGGTCCTTCCCCAATCAACTACTCTCAAGCTGAAGAGCATGCAAAATGGCATCCCCTCTACACAAATAATCGAAATGTGGCGGTATGCAGTCTATCTCGTGATGCGATTCTCACGTTACGTAAAGTTAAAGTCTTACGAATTATGCAGTACATGACAAAGAAAAGAAAGAGCAAGTCTCGAATAAGATTTTGGCTTAATATTATAGACATAATGTTGCAAAAGCGGAATAGTATCTTTAACAAATTTTTATGCACTTTTTTTGCCATATTTTTTGGTACAACAGACATATTTTTTGTATGTGGACAAAATTATTGGGGTTTTTGAAAATAGACACTAATAATTTAATATAACATCTAGTTCAAACTGATGCGTGTAGGATCGAATATAGTGATGGTCAAAAAATTCAATCTTGTAATTCTTGTCAGTAGATTTTCTTAAAATAGATGAAAATTCTTATAGCTAAACGTAGATGCACAATAAAGGTTAAGGGCGTGGATACTACTAAAAATTTGTAGTATGAAAAATGTTGAACAAATTAGGGAATAAAGTAAATAATCATTATTGTCACTAACGTCATATTTATTTTGTTTTCAAGAATAAAGTTAAAGGGCACATATGTGCATTTTTTCCCTCTGTCGAAACACAGATTTGGTATAAATCTTTCTTGCCAGAGCAACAATTTGAGTTTGCCACTAGCATAATCACTTTCCTAATTTTTATACGTTGGAGAAATTATCAACTATAAATAGGTTGGAAGTCAATTTTTCTCTTAGAAAGTTACTATTCACATTGAACTATAACTACTTATTACTAATACATGCATACATGCCATAAAATGTTGTCTCTAATTGATGACCAGGTTTATCAATCAACTGTGAGATGATTCTAACCGATGAAGCTGTTGTTAGTCAAAAGACATTTGTTAATGACGATGACCCGCTCATCAATCCGGACTCGGTGGGCATCGGTCGACGTCAAGTCAACAATTGGAAACCCATCTAAATGTGTCCATCATCCATCCCTGAAATCACGATTGATCATCAGTCTTCAAGTTCCTTTTCCATAGTGGGCGGACTTTAAGGGTCTGAGGGCATTGGTTGACGTCAAGTCAACAGGTGGAAAGCCATCTGAATGAGTCATCCCTAAAATCACGATTGGTCATCGGTCTTCCGGTTTCCTTTCCAAAATGGGGCGGACTTTAAGGCTCTTCTTCCTAAGTGGGGGAACTTCAAGTCAGCAGCTGGAAAGCCATCCAGATGCCGTCCATCATCCGTCCCTTAATAAACGGACTCGTAGAGACAAAAGTCAAAGGACCTGTGCTGTGTATGTCAACATTTCCACCACTATTGAAGTTGCTCGACTTCCTCGAGATATACGTTTTGGATCATGTTTCTCTCCATTCCGACAGACACATTGTTTCGAAGCAGCTTCTTTCCACCTTCGGGTCAACTATCTGTTGATCAGGTGAGGGTAACAGCTGTGCATTGTCTATTGTTCACAAATTGAGGACCTGTCGTCAAAGTGCTTACATAGAAAAAAAGACGGAGGTGGATGGGAAAAAGTTGTTGCGATTTTATGCAATGAGCGCTACAAATCCTTCTGCGGGGTCAACGGGTCAATGATCAATGGCTGATAGCTTCTCATTCCACGAATGATTACTCCTGTTTTGGTTAAGGAATCATTGTCACTCCTCTTCATATCCGCTCTTCCACTAGACTCGTATAAAACGAGCCCAAGACGTCGCCCGTCCGTGTCCCTCCCCTTGTGAGTTTGCCCCTTTTAAATTTGTACGTGACTTCATCATAATCAGTTATTTGAAGAACTAGATTCAAGAATACCACATTATAAACTTGTAATGCTTACAAGATAGGACACGAATTACATGACATCCTGTTACGAACTAACGTCACGTTTGATTCAGAGGTATGCATGTTCCACATTGAATTAATAAGTGCAGTTCATGCAGTGAGCAATGAGCATTAGTGGCCGGATTCTGTGGAGTCAATAAGTCCGTGATTGATGGTTGACAGGCCGCCTTCGCTGGCTGCCACCTCAAAAACAGCCACCTCCTTATAATTTATAAATCTCTTCCACGTCCAGTTTTGTTAGCACGTACCAATTTCCCTTGTTTCTTCTTAGTTTTCAAGTCATGGAACCTCGAAGCATTCGCTTTGCAGTGTTTCAATCATGCCATTTCCTTGTTTGTATCGTGCTTGCATTATGCTCTACCCAAGTCTCCTCTATCTCAAATGAAACAGACAAACTCTCTCTGCTCGCATTTAAGGCTGGAATTACTGAGGATCCTCTCGGCATACTCAGCTCGTGGAATGATAGCTTGGGGTTTTGCCAGTGGTATGGTGTCATGTGCGGTCGCAAGCACCAAAGGGTCACGGTTCTGGACTTGCATTCGCAGAAACTCTCGGGGTCGATCTCTCCTCACATTGGGAACCTCAGCTTCTTGAGAAAATTGTGGCTTGGAAACAACAGTTTCAATCATGAAATCCCTCTGCAAATCAGCCGATTGAGTCGCCTACAAATATTACAACTGGAGAACAATTTATTGGTTGGTGAGATTCCTAAAAACATAACAGCTTTCTCTTACCTTGTCCACCTTACTCTTCATTTCAACCAACTAACCGGAAAAATTCCTGAACAAGTCGGTTCATTATCAAATCTACGGATTTTTTCTTTGTATAGAAATAATCTAATTGGGAGCCTGCCTTCCTCCCTGGGGAACTTGTCTTCACTAGAGTGGCTTCAGCTTATGCAAAATAACTTTGGCGGGAGCATTCCTCCAGTCTTATGCCGCCTGTCAAAATTAAAATTCTTTAATTTAGGAGAAAACAAACTGTCCGGTCCAATTCCAACTGGAGTTTGGAATCTCTCTTCTCTAATTAAATTCCGTTTAGGAGTCAACCAAATACGAGGGAGTCTTCCTGCAGACATAGGCTTTACTCTTCCAAATCTTAAGTATTTTAGCATTTTCATGAATCTATTTGAGGGACAGGTTCCTCCATCAATATCAAATTGCACAAAGTTGGAGATGCTTCAACTTGGAATGAACAAACTTTCAGGTAGAGTGCCTTCTTTGGAAAATCTGCACGAGCTTCAAGTGTTCACCACTTTCACAAATCAGCTTGGATATGGAAAACCTGAAGACTTGAACTTCATTTGCTCATTGACAAACGCCACGAAGTTAAATATATTGGCTATTGCTGGAAACAGTTTTGGTGGAGTGCTGCCTAATTGCCTAGGTAACTTATCCACCACCCTCACAATATTTGATGTGAGTATGAATCTACTATATGGAGAAATTTCGAAACATATTGAAAATCTTGTGAACCTACAAGAATTGGATATGTTTGAAAACAAGTTTTCAGGTGTTCTCCCCTCAAATTTGGGAAACCTACGAAATTTGTCGGTATTGCAGTTAGGTGATGACTACCTAGGAGGGACAATCCCATCTTCTCTAGGAAATCTAACCAAGTTGACCGTACTAATTTTAGCTAGGAGCAACTATCATGGTCAAATTCCTTCAACACTGTCTAACTGCCGATTTTTGAACTTGCTTGATCTTTCGAGTAACAATCTCAGTGGTACCATACCCCCACAAATTATGGGTCTTTTATCACTGACCAGGGGTTTGGACTTATCTAATAACCATCTGACGGGAGTTTTACCCATGGAAGTAGACAAATTGATGTTTTTGACTGCATTAGACATCTCCAAAAATATGTTAGGAGGTGAAATTCCAAGTACTTTAGGTGATTGTGTCACGTTGCTATCATTGAGGATGGGGGGCAATTCCTTCCATGGGTCCATTCCTCAATCGATGAGATCATTAAGAGGCATTGAAGAAATTGATCTTTCACACAACAATTTTTCCGGGGAAATTCCACAGTTCTTGGAGGTACTTCATTCTTTGAAAGTACTGGATTTGTCTTACAATAATTTTGAAGGCATGCTACCACATGGAGGAGTCTTTGAAAATGCTACTGCAACTTCTATTATTGGGAATGCTAAGCTTTGCGGTGGATTGCCAGAATTTCAGCTTCCTAAATGCATCTCCAGTAGCTCCAAGAGTAGAAAGGTCCATGTATTGAGATTGTCTGTTATTGTTATTTGTGGCATTCTCGGAATTGCTCTTGTTCTTGCTATCGTGTATCTCTATTGGCGGAAGAAGCCAGTACAAGAACCAGTTTCAAGTTCTATTGATGTTTTATGTCCGAATGTATCTTATAGAACGCTTCTAAAAGCAACTGATGGTTTTTCTTCAACCAATTTGGTTGGTGTTGGAACCTCTGGTTCTGTTTACAAGGGGGTACTAGAGAACAACGGCACCGTCATTGCGGTGAAGGTGCTTCATTTAGTGTGCCACGGTGCTCTGAAGAGCTTCACAGTTGAGTGTGAGGTTTTAAAGAACATCCGGCATCGAAATCTTTTGAAAATACTAACAGTTTGCTCGAGTGTTGATTATCAAGGAAATGATTTTAAGGCCATAGTATATGACTTCATGGAGAATGGAAGCTTGGAACAGAGGTTACACCAAAAGGCAATGCCATCTTATGGAAACGAGCCTCCAAAAAATGTGAATTTCATTCAGAGGATAAATATTGCTATTGGTGTTGCTTTTGCACTGGATTATCTTCATCACCAATGCCACATTCCCATCATTCATTGTGATCTAAAGCCAAGCAATGTTCTCTTAGACGCTCAGATGGTTGCGCATGTGGGTGACTTTGGATTGGCGAAGTTCCTCCTTGGATCGTCCTTTGATACTGTAGCTAATCAAATGAGCTCTATGGGTCTAAGAGGGACAATTGGTTATGCTCCACCAGGTAATCTCTTCACTTCCAACTTTTATGATCTGAGCTCCACATTATTTTTTTTTATCAGCACTCCCAATTTCATATGCACTATGATCTAAATGCATGGCAGAATATGCGATGGGATGCACAGTCTCGAGAGAAGGCGATGTCTATAATTACGGCATCCTCTTACTAGAGATGTTCACAGGATTGAGTCCCACCAACGACAAATTCAGAGAAAATCTCACTCTCCATAGTTTCGTTGCAGCAGCTTTGCCTGAACAAGTATTAGAAATTACAGATCACACTTTGCTTCTAGAAAGGGAGAGTCGTTTCAATGCCAATGGTCCTCGGCATTGGCTTCCTGAAAGCGATGTCATGTTTCAAGAATGTTTGGTTATGGTATATAATATTGGAGTCACTTGTTCCAACGAAGTGCCTGGAAGTCGGATGAGCATACGCAGTGTTGCTAGTCAGCTGCAAAAGATTAGGCAAAAACTCTTTGCATTGGGTTTATATGAACAAGATGAAATACCGTGGGTGATATGATAATTTCTTACTCTATATCGTCTTAAATATTTAGCTTTGTTGATGCTGGGGCAAACATACTTGTAAAATGTGTAGCAGAATGCAGAGTCAATAATGTGTCTTCATTAGAAGGTAATAGTTGATTTTCATTCCTCATTATGTATATATATTAAGCTACCATATGCCCCGCGGTGCAGAAACCTTTTCGTAATATCAGTTTAAATTTGTTTAGAGTTTGAGAACATAGACGAAAGCCGATCTGGATCGAAGTGCGGAGAAGTCTTGTCACGCCCCGATCCTCGGGGACGCGCCCATCCTTCTGTACCATCGATTATTAAAGTGCGATATCCCAGGACTACTTATCGTCGACCCTTTCTTTTTATTATGCATGCGAAAGCAATTATAAATCCCCAGACAATAAAACAATGGGATAAAAGCAGGCCATATTTTTCATTTTGAAATTCACAACCACACTTTCATTAACGGCATAACTTATAGTATATTTACAATACTATTTACAGCATAAAAGTCTCACACCTATCTACACTAAGACAGGGTGCACAAAAGGGATGGGATCTCAATCTACATCCGGGTTGTACTCAAGATCCCTCTTTGGATCATCTTCTACTTCAAAATACTTTCTCCCCTTCAGGTTCTTCCTCCTCAGCTTTTCCTCAGGGTCCTAAAATGGTTATTCAATAACCAATGAGACCACGTCTCAGCGAGTCCTACCTCCTAAGACTCGATTAATAAACTAATACGCCATACGGTTGCCTAAGCACAACACGAGTCGAGGACTTACCTTGGCCTCGCCTAACCTGCAATTCAAGGTTAAACACGATATTCAAACAATTCATGACATCCGATCAAGCACCGGCCAATCGACTAAGTCAATTACATGTCGATCGACCCTCTTTAGGTCATTCCCACTCATACCACGATTTCCTAGTGGTGTACTCTTTCACCAAATCACATGTGTTTCCCGGGTGTCATTTTCACCAATGACATACCGATCACCGACACCGTGCGTTCTTTAAGGCGCCGTTTTCACCAGTGATATCCTCGATCACCGAACCACATGTCCTTTCTAGGGCACCGCTTTTGCCAAGGTGACATCGGCTATAGACAACATCGTGAGTTCTTTAAGGTGTCGTTTTCACCAGTGATATTTCTTTAATCACCGAACCACGTTTGTCTATAAGTCATTTGCGTGCGTTCTTTAAGGCGCCGTTTTCGCTAGTGATACTTCCAATCACCGAACCACGTATGTCCAATAACATCGCACTTGATTGGTCTCACCAATAACATTCTCGCTTAGCTCTCATCATTCTCTCTACTATATAGCCCATCAACGTCACTTGCGCTATATATCCATGCTCGCCATTACCAATCAAATACTCAATAACAAACAATTTGGGACAATTCCTCAAATTTCACAATTTAAATCAATTCCATAAAAATTAAAACTCAATTAAATAAACAGATCGCACCACGACAATTGGCAAGACGAATTCTGGTCACCGCCATCCCGGTTGAATTTCCGGAAAATAATTAATTAAATAATTAATTTCGAAAAATAAATAAATAAATATTAAAAATCCAATTTAGGCCCGTATTGCCTGATTGGAGCCCAAAACGGGTCGGGAAATATCCCGAGATAAATTCAATAAATAATAGAGCGTTTCTACTCCCTAATGGCTATAGCTAACCACCTAACATGCATCCTCAAGTCACTAATTTAATTGTTCTAACCTAATCTAACCACCTAATCGCACTTAATTAAATCTAACCAACCCTAAGATAATTAGCAAACTAATAAAGAATTAGTGAAAAAACTCACTTGATTAAAAACGATCGAATCACCGCGAACGGCAATGCGACGGCGGCCGAAATCGGGTTCATAACGACTCCCACGGGCTTGGACCGGGCCTTAGGCTTGGCCAACAAATCTCAGCTCAAATGAGATTTGTTCTTGCACTGAAATTGGCTTGCTCTTGGACTTGGGCCTAGCTGCAATTGGGCTTCAAAAAAACTGGGCTTGAAGACTACAATTGCTGAAAATGGGCTTGAAATAAAACTGAATTGGGCCTGTCTTTGCTGGGCCCGAAAGATTGAAATTGCTGGGCTTCCAATCCAATTGATGCTGGGCTGGAAGTGCCTCTGCAGATGGGCTGAAGATACACGGACGAGGGGAACGTGCGGCTTGGACGGCAGCTGGCTTGAGGCTTCGCTGGAGAGAGTTGCTTCATTCGGTGGCTTCGTGGACGACTGAACATGGAGCTCGCAATCAGCAAACTGACCAAGAGATGCAGCGTGGACTGGAACGTGGCAGCTTTGGCGAGGCTGGCAACTGGGTTTCTTCTTCGTGGGCGGCTGAGGCGTGGGGACTTCGGTCAACAAACGGTGGAGGAGAGGGCACCGTTGACTGGATCGTGTGCACGTGAGGTGGATTAAATCAACAGGGGCTTCGGTGGAATTTGTTCTTCACGGATGAGGCGGCTACTTCATGCGTTTGAAGAAGAAGACGCGTGGATGGGAAGCTTGGTGACTAAGAGAGGGCAGCTCGACAAAGACTGAAGCCGCATGGAGATTTCTTCTTCGGTGGATGATGGCCGCCTGGGAGAGGAAACTCTCTGGGGTTTCGAAGGCCAACACCAGCTTTGCTGGTACTAGGCAAAGAAGTGGACTTGGAGAAGAGAAGACCAACGTTGGTGGAGTGTGTGGGTTTCCGATCGGTGAGTGAACGAAAGAAAAGGATAAAAAGGGATGAAAAGCAAGGCAGAGATAGAAGATTGAAGAGGCTGCACGTTTCTTCAAACAAGATAGGGATAGAGGCGGTGAGAGACAGCGACGGGGAGAAAACAGCTGGCTTTTGCTTTATTAAAAGGATTGGATCAAGGCCAAAATATCTAAGATTCATCGTAATTTTGGCCTCAAAAGTCCTCAAAATTATCCCTTGCATTAACTTTATGTCCCCTAATACTTTCCCACTTATAATTTCTCTAAAATAACAAATTTTGAAGCCCCAAAATTGCTGCCCTTCGCAAAGCTCCGAATTTCCAATTTCTTGTCTTCAATTTCCTCACTCAATTCTCCAAATTGAGGTCCAATTTCGATGAAGAAAAATCCCAAACAATTTTCTATAAATCCCTGACACTCAAAGGTTCAGTTTAGAAGTCCAATTTTCTATCAATTTAGCCCGTCTGACTTTCCGCCAAATTTCCGCGACATCCGAAACGGTTTTCCATAAAAATTTCTGAATCTCCGAAAAATCTTCTAAGATCGATCTTTCCTAAAATTTATCGTGACATGGCCAAAACTTCAATTTCTGAAATCGACTCGAATTGGCGGTTAATTTTCATTCAGCGTTTTTAGCGTGACCTAGACTATCGGGTAGTTTTCTAACTTTTTATGGCAAATGACCCATGGTCGATTTTCTTCGAGCCACTATGAACCCACTCGACTCAATGGCAACTCTTGATTGTCGTGAAAATCTCGAGATTCAATTACGGACACGAATACCGAAACAATAAGAAAATCGTCTAGTGTTGGCGACGAGAATTTTCTAATTCAAAGTGGTGTCACCCATGATTAGTCACATATCTCTATCGATCCAATCTCTGATTTCAAATCGATTTTTAATCGTATTTGAAGTGACCTCTAAAGATGGACATGATCAAGAAGTTCGATTCCGATCGAGTTCTCAAGTTTATCATTTTAAAATTCCTTAATAATTTCCCCAGTAGTCTAGTTATCTCAAGATTGATCGGCTCTGAGAATAACCCTATAGACGCGTCAATGAAATGCCCGATTTATTCAATAGAAGACAGGGTTGAAAAATCTGGATGTCACAAGTCTGGCTGTTTAAAGAAAGTTAGAATTGTATTTTGTGACCGCCACCTTCAAATCCGAATCCTTTTGCATGTTGGAGTCGAAAGTCGTGTTGCATTTTGAGCGTGAGAAGAAGAATTAAATTATGCTAGTTGGGTATGACTTTGACCAAGGATTTTGCATGACTCAGACAAGCATTAACATTTCATACGTAACTATGACTAAAATAATAATTACAAACGACTCTTTTGATTAATATACAATTAGAGATAACACTAATGAGAATTTTTTTTTATATTTCTAACTTGTACTAAAGTGTCTATTAATAAGTTACTAAATCATCATAAAAAGTTAATAGCAGATATTTAATAAATAAATGACTATTGTAAATTGAAGAAAAAGAATACCAGCAAAATCAACGAACGTAAAAAGTTACCGGTGAATGTGGACAACGTGGCGAAAGCTCATTTTGCAATGCAAGGGGGTAATTACCCTAAAATCATGATGCGACTAGTTTTTTACTGCTGTGAGAATTGCAAATGCAGAAATATGAGGCAATAATGCTTTTGGTTAGGAATCGGATGCTGACATATTGTTAAATTCAATTCTTAAATTTTATAACATGCAATGAAAACCTTTAAAAAAAAATGAAAACCTTTTTGAATGAAAAATTCAGGTACCAACCGACATTATATGATAACAAAACAAATTTTTCATCATAGTTTGACAAAAGAATATAGTGCAACCTCGCGTATGATCAACAAATGGCTGGATAGTTAAACACGTTAATATATGTATTAATACATTGGGATACATACTTGAATAAGATTTCTAATTTGAATAGGGTAATTTCTTTTTAATAAATGTTTTGTGTTTGCATAACACCTAAACTCAAAAGTGCTTTGCCAGCTGCATTGACTATGGTACATTCCCAATTTCCCAAAGGAAGGAAAAGGAATGGCTTTGCATGTCTACAGATGGTTGACTTGTAGTTACTGAGTGTATTAAGAAGGATTTGAAGTACAAAATGCATTACTGTTTCATGCACATGAAGGGATTTCTACAGAAAGAAGTACAGTCGTATATCAGCTTTCTAGACATTATTACAACATGGGACCTAACCTTTGTGTAGGAAATTTCGTATGATGTAGGGAGATTATAAGTCAATTGCACCTTTCCAGTGGGGAGGAAGTCATACTCATGTCTTCAGCATGAAAGAGTCCCGACAACAATCAATGAAGAGCAATGGCAAAAATGGTATGAAGATGTTTTGCTAGGAACACAGCGAGAGTGAGGCCCCATTAACCAGCTAAAAGCTCCTTAACCACTGTCCAAAATAATCTAAAGAGAAGAATAGCAGTTACACTTACCAAAAGACTATGAGAGACCCGAAAGGCAAACAACTCTATGAAGGTCAGCTTATTAATTAAACCAGAATTTATAATGCAACGATGTCCCTCCTATGCAGTATGTGCCGAGACCAGGAACCACGCTTTTAAGCCCTCTGGCCATAAATATCTTCCTGAATGGGCACCCCCGGTCCATACATCAAACAGCAGCGTTCACTGAACGAACCAACAAGTCTAGAGACTACTTCCCTGAAAAACATGGAGGCAACCTGCCAACAGGGAAGCCATTGTCAATTCAAAATGTTGGCTGATAATTTTCAGTTCAACTGAGACTTTAAGCAACCAGCCAAATATAGGTCCCATTAACAGTCAATCGTACCCACCATTTGTAAATGCATTCTTCAGTCATGAGGATATAACATCAGAGTAAATACAGGGCCCAAAATAGATTTAACACATACATCCAGAACAACCATACACGCAGAGTTGAGGTTTGAGACATGCCAGAACTTATAACAGGACAAAGATAACTCCGGATAAGTTCTTTAAATGCACAATGAGGATGATACAGACATCGGATCTGATGACCATATAACTGATGGACAATACAAATCAGTGGCAACACAGTCGCCAGTACAAGCTCAAGAGATCATACTGCAGCACCCTCGCAGTGAAAGACTCGAGAGGCCCTGCAAACAAAGGTGAACAGAATGCTTATCTAATATGTAGCCTTCAATGGAATCACAAATTCTACCAATCTGTGTGTGAATCAATCACCCCCAGTGAACCAAGAGAAAAAAATGAAACTGTAAGTGGAGAAACAAAAGTAGGATTTATTAGGTAAAAATGCCTCAATCAAAAGAAATGAGTTGCACAACGTATATGATTCACCTAATTTGGTTGATAAACATTTACTTCACCTTTGACCAAAAGTGTAAATACTCCGTCACCTCACAATATCTACTCTTATTCCTGTTTCACTAGATTTCAGTTTGCTAATCACATAAACAAAATAAAGAGAACATATGTAAATCACGTAGAAAAAAAAATGTAAATCAGTCGTACACACTAATAGAGGAGAGCCCCATACTTGTCGATAGAGTGGTGACCGAAACTTGAAACCCACCAAAAAGTAAATGCTGCAACTGCAAGATCCTGGAACTGGTCCTGACTTGAATTGCCAAATGTTTATCGGATGGTCAAAGAGGGTGCTCTGCCACACTAGTCTGGAAGTGGCAGAAAAAAGAATGTCAGAGGGATTGAAATTCAGAGAGAGAGAGAGAGAGAGAGAGAGAGAGAGAGATATTTAATACATGATCGCCTACGCTGGTGGCTCATATAATAAGAACGACATTACCAGTACTCAATAAGTAGGCGATATCCAATTACTTCAGTTTAAAAAGGCTCCTTAGACATTACAAACTCATGATCTCAAAATGAACATAGTATATACTCTGATTCAATGGAAAGAGTAGGTGTCCTAATTCATGTATTTATACAAAGGCAGCTGCTCAAGCACCATGATTTCAACACCTACTTGATACTGACGACGAACTAAAGTTTGATTAGACAATGGAATTCAACATACAAGAAGAGCAGATTCCACCAACTTTATTGTACTGATGGAGCAGAGGAATGGCCAAATGAGAAATGAAAAGAAGCAGGAGGTAGGTTGACCAAGCATAATCATCCAAGCAGCGACACAAGGAAACATGATTCTGCGCAAGGAAGTAGTCTGGGAGTTAGTTTACCGAGGTCTTTTCAACTCTACATGAGAAACATAACCTTCTACTAAAAATTTGAAACCAATCTCAAGCTCGGCATCAAATGATCCATCAGGGTAACTCTTTACTATCTCCAAGCGTTGACACCAGGGGACGAAATCTTGACACAGATCAACAGCTGCAACAACATCAAATAACTGCACTGGAGAATACCTGATAAGCACAGGAAACGCCAAAATTTGTTCATTTTTTCTTAAAAACGAAGGCATCGCATTATAACAATGACGACAAGAAAAGATGACTTATGAGTGCAAAAATGAATAGCACAGCGTCACCGCTATGCAAGCTGCCCCGTAGAATCTGGAGGTCCTTGTTTGCATCAGACGGTCTGTGATTAGAAGGGGACGTTCACACCAGCAATGCATCCCAAACATCGCGTCTGATCGCAATTCTGAAGCTGCAGATAGCTCGCAGCAGGCTCAATTACATGCCGGCTCCAATTTTGGCGCCTCACGATCGATCCCACCGACTCACAGGTCGACAAGAAGGGAGGCATAACCGGTCCTCAGAGAATCCCGAAGCTCGAAAATTTGAAAGAAACGCAAAGGGGGTGGCGGAATGGGGGTTCGACTGGAGATCTCCGTCGCGCGACTTTCGGGATGATTCGGGAGGGGGGAAATGCAGGGGCCAATGATTAAACACAACGCGCGAAGAGAGAAATTGAGGAGATGGGTCGTAAGACGGGACTCCGAGAGGACGCGGGAACGGGTTCTGGGCTTCAGCCATGGAGAGATGAAGCCGTTTTCTTGTGGGGTTTCTTGAAGTGATAGGAAGGAAACAAAGTCTCTCACGTAACGCCTGTTCAAGCTTCCATGCCCCTGCATGGTCACACTTCTGGAAGACTGAACATATTACTTTAACCACTGAGTTTGTCCTAATAGCCATCCTTCTAACGTGAAAGTGAGAGGTAGGGTTCGAATCCCCACATTTTAGAAGATTAGGGTGAAGACGATATAGTTTTAGAAATGGGTTTCGACTCTACACTCTATAAGGAGGTAGGGCAAAAGTCTGAGTGAGCATTAAAGTAGGAATAAAGTAAGATAAAACCACCGCTCGCAGTGGCCGCGATGGTTAAGGCTTGGTACCCCATCCGCAGGGGGAAGAGTTCAAGACTCCACATCCGCGTTGCTTCAATGCAAAACGCGCGATTTACCTATGGCTGGATCTGTGGTGGTGGCCCAGTCCACCCCAGGGTTTACAGGATTTACTCTCCGCCGCGAAGCGGTGTAAGGAGGTTTCCCGGGTCACGAAAAAAAAAATAATAATAAAGTAAGACAAAAGCTGAGCAAGCATTATAAGAATATAGTAGGACCGACCAATATATATTACATATGGAAGGGGGAGAGGGAGAGAGGGAGAGAGACGACACACGTGTTCAAATTTGGCGTTGAGATTTGGAGTTTTTATTACGTGAAAAAAGAGAGAAATGAAAACGAGATAACAGACATGATGAATCTTTCACCCAAAATCTCTCGAGAAATGGAATGGTTTGAGTTTTCTCGAATCCGCAGAAAAAAGTCAAACATGACCGAACTAAGTAGGAATTCATGGATTGGACCGGGCCAATTGCGGTCGCGGGTGCAAATAAAAACTGATACCCGAAAACCGATTCTGAATGGTTAGTTGCGGGGTTCTTTCTTTCTATTTCGAGCCTGGTCCAAACTGTTTACATTTGACACATTTCATTTTATGGTAGAAAAATATTTAATTTCTCAATTGAACTTACTAATAAATTAAACGATTGAACTAATATAAAGATACGTTATGAAGTTGAAAATATTGCCCAAAACATGCTGGAAAAGTGGATTTGAACCTAAAAGGGCCTCAAGCTCTAGATGACCTTTTTCAAATTGTACCTATGAGACTCGCTATCCATCCGAATCAAAATTTATCCTCCTTAAAAGTAGGAGCGTGAAAATTTCTCTATTTTTTTTTCTTTTCCGTTGATAAGATGTAAGCTCTTAAGTAATTTTGTGCTTTGTCAAAGTCCGCTTGAGCAATAGAAGAGTTAGTCGACAGCCTAAATTGAGAAAATTTCTGCACATGTTTGGTTTCCGTAGGAAGTATAGATGGATATGATGGCTAAGTTATTCAAGTGCACATAGAAGAAAAATCGGACAGAAGATGGCATGTTGACCAGTGTGAAAAACAAGAGAAATTGAAAATTGGATTTGAAGTTTTTCGAGTCTATCTCTTTTGTAAGTTTGGTAATAGTCTTTTGAGTGATGATCCTAAGTATTAGTGAGAGTGGCAAACCCGTTTCCATACATGCAAGAAGTGGTTGTACTTAGAGAAATAAGAATTGTACCTAATAACAAGGTAAGGTATCCGAATGACCCTTAATCTGTAAAAATTCAAAGGTGTGGTTTATAATTTTTGGAGTGCGGCCTCTATGTTTTGCGTGTAAGGTGTGAGAAGCATTTTGAGAGGGTTCATCAGTGATAGCTTGCATAACGGCATAGCGTAGAAGGAGTCTTGGTTTTGCTTGGCTAACTCTGCACTTGCAGCAAGACGGTGCTTGTACTCCTAACTAAGGTAGCAGGTTTCAGTCTATATAGGTCGTAAGAACTGGAAAGAGAACGTAGGCACCTTAAGTCGAACCTCTGTGATATCAAGATATCATTTCTCTCACCCCACTCTTTATTTATCACACTTTAAGAGTCAAGCTGAGGATTAGCAGAATGAGGCGGCCATATATTGTCAATTTTCGCGGCTGAGGAGAAGACATTGGGACAACCAACAACACGAAACAGTTTCAGAATCTTTCACAAGGATATATGTTCCCATCACAGAGGGAAATCAGAGGGGAGGGACATGTACACAGGCATATAGATTCGAACAGAAATTTCTCTCCGGAGGAGATGCATTCTCCTTTAGGTATGCATGGTATTCTGTGGAGATTTGTCTCGGGCTATCCTACAAGAAGTCTCTCTCTCTCTCTCTCTCTCTCTCTCTCTCTCCTCGGCAACCACCCATCGAGGTAGTAAAGCCATCCCCAGGGCAACCGAACACATCTTCCTCCATTGTCCTGCGTTTGTCAAGGTGAGAACTCAAATCATGGCGTTCCAATTCTGAATTAGTACATATCTGAACCTGGTTTTAAACCTCGCCTGGTTGTTCAATACAACTTCGTAGCCCTCAACTTGACGGCACGGCCAGTTCTCCATTGTACTTTGTATTTTCTTGAGTTGATTTTTGAGTTGCATATTTATTTTTATTAGGGGTGAGCAATATTCGGTTTAGCCGTTCCCACCCTAGAACTAGGAACTGCCCACTAAGGAAATGTTCCAAAAAATTAGAACTAGGAACCACCCGTTAGTTTCATGAATTCACTCAGGAATCGGACTATCGGTCTGGTCCAATTCTTGGGTGGATCCATGGAATTGGTCCCACCAAGCTTCATGCACTCAGGTTTTCTAGCAAGCCAAAGTAAAGCAAAAAACAAAGAATTTCCCTATTCTTAATTATAAAATCAGTAAAAAGACTGGGCTCATATTGAGGTTGAGAGTCCAAGCCATGAGTCAATGGGTGTTGAGCTTGAGAGTTGAGACCGTAAATGAGAGATAAAAAGATGATTAAGAGAAGGTGAGGGTAAGACAAAATGAGCACTCAGTCAATGGGTGTTGAGCTTCAGATTATGGATTTTAAGGTTTTCATTTTTCTTAATTTTTTGTAGGAATTTTTTCTTAAAAATTATATATATGTATATTATCGGTCCAATCCCGATGGGTGGTTCCACACTAAAAATCGGGAATCAAATCAGTTCTCTTGGGAATTGCCGATTATGGTCCAATTCTAGGCAGTCTAGACAACTCCCAATTCATTTGCACACCCTTAATTTGTATGCATGCCATTGTATCTCTATGTTTAATCAACAACCTCCTTTGCCACAAAGGTTAGTGCTATATACTCACCTTACTTGAAAACAAAGAACATCGTCCTGTGAAGACGCTTTCCAACTCACTACACCACCTACTAACGTAAACACATAGAAAAACAATAATCCATGGTCATCTAGGTCATTGGTGTATGATTTGAATCCATATAACTTGGGGTCTCACTTCCACTTCTGTTCGTCCGATATACTATGCCAACGTTTGTTGTCCTCTTCAAATATTTAATTATTCACTTCACAGCTTCCAATAAGTCATATTTGGACCTTTCATGTAATGGCTAACAATGTTCACAAATTGTGAACTTGTTAGGCCTAATCCATATCATGGTGTTGATAATACTACCCACTGCACTAGAATAGGGAACACGGCACATATGATGTTCCTAATCCTTAGTTTGCGGTGATAATTCATTGGAGAGTTCGAATGCAACCAAGGGTGTACTTATAGATTTGGCCAATTGCATATTACAACGTGTCACGATTTTTGCAATGTGTTTTTTCTGCAACAAGCAAAACACTCTTGCGATCCTATCACGCAATGTCTCCATATTTGTTGGCTTTGTTCCTGTAACAAAATATCTTTAATCGAATGATATTGTAGGCTTTTATTTGAAGGAGACACGGGTTCTATGCTTAATTTAGGATAGAGAATATCAAATGCAATATTATAAAATTTCCAACCACAAACAAAATTGTACAACCTTAACGATTAAACCTCGGATCCTTAAGTCGAACCCAAACTATGCCAGAATCTAATCGACGACTCAGCTTAAATATATACCAGCACACTATCGAAATCTAATCAATGACAATGCACTTGGATAGAAGACACAACATCAAAATTCAATCGACGTCACATTATAAGTGATACAACATCGGAATCTAATCAACGGTATTGCACCAAGATAAAGATACTCGTTGGAATCTAATTGATGACGGGAATTTGGAAGCTACAACTAGAGAAACAAAAATGCAATAATGTAAAGATAAAGTAAAGACATTTGATATGTTGTTTGGGGCGGTTGCTATGTTGGATGACTGGTGTCTTTATAGAGAAATTTGGTAACTACTAAGCAACTATCCATTGCTTCATTGTCGTGTAGAAAATTATTCACATGAATAATTAATTAATCAAGAAGAATCGGATCCATATATGATTGTAAAACACCGAGATCAATAAACACAGTAGAATTAAAGCGTACCTATTTGAGCCATTGCTTCACTTGAAGAAAATAGATCAATATGATAACTAGTGATCTATCGGAATGCCAGATCTTCCTCTCCATGACCTATTTTAGTATAGCAGCTTTTAATGGGAGTAAAGCAACTGATAGGTATAACATACCCTTTTATAGGCTAGAGAGGGAACCTAGCAAACCCTAATCAACAGCGTGTCAATTGAGCCCTTCCCATTACGAGCTTCAGTCAAACACAATTGCTTACACTTTGCTGCTCAACTAGGCCCGTTAACAATAGATGCAAATACCCAATTCAATCAGATCACTTTGGGGTTTAACAAATATTGGAATATTTATTAACCCGATTATTTAAAATAGAAAATCAATTAATTAATGTAAGCTCATATTATAGGAAATTTCCAACATTCTCCCATTTGAGCTACACTAATTAACTTATTTTATTTTGAAAAGATTTTATATTGAAAACGACACTATCGGGTTAATAACTGAAAACTTTGTTTTATGTGGCCGCAACTTTTTAAAAAATAATATTCCAATAATGGCATCTCAATACCAATCCAATCATATATAATCTTAGTATAGGACTATGGAGATCAATGTGTTAAGAAAATGCCACAACACAAGACCTTCCATAATCACATATAATAAGTATTATATTTTCATGGATCATGGTCCTAGTAGTGTAGTAAGAAATAGTGCCAATATGTGATCAAAATATACACTATTTCTTATCGATCATCAATGCAATTTCTCAACGACATAAAACTGCATTAACGCAATTTCTAAACAACATGAAATTGCCTTAGTGCGATTTCTAAACAACTTGAAATTGCACAATTATGTCACAATCCAACATGAGATCTCATAATCAGTGACATCCAGTCATCTTTAAACAAAATTTGTTTAAAGATACTGTTTTATACTTCCATTTCTCAATCAACAGGAGAAATGATAACAATATAATCAATAACAACATTTATTAAAATAAATGCTTTAATATACATCATAAAAGCATTATCAATCTGTATATAACTATAATATCCAGAAATACAATTTGTATAACTCCCACTAACAAAAGAAATCAAAAGAATCTAAAACACCCATATTCTTTACAAGTTCTTTAAATAAAATAGGTCGTAAGCCTTTTGTTAGAGGATCAGCCAATATGAACTTAGTTCTAATATTCTCAATTACAATGTCTCCATTTTTGATATAATGTTTGATCCAATTAACATTTCAACCGTGGCATTGTTGTTATTTATAGCAAAAATAATTGTTTGTCACACATAATGCAATAAGATCAATTATGGGCAATAAGTATTTTAAAAAAAATAATTAGTACATTATAAACTCCCCTTTGGGCAGAGTGTATAATGCACCATTATTTTTCACAGTTTATAAAGTAACAATAAGGAGAATTACATATAATTGTCAATCCATCCCCTTTAGGCAAACAAATCATTTAAATTATGCATCTCCATGATATCAATATATAGAGATGATAAAAGAGAATTACATATAATCTTCAAGGTTCAATCCCCTTTGGGCAGACAAATCCTTTAAATTATATCTATATATATATATATATATATATATATATATATATATATCTCAATTATCTCAACATAGAGGGGAATTACACATAACTCTAAAAAAATTATCCCTTTAGGCAAATAAACCTTTTGAGTCACACGTCCCCATCATTCATCTCTAATATATCAATATAGATGGGAATTACATATAACTTTAAAAAAATTTATCCTCTTTAGGCAGATAAATCTTTTTGAGTCATACATCCCCATCTTTTAATTTTGGAATTTATATTCATCCAATTTTTAAATTAATATACACAATAACCCCCTTTGGGCAGGTAATTGTATATACTAATTTTTATCATTAGGAAACTCCAAAAAATATATGCCCAAAATTCATCTAACAATATGAAGCACTTTACGACATGTGCTTCCCAAGATCATATTGCATTTATCAAGCAACAATTTTTACCATAATTTTTTTTTTTAAATGGAGGGTGAGAAAAACAGTTTTAGTCCAAATCACTTAATTAACCCAACAAAAGAAAGGATAGGTGCATCTAGCACTTCAGCCAGCATGTTTCATATTTAAATTTAAATTACTCATGCACCAAATACCAAACAAAGACACCTAGGCACGAACTACAATCTTTACAAGAAAAAGAATGGCACCCAAGCTGCATACTCGACCTCAACTAAAATAGAATGAAGAACACTCTAAGCAAGCACGTAACCAATTACATCGACAGGAAAACAACCCACCATTTTGTCACCTTTAGTCAATAGGTTCTCATGTTTAAATCAATAAATAAAAGTTCCACTAGCAATCTTAAGCTTACTTTCCCTTTTCTTCTACACAATGGTCGTTCACATAAAACACTATCACAGACCATTGCTTATAGAGACATAATTGAATGAGAAGTTCACCATCCATCAAAGAAAACCAAGTTCATCAATCCATAAGCAGTACCCATGATTACCATCAATGGAATTCGTCTAAATTTCATTAAAAAAAAAATGATCTTGAATCCACCACAAACAAGGATATGAAAGCATACATCAATCAGTACACTAGCCACCAGATTCCAACATATGTGAATCATTAAACGCGAATCTACACGAGAAATCGAAGACGTTCACACCACTTAGCCCTCGAACTTGAATTGTTCACGCGCCCTCCAGTCAAAGCAAAAGCTACTGCATAATAAGGCTCAATCCCATGAATCTAGCCCAAATCACACCAACACCATCTATGTTTTGCAGATCTAGTCCAGCAGAAGCAAAATAGAGGGCCACGATTCGCCAACGGAAACCCATGATGGGTCCCACATCAAGCACTCTTTTGTCCGTCAGATCCAAATGTAAACTTTCCAAAAATATTTAAGGTCTAGATGATTGTTTCCTCAAGCTAGACCACTTTTGCTAGGTTAATAACACCAACCAATGATGGGAGAGAACTTCTCCCACAAGCTAAAAATATAAGCACTTAACTGAGTACCTCCACATGTTAATTGGAATGGCAGCACTCTTTGTTTTATTGTATCTCATCAATCAGTCCTCCACCAGTCAGTCTAGTCCATTAACCCTTTCTCGAATTTGTGCAGGAAAGATGAAGCATTCATGTACGCAAAAACATTTTCTGTCCCAGCAAACAAACTTGGCTAATTTAACTAGGAGTAGACGTCCTAGACTAGCCATGGTGGAGCACTCATGTCTGCTAGGACATTTGCATGCTCGAGTTCACAATTTTCCATGCTAATTAGTGGAATAACAAACCTTTCATGTACGAGGATTCCTAGAAAACAATGGGAACTCTCTTCCTTGCACTTGCTTTTCTAATTACAAAAGCTATCAACACTCTATCTTTACCAATTAGTTTACAAGTACTTACCACACTTTGGAGCCGAACATAACCGACGAATCATCTGTCTCTTGCTTGTGAGAACTAACGACAATTTTATACTCAACCAGCAAACAGATTAATTAATCACAATCTCAAGCAAGCATGTTGCAAGAGCCCAATCATTATTCCAATTAAAACACTCAAAGCTTGATCAGCTAGATAACTATACATAAAGATCAGCATCAACCTAGTAACATTGAATGTGAGCCCCATACGTTCAACATGGAATAAAATCGTGAAATCCTATGATCGCACCATATAACGCAATCTACCAAAATTTATTGTAAAAAAAAAAAAAAAACGGCATCAAGCAAGCACGTTTACACTCCTTGTCATGAAAAATTAGCTAAAAAGAGGGCAAGCCTCGAGTCCAATCCAAAAGAAATTTTTGGTGGCTGCACGTGACAATCAGGATGAAGCTATAACCCATTAAAGTATGAGGGCGACTAGAAGAAAATAAAGACTAATAGTATGATAATCGAAAGAAACACACTATTCCAGCATTAGCAGAAGAATCTAAATGCACCAAACAAAATAGATGTGGACACCTGACAATAAGATAAAAGCGCGGATGCCATGGAATATTAGGATTCAAAACTAAGTCTCCTTCAAAGAGCATTGGCCAAAGAGAGTGTACACGTAAAAGACTTTCGCATATCAACTGCGATTTCTAGCGACTACTACCGCACACATGTCGCATTATGCATTGGCACCCTAAAATCTTACATGCATAGTCGGTAGAGTACTGTCCCTTGATCCTGTTTGATATGCAGGTATTTACCCTTAGCCTTCACCAATATATATTTAAAATTGGCCACTTTTCTAAATATTTTCTTACGAAAAAAACTATTAGCCATCATCTAAGATAGCAACACCCACACGAACAGATCCTTCGCCGACCCATCGCCGCAACACAATCGTGGTGAACGAATTTCACAGCCACCTACCACCACAAAAATACAGATCTTCACAAACCCTCCATCCTCCTCGTTGCAAACAAATTCGGCATTGACTAGTGACTGTGGGCGAACTCGCCACGACAACCGAACAAAACCGCCGAGAGGAGCAAGTCGATTCCGAAATTAGAGAACGACGAGTGAAAGAGTGCGTGTGTTGACCGACAGTTCATAATTCAAACGACACGGCGCGACGCAAAGAAAAGCATCGAGTGGAGAAGAAAAACGAAGGTAACGCTAGAATGTAACTTAAAATTCTAGAACTTTTTCATGTATAAATTATACAAATTATATATGGTTGGAAAGATCTCAACATCTAAAACGAAAGCCCTATGGTTTCAGATCAATCAAGCAAAAAATCCACACGAAAGATAATGCCCATATCCGGCTCAAAGAGGAAAATTTCGAATTTTTCCATACAAAAAAAAAAAAAATTTGGGTTCTACAATCATATATGATTAGCTCTGATACCACATGTAGAAAATTATTCACATGAATAATTAATTAATCAAGAAGAATCGGATCCATATATGATTGTAAAACACCGAGATCAATAAACACAGCGGAATTAAAGCGTACATGTTTGAGCAATTGCTTCACTTGAAGAAAATAGATCAATCTGATAACCAGTGATCTATCGGAATGCCAGATCTTCCTCTCTATGACCTATTTCAGTATAGCAGCTTTCAATGGGAGCAAAGTAACTAATAGGTATAACCTACCCTTTTATAGGCTAGAGAGGGGACCTAGCAAACCCTAATCAACAGCGTGTCAACTGGACCCTTCCCATTACGGGCTTCAGTCAAACACAATTGCCTACACTTTGCTGCTCAACTAGGCCCGTTAACAATAAATGCCAATACCCAATTCAATCAGATCACTTTGGGGTTTAACAAATATTGGAATATCTATTAACCCGATTATTTAAAATAGAAAATCAATTAATTAATGTAAGCCCATATTATAAGAAATTTCCAACGTGTCGATCTTTAGGCACGCTCCTTCTGCGACCAACTCACCCATCTCCTGTGTAACCACCTTGATCTTGTTTTAATGTTTCCTGGATTATCGATACCAATTCTACAACTGGATACATGGACATTAACTGCTTTTTCCAATCACACAGTCCCCTAGCGCTTCTTGAAATATTTTGAAAACTCTAACCAAAGACTTACTGGCAAAATCGTTCCGGCAGCCATTTTAATCTTCACCATTGTATTTTGACAATTGGACACGTGGCAATCCGTTGCTTCATTGTCGATCACTGAGCTTCTATCCATAGACTTGTCGATAACTGGTCATACATCAATACTCTTATGATGCACAACTTCATTATATTTTTCACCCACATGCCCGGCACAAGATGGTATGACCATCTTTTAATAACAACCTCTCGTCCCCATGACCAGCACATGATAGTATGGTCAACTTTGAGTGCCAACAATTTCTATATCCAATATTTTCTTAGCGCCACCTGAATCTGTCATTTTAAACTCAAACACTAAACTGCTGCTTTGGAACTGCACAGCCGTTGCCCTCACCTGATCACCAAAGTGTTCACCTGAAGGTGGAAAGAAGCTGCTCCGAAACAATGTGTCCATCGGAATGAAGAGAAATAAAATCCAAAACGTATATCTCGACAAAGTCGAGCAACTTCAATAATGGTATACATAGCATAGGTCCTTCGGCTTGTGCTTAATACAATTGTATGTATGCAGGGATGGATGATGGGGACAACTAGATGGCTTTGCAGCTGTGGACTTTAAGTCAACCAATGCGCACAAAATCCTAAGGGCCCCCACTTTGGAAAATGTCCTGGAAGACAGATTATAAAGCGTGATTGATTAGCGGGTCATTGTCATTAACGACTATTACTCGACTTACAACAGCTTGATCATTTAGAATTATCTCACAGTTGATCGATAAACCTGGTCATCACTTAGAGACAACATTGTAAGGCACGTATACATGTATCAGTACTAACTAGTTATATTTCAAGATGAAAATTGACTTCTAACCTATTGTTTATAATTTCTCCACGATATTCACCTTTGTATGAAAGTAAGGTAAGTGATTATACTAAGTGGCGAACTCAAAGTATGCTCTGGCAAGAAATATTTATACTAAGTTGGTCTTTCAACATAGTAACTTTTTACCATGAAAGGTAGATAAGTTCATATAAATCACTACTAGTTTTGTCACGATGAAAGGTAACTTTACTTTCAAACTATTTAAATTCAGTAACTTCTCCATGCTAATGTTCACTTTCTATTTAGAGAAGTAAGGTTGAGCATCTCGATGGCTGGTAATTTCTCGATGCAGTTAGCAACTTAAAATGACCTCTCACATGGACCGAAATAATTCTAATCATTAAGAAGATGTCAATAATACGACAATCAGTTTTATCTTCCCTGCTTCCTTCGTTGATGTACTCCGTTCAAATTGGCAACATTTGCTCTCTTGCTTTTAGAAATATCGCAGAACACATTCATTCTCTCTATTTATTTGTTCTTCATAGGATTTGCTCTTTCAAGGTTAACGCCTCCGATGCTATCCCGTTGAAACTTGAAGATCAGGCTTTGAGGATCTCCTTCTAAAAAGGCAATGCATAACACGTGTTTCTTCTTAGAGAAAGCCAACGGTAAAATTGGCCAGTGCGTGATCAACGTCGTAGAAAATTGATATCCTTGGATCTATGTCAGTCTGCGACAGTTGTTTCTTGCGGAATTGTCGCACATATCGTCTTAAGTTATCCAAAAAATCTTAAATCTATTACATTTTTACTAATACAGTACTAAACATTTTAAATTTGCCAAATGAGTCATAAACTTGTTTACATTTTACCAGTTCAATTTATCTGACCAATTTTGGCTAAAAATCTCTGATATGGACGCCAGCTATTGTTAAGCCATCACTATGGAGAATCCGAAGTTGTCAAGCTTTGGAAACAATGTTAGGAGCATGATGGAAGTATGACTCGGCAAAAGTATGAACCAATCTTCATGTATCCCACCATGAATTCAAATTCAGCATTTCGAACTTGGAGTATAAGGTGACTTTTTGGTCTTCAATCATGAACTTTGAGACGGCCCCCCAGATTATTAGTGATTTTTTCCAAAGGGACATTAGATGGAGACATTGACTAATTACTGGGTTTATTTCTTGGACATTACTAGGTGCCTTCCTACGTCACTTTCCTTTATTGCAGTTTAGTGCACGACTACCTGTTTTTTAAGTCTTCGATCAGATGTCGTGGTCTTCGCTTAACATGCTTTTCGATGGGGAATTCGCTTTTGATCTCCTCATCACATGTATCGGTCGGTCTTGGCATATTCCTCGGCGGATGCGGAGGGACTCATACGATGAGGAAATAGATAAGGATAGTAATACACTCCGTCCTTCGTGCTTGCACTATGTTTCATTTCATCCTCTAAAATTTTGTTTTGTTTCCAATTTGATCCCTCGCATTCATCAGTTAGCCCAGAGTATTTATTATCAAAACTCAACTTCTCATTTACGTCGGCTGCATATCCGCTTTGATAGTGGCTCACTTGTGCCTCACGGCTTTAAAGCACATTATTCTAGTTTAAGGTTACAGGACATTTATCTATCGGAGCAATAGCTCAAGTCCCGGCAGTGTGGTATAAAAAACATATCTGAAACCCAAAATCCCGACTCTTGTATCTTTGTGACTTTCTTTAGCTGGCGTAGGAGACTTTCCATGCCACAATTTTAACTGACGGTGATTCACGCAAGCAACTGCATTAAATGAAAGTATGATGTTGACATTCTCCCATTGCGCTGTAAAGGGCAATGGGAGAAGACATGAAAGGCACAGCCAAAAGAAATCAACAAAACAAAAGAAAGAGTCCCATTTTTTATTTTGTTCTCTTTCAGAAGAGCCTCTCTCAGTTTGTTCGTACAGGAGAGAGTTTTAAACGCCCGAGTTCTGTGCAAATTATTGAGTGTTTACATGAGGCTAAAAATCTGTGGGTTTTGCATGTAATATAGGGCTGGAAAACACTCAGAGTGCACAAGCCATTACAATCATGCATTCTTGATTTATCAGTGAATTATTTTGAGATTGGCTTTCCTCATGAATGTAGGTATCAATACTCAGATTGAACAGTGTAAATCTCTAGTGTATTTTATTCTTCCTCCTTTTATTTTCTCTAATTATTTCATCTTCTCATGTTTTGATATAATTGCAAAGATCTGATCGGTTTTATAGCACATGATTTGATTCTTCAAAAATATACGAAACTAAGATAACTTTGGCTCAGAATGTGAATCAATCAATGTTTAAGTCACTCTACCAAGCAAAATGTTACCCGAGCAAAGGATAGTGCAGACTTGGAATTTGGGGTATAATAGGAAGAAAAAGAGCGAGTCAAATAAAGGTTTTGGCTTAATATTATAGAGATAATTTTGCAAAGGCGGAATAATATCTTTTCATAGATTCTATGCTTTGTTTTTGCCCTATTTTTCGGGACAACAGACATGTTTTTTTGTGTGTGAACAAAATTATTGGGTTTTTTTTTTATGAAAATGAAACAAATCATTTAATATGACATATAGTTAAAACTCATTCGTGTAGGATCTAATGTTGTGATGGTCACTTAAATGAAAATTCAGTTTTGTAATTTTTGTCAGTACATTTTCCTATATGTTAGTTTCTTTTCTTTTCTTTTCTTTTTTTTCTTTTTTTTAAATGGACGAGAATTCTTACAGCTGAACATAGATAGGAGTAACCGACCAAACTTTAAAAAAAAAAAAAAACTTAGCTAGATGTGTTATAAAGGTTAAGGGCGTGAATACTATTAAAGTTTTATAGAGTCTGGAAAATGTTGAATAAATTAGGGAATAAAGTGGATAATCATAATGTCGTATTTATTTTATTTTGAAGAGTAAGTGTTATTAAGTTATAGGGTGCGTATGGGCATTATTAACGTTTATTTATTTATTTATTTATTTATCAATCTTACTCTACTCCTACTCTAACTCTTCACTCTCAAAATTTTTTTCTATTTTCTTGCATAAAATGAGAGTCGAAACATACACCTGAAACTAAATTGTCCCCACTTCAATCCTCCTAAAAAAGGTGGGGGATTCAAACCCCGCACCTCCCCCTTCACATGTGAGATGGGTGATCACTAAGAACTATGTTGAAGAGTTACTATTTTGATAGACTGAGTTAGTATAAAGCTTTTTGGCTAGAGCAGCACTTTGAGTCCACCACTTAATATAATTACTCAACTAATTTTCATATAAATTTAATCATCTCGTGGAGAAATTATCAACTATAAATAGGTCAAAAGTCAATTTTCCTCTAAGAAAGTTATCATCCACGTTGAAATATAACTAGTTATTACTGATACAAGCATATGTGCCTTAAAATGTCATCTCTAACTGATGACCAAGTTTATCAATCAACTGTGTGATGATTCTGACTGATGAAATTATTGTTAGTCAAAAGATAGCCATTAATGACGACAACCCACTCATCAATCCCGCTCGACCATCAGTCTCATTTCTTTTCTATAATGGGGGACTTTAGCACTCTGTGGGCATCGATTGACGTCAAGTCAACAGCTGGAAAGCCATCTGAATGTGTCCATCATCCATTCCTAAAATCACGGTTCATCATTAGTCTTCCAGTTTCTTTTCCAAATGGGAGACTTTAGGACTCGATGGGCATTGGTTGACATCAAGTCAACAGCCAGAAAGCCATTTGAATGTGTCCATCATCCATCCCTGAAATCATGATTAATCATCGGTTCCAAAAAGTGGGGGAACTTTAAGGAACTTTTTTCCAGAGTCGGGGACTTGAAGTCAATAGCTGGAAAGCCATCCAGAGGCCGTCCATCATCCATCCCTTAATACACGGACTCGTATAGACAAAAGCTAGAGGACCTATGCAGTGTATGCCAACATCTCGACCACTAGTGAAGTTGCTCGACTTCCTTGAGATATACGTTTTGAATTATGTTTCTCTTCATCTCGACGGACACATTGTTTCGGAGCAACTTCTTTCGACCTTCAGGTCAACTATTTATTGATTAGGCGAGAGTAATAGCTGTGCATTGTCTATTATTCGAAAAACTGGATACAAGAATACAATGTTTAAAACTTGTAGTGCTTACAAGATAGGACACGAATTACCCAACATCCTGGTACGAACTAACAGTCATGCGTGTTTCTAATAATGAGCATTAGTAGCCACACTCTAGGAAGTCAACAAGTCTGTGATTGATGGTTGACATGACTCTTTCACTGGCTGCCGCCCTCCTAAATGCCACCTTCTTATAATTTATAAATCCCTTCAAGTCCAGTTAGATAGCCCATACCAATTTCTTTTGTTTCTTCTCAGTTTTCAAGTTATGGAACCTCGAAGCATTAGCTTTGTAGAGTTTCAATCATGCCACTTCCTCATTGGCATCGTTCTTGCATTGTGCATTACCCAAGTCTCCTCTACCACAAATGAAACCGACAAACTCTCTTTGCTCACGTTTAAGGCTGGAATAACCGAGGATCCTCTCGGCGTGCTTAGCTTGTGGAATGATAGCATGAGGTTCTGCCAGTGGTATGGTGTCATGTGCGGTCACAAGCACCAAAGGGTCATAGTATTGGACTTGCGTTCGCAAAAACTCTCTGGGTTGATCTCTCCTCATATCGGGAACCTTAGCTTCTTGAGAGAATTGTGGCTCATAGACAACAATTTCAATCATGAAATCCTCCACAAATCAGCCGGTTGAGCCACCTACAAGTCCTACGACTGGAGTCCAATTCATTGGTTGGTGAGATTCCCGAAAACATCACAGCTTGCTCTAACCTTGTCAGCCTCGTTCTTAAATGCAACCAACTAACTGGCAAAATTCCTTCACAAGTCGGTTTATTATCAAATCTACAAAATTTTTCTTTGTATGCAAATAATCTAACTGGGAGTGTGCCTTCCTCCATTGGGAACTTGTCTTCACTAAAGGGGCTTAGTCTTACGCGAAATAACTTGGGTGGGAATATTCCTCCGATCTTTAGCCACTTGTCAAAATTACAATACTTTTATGTGGGAGGAAACAAATTGTCTGGTCCAATTCCGTCTGGCTTTTGAATCTCTCTTCTTTATATATGATCGATGTAGGAGTCAACCAAATCCAAGGGAGTCTTCCTGCAAACATAGGCTTCACACTTCCAAATCTTCGGTTGTTTAGCATTGGCATGAACCTATTTGAGGGACAGATTCCTTCATCAATATCAAATTGCACAAAGTTAGTGGCACTTCAACTTGGAGAGAACAAACTTTCAGGTGAAGTGCCTTCTTTGGAAAGTCTGCAAAAGCTTCAATGGTTCTCCAGTTTCAAAAATCAGCTCGGGCATGGAAAACCTGAAGACTTGAACTTTGTTTGCTCACTAACAAATGCCACAGAGTTAAAGGTATTGCTTATTGCTAGAAACAGTTTCGGTGGAGTGCTGCCTAAATGCATAAGTAATTTAACCACCACCTTCAGAATATTTGATATGTTTTGTGAACTGAGAATCTAATAATATTTAATTAATTATGTTTAGGTTGTTAGATTAGAATAAATTAGCAATTAATAGTCAATTGTGATGTGATTTAGATAAATTGATTGTGTAATTAGCAAGTAGACGTGGTCTACTAATTATTGAAAGTGCCTCGGGATTTTTCCCGACCCTTAGTGGGCTCCAATTAGGCTTTTCGGGGAATTTTAAATATTAATTTTTGTAATTAAATTAAATAAGTAATTTTCCGAAAATTTAGATGTTTCTTAATTATTTAATTAATTATTTTTTCAGAAATTAAGAGGTTGATGGCCGACGACCAAAATGACAGATTGGAAATTTTGTGAACCTTGAAGTATTGATTATGTACAATAATAAGTTGTCAGGTGTTCTTCCATCGAATTTGGGGAATTTACAAAATTTATCGTTATTGGAGTTAGGTGATAACTACCTAGAAGGGAGAATCCCATCTTCTCTAGGAAACCTAACCAAGTTGACTCTACTATATTTGGGTTGGAACAACTTTCAAGGTCAAATCCCTTCAGAACTATCTTCTAACTGCCGCTTTTTGAACGGACTCGATCTTTCCAATAACAATCTCAGTGGTACCATACCCCCACAAATTATGGCTATTTCATCACTAACCATTCTCTTGGATTTGTCTCATAATCATCTAACAGGACTTTTACCCATGGAAGTAGGCAACTTGAGGTTTTTGACCACATTAAACATCTCTGGAAATATGTTAGGAGGTGAAATTCCAAATAGTTTAGGTGATTGCGTTGCATTGGTCTCATTGAGGATGGGGGGAATCTCTTCCATGGGTCCATTCCTCAATCGATGAGATCATTAAGAGGCATTGAAGAACTAGATCTTTCACATAACAATTTTTCTGGGGAGATTCCACAGTTCTTGAAGGCATTTCGTTCTTTGAAAGTTCTGAATTTGTCTTACAATAATTTTCAAGGTATGCTACCACATGAAGGAGTCTTTGAGAATGCTACCTCTACCTCTATTATCGGGAATGCTAAGCTATGTGGTGGATTGCCAGAATTTCAGCTTCCTAAATGCATCTCCAATAGCTCCAAGAGTAGGAAAGTCCATTTATTGAGATTGTTTGGTCTTGTTATTTGCGGCCTTCTCGGAATTGCTCTGATTCTTGCTATTCTTTATCTCTCTTGGTGGAAGATGCAAGTACCAAAACTGGTTTCAAGTTCTATGGAAGTTTTACATCCGCACATATCTTATGGAGCACTCCTAAAAGCAACCCAAGGTTTTTCTTCAACCAACTTGGTCGGTGTTGGAAGCTTTGGTTCCGTTTACAAAGGGGTACTTGAGGACAATGGGACTGCCATTGCAGTGAAGGTGCTCCATTTAGTGGGTCGTGATGCCCTAAGAGCTTCATAATTGAGTGTGAGGTACTAAAGAACATCAGACATCGAAATCTGTTGAAGATACTTACAGTTTGCTCGGGTATTGATTATCAAGGAAATGATTTTAAGGCCATAATACATGACTTCATGGACAATGGAAGCCTGCAACAGTGGTTACACTCAAAAGCAACTTCATCTCATGTAAATGAGCCTCCAAAGAAAGTGAATTTCATTCAAAGGATAAATATTGCCATTGATGTTGCTTTTGCACTAGATTATCTTCATCACCAATGCCACATCCCCGTCATTCATTGTGATCTAAAGCCAAGCAATGTCCTCTTAGATGCTCAGATGGTCGCACATGTGGGCGACTTTGGATTGGCAAAGTTCCTGCTTGGATCATCCCTCGATTCTGTAGCTAATCAAATGAGCTCTGTGGATATAAGAGGGACAATTGGTTATGCTCCACCAGGTAATCTCTTTGCTTTCTATTCTAATGATCTAAGCTCTACACTCTTTTCTATGATCGGTGTTACTAATTTCATCTACTCTATGATCTAAATGAGTGGCAGAATATGCAATGGGATGCAAGGTCTCAAGAGAAGGCGATGTCTATAGTTACGGCATGCTCTTATTGGAGATGTTCACAAGATTGAGTCCCACCAATGATAGATTTGGAGATAATTTGACTCTCCATAATTTTGTTGCATCAGCTTTGCCTGAACAAGCATTGGAAATTACAGATCACATTCTACTTCTAGAAAGCGAGAGTCATTTTGGCCCTAATGGTCCTCAGCATTGGCAATTTGAAAGCAAAAGCATATTTCAAGAGTGTTTGGTTACAGTGTATAATATTGGAGTAGCTTGTTCCAATGAAGTGCCGGGAAGACGGATGAGCACCAATAGTGTCGCAAGTCAACTGCAAAGGATTAGGCAAAAACTCTTTGCATTGGGTTTCCATGAACAAGACGAGCTATCGCGGGTGATATGATAATTTCTTAATCTCTCTTGTCTTAAATAGCTTTGCCTATGCTAGCGCCAACTTGCATGTAAATGTGTATCAAAATAGAGAATCAAGAAGAAGCTAATAGTCGATTGTCATTCCTCATTGTGTGTGTGTCTACAAATATATTTATAACATATATTATATTATATTATATTATATTATATTATATTAAGCTAGCATGTCTCACAGCGTAGAGACCTTTGAGTAATTTTAGTTAAAATTTGTTTGGAGTTTGAGAACATGAACGAAACTCAACCTGAATCGAAGTGCGGAGAAGTCTGGCTGTATAAAGAAAGTCAGAATTGGATTTTATGCTGCCTTATTCGAATCCGAATCCTTTTGCATATTGGAGTTGAAAGTGGTGTTGGATTTTGAGCGTGAGAAGAGGACTTAAATTATGATATTTCGATATGACTTTGACCAAGGTTTTTGCATGATTCATACAAGAATCATTCCTCTTTCGTCAGATGGTGAATGTTGTGGAGTGGGTCTTTATGCCTTGCATTGTGGAGTGGGTTTTTGTGCCTTACGAGCAGAAGTTAGTGGCGGCTTTTTCGGATATTACCCCTTAAAACAATTTGAAAATATTTAAATTCTTTGTGATATTGATGACTATTTCCAAGTGATTGTGTGAGGCTAAACACTGAGATTATTGGGAGTGACTAAGGTTTGGAAATGCTAACGGTGTGAATGACTCGATTGTAGTTATATTCTCCGTTGTATTGCTTAATATATTATCATGAAGCTTTGTGTTGTTCTCCCTATTGAGTATATCACATCAACTAAACCATGTAAATCTAGTGTCCAATTTATTTTCTTTTTCTATTATTATCGTGTTCAATTGCTTGTTTTTTTGCAACAAATGGTATTAAATCTAGGCATGATTGATTTAAAGTGAATTGATGGTGATAGAAGGAGGAAAAGTGAAAATCAACAAATTTTATGGGAAAATTTTCGATTTCGAGACCATGTAGATTGAGAATTTTATATGCTTACCCTTATCTAGGGAAAATGCAGAGCCAACAAAGTGAGCTAATTAGGAATTGCAAGATAGACAAGAGTTAGGTGTTATTTGGGAGACATTGTCTTGTTATGCGACGTTTAACATCTTGATATAGCGTTTGTTTCGCTTAAAGATAGGTGAAGGTGCGTCGGTTGTGCATATAAATGAATTCCATGTGACGTTAGTCAATTGAGTTCAATGGTGATTGACTTTGATGATGATAGACAAAAGTGGGTAAAGCTCGCCTGAGATTAAGCCACGTGACACACTCACTTGAGAGCTTACCTTGTAATTTATCAAATGATGGTCACTTTAACAAATCTCAAACTCTTGTGCATAATTTGATTAAAAAGTTCTCTAAGCGATGAATAAAAAATAACAAAATTACGCATACTTTGTTAGTAAATGTTTATTTAATTATGTGCTATCTTGAATTAACTATATATTATATGTTTAAAAGTTTAAGATGACGTTTTGAAAGTGCGCATCTCACAATTGACAAACGAATAACATCAAAAGATCAATAACAAAAATTCATCACCAGAAAAGAATTACACAACATGATTTACGAATCTATGAATATTTTAATACCATCATAGAAGGACAAAAGGTATATGTTATTACATGACTACATATATTCCAAAAATAAGTATGACAAATTATATAATAAATGATGGCAATTATGATTGAAAAGTGATATAAATACTCGTCATGGTGGAATAATTTGTCGTATTTCATATGTAAGTTATATTAAAGAATTGATTACAAAAATTTGTATAGCATGATAGCATATAATGATATAAATATGTGCCAAATCTATACCAAATAAGACGCTCGCTAAGAGCTGAAAAAGTATAACATGACACGATAACCAATATTTAACAAACAAATGATTTAAATTGATCTGAATTAGATGGATAGCACATATTCTACATATAAACGAAAATTAGAAAATTAATAGTATAATACTCATTAAATCTAATAGTTTATTGAAGAAGACAATCAATTTAAAATGTCTCTATATCATGATAGTATATATTCAGTAAATAAATAATGGTAGAGGATAATAAAGGAAGTTATATAACATGATATCTTCTATTTGATAAATAAATTATTTAAAAAATCAATAAAAGAATAAATAAAAAGAACCATCATTACAAAAAACCATTGTAGTATAATGTCAAAGCTGGGCAATCCTCAGGGGCAGCGAGGTAGGTTTAATAGGTTTAACAGGTTTAATGTGAGCGGGCTAGAGGATTTGAGAGGGCTTGATACAAGAGGACCGATTTGTGTTGTGAGCCCAAATTCATGTGACCAATGGCAGCCCATGTTCGGAACGGCCCCTAAGGCCCAACCCGAGTCCCAATTTTCAGAATAAAATATTATCATTATATTATTTGCATTTTTTAATTTCCTTTTAAAAAATTTTAAAAAATCAGCGGTTAAAAATATTTCAGAAATCCTAAAATTCAGAACATAGCTTACAAAAAGGTTTTGACCTAATTGTTGGGCTTCTTCTTCTTAGGACATAAAGTGGATAATCGCAGTCGACATCTGATGTCATATTTATTTTATTTTGAAGATTAAGTGTTATAAGGTTAGAGGGCACGCATGGGCATTGTTTTACTATGTTGAAGAGTGACCATTTGATAGACCGACTTAATATAATTTTTTTGGGCTAGAGCAGCACTTTGAGTTTGCCACTTAATATAATCACTCAACTAATTTTCATAAAAAAATTAAATATCACGTGGAGAAATTATCAACTATCAACATAAATAGGTTGGAAGTCAATTTTCCTCTTAGAAAGTTACTACCCACCTTGAAATATAACCGGTTATTAGTGATATATGCATACTTGCCTTACAACGTTGTCTCTAACTAATGACCAAGTTTATCAATAAACTACGAGATGATTCAACTGATAAAGCTGTTGTCAATCAAATGATACTCGTTAATGATGATGACCCATTCATCAATCCCGCTTGACCATCAGTCTTAGTTTCTTTGCTATAATGGGGGACTTTAAGACTCTGTGGCCATCAGTTGACGTCAACTCAACAGCTAGAAAGCAATCTAAATGTGTCCATCATCCATCCATGAAATCACGATTGATCATCAGTCTTCCAGTTTATTTTCCAAAGTGAGGGGACTTTAAGGCTCTTTTTTCCTTGACCATCAATCTTCGTTTCTTTGCTATAATGGGGGACTTTAGGACTCTGTGGGCATCAATTGACGTCAACTCAACAGCTAGAAAGCCATCTAAATATGTCCATCATCCATCCCTGAAATCATGATTGATCATTAGTCTTCCGGTTTATTTTCCAAAGTGGGGGGACTTTAAGGCTCTTTTGTCCTTGACCATCAGTTTTCATTTCTTTGCTATAATGGGAGACTTTAGGACTCTGTGGGCATCAATTGACATCAAGTCAACAGCTAGAAAGCCATATGAATGTGTCAATCATCCATCCCTGAAATCACGATTGATAATCGGTCTTTTAGTTTATTTCCAAAGTAGGGGGACTTTAAGGCTTTTTTTTTTCCCTAGACCATCAGTCTTTGTTTTTTTGCTATAGTGGGGGACTTTAGGACTTTGTGGGCATCAATTGACGTCAAGTCAATAGCTAGAAAGCCATCTGAATGTGCCCATCATCCATCCTTAAAATCACGATTGATCATCAATCTTCCAGTTTATTTTCCAAAGTGGGGGAACTTTAAGGCTCTTTTTTCCTTAACCATCAGTCTTCGTTTCTTTGCTATAATGGGGGATTTTAGGACTCTGTGAGCATCAATTGACGTCAAGTCAACAGCTAGAAAGCCATATGAATGTGTCCATCATCCATCCTAGAAATCACGATTGATCATCAATCTTCCAGTTTATTTTCCAAAGTGGGGGATCTTTAAGGCTCTTTTTCCAAAGTGGGGAGACTTCAGGTCAACAGCTTGGAAAGCCATCCAGATGCCGTCCATCATCCATCCCTTAAGACATAGACTCGTATAGACACAAGCCATAGAACCTGTGCTGTGTATGCCAACATCTCGACCACTATTGAAGTTGCTCGACTTCATCGAGATATATGTTTTGCATTCTGTTTCTCTTCATTCCGACGGCCATATTGTTTCAAAGCAACATCTTTCCACCTTTAGGTGAACTATTTATTGATCAGATGAGAGTATCAGCTGTGCAATGTCCATTTTCTCAAATTGAGGACCTGTTGTCATCGTGCTTACATGGAAAAAAGAACGGTGATGAATGGAAAAAAGTTGTTGCAATTTTATGCAATGAGCACTACAAATCCTTTTGCGGAGTCAAGGGGCAATGATCAATGGCTGATACCTTCTCATTCCACGAATGATTACTCCTCTTTTGGTTAAGGAATCATTGTCACTCCTCATATCCACTTTTTCACTAAACTTGTATAAAATGAGCCCAAGCCATCGCCTGTCCAGGCCCTTCCCCTTGTCATTTTGCCCCTTTTAAATTTGTTCGCGACTTCATCTTAACCAGTTATATGAAGAACTAGATTCAAGAATACAACGTTTTAAACTTCTTATGCTTATGAGATAGGACATGAACTACACAACCTCATGTTACGAACTAATGTCATGTTTGTTTCAGAGGCATGCGTCTTCCACATGGACATAGTGAGTGCGGTTCACGCAATGATCATTGACATCCGCAATATGATGGTTGATAGGCCGCTCTCACTGGCTACCGCCTCAAAAACAGCCACCTCCTTATAAATCTCTTCACGTCCAGTTGAGTTAGCACGTACCCATTTCGTTTATTTCTTCTCAATTGTCAAGTTATGGAGCCTCAAAGCATTAGCTTTGTAGAGTTTTGTCGCGACCTCTTTTTTTTTCGGGCGCCCGCGATCGCGTATGGGCGCCTAAGGAGGCTAATGGCTCGGCTGGATTTATTAAGCCCAAACTCTCCCGAGTCCGCCAATTCACGACTTAATGGTTCAAGTTTTTAACCTGTAAATCAATTTTTAAAATGGAGTCGCCACTAATCGATTTGGGGTGGGTTGATTAGAAACCCAAGTGAAGTATCGGGAGAAATACTCACTCCTGTGCAACCAGAGAAATTAGGATCGGGGACTTGATTACACTAGTTAATCACTAATGCCCTTTCGGTACCTAATCTTGTTTAAACCCTGAGGTTTTTTTGGATGTTCGAGGGATTTTCCATGCATTTTTGGGAGGAAAAACATTTTCTAGGTCTTTTTCTAATTTTTTTACACAAAAGGGATTTTTTTTTTGGGATTTTTTGGTATTTTTGGGAAAATACAAGTCTTTTTGGCTTTTCTGAATTTTTTTTTTTTGAATTTTTGGCTTTTTCATGAATTTTTGGCATTTTTTGGATTTTTGGCATTTTTTGGAAAATAATATATTTTTTAATATTTTTGGAAAATAAATTATTTTTCATTATTTTTAAAATATTATATTTATATTATAATGTAAAGAAAAAATAACCGGGTCGGATCCTTGGGTTGGAAATCATTTTTTCATTAAATAAAACATTTTTTTTTTCATTTTTTGATTTTTCATTTTTGAAAATAAAATATTTTTTTTTATTTATTTATTTAAAATAATATAAAACTGACCCGGGTCGGATCCGCGGGTTGGGTCCGACCCGGGCCGGCCCGATCCGCAAACGGGCCCGACTCAGATTTTTCTCCCCTTTTTTCTTTTTCCAAGCCCATGAACTAACCAAGGCCCACAATTTCTTTTAAGAAAATAACTCCAGGCCCAAAACCAAAATAGGCCCACTTTTATAAAAACTTCAGCCTAAAGACTACCCGGCCCACACGCACAACCCGGCCCGGAAACCCTACCGGAAACAAAGGAACCGGGTCGGACGGACCCGCGAGCTGACCCGGTTCCCCGCCTCCTCTACCCTTGCTCCCTTGCGGCGCTATGAGGGGCTGGGATTGTCACCGGGCGGACGGCGGCGGTGGGCGGGCGACGGCGACGACGGTGGAGACGACGGAGATGACGGTGGAGACGACGACGATAATCCGCGTATGGGGACAGCGAGGGCGAGCGACCATGGGTCTGTGATGGGGATTTCAGTGGCGGCACTGGTTCGAAAAGGGGGAAGACGCGACGCGACGGCCCGACGGGCAGCGGTGACGGTTACTAGTACTTGCTCGCAGCGGCGAGGTGGCAAACGGTGGCGGTGACAGGGCGCGATGGTGTCGAGGTTGCGGTGGATGGCGAGCAGCAACGACCGAATGGCGATGGCGCGGGGAGGGAAAATGCGGATGGCGACGACGATGCAACCAGCAGCAGCGGCGGAGGGCACTCGACTCCCCGATCTAGCCTTCTTGCTCGAATTCCTCTCCCTCGGGCTCGCTTGTCGCCGGCCTCCCCCGAAGTCTCTCGGAGGGAGGTCGTTCGAGCTTCGCGACCCGATCTCTCGCGTGCTCGCTCGTTGAATCAACCCTGAAGTCTCTCAAGGGAAGATCTCCGAGTTCGCCGTGTCCTTCAACGGAGGTGGTGCTTCGCTATTTATAGGAGAGGGGGCGGCCGGTCGACGGGGATTCGGCCGCCGGTCTTCGCACGCCGAACGAACGCCCGCGGCCGAACCGGCGTCCCATCCTCGCTCCTCCAACAAAGCGTGCTCGGCATTGAAGGCAGCCATTAATGGCGCCCGAGATCTGTCATCTCCGGCCGACGTCGGCCTACCCTCCTCGGCCATAGGTTGTCTTCGTGAGTTGCGGGCGTAGGGGGAAGAAGGGGAAGAAGGAAGAAGAAGAGGAGAAGAGAGGGGGCTGGGGCCGGGGAAAAAAGGGTGGGCCACGGGCCTACGTGGGAAAAAGAAAAGGGGGGGGATGGGCCTTGGGCCCGGCCCCGATGGGCTGCTTCTTTTTTTTTTTTTTTTGCTTTTTTTTGTTGTTTTTGTTATTTGTTTTGTTTATTATCTGCAAAAAAAAAGGAAAAATACATAAATAAAGAAACTAAAGCCAAATTAATAACCTAATTAAATTTCTAGGTATCAACAGCTGCCCCTCTTTGAAGGTGAGTTCGCAGAGATTGCATTCAAAGATGAACCTGATACCTAAATTTTGTCTATACATATGCAATAGATTATATGATATTTAGGACCTAGTGTCCTATGCAGAAAATGAGCAATATAACATTGCATATACTAAGACAGATAAGAAGATACCTGTAGTTACTTACCGAGAGTGAGTGAGATAAGGTGTGAACCCCGAGTTTTGGCAAGTATCAAGGCGTCATCTTACCTGTTGCATGAAGAGATTGCTTCTCCAGGACCCGAACCATTCTTCGGTCGCCTATTGGAGCAATAAGTGATTTGTCTAGGACCCGAACCTTTCTTCGGTCGCTTTGACGGGGAATTGCCTTCCCAGGACCCGAACCTTTCTTCGGTCGCCTGTTAGAGCAATAAGTTGGTTTGTCTAGGACCCGAACCTTTCTTCGGTCGCCTTGACGGGGAATTGCTTTTCTAGGACCCGAACCTTTCTTCGGTCGCCTATTAGAGCAATAAGTTGTTTGTCTAGGACCCGAACCTTTCTTCGGTCGCCTTGACGGGGAATTGCTTTTCCAGGACCCGAACCTTTCTTCGGTCGCTTGTTAGAGCAATAAGTTGTTTTGTCTAGAACCCGAACTTTTCTTCGGTCGCCTTGACGAGAGATGCGCTGACCTTTCTCAGGGCATCTGTTTGTTGGGAGATAGTACTTGGATGATCACAAGTACAAACTCTTGGGGGATACTTGGATGATCACAAGTATTGAAGGGGTACTTGGATGATCACGGTACAAACTCTTTGGGGATACCTGGATCACAAGTGATCACAAGTATCGAACTCTTTGGGATACTTGGATGATCTCTTTGGACAATCACAAGTACAAACTCTTTGGTGATACCTGGATGATCACAAGTATCGATACTCTGGGACAACTCGTACGGGTCGAGTGTCGATAAGAGGGAATACCCAGCAAATGGTGAGTACTCAAAGACAAGGGGATAGAAATATGCTTACCTGGCAATATCTCTGATCTCTGAGAGTATGTCTGCTATTTGGACAATATACACACATGATTGTATGTGTTGTAAATTCATGAGTTCAAATGAGATTCATGCATGACAACTTTGTCTGCTTTGTATCATTCGAATTCCACTGGGGAAGATTTTGAAAGACAACCTTTATTCATAATGTAGATGTCTTGAGCATGCCAGATGAGGGACTTTCGGTCTGAAAGGACTTTTCGCTCACTCTCATGGAGAAGGCTATCCTGACCATTGATGCAGGATTTATAAGGACCACACTATCTCACTGTCATCATGTCAACAGGGGTCCGAGTATTCTCGCAAACGGTACGACTTTACCAATGTGAGAGGTCTTTGTTGAAACTGTGATGAAGTCTTGGTCAATGGCTCATCAAAAGGGACCATCAAGGTCGAAGCCGATGGACAAAAATACTGCACGATCATCTCCGGGTTTACAAGTCAAGAACCCTGCGAAAAGAGATAGAATAATCTTGCTCGTACTTCTTCGAGCGATGCTTATGCACATATGAAATCCTACGTTAATTGAAGTGCCCCTAGTCTGAAGAGACTTTTACAATGAGAATGTGATGTAGACTTGATTCATATGTAAGAGGGTGAGAGTTCGGTGATTGCCTTGGCATTTGTCACCGGTCTTTTCTTCTCACTGTTAGATAGAGGCTCTATGGATCACAACATCAACTTTTTCTTGGCTGTATTTTTGACTGGGGGGCATTGGCCTTGCTTTTACCAGGCACACTGCTTTTTTATGCCCCTATTTTATTCCAGTTCTTCATTCATGGGCATTGACCTTGCTTTTACCAGGTACACTGCTTTTTTATGCCCCTATTTTGTCTTTGTTGCTTGAGAGCTGATCTTGACAAGTTCAAGCAAACGCCTTTGTTAGACTATTGAGTCTTCATCTTTTGCCGGTGCTTCTGATTATGCTACTTAAATGGTAGTAGCTTCTGCTTTGTCTCCATGTGAGGGTGAATTTACAAACTCACTCCGGTTGTACAATGAATACAAGTGCGTAAAGAAAGAATTGCTCTTCGTCATTCTAGGGCACTTAAATTAATGCGAGTGTTCATATGCAATAAAGACACCCAAAGATTGATGCAAGTGCGAGCAAGAAAATTTCTATCTCCCTTCTCACCTTGTGATGTTGTTTCACCTCCGATCTGCCCCAGTGTGGGGTGGTTCTTGACGGGGATAGGACAAAAATTTCATCAGTGTATGGGGCTCAATGAGGTGAGCGATGGAATGCCTCTCACTATTTTGGTTATCGTACCATTCACGAGAGAACCCTTTACCCTGCAGCCATGGAATGTTCTGCGCTCATCTCACAAGTGTATAGATGGGGGGGGACTTTGTGTAGGATATAGCTTGCCTGTCATCATTCTGACGCACCTCATCCAATATGCTCAATTAATCTTGTATTCTTCACTTAGCTGTCTATTCTAATAATCCTCAGTGGAATCAATGACTTAGACAGACAAAATCATCATGCATAATTCATCTGGAAGTGACATGCAACATTTTGAATATGATGGAGTTTGAACTCTTCAAAACAAGTGAATGGTTTCGACTCAAAAAAGACCCTATTGATAACTTTAAGAGTTAACATAATGGTGTTTCCAAATATGTTAAATTTTGAACATCAAAAGGGTTATTCGCAAATGGGTGTCGATAGTTGTCCCTATTGATTAGGGATATGACACATGAATGATCAGTCGAGGTTGGGAATCTGATCGGGCATCTCTGCTTTTGCCCCTGCAGAAGAGAAGATGTACAAGTAGATCAATTAGTCTGGCCAAAATCAAATGTGAGTTGAGGCTTGAAGATTTTCTGTCATTTTCTTTGGCAATACTTGAGATGCCATTTTGCTTGGGAGAGTTTGTCATGCCTCTCATTGATCTGTTATCTTTGTTTTTGACAGTCGGGTGATCCTACAAAAGATAGGAAAGAAGGTGTCAATCACGATTTTTACAGGAGTTTAAACAATTGGGAGCGATACAACATTACCCTTCACTGCTTTGCAGATGATTGGATGGACTTGAAATGCGAGTGGGACACGAAGTCCTATGTCTTTTGCTTCGTTAGATCACCTGCTTTCTCGTAATTTGCAAGCGCAAGAGAAGCAAAAAAAAAATTTAAATTTTTTTTTTACCAAGCGGCTAACTGCCGCGTCGGGGATTTGAACCCCCGACTTCGGACCTTTTCGCTTCTTCCCGGATACCACTCGGCTAAAGGCGCCGACGGTGTTCATACGGCGCTGTTTTTTCATTTAACCAACTCGATTCCTGGACGTCACGTCCTTTCATACCAAGTTAGGTAAATCGATATGGGTCATTTGATTTGTCCAAATTAATCATTAAGCTTGCTTTTTGAATCCTATGCTTCCTGTCAATAGAAGAAAATATGTCAAAAGTGAGTTCAGATACTAGGAGTATTGGAAATGATACCAAATTACTCTTCTCCAGAGTTTATATTTGCTGACTCCTAGGGATATTTGAATGTCAATGACGGCCTTTTGTTTTCGACATAGTTCAATGTCTCTTTTGATTGGCCCTCCTCATTTGTGGCCCTGTGTACATGATTGATGATTTGCAACGCCTTCCTTCTGTGGAATTCTGTCTTTGACCATATGACCATTAGCAGCATTGAGTAAAGTCATGTACTTCAAGCTTCTATGGAATTTGATATGGACAATCAAAACCTCTAATTTCTCTGATGGCAATTACTTCTTGCGAGGGCCTGTGTCTGGAACAAAAATGAAGCTTCCAGATTCTAAGATTGTTGATTGGGACAGAAGGTTCTTTCTAACCAGAACGGTTCTTGAATGACGCGTCCTTTACACCGAGTTGGGCGAAATTGACATGGATTACTCTTACGAGTCTGCCTGGGTAATGTCGATTTGCTCAAGTTAATGCCATTGAATTTGCTATTTGATTTTCAACACTTCTTTAAATGATGGTGATTATCATTCATTTTTCTTCATCGAGTCAACCAAACACACACTTTTTTTATGATGGTGGAAATACATCACTCATATATAAAGGTGCATAGGCATTTTCATTCGATAGAGAAGTGCTTGGCAATGCCGGACAATGAACATCTTTCAAGGGTAGTACTTTTTCACAAAGATCGGAATTAACTGGTTTAGAGAATTCTCGCCCATCCATCTCGGTTAGGATCAAGGCTCCTCCGGGAGTATCTTCTTTATTACATAAGGACCCTTGTAATTTGGGGCGAACTTGCCTCCGGGCTCTGGAAAGATTGGCAGTGTCTTTCTCAAGACTAGCTCGTTTACCTCAAAGTGCTTGGGTCGCACCTTTTGATTGAACGATCGAGCTACCCTTTGTTGGTAACACTGACCATGACAGAGGGCTTTCAGTCGTTTTTCGTCGATCATATTCAGTTGCTCAAGCCTTTGTTGTGTCCATTCTTCCTTGGACAATCCTGCTTGGGATAAAATTCGCAGGGAAGGGATTTCTACTTCCACGGGCAAAACCGCCTCCATGCCGTAAACCAGGGAAAAAGGCGTTGCCCCAGTGGAAGTTCGAATCGAAGTTCGATATGCTGTTAGTGCGAAGGGTAACCTCTCATGCCGAGTCGCGGTAGTTTTCAGCTGTCTTGGATAGGATTCTCTTGATGTTCTTGTTGGCGGCTTCCACGGCTCCATTCATTTGTGGACGATAAGGGGACGAGTTCAAATGTTGGATTTTGAACTCAGAAAACAATTGATCAATCAACTTGTTGTTCAGGTTTGACCCATTGTCGGTGATGATAGCTTCCGGCACGCCATAACGGCGATTATGTCACGTTTGATGAACTTCATAACGTTTCGTGCGAGTTACGCTTGCATAGGATGCGGCCTCGATCCATTTTGAGAAGTAATCGATTGCGACCAAAATGAACCGGTGCCCATTTGATGCCTTCGGATTGATTGGGCCAATTACATCAATGCCCCACATTGAAAATGGCCACGGCTCAGATAACTGATGCAATTCAGTTGGAGGGACATTTATCTTGTCCCCGTGAATCTGACAACGATGACAGCTTCGCACATGCTGAGCACAATCACTCTCTAAGGGGAGCCAGTAATAACTCAATCTCATTATTTTCTTGGCCAACATACGTCCATTCATGTAAGGGCCACATACTCCCTCTTTTATTTATTGCATTATTTGTGTGACTTCATTTGCATCCACACACCTTAGCAGGATTGAGTTATATGATCTTTTGTACAAATTTTCACCGCTGACGAAGAACCTCGAAGCCATTTTCATTAGGTATTTTCGATCCGAGGGAGTGCTTTCTTTAGGGAATTCCTGCTTCGGGACGTATTTCATGATATCATAATACCAGGGTTTCCCGTCGGGTTCTTCAGTTATAGTCATGCAATGAGCTTGTCTTGCTAGGACTTCAATCTTCAGAGGCTCCACTTCTAACCCTTCTGTTACTTGTAACATAGATGATAACGTGTGCTAGTGCATCGCAAACCGATTATGAATTCTAGGTAGGTATTCAAACGAGACGTCCTGGAATTCTCCCACCAATTCTTCCAAGTATTCGTGATAAGGTACTAGTTTGGCGTCTCTTGTCTTCCATTCGCCCACAGTCTGGAGGATAATTAAGGTGGAGTCACCGAACACTTTTAGTTTTGACACTTCCATTCCAATAGCCGCTTGTAGGCCGAGGATGCATGCTTCATATTCGGCTATATTGTTGGTGCATGGAAACATCAATTTTGCAGCCACAGGATAATGTTGCCCATTTGGGGATATCAAGACCGCCCCGGTGCCTGAACCTGACAAATTTACAGCTCCGTCAAAGAACATAGTCCATGTGTCCTCTTCTACTGTTGAAATTCGATCATCTGGGGAATGATCCTCGCATACTTCTTTAGGGCAATCTGCTAACATATCAGCAATCACCCGACCTTTAACTGATTTTTGCGACATCACTTGGATGTCGAATTCTGAGATCAGGATTTGCCATTTGGCCAATTTTCCCACCAAGGCCGGACAACCGAGCAAATACTTGATTGGGTCACTCTCAGTTACAAGGAATGTTTGGTAATGCAAGGTATACTTGCCGGAGTCTGTGCAACACCCATACCAACGCAACGCATGTTTTTTTTGATTTGGAGTAGTTTTGCTCTGACGTGGTGAACTTTTTACTCAAATAGTAAATTGCTCGTTCCTTCCCATCATGGGGTCCTTTCTGTGCCAACATTGCACCTAGGGATTCACTATTGATGGTAAGGTAGAGGGTCAAAGGGTGTCCTGGAGTCGGGGGTACTAAAACAGGGGTTTCATCGTAGTACTACTTTAAATTTTCAAACGCCAGTCGGCAGTCATCATCCCATTTGATTTGTGCATCTTTCCTGAGAAGTTTAAAGAAAGGCTTTGCAGTTTCGGAAAGCTGGGAAATGAATCGCGCAATGTAATTTAATCTTCCCGGGAGACTCCGGACTTCTTTTACAGTCGAGGGAGGAGGTATCTCAAATATCGCTTTAGTTTTTGACGGGTCCACTTCTATCCCTTTACAGCTCACAATGAATCCAAGTAATTTGCCAGAAGTTGCCCCGAACACACATTTCGCTGGATTCAATCGCAACTTAAACTGGCAAAGTCGCTCAAATAGCTTCTCCAGGGTCTTCACATGGTTTTCTCCATGTTTGGTTTTAGCGATCATGTCATCGACATATACTTCAATTTCTTTGTGCATCATGTCATGGAAAAGGGTAACCATGGCTCGCTGGTAAGTTGCTCCAGCATTTTTCAGGCCAAAAGGCATGACCTTATAATGGAAAGTTCCCCATGGAGTAATGAACGCCGTTTTTTCCTTGTCTTCCTCCTTCATCTTTATTTGGTTGTATCCCGAGAATCCATCCATAAAAGAGAACAGTTTGAACCCTGCAGTACTATCTACCAGAACATCTATGTGGGGTAATGGGAAATCATCTTTCGGGCTTGCTTTGTTCAAGTCACGATAGTCGACACAAACACGTATTCGACCATCCTTCTTCTTCACTGGCACAATGTTTGCTACCCAGCTAGGGTATTGCGAGACTTCGAGGAAACCCACTTCAAGGAGCTTCATTACCTCTTCTTCAATCTTTTTTGACAATTCTGGCTTGGTTCTTCTTAGCCGTTGCTTCTTGGGGGCCATATCAGGGTTGGTTGGCAAACTATGCTCCACGATCATTGGATCAAGGCCTGGCATATCCGTGTATGACCATGCGAATACGTCTTGATACCTCTTTAAAAGAGCAATCAGATCTGCAGCTTCTTCTTCAAGAAGGCTGGCGCCAATCTTTATCTCTCTTGGACCTTCTGTGCTGCCTAAATTGACAGTGACGGTGTCTTCAGTGGTAGAGGGCCTTGCTTCTTCATGACGCTCCCAGTCTCGTTGAATTTCATCGGAATTATCAAAGTCATCATCTGAGCTATCAGAATTGCTATCATGGCTATCCATGACGTTGGTTTGGACCGTTCCCATACCCTCGCCTGCCGCTAGATTACTCTTGTGTCATAGAGTAGATAGGCTAAGGGAACAAATAAGGCTAACAGCATGAATGCTTCTTTCTTTTGAAAAGGTGATAAATTGTTCTTGAAGATTTAGGACAAGGAACATGAGGAGACCCGGGCCTCAAATTTCTTCTTTCATTTGACGGCTAGCTATCATCAACGGGCCGGTTTGGTGTGTCTCCTCATGCCCTCAAAATGTTTTCAACTTTATTTATTAGTAGACGGATTTACAAGGTGATTTCAAAAAATAGTTCCTTGAGTGGAACTGATGTTGAAAACAAAACAAGCCAAAATTTAAGAAATATGTACGGGCTCCCACGTAGGGGAGTATGCAAAGGAATTAAAAAAGGGTTCTACTCGAGCGGGCCTGCACCCATTTCCCCTAACGGTCCTTCGTTGATAGCGCCCACGAAGAAGTCTTCATACCAATCACCAATCACGCCTCCTTGTGCTCCCAACTTTGTGAATTTCAGATCGTCCATGCCTCCCCATCCATCAGGGACAATGCTCTGATGATGGTCATAGAAACCTTGGGGAATTGAATAGTTGACATAATAGTCGAATTTACCACTTGGTTGGCCCAAAGTGTCCATGATTGCCTTTCCTCTATGTGCTTCCTTAGCATGCTCATGGAGCATGGTATGGGTGCTAGGTACCACAAGAAGGTCATCTTTGCCATAACATAGCCACCGGGAGCGGAACGTGAATTCAGCATCCAAAAGATCCTGAATCTTGTCTCTCAGGATGGTACAATCATCTAGCGAGTGTCCTATTTCCCCCGAATGATAGTCACAGTACTTGGATGGATCATAATCAAGGAAGTACTCCGGAGTAGGACGCCTCAGTTCCCTAGAGATTATTCCTTGCTCTAGGAGGATGGGGAAAATAGTGACCATCGATTTAGGAAGAGGCGAATATGACCGCATGCTTCTTGAGGACTGTGGTAGCCGAGCTCCTTGCCAGATTGTGTCAGTAAGGTCTTCTTCACTTACTTTGGCTACCAACTCCCCATTGTGACGAGAGCGGAATGTACGGGCAGCTTGAATAAAATTTTCTATCAAGTGGTATATGCTATCGCGTAGTTCATCGACTTGACGCTGAAGCTGGGTGAATGAAAAGTTATCGCCTGTTTCTTCTAGCTGTTCCTCCTCAATGGCACCTACAAAAAGGTCCCCAAACATGGTGGTCACGTCATCTGGCCCTTCTTTCTTTGTAAGTAGGGCTGAGTTATGCTCTTTTGACCCATGCCCAAATAAATGGGAAACTTCATGCTTTCATGGTTGAATTTCTTTGGAACGCCGATCATTTCTTCTTCCTCATGCATCATCTTTGCAGGGCCTGGGAAGGTTTCCTCAAGGCGAGGGTATACAAGGCCGGTCTTCTTTTTTGCTTTTCCTTCACGGTATTGCTCCTGATATCCTAAACCGATGGTGTGAGGTCTCCTCAAGGCTTTGATAGGCTCGCGGATGCCTTGGTTTCCCCGGCCGAGCCCTTGACCCGGATAAAACCATATCCAGTCATGATTTTCCCTACCATGATTGCAGTGCTTGATATTTCGGGGACAAGGGATGGAGTCCCTCGAGATTCGTGTATAGTAGACACAAGCTCGAACGATTGATAGCTGGATTCATTTTTGTCACCAGGTTCAACATAAGGGATGGCTGTCTCATGGTAGATGCGGTGATCTTCTTCTCCACGGATCGTGATCAATTTTCCTCCAATCACGAACTTTACGTTTTGGTGGAGGCTTGAAGGTACTGCTCCAGCAACGTGGATCCATGGGCGGCCTAAGAGGAAATTGAACGCGGTAGGGATATCCATCACCGGAACAAAATTTTGAATATGGTTGGGCCTATTTGAACGTCAAGCTCGATCTCTCCCACTTTGTTTCCTTCTTTGTTCCATCGAATGCTCGAACGGAAGTCTTGGGTGTCTGGATTCGTGATGTCTCTATTTTAAGACGACAGAGTGTTGCTAGTGGACATATGTTAAGAGCAGATCCATTGTCAATCAGTACTCGAGCGACGTGAGATGCGTTGCACTTGACTGATATGTAGAGGCCTTTGGTGTGTCCTCTACCCTCCTCGGGGATCTCTTCATCGAAAATGCCATTTGATCTTTTAGAAGGATGGTACGACAAACTCCTCGAGTTTGTCATGTTCAATCATTTCAGGGACATGTACTTCACTTAGTACCTTCATGAGGGATTTCTGGTGCTTGACAGATGTCTGAAGTAATTCCAGCAAAGAGATCTGTGCTGGTGATTTCCGTAATTGTTCCACCACATTGTACTCGCTGGCTTTAACTATGGCCAAGAACTCCTTGGCTTCTTCGTCAGTGACGGGTTTGGCAGGCTGTGTATTGGCTTGAGCATAGGTTCGCCCAGATCTCGTGACTAAGCCAACATCGAGGTTGTAAGACCACGGTACTGCATTGTTGCCTTCGTATTTGTAGGGCTGGGGGATCTCAATGACTATAGCTGCTTCTGCTGTCGATGCTTGAACTATGGCTCCTTTCCCTTCAAAGACGTCCTCAAGTGGGGTGGAATCCTTCTTCTCTCTCTTTTCGTTTAGTGTGGCAAATTCTTCATCCCAATTGATGATGACTTGCGATATAGTAGAGACCATGCCAGTGTGGCCAGCGTACACAATTATTCCTGCCTCTATCATTCTAGATACCCTTTCTTTCATTGTTGATAAGGGTGGTATTTCATCGCCTGAATAATACCCAGTTTCTACTAGCCCTCGATAGATGTCAACAATATGTGCATTGACATTTTTGATTTGGCTGGCTTCAGAACTGAATATTGCGTTTACTTTGTCAGTGTGATCGGGGAGCGGATTGCTTTGGACATTTGGTTTTGTAGTTTGGAATGAGAAAGCCTTAGTATCCAGCAAGTTCTGGATCCGATGCTTAAGGATGAAACACTCGTCAGTTGAGTGGCCTACTTCTCCCATGTGATAGTCACATTTTTTGGACGGGTCATAGCTGGAGAAGCTTTCGGCGTTGGGTCGTTTTGGCTCAATTGAGAAGAGGCTCTTGGTCCGGAGGATTGCCAAAACCTGTGATAGAGATCCAGGAAGTGGAGTGAATTGTCTTCTGTTGTTGTAACGCTGGCGTGGTTGACGACTAGTGGTCTGTTGTTGGCCTGTGCTTGTCTGAACGGTCGGGAGGTGACCGGTATTCGCAGTGTAGGTTGCATTAACATCTACCGGGGTTCTTTGTCTTTTTTCAGGTTGAGCCTTTTCGACGGGTGCGGTTCGGTGAACCAGCCATCCCTTAACCCTATCTCAATCTACTCTCCTACTTTGGAATGAGTTGATTGAATGATTCAGCGATCGTAGTCACCATTCGGTTGCGGTATTCATAGGGAGGGTTTTGATGAACATTTTTCTTAGTTCAAAATCAGTTGGTTCGGGACCGATCTGGGCGGCTAGATTCCTCCATCTAATAGCATATTCTTTGAAAGATTCATGCTTTTTCTTTTCCGTGCGCTCGAGATCTTCACGAGAAGGGGTAATATCCATTATGAACTTGTACTGCTTGAGGAATGCCTCACTTGCTTCACTCCATGTTTCGAGGAGGTTTATATTTTTTGTGATGTACCACCTCAGGGCGGGACCTACTAGACTTGACTGGAACAACTGGATCATTAGAGGCACATTATTAATGTACTGGGTCATTCGAACCAAGTACATTTGCAAATGAGCCCTTGGGCAAGTCGTGCCATCGTATTTCTCAAACTCAGGCATTTTGAATTTTTCCGGCATTTTGACCTTAGAGTAGATGGAGAGGTCTGCTGGAGTAGGATCTTGGAGGCCCTGCAATTGTTTTAGCCTCTCTTCAAGTTTCTCAAGGCGTTTGTCATGTTCAGTCTTGGACAAACTATTGGGCTTTGCTTTCTCAACTATGATTTGGTGCATATCATCCTCCAATTTAGGCATGTTATCATCGGTATCTCTTCCTTGATCACCTCGGGTAGACGATTGCAGTAACAATACTTCGATTGAGGTCAAGGCGGGAGCCAATTTGCCTTGGATGGAATCTATCTGCTTTGAGAGTTGTTGAAGCACATTGAAGACTTGCTTCATTTCACTTTCCATAATCTCGACACGGCTTGGTACATTTTCTTCGGCCATTCTAGCTTTTGGATTTGGTGAATATGACTATGACGTGATTACCTGGTAGCACAAAAAATGGAGAAAACGTAAATGAGGGAAACACATGAAAAACTGGCTCATGGCAAGGGTCGAGTCATTCTTATTTATTAACAGGAGATTTATACAGAGCTCTTTACACCAGTTAGAACGACCCTAGATATTCACATTAGAAATATTCACATCAAAAGTCCCACTGCCCATTTTTATATGCGATGGGAAATTCCAATCTTGTGAAGCCGCTTGCTTCTTCGTACTAGCTTCGATACGTGTCTCCTGCTTGTCTCCAAGCTCTTTTCAAGAGATTCGATTCACCCTTGCAGGGTAAGTTTATCAACTACATCGAGGATTACTGGTTGCAGCTCCTTGGGAATTATATGGTTGAGGATGTAGAATGTTGATGCATGATGAACTTTTTCTTGTCCTTTTAACCTTCTGGGCACGACGATCTTTTCAGTGTGACATCTACTCCATGCGTTCTGAATTATGCGGATCTCCTCCAAGTAGTTGTAGTCTGTACGGGTGAAAAAGATTCGGAACAATCCTGATTTGAGCGGTGGCGGGATTTCTTGGAGGACCCTGTACTGACGAGCCACCCTATATGGATAATATGAGGTAGCTCCGAAGAGGCCCAAAGAACGGGATGGGGTTGTAATAATTAAGCGCAAAGCGCGCCTCTCCTGCAAAGAACCATTTAGCTCGCCATAGGAATGTCTCAGGGACCGGGTTTTTTAGCAAGTTAATCCACCGAGAATACTCTTCATTGGGAGAATATTTTTCCAAGGTTTGAAACTTTTGTAATGGGTGTTTAAACTCGTTGATTTCAAATATTTGCATGAGGTGCCCAAATCCTTTGATATGGGAAAAGAACCACATTTGTAAAATTTCTAGAGCGGCCCTCATGATTTTTTCTTTCTTTTCTTTAAAACGATTAAGGGATAAAAACGTTTCGGCTAAAACCATGTTCACATATCTTGCTCCAAAAATGACTTGATTTATCACCCATGTGATTGAAGGATTTATAGCATTCTTTCGATGGGGAAAGATAATAAAACCAAAGAATGCTAAGAGGAAAATCTTGGCTTTTTGGGTCATTGACTGTTTTTCAAAGCATTCAGTTAAAGATGATAGCGGAAAAGCATTGTTGTTGGCTTGAACAATTTCTCTTACCGAATGATTTTTTAGAAACCGTGATAGACTAACCACAGGGTCAATGCCGATTGGTGGTTTGGCAAGCTCGCTTCCCAGGGGCATTCCTATGGCGAGACTGTACTCTTCTAAAGTTGGAGTCAGTTCAAATTTGCCGAACATGAAGGTGGATGTTTCAGGGCACCAGAAATGTGGTAGTGCTTGCATGACCCTAGAGTGGATATTAATTTGGAGCAATGGGAGGAGATGACCGATTCTTGCTTTGACGCACTCTTGGCCGAGCTGATCTAACCGCTTCCCACCATCTCGAGAAGCTCTCCCTTTGGGGTAGGAATGAACTGGATATCAATTCTTCCCATCGCATATAAGAACGGAAAATACACAACCTGACCCTATTTTGCCATGAACCAAAAAGACTGAGTAAAAGTAAATAAATTACTTTGCTTTTAAAGAAAATGGCAAGCATAGAGACATACAGATGGGACGTGTGGCTCGATTTCTAACTCAGAAGGCTTGGTGAGATTAAAAGGATATCCGCCGTCGCGGTCTCGCGTTAGCAGATACCCTCCTAACCTCGGCTAAGAAATTCGGGGAAAAGAAAGGCAACCTCTACATCGCAATCTCGCGTTCGAGGTCGTATCTTTCTTAACACCATCCTAGAAATCCTATGGCGGCCCAGGTCCGGCGGCCGGGTTGTGTGTGCCATGTGTAGTGTTTAAAACAGTAAAGCATGCACAACATTTTATAATCACGAGATAATCTGTTTTAAGCAAAAATAAATTTCTAAGCTTTTGACCTGCATAAAGAAAAAACCTAAATCAGCAAAACTTTTAAACAAAGATAAAATGGCCTAAGTCCTCAAAGTCCCCATCGGAGTCGCCAAGCTGTCGCGACCTCTTTTTTTTCGGCGCCCGCGATCGCGTATGGGCGCCTAAGGAGGCTAATGGCTCGGCTGAATTTATTAATGCCCAAACTCTCCCGAGTCCACCAATTCACGACTTAATGGTTCAAGTTTTTAACCTATAAATCAATTTTTAAAATGGAGTCGCCACTAATCGATTTGGGGTGGGTTGATTAGAAACCCAAGTGAAGTATCGGGAGAAATACTCACTCCTGCGCAACCAGAGAAATTAGGATCGGGGACTTGATTACACTAGTTAATCACTAATGCCCTTTCGGTACCTAATCTTGTTTAAACCCTGAGGTTTTTTGGATGTTCGAGGGATTTTCCATGCATTTTTGGGAGGAAAAACATTTTCTAGGTCTTTTTCTAATTTTTTTTTGACACAAAAGGGATTTTTTTTGGGATTTTTTGGTATTTTTGGGAAAATACAAGTCTTTTTGGCTTTTTCTGAATTTTTTTTTTTTTTGGCTTTTTCATGAATTTTTGGCATTTTTTTTTTTTTGGCATTTTTTGGAAAATAAAAATATTTTTAATTTTTTGGAAAATAAATTTTTTTCATTATTTTTGGAAAATAAAATATTTTTATTTTTTGCTATTTAATTTTGGAAAAAAAACATTTTTTTAATCATTAAATAAAACATTTTTTGATTTTTTTCATTTTTTGATTTTTCATTTTTTTTAAAATAAAATATTTATTTTTATTTATTTATATTATTTATATTAAAATAATATAAAAACTTACCCGGTCGGATCCGCGGGTTGGGTCCGACCCGGCCAGCGATCCGAATGCAAACGGGCCCGACTCGGATTTTTTGCCCCCTTTTTTCTTTTTCCAAATGAACTAAGCCCAAACCCACAATTTCTTTTAAGAAAATAACTCCAGGCCCAAAACCAAAATAGGCCCACTTTTATAAAAACTTCAGCCTAAAGACTACCCGGCCCACACGCACAACCCGGCCCGAGGAAACCCTACCCGGAAACAAAGGAAACCGGGTCGGACGGACCCGCGAGCCGACCCGGTTCCCCGCCCTCCTCTACCCCTTCACTCCTTGCGGCGCTAATGAGGGGGAGAAGCGTCACCGGCGGACAACGGCGACACAACGGGCTTGGTGGCGGCGACGACGGAGATGACGGTGGAGACGACGACCGATAATCCGCGACAAACGGGACAGAGGATGAATGACCATGGGTCCGTGATGGGGATTTCGGGCGGCGGCACGGTTCAAAAAAAAAAAGGGGGAAGACGCGACGACGACGATGCCCGACGGGCAGCGGTGACGGTTACTAGTACCGCAACAAGAGCACGAGGTGGCGAACGGTGGCGGTGACGTCGGGTGGTGAGCGAACGGTGGCGTCGACGAGGCAAGTCGCGGTGGATGGCGGGCAGCAACGGTTTGGAATGCGATGGCGCGGGAAGGGAAAAACGGATGGCGACTCCTTTCTCCTCAACCGACCTTCCGGTGGAGGGCACTCCTCTCTCGCTCATCCCCTTTTGCTCGGATCCTCTCCCTCGGGCTCGCTTGCCGCCGGCCTCCCCGAAGTCTCTCGGAGGGAGGTCGTTCGAGCTTCGCGACCCGCTCTCTCGCGTGCTCGCTCATTGAATCAACCCTGAAGTCTCTCAAGGGAAGATCTCCGAGTTCGCCGTGTCCTTCGACGGAGGTGGTGCCTCGCTATTTATAGGGAGGGGGGCGGCCGGTCGACGGGGATTCGGCCGCCGGTCTTTGCACGCCGAACGAACGCCCGCGGCCGAACCGGCGTCCCATCCTCGCTCCTCCAACAAAGCGTGCTCGGCATTGAAGGCGGCCATTAATGGCGCCTGAGATCTGTCATCTCCGGCCGACGTCGGCCTACCCTCCTCGGCCATAGGTTGCGTGAGTTGCAGAGGCGTAGGGGGAAGAAGGGGGAAGAAGGAAGAAGAAGAGGAGAAGAGAGAGGGGCTGGGCTGGGGAAAAGGAGGGTGGGCTTACGTGGGAAAAAAAAAAAAAAGGGGGAGGGCTGGGCGCTAAGGCCGCCAATTCTTGTTTTTTTTTTTGCTTTTTTGTTTTTTTGTTATTTGTTTTGTTTATTATCTGAAAAAAAAAAGGGAAAATACATAAATAAAGAAACTAAAGCCAAATTAATAACCTAATTAAATTTCTAGGTATCGACAAGTTTCCATCATGCCACTCCCTCGTTGGCATCGTGCTTGTGTTGTGCTTTGCCCAAGTCTCCTCTATCACAAATGAAACTGACAAACTCTCTCTACTCGCATTTAAGGCCGAAATAACCGAGGATCCTCTCAGCGTGCTCAACTCGTGGAATAATAGCATGGGGTTTTGCCGATGGTATGGAGTTAAGTGTGGTCATAGGCACCAAAGAGTCACGGTATTGGACTTGTATTCACAGAAACTCTGGGTCGATCTCTCCTCATATTGGGAACCTCAGCTTCTAGAGAATTGCAGCTCGGAAACAACAGTCTCGATCACGAAATCCCTCCGCAAATCAGCCGATTAAGCCGCCTACGAATCTTATGACTGGAGAATAATTCATTGGTTGGTGAGATTCCCAAAAATATATCAGCTTGCTTTAATCTTGTCAGCCTCCCTCTTGCATTCAACCAATTATTCGAAAAATTCCTACACAAGTTGGTTCATTATCAAATTAACGATTGTTTTATTTGCATGTAAATAATCTAATTGGGAGTGTACCTTCCTCCCTCGGGAATTTATCTTCACCAAAGAGGCTTGTTTTTTCCCTAAATAACTTGGGTGGGAGCATTCCTCCAACCCTAGGCCACCTGTCGAAATTACAATTATTTATGGTGGCACAAAACAAACTAATGTCCAGTCCAATTCTTACTGAGGTTCTAAATCTCTCTTCTTTATCTAACTTCGATGTAGGAGTCAACCATATTCAAGGCAGTCTTCCCGCATATATACACTTTACACTTCCAAATCTTCAGTATTTTAGCATTGCTATGAACCTCTTTGAGGTACAAGCTCCTCCGTCAATATCAAATTGCACAAAACTAGAATTTCTTCAACTTGCAAGGAACAAACTTTAAGGGGAAATGCCTTCTTTCAAAAATCTGCATGAGCTTCAAGTGTTCAACAACTTCAAAAATCATCTTGGGCATGGAAAACCCAAAGATTTGAACTTTGTTTGCTCACTGACAAACGCCACAAAGTTACGTATATTGTTAATTTCTCGCAACAATTTCAGCGGATTGCTACCAAAATGCATAGGCAATATATTCACCACCCTCACAACATTTGATGTGAGTAGAATATAATATATGGAGAAATTCCTAGACGAATTGAACACCTTGTGAACCTTGAAGTATTGATTATGTACGGAAATAAGTTTTCAGGTGTTCTCCCCTTGAATTTGGGGAATCTACGAAATTTGTCATTAGTGGATTTAAGTGTTAATTACCTAGGAGGGACAATCCTATCTTCTCTAGGAAATCTAACTAAGTTGGCTACACTAAATTTGAGTGGGAACAACTTTCAGGATCAAATCCCTTCTGAACTATCTAACTGCTACTTTTTGAATAAGCTCGATCTTTCAAGGAACAATCTCAATGGTACCATACCCCCACAAATTATGAGTAAATCATCACAAATAATCCTTATAGACTTATCTCATAATCGCTTGATCGGAGCTCTATCCATGGAAGTAGGCAACTTGAGATTTTTGACCGCATTAAGCATCTCAAAAAATATGTTAGGAGGTGAAATTCCAAATAGTTTAGGTGATTGTGTTGCATTAGTATCATTGATGATGGGGAGAAATTCCTTCCACGGGTCCACTCCTCAGTCAATGAGATCATTAAGAGGCATTGAAGAACTAGATCTTTCACACAACAATTTTTCCAAGGAGATTCCACAATTCTTGGAGACATTTCGTTCTTTGAAAGTTTTGAATTTGTCTTACAATAATTTCGAGGGCATGCTACCACATGAAGGAGTCTTTGAGAATGCTACATCTACACCTATTATTGGGAATGCTAAGCTTTGTGGTGGATTGCCAGAATTTCAGCTTCCTAAATGCATCTCCAGTTACTCCAAGAGTAGAAAAGTCAATGTATTGAGATTGTTTGCTGTTGTTATTTGTGGCCTTCTTGGAATTGCTTTTGTTCTTGCTACTCTATATCTCTCTTGGCGGAAGAGGCAAGTACAAGAGCCAACTTTTAGTTCTATGGTTGTCTTATGTCCAAACATATCTTATGAAACACTCCTAAAAGCAACCAATGGATTTTCTTCAACCAATATGGTCGGTGTTGGAAGTTTTGGTTCTGTTTACAAGGGGATACTTAAGTACAATAGGACTACCGTTGCAATGAAGGTGCTTCATTTAGTTGGTCGCGGTGCTCTGAAGAGTTTCGTAGTTGGGTGTGAAGTACTAAAGAATGTCAAACATTGAAATCTTTTAAAGATACTGACAGTTTGCTCAAGTGTTGATTATGAAAGAAATGATTTTAAGGCGATAGTATATGATTTCATGGATAATGAAGCCTGGAATAGTGGTTACACCAAAAAGCAATGCCATCTCATGGAAATAACCCTCTGAAAAAAGTGAATTTCATTCAAAGGATAAGTATTGCTATCGATGTTGCTTTTGCATTGGATTATCTTCATCACCAATGCCACATTCCCATCATTCATTGTGATTTAAAACCGAGTAATGTACTCTTAGATGCTCAAATGGTTGCTCATGTGGGCAACTTTGGATTGGTGAAGTTCATTCCTGAATTGTCTCTCGATACCGTAGCTAATTAGATGAGCTCTATGGGTTTAAGAGGAACAATTGGTTGCGCTCCACTAGGTAATCTCTCCACTTTCTATGCTAATGGTATGAGCTCCAAATTCTTTTTAATGATTGTCGCTTCCAATTTCATTTGCACTATGATCTAAATGCATGGTAGAATATGCAATGGGATGCAAGGTCTCGAGAGAAGGAGACATCTACAGTTACAAAATCCTCTTACTAGAGATGTTCACAGGATTGAGTCCCACCAACGATAGATTCGGAGACAATTTCACTCTCCATAGTTTTGTCCCAGCAGCTTTGCCTGAAAGAAGCATTGTAAATTACATATCACATTTTGCTTCTAGAAAGAGAGAGTCATTCCGACCCCAATAGTCCTTAGCATTGGCTTTCCGAAAGTGATATCATATTTCAAGAGTGTTTGGTTATGGTATATAAAATTGGAGTAGCTTGCTCCAATGAAGTGCCTGGAAAACGATTGAGCATTAATGGTATTGCAAGTCAACTGCAAAATATTTGGCAAAAACTCTGTGCATTGGGTTTACATGAACAAAATGAACTACTGCAGGTGACATGATAATTTCTTTTTCTATCTCAACCTAAATATTTAGCTTTGTTTATGCTATTGCATACATACATGTAAAAATATGTGGCAGAAAAGAGAATCAATCATGTACTTTCATTAGAAACTAATAGTCTATTGTCATTCCTCATTTTATATATATATATATATACCTTTTTGTAATATCTGTTAAAATTTGTTTAGAGTGCAGGAAAGTCTGGCTATGTAAACAAAATTTGAATTGAATTTTGTGATCGCCCTCTTCAAATCCGAATCCTTTTGTTTGTTGGAGTCGAAAGAGGAGTTGGATTTTGAGCAGTCCTTCGAGTCATTCGAGCAAGTACTCAAACTGCGAGATGGACTTCAAATCGAAACCAGGCTGGGGAACCGGTCTGCGCAGAAGAGCATATTTTGATATTAGTAATCAAATCTTTGAGATTGACAATCATGGGATTCCATAAATATTCCATCCAAACCAGAACCAAGGGTTAAGCCCCTTGAAGTCACTACAACAAGTACGGGTTAACACGATCAATACTAATGTGCAAAAAAGCAATTGATTTAGTACTTTACTTGGCAGACGGTTAAGAAGCACACAAATCGAATCAGGACTATGTCTAAGTAGTTACTTCTTCTCTAGCTCTACCCCGAGGTTGGATTAAATACTAATCGCACTTGATTAGTACATATTTCATGAGTCTTCAGAGGCACTTTAACCAGGCAAACTGATAAGAAAGCCTTACTAAACTCGAAAGCCAAGCAAATTATGTATACCTAACTTTCGGACTACTAAACCATTCGCACAACAGGAAGAAAAGGTGAAGCTCTGAGCCTCAGGTGCCCGCGCTTTGCTCCGATTGAGGAACCAGGTATTGGTATGTTAGAGATCTTTTCAAAATTCCGGCGTGTTCCAACCAAGAACGATCACGTAGTGGTCGTTTCCGAGCGACTGCGCTTTTGGACTTCCTTCCAGTTGAGCAGCCCAATCAACATCCTTACTGGTCTTGAATTTTAGCCTTAGCTGGAATCGAGTTACCATGGCAGGAGGCAAGTGAAGAATCCCTTCCAAAACATACATGAATCCCTTGGCCGAGAGAAACGAGCCAGCCTCCTTCCATCAATGGGCCGATTCCTTATCATGGGGCCGACCGTGGTAGGCCTTGGTGGGTCTGTAATTGGGCCTCCTTTTGTTTCACCCCGATTTGACACTCTAATTTGGTTTTTTTGGGGAGAGGGGGGGGTGAGAATTCAGAATGTCAACGACCTCGTGAAAGCTCATTTTTTTTATGCAAGGGTGTTGATAATCCTAAATTCATGATGATATTAGCTTTTAACTACAGGGTAGCATAGTGAGACTAGTGAATACAGAAATAAAAGGCAACGATACTCTTGGTTATGATAGAATTTCATCAATATCATTGAATCCAATCCCTAAATTTAATGGAATGCAATGAAATCAAATGCCAACAACGTTTATGCAGTAAAAAAAAAATCCTTTTCTTTGTAAATTTGATAAAAGAATGGAGTGTAACCCTTTGTTATGATTGGCACACGTATGATTACTTAAAAGGTTAATATACAAACTGACACATAGGAATTCATTCTTCTAGAAGATTTCTAATTTGAATATGGTAAATTTTTTTATTTATATAATCCACTTAATAATTTTTCTGTTTGAATAAGACCTAAACTTGAAACGGCACAATCACAAGACAAAAAATTCTACAAACTTTTACTAGTCGTGTACAAAATTTGTCCTATCATACATTTGATGATGAATGCATCGTGATCGGATCAGATTTACGATGTTTTCCCTTACTATAGCGAGTGCAATTGCCGGTTGCATTGACAGGGGGTACGGTACATCCCCAACAACAACACCCCCCAGAGGAAGGAGAATGAACGACTTTGCACGTCTGCAGATGGCTCACTTGTATTTAATTGAGTCTATTAAGAAGGATTTGAAGTGTGAAATCCATTTATGTTTCACGCATATGAAGGGTTTTCTGAGGAAAGAAGTACAGTCCTATATCAGCTCTCCAGACATTACCACCATATGGGAACTAAATCTTGTGTAGGAAATTTCATCTGAGGCAGGCAGATTATAAGTTGGTTGCACCTTTTCTACCCAGGAAAAGAGCATAGTAGAGTAGGGAGCAAGTCATACTTATTTCTTGAGCATGTAGGAGTCCCGACAACAATCAATGAAGAGCAATGGCAAAAATGGTACGAAGATGTTTTGCTAGGAACACTGCAAGAGTGAGGCCTACATTGAGCAGCTAACAGCTCCTCAACTACTGTCCAAAAGAATCTAAAGAGAAGGAATCACAATTACACTTATGAACAGACTATGAGAGACCAGCAAGGTAAACAACTCTATGAAGGTCAGTTTATTAATTGCACCAGAATTTATAATGCACCGACGTCCTTCCTATCCAGTATGTGCCGAGACCAGGAACCACGCTTTTGAGCCCTCTGCCCATCAGCATCTTCCTGAATGGGAACCCCTGTCCACATATCAAACAGCAGCATTCACTGAGCGAACCAACAAGTCTAGAGACTACTTCCCTGAAAAACATGGAGGCAACCTGCCAAAAGGAAGCTATTGTCAATCCAAAATGCTGGTAGATGATTTTCAGTTCAACTGAGACTTTAAGTAACCAGCCAAATAAAGGTCCCATTAACAGTCGATGGCACCCATCATTTATAGATGCATTCTTCAGTCATGAGGACCACATCAGAGTAAATACATGCAGAGATGAGATTTGAGAAATGCTAGAACATACAACAATATAAACAAAACTCCAGATAAGTTCTGTAAATGCAGAAGGAGAATGATACACAGAGGAAATGGATCCGATGAGCATATTTAACAATGGACGAAACAAATCAGTGGCAACACTGTCCAGTACGACGAGCTCAAGAGATCATACTACAGCACCCTCATGGTGAAGGACTTGAGAGGCCCTCCCAAGGGGACAGAAGTTCCCAAACAACAAATATGTAGCCTTCCGTTTAATCACAAATATTAACAATCCATGTGTGAATCAATCCCCCTAACTGACCAAGGGAAAGAAATGAAAATTGTAAGTGAAAAAACAAAAGCAGGATCATGACATGAAAAGCCACAACCAAAAGAAAGGAGCTCCACAACATGTATGATTCACCTAATCGAGTTGATAAACATTTACTATGTCTTTGAAAAAAATAAGTCAATTCAATGTATCTTCTCTCATGCTATTTCACTAGGTTTCAGTTTGCAAAACACATAAACAAAAGAAACAGAACAAAAGGTCTGGTGGGAAAAAAAAGGAATATTTCAAAGTTCACATAGACAGAAACAAGTAAATTAATCATCAATACTAACAGAGAAGAGCACCATACTTAGAGTGGTGACCGGAACTTGAAATCTACCAAAAAGTAAATGTTGCAAGATCCTGGAACTGGTCCTGAATTGAATTGCCAAAAATTTATCAGATGGTCAAAGAGGGTGCTTTGCAACACTGTAGTCTGGAAGTGACAAGAAAAATAACATCAGAGGGATTGAAGTTCACAGAGAGAGAGAGAGAGAGAGAGAGAGAGAGAGAGAGAGAGAGAGAGAGAGCATCTGATACATGATTGCCTACGCTGGTGGCAGATACATAGTAAATGCCTACCAGTACTCAACAACCAGAAGATATCAAATTACTTCAAATTAAAAGGGCTCCTAAGACATTACAAAGTCATGATATTTGTCAAAATGAACATAATATAATCTGATTTAATTGGAAGAGATACAAGCTAATGGAAGTTGGACAATATATTACGTGTCCAAATTCATGTAATTGTACAAAGGCACAATGCTTTCAACACCTCCATGTTACTGACAATGAAATATAGCTTGATTAGACAATAGAACTCAGAATACAAGAAAAGCTTATTCCACCAATTTTATTGTAGTGATGAGGCAGAGGAATGACCAAATGAGAAACAAAAAGAAGTGGGAAGTAGGTTGACCAAGTATATTCATCCAAGCAGTAACACAAGGAAACATGATTCTGCGCAAGGAAGTAGTCTGGGAGTCAGTTTACCTTTACCTTTATGTACTGAGGTCTTTTCAACTCTACACGAGAAACATAACTTTCTACAAGAAACTTGAAACCAATCTCAAGCTCTGCATCAAATGATCCATCAGGATAACTCTTAAGTATCTCCGAGCGCTAACACCAGGGAACAAAATCTTGATACAGATCAACAGTTGCAACAACATCAAATAACTGCACTGGAGAATACCTGTTAAGCAGAGGAAACACCAAAATTTGTTCATTTTGTTAAAAAAAAACGTATCGCATTATAGCAATGACAACAAGGAGAGAGAAGTTATGGGAGGGAAAATGAATAACGCCCGCAGATTCACACATTGACCATTAATGACGTCAGAGATAAAAACTGATGAAATTTCAGATAGTAAAGCGTGCAAACGACACTGAAAGAAAAAGATAAATTCAATACCACAGAGTTTGGCCACACACAAATAATATGAGGTTTGGCTTAACATCATCACCGCTGCATTCTCCAAATAAACCATTGGGAGTAACAATCTTTCACTGAGATAGAGACGGAGCAGTGAAGGCATGTATGCAGGCACAAACAAGCTTACACATCAGAACAACCAACCAAGTCCCATTGATGGAAATGTAACAATTTTAAGCACAGAAATCAAACATAAAAGGACAAAAATCAAATGGATAATCAGTATTACCCCAGAACACGCCTCTCTTTATAGACTTTAGACAAAGCGCCTCCTTCTTCGCCATCTCCACAACCCAGAAACCGCCTCGTCTGCACAGCACCACCGCCGTGCAAGCTCCCCCGTAGAATCCGGAGGTCCTCGTTTGCATCGGACGGTCTGTGAACAGAAGGGGCATTCACACCAGCAATGCATCCCAAACGTCGCGTCTGATGGCAATTCTGAAGCTGCCGATAGCTTGAAGCAGGCTCAATCACATGCCGCTTCCAATTTTTGCGCACCACGATCGATCCCGCCGACTTACAGGTCGACAACAATGGAGGCATGACCGGTCCTCAGAGAATCCGGAAGCTCGGAAATTTGCAAGAAATGCAGTGGCCAATTGAACACAACGCGTGAAGAGAGAAATTGGGGAGATGGGTCGGGAGGTGTCATCGTACGAGAAACGAAGGAAAGATAAAAACGAGATCGTTGACGCAGGAAAAGTCAAACACGGCCAAACGAAGCAACAATTCCTGGATTGAATTGGGCCAATTACGGGTGCAGATAAAAAAACTCGAAAGCTCAAGAACTTGGTCCCAAATTTTTGGGTCCCATTTCGGACGGGTTTCTATCTATCCATTTCGAGCCCGGTCCAAAATGTTCACATCTTACAAATAATTCCATTTCCAGGTAGAAAAAAAATCTGGTTTCTCAATTGGACTTGCTAGTCAACTAAACGATTGAAATAATACAAAAGATGCAGTGAGAATTTGAAGATATAGCTCAAAACAGTAAAAGAAAGAAGTGGATTTGAGTCGAAAATGGCCTCAAGCTTTGGACAAGCTTTTTGAATTATATTTATGAGACCGGTAGCTCTACCTTAAACAAAAGTTATACTCCATAAAAGTAGAAATGTGAAAATTTCTTCTTTTTTTCTTTCTTTTTTCATTTTAATTGATGAAACGTGCGCATTAAGTAATTTTATGCTTCGTTAAAGTCATCTCGAGCAATAGGAGAAAAATGGGACAGAGGACGGCATGCTGACCCATGTGAGAAAAAAGAGAAAAAAAAAAGTATTTTGAGGTTTTCGAGTCTATCTCCTTTGTATGATTGGTAATAGTCTCTGAATGCTTTTCCTAAGTATCAGTGAGAGTGGCAAACCCATTTGTTAACGTGCCATAAGTGGTTGTGCTTGAAGAAAAATTAGTTGTACTGGGAAATAAGACAAAGTGTTTGACTGACCCTTAATTTGTAAGAACTTGAAGGTGGGGTTTATACCTTTTTGAGTGTGGCCACAATGCTGTGCATGTGAGATGTGAGAAATATTTTGAAAGGCCTCAATAGTGATAAGTTTGTACGGCGGGATTGCTGTAGGAGTTTTGGTTCTGCTTGGCAAACTTTGCACTTGCACCAAGACGCTGTAGGTACTCCAATTTAAGCTAATTAGTTTCAAACTCTATGGCCCGTTAGAGCAAAAAGATAGCACGTAGACACATTGAGTCGAACCCGTATAAAATGTCGAGATTCCATTTCTCTCGCCCAATTATTTATTTCATACTTTGCATTGCTAGGTCTACATAACAGGCAAAAGCAAAAATTTCACTCAGGATCGAATCTATAATAATCAGTTTATTTTTCAGAAGAACCAATTCAGACCCCTCCCCCTCTTCTTGATGGCAAGGCTAACAGAACTAAATTGCCCAAATGACCAAAATTTAGGATCAAGCCGAACTCAAAGAATAACTCCAATACACAAATACAGGAACCATCTGGTCCACATAAACATTCTTCAAGTCCTTTTAAGAGTTTTCTCGCTGAGGTATGACAGCAAACTTTTGTAACCCAGCGGCAGCTTATGAGGAAGGTGATAAGGACGCAGTTTTTAACCTTCGCCCTTCTGCCAATTGGAACTGGATCGGGCGACTAAAATGTTGAAGCAGAGTAAACGCTTCTTCTAATTCTTTGGCTGCAAACTTGCACTAGGAGAATCTTAAACGCCTCGTAGGCTTCGTAATCGTGTCTTCCTTGGTTTGCTGGGGCTTTAAAAAAACCGGCTGAAGCAACTCCCTCTTGAAGTTTAGCACGAAGCCCGAATCAAAATGGGTTTAGTGTTCGATTATCGTTCGAGATCAATTTAATCCCTTCTTCGTTAAAGTGAGAAATTATCGTCAAATGTTTTAGCGCCGACGGTACATAATCCAGGTCTAACGGGACCGAAGGTTTTCTTGAGGAAACCTACTGGCATGGATAGCCACTAGCCCGATAGACTTCGCAATCTTATGGACTTGGAGATGGCCTTCAAACCAGCTAACCAAACGCAAAACTATTCGGGATTTAGAAATAGCTGCATATGCCGAATTGATCTGACCCTTCATGCTCAAAAATGCTATTTCATCGCGTTCGCAAGCGATAGTGATTAACAGATTGAAAGTTGAGGTCAATCACGAACATTGCTTCCATGAACCGTTTAAACAAGATTGCTCAACTCTTATGGGTTCGACCCGCAATTTTAATACCTCAGTCACTTTATACAATGGCGGATCCAGAATATTTAAATTAGGATGGCGATGCAAAGAATTATGGCTAAGCTTGGTAATTAGGACAACCACCAGCCGCTTTAGTCCACTTGTATAACTCTGTAGTCGTCAATTGCATTGCACATTCACTAGTAAACTATTCGTAGATCGAACTACATGATGAACGTTTGGGTGCTAGCTCTTTCTATTCATGCTTTCATTAATTGCAACAAGTATGTGATGATTGGATCTGAACATGTGAAATTAACTAGCAGGGACAGAATCAAACACAACTTACAATGTATCTGGTACGGCTTTGAAAGAGACTTTAGGCCTCTAAGGCTGCGTTTGTTAAAAATCGTTTCTGCTCCTGAACAAAATTTCTATTTTTTTGTTCCCTGAAACAAAAAAAACGTAAACGCATTTATTTGCGTTTTATTCCAAAATTATTTTTTTGTTCCTTAAACACATCCTAACAAAACAAGAAATAAATAAAAAAAAAAAAAAAAATTTCTTGTTTCTAACACTTTTTAAACACTTTCTTTTCTTCTTCTTTTTCTTCTCTATTTTTTCTTCTTCTTTTCTTCTTCTTTTTTCTTTCTTTTTTCTTTGGCCGATCGCCTGCCTCGGCCAAGGCCGGCGACCGGCCATCGAGGGCCGGCGAACTCGTCGGAGCGTCGTCGGGCCACCGCCAAGTCGGCGCCTAGTGGTGGCCCGGCGAGGTCAAGCCTCGCCGACCGCCGGAGAGGTCGGGCTCGCGGATTTGGGCGAGCTCGACCTCGACCTCGCGCCAGTTAGGGCGAGCTCGATCTCGCCCGATCCGACGAGGCCGAGCTTGCCCGGCGGCGGCGAGGCTCACCTCACCGGGCCATCACCAGTCGGTCTGCCGCTCGGTGGCCTTGCGATCGATGCCGAGCCTCGCGCGGCCAGTCGGGCAAGCTCGGCGTCGTCGTGGCCGGGCGAGGCCGCCACCCTCGTCGGCCGGCCGCCAACTATGGCCGAGGCCCCAAGAACCGGCCAAAAGAAGAAAAAAAGGAAAAATAAATAAGAAAATAAGAAAAAAATATTTAAAAATAAAAGAAATAAAAAAAATTATACAAATTTACCAAACGTGTTTTTGTTTATTTTTTATTCCCGAAAACAAGTTTACCAAATGTATTTTTTGTTCAAAAATTGTTCCCGGAATGTAAAACACTTTTTTCTATTTCTGTTTCCTGGAACAATTTTTAAATAGAAATGTTACAAAAGGTCTCGGGCACCAAAATTAAGGTGTTTGGCAAGACAATGATAAAAGCCTTTGAGCCAAAACTAGCAAGTCCCACACAAGCATTAGCTTTGAGCATTTTTTGCAATGGTACTTCAGGGGATAATGAAATTTCTTCCTCCAGCTTTGTCTTTACTAAACTATCTGAAGTCCAATTTTTCCCTCAACGGCTTAAATGGGCATATTTGACCGGCATCACGCGACATCTCCGACGAGCTTGGATTTGACCACCAACAAGCCAGATCAAACTCTGACAAAACAGATTTAATGCCCGCGAGTTCGATTTGACGCAATAAGCCCTTGCCTATGGTCTCACGACCTTAACCATGGCATTACATAGTCTTGAGTCATGCATTCTTAGGTAAGGCTCGAGGTGCTGCAACCTTAGGCTGGCTCGCCAAAGGTTGCATGTCCCAAGCGCAAGGACCATCTAAGGTCGCATGGCCTCAAAGTCGACATCACACAATCTCTACCAATCTTTGTTTGGGTTCCAACGGCCTAGCACGCTAGATGGGTGGCTTGATCTAAGACCCTCGGCAAGTTACTCAATCTCCCTTTTTAAGGAAAAAAAATCATTTAATATTTCTTTTTTCTCTAAATTTTTTTATTGTGAAATCACTTTTTAAATTGGATATGAAATCTCTAGAAAAATGTTCGCCGAACAATATTTATACCTTGCGAAACCTTCTGATCTACTAAAGTAAAATGCTATTTTTTTTTCCCCAAATGCTCTCCTAAGTGCGCTCTTCGTACCCTCCCAAGTGGAGGGAGTTCGGCAAGCAAAGCACGCCCCCGGTCCTGTGGAAAACCGTCATAATCACCAATAATCATGCCACTGTCTTCGAGAATGGGTAGTACCTTCTTCTCTTTCCCATTATCCAATTCATGCGCGGATTGAGAACGGCTCTCTGTCTTGTCGCAACGTGTGACACAGACCTTAATCTTCAAGCAGACGCCACGTTTTCTTTCCCTTGCTCGCTTGAACATTACACCAACGGAGAGGATAGGAGAGAAGATAAGGCCCCTTTTTGACCCGCACGTGAGAGCCACCGAGCTCCGTTGACGAGGAAGAAAGAAAATCCAGTGAATACGACATAATAGAGTGATTAGACGATAAAGAAGGAATGGGGCCGAATTGGAATTGCCATCCACGACTCACAGTCCCTTTCCTTGTAGATGGGATTGGACCAAAAGAGAATAATTAGGAAACAGACAGAGTCCATAGTTTTAGAGAAAAATTACCAAAAAAAAAAAATCCTAAATTTTTTATAATTGTGTTAATTTAATTCTATATCTTTCTTTTTTTTTTACTAATTGATTCCTTAACTGTGTCAATTCAGTCCATACGGTCAATTTTAATTAGCCAACACTAACGTGACATGGCCCCAGTAACATAAATAACTTTTAATATTGTTATAATATTTTTACAATTATTCATTTTCTCTATCATTTTCCTTTTTTTTTTTTTTGCTTTTCTTTCTTTTCCTTTTTTTTCCTTCCTCCTTCCTCCTTCCTCTAACCAGTAGCCGATTGGTGAGATCAGCCCCTCACCAAGGATACATGAGCATTAGCACGATCTTCACGTGTTGATAAGGCCACTTGGCCAGGCAACCAATTCAAGGCCATTGAAAATTTTCTCTATTGCATATAGCTTTCATATTTAAAAGACAAATGAAAGTATAGTATCAATACAACTCACATAAAGCTTAGAATTTCCAAGGTCGAAACAAGTATCAAGGGATTTTCAATATTAAGACCATTGAACTTAACCGCCAAAGGGCTTGTAGGATATTCCATGGATTTTCAAATAGTGTGTTCACGCCCTTGGATTAAAAAAAAAAAAAAAGTGTAAAATTTAGATACTATATTTTCAAAATGGCCACTATCTTATATTGAAAAAATGTATTAAAGATAATTGAGAATGGTCATATCACCACTTATGACAACAATTATTCCACTGCATATTCTTAGCCATAATAACTTGAATTAATTATATAAAAAAATCCAAACTGATATACCTATAATAAATTTACTCCAAACTAATTTTTTAACCACTAATAATCTCAAACTGGTACATTTGTAACAAATTTACTTTTTGCTAATTTTCATTAAATCGGATTAATACGATGAAAAATAACAACCTAATAGACCTATGACAAAAATGAATGATAAAACCCCAAACTAATACACTTATCAGTTGTCACATGTCAACTAATTCAGCAATTTGATGATAAAATTTAGCAAAAATGACAAATGGTGAATTTGTCATAGGTATATCCATTTGGGATTTCTAGTAGTCAAAATTTAGCTTTAGGTAAATTTATTATAGGTGTACCAATTTGAGGATTTTCATTGTATTAACCCATATAACTAAATCAACCATCTTAATTCTTATGGCTTTACATGTGAATTTGTTGACAAAAAAATTTATATCATCACATAAATGTCCTATATAATCAGGAAAATATAACAATTGTTTTATTTTTTATTTAATGACCACTCACATACTTCTATTTTTGTAAATATCATTCACATACCTCTTAGCAAAACCTCACATCGGAAAATACCAAATTTGTCCCCCTTACGAATTCATCTTAGCATCTCAATTGCTTAATGTTTGAAGGTTTGGTGTTTAATCAGTTTTGAGTGTTTGGGGTGAATGTTGGAATTTAGGAGGCATTTTTAGAAAGAAAAACGTTATTTTCATAAAAAGGTCACAAGAATAATTGAGATAAAGGTGCAAAATGATCTCCAATGGTAAAACTCAAATATGCATTTGATATTTTCAAAAATAGATATATGTAAATGGTTATTAGGTGAAAGATAAGATATATTTCCAATATTTTTCCTATATAATATTCTTACTTGACTCTCCGTTTACAATGAATATTCAATATGTTTTGGAGTGTTTCATTATAAGCCCGTTCTTAATTTACTTCACCTAAATATTTAAGCCGATGAGTATTTTTTTTTTTTTTAATGACATGGCCAAAAAGAATTTGCAGGTGGAATGGCATAAACCGAGCTCCTCACGCTTGTCGTGAAGAGACCCGTAAATATCCCAACTCCTTGATTTTTATTTAAAAAAATCTTCAATCAATTTGTGCGATCCCCTTGCGCGTTGGTCAATATTTGTCTTAAGGGTGACTAAGGTGGTGAGATTCATTGACTTGGTCGCAAAATTAGACCCCTAGGAAAGCGTGTTTCGTCCCCTTGTGGATTTTTTAGAGATAAAAGGGTTGCTTTCGATTGTCCATTTCCATTTCGATTTCGATTTTGATTTCGATTTTGGCATGGTACTCTCGGATAAGAGTGGCCTTGACTTAATTGGTCGGCCTTGGAAGATGGAAGACTTCTATCTTTGCTTCTTTGGCCTGCCCCACACGGCGCCGTCCCATTTAAAGATCGAGCCACACCGCGCCATCTGTCCACGTGAAATTGGGCCAACGAAGGCTTTTACTTTTATTTTAGTTCGGTTGACCCTCCATTGCATTGGACGGTCATCATGGCAAAGCGGCACTGGAGCAACTAACTCTTCCCTTTGCGTTCGCTTGATCGACATCATTGAGGGCGGCGACCGCGGCACATGCTCCAAGGGACATGTGCTTGAGCTGGTAAAACGTTTGGAACTCTATGATTTGGAAGGCATGGAGTCTCGAATTTGACTTTTTGTGGTTGATTAAAAGGTGAACTTAATTTGATGAGCAAAAGCCTCTTTTGAAAAAAGAGGAAAGATGATAAATGAGTAAGTGGGCTTATTAATGGAACCGCACTCGACTGAAATGCCAAAGAATAATGATTATCGAACGCAAAGAGACCCTTCCACACATGCTTAGCGAGCGTTAATAATTTAGCCAGGGGGGATTGATTTTTTCTAAGTATGATTACGCGGAGTTGCCCCATTGAAAAGGTAGGTAGGGCAATTTACTGCTAATGAAATCACATGTGTGCTTCCCTCGGTTTTAGTGGTTTTGATGATGGAAGAGAGCGAAAAGTAAGCAAATGCTTGAATTTAACCGGTTTATTTATATTGTAGTGTTTCATCATACGCTTTTTTTTTTTTTGGTCGGTAATTTCGTTTGTACCCTTCACGGGAAGGAAATCGTAACGATCCTGTAAAGAGAGAAAGTTTACTAGAACGCTAAACTACATTACATTTATAATTAGTCATCTTCTATGACAATAAGTTTTAATATCTTCAGATTTCGTTCGTTGGCAAGAATGAGAAATTATAACCTTGTCTTACAACTGTGCCAAAGGGGAATATTTGGGGGGGTTGGATTTTCTTGCATTTTTTATTGCTGGAAATCCGCTCTAATCATCTAATCTATAAATTTCATACATGAACATTATCCAAATTTATACTGAGTTTCATGCCAGTGACACCCATAATGTTGGCCCAAAAATTCGGTGGCAACTATCTAGAGTCTGTATTCAAGCAACCAAGAAATATGGAAAATTAAATCAAGCAAACAAACTGAAATATAGAATCAAATACAAAAGAGAGTGAGGATAGTAAAGCTTGCTCAAGTGATTTAAAGTGGCTCGTCTCCCGCCTTCTCCATTCTCTGAATCTGCTAGAGAGATTCTCCAAAACCCCCTAATCGAATCCACTACAAAGGTGCGTTGATCCGAAGCCAAAGTCTCCAAAATACGAACGCTCCGCCGCGTCTCAAAAGGCTTTTACACTTCACGCTCGAAGTCTATTATCTCACCTCACTTGCGATCTCCAAATGCAAATAAATGTATAAAAGGTTTCCCACATCCAGATATTCTATAGAAGATTCTATATGTTCCCTTAAAAGAAATTGTCCAAAAGGTTCAAAATCTATTGCATTTTTGTCAATTTAACCATAAACTTTACCAATTAAATACTAGACATTCTTATATTAAATCCATCCAGCCAATTATGATTACAAATTATTAAGATGAACGCTATTCGTCTTACGTGATTCAGTCAACGCTGATATGGACAATTCTTAATGATATTTTAATAATTTTTTGAATTTTAATTATTTTTATCCCTCCCTCCCTCCCTCCCTCTCTCCCTCTGAGCGGGCATGACCACAAACTAGCAACTATAAGCTTGAGATCTAGCAACCAACTCGGACTCAAATGACAATGGCCACAAACTTAAAGCTCAAGCTCGAGCAACCATGATAGCGACGTCCCTCTTTTGTTTTCTTTTTCCTCTAGATCTAGCAGCCATGGCTGCAAAGCAAACCCAAAGCTCAAGTTTGCAATTGCCATGCCCGCTAAATCTCAAGTGCTAGGTTCACGGCTAATGTAAATTAAGTTGGATCGCAATCGATCACAGTGCAATTCTAACTATTAGAATTGTGCAATATGTGAAACATAAATAATATAGTAGATGAGAGAAAAGAAGAATGATGCACCACAAATTTTGTGCGACCCAAGATGGGAAAAACCACAGGACACTAATCCAAAAACTCTCCTTTATAATCAAAGGATTACAATTAACACTCTAACGGTGTTTATCTCATAATAAATCCTCACAACTATCACAAAACACATCCTCACTCGAAAAACTCTCAAGAACTCTCATATTTTACTCAAGTTGTTGAACAATCTTGTGATCTCTCTGGAGTATTTTCCAATACACTTTAAATATCCATCCAATCCTTTTATTTATAGTGGTAGACCTCCACCCAAATTAGGAATCCTACCTAATTGATAATCATCTCCAAATTAGAAACTTTCCTAATTTATTGAATTCATCTAATTTAGGCAGTCACCAGAATTTTATCCCAATACTCTTCCTAAATAAGACTAATTCTTATTTAGATATCTTCCTATTTGGTGTCCTACCATAATAAAACTCATTTCCTATTATATAATCCTAATGAGCAATCTTTGGAATATTCCAAATTGACTCCCGAACATGTTGGGCTACTCCCAACAAATCTCCCGCAACCCATCATGGAGGGTCTTAAATATTTTTATCACTTCGATAAATCAGCCTCCTTCCTACAAAATTTTAGTTTCTCTGTAGTAAAAAATTCGTCAACATATCAGCACTCTTTTTTTTTCAATGTGAATCTTCTCTAGCTTCCATTGCTTCTCTTCCAACACTTTTCGTATCCAATGATACTTAATATCAATATGCTTCGTCCTCAAATGAAATGTGGAATTTTTACTGAGATGAATAATGGTTTGGCTATTGCAATGTACAACATACTCATCTTGCTTGTGCCCCAATTCTTGTAGAAATCTCTTCATCGACAATGTCTCTTTGCTAGCTTTAGTGGCCGCTATGTATTCAATCTCTGTTGTGGACAGTGCAATGCACTTTTGCAATCTTGATTGCTAAGAGATAGCTCCACTTGCAAAAGTCATTAAACAACCAAACGTAGATTGCTTGGAATCTACATCTCTCGCCATGTCTACATCATTGAAACCCTCAACTATCAGTTGTTCATCACCAAAACACAAACACAAACTAGATGTACCTTAAGATACCTGAGTATCCACTTGACAGCCTCACAATGTTGTTTCCGAGGATTTGACATGTATCAGCTAACAATTCCAACAACATACCTAATATCCAGTCATGTGCACACCATTGCATACATGAGACTTCTAACGATAGAGGCATAAGAGATCTTCAGCATCTCTTCTTTCTCCATTTCACTTGAGGGACACTACCTCGTACTAAAATGAAAATGACTAGCCAAAGGTGAGTTGACTAATTAGGCGTTGCTCATGTTGAATCTTTGCACAACTTTATCTACATACCTCTCTTGGGATAACTATAACTTTCCATAAGTTGTATCATATGATATCCTCATCCCAAGTATTTGCTTGGCCACTCCAAGGTCCTTTATGGCAAATTCTTTGCTCAATTCCTCCTTGAGTTTATGATTTTTTTGACATCTTGACTCACAATTAACATATCACCGGCAATATAATAAAAGAATCAAAAAATCACCGTCATTAAACTTCTTGATGAACATGCAATTATCTTCTGCCGTCTTCTTGTTTTCATTCATCTCCATGAATGAATCAAACTTCTTGTACCATTGCCTTGGAGCTTTTTTAAGCCTATAGAGACTCTTCTTCAACCTATATACAAGATTTTCATTACCTTTGGTCACAAAACCATCGAGTTGCTCTATATATATCTCTTCATCAAGATCACCATGTAAGAATGTCATTTTAACGTCAAGTTGCTCAACTTCCAAGTTCAAGGTTGCTACCAAGTCAAGAACTACTCAAATGGATGACTTCTTTAAAACCGGAGAGAAAATCTCCTCATAATCAACTCCCTTCTGCTAACCAAAACCCTTCACCACCAATCTTGCTTTGTAACATTGTTTGAGGCCGTTTTCTTCAATCTTCAACCTAAATATCCATTTGTTAATGCTTTTTGGCACTTTAGCAGCTTCACCAAATCATAGGTGTGATTATTAAGCAAGGATTGCATCTGTTCTCACATTGCTTTCATCCATTCTTTCTTGTGGGTATCAATTTCCGTTTCTTGGAAATTCTTGAGTTCTCCTCGGTCAGTGAGAAGCACATACTCGTTTGAAGAGTATTTTCTGTTAGGTTGCCTCTCTCCTGTTGATCTCCTTGACTACTCTTGAGGAACATCATTAACATCAATTGTTTCCTCCTTAATCTCATCATCAACAAGTGCATCTCCACCATCTTCATTATCAATTTCCGCCTCAACTCCTTTGACAGCCTCATCATTAGCTACAATCTTGGTTTGTGCTTGCTCATCCGAATCATTCTCAACATTTTCTTATACTCCCCCACCGATAGAATTTTCTAATGAGCCTAAGGGCTCCAAGTCTACTAATTATTCCTCTACACTTTGAGGTTCTTCATGCTTCTTGAGGTCTTTGATAGTTTGATCCTCAAGGAACATCACATCTCGACTTCTGAACACCTTCTTACTTTTGGGATCCCACAATCTATAGTCAAAATCATCATGAGCATATCACAAGAATATGCACTCCTTGGTTTTTCCATCAAGCTTGCTCATTCATCTATTGGTATGTGTGCAAATGCCTTGTAACCAAACACTCTCAAGTGATTGTAAAATGAATTCTTACCATTCCATACACTTTGTGGTGTCTCGCCCTTGAGTGGAATCGAATGTGATAGATTTATCAAGTCCACCGCCGTCCTCATTGCCTCCCTCCAAAAGGGGTTTAGTAACTTCGCATGAAAGAGCATACACCTTATCCTCTCACATATTGTTCAATTCGGCCTCTCAACAGTACTATTGTCTTGTGGTGTCTTAGGCACTATTTTCTCAAGCCTTATGCCATGAACTATGCAGTAATCCTCAAATGGCCCTCGGTGTTCCTCGCCATTGCTAGTCCTCACTCACTTCAATTTTCTACTAGTCTCATTTTCTAGTTCCACATGTAAATCTTTGAAGGTATCAAGAATGACAAGAACATGATCCTTCGTCTCCAATGTGGTAACGTACACCTTCCTTGAGAAATCATCTATAAAGGTAACATAATAGGAAGCACCACCAGTAGTTCTCGAAGTCATAGCACAAACATCAGTATGTAAAAATCAAGTCAATTAGCCTTTTTCAATGGTAGAATAGATTTAAAGGCAACTCTATTATTTTTTCCCCACAATAAAGTCTTCACAGGGGTTTATAAAAGTAACTTTTATTTTTGGGAGTAAATTCTTTGATGCGAGAACCTTTATTCCATTCTCACCCATATGTCCAAGTCTACAATGCCAAAGTTCAGTTGATATGTCCCTCAGTGCATTAATATCTCCGCCGCATAGTTTCAATTGTAAAGCATAGAGTGATAAGTTTTTCACTCCTCTTACTATCACCAAGCTATCCCCGATTAACTTCCACTTCCCTTCACCGAAGTGACTCACATTACCGTCATCTTCTAGCTTTCCTATGGAGATAAGGTTAAGGCGAATATCAAGGACATGCCTTACCTCTCTTAAGATCAGTTTGCATCCATTGTTGGTCTCAATCTCAACATTTCCAATGCCAAGAATCTTCATAAGCCATCATTACCCATCTTCACGAGATCAAAGTCTTCAGATATGAAGACGAAAATTCTCTCTTGGGCATTACATGATAGGAGGCTCCAAAGTCAACTAGCAAGTGGTATCTTAGCATGTAAATGCTTTCATTAGTGCGGATAATCATTCTATCTTCATAAATTGTGGTGACATTTGCAGCCGATGCTTCAATTTGCTTTTTGGCTGCCTTCAATCAATAATCTATAATGAGATATTCGATTTTTCTATAATGAAAACAAGCTCTCTTCTCAACCCTTGGCCATGAGGTTGAACGACCTTCAGGTCCACCGCTTTTTCTCCTCCCACAATCTATTTTCTTCTCTTATTCATTGAGAACGAGAGTCCTTTCACCATGGTTATAGTAACCCTTATCCTTGCGCCTTTGCTCTTTCACTTAGTAATATGTCCTTCACTAACTCTACGGTCAATGTTCCATTGGGTGGAAATTGTGAATAGACACAACTAAAACATCCTAGCTTTTTGGCATAGAACTTGTTAGGAAGTGTGCATGCAATTTCAGAGTGATCATCCTTTCCATTGTATTGATTTGATTCACCATACCTCCCATAGTGCCTATGTGTTTAGAGACACTCATTCCATCTTTGCACTCTATATGCAATACCTTCTTTATTGGGCTTGCTATGTTTTGAGATGTATTCATCACATATATCCGCTACAAAATTCTCTATAAGTCATAAGCGTTGTCTTCTTAAGTGAAGTTTTGAAAGCTGTTTTGATCGAGCCACCTTCTAATGATGCAAACGCATATTTTGTTGAGGATAGTCCACTCATCCTACTCATCCTCCTCTTCTTCTATTGCTATTATCAGGGATTTTGAGGAGTCATCTTCTTCCTCTCTAACTTTTGCCGATTTAGAAGCTAATCTTGGAGTCTTTACCATGCCCTTTGGGGGCATTTTTGTCTTGATTGGCCTTTTCAAAGCTACTTTGATCGAGCCACCTTCTAATGGTGCCAATGCATATTTTTTTAAGGATAGTCCACTCATCCTACTCATCCTCCTCAATGCATATTTTGTTGAGGATAGTCCACTCATATACTCATCCTCCTCTTCTTCTTTGCTATTATCGAGGCTTTTGAGGAGTCATCTTCTTCCTCTCCAACTTTTGCCGATTTAGAAGCTAATCCTCAGAGTCTTTACCGTGCCCTTTGGAGGCATTTTTGTCTTGATTGGCCTTTGCAAGTCTTTGATGTAAAGATGATCCTCCATCTTACACCTCCATATTGCGTAATTTGTAGCCGTGAGCATAATATCATGTTGACCTTGTCTTTTGACATCTTTTACAACTTGGCTCTGTTACCACTTGATGTAAATTAAGTTGGATCGAAATCAATCGCAACAAAATTCTAACTGTCGGAATTGCGTAATATGCGGAACGTAAATAACATAGCAAACGACAGAAAAGAAAAACAACATACCAGAAATTTTTTACGTGTAAAACCCAATATAGAAAAAGCCACGGGACACTAATCCAAGGACTCTCCACTATAATTAAAGGATTACAATTAACACTCTAATGGTATTTCTCTCGCATTAAATCCTCACAATTGCCACAAAATGAATCCTCTTTTGAAAAACTCTTAAGAACTCTTGTGTTTACTCACGTTGTTGAACACTCTTGTGATCTCTCTGGAGTTTTTTTTTTTTTTGTACACTAAGTGTCCATCCAATCCTTTTATTTATAGTGGTAGATCTCCACCCAAATTAGGAATCCTGCCTAATTGGTAATCATCTCCCAATTAGAAATTTTCCCGATTTATTGAATTCCTCTAATTTAGGTAGTCACCAGAATTATATCGCAATATTCTTTCTAAATAAGAGTAATTCTTATTTAGATTTCTTCCTTATTAGTTTCCTACCATGATAAGACCCCCTTCCTATTATGCAATCTTGATGAGCAACCTTCGGGATATTCCAAATTGATTCCCAAACATGTTAGGGTACTCTTAACAACGACTATGGTTGTTCGAGCTGAGCTAACCAAATCTCAAGCTTCCAGTTGCCATGGCTAATTGAGCTATAGGTTCATGGCCAGGGTGGTCATGATGGCCTCACCCATGTTCTCACCGACCACAAGTAAAAAAAGAGAAAAAAAAGAAAAAATAACATATAAAAAATAATTTATTAAAATATTAAAATATTATTTAAAATTGTTCACGTTGGCATGGTCATGCCATGCACGACAACCATTGTCTATACTAACAATTTCTAGCCAAAATTGATCAAATAAACTCAATTGTCAATATTGAACCGTTAGTATTGAATTAGTAAAGATACAATAGGTTTAAGACTATTTGGACAATTTTCTAATTCCTCCAATTATCTTAGAGGTCTTACTAATACTAAACCCATGCCAAACTAGTCGTTAGACACATTGCAAATGGCTAATTTTTGGTGCAATGCGACTATCAAGCGTCCAATTCATAAAATTCCAATTGCCTGCTTAATCACAAGAAAGATCGAGTGAAGTACTTGCTTGGCTAGTCACCCAGTTCCACCATTTTTCCTAGATTTTATGTGGCATTTTAATAGGCTTATAAAATAGATAAAGGATAGGATCAAATAAAAAAATTAATTGAAGAAAAAAAATCAATGCCATGTAAGGCTTAGTGAGTACTGCTCAAAGTACTTTTTGCGACACCGTCACAAGTGCCTTCAAATCCTTCATACTTCGTCATCTCTTCATACTCAATCTATACTCTAATCCGTAGAATTAAGATATAAGTTGAAACTCGCCGATCAAAGATGTGGTAGGAAGAAGTTTCCTCCAGCGAGGGATGGAAAAAAAAAAAAAAGAAAGTAGAACCCGTTTGGAAAAGGATCCTGATTTTCTTTTAATGTTTCAAGTTACAGCCTTTAAATGCACAAATGATTGCAAATGATAAAGAGGCTACAGCATCATCTAGGTGAGTCGGACAGGCTTAGCAGAGGTCAAAATAAGCAACCTAAGGCTTAGCAGAGGTCAAAATAAGCAACCTATCTTGTAGAAGGTAAATTGGTACAAAGGGGAAAAAATGAAGATATGCCAATTTTCCTCTCAATGGACAGGATTTTGATCTCTCATGATAATTAATGTAAAAGTCGCAATTGCCAAAATACAACTTTTTTATTTTTCTTTTTTTTATTCTATTTTACTTCTATTCTAAACTCTCTGTCTCAAATTTTTGTATTATCTTCTTGTAGGATATGAAAGTTCAAATTCACATCTAAAGTTAAATCATCCACACATCAATCTTTTCGAAAATATGACAATTCGAACCTCTCACTTCACATTTCCAAATGGAAAGGGTGAACCCTAGCATTTTGTTTTCTTTTTTTATTTTTATTTTTTTAGCCAAACCACAATCCAATCGAAACCTATTGACTTCAATAATATGGTCCGACTATTTTTGCAAATATTCAACAAAAAATTTCCCTAAAAATCAACATATTTCAATAGGCAACAAAAAGAGAGCGCCGTATCCTGCCACACAGTACCAACACATAGGTTTTTCCGCTTGAATTTTGCTAACCCGACACTTAACCGAAGGATCTGCTTACCATTTGCCAAAAGTTAAATGGCTAAATCACATTGACCAAACGTTTTATATGAGTTTCAATACAGTTACAGTGCAGGCTTTGGAAAATCTGGCGCAATCGCCTTTTACTCCTCTCGCAAGAATCCAAGGGCGGCAGGGGAAAAAGTTAAAAAACTACAAAATGGTCTTTGCTAAGCCTTCCGGGAAAGGTCGATCAGATTGGTGCTTTTGACTTTGCCTCAGACAAGCCTTATCCTCTTCACCGGTAGAAGTTAGGTGAGGCACGGTTTCCTTCGAGAAAACTTGTCCGAGTTCACATTGCGCGATCCTTACGTCAGCCCATTGTTTTCGGTCATTTCAATAATAAATTTCACATTTCGCATGCATCATAGGCATCAGTTCCTGATATAGTGCCGTTCCCAATCACATCACACTACGAAAGATGGCGGAGAGTTCTAAAGTCGCTTTTTTTCTAATTGGAATATCCTATTCTACACACGCGATCTCTTTCCCAAAAAAAAATTATCTAAATAAATCTCAACCTTTCGTTATAATCTTAAATTTGCCCATGCATCCAAAAATTAACATCACCACTAGTTTCTTAAAAATTATAACAACAACGACATTTAAAGATTCATTATCAAAACCTGCGTCTTCATTAAAACCCTCACCTCTGATAGAATGATAGTTGCCTCATAATATTGATAATCTTAAAGAAATTAATGGCGATTTTTGGAAGGGTGAGCATTTTTAGACTAGATTGAAAATTGAGTATTTCTTTTAGACCAAAAAAAAATCATAACGGAATTGGATTGGACCTAAAATTAGGGTTTTTTTTAGGAAATTAACCGGTGTAAAATATGCAAAAGAAACGAATAAGGAAAGGAACTTGTGTAATTGGTGTTATTATAGGATTTAAATTAAGAAGAGCCATATGGATCTTTTTAATTTACCATTTTGTCCAATATGTAATCTAGGATACAGATTTTATTGATACTTTTTTTGTTGAAATGTTTGAGATGAAAATGTGATTTAGGTCTTCTCCCATTAATTTATTTATGGTTGTTTAATACCACAGAAATTTTATTTTGTAGCCAACCTTAATGAAAATTCTGAATTTCGCAAAAACGTACATAGAATTTTTTTTATGAACGGGACATACTTACAACTTCCAATGTATCTTATAGGCTAATCAGAGCTATATATATAAAACCAAAAAATTATCATAATTTAAGAGATAAATGTTTTTCACACAGCATAACTTGTGTTTGCATCCTGAACATAAAAAATAAAAAAAAAATTAATTTATATCATGCAATCTATATGGTTTCTTGTAATGTATGCCAAGAGATATTCAAGATGGTATGACTTTTTCGGTTCAATTATTTCCCTCACAATGAATAGAATAGAATGTCCATTTTGAATATAACTTTTTGGCTAAACGCATATTTTATGGATTATTTCTACTCACGGATAGGAAGGACATGGCCCTAGTGGAGATAAGGTCGCTTTTGCAATTTTTGTAAGAGTCGATGAGATAAGTGGCCCTATTCTTTCCCTTTATAATTATGTCCTAAATTCGGAAAATGTCGACTCTATATAATTGTTACATGCATGGAAACATCCTGCCTTTTTACTAAACGATGCCATAGTTTCTTAATGGGTGTTTCGAAGAATTTTAATTTTTTTTTCAATCCAAAACCAATTGAGGAAAAAGGTAAGTTCAATATCTTGCTAAAAATGATGGCAAGAAAATCTAGTTGAGAATATAGTGCTATGGATCGTTACATTACTTAATTCAAATAACTTCTAAAAGTTGTCCCATACTCGTGGAAGCTTGTTAAAAAGACGTACCAAATAGGTGAGACTTTATTCGTAACGAAAGGATGATAGCACCATTTAATAGTCTTTCTAGACACGCTTTTATTTTAAAATAAGTTGTGTTGTCGTATAATTAATAAGATTTAGCTCGGTCTGCCTATCCAGATATTTCGGCAACTAAAATAAACAATATCAAACTTATTAGAGCATCGATTTCAATCACAATCGAGAGAAAAAGTTTCAGCTCAATTCATTTCTTTTCATTGGTTAGGACATCATATATTTAATGATCGCATTCGTTTGCTCTTTTGAGCTAGAATCATTTGAACGGCATCGGATTCAGTAAATTATTTTATTGAAAAAATTGTAGGTTCTTTAAAAGAGTAGCATGGGCAACTATTCAATTAATCATTATAAATATATGGGATAATACCCTAAAAAAACCCCAAACTGGTACACTTGTGACAAATTTACCCTAAACTATTTTTTTGACCACCAAAAATCTCAAACCGGTATACTTTTGACAAATTTATCCTAAACTGGTACACTTGTGACAAATTTACCCTATGTTAGTTTTCTTTAAATTTTATTCTCAAATTATTAAGTTAAATGACACATGACAGTTAACCAGTATATCAATTTAGGATTTTACGTTCCGTTTGTCACGCTTTACAATTTTTATGATTTTTTTGTAGTATTAATCCAATTTAGCATAGGGTATATTTGTCACAAATTTACCAAACTTTAGGGTTTTTTTGCGATCGAATAAATTAGTTTGGGGTAAATTTGTCATAAATGTACCAGTTTATGGTTTTTTATAATCAGTCGGGGTAAATTTATCACAAGTTTTACCAGTTAAGGTTTTTTTTCAAGCTAGTCGAAAAAATAGTTTGGGATAAATTTGTCACGAACTTAGGTTTGGGGTTTTTAGGTATTATCCCTAAATATATACTGTTTTTTTTTTCCAAATATTCTTTTTGTGGGAAGATACTGGTAAAGTGATTGGCAGCCTTAATGTTTAATGATTAATTTAAGTAAGACAGAAGTACACCGAGATACTCGCTTTTAACTCACTCATTAGAGGGGAGGATCCTGTCGCTGTCCGACGCCATTAAGTCCCACCATGTGGCGCCCATCCGACCGTCCATCGTGGGGAAACGTGGGCGGCGGCGATCCTCCCACTTCGCTCGCCCACATTGGCCGGCCGCTCACATCACGACCCTCCAAACTCGCGGTCATTGGTCCACGCCGCCCCCGGCCAGCTGGCCCACTCAGCATTATAAAATAATTTATAAATGACTAATTGCCCGATTTATATTAAATATAGAAAATACATATACTATTCTGGTCTAAACTTAACTGCCGTCTCTCACGTGTTAATTAATGTGACTATAGGAACCCACAACTTTTTGAAAAATTAGACCTCCAAGCAATTTAATTTTTTGTGATTCAAAATAGATTATTATTCTTTCAACGCCGTTGCTCAACTATTTTTTTAATACCTTTACCTTTTTACGAAAAACCTTTAGAAAAAGGAAAAAAAAGAATTTAAGTAAAAAAAGTTCGCGTTTTCATGTCTTGAAAGCGAAAGAAGGGAGAGAGAAAGAGAGAAAGAGGGAGAGTGACACTTGGCGTCTCTCCGGCGCCCCTACCTCGCGAGGAAGAAGGAGCCAAAACAAGGAGAAGAAGCAACTACACACGCAGAGAGAGAGGGAGAGAGACTTCTGCTTTTTCTATATTTGGGGCGTTCGATTATTTTGAAAATTCGTTGAGAAACGAGCAGGCAGAGGACAAGGTAAAAAAGGGGCAGCTCTCTGCTCTGTCTGAATTGCCGTCTCTCGCTACTTCTCTGGGCTTTTTCTTCTTTGCTTCCGTTCCTTAAACTCTCTCTCCGTTTCTTGTCTGGTTTTTTTCTGGGTGCTTTCGCTTTTCGCTGCTGAAGGGAGTGAGTTTGACTGTTGGGTTCCTTTCTTGATCCTGCAATTCGATCGTCAGTTCCTTGTGTCGACCTTTTTCGGGTAAGATTTTTTTTTTTGAGGTTGCTTTGAGCTTCTTGGGAGTGACGGACTCCGCCGGTCATCTGCTGACGCTTGATTTTGGGAAGCCGCAATGTCGATCTCAATTCAGATCAATCCGCAACGGCTCTCTTGTCTCTGATTTTTCGTGTCATTTCAGGTGGTGTTGAACTGGGGATCAGTTTCTTTCCTCTTTCTAAGGAGACGCCTTACGCCTTTCGTTCTTGAATTGTTTGTTTTGATTAACCCCATGAGAGAAAGGTCGCGGCAAATCGAATCACTGTTGAGCTCGTGTTGCTGGGTTTCGGCTATTGAGATTATATTCTTTTGCTTCTCATTGACCAACTGATTGCTCGGCTTGGACCAGGTTTCCTGTCGGCACTGTTCGATTCGGATTCCTCGACGGAATGGGGAGTAACATCAACTTCAAGAACTTCGGCACCGATCCGACGCCGACGAATAACAGGCCTCCTGGCAACACGCTGTTAACCCGGCAACCGTCGGTGTACACGCTGACCTTTGAGGAGTTCCAGAACTCTATAGGCAAGGACTTTGGGTCCATGAACATGGATGAGCTCATAAAGAACATTTGGTCTGCAGAGGAGAACCAAACTATGGCATCTGCTAGTGGCGCTGGTGGCGGCGGACAGGACGGAATTGGAGTACCTGGTGGTCATTTGCAGCGGCAGGGCTCACTAACGCTTCCTCGGACGCTGAGCCAAAAGACCGTTGACGAGGTCTGGAAGAACATTTCAAAGGAAGATTCAGTTGGGAAGGATGGTGGCCTTGTGACTGGAGGACCGGTTGTGCCACAGCGGCAGCAAACTCTGGGCGAAATGACATTGGAGGAGTTTTTGTTCAGGGCCGGCGTCGTTAGAGAAGACGCCCAATACTCTGGAAAGCCAAATGGTGGAGGACTGTTCGGTGAATTGCCACGTGCTGGGAATAATGCTGGACTAGAATTCGGATTCCCGCAGCCGGGAAAAGCTGAGAATTTGATGGGGATGAGGAACTTGGAGGGTGGTAATCTGAATTCCATGCACCCTCTGAACATGCCGGTGAATGCGAATGCAAATGGAATCAGATCGAACCAGCAGCAGGTAACACAACCACAGCCACAGGCGCATCAGCCACAGATCCTCCCAAAGCAGCCCATTTTGCCATTCCCGCAGCAGATCCCTTCACCAAACAATACTCAGCTCAATGGTCATGGATTTAGGGGCGGACTGATGGCAATTCCGGATCAAGTGATGACTAACAACTTGGTTCAGGGAGGCGCTTTGCATGGAGGAGGAATGGGGATGGTCGGTTTAGGAGCTGGACCTGCAGGCATGCCAACTGGATCACCTGCTAATCCGGTCTCATCCGATGGAATGGGAAGAAGTAACGGGGATACCTCCTCGGTATCACCTGTACCATATGTGTTTAATGGCAGTGTGAGAGGAAGAAAGTGCAACAGTGCTGTGGAGAAAGTTGTGGAGAGAAGGCAGAGAAGGATGATAAAGAACCGAGAGTCAGCTGCAAGATCGCGTGCTCGCAAGCAGGTGAAAGACGAATGAGCTTGATCTATTTCCTTTAGCCGAAATGGCCATTAGATGTGATATGTGAATTACAATCTGACCTCACAAGTAATGAAAAATGGGGTGATTGAACACCGCTAGAAATTGCAGAATTAGAGTCATATCAGAGAAACCAAACATGGGATCAAAAAAAAAATGTGGCCTTTCGCAAATGTTGCATTTACTTGTAATAATAAAGGGGGCTGGGGAGTCTTTGATATTAGCCAATTTATTCGGACTAATATTTCTTCTTACTTGAGATGCATTCACTGTTCTTTCTTTCATCTGTCTTATTCTTTGAAATGGTATTGTCAGGCTTATACAATGGAACTGGAAGCCGAGGTAGCAAAGCTTAAGGATGAAAATGAAGAATTACGAAAAAAGCAGGTATTGCTTTGTCTGGATGACACTGTGTACTCTGCATAAGGGCTTAGCCTAATAGGATGTAGCTGACCTACTTTTTCTTTGATTGATACAGGCAGAGATCATGGAAATACAGAAAAACCAGGTAAGTGATGTGCCTTTCGACATATTATTGCATGGAAAAGATGTATGTTGCTTTCGTATAAGATGGGAAATGGAACTGTACAGGAAACATGGAAACTGAAAATTGGACATTATCATGCCGAGAAAGTAGGTTTTTGGGTCAAAGGTTCCAATATAACCAGCATGCTAGGAAGGTTTTACTTCCTCATGTCTGTCAAAAGCTTCTTTGAGGAAAAAAAGATTTGAGTTGAGAGGAAATGAGCAGTATCTATATCTACAGCTTGCACTCTCTTCTTCATAACTCATTCAGTTTACTTGATCTTCAAACCACGGCTCATTATTTTCATGCTACTCAGCCTTCTCAGCTGACATTGAGTCATTGTAATTAGCAGCCTGATGCGACTTTATTTAATTGTATCAGATAACCTAAGCTTGAATGTACAAAGCTATCAACTTCTCGTATTATAGTCAGATTCCGTCTTTCCATGTTTCTCTTGCCAAAAGCTCTTCTTGTTCGTGCATTTAGAAGTTCAGCAAAAAATTTGAACCACTAGCATCATCTGGTAAATGCATTGTACTAGCGTGTCACTGCTTAGTCTTCTTGAGTCTCTTGAGTGGACATTTTCTTTAGTGTGATGAGGACAATTATCTTATGCTGATTCATTACCTTTCTAACAGGTCATAGAGATGATGAATACGCAACGGGGAGCTAAGAAGCGATGCTTGAGAAGAACACAAACTGGTCCGTGGTAATTGAGATGTTAGGTTAGTGGTTTTTTGTGTATAGGAAAATATGTATGGTTAGGTACTGTACATATCTAGGCAAAAACATGACCTCTGTTGTAGATGCAGAATATGAGAGCCTTTTACTTTTGTATTACACTTTCCTGATCTCTACATGTTCTTTGCTTCCGTTAGAAGTTATGGACCAATAGGAAGGAAAGTAAAACTATGTGGCTGCACTTTATCGAGATGTAATACTTATATAGCATGCCGTTCTCACTATATAATATGTCAGTTTTACAATAATTCAGGCAATTTTGTCTGCTCAGGTATTGATAAACGTGACCTACTGTGCTTTTGCACTTCGTGCACTTGTTTTCGTCAGTTGATAACTTTGTTTACATACATGAGAAACTTGAAATGGTCAGGCCTCTTTTCCGTTCTCTCAGTTTCTAGCTTAACCGATTTGGTTACCAGCAGTAACTAATTTATTACTTCCCCATCTGGGATCGATTCTAGAATTAACGGGAAAATGAGCAAGTGTAGGGGTTGATTTAAAAGGTTTGATGACAAGTATTCTCTCTCTTTTAACAATGAATGTCCTGTGATTTTGATTCAGTGGAAGCAATGTGTTTACATTCCTGTGGAGTGACTTGGCCTCTGAGTGACTTGGCAGTTGGTCAAGCGAGAACATAGCTAACCCAAGGAACATAAGGTAAGCTTATAAGTCGATGCCGATCAATTTCGAATGAAGTTTGATTCCATCATACCATTTTTTTTTTTTTCTGTTATGTCACCTTAAGTAACGATCTGCTCAATCTAAATTAATGAAAAACTGCAGCGAAATTTACCCAAAAGAACGTCCTCAAGCATGGGTAAAATCTTAAATGTGAAACCGGTTGAAATTGATTTCTGTTTTTTGACAGCGAAAAGCAAATTGAGTAAAGATCTTGAGTTTTTTTCCTTTTCTGGGTTTGTTTTTCATAAGTTTGGTATTGCATGGCAACAGTCTTTGTCACCTGGTGCGGAACCAATGGGAGATTGGTGTACTGCTCACAGATCTTTGCTCGGATGTCACAAGGATGATCCATAACCTTCTTTTTAGATTGTTATGGATCATCTCGGTTCAAGATCTCCCTCTTGTAAGAATGTCGAATAAGCAAGTAAGACATATAACAGGACATTTGGGATAATGAAATGGAACGAGGAAGGACTAGATTGGAGGGATAGAACGAAAGGAGAGGATGACAATCAGCATCGCAACTCCCATTTTTTGGTTATCGTCGAGGAATGATGTCGAAAGAGTACAATGATTAACTTTTCTTATATTTGGGAATTCTCTTAATAGAAAGGAACTATAGTGAAATCTAAGGTCAAATTATCAATTTGAGCTTAATAAAACTTGGTTTTACTTTGCGCTTTACTTGAATGTGTTCACATGGCAGCTGTTCTAGATTGGCTCTCCATTAAGAAGGAAATATCGATGAAGCTCAAGCTTATCTTGTGTTTGTTCTTATAATTGGAAAGATGCATAATTATAAGTAAAGGCCACACTTGTATTAAGTTTGCAAGGCACATCTCGACTCCGTTAAATGTCCCGACTGTTGCCGCTTGATATGATTCGAGTCATAGTGCAGCAATTGAATTAACTCAAAAGTGGTTTGAGCGGTCTAGTAAATGAGCAAACACCAACGCGAGGGGGGACAATGACAATGGTATCTAATCTACCTATGGAGAGGTGAGTTTCCTCGATTGCCTCGTCATGGCAAAGTCGCACACATCCATTGATGCCTCGGGTGTCTTTCTTTTGTTACATCTAGAGGATGGAGAAAGTAATTCATGTACCAATACACCACATGAGAGTGATGACGTGGTGTAACCGATTAATTACCACTGTCCGTGTGTTATGGATCTTATCTTATGTGGCGCCAATATGTGTATGGGTTTAACTTTGATTAGCTAATTACACTACATGTCATTGCCACATGAAATACATGTCCCATGAAATACCTTCTGCTAGAGGAAGGGGTCTTTGCGAATGTCCGTGGCTTCCGACTTGGACACATCTTTTATCCACTGTTGGAGATTACTCTTTGTGATCTAAATCTCATCATGTAAGTTTATTTATAGGAAAAGTGTATCGGAAGTTCTAAAACTTGTCATGAAAATATAATTAAGTCATAAATCTTTCAAAAAGTGTTATTAAATTTGAAAATTTATCACAAAGTGCAATTGAGTTCTAAAATTTTCATAAAATGTTATCAACCCCTAAAATTTATCAAACTGTTTATTTCACATTTTGAAAATTTTAAAACTTGATTTCACTATTGTAACAAGTTTAAGGACATAATTGTATTTTCATAACAAGTTTTAAAATTCCATTGCTTTTTTTTAAAAAAATTTAAGACTCAATTGCATTTTTATAATAAGTTTTAACACTTCTCGTGCACTTATAATTTATCTTTAAATTGATGGATAATATAAGACATCAAATCATAATTTTTTTTTTCCTTTTCGTATGGAAAAGCGTTAAAACTGAATACAAAAATTAACGTCATCAATTTACTATTCCTATTTTACCACTTAATAAAACATGAATTAACTCTCTAGGTGGTAATAAAAAAAAATCTAATATCCAAGGCCTTATCGATTTCAAGATTAGCAAGCCAGTCAACAAAGCAATTTTTTTCCCAAAAGTTATGTTGCACTTTGAACTCGAAGTGAGAGTGCAACGGTCTTTCTATATCTTCAAGCAAAGAAAGGCCAACATTATCATGAATAGACTCTCGACTAACAAGATTAGTGATGACTTTAGAGGCAATCTTGATAATGATCTTGAGAAAATCAAGTTATTTTGTGAAGTTAAGTCCCAACTACAAAGACTAAAGTTCTACTCGAGAAACATATTATTACGAAATTTCTAAATAAAAAATCAGAACATTTAAATTTTGTTTTCATAACTTAAATGTAGAAATTTGCTTCATCAATATAAAAAGTCTATAGATCAAAGTGGAAACGATATACACGTGCACAATAAATGCATAAGAATTAGATGCTTAATTAGAGATTTTGACACTACTTTTTAAATGTGTTATTTTGTTACAGCGTCAGATTCTCTTTCTGCCTCTTGTAGATTTTATCCAATAAAGACTAATACTTACACTGTTATGCTCCGATGTGCTTCAATGGAGGTGGTCAGCTTTTCATAGCTTTTGCTCTCATACCGCGTGAAGACGACCTGCAGATTGATCTCGTCATAGAGGGCTTTCACTTTTGGGACATTGGATGGATTTGGTTTCCAATAGTTCTACTTAGGGGTGAGCATCGATCTAGAGGTCTACTCTAGACCAACCGTGGATCGACCCAACCCTATCGGTTCTGGTCCGGTTCTCAAAGAGATTGGGTCGGTCTTTGGTCTTGAGAGTTTAGGATCAGTCCAACCCGAACCAACCCTAATTCTTTATATATTATATATCCAATATATTATTTATAATTTTTTATATATAAAAAACCCTAAAATAAACGGCGTCAACAAAATTAAATAGCTCCTTAGTGAGGAGTTCAAGTAATTTTACATTATTTTTTAATAACTTAAATTTTTTAATGTCTTTTACAGCGTCAATAGCCATAATTTACAAATTAGGAAAATGTTTTTATGAGAAGCCCTCACGACATTCAAAATGACATAAATAGCTCCTCACGGCATCCTCCTCTGGTACTCGTTCTCTTCTATCTTATTTGTCCTCTTAATCTTTAATTTGCTAAAATCGAAATAAACAACTTTTCCGCTTGCCACTCAACACTCGCCTCACTCACTTTGGGTCACTCGTACCGCTCGATGCTCACCTGGGTTGTTGCTCCCTACTCGACACTCGATGCTTACCCCACTCGACACTCGTCACTTGCCTCTCTTAGCTGACCTCGCTCATCATTGAACCAATAAGGTCGGTTTGGTCCTCGCTTGCCTTTTCAAGGACTACAAAAAGTGAAACAAGAAATTTTTGGTTAGCCCCGGGCTTGACCCTGGAATTGGACCAAACCCATTGGGCCAGTCCAATCCTTGGTTGTCTTTTCAGAGAGTACAAAAAATAAAATAAATAAATTATCAGTCGTCCGGTTGACCCTAGAACCAGACTGAATCTACTAGATCAGTCCGATTCTCAGTCCCAAGCTTAATAGAATTGGTTCTCGGTCTCAAAAATTGCAAATCAACACTGTGTAGGTTGATCCTAGGATTAGGGGATGAACCGGCCCAACTCGGACCATCCTCACCCCTAGTTCTACTCCAACAATTTCTTTTGCTCCCACTAGACACTATTCAGATTTGTACACAAACTCAAGTTGACTTCTATGTACCTTGAGTGTGAAGGTACCTTGAGTTTGTACCTTAAGTTTGATGGGACGTTCAAGCTATTTAGGACTTTTAAGAAGATAGTCTCTTATATTAGAGATAATTATGATATTTTTATTGATTATCCATATCTCACAAGAATCCATTTATATTGCACATATATCTCCGTTATATCTTAATTGAGATATCATCTTAAAATAGCTGTCTAATAAAGTCTATAAATAGGCTAATATATATACTTGATTAATATACACATCAAAGTATACATGAATTTCCATATTTCTCTTTTTCACTTTATTTTTAAATTGGTATTAGAGCCATGGATCTTGTAATATAACCCTAATTACAGGCAAAATATCACTTCAAATGCCAAAAGTTGGCACAAAATGATACTTAAATACTAAAAGTTATGAAAATGACACTTAAGTGTCACATTTTCAAAAAGTAGAACATCTGAGTGCCACCTCCAGTGAAGCCGGCCAGAAATCATATGTGGCAATTAAATATTAATATTTCCCGCCTACATGGCTCATCGAAGAGCTATCTCAGCTCTAATTCACCTAAAACGACGTCATTTCTATAGTTAGCCAAAATAGAGTTCTTAAATCAGCCAAAACAACGTCGTTTTGGCATAATTTGAATTTTAATATAATATAATATTTAAATTAAATTAAATTTAAAACAAAATAATAATTTATATTTATATTTATATTTATATTTATGTTTTAAAAAAAATGGTGGAGAAGGAGGAGGAAGGCAGCCAACGGCTAAGGGCGGAGCCCTCGCCGCCTCCCCGCCGTTGCCGAAAGGTGGGGGAAGGTCAGCCAAAGCCATCGAGCCCCGTCCGAGTTCCGCGCCCCTAGCCGATCGATGGCGAGGGCCTAAGTGCCCTCACCCCCAAGGCAAGGGCTGAGCCCTCAGCTGCCAGCTGCCTCCCTCTTCCTCCTTCCCCCCTCTTCTTTTTTTAAAAATTAATTAATTAATTAATTAATTAATTAAATTTTTAAGATTTAATTTAATTTAATTATTATATTAAAATTCAAATTATACCAAAACGACATCGCATTTTGGCAACTCGTTGGAAAATTGCAACATCAGCATTTTGGCTGGATTTTCTTGTCGGTGGCACTTAAGTAATCCATTTTGCTCCGATTTTGGCACTTAAGTATCCCTTTATGCTAACTTTTGGCACCCCAAGGGTTGGGTGTCTAGATAAAAGTAATAATAAGAAGAAAATCAACTTCTTACAAGCAAATCCTTTCACTACTTAGCGATCGTTTGAGATAACTAATCTCACTCGAGGCATACAGCTTAGTTGATCAACCTGCTTATGTGTCAACATCACTCCAGCTCGAGCACAATGCTCCTTTGAGGTTATTACTTGATAAATCATATTTGTTATGTCTCGGCTATAATAGTGATAGAAAATGTGGTAGTAAACATTAAACATCTTAACAAACACAAGATACAGAATGAATTAACATGAATATTAAAAAAACGGAAACTAACCGTCCTAACATTACAGCAAGTATTTCCACAATTCTCCTCCGATTGAAAATCTTTCCATGTCTATTCATCTCGTACGGTGGTAAAATTTCGACTGCATAAGGCCACTTCATTCCTTGCACATAATATGCAATGCTTTGTTATGGTGCATGACAGCCATAACGAATTGATAATCATTTGGCTAATCAACTAGAAATCCATCATTCTAATAGAAAATGAAGTTAGAAACTCACCCTTCAAGAGCTTGAAGTGTCTATTTATAGGGCTTTGAAATAAGTGATCTGCTGGCACCAATATAAGAGAGGATGGAGGACTTGCCTTCTTCCCTATAATATGCAATGCTTTTATGTGGTGCATAACTATCATAACGAATTGAGAATCAATCAGCTAATCAACCAAAGACTTATCATTCTAACAGAAAATGAAGTTAGAAACTCACCCTTCAAGAGCTTGAAGTGTTTATAAATAGGGCTTAGATCTGCTAGCGCTAGTATAGGAGATGAAGGAAGACTTACCTTCTTCCATGTAATATGCAATGCTTCTATGTGGTGCATAACCACGATAACGAATTGAAAATCACTCAGCTAATCAACCAGAAACACATCATTCTTATAGAAAATGAGGGATAAGTATACTATCAGTGCCAAAAGTTGTGTACGGCGCTCACTTTGGTGCCAAAAGTTTCCGTTGGATTACTTAAGTGCCAAAAATTTTGAAAAACGATCATTTAAGTGCTAACGCCGATAAAATTGACCGGAAATCTGACGTGGCCCTTTTTTTATTAATTTTTGAAGCCGACGTGGCTCATCAAAGAGTTAAGTCAGCATCCAAACATCAAAACGATATCGTTTGGCATCTTTCCCCCAACTTCGAAACCCTATTCCCCAAATTGAGAGAGAGGAAGGCTCGTCTTCGTCTTCTTCTTCCTTGAAGACCCATACCAGCAACGGCACCAGCAGCAGCACTGGCAGCGCACCCGCAGCGACACCAGCAACGCACCAGCAGCAGCAGCACACCAACAACACCTTCAACCCATCTTCTTCCTCCTCCTCTCTTCCGCCCTCGCCTCCGATTTTTCCTACAACTTATTGCTCGAGCAACAATCTCAGTCTCTCCTCGCTCACTTGGTCGAGCAACTACAATGGTGGCTAAGCGACGGTGGCTGAGTGACCGCGGACGAACGACGGTGGCCAAGCGGCGGAAACCCTAATTTCAATCCCCATATGAGCTAAACGGTGCCGTTTCCATGAAGCCATCCATGTAGGATGGCAAAACGACATCGTTTTCTTAAGGATGACCTAAAATGATGTTGTTTAAAGGCCCTATCCACTTTAAAAAAAAAAAATCACGTAATCATTTTGGCTGGAATCTTTCGCCAATGGCACCAAAGTGATCATTTTTTCCTCTGATTTGGCACTTAAATGATCCGACGGAAACTTTTGACACCAAAATGAGCACCATACACAAGTTTTGGCACTGATAGTGTATTTATCCCTAGAAAATGAAGCTAGAAACTCTTCAAGACTTGAAGTATCTGTAAATAAAGCTTTGAAATAAGGGATCTGTTGGCGCCAGTATAGGAGAGGGGGAAGGACTTACCTTCTTCTTTGTAAAATGTAATGCTTTTATGTGGTGTATAAAAGTACTCACGTTAGTACTTATACTAGGGCAGTCTTCACTCCAGCATCAAGCGGGCCTCCTTCTCACTAGCATCACCATAGCCATCATTGATCGCCAATTCACCCCAATCACAGTACTATCGATCCTGTGGAACATAAAAAATCAAAAAGTTACATGTGTAGGATTTAATTGATTGGAAAAAAAAAACCTTAAATCTAATTAAATATTGAAAAGTTTAGTTTTGAATTTTTTCAAGTGAGGGATATGGTGGAAGAAAAATCAAGCGAAAATGTCAATAGTTAATTTTTCTCATAAATCACAAAAAAATTTAGTTATTTATTCTTGAGGAAGCCTAAAAAAATCAAAAAGCTACACGTGAAAGATTTAATTAACCGAGAAAAAACCTTAAATCTAATTAAATATTGAAAGGTTTCATTTTGAATTAATCCAAGTAAGGGATATGATGGAAGAAAAATCGAGCGAAGATGTCAACAGTTAATTTTTCTCCTAAATCACAAAGAAATTTAGTTATTTATTCTCGATGAAGCCTCAATTCAAAAAAAAAAAAATGATAAGCTTCGACCTCACTAAGGTAGCAAAATAAACAATTGATCAATGGAACGTAACTACAACTCAAATTACTTCAAATTACTTAATGCTAACCAGCCGACTATTGGAGTCAATACTTTAGTGAACCCATCAACACCTCTCGCCTTCATGGGAAGACCATATAACCTAGGCATTAAAAACGTCCAAAGCCTAGAGGTCCATTGAATCTCTAGCAAAGTGATCAACTCTAGAGTGTTATACAGACAGTGATTGCAATAGGATGAATCACCCAATATATCCCCGCAAAAAAAAAAAAAAATCCCCCATTTTGCAGATAATAACGAGAGCTTTCTCATTTTCTCTTTCTATGAGCTATTGGACTGACAAAATGAGAAAAAAAAAATTCAGGATGTTAAGCTTAAAACCAGAAATATCCATCATTCATGGCCTTGCTACTTCCCAAGTTAGATAAAAATGTAAAAGAGCCATTACATAATTTACAAATCAAGAAAAACAAATAATTAATAAACAAACATAAATCGATTTGGACAAAATTTGGCTGAAAAAAAAATGGAGGATTTGAAATTTCAGTTTAATGGCATTGGAGTGTGATTTTAATTTTTTATTTTCTCTTATGTTTTCATGGCTTTATCCTAAATCGAAACCTATATGGTAGATCAAGAAAATCAAGTGAAATTTCCAACTTCTCTCTTCTAGTAAAATCCAATAGATATAGACTTATCTATCAAGTATGCAATTTATATTATATCACAAGTCTACATATTAGTTTATTTAAAGAGATATAATAGATAAAAGTAACAATAAAAAGAAAATCAACTTCTTACAGGCAAATCCTTTCATTACTTGGCGATCATTTAAGATAACCAATCTCACTCGAGGCATACCGCTTAGTTAATCAGCCTGCCTATGTGTCAGCATCACTTTAGCTCGAGCATAGTGCTCCTTTGAGGTTATTACTTAATAAATCCTATTTGTCGCGGCTCGGCTATAATAGTGACAGAAAATGTGGCAATAAATACTAAACATCTTAACAAACGCAAGACACGGAATGAGTTAATGTGAATATTGAAAAAAAATGGAACAAATCGTCTAAACATTACAGCAAGTGTTTCCACAATTCCCCTTCGATTGAAAATCTTTCCATGTCTACTCATCTCGTTCAGTGGAAGAATTTCGACTGCATAGAGCCACTCCCTTCCTTGCACGTAATATGCAATACTTCTATGTGGTGCATAACTGCCATAACGAATTGAGAATCACTTGGCTAATCAACAAGAAACTCATCATTCTAACAGAAAATGGAGTTAGAAACTTACCCTTCAAGAGCTTGAAGTGTCTGTAAATAGAGCTTTGAAATAAGAGATCTGCTGGCACTAGTGTAGGAGAGGAGGGAGGACTTGTCTTCTTTCCTGTAATATGCAATACTTCTATGTGGTGCATAACTATCATAACGAAGTGAGAATCACTCAGTTAGTCAACCAGAAACCCATCATTCTAACAGAAAGGAAGCTAGAAACTCACCTTCAAGAGCTTGAAGTATTTGTAAATAGGGCTTGGATCTGCTGGCACCAGTATAGGAGAGAATAGAGAACTTGCCTTCTTCCATGTGATATACAATGCTTTTGTGTGGTGCATAACTCACGTTAGTACTTGTACGAGGGCAATCTTCACTCCAGCATCGAACGGGCCTCCTTCTCACCAATATCACCACAGCCACCATCGATCGCCAATTCACATCAATCATAGTGTTGAGGTCCTATGGAACATAAAAAAATCAAAAAGCTACACATGAAGGATTTAATTGACCGAGAAAAAACCTTAAATTTAATTAAATATTGAAAAGTTTTATTTAAAATTTTTCCAAGTGAGGGATATGGTGGAAGAAAAATCGAGCGAATATATCAATAGTTAATTTTTCTCATAAATCAAAAGGAAATCTAGTTATTTATTCTCGAAGAAGCCTAAAAAATCAAAGAAACTACACATGAAGGATTTAATTGACCGAGAAAAAAGCCTTAAATCTAATTAAATATTGAAAATTTTCATTTTGAACTTTTTCAAGTGAGAGAGATGGTGGAAGAAAAATCGAGTGAATATGTCAATAGTTAATTTTTCTCATAAATCACAAAGAAATTTAGTTATTTATTCTTGATGAAGCCTAAATAATCAAAAAAGTTACACGTGAATGATTTAATTGACCAAGAAAAAAACCTTAAATCTAATTAAATATTGAAAAGTTTCATTTTGAATTAATCCAAGTGAGGGATATGGTGGAATAAAAATCGAGCGAAGATGTCAACTGTTAATTTTTCTCCTAAATCACAAAGAAATTTAGTTATTTATTCTCGAGGAAGCCTCAATTTAAAAAAAAAAAAAAGTCGTAAGCTTCAACCTCATTGAGGTAGCAAAATAAACAATTGATCAATGGAACGTAACTACAACTCAAATTACTTCAAATTACTTAATGCTAACCAGCCGACTATTTGAGTCCACACTTTAGTAAACCTATCAACACCTCTCGCCTTCATGGAAAGGCCGTATAACTTAGGCATTAAAAACGTCCAGAGCCTAGAAGTCCGTTGAATCTCTGGCAGAGTGATCAACTCTGGAGTGTTATACAAACAGCGATTGCAATAGGATGAATCACCCAATATATCCTCGCAAAAAAAATTTCCCCCTTTTACGGATAATAGTGAGAGCTTTCTTATTTTCTCTTTTTGCAAGCTGTTAGACTGACAAAATGAGAAAAAGACATTCAAGATGTTAAGCTAAAAACTAGAAATATCTATCATTCATGGCATTGCTACTTCCCAAGTTGGATAAAAATGCAGAAAAGCCATTACATAATTTACAAATCAAGAAAAATAAATAATTAATAAACAAACATAAATCGATTGAGACAAAATTTGGCTGAATAAAAGAATTGAGGATTTGAAATTTTAGTTTCATAGCATTGGAGCGTGGTTTTAATTTTTTAGCTTCTCTTATGTTTTCGTGGCTTTATCCTAACTCAAAACCAATATGGTAAATCAAGAAAATCAAGTGAATCTCCGACCTCTCTCTTCTAGTAAAATCCAATAGATATGGACTTATCTATCAAGTATGCAATTTCTATTATATCACAAGTCTACATATTAGTTTGTTTAAAGAGATACAATAGATAAAAGTAACAATAAGAAGAAAGTCAACTTATTACATGCAAATACTTTCACTACTTGGCGATCGTATGGGATAACCAATCTCACTCGAGGCATACGGCTTAGTTAATCAACCTGCCTATGTGTCAGCATCACTTCAGCTCGGGCACAATGCTCCTTTGAGATTATTACTTGATAAATCCTATTTATCGCATCTCAGCTGTAATAGTGTCAGAAAATGTGGCAATAAATACTAAACATCTTAACAAACACAAGACACAGAATGAGTTAATGTGAATATTGAAAAATAAAGGAACTAACCATCTAAACATTACATCAAGTGTTTCTACAATTCCCCTTCAATTGAAAATCTTTCCATGTCTACTCGTTTCATTCGGTGGTAGAATTTCGACTGCATAGGGCCACTCCCTTCCTTGCACATAGTATGCAATACTTCTATGTGGTGCATGATTGCCATGACGAATTGAGAATCACTTAGCTAATCAACAAGAAACCCATCATTCTAACAGAAAATGAAGCTAGAAACTTACCCTTCAAGAGCTTGAAGTGTTTGTAAATAGGACTTTGAAATAAGAGATCTGCTGGCACTAGTATAGGAAAGGAGGGAGGACTTGTCTTCTTCCCTGTAATATGCAATACTTACTGCCATAATGAATTGAGAATAACTCAGTTAATCAACCAGAAACCCATCATTCTAACAAAAAAGAAAGTTAGAAACTTAGCCTTCAAGAGCTTGAAGTATCTATAAATAGGACTTGGATCTGCTAGTGCTAGTATAGGAGAAAAGAGAGGACTTGCCTTCTTCCGTGTAATATGCAATGCTTCTATGTGGTGCATAACTCACATGAGTACTTGCACGAGGGTAATCTTCACTCCAGCATCGAGCGGGCCTCCTCACCAGTATCACCATAGCCACCATCGATCGTCAATTCACCCCAATCACAGTGTTGAGTTCCTGTGGAACATAAAAAATCAAAAAGCTACACATGAAGGATTTAATTGATCGAGAAAAAAACCTTAAATCTAATTAAATATTGAAAAGTTTCATTTTGAATTTTTCCAAGTGAAGGATATGGTGGAAGAAAAATCGAGCAAATATGTCAATAATTAATTTTTCTCATAAATCAAAAACAAATTTAGTTATTTATTCTCGAGGAGGCCTAAAATATCAAAAAGCTACACGTGGAGGATTTAATTGACTGAGAAAAAAATCTTAAATCTAATTAATATTAAAAATTTTCATGTTGAATTTTTCCAAGTGAGGGATATGGTGGAAGAAAAATCGAGTGAAGATGTTAATAGTTAATTTTTCTCATAAATCACAAAGAAATTTAGTTGTTTATTCTCGAGGAAGCCTCAATTTTAAATTAAAAGAAAAAATCGTAAGCTTCAATCTCTCTGAAGTAGCAAAATAAACCATTGATCAATAGAACATAACTACAACTCAAATTACTTCAAATTACTTAATGCTATCCAGCCGACTATTGGAGTCAACACTTCAATGAACCACTCAACAACTGTTGCCTTCATGGGAAACCTAAATACCCTATGCATGAGAAACATCAAAAGGGTAGAGGTCTCTCGAATCTCTCGAAAAGTGATCAACTTCTAAGTGTTATATAGACAGCGATGACAATAGTGTGAATCACCCAATAAATTGCCGCAAAAAAATCTCCCATTTTGTAAATAATAGCGAGGGCTTTCTCATTATCTCTTTCTGCAACCCGTTCGACTGAGAAAAATGAAAAAAAGACAATCATTAAGAGATATAATAGAGAAAAGCAACAATAAGAAGAAAGTTAACTTCTTACAGGCAAATCCATATGCCGTGTCGCTTTTGTCTGGGGAAACATGAATCACTCAAGGCATACATTCTAGTTGTTGAGCCTACCTCCACGTCAGCATCACTCCAGCTTTGGCAAATTCCTCATTTGAGGTTACTACTCGATAAATCTTGTGTTCCGCATATCAGCTATAACAAAAATGTGGCAATAACACCAGGAACTGACCAGCAGTTATAACTTGATCTCAAATGATCATCTACAATTACTACCACCATTCCATACAAAATCCTAGCCTCACTTGGCTACTTAACTAGAAACCCACCACTCATTCATAAAGGGAACCCTAGACACTAAACATCTTAACAAGCACAAGACAAACTCAGTTAACGTTGAAAAAATGGAGCTAACTGTCCAAACATTACAGCAAGTATGTCCACAATTCCCCTCCGATTGTAAATTTTTCCATATTTATCATTCTTGTCAAGTGGTAAAATTGTGACCACGCAGGTAGATGGTAGTTGGAGAGATACAATCTCCACCATTAGATCGATGAGAAATCTACGAATACAATTTGCCATGTATTTGTATATATAAGGGTCTCCTCCCCTCATTGTATCATCTCATTTACAAGTGAAATACAATGGAAGAGTCTATTGGTGTCTAATGCCGAGTGTTGCTATGTGGGGCTTTAATAGTTTCAAAAACTGTTGTTTGATGTGGAAAATGTAGTTTAAAACGAAACGTTAATTTGAAACGAAAGTGACTATTAAGGGACGACTCTTAATTTCTTATCTCAACTGATTGATCACAAATTCCTTTCAACTTGAGTGAGCAATTCCATCAAAAGTGAGGATTTTGCAAGTTCTCGAGTTGAACAAAAACAGAGAAGGTGGTGAGAATTTACCAGTCTCCACTTATGCTAATAAACTAAGTCAATTAAAGAACAACATGATAGGAAATGGATATGGTGGAAAATGATTCATCTCTGCCGCATTTTTGGTTTTGTGCTTCATGTAATCCATAAATTAAGTCTACATATTAATGTATTGCTAATCACAATGTCACGGCCCGAAGCATGGCACGACCCAAAAGGGTTCTAAACAACGGCCGTGACCTATCCTTAGAGCAAGCGACCCTCAACTAGTATCCCCGAGTTCTAGGGTTTTCTTAAGTGTTCTAGAATAACTCTTGCGGGCGGGCGATACGTTTGACCATTCTAACTCCATCTAGCAAACTTGGGTAACAAATAAATTAGCTTTTTTTCCTATCGAAAAGAAAAAAGGTTTCACAAAAATATGAAGCATAAGTTGAATAACCCTACCCATCTCTGTCAAATTAAGATCAGAAGGTATATACGCAATAAAGCCTAGATAGAATTGGTTCATCGTGGCAACTGTATATATCCTGAGGAGGGCGATCTTGAAGCGGGGCCCTTGATGGATGAAGTGTTGGCGACATTAGAACATATCGACACCATTTGGGAGAAGAAGAATGAGGCCAAGGCGAGTGCATCGAGTGAGCCTCCTTCTCACTAGCATCACCACAGCCACCATCGATCGCTAATTCACCCCAATCATAGTGTTGACGGTTCTCATGGAACATAAAAAATCAAAAAGCTACATGTGAAAGATTTAATTGACCGAGAAAAAAATCTTAAATCTAATTAAATATTGAAAAGTTTCATTTTGAATTTTTCCAAGTGAGGGATATAGTGAAAGAAAAATCAAGCGAAAATGTCAATAGTTAATTTTTCTCATAAATCACAAAGAAATTTAGTTATTTATTTTCGAGGAAGCCTCAATTTAAAAAATAAAAATCATAAGCTTCGACCTCACTGAGATAGCAAAATAAATAATCGATCAATGGAACGTAACTACAACTCAAATTACTTAATGTTAACCATCCGACTATTAGAGTCAATAGTGAACCACTCAACAGTTGTTATCGTCATGGAAACCTGAATACCCTATGCGTGAGAAACGTCTAGAGGGGAAACGTCCCTCAAATCTCTTGAAGAGTGATCAACTTTTGAGTATTATACAGATAGCGATGACAATAGTGTGAATCACTCGATAAATTGCCGCAAAAAAAATCGGCAAAAGAATGCTTCAAGTGCTAAAAGTTAGCACAAAGGAACCCTTAAATGCCAAAACTTATTAAAGTCACACTTAAGTGTCACTTTTCATAAAATGGGCCACTTGAGTGCCGTATCCAGCGAACTTCACCGGAAATCCCACATGGCATTTTTTTATTAATTTTCTCACTTACGTGGCTCGCCAGCAAGCTAACTCAGCAAAACACACACCAAAACGACGTCATTTTGGCTCGCAAGCAAGTTGACTCAGCAAAATATTATTATTATTATTATTATTATTATTATTATTATTATTATTATTATTATTATTATTATTATTATTATTATTATTATTATTATAAAAAAGGAAGAAAAAAAAAAGGTGAAAGAGGAGGAGAAAGGTAGCCAACGGCTAATGGCTCAGCCCTCACCGCCGCCGCTACCGTCGTCGTCGGAAGGTGGGGGAGGGTCAGTTGGGGCTGCCGAGCCCTGGCCGGGGCTTGGTGACCCCGGCTGACCGGTGGCGAGGGCCTGCGTGCCCTCACCCAAATCCGGCAAGGGTCGCGCCCCTTGCCTTGTCCGGCCAAGGGCTGCAACCCTTGCCCCAGATCGAGGCAAGGTCACCGGGCCCTAGCCAAAGCCCGACGACCCCGACCAACCCTCCCCCTCCGTTGCCGGCCATTCCCACCGGCGGTGGCGAGGTAGTGGCGGTAAGGGCTCAAACCTCGTCCGCCTCCCTCCCATTTTTTTTTTTTTTTTTTTAAATATTTGTATTTTTATTTTTAAAGTTTTAAATAAATTTAGTTTTAAATTTAACTTAACTAATTATTATATTAATTATTTACCACATCACAACCAAAACGGCATTGTTTTGACACTATTTAGCCACATCAGCATGCAAAACGACGCTGTTTTGCACTAACTTCGTCGGAAATTGCGCACGTCAGCATTTTACTTAAGTGATCCATTTTGCTCCGATTTTGGTACTTAAGTATCACTTTCGTAATTTTTAGCACTTAAAGTGTCCTTTTGTGCCAACTTTTGGCGATTTTTTGAAGATTATCTTCTTTTATGTACTAACTTTTGGCACTTCAGGGGATGCACGTGTCATTGGGTGCACCTAGAACACCCCATAGCCAAATAACTTGGTGCGTAAAAGGTGAGCACATTATTTGTGTAAATATCTTGAAAGTAAAATGGTTTTACTTTTCTTCTCCATCTGCTCCTCTCTATATAAAGATATTTAGAGGCTATTTCTTGAAGATCATCTTCTGATTCCCTATATTTCAAATTCCTTTTTTTATGAAAATGATCCCTTTTCATTTTTCTAATCATTTGACATCTGCATCCGTACAAATTATTCACTTACTTGTGAAATGTGACAAAATATTTTGTTGTAATGGTTCGTACAAATTTTCAATCAATAAAGTCATAGCTTATTATAAAATTAGTTATACCTTATGATAAACTTATAGCTTAGTTTTAAAATATACGCAGTCATGTAATAAACCCTCTAACAATATAGTTTCACGACTCAAATGTTGAATTAGAGATTTCAAGTTAAAGAGCCAGAGTATTGGGATTTTATTTTCATAACTTAAATGCGTAAATTTGCTCTATCGATTTAAAAATTCACTCTATAGATCAAGGTGGAAACGATATATACACAAACAATACATACAAAAGAATTAGATGTAGAATTAGAGCTTTTAATTTAACTTGTTAATGTGAAATTTTGTTGCAACGTGGATTCTCTATTTCTGCCTCTTGTGGTTTTATCCAAGACAGATGAGCATTACTTGCACTGCTTTGCTCGGACTTGCTTCAGTGGAGGTCGTTAGCTTCTCATAACTTTTGCTCTGATGCTCCGTCAAGACGCCCTGAAGATTGATCTCGTGGTAGAGGGATTTCACTTTCACGACATTTGATGGGTCTGGTTTCCCATAGTTCTCCTCCAATAGTTTCTTCCGCTCCCTGCTAGATACTGTTCAGACTTGTACATAAAGTCAAGTTGACTTCTATGCGCATCTTTGATTTTAAGGGGACGTTAGAGTTATTTAGAACTTTCAATAGGATAATCTCTTATATTATAGATAATTATGATATTTTTATTGATTATTCATATCTCACGAGAATGAACGTACATTGCATGTATATTGCATATATATTTCTTTTAATTGTGCATATGTTTATTGAGATATTATTTTAGAATAATTATCTAATGAAGCCTATGAAAAAGTTAATGTATACTTCATTAATATACACATCAAAGTATACATAAATTTTTATATTCCTTTATTTCACTGTAATATTTTTTAAATTAGTATCAAAGCTATAGATCTTGTGGAAACCCTAAGTGCATCGGATTGCACCTTGAGCATAGCCAAATAACTTGGTTTGTGAAAGGCGAGCAAGTTTATTTGTTAAATCTTTCTCGGAAGTAAAATGGTTTTATGTCTCTTCTTCATTCGCTCCTCTCTATATGAAGAGATTTAGAGGTAAGTTTATCTTCTGATTCCCCATATTTCAATTTTTTTTTAATGAAAATGATTTTTTTTTCATTTTGCTAATCATTTGACATATGCCTCGATACAAATTTTCACTTGCTTGTGAAATGTGACAAAATATTGTTGCAATGTGTATTCATACAAATTTTCAATCAAGAAACTCATAGCTTATTATAAAATTAGTTATACCTTATTATACACTTCATAACTTAGTTTTGAAATATATGCAGTCATGTAATAAACCTTCTAATGATATACTTTTTTTTATAACTTAGATGTTGAATTAGAGATTTCAAATTGAAGAGCCAGAGTATTTAAATTTTATTTTCATAACTTCAACATAGAAATTTGTTCGGTCGATTTAAAAATTCAATCTATAGATCAAAATAGAAACAATAGATACACAAACATTATATACATTAGGATTAGATGTAGAATTAGAGCTTTTAACATAACATTTTAAAGTGTGATTTTGTTGCAACGTTGGATTCTCTATTTCTGCCTCTTGTAGATTTAATCCAAGAAAGACTTGAGCATTGCTTGCACTGCTTCGCGTGGATGTGCTTCAATGGAGGTCGTCAGCTTCTCACTACTTATGCTCTCATGCTCCGTGAAGATGCCCTGAAGATTGAACTTGTGGTAGAGGGCTTTCACTTTCGCGACATTTGATGGAACTAATTTCCCATATTTCTCGTCCAGTAGTTTCTTCTGCTCCCCACTAGACACCGTTCAGACTTGTACACTAACTTAATTGACTTCTATGCAGCTTTGATTTTGAGGGGGTCCTAGGGTTATTTAGGACTTTTGATAGGATGTTTTCCTATGTTAGAGATAATTATAATATTTATATTGATTATCCTAATCCCACAAGAATGGACGTATATCCCCTTTGATTGTCTATTTTTTAATTGAGATATTATCTTAAAATAGTTGTCTAATTGATGTATACTTCATTAATATATGCATTGAAGTATTCGTTAATTTTCATATTCCTTCACTTTATTATTCTTAAATTGGTACCAAAACTATCGATCTTGTGGAAATCCAAAGTGCATCAATGCACATTGCATTCAGTGCACCTCAAGCACCCCATTACACACCCAAATAACTTAGTATGTAAAAGACGGTCGAGTTATTTTTGTGTAATTCTTTCTTGAGAGCAAAACGGTTTTATCTCTCTTCTTCATTCACTTCTCTCTTTTTAAAGAGATTTAGAGGTGATTTCTTAAAGATTATCCTCTGATCCCCTATTTTTCAAATTCTTTTTATTGAAAATAATCCCTTTTCATTTTGCTAATCATTTGACATCTGCATCCTTACAAATTATTTCACTTCTGTAATGTGACAAAATATTTTGTTGTAATGGGTATTCATTCAAATTTTCAATCAAGAAAGTCATAGCTTGTTATAAAATTAGTTACACCTTATTATACAGTTTATACCTTAGTTTTAAAATATACGCAATCATGTAATAATCACTCTAACAATATACTTTTTTTATAACTTAATTGTTTAGTCAAATAATTTCAAGTTAAAGAGCCAGAATATTCAATGTTTACTTTCATAACTTAAATGCATTAATTTGCTCTATCGACTTAAAAAATCAGTCTATAGATCAAATTGTAAACGATATATACACAGAAAATATACATAACAATCATATACAGAATTAGAGATTTTAATTTATCTTTTTAATGTGGAATTTTGTTATAATGCCGGATTCTCTATTTTTGCATCTTGTAGATTTTACCCGAGAAAGATTTGAGCATTGCTTGCACTGCTTTGCTCGGATGTGCTTCAACGGAGGTCGTCAGCTTCTCATGATTTTGCTCTCATGCTCCGTCCCTGAAGATTGATCTTGTGGTAGGGGCTTTCGCTTTCGCGACATTTGAAGGATCTAGTTTCCCATAGTTCACCTCCAACGGTTTCTTCTACTCTCCGCTAGACACTGTCCAAACTTGTACGCAAATACATCTTGAATTTGAGGGAATGCTAGAATTATTTAGCACTTTCGATAGGATATTTTCCTATGTTAAAGATAATTATGATATATTCATTAATTATCTATATCTCTAGATATTTCACATTTATTGTGTATCTCTCTTTGATTGTGTGTATCTTTATTAAGATATTATGTTAGAAACATTTAGGATTTAGCCTCACTTTGTTAATTTGAGGGAAACAAATAGCTGGATAACCTCATTTCGCACTATTGCTAAATTCATTTACTAACAAGCCATGTCGGTTGGAAAATATTAATTTATAACCAAATCAAATTTTTGCGTAACCCCAATAGGCGTAGACAGCGTAGGAATGGAAACCCAAATGTGGGAAATTAGAGTTTTAATATAACTTTCATAATTCAATTGAAATATGTGTATAACATTTTAATTTTTCCTTGGGTTAATACCATACAAAAAACTTAAATTGATACATCTGTGATAAATTTATTCTAACTAATTTTTGAGTCTCCAAAAACCCTCAAAATTGGTACATCCCTCAACTAATTTTTAGGTCACCAAAAATCCCAAACTGATATGCTCTTAACACATTTGCGCTTAGTTAGCTACTGTCAAATCTTACCGTAAAATAGCTCAGTCGGATGACACATGGTAATAATTGATTTGACATGAATCCATATCATTTAAGGTAAATTTGTCACAGTATATCGGTTTGAGGTTTTTAGTAACCCACAAATTAATATGGAATAAATATGTAACAGTGTACCAATTTAGGAATTTTTGTGATCCAAAAATCAGTTTATAGTAAATTTATTATAAATGTACCAATTTGAGATTTTTTGTAATATTAACCCTCCTTCCTTTTATAACTAAAATGCATGAATTTGTTCCATTAACTTAAAAAAGCAGTATAGAATCTATATGGACATGAACATTATATGTATAAAAATTCAAACTGCACCACTAGATATTCTAATATAATTTTTCCGTTAATATAACTTAGACGCATGAATTTATTCCATAAACTTAGAGGTTCAAAACATGCAAAATTTTCTTTTTATTTTTCTTTTAAAACTAGATCGCAGGAATTTGTTCTTCAACTTAAAGATTCAGTCTCTAGATATTTCAAAATAAAATCTAAGTAGAGAAGCAAACTCTACAAAACTAGAATTTTGCTTGGATTAGATTTGATAAAGTCCATATCAAAATAAGATTGGGTGCGAAGATACTAAATGGCTCAATCTCGCTAGAATTCAAGTTGACTTAGAGCTCAAGGTATAAATTGCCAATTCCAACTTGGTCTGAATGTGCTTCTCACGAGGAGAAAACACCAGTATTTCTGCATTAAATGGTCAGCAGACTGTATCAGCGAGACTCCAGATGTAAAGTCAACTGTTACCAGAACGATAGAAAGGCTTTTCAAACTTCTCCAAACATCTGATATCAGGAAAAGCAAATCATATTACTGAAGACGTGAGCTAAGAAGATGAGGGTTCAACAGAGAATCGTGGCAAGACGCCGTCAAGAGAGTTCTCCACAAGAGAGAAGGAAAAGCTGCATGTCCTGAAGTCACTTTTGAACCAACAAATACCCTGCTGCTATATTACCTTCGACAGCTACAAGAATTCTGAAGCCATTTCCGCAGAATGAAATCCAGGCTATCACCACCCAGTTTGACATCAATGAACCGGATTTAAAAAGAACAGCTTAACATCCACACAGGAAGTACTCTAAAATGTGGACGAAAGTTTTCCCAATCTGAGCCGTGGGCTGAAATTATATTGTACACTAACACAGCAAATAGTATTCTATTCTGTCAAAGGAACATTTGCTCACCAGCTACCTACTTTCAGGAGATAGAAATGAAGTTTTTGTCTCAACAGGTATTGAATACAGGCAAACAGACAGGGACGGTAGCAGCAAGTGTCCTCCGCTGATCAAAACGTGAGCTTTTCTCAGTGATTCATGTGAACTATTTCGTACTCTTCCAGGATATGATCTTCCTATGATCCCGTCCCCTGAATGATCTAGAAAGAAGCATACCACTGACAGGTTTGCACAAACCAACATCAACAATGGAAGTGCTCTCTCTTTTTTCCGCAGACAGAGATATTCCATCCATGTAATAGTCAAACAACATAGCAAGACAATGAACTTGATGAGCTAGAATATAGTTTTCATGGACCAAAGGCAGCATCTTTACCATGTGAAGATTGACCTGTGACATCCAACAAGATATGGTCAAGGCTAATATTTAATGTAATATTGAAGATATTTGAGAAGTAGAGTACACACAAAACTATGAAGTCATGACCACTATATCAGTATTGATCAGTGCACAAGCCCTTGAAGTGTGTGGCTAAACATGCATATGTATGACCTTTATGATACAGCGCTACAAAACAGAAAAGTAATGGAAGATGTACATCCATTTCTCAAAAAGAATAAAATAAATAGGCATTGCCAAGACATAATTATATGGAAGACATGCAACTACCCAGAGATAAATCGCAGCAAGTACATACGCACATGCCTCCAATGGTACTACAGGTAGACTTTTTACTAGCATCTGTTAGGATAATGTGGAAATGGACATTACCTCTGCTTCCATAGCACGAAGTTCATTAGTCCACCCAACATCGTCAATCTTGCAATGATTTCCTCCAGACAAATCAGGGTAAAGACTTAATGAGAAAAGTGGAGGCCTGAGTGGATATTCCATGCTTACTTTTATCTGGCATTATCAAATTTGGCATTCTAGTAAGTAAAAGAAATAGACGACCAGACACAGACGGCGGCAAAATTTCTCACGAAGTTAAGGAGATATATTCACTCATGCTTAACACACGTGAACAAAAGTTTCCTCAGTTCTCTTAAAAATTTCTCGTAAAAGAGCATGGCACTAGATATTCAGTGCCTTGTAAATGTGAACAATTCTTAATAAAACTCCACCTTTGCTTCCAGCTTTACACTCTGGTCATCAGCATTTAGTTTCTTTGTTAGATGAAGAATAAACTCTCTGACCCCATAATTCACCCATGAATTTTCTGCCACCTTGTCGCATTCAGTAGAAGCTGCATTTTCTGCCTCTGGTTCAAATTTAGAAGGTTCATCTTTATCGCTATCAGTGTCTAACAGGAGATCTAAATCCTCATCTTGTTTCTTGAAACTCAGAGACTTTGCCCGATTAATTGGGGATATGCCTTTTGAAATCATAGCCAGCTGCCTCGAGTTTTCACGGCCGGAACCCCTGAAAGGAGTTCTAGAATCGATTGCAACAGATGCAGCAACACCAAATGACGGAAGCTCCCCATCCTCACTCGGAGCCTCTAGCTCATTCCTTTCTTTACCAGATGATCCATCAGGATTGGCTTCCATAGGCTCTGAAGCCTGCTCCACATCAACGACAGCTAAAGTTGAAGGCTCCCTAGAAACAGAGCCTATGGATGACCACCCATGCAAATTACATGAGAGGAAATGTGAGGCCCACGGAACACTTTTATAATTTAGTGCAGGCCAGTTGAGCTTTGCAAGTGCATCAAGTTGTTCCCTGTAACAAATAAAATATTCACAGGATTCAATTGGAACAATCACTAATTATTGTAATAAGAACATGCTTCCACAAAGCCAAAACAGCTCAGCAGATGTAACTCAGACTAAAGAAAGTAGATACGTGACAGGAAATTAAGGCAAAATCAGCATTTCCATTGTTTCCATATTCACCAAATGATAACAACAACAATCCTAGCCAAGGGGATCCATACTAGAACAGTCACTTAGAATTCAAAACTTTTGGAACCCAATGAAAATTTATTATCTTAGCTTCAGGGGTGACCCAAGATTCAGATCCTACAGATGTTGACTCACACAAGAGCCATCTGAGCCTTCTTTCGTGACCGAATTCTCTGCAGAACTGTCTGTACACGATTCTGCTGGCGGTATAGCGAAAGACCAGATGCAACAACCTCACTTTTGGACATGTCACCATTTGCATTCTCATGACCAGCAAGCAATGGTGAAACTTCTGGTAAGAAATCAATTCCTGCTAGATGTTGGGCCCACTTATATGGACGTGAAGTTCTTCCTTCATCGAAATTAAGGGCGTCGCCAACAGCTAGTTTGGCTGACTGCATCGTAATCACACCAAATACATCCCATTAGAGGGAAAATGAGAATGTCCAAAACATGTAGACACAAAAGAGATTAGTCCTAGAAACAAAGTTAATTGATTTTGGAAGAACTATAATTAGACATACATACCTGATGAGGAAGCTCAAGCCCAGTGTCATTGGGAAATAAATTGCATAAAATGTTATCTTCTGGTCTATCGTTGGAACCTTCTATTCCAACACATATGATTTTTAACTTCAATATATACTCAAACTTCAATGCCACGAGTTTTGAAGACTTCTGATCAGAAGCTTCATCCTCGTATACATGAAGGATGACCTTCAGGGGATGAACTTGATAAAACCCTCTCTGTTCAAGATTCTCTTTGACAGGAACCTTCTTTGGCCTTTTTCTCCTTCTCTGCCCATCATCATCCTCATCAACCACATCATCATCTAACCTTGAGCTGTCCGAGTTGGCAGAGATCCCTGGACCATCAAAGCACATAACTTTAGCTCCCTTTCTGCCTTAGGTCTGAAGATGAAGCTGGTTTGAAACTAACTACTTAAAGCACCTCAGAGAGACAGCATACTTATGGCTAATGGAATTGTAAATAATTTGGTCTAACATAATCAAGTAGATTTATTACAAGCTCCAGCAGTAAAGAATACCTTGTGAAACAGTTGTAATGACCTACCAACGCGTTGCTCTATGTATAACTTGTTAAAGTATGCAACATGGATTATCTACAAGGTTGCTGTGAGCCTATATCCATATAGCGTCCATTCCCCTAATGGCTTAACCTTTTTAAGTTGGGCTTTCTAGTTTTCAAAGCCAAGTCTCAATTATCCATGACCCATTTAAAAATTCATCAGTATGGTTCTTATATATCTTATTCCCCATCCACCTATTACATGTGCCATCATATATCCAATTTGCTATCAGGAGAGTGTTGAAGTATCCAAAATTGCTTATCTAAAAGTTGTCTAGGTCTTTTGCAAGTGGCGTCCCTCCGTCTAAAAGCTTAAAACATTTTTGTTGAACTTTCTAACATTATCAATAATATTGATCACTATCTCCGCATTTTGGGAAGATGAATTCCCCAATAAAATCAGCAATCATTAACAACAAAAGGATAAAACCAATGGAGAAAATCTCCTTCTCAATTACCAGAGTCCTTGTTGGCTAGCTGGCGTGCAAAGGATTGAGCGTCTTTCACACTTCCAACTATCTCCACATCAATTCTTTCTTCAAAGGCTTCTTTTTGTGCCACTAGCTGTGAGTAAATCACAAATAGAGGTGGTGGAAGCAACTCTGCCGAGTGATGCTGCTTCAGCTTCTTTGAGTGCAAAACCCCTAATTGGTTCTGCACTGGCAAGGATGCCTTCTTAAGAGACTTTAGATGTGAGGGAAGGCTAGAGAGAAACTTCTTTCGGTTAGCAATGGTCTCCAAAAGGCCTTTTTTACGTTTTTCCAATTCTTCATGAAGTTTGCATAACTCTTTGCGCTGTTCCAAGTAATATACTCTGTCTCAGTCTATTTATGATTGTCAACAATATGTAACATGCATGAGGGAAAAAGAACAATAAAGAAGATGACAATAACTATACCAGAGGAAGAAAGATAGCAAAAAGATCAAATAAGAAAATCTTTCCAGGCTTTTAGCAAATTGATCATCACTAGATAAAACTTTCGCTAGCTAGGCTTAAATATTGTTGAGAAGGAAACAGACTTAACATCAAAGTTAAATGCTCTAATCGACTTGAGCAAAATGGGTCATACAAAATATGAAAATGCAATTAACTTGTTTCTATACTCCAACTGCCTATCTAAGAAATTTAACTGATTCCATATTGTAATATTCCATTGACTGCACCAGCCTTCTCAGTGCTGGGCCATGTCCAGGTAACAAAAATCACTGGTGAGATGATTTTTCACCAATATTATGCAACCAATAAATTATAAAAGAACAAGCAGTAAATTTGAAAAGTGATCAAAAGCTGACTGTAAACAGTCTGCATAGAAAAACCTACTAAACTAGTACCATAAAATATTACAGAAACCATGCGTAAGCATACACACACTATTGCAGACAGCAGAACGATCACCAGTCACCTGGAAGAGCTCAAAGTTAAGCCTTTTCAACATTAGATCATGCGCATCATTATGGGATCCTGAGTCTTTAATCTCTTCAGGTGCATCACGAAAAAATTCCTCCTCAGGAACGAGTTCAATATCTGGATATTTTGATTTGAAGTCCCTGCATGCCTTAATTGCTTTTACATAATGACTCTTTTCATACATCAGATTGTGCAGCTGCAAGGTTGTGAAGTCTACTGGTGCCTTTGCTCGCTCTGTTTCTGCTTTTACCCGGTCTTCCTCTAACAATATTGAGCGGTTTGCCTGTTAAGAAGACAAATCAAATTATAAAAAATGGTCAAGTTTTTATCTAGATCATGAAATATGTAGTGCAACATAAGAATAAGTCAGTCTCTACAAAACAAGCAGTGCAACTGAATGTGTGTACTATAGCCATTCTATCTTCAATCCCAAGTAGGATAAGGTGAAAACCAAAGCATAAGAAAAGAGATGGAAGCAATAAAAATGAGACCTAATTAAGGTAAGGCGAGAGGATATAGAGGAGAAGTACAATTACTACCCTTATACTAAGGAGTCACCGATGATTGTTTCCTTTCCAACTCACAAGCATGGCATCGATCTTTCCTTGTCATAATATTTATATTATCTACCTCAAAAGTTCTGATATTGAACTTCATTTGTTACCACTCCCTACTCTCCCAAGGCTTCAAAGAATTTTCTTGAGAATCATTTCCCTTCTTCCACGCAACTTCAAAAAGTGCTATGTAATTAAAAAATCTTGATTGTAACAAAATCCTACGAAAAATTTCCCGGTGACAGCTACAAAGAACAGTTAGTTTCCATCTCATCAGGACCAGAATAGGGTCAACCAAACTCATCCTAAACATCGCCTTCAGCAAAACTGCTTACAAAATTAGCTCGGGAGTTGGGATGATTAGTGAAACAGGACTATTAAAGCTCCAACTTTGCAAAGCTCCCTAGACAAGCCATTCTCCTCCTCCTTGCATCCAAGTCACAACCAGAAGCCGGTCCTGGGTTCCACATTCCATCATATATCACCACGAATCCATTTGCAAAATAGCAAATAATCAAGGACAACCAGATAACGTCTCCCACAGCGCGACTGCAATATTAAGGGCAATCTCCTCCACAAACCCCGGATTGTAAACCTTTCAGTAACCACATTTGCCTCCAAAATTCAGCACAAAAACCCCTACTTTTCCTCAATCGACAGAATCAACCTCCGAGCTCGAACAAAACCTCGCCACCATCCCACTCCAATTCATCTCCCAATCGAAACTTAAAAACAGCGCCCGCGTAAAAACAAAGCAGAACAAAAAGAACGCCACTCCAGACCAAGCGAGAGCAAAACCCTAGGGCGAGGAAACAGAAACCGCGAGCGAGGGCTTCCGAGAGGACCTGGCGGAGGGTGACGAAGTGGAGGAACATCTGGGTGGCGAGCTCCCTGAGCTGCGACCTCGGCAGGCCCTGCTTCTTGATCGAGAGGATCCGAGCCGCGATCTCCTCCACCGAGCCCTTGCTCTCTCTCAGCATATCGTGCGGTGACTTCTCCGCCTTGCGCTCCTGCGGCGGCGGCGGCTGCTGCTGCTGCTGCTGCCGCTGCTGCTGCTGCTCCGGCGAGCGGACGTCTTCGTCCACCAACATGCCTTCCTCAATCTCGTCGTCCATTTTCTCTGCTACCTCTCCGTCTTCGTCTTCGACGCCGCGACGTTAGGGCGGCACTGGTGGCGACCGCTTGCAGTCTATGCAGCGCGCTACTAGCGGCAGCAGAGGATGTCCGTTTCCTACTTCGTCCTCTTATGACTCTTTTCAAATAAAAATAAAGACTATTCGAGTAATATAAAGTTATATATATATATATATATATATATATATATATATATATATTTTTAAGAACTTTGAAAATTTATAAATATTTTTTGTTAAATTAAAGTCTTTGTATAAATTTCTCAAGATTCATAAAAAGTCAAAAATGAGAAGAGCCAGAAAAGGAAAAGTTGGAAACAATAAAATTGGCTCGTCCCATTATATCTAGCTATGAAAGATATATGGTCTAACTATGAATTTTCTTTCACACTTAAAAAAATGCAATTTCAATTAAGGATCCGAACTTCAAAATATAAGTCAATGTGAGGCTTTTGTGTTAAGTAATGCCACACCATGTGTTTTCATTGGATAACTCGCTTATTCAATAAATTACACTGATGTGAGAATTAGAAATTATGGGTAATTAGTTTCGGAATGGGTAGATCTTAGAGTTGGAACTTGGAACCTACCATGTTATAATTAGTTCCTAGTCTTTGAACCCTAAAATTTACTCTATTTACCTAAAACCGGTTTTGGAACCTACTTTTATGCTTTGACTCTAGGGTCTACTTGAGAATCTTTTTTCATATTCCTTTTTTTCATTCATTTTTACAGCAAAATCATATAAGATTATGAGTAACAAAATGGTTCAAAGTAAAAGATGAATAATAAGGCCCTATTTGGTAAACTAACTCTATTCTTTTGTTCTTGAAAATAAAAAATAAAAAAAGAATAGAATTTGCTTTCGGGAATAAAAATCCATTTTTTTACTCCTAGAAATAGATTTTGAATAGAATTAAGAAGTAAAAAAAAGTTGGTCCTTGTTTTCGGAAATCATTCCTACAATCAAGCCTAATTCTTTTTATGTTCTACTCTTTTCTTCTCTTTCCTTTTCTTCTTCTTCTTCGTCCTTTGCCTAATCACCAACCCTGGCCATGGCTAGCAACCGGCTAGACGAGAGCCAACAAGCTCACCGGAGTGTCGCTAGCCCCCAATGATGCCGAGCCATGGCAAAGCTCGAGTCGAGCCTCACCTTGGTTAGGCGTCAACAAGGTCGAGCCTTGCAAGTTGCTAGTTGAGCTCGACCTCACCCGATCACAATGAGGCTCCGGCCGGCAACACTCCAACGAGCTCACTAGCCCTCCTCTAGCCATGACCGTCGACTGGGGAAAGGAGAAGATAAAAAGGGAAAAAGAAAAGGAAAATAATAATAATAAAAGTATTAAAAGATTAAAAGAAAATGGTTTGTATTAAAAAATATTAAGGGTTTTACTGAACGCATTTCTATTTTGGGAAAAAAAAATTGGACAATTTACTGAGTGCCTTCAAATATTTAGAAATTGTTCCTAGGAACAGAATCAAGAAAAACTATTTTTGAGCAAAAATTATTTCCAAAAATAAAATGATTACCAAACACATCCTAAAATTCCAATCCACCAAAATCAACAATCCATGAGATGAACACGCAACATAAAACATAAATTATAAAACTACATTCCTCATTCATCCATAAAAATTTAGGGAAAGAGGAAAAACAAAGGAGTCTTGAGGAAGGACAAAGGACGAATGAGTGCTGAGGTTAAAATTAAGGAGAAAAAAAAATTAGGTTTTTGGCTTCTTAGCTTATAAAATTGATTCTAAAATACGATGGTCTAGTCTTGTCCTCAAGTAGGTATTCACTTGAAACATGTTCCTAGACTAATTCCAACAAGGACAGCTTCCCAAACCTAATTTTTGGGTGATTTGGTCCAGTTCTTAGATAGAACCAATTCAGTTGCACACCCTTATTAGAAATGCTAACTTTAATTAATAGAGATATGTACACTATAAATCCTAAAACTTGTTGCGAAAATACAATTAAATTCTAAAACTTTCAAAAAATATAATCAAGTTCTAAAACATATCGATTTGATTCAATCAAGTCATTATGTCAACACTGTCAATTTGTCTAACAAAAAATGTTAACGTGAAATTTTTAAATTAATTTATTTTTCCTATGTGGCATTTTTTATCACTTTTTTTCTTTAAATCTTATTTAAATAATAGTAAAAAAAACTTTTTAAAAAAGCTAAAATGATTTTAAAAACAAAACTAGACAAAAAGACAAAGGGGTAGGGATCGTGGCTAGGCACTACCACTGCTACCATCATCGAAGGGGCCAATGACCTCGCCAACCTAAGTAGTGGGGGAGGGTTAGTCCTTGCCGGCCCGGGTGAGGCCATTGCTAGCCCAGGTAAAGACTGACGAGGCTCCCTAGATCTCGGTGACACCAGCCCTCGCTTAGGCCTAGAGAGGGAGGGTAGCCAGCCCTCGCCTGGGGTTGGCAAGGCTTGTAGCCACAGGCAAGGGCCATTGCCCTCTCCAATGATGGGTGGTGGTGGCGACATGCCCAATCATAATACTTGCCCCTTTTTTTCTTTGTTTCCAATTTTGTTTTTTAAATTATTTTAGCTTTGTTTAAGTTTATTTAAATAAGGTTTAAAGAAAAAAAAGTAATAAAAAATGCCACGTATGATAAATAAATTAATTTTAAAATGCCACGTTGGCATTTTTTGTTAAACAAATTGATAGTGTTAACAAAAATACTTGATAGCATCAATTTGGCAAGTTTTATGACTTGATTACACTTTTTGAAAATTTCAGAATTCAATTACACTTTTACGACAAATTTTAGGACTTATTACATATCCCCACTTGATATAAATCGAATAACCTTTTTATTCTACCTTTTTTTCCTTTTATTCTTTTTTCTTCTTAATCGACCAAGCTTACCTAGTCAAGCTATGATGTCATCATTACCATTGGGCATGCTTGGCTCCATCCAACACTATCACACCTCTAACTCAACAAGGACAAGGGCATGACACGGTTGTCCTTTGAAGAAAGGATGTAGCCTCAACATAACCAAAGTTCAACCCGATATCAACATTTATACATCCATTTAAATATATATATGTATATATATTTGACATAAATGTTATTTGGTTACAATATCAGAGTTTTCTATAAACCATCGACAAAATATCTACACCTCCATCAAAAACTAACTCACAAACTTATCAATGGTAGATAATTCATACTAAAAAATCCCTATTATCAAAAAGTCCTCTCTAGTAATGAAACGCTCACCTCTTACTTACGATTCACTAAAGAACTTGAAAAAGCAAGTGGATGAAAGGATTAAGCTATCATGGCCCAATGAGTAATACATTTCTTCTAGTCGAATGCACAACTAAAACAAACATAATTGACTTTCAGTAAATCCAAAATTTAACAAATCATGAAGAATAAAATATGACATTTCCTACTCTAATATAATATGTTCATAGCAAAATACTCAAGATAATATCAAAGCACACACCAATGGTCCAGCTCATTAATCAATCTCATCAAAACAAACATCAATGGTCCATTCTATTGATCAAACTCATGCTTAAATATCCAACAATGATCACGCATAATACCTGTGAGAAGGCGACTAAGATCCCCCTTGATTAGGTCTCTACCTATTCTTAGCTGATAGCTAGGCTTACAAGGACATCCTAAACTAGTATGAGCATCCTCACATACCCCTTAATGGGTTCACGGAGATACTGAGCATAATCCATTAATCTCGGCAAAAGATCGCTTCAAGTGCCACAAGTTAGCACAAAGGGACACTTAAGTGCCAAAAATTACGAAAGTGATACTTAAGTGCTAAAATCGGAATAAAATTGATCATTTAAGTGCTAATCCAGTCAAAATGTTGACATGCGCAATTTTCGACGAAATAAGTGCAAAATGACATCGTTTTACACACTGATGTGGCTAAACAATACAAAAACGACGTCATTTTGGTGCGACGTGTAAAAAATTAATATAAAATTTAATTTAATTTAATTTAATAAATTTATTTAAAATATTTAAAAATACAAAATTAAAAAAAAAAAAAAAAAAGGAGAGGCGGCTAAGGGCTGAGCCCTCTCCGCCGCCTCCCCACCGTCGCCAAGAAAGGCCGACGACGAAGGGGGAGGGTAAACTAGGGTCACTGGCCCCTAGCGGTGAGGGCTCACGACCCCTCACCTCGATCTGGGGTGAGGGTCGTGGCCCTTGCTCAATCGAGCCAAGAGCCACCGCCCGCTGAGGCCCTCAGCGGGCGGTGGCCCTTGGCCCGGCCGAGCGAGGGCAGCTGGTCAGCCGAGGTCACCAGTCGACCCTCCCCCATCCGTTGCCAGCTCTTCCTGACGGTGGCGAGGGCTTAGCCCTCAATCATCTCCCTTTTTTTAATTTTAAATATATTTTTAAACTTTTTAAAATTTTTAATTTTTAATATTTTAAATAAATTAGTTTAAAATTTCGTTTAATTAAATTTTATATTAATTTTTTACTACGTTAGCACCAAAACAATGCCGTTTTGCACTTGCTTTGCCGAAAAATTGCCACGTCAGCATTTTGACTGGATTAGCATTTAAATGATCTATTTTACTTCGATTTTGTCACTTAAGTGTCACTTTCGTAATTTTTCGCACTTAAGTGTCCATTTATGTCAAATTTTAGCACTCAAGGGATCCAGGTGTCCATTAATCTCAATCTGTAATCCACAACCAAAATCAAAACCGTAGCACAACTTAGGTTTTATAACCAAATCATAACTTTTCACCATTCAATATCAAAACGCTTTTCAAAAACCACATTCTTAAATTATTAACTTTTTGTGATTCTTTCATAAAATGTTTCACAAATCATTTGCAGACAATCATTCAAACTAAAGTCAAAAGATGAATTCCCATGTCAAACTAACAAAACAGGGAAATGCTCATCCCTATTTAAAGCAACGAAAGATATTATTTATTAACTCGTGATTGTTTTTGAAATTGTGAGTTTACAAATGCAAAAACAGATAGTATCACTCATATAGGAAAGCCAAAAACTAACATACGGTAGTTACTCGAGTCGATACACTCGAATTCCGAAAAACAATATAAAAGACCAAGTAAAAATATATTTTAATAAATGACTTGACTATACTACGCTTATTCACTGATAAGATGACACCTCTGTGCTGACGGAAAGTTCAACCATAGTGGAAACCCATTGCTGTCCACTATGTGTAGCTTACCTGCTAAAATTGTCCATGCCATAACTTCCTCTAGAGAACTCCGTTGCAAACATATAGTCTGTAGAAAACCCTTTCGATATACGAAAGAACCATGACTTGGCCAACTCAAAACTTAGCCAGAAATAGTTGAAATTCAACACAAAGTTTACTATTTGCAATCTGTCCAGCATGCATGGCTAAATTTAAAATTTCATTTTAGGCAAATCATAAACTTAAATTGAGATCCATAAAATACTATAACTTAACAACATCATAAACAATCATTTACACACGCACACATGCACGCACGCACGCACACATGCAGCCCGAAAACTCTTCAATAAAGCGTAGCAATTTAGAATTGACCTAAATTCTGAACTCTAATTTTGATGATTCCTTTGATTAGACAATTAGAGGCTTCAATTACCCAACCATCATTTTGAAACTGTGTTAATTCTGGTTGTTGAGGCGTCCGAATCGATCACGTACAAAAACTTCCCCTTTCTCGCTTTTTCTCTCTTCCCACTAGGTGTCTCTCTCTCTCCTCTGGTCTTCTTCGTTGGAGTCTTCTTGTACCAAGATGAAAGGAAAAAAAAAAGTGTTGGGCTGAGCTTTCGAGAATGTGAGCTAGTATCCGGTCCAGTTCAATTTGAGCACCAACCAAAATGAATAATCACATAACCACATGACCAAAGAATTTTTGCTTTTTTTTTTTTTGTTGGGAACTTAGATCAAAGAATGTTAGCATTATGAAGTGCACGTTTTATGTATTATTTATAAAGATTCATATTTACCCCAAAGTAAAAGAATGAGCTGTTTTAAAACCGATCGGTTTGATTTGCAATTCCAATCTTTTGCAACTAAGGTCATCATGAATTGACCTCTGAAACCGATAACCTGGTGGTCATCAACAGTTGGTATGATTTTGCTCATTTTGTACCGGGCCTCCAACATTAGCACCCCAGTTGGTCATTGCCTCCACCTTTATAACAAACGGTAAGAACAAAATTGGAGTCCCGGTTGTGACGTCATGGTGCCAAGGTCGCTTAAGCAACGGTGGGCGGTGCCAAAACATCAACCAAGATCCAATTTGCAATTTAAACGAGAGAGAAAGAGAGAGAGCACGAAAAACAAAAGAGAATGAAGCAAGCAACACACGGACACAAACAAATACAATTTAATGGCAACTTAACGAAACCAGTGCCCATGTCAGCCAATACTCTAAATTGAATGAAAAATTTGGACACCCGATTAAATACTAAATTTTATTATCACGTGCAATTTTACGTCCTTCATATATTGGATGGCCGCAATGATTTTTTTCAGCCTCTTTTTTTTCCCCCTTCTAGGCAGAAAAATAAGGACAAAAATTCGAATTTGCCATGTTGGGGCTAGCTCCTCGTCTAATTCGAGATTCCTTTGCCTTTCGATGTTCTTGTCGCCGGGGTCGGTCGCTGTCCGTCTTCGCGACCGAAACGCGACGAGGTCCGAGTCGTCCGACTATAAATTCCCCCTTCAGCTTCGATGCCCCGCCGTTTCTCCGAGATCTCTCTTCGTTAAATTCTCGTATAATTTCTAGGAGAGCGGCATGGACACTGTCCAGCTCGCCGGCGAAGAAGACGGTCCTGCTATCAGAGCTCTCGGCTCCCTCTTCAAGCTCACCCATGTCTTTGTCTGGTCTACCCCTCTCTCCCTCTCGCGCTGTGTGCGTTCGTGTTCGTGTGCGTGCGTGTGTCTTACGGTGAGTTGCTCTTACTCTTTCCAGGGACCACGGCTCTTCGACGGCGCAAGAACTTCCGCCTTCCACCGAAACTAGTGTAAGCTTTCGTCTTGGTCCTGACCTGTGCTGCGTCTCCGTGGTTCTCTGATTACTAGACCCAGTGGGAGAATGTTGATGTTTTCTTTTTTTTTTGTTGGGTTCGATGCAGAACCCACCTCGCCGCGACGACAATGTCGGCTCAAACGTGGTCTCTACCGCCGCGGGTGAGTATTTGTCCTTCCCCTCGTTGCCTTTTTGTACTGGCTTGCTATGTGGCCGAAGAAATTGCTATGTCGTGGATATTCTTGTTTCTCAATGATCGCAAATTGCTCAAATTCTGTTGCTTTCTCTGCTATTTTGGTTTTTTCCCTCCAGATTATAGTCCTTTACCAGAGGACTTGGAACTCGTCAGACAGATGAGCGAGCTTGGTCTTCCGCTTGCATTTCAGACGAATAAGGTGGTGATTCCTTGTTCCACTTTGCGTTTGCTGTTAGTGAGGATTTTAGATGCAAACTCTGAATCCGATCATGTTGCAGTGCCTTGTGGTGGTATCTCTGTGTTATCAGTGGTTTCGGTGATTTATTATGATTGGCTTGGTTCTTCTTCAAGTTTGAAGATTTGTCACTGCTTTTCATTGAAATTGGATTTGTCATGACTGTGACAGCATTTTAGAATATGGCAATTAATACTGTTTAAAAATCTGGAAAGAATGATAATTCACCATTAATTAAGTAACTAAAGGGTTCCAGGGATTTTTTTTTTCTTTTTTTTTTTTGGGGGGGGGGGGTTTGGGGGGGTTAGCCTTTCTTTAAGTTATGCGAACTCAATGTCAAGAGATGTAATGAACAAGCCTGCTAAACAGTTGATTTGCGTTGTATGAGAATATTTGTCGGAAAACCTGTCCTTTGAATTATGATTACTTATGTAACAGAGAGATTTGTAGTAAATGCTGAGGAGTGATGTACTTAGATAAGGAACCATTGTAGAACTGTTCAAATTATAAATCCTGTTAACAGGGGTTAAATAAGCTATTTGATCTCTCTCTCTCTCAAGGTATCACAATACTTGCCATTTGCTGCTTCTAATACTTTGATTTGCTGGAAATGTTTTTTCTTTTTTAATTTTCAGAAGAAGAATGGAATTTCCAAAGTGAGAAAAAAGAGAACACATAAGAAGAATGATTATGGAAAAGAAGGAATTGAGAATGACGGAACTCGATTGCCAAAAGTGAGTGAGCCTCTTGTTGTATCTCAAACTGTTATTCAAGATAATCCAAGTGGTTTGTTATGTTCCATGCCAGTGACGGACCAAAATGAGATCCCTTGCTATGATAATGAAGTGGATGCCAGTAATTTTTGTTCCACATCTGATAAAGGAGAAGACTTGACTAAGATCAGCTGTGTCAGCAAGGAAACGATCTGTACTGGATTATCGGATGTGGCTATTGACTGCCTGGATTGTTACCCTGCTTTGACTAATAATGTGCCCAAGTATGACTTGACAGTTAATCCAAACACTAAAGACTCTGATGCTGGAGGTGGACTTTGCTCACAACATCCTTCAACTGAAGCGTTTGTTGATTGTGGCAGGGAAGAACTTGGTGGAAGCTTAGTGGAGTCCAATTTGTTAGACCAGATTTCATCTGCAAACCATGTTGAAGCTATTACAACACATTGCGACAGTTATGAGATCCATCAGTCATTGGAAGATGTTGCCATCGGCCAAGGTACAGAGATTCTTCAACAGGAACAAAGCAGTAATGTCAACTCATGTAGAGACTGGATTGAGTGCTGGGACTCTTTCTATCAGAGAAATTACTATTATAATAGTATAACCCAGGTTTCAACGTGGTTTCCACCTCCTGGGATGGACGCTGTAGAGGCAGAATTTATTGAGAACCCAGAGTCCAATGCTACACTTGTTGAGCTGACTAAGCAAGATCTTGGTCCTTCAATTTCTGGTGTTTGTTCAGTACCACGAGATACTTGTGTTTCCCAGCATACGGTAGATTCATTAAAGGACTTCGTGGATCATCATAATTCACTTGGTCAACCAGTTGGTGAAGGTGATTCTGTCGACCTGAAAGATTGCGAAGAAGATGCCACTTCACGAAGACTAGGTGATTTGAGGTAAAATAGCGATTATTACTGTCTTAAAGATCATTGTTGCGACATACTCATCTACAATAAGCCATTTCAGAGGTTGTGCTTTCTGAATGGAAGAAATTTTTTACATGAGAGTTAATAGTTAGTAGCTTGCTTATTTCAAGTCATGGTATGATGTGGAGATTTTTTTTCTTATTCATCATGTACTATCTGACCTGTTAATTAAGCAGCCCTAAGTTGTGATATATGATAGAAATACTTTGGCAGACTTTTTCCTAACGCTCTACTTAGGTTTTACCACAAATGTTTTGTCTAGCATGGCATCCAAAAGTAAGTCAAATGTTTGAATAACATTATTTCCTCTTATTGTTATTTAGTTTATTTTCCTATCTTTCTTGTCGTGCTTCAACTGTTTGTTTATTGTGGTTACATCCTCATACCGTGTTACATATTACCATCTTTCGTGTATATGGCTCCACCTACTCCCAGAAAATTCAAGAATTTTGGCATTTGATTCTTTTGTCGTGAGGAGCATTCTCAGAGCCTACAAAGGCCTCTATCGTAGCACTGTCCAACCGTAACAGAATGGTAAATCCACATAGTTACAAAGATAAACTGTATAATGATGGGGTTTTACAAGACATTTTTGAAACTTATTTCACAGGAAGTTAATCAAGTAGCGCATATATCTTTTTGGAATCTTTGACCAAATGGTACTAAGGTGATGAAACAGCCCCACAATTTTTAGCATGTCAATGCTTTCCCTTGTGTTAAGTTGGGTTACTCGTGTCACATGGGGTGGGGACATAAGCACATCAAATAATCAACTTGAGGTGGGAACATGATAACATAAAAATTAGACAAAAGAAAATAAGAGAAAACATTGATATTCAAACCTTTGACCTCTGTGCTGAAATGCAAATCCTTTGTCGAAAATAGAGTGCGACTCTGTCTAGAATATGACAGAATGGCCTCATGATATTTATTCATCCTAGTTATTACCCTAGTTTTAAAAACTTAAGGAGTTTTACATTTGTATGGTACTCGGTGCGATAGAATCATGTCTGTTATAGAGTTCATTTTAAGTGTTCCAATTTGTGACCGATGGGCTTGCCTTGGTGACCCATTTTGATTATCTCAAATGTAAAACGTTACTAGTCAATACAAATTAGTTGATTACATCATATTGATGATTGTCTGTTTTAGCATCTTATATCTCTCTCTTCTTGCAGCATGATGAGTAGCCCGACAGAAATATCTCTTGAGGAGAATAATTTACTGCTGGAAGTTGGGAATTCTCTTGATAACTTGCATTCTCTGTGTGGCTCTCATACGAGCGAAAGGAAAATGGTTGCAAGAAAAAGGATACAGAGGAAGTCATTGCATGTCAAAGAAGGTTCTTCAACTTATATTCACTTTCTGTTCCTTCTGTCTGAATCATTATTTTGATACTGGTTAGTGCTGTTTGTTTTATAAGATGTGTAAATGATAGGTTCCTGATAGGTTGTAGAGGCCAATAGGTTAATGAGACTAGATCAGCATATAGTCTTTAAAAATTAGGGGATTGAACCTGTGCAAAACTGGAATAATCCTTGCCTTCAGCTTGGTGCTGATATTTCAATCTGTACATCCTCATTACATATATAAATAATTGAGATGTCATTAGAAGGATGTGGTATAATCTGTATGAAAAGAGTTGATCTTCTCACTGATCTCAGTTTGTTTGTTTTTGGAGAAATGAGCAGTTTTCCACTCGTTTTGTAATCCGCTATATTATTCAACTTGCATTCCATTTTGACTTCAGTATTTAACACATTTTAAAAATTGACATGATAAGTTTTCTTCACTACTTTCCCTACGGAATGTTTAGGCTAATATGGGCTTGTCGTTGTTTAATTGATATCCTTATGATGAACAATTGCATCTTGCAGACCTGAGCTTTCCTTTGAGTGAAGAGTACTGCACTGTCATTGAAAAATATTGGTTTCAGAGGTATCTCCTCTTTTCAAGATTTGATGAAGGTATCAAAATGGATGAGGAAGGATGGTTTTCTGTTACTCCTCAGTCTATTGCTAGGCATCATGCAGTTCGTTGTGGTGGTGGGATTGTAGTGGATGGTTTCACAGGAGTCGGTGGGAATGCTATCCAATTTGCACAAATGTAAAAACCCTTTTCTCTTCTTTTCTGCGTGTTTCTGGTTGAAGATTTACGAATTTATTTGTATGAGTGAAATATAGTCTGGTTCTGGATTAGATGGTTGATTAGGAGAAGGCAAATCTTTCAGCCAAAAGAGAATTATCACCTGTAACACTAGTCTCCAATTATCCCGTATGGCAAGGAAACCCATGGTACCTTTTGGGAGAGCTTGTGATTCCTCATACACTACAATAGACCTCTTTTGTGTAAGATTTGCTTATTTTCAGATTTCCTAAGACCTTGATAAGACTTCACCATCGTTGTAATGGGTGAAATTGTAATTTTTACCACCACACTCATACCATACTTTTGTGCAATCATCTTGTCATTTGTGTTCTTTAAGTTCTTTAAGCTTTTAGAGCCAGTCGTTAAGAGTTTCTTTCTTTTGGTAGATAACATGCATCCGAACCTTAGAAATTTACCTTGTTGAAACAAATGTGAGTTTATCCATAGCCTGATCAAGATGTAGATGTGCAGACATTGAGCCATTCGTGCAAAAGCAATTGCATAGATCTCCAGCAAATACGTCCAAAATAAATTCCAGGAAGAGATAGAATGGTAAATTCTTGGAGTTGATGTATCCCTTAGAAACTGTTTGAACAGAAATTTGCCTCATGATGCCTTTGCTGGAACATAAGTTCTGGTAAAAGCATCTGCAATGACCTGCAATTAAGAAGAATAAACAGATCATGAGTTTTTCCATTTGTCTCGTTTTGGTTCTTATCCTTGTTACTATTCGGATGAGAACCTTGATGCTGTTATGGTCAAGTGGGCTTATGGTCTTTCATCTACTATGTGCAACCTTGTATGCAATCATGAACATACTTACCCATCACTTTTGTTGTTATGCATTCAGGTGTAGACACGTAATAGCAGTTGACATCGATCCAAAGAAGATTGAATATGCACACCATAATGCTGGCATATATGAAGTTGATGGTGGAATAGATTTTATAAGAGGAGACTTCTTCATTTTGGCGCCAAAATTGAAGGTACTGAGAAGTCTGTGGTCTTGCCCTATGTATGGATGTGGCAAATTGTCTCATTGATGTTGTTTTCTATCTTACGATCATCAAATGAATGCCTTCATGTCTTTAGTGCACATTATTGCTTCAAAGGATACAAGATGTATGACAGTTATCGCTTCCAATTCTTGAAGTCTTAATGTGTTTGTCTTATTCTTCTTGAGACTGAAATCACAATTTTTTTTTCTACTCTATTTCCTGTGACGAGGAGCTTTCCTCCCCTTTTCTATGTAAACTATATAATCCTCAATTAGTGGCCAAAACCAAATGGGATTAACTTTGACTTTGGTTATGCATCTTGCTTTTCTCTGGCCAATTAGTAATACATTTTGCTCAGTCTCTTAATGTTAAGAATTTACAAGGACCCTCTGTGAGCATTAAAATATAATGTAAATCTAATGGATTCGGTATTAATTACTTTGACATGTTTATCCTTCTGCATTCTTATAGTTATGTTTTGCTCTTCTATCACAGGCAGATACTGTCTTCTTGTCACCTCCCTGGGGTGGTCCTGGTTATACCAAAGTAAAGAAATACAACATGATGACCATGCTCAAGCCACATGATGGGTGAGTGGTTAATCCTTCGAAGCAAATTGAACCTGCTATGTTTTGACTATTATGAGTATCATTGTTATCTTTGACTTCTTTTTGCACCTTTGAGGCTGATAATTAACTTTGTTGCATTAATATGTACTCTGCAGATTCTTCCTATTTAACATTGCCAGGGAAATTGCTCCCAAAGTGGTCATGTTCCTCCCAAAAAATGTTGATCCGCACCAATTAGCTGAGATCTCTCTTTCCGTTCAACCTCCATGGTCGTTGGAGGTAATTCCATTTCTTTTATGCACTCTTGGTTATGTCAGGATGCATTTCTAAGCAAAGGGCTTTGTTAAGCCTAAAACTCAGGATGCTCAGTACCTTATAAGATCAGTATCAAATTTCATGACAAATAATTTCTCTCTTTTTTTTTTTTTTTTTTTGGGTTTTTTTTTTTTTTTTTTTTGGGGGGGGGGGGGGTGGTTTAATCATGCATCCCTTTTCTGAAAAATATTGGGCTCGTACTAATAGTAAACAATTGACGCATCAAATGTTCTTTCTGACGTGGATATCTAAAATGGTGCTTATGGACGTCATACATGTTTAGACAATACAAGCAAATTTGCGTAGGATGTCTGTTCCTAAGAGGAAAATCTCATTTGCTTAATTTCTCTGTGTCATGTTAATGCGATGGGAGTGGAAGACTTTAGTCCACAATAGGCTTTATGTGTGTTTGCATGGGGAATTGGATTATTCTCTCTTTTTTTCTTTTTTCTTTTTTTGTTGGCAAACTGTTTCCAGAGAAAATATGAAGAGTTTCTTGAAGTGCCACATGCTTTGTCTTTGCCCGGTTTTATGGACTTGTAAAGAGATCATCAAGCAAATCTTTTCTCTTTGTCCCATGCATCTCTTGGAGATGATATCATTCTTCCCTCAAGCTTCACACCACAGCTTATGAACATTGATTATGCTCCTTTTCTTTTAGTGTTACTTTGTGGTTTCACGCTTAGGTTTGATTGGTGGATTGGTTTTAAGGGGAAGGAATTGTTGTTGATTTCATGTAGAGTCTCATGGAATTTTTTATACTCTCTTTCTTCTCATACGTTCCCTGATCTCAGGTTGAGAAGAACTACTTAAATGGTAAGCTAAAGGCAGTAACTGCTTACTTCAGCAACACGGAGGCCTGCAAAAAATAGTTTTGAGATGGTTTATTAATGTACCATACGAAGATGAGTGTTTCTTCTTTAGATCATTAGCATTTACAGTTATCGGAACCCTTTTTTCCGGAGGTTATTGATGTCTTATGGCAGCAGTGTTGATTTGAAAAGATGATCAACTCACGTTCTGCTAAATCTTTGTACATAATTGTCCACTGTTGAAAAAATCTGTTACCTACAGGTCTTATCAAGCTTGTTAAAATTAAGGATCATGGTGATGTCTATTATAAGTTGCAACCTTTAACTTGGAAATGCTATAGGTAAAAATTGCTAGCAGCAATCTCTTTTAGCTTGGATAAAAGAGACAAATTTTCTATAAACTTTGACTCAACGTGCAATATGATTCACGAACTTTTAATTTGTTCAATGTGGCTCATGAACTTTAGCTCAATGTACAATGTGATCTTTGAACTTTTAATATGTTTAATGCAATCTTTGAATTTTTTATACATGTTCAATTTAGTTCATGAACACATTAAACATGTTAAAAGTTCTTGGATTGTATTGCATTAAAGTTTATAGACTATTTGTGTAATTATCCCTTTTAGCTTCTCTGTAGAGTTTGTGTTCCATTACATGACTTTCCTGTGTAGTAAGCCGATCCAATCGATAAAATGCAATGTCAAGTGCGAATAATGCTTCTTGGACTCAATTTTATTGTTGCCGTGACAACACAAGAAACATGCGGGGTTCTTGTTCCTGTGAGGTTTGGTGCTTTCTTTTTCTTCCCGTCCTTCTGCTAAACGACATGTCGACCCAATGCTTAATAGGGCTTGATGAGCCATGAACTCGGTAGAAGCCGTAGAATTTGGGAAAACTATTCACTTTAAAGTTTCATAGGGTCTTTCTGTCCAAGCGCAAGTAGTCCACTAGGAGTGTCACAACACGGCTTTATTCTCTTGCTCATCCAAAGGGACGAATGGGTGTTTGATCTCCCCTGACAATTAGCGATCCATCCGACACTGCAGTGAGCTGCTGCTTGGAAACTAAGTAAATGATTTCTTAAGCAAAACGACCGATATGCCAAGGTTTCATCTGTTCATAAACGGGCTTCTGCATTATGCGTTTTGTGTTGGACAGACAGAGACAGCAAAGAGATAATTGAGAGTTGACGAGGTGAGGTTTCGTTAGTTGGGCGATGGCTACTTAACAACCTAATTCGTGGTTTAGAAATCGCAAGGACTGATGTGGTTTGATCGTGGCGGACTACCTAATGATAACGTATCCCTCGTCAGTCCGTTTCAGCTCAGTGATAAGCGACGTCTCTCCTCTTTGATCTTAGCTTTGTTCATGTCTGGACCATGGAATATCCATTTGGGGGAATGGAATTTAGGTGAAGGAGAATCATAAGAAACTTGGGAGTCAATCAATCGACCCAACAAGAGATGCAAGATAAAGATAGAAGTTTCGGATATGTTATGATGCCTTCATCGATCAACAACCGAATTGGAATAGAACTTGATTTAAGAATGATTTTATTGTTGAACATAAATTGATTATGAGCCTTTGATCTTGATGATATTCAAGAGCCTTATGACCGCAATGTTGACATGCTAACCTGAATTGCCGGTCTATGTGATTAATTGGAGCTTGAACCTATCCAAACTCCTCTTCTTCTTTGTTTCAAATGTCAATGATAAGGAGGAAATGGGCAATCATTGCCAGCTACATTTTTATGTGGTATTGTTGGAACTTAATATTTGTGGAACAAATAAAATCCACTCAATTAACTTTTTCTCAAAGCTAGCGGTTTAGTATATAATTTGGTTCTACGACTTCGAGAGTCAAGTATTTTTCTAAGATAGTCAAGTATTTTTCTAAGATCTGCGTGTTGAGTTCTAAATACATCTTTATCTCTATCCTTCGGGTATGGGTTTTTGCCTCACGTATTCTCTAAATTTTTAGGCCTATTTAATAAATAATTAAAAAACCACTTAATTAACTTAAACATTTGTACATGCACACGGAGCAAAGCAACATCACCCTCGCACATCTTTTATTTCCCTAATTAAGATTAGCACAAACCTTTTTATATCTTAACAAGTATGCGTTGTCGAAAATATAATTCGAGTTTGGCACAATAATTTTGTAAATCCATTTCAATAATTTGTTGCGCTATTCTTTTTGCTGAAAGAGAAAAATCTCTAGCACGTGCATTTGCGAACGAAAATAATTGAAAATAAGACAGGTCACGTGCGGGGCAAGAAAGTCAAAGAAATAGTTTAAAGCCCCTTCTGCCATCACCTGTGACTCAGGTACCTCTCCACCTGCTAGATTGCCAAATGGCTCTCCCTTTTGCCCGGCATTAATTGTGACCCCATTTATCATTTGACGTACATGTACCATGGTATATTCTGACAAAAAAAAAGTACCATGATATATATTAAAAAAAAAAAAATTACGTTGCACGCTGTAATTCAGTGACCATATAGTACATAGCCAATAGTAATGTAGTCGAGACACTGCCCGACCGACAACCTAAAAAATGTATGCCCATCAGAAAAGAAAATTCACGAAAAATATAAAAAAAAAAATAAGTATTTTTAAGTGGTGAAAACTTATATGAGGTTATTTGGTTTAAAACGAAATGAGTTTACACAACTGATGTAAAATAATTAGACTTTCTTGGGCTGAGCTGCGTTTGATTTGAGATTTGTTTTTATAATTTTTTCTTTTTGGTAAATGATAAGAATATTAACTAAAGCCAAAGAGAAGCAAGAAGCTATATAATAAGAACTCGGCATAAAAAACTTACATTCACGAGGACAAGAATAGTCAAAGTAAATAAAAGAGTGCCAAGGTAAAACAAGACCACCTACACATGAGTAGAGGAAAGCCAAAATAGCAGCAAAAGCAAACCAAACGGTCTACACAGGGAGCAAAAAGAACAAAGAGCCCAACAACAACACAAGTGCAAAGTGAAGAACCCATGGTAAGATTGGTAGGTGAGTGATCAATCTGCTAAAATGGAAGGGTTTATAAACCAACAATGCAACAACCTACGATTTGTGGTGTTGGGAGGGACCTATTTAAAAGACAATGCTCTGTGTCTAACAACCTTCTCCAATCGCACCTTCATAGCTGAGAGGGATGGTGGCCTACCCCTAGAGATAATATTATTCCGCTACTTTCAAATGATGTTACATAAAGCTGCAAAAGCAAACTAGCCAAGGGTAGAACAGAAAGAATTCCCAAATAAATACTTGATCGCCCAGTGTAGGTTATCCACTCAAAATTTGTTCATCCAAGCAAAATTGAATCTGGAAGCCCAAAAAGTAGCTAGAGTGGCAGGAATGAAACACCCAAAAACCAAATGGTTGATTGAGTATGGACGACAAGAACAAAAGGGACAATTCACAACCGGGATAAGGCCATAGGTAAGAAGCAAAACTTGCGTCAGTAGCCTGTTCCTGGTGATCAACCAAAGTAGGAATTGATAGCGAGGAACCAATATTTTTATAAAATTGTTTGTAAAAGATCTTGTGAAATTCATGAGCCTAGAAGATAATTCCCAAGCCTCACTTACGTGTGGTGTATGTACAAGATTGGCAGGAAATCCAACTTTACGTTTGATTTGTTGTTACCGAACTAGAAAATTAAATCCATTCATATAGTGCACAAGAGAGAATTTTTCTGGCAATTCGGAGCCAATAAAAGTGAGGAAAACTAGCTTTTGAAAATACACTTTGTTAAATTAAAAGAGACTAGTGGGTTTCTTGTTTGTAATATCATCCTCTAAAATAAGTTACTAAATACACTTTACTTTATCAACGAGATCATCACTGACATTGTTTGTAGCGATAATAATATATTACTCTTTTATAAACCAAATACTTGATTCCGGGTAAAGAATAACAAGTGTCAGACTGACCAGGAAATAGTCCAGGCTGTACATCTGACACCTGCCACCCTTAAATTACTCCGACATATCAGCCTCTCCTCTCCTATTTCGTTCGTACCGGGCAATATGTTTTTCTCTTTTTTCTTTACATTTCAATGATTTAGGTCCTGTTTGGCAACTTGCCCAACAGTGACTGATTTTGATTTTTTGTTCTCAAAATTAGTTTGGGACGAGAATCGCGTTTGGTAAAATTTTTGTTCCTAGGAACAATTTTGTTCCTAGAATCAGTTTTGGAGAAGATTTGAAAATAAAAAAAAAAAAATTAATTCTACGTTCGAGAATCAGAAAAAGAATCAACACAATAAAACCCATTTTCTTTCCTTCGGCCATCCCACGACCGTCGCCCGCCACCGCCCGCCGCCGCCCGCCGGTCCGGCGAGCTCGCCTGGCCAAGGTGAGGTCCGGCAAGCTCGCCGGAGGCTCTCCCAGCCACCGACGAGCCTCGCCGGGCTGGGCGAGGCTCGCTCGTCCACCGGCGAGGCCCGCCTATCCACCGACGAGGCTTGGTCCGACGAGGCTAGCCTCGCCGAGGGCCGGCGACGCTCTGGTGAGGTCACCGGCCATAAGAAGAAGAAGAAAAATAGGAGAAAAAGGAAAAAAGAAAAGAAAAGAAAAGAAAGTAAAAAAGTAGAAAAAATTATTTAAAAATTAAAAAAATAATTTGGAACAGAATTAATAAACACATTATCAAACACAATTCTATTCCAAAATCGAAAATTTTAGACGATTTACCAAATACGTGTTTTTACTCGAGAATCGCTTCCGGGAACAGAATCAAAAATAATCATTTCTTGTCGAGAATCGGTTAAGAACGTAATCATTACCAAACGCGCCTTAGTATCCCATTAGCACTTTTTTCATTGCCAAGCATTAATATTTCTATGACCTATTTTCCTAAAAAGGTTTTTTTTTTTGGTAGAATATTTTCCTAAAAAGGTTAACAACATAAAAAAAAATCCAAATCTACGAACATGTAACATATTTACTATAATTATTTCACTATTAAAAATCTTAAATTGATATAGGTATGACAAATTTGTTCTCCATTAATTTTTTTATTTATTGTCAAACTATTAAGTGAGATGATATGCGATAGTTGATGAATATACTATCTTAAATTTTTATTTTCTGTTTGTTACATGTGTATTGACTTGTGATTTTTTGTGACATTAATTCAATTTGACGAAAATTAACATAAAGTAAATTTATTATAAATATATTGATTTATAATTTTTTTTGTTAAAAAAATTAGTTTAGGGTAAATTTTTTAAAAATGTAGTGATTCGGGTGGTTAAATAATTAGTTTGGGGGTTCTTGGGGAGTTGGCCCATATACTTTTTAGGATGAATTTGTATTTTGTAATTTTGTCTAATCTTATTTCAGAAAAATATTTTACTTTAGCAACAATATTTTTAAAAAAAAAAACTCATCTACTTTTTTTTTTTTTTTCATGAATTTGTCCCTTTCTTATATTTGTCAAAGAATCGTGTCTTTTTGTGTGGAAGATTGAAAAATCCTATAGGGGAAAAAACGGAAGGCAAATGATTATCTCGCTAAACAATTTCACGAGAAACCAGCTGTCCCATGTCTTTTTAGAATTATTCCGTGTGCGCTAGTCTATTCTTAATTATAGAACAAAATCCATTAGATTTCTTCATGTGATTCTTTCTCGCCATGTTTGTTTTCTTGCTTGGCAAGAACATGATCATGCTCGCGCGTGGGTGCATAAGCCTTAAGGCGAGACAAATAAGCAAACAATGGAATTGGAGCAAAAGCACGTTCGAAGCACGACGGATGATTGCGTGCGTGGGGTACTATTTACAGGACAGAAGGAGAGAAAGGTGGAGTTAATGAGATGTGATCTCACTAAGATCGTGTCCGAGAAAAATCTATGTTAGCCTTAGGATAGGGGCACTAGCAACCATGTGCACTTGTGGTGACCAAAAAGTCAATGTGCCTGGGCGAGTCCTTTTAGGTGTTGTTGTCGGGATGACATTAGCAAAAACTAAATCACTCTAATCGGTATCTATTATGTGAATGTTCAGAATTGTGATTTTCAAAACCAAAGATGATAAATCACTCTAATCGGGATCCTTCTTTCAATAAGTAATTAGCTAATTTTGCAATAATTAGTAGTAAACATGGTAACAAGGAAAAACCTAGAATCGAAGAACAAGACTAGTGAAAACATATTTGGTTCCACATTTCAAAATATGTAAGGTAGGTTTTAAGTTCATTTCGACGAATAGGTTCTAAGTTTTAAGTAGGTGGAACCTTGGAACTTGAACTAAATTTTGGTGTTTTTCTTGTTCTATATCTTTATTCATGGCATCCAATAATGAGTATATATTTTGAAATAATTTTTATTTTATGATTGACACTTTTGCTTTGTAAATGTTTTATATTTTTCGTATGTCTAAATATAAGTTGACATCGGTAGATTGTAGTAATAAGTGATGATCATTAACGATGATGATTTATTACGATTATTTAATTAATAATATAGATAAAACTTGGATAGAATTTAGGATTTGCGACAGGATGAGTTTCAGGTTATAAAATATATAGGATAAGTTTTAATTTGTAAAAATAAAAGAACTTGTTCTAATATGTAAGTTTGAAGTTCAAAGTAGAACCTATATGGAACGTGAAACACTCACTCTTAATAGTAATGGCACGGTGTGCATAGGGCAATTAGTAGGGCTTGCCATTATTCATCTGTTTATTTATTTGATGCAAAGTGGCAATTTTGTGATGGACATGACTCATGATCACATCCACTTTTGAAATGTCAAATGGCCTTTTGAGCGGTGGATCGATATTTGGGCATTTTTCAAGAAATTAAGGGTGTGTTTAATAATATTTTATTTTAAAAAATAATTTCTTTTCACAAATAGTTTTTTCTGTTTTTATTTCTTGTAGGAATTTTTGAGTAAAAAAGTGCATTTTGTAATTATACAAATTTTTTATTATTCAAATAGAAAAGGAGTATGAATGCATTTGATATGATACACTAAATTTTTTTTGTAACATAGATTTTTTTAATTTGTAATAATTTTTTGAGATTTTTCTTTTTTTCCTTTTTTCTTCTCAATAGCCGGTGACCAAAGGCAGCAGCGGTGGATGACGGGGGTGAAGGACGACAAGAAATAAGAAGAAAAGAGAAAAAAAAAACTTTTTCTAAAATTATTTCCGGAAATAAGATTTTTTTTTATATTTCTTTCTATTTTTATTTCTCAGCTACTTTTTTATTTTGGAGAATGGAAAAATTAGTTGATGTTACTAAACAGATTTCTATTTTCTTTTGTTTTAGAAAATAAAAAAATAGAAAAATAAAGAAATAAGAATATTAACAAAAGGCCCTAAGGTTCTTGGGTGTTGTTTGTAAATGGATTATGTATGAGTAGGTGCACAAACATATGATGGGAAATCCCAATAAAGATGACGACACCAAATGAGTAGCAGCCAACAACTTCCGCTCGAGCAGCACTTAATCCTCGCCCAATTGGGAACACCCATCCTAGTCAAAAATCTTTTCATGCTGGATGCGAATCATAGGATTGTTCATTTTTTTCCCCTTTTTTTCCGGGACAAAAACCTAGTAGAGAAATTCAATGCTGTCGTGAGCAAAAGAGAAGGAATAAAAAGATGCAAACGCACAAGATCGGCAAGAAAGCCCTCCCCTCCCCCGATTGATTGGCTCAAAGCCAGCTTGCCCCATGTCCGACGGCACTTTTCATGGAGACAGACGGATGCGGCACCCAAAGCAGGCCCCCGTCCTTTGCCGGTTCCTTCTGGGGCCCGGTGGGGCTCGTCATTATTAAAATCGAAAGAGCAAGAAAAAAGGCACAGGTACTTTTGACAAGTTCTTCGACACTTTTTAGCCGATGGAAACGGTTCCTAAATTCCTCCGGAGATGGGGCAACAAGCCATGATTATTCGTTTGAATCGAGTCGGTGAGATGTCGGATGTCGACTTAAGCATCGTTATTGCCACCAATTCCGTTGAAAGGAAGGAATACTGTCGACTGTTCATCATTGTGCTTTTTTGCTCGGAATTCAAATCGTGGCTCCGCTCTTTTTACCGTTTTCAAAACGGGACCGCATTTTTTGACCGTCCACTATTATACGTTGTGCATTATGTTGCGTTTGGATTTCTCATGTGGCAGTTTGGCACCGCATCAAGAAGTTAAAAAAAAAAAAAAAAAGAAAGGCATTGGAAGAGAAAGGGATAGAGAGAAGCGGGCACGGCAGCCACAGGCTGTGGTGTTGCCCAAGGGCATGGGACAAATTCGCGGTGGTCACTCGAGGGGGGGGGGCGATCACTGTCTTGAGATCTCTATGATAGTGGTAAGAGATGAGATGGGACGGCCACAGCTTGCATTTGGACGACGACGACGATGACTAGTGAAACGATGATGGACGGTCGTGAGGCGTTGGGTGATCTGATGGTGAGCTTGAGGAAATGATATGCACAACGGCTTCTTTTCAAGATAGGAGACTTGGTTGGGAGCATAGAGTAGATGGCAGCCAGCCATCGCGTGATGGACAATCAAACCTATTTCTCAGTTCAATTCAATATAAGTCAAAGAGTTTGAATAAGATCTCCAATAAGGAGATGTATTTAAAAGTGATCCAATTACATCAATTTCTAATCTTAAATAAAATGTAACAACATAGGTATTCATATACAGATACTGTATTTATTTTTATACATTTGAACGATCTCTTCTCACAAAGAGAATGTATATCTTTGAATTGGTTTTGTTTTTTCCAATCACTAAGAAGAACTTTAATAGGGTATCTTTGAACAATCGTTCCTAGTAAAATCAACTTAAACAATAACTATTATGTTTTGGAGGTTTAATAAAATCTCTTGGAATGACACGTCCTTAGTTCTTTAATAGTTGCGAATCTCCTTCCCTTGCGTCATCATCGCGTGAGACATTTCAAAAACAAAAAACGCATGGAAAAACATATTCTCGCAATATAAGAATTCACTCTCGCGGAAAAGGAATTTCTAAATGGCAAAATAAAATTGCACGGCCGAAAAAAGAAAACACAAAAGAAGGATGGAACAATCAACGTCCGTACGAAGCCGAAGTCGGTGGCGCAAAAGGTCGCTGTTACCCCCACGTGCCCAAGCTGACATCTAAAATCCAAGCGCAATTACTCGGGGGCCCTACCGTCATTGTCCCTCATCCCCCCCTGTCCGAGGGTCAAATCTCATAGTCAAATCCAACGAAACGAAAGTCTTTCAAAAAAACGGAAAAAAGGAAGCTAACCATCAAAAGAAGCAAACCCCCCACTAATCATTTTAAATTATTTCTCCAAAGGTCCCCACGAAACTCCCCTAATTCGAATTTAGCCCCCCGGGGGCCACTTCCAGTTCGTTAAAACTCCGGTTAAATTAATTTAATAACCGAATAAGGCTGAAACTGCAAAAATACCAAAACAAAGAAAAAAATTGCGCGGAAATAATCACTCCCACTCCCACTCCCATTCCCACAGTTCTTTTTACTCTGCTCCGTGTCTCTTTCTGCTGCTCCTTTTTCAGCTCCCTTCAAAATCTCACATGCACGCTCATACGGACGGAACGCTCCATCCGAAGCGCACGTGAATATATAAACAAACGCGTTCCAGAGATCTTCAGCATCCGCCATTGATGCAGCAGATGCGGAGCAGCTAGCGAGGCAAGAAGAAGAAGAAGAAGAAGAAGAAGAAGAAGAGATCGATCTCTCTCGCATGGCGGCGGTGCTGCTGCTGCTGCTGCTGCTTCGCGAGTAGCGTTGCCGCGGCGTCTGGTGGTTTGTCGGAGCAAGGGGAAGGGCGAAATGGTGGAGCTGGGAGCGTTCGGGGCGGCGCCGCGCGACGCCAGCCCCGACTCCGTGATCTTCACGCTCGAGTCCAACTTCAGCCTCTTCTCCTCCGCCTCCGCCAGCGTCGACCGCTGCTCGTTCGCGTCCGACGCCCACGACCGCGACTCCCTCGCCTCCGAGATCTCCCTGGTAATCCGATCGCTTCACTTCCGGCGGCTTTTTTTGGCTCGAGTTCCTTAGCGTTTCTGCATTCGGGAGCAGTGCCGATCGAGTTCTTCGATCGGTTTCTGCTCGCGTTTTGTCCGGGATCGACGTCGCGCGAGCGCGTGCTCTGTGTTCCTAGGAATGTGTTTACGGTTCTTTTTGCGTCGATGTTTCTCGCCGAAGGATTGAAACGGAAAAAAAAATTGATAAAGGAAAAAAGAAGAGAGCGAGGAGTTTGAGCTTGAGCTTTAATCGAGAGATGGAGAGAGAATCGGAAATGCGTCACGACGATGCGTGTGAATGTCAGCGTCGGCGCACGAAACCGGAAATGACGTCTTTTTGTGTGAGTTCGGCATTTGAATCTGGCTTGTTTGAGCGTGTCTGATGCGAGGTGCAAAATCTGGTTGTTCTCTCGCAGCATTTGGCAGGGCGCGAGCGCGATAGCTCGAGTGGTCCAGATCCAGATCCAAATTCAAATCCAAACAAACCTGCAGTACATAAGCACAGCCGTCTCTCTCGAAAAGCAGATAAAGCTAAAGGTATCTTTGCTTATCATTAGCATGTGTTAAAGTTAGGGAGAGAGGGAGGGAGGGAGAGAGGAAAAGGAGTTTTCGGGAAAACGACAGCTTCTTCCAATTTCCAATTGAGTGACGCTCTCGCAGTCTCCAATCTCACTAACTGTTTTATATGCAGTTCGGATACAGGACGAGGACGTTGATGTTGAGGACAATAATCATACCATAGATTCTGCTAGAAGCTCCTTTTCTCTTGCTCTCAAAGGTGCGGTGAAGATTTTTATTTTTATTTTTTTGGTTCTTAATAGCTTATGATGGTTAAGAATTTTGTATGATTTTGGCCGGTGATCATGTGTAGAATGTCAAGAGAGGAGATCCAGATCAGAAGCTCTGTCGAGGAAATCAGATAAGAGAAGACCTGCTTCCGTCGATTTCAACAATCCCACTGCTTCTTCCCCTCGATTGGAAGCTGTGAAGAAGAGTTCCATGGCGACTCGTCAGTCCGGTACATTTCCAAGCCCTGGTACCCCAAATTACCGTCATGCCAATGTTGGACTGCAGAAGGGTTGGAGCTCGGAGAGAGTCCCCCTGCAGTCCAGCTCTGGCATGCGGAATGCAAACGCTGGGTTTTTGCCATTCAATAATGGCAGGACATTGCCATCGAAGTGGGAAGATGCAGAGCGGTGGATTTTTAGTCCTGTGTCTGGAGATGGTGGTTCTAGGCCATCAGTTCCGCAACCCCAGAGGAGACCCAAATCGAAGAGTGGACCACTTGGACCGCCAGGAATTGCATACTACTCACTGTATTCCCCTGCAATGCCTATGTTTGAAGGGGGAAACATCAAGAACTACATGGCAGGATCTCCATTTTCAGCTGAAGTCAGAGCTGCTGATGGCTTTCGAAATTCTGCTGCTGAAGTTGGAGAATTTGCAGTCCGTGGAGAGCCCTGCATAGGGCGATCAGTTAGTGTCCATGGATGCTCTGAGCTTCTGAGTCAGTCATCCAGCGTTGGTCTCCAAGGTCAGTTAGATCGTACCTCTAGATTGAATTTTTAGTTGTTATGTCGAGAGGTTATTCTGTCATGGAGATCAGTTAGGAAGAAATTTGTAGGCATACCATGCCAACAATTTGATTTCCTGATTATGTATGACCAACACGACAGAGCAAATATAAGTAGTGCTGCTTCTGGAAATTAGTGTTGCAAATCTCATACTTTACTTTTAATCATCTGATACAAATAAGTTCTTACAAAGTATGTGTATATTTGGTAACTGGAGTACCTCCTCCTCGTATCTGACTAATGCCTTCTCATTCTGGAGCTATATATGTCTTTGTTCTATGGATTATCTATGACTTGAAATGGGTAATTTTTTTTTTTTTTTTTTTGGGGGTGGGGTTGGTTGTTTACGCAAGTTGTTTGGAGTTCGTCTTTGGATGGTTAAAGCATGTAATATGCAGTATTCTTCAAGCATTTCCTTGAGCTTTTCTTGAGCTTGAATGCAGAGACAATCTAAATCTAGAGATCTTAAAAGTACTTTGTTCAGGCAACTCGTGTGTTTGATCCTCTTATTTTTATCTCTTGGATGACACGTAGATGAAAAACTCAATCAGCTAAAGGATGCTGCCACAGACATATCTCGTGCTGTTTCAAGAAGGGATATGGCAACCCAGATGAGCCCAGAGGGAAGTACTTCCTCGTCTCCCAAACGAACACTCTCTTTTGCCGCATCCCCTCCGTCGGCCTTATCTATCGTGGAACTGCCTGGTGGAAATTCCTCCAAGACGGAAGTAAAGGATGTACAGGTGGATGAACGGGTCATGATCACTCGGTGGTCCAAGAAAAATAGATACCGAATTTCAGGGAAGGGCTCAGGAAACAGTGATGATTGGAAAAAGAAAGATATGGAAGCACAATCTTCAGCATGGGATATCTCGGACACAGTCAAGAGCGTTTCAAAGTACGTATATGCAATTTCCTAAGGTGTTCTGCATCTTATGTAGGACTCAGGAGTTTATTTTAGTTTTCAGTTGCTCCAAGACAGAGTAACCGATTGACTCCTCTATTGGGGATTTGAAGATCCATTAGGATGAATGGGCTGGCCTTTTTATAAATCTATGCTACCTCTACTAAATTACAGTCTTAAAGGTTGCACATCCCAGCAAATATACTCTCTTTAGAGATAGTCAAGTGGACACTGCTATAGTCAGATGACAGGAGATAGTCTTCCTTTCAATTTCTGTCATAGTAGTGTTATTTTCATTTCTGATAGTGTACTTTTTAATGTCACTGGGCGGATTTTTTATCGAAAGGTAACCTAAAAGGTTATTACTGTGATTCCAGTGGAGTTCACTGCCCTCTGCTTAAGCCTGATTATCTCTTTTAAGAAAGATCAATCACACATTGTCTATAATTGTCTATAAAGAGACAGTTACTCTTAAGTATTTAAGTAGACTGCCAACGGTTCATTGGATTTCCTCCCAATTCTGTCTGCTTTGTTGGCTGGCCAATTTGGTTATTGATTCTTTCATGCTCTTTACCACATGCCGAATATGACAGTCTTAAAGTCTCAAGATCTTTAATCAGAACTTTATGTTCGATTTTCTCTCATATGCAGGGTTAAAAGAGAGGAAGCAAAAATTACCGCATGGGAGAACCTGCAGAAGGCTAAAGCTGAGGCAGCAATTCGGAAACTAGAGGTACTGTTTAGTTGCTTGATTGCCAATGTTAAATGTCCCTGCATTCCATTTCATTGTCTTTGACAGAGTAAGCTATAAGTCTTCTATGACTGTTCTCCTGCAACCTGCTCTATGTTGGTTTTATTTTGCTGACAGAGGCTTGGAGCTACATGGTAGTCAAGAAAATCTTGTACAATATTTTGGCAGTTATGATCTAGATGACTGATAACTAGAAATGGTCACGAGCAAGTAAATTAGTAAATGCAACCATTAAATTTGTACCATCACTTATTGACTGATGGGGAAGGAATTTAGCGGTGTATTTCCTTTTTCTCTGCAGTGCTATCTGAATTTACCCGTTTACTACTAGGCATCTCAGTCTCTGAAGGCAGCACATTAGGTCCTTGAGCTCCTACTTAATATCTTTTGGAAAACTGCAGATGAAGCTGGAAAAAAAGAGATCATTGTCCATGGATAAGATTATGAAAAAGCTTCGGTCTGCTCAGAAGAGAGCCCAAGAAATGAGGAGCTCTGTTTTGTCCAGGCAGGTTCACCAAGTCTCTAGGACTTCCCACAAGGCTCTGATATTCCGTAGGACTCGTCCAGGAGGCTCATTGAGTGGTTGCTTTACCTGCCATGTATTCTAGTGCCAGTACATCTGATATCCAGGTAACTAGACTTTTACTTGCGCATTGCGTGGATTGTCATGCATAATATACTTGAAATGGAACATTAAACATTTTAGCATAGATTTCAGAAGCTTATTTCCAGCTTACATGGACGATCTGCAAACAAAAAGATACAATGGCTAATAAACATGTAATGCAGTAGCCATTGTTGCGAATATGCTGGTAGTTCTCAAAGATAATATTAGTGTGTTTCCTCTATTCTTTTTCTTTGTGTGTCTAAATGGGGCATGACCTGCCAGCATACATGGAAAGACCAAGTATTATTTAGCAAAAACGAATTCTGCTTAACATCATCCTCTGATTTCTACAAAGGGATTTTAATGGCCGAATCTTGTGGAGAATCTGATTTTCTGATAGCTGAAATTTTTCTGAAGAAGTTCTTCCAGACAACTAAAGAATGTGCTGTTAGTTTTTCTTTCCAGGCTCCCTATTTATATAACATTTCCTCTGCATTTCGGTCAAAATATGGACTAAATGGAAAACCAAAAAGTGCTGCCTAAAAAGCATGTAGAATGAATAATATAATTCATTCACGTAGATCTGTCTTTCAGATGACCTCTGTATCCTTTGAATTTGACTGACAGATCTATCAGGTCTTTCAAGCTGGTACAAATTGGATGCCAAACGGAGGAAAAAAGAAGATAAGCAAGTGAATGTACGTGGTCTCAATTACCGCTGTTCTGACACTAACGTTGTGTCGATTGGCATATATCAATGGATAAAACACGACCAGTTCACCAAGGTTTTGATCAAATTCATTCCCATGGGTACTCGTTCCTCAGTACCCAATGTATTAGAAGAAAAGATGTAATGGGTTAGCAAATATATGTAAGTGTATTGACTTCGGTGTCATGAGTATATGTGGTATATTCTCTCTTTAGACAGTACAAATTGTACATGCTTACTTGCCACGATTTACCTATAAGTTTGAAAGGGGATACTAAGTTCCGTGTTAATGAAAACTAGAACTGGGACTTAATTTTTGTGTGGAGGTTGTTGGTTGTTTGAGACCGGCAATTGCTTTCTGTCCCCCGTCGAGTACTTCAGCTCAGCAAAATTGTAGGAGATATTTGCTTCATTCTGATCTTTACCATCTGTGGACTGAATAATGAGTCAAGACTTTTTCTTGTGAGATGTCGAGATATCCGAATATAGGACCTTTTAGACCATCCTCCACGCATGTTCTCCCTGGACAATCTTTATCACGATGGCATATTGGTTTCGTAATCTTAAAATTTTTTAATAGAGATGAGTGGTTCCAGAGTAGGTCCAAGTTCCAAGTTGCCTTGTGGGGATGAGTTATTAGTTTTTGAAATCTGGAACCTATCCTTTATACTCTGAAGCTGAATTTGCGCTTTAAGGGTCGGTTTGGGGTCTACTCAGGAATCAGCCAATTCCTTTTTATTTGAAGGACGAATATGATTCACTGGACTCATGTTTGCAGGAAGGTTTTGGATCGAGCTCTTAACCAGAGGATTATTTTGATAATTTGCTCTAGCTGTTTTGATCCATCAAATGATAGTTTCATTCCATTATTTTGGAAATTTGTTGATACAATCTTGCTCAAGCCGATTTGGTTCTCTAGCTAACTTTGACATGGCCATGGAATTTGCATTTTGCTGGATCAAAGACTTCCAGTTCCAACTCACTCGAGGAGTCCCTTGCAACAATTGCTTCATTTTGCAACTGTTGGAAAAATATGACTTCGAATCAATAGAGCAATCAAGTGCTTCATTTTGCAACTGTTGGAAAAATATGACTTCGAATCAATAGAACAATCAAGTCAAACTTTGTGGTGTGACATCGCCTTTTTGAAAGATTTATTTGCTTCATAATATTGTTAATGATCACTGGCAAATATTCTTTACAATACAACAAAGTTTCAAATGAGAATATTATATAGTAATTTTAGTGTTTTTTAGAATTTCTCTAGGAAATAAGTGAAAAGATGACTATAGTTTTGGAAAGAAGACTCGAAAATGATTTCATTGCTCATTCATCCAAAAATAAAAATAAAAATTGACATATATATATAAAACAATTGAAAAGATGGCTGTGATTTAAAAAAAAAGACTTGAAAAATGATTTCATTGCTCATTCATCCAATAAAAAAACTCACACACACACACACACACACACACACATTTTGGTCTTAAAGAATATAGGTAATTTTTTGTAAAAGGTTGCAAAGTTAATAAAAGTATCCTTTTGGAAGAAATTGAAAAAAATGAACAAATGCAACCATTTGGGAAAGGTTACAGAGTGAATGAGTATAATTTCTAAAAGTTGTCTTCAAAAGACACATAAAAATTTGGAATAAAAAAATCATAAAAAATATTTTTTTAATAAATAAAATTCCGAATTTTCATAATTTCCAAAAATACTTAATAAACGAAAAAATAACCTTTGAACTAATAAATGTTAATAAGATAACTGTACAAAATAAAGTAACAATAAAGGGATTAGTGCTAATTAAAAAGTAGATGTGCAAAGTGTCATGCGCGCCTAATAATTACGCACCCGCATGTGGGTATTGTGAGGGTTAGCGCACACTCAACCTTTTCTTTAAACACACTAGAAAATGCTCACACTTATTAATTAGCCCATTTTCTCCAACTTTCTTTTGTGGAACAAGTAAAAGTATATTTTGTTTGTTTTACAACCTCCGACAGCAACTTCTGTTGGTTCAAGTTCATCCTTATGCAGGAGCTCAAAGAACTTTGGCGGGGGCCAATTTTTCAAATTGAGTTATTTAGGAGCAAAGGTAGAGCGAGAAGTTAAGATAGAGAGAGAATATAAGCTAAAGGTCGAGAGGCGACAACAAACACGATGCAAAGAGTATAAAGAGAGAATTTAGTTTGTCTGGGTTCCTGGACAGGTTTAGTTCCTACCTTTAAACTGGGCAGCACCATGTTGATTCCAAATTTTCAAGATTTGTAACTAAATAATTTCTAGGGTCAGTTCGATTCAGTTCCTAGTTCTACTCGGGACCCATGCCACCCCTAATATTTAATTCTTCACCCCAAAAGTCATCTCTACTTATGGTTTTATTTCGGCTGAAATGTTGCCCAACATTAAGGTGGTTGATCTAGTAGTAAATGCATGATTTGTCTTTTATGAGTTTACAAGTTTGACTTATGTCATGAGTAAACCTTTGAACGGCTCCAACTACATCATTTAGTTGCAACATATGTTGTGTAAAGAGACTTCTCAATTGAAAGTATTTTGGTGGGGTTGTGGGATGGGCTCATTGAACTCGTGTATAATAGCCATAATTCAAATTGACCATTTTATAATATGCGTGAGACCTTCATCTTAATGTCTATAATGGATCAATGCCGCTGGTTGTCTCTCCTTCCCTTTTTATTAATTCTAAAAATTGGAACCACAATGCCCCGAACCTCCTCTTTATTACAAAGTGGCTCTTCATCCATTTCTTTCCATGAACTTAGAACAACCGCGGTAGTTAAAGCTTCTCTTACATCATGATGCATTTTCGACATAATGAATACTATACATCTTTAGCAACCTTCGAAAACTTTAATTTTGGATTTTGCTGGGAAAATCGCTAGGGCATTCATATGATTAACAAAATTCAAAGTGTGAACTGCATATGGTGACTAAAATTTATGGGGTTGCAGCTTCTCTGTCTCTAAACTTTGACCAAATTTGCAATACTTTTTATTCATTCATTGTGCTTAATGTAGTTTTTGAACTACTCCAAAATGTCTAATCTAGTTCCCAAATTTTCAATTTCTTATTGATGTGTATATTTCATTAATGTCAAATATCTACTGAAGTTTGTAAAATAGACAAATTCACATTATTAATGTGAAATTATACGTTACAGCTTTTGTGTGCAAAAAAACTAAAAAGCCTTATAAATGATCATGAATTCGCTATTTGGAATGTGATTGTATAATTTTTGACAATAGTAAATACGGGTGATATATCTTGAATTGAATTCTTAAAAGAGCAAAGAATTTAGTCTGCAACGATGATCTAGTATATATATATTTTTTTGGTAAAAGGTAAGTAGATGATCTAGTATATCAGTTAACTCAAAAACTGAAGTGTACAAATACAGAATAAGAAAGGCTTTATATGTACCGATAATATGGAATCACCTATTCTCATAATTATATTGTAATCGAAAAACTTATAATTAAAAAAAAATTCATAAAAAATAATATTTCCTCTAATATAATTAGACCTAAGTCTTGATGGTTCGGGATCTGTTTACTTATGGTAAATCCCATTTTCAATTTGACACGAGTCCTTACTATAGAGAAGGTGCTGTTTGAAGATAATTTAATCTTTGATATAACGAGGAAGCCAAATTAATGTTTATACATATCAAATTTGAGTGAAGGAATTTAATGAGATTTGATGCTTCTAAGACCCTTCCACTTTTCTACATTAATTTTCTGGGCACAATCACTAATTCATAAAAAGTCTTATTTTTCGTGATATTACACAGAACGAGTCTCTGAGGATAAATGCTATCTTCATAATTTATTATCTATGAAAATCAAGACGCTTATTGAGAGGATCCTTAAATAACATTAGAGAAAAAGGTGTTTTTTAGACAAAAAAAAAGAAAAAGAAAAAGAAAAAAGGTATTTTCATAATTAATGATGACGTAGCTGAGTTTCTATCAGAGCAATCCGAACCGCTCTGTTTTGGACAATCTATATTGATGTTTTAGCATGCTCTTCTCCAAGTTCTACATGAAGAACGAGGAGGGCGTGCTCGTCGTTTTCTCATGACTATGCAGTTGCCCTGTTCTATTTGAGAGTCCTTGTGTTCTCCCCCAAGTTTTCTCTTTATTTTGTTGTTCAGGGGTGAATTCCTCTTTTTTCCACTGAAGCTTCGCCTTGAATTAACCTCTAAAATATAAATCTTGGAAATTCTAATCCCAATCTAAGTCCAAATTATAAATTAAGATGGAAAAACCTCCTTAAACCTTAGCCAACAACCCTTCTAGATTACATGCACGACACAGGCATGACACGTGCATGACACAGGCATAAGACATGAAAATTTGGGCTGGACCTTCTACAATTCCTGAGAACATAATCCATTTTGTCCAAATCTTATCAAGCCTTCAAATCTTGGATGTCCAATCCTCACCTTAAAGTTATCACCAACTCCCACCATCTTGAAATGAAGACCAACTTCTTCCATCTTGGATGTCCAATCCTTCTATTTTGGAGCTCCCACAATGTTGGAGTTAAGAATTCTAGCTTATCTTGAATGTTGGGCCGTCCGTTGGGCTGATTAAAATGACATTTGATGAAAACAAAAGTTTGTTTGATGTGAATGCGTTAAACCTAGATCTAAGTTTAATCAATGCCTAAATGCATAGAAATGTAATAAAAGATCTGAATGATGGACTAAGTTAAGCAAAAAAAAAATTAGGGTTCCAATCACGTTGTTATTGATAAATTTGAGAACTAGACCGAGTTCACACTTGATTTGGGAGCTCGAGAGTCCCCTGGTGGCACCATGATCCTTGTCGAATTCAACAAGTCATGGCAAAACATGAAGCATGGGAGCCGGAACTCAGACTCAACTGGAACGGGCTGTCCCTGAAGGAGGCAATCAACGTGAGCATCTCGTGAGGAACCTAGTCTCCGATGCGACGAATGACGCGAGCCTGACCTCTATGGTCCCCACCTTTGCCAAACCCTTCTGGTTGAGATGGAGGTCCTGTCCAAGCGGTCCGTGACTAACTCGTGGCGAATGCCAGAGCTTTTTGGGATCCCGGTTGGGGCGGTCCTCGCCATGGGTTCATCCTTGCTGCCATGATTTGGTAGCTAGATAAATCTGAATAAGGTTTGTGACCATATCTTTATCATGAATTTTTCTCGAAACAAATATACCCAAAATCAATAAAAAGCATGCTATATGTTTATTAGGTTTTACATTATCGTTTTTATAAATATTTCAATAGTTCCATTTAGGTACATTTTATCTTTTACTTTTCATAATACTAAAAGTAAAACCTCATTTAAAGTTGTATAGGGTAGATATTCCGGCTATTTCAAAAAATTTAATATTTTTCATGAAGATATCTAAACATAATATTAATTTTTAAATGGATACTCATATTAATTAATAAGGCACGCTCTTAATTTCTTAGATAGATGAAATTTTCAAGCTTTTGTTTCATGTTTTCTCAATCAAAATTTAGTAAATTCTGTAAATTAGAAAATTAAAATCGCAGGACCATCCACTCGATATAACTCTAAATGAGGTACTGCTTTTAATATTCTAGAGATCGCAAGATAAAATCAGAACAATTATAATATTTATAAAGACCAAGAAGGTGAAAAGGTAACATATGTTTTTAATTTGAGAAATAAATTGAAATGAAAAAAAAATTAAAAAAATCTAAGCAATAGTGTAACTACGAAAACTTGTCAATAGTGATGAAAGACTGATTTAACTTTGCCATAAAAAGTTACAGGACTAGATTGAATAGATTAAAAATTTAGGAATTAGTTTGAGCATTTATAAATAGTTCATGGATAATATTAAACAAATTATAAAAATTTAAGGATGAGATTGTATATTGGGCTAAAATTTATAAATTATTAGCGAAATTTTCCTTAGAGAATATTAGATAGCCCATTCAATTGTTTTTAATAACAATCTTTCTACATATAAGAACACGCTGTCACTATTCACTGCTGCAAATATTAATCAAGAGATTGTTCACTCACATTGGACCACCCAAGTAATACTTGGCACGCCATCTGTCGCACCCTAAATCTATACCAAGAATTTAGGGAATGACTGGCCATTAATAAAAAGACTTAATCAGTTAAGGCATTTTACGAAAATAAATAGTCTATAATGAAAATTGTAACCAAGTCTAGTATGTCTTGAATAAACTATAACTACTTCAATAAACTTTATTGACAATTACGAATTAGTCTCCACATGCATTCGCTTAAACTTCTTCATATTCGGAACTGGGGTGAAGAAAGGGCCGGCTCAATAAGTGACAATTACCACTCCTACAAAAGCAAAGCAATCGTAGTCATCATGGACCATCTGTGCGGAATCCTCCTAAATCTGCTGAACTTCAAGAGTAAATTGGCAAGATCCTTGGGCTGGTCGCTTCTCGCTACTTCGCCAATGACTACATGTAAGCTCTCCACTTTACGCTTCGCATTGTTCCGCGGACCACACAGCCCATTAACTTTGGGGCATATTACCGAATTGGACGTCGCCTTGGTACTCTTTCGATCAAGAGGATGTTAAAGTGTACTTTTCATTCCACATATGATAATAGTAAGTATTCGATTTAGTACAATGATCTCTGTCATGATCATACAACCAAGGTCGGCCTAACAGAATGTGATTTAGCATCCATAGGCACCGCATCACGGAAGGTCTTGTCATGCGGACTATTACCGAAATCAAGTTTCACCAAGTATTGAGACGTCAAGTGCATCATTACCATTCTTAAGCCACTCGGATTTCATAAGGGTTAGGACGCTTCTCAACATGCAACTTCGATTTTTTTCAACCACAACTGTGGAAATAAACGTTGTTCAACCCACCCACGCATGGCTGCACTGGTTGAGGCTTGGCCTCCTGACCACCAGGTCAGGGGTTCGACTCCTAGAGTCTGCCACAACTCCCAGAGCAATTCCATGACTTAATGTTGGAAATTAATCCAATTAATCCAAAGAATACACACTGTTTGTTGTAATCAGAACATCAATATAAAGAAGACAATCAATATAAAGAAGACAATAACAACTATATAATATGCCTCCCAAGATACAACACCTCGAATCTATTTGGATTAACACTATGCAAACAGGACTCAGTCGAACCGTTCAATTGAATCAGCACACCCAAAAAAATCAGAAGAGTAGAAAGTATTTCAAAGCCTTTGGAATCGAGTCGGAAACACCAAAACTGAAAGACCATAATATGTACGGATATCATCCTTAAGAATTATTCCTCCCATATTCATGAATTATGCCTCCCAAGATACAACACCTCAAATCTATTTGGATTAACACTATGCAAACAGGACTCAGTCGAACCGTTCAATTGAATCAGCACACCCAAAAAAATCAGAAGAGTAGAAAGTATTTCAAACCCTTTGGAATCGAGTTGGAAACACCAAAACTGAAAGATCATAATGAAGCTCTATGCTCCCATCTATTTATAAAGATTTTTAGTTCATCTATAAAAGAGATACATGAATTAAATAGATGCATGTATCTACGAAATTCATGAATCAAGAGATACATGGATTCAAGAGATTCACGAATCCAGAGATATGTGAATTCAAGAAATTCGTGAATTCAATAAATACATGAACTAAAAGATATATAAATATAGGAAATTCATAAATTCAATAGATATGTGAACAGAAAAGTTTAAGAAATTCATGAATCCAAAGGAGATATGTGAATAGAAAAGACGTATCTTAATTTATTGGCATTCGTTGATCCATTAACCATAATTATAACCATAATTATAACACTTAAGGGGGGAGCCTAGCTGGTGGGGGTAAACTAGGCCAGATCCTCGACATCAAAAAAATAAAAAAAATAACGTTGTTCATGCCCCCATTCATGCCCCCACAATCATAAATCAAACGACGAGCCTTGATTCCCTAGAGGATACGTGTTCTGAAGATGCTATGCCGCCTCCAATCTTCATCCTCATCTTTGCTTGTCATGTTTGTCTTCCCCGGCCTCACCATCCTCATAGAGAGGATCTTCGACATCATCTAGTGCTTCGGCTTCGGCTAAGTTCAACCTCCTTTGTGGAACATCGAGTTTGATTTAGAGAAGTCATTGGCCGAGCTGTTATTCTTGCCATTAGGCATTAAACTCTTCCCTTTATCACTCCCATCAGTGTTCTATCTCAATTTGAGTGTCTTGATTAGTTGATTGTTCTGCCTGATATTTCCGCACAGCATTGAATCCATCAACAAACCAGCCATAAAACGGTTTTCGTGCCTTGTAAGGGGCAACTCTTTTCTCAGCCATCAATGATATTGATGAGCATCTTCGACATTAATGGATTGATTCACTCCCGTTAAACAGCGAGAAGTCATCTGCTCGTTAGTCTCGCTTAACGCCAACCTAGGAGAAATGTTGAACTTTATCTTATCCTGCTATACCAAGATGGGATTTTGCTTAAGCCGGTGGAATTTTTCATACAACACCATGGCATAATCAGCAGGAAAAAATTGCTTTCCCAAGACTTACGATTCATTTGCTTCTAAATGTTGATTTTTGGCTTGCCTTGTCGTGCACGTAGGTCCTCAACTTTCTTCCACCATTGAAGTGTAGCGTCTAAAGCAATCACTCTTCCAATCCTCCTCCGATCGCAATACTCCTGGATCCAGCATCATGAAGGGGATTTCATCAGACCCACCAATGGAATCATTCTCGAGACCACTCTTCGGCATGTCCAAGAAATTACAGTCACCTTTCAGATTCTCCTTAGAGCCTTCCACAATTTCCTATCACTGCAAAGCTTAAGCAGCCCAAAATAAGCCTCCAGTCATACACATCTCAGCCATCTTCAGTTTTAGGGGTTGATCGCCTTTTCAATGACCTATGTCCAACCATCGGGTCCAAACGGAAGCCATAATTGCAAGTTAGGATCCCTTTCACTTTGATACCAATTTGATGTATGGAAAATCTAACGTGGGGCTTTGATACCAATTTGATATAGGGAAAATCCTAAGAAGGGACTCTAATATCAATTTGACACAGTCGGAAAGGTAAAAGACAGCAAAAGAACAACGAACGAGGTTAGAATTGATATGAATTGAAGATGGAATAGCAATAAAGTATTCTTGGGTTTATAGAAAGTGACATGGATGGTTATTTGTACTAGGGTTATGGATGTTAGACAATCTCAAACCTCTCAAACCTTGATATAACATAATAACTTCTACAACTGTTGAACTCGTTAAAAGTCATGTTGACTGGCAAATGACTGCTTAGTAACCTAATAACATAATGAAAGACTTAATACAGAAAGGAGACACTTGAAGTACTTAGAAATTGAATTATGCTCCTGTATCACATATGCAGCCCCTTCGATGAGCAGAGCTTTAGGAATGAATGAATTCCTTTCTCTTCTGGATCTGTAGACTTGATGACTCTAGGGCCCCTAAAACAAATATCTTTTCCCGGAGCACGTCTTTAATGGCTCATCATCACTAACCTACATGACAAACGAGTAATAGGGTCGTGTTTGGGTTACCTGTACTAAATGGCTGTGTTTGGAGATTTCCAATATGATTATGAAATGGATCTTGTCCAAATTGATCTTATTATACCCTTGACATGACATAAATAACATCCCGAGACACAAGTTGACCCTCTAATCAGGATGCAGTAACTTGAACGTTTAGCATGTTAAAGTTGCACTTAGATGGGTCTAGAAGCTGACTATAGGACTAGTGTGGTAACCACTTGTGAATTGAGGTGGTTGGAGTTAATAAGTAAGTTGGGCATTTACTCAATCACAATCTACTAAAGTGTTTTATGATGATCAAGCAACTATTCAAATTGCTTCAAATCTTGTTTTTCATGAAAGGACCAAGCACACATGCTGAGGGAGTGTTGGGAAGATGATTAAATGTATATGTCTTGGGTAATGATTTTGTAGTAATTTGTAAACTGAGACTACCTAATTTGTAATTAGCTACATGAAATATAGTTTCTAATGATATACAAATTTTTTTCTCTAAGGGCTTTAACTGTTACATCACGATGAATGCAAGCATAGGCATGACTGTGGTAAAGGTAAAATTTTGGCCCCAGAATATGCTCGACATTCCTTTGATTTCCATGGTAACAATTGGTGATCTTAAACCAAAATTGGACTGGAAACCAGTAAGAACCCAGTTTTTCTTTAAACTGAAATGAACCAAACTAAAAACTTTGGCCCAACTAACTGGAATTTCTTCGGTCTTTTCCATGCACTATAACTCCCAAGAGAACTGAGGGCCTTAATTTATGGAGGGCCATTTATATCTTGAGAAATCAGAACAGTAATCAGAGCATGGTTCCCTGAGGAACACACAGCAAGCAACATAATGCGCAGTATATAACTTTAGGGTGTAATAAAAAAAGCCATCTCATGAAACTACTACGTATGCCGATCCAATCATTTCCATGAAATTTTGTAATATTTTATAAAAGGAAGGGACAAAATTTTGTATCAGGTTAAACCTGCTTTAGTTGGCTGAGCTTGATCTATGTCCAAAAGCTCGTCTACACAAAATTGATGCAAGTTTTCATACATTTGCTTCCATCTTTCAATCATTTGCGTGGATCTTTTGCAATCAACCTTTAGCCTCTCTAGCTCCATCTCAGTAGCATAGGAAGAAGATTGTCTCTGAAAAAAAGCCATGGCAGAGAGGTTAGAGAGGAGTGCCAATGCATCTCATAAGTCCTAACAGAATTTATTCTCACGTGATTTAATCATTTACAACACAGAACACTTAAGACAATATTCTCCAATGCATCTAATAACATATTATTATCACATAAAAAACTCAATCAAGTTCATCATATGACACTTTAACCCTGGGCAAAACTTCACTGGTGGTCACTCGCCCGTTTACTTTTATTTTTAAAAGTCTACGTCATTGAGCTTTGGTTTTACTTTCAAGTATACCACTGATGATCAGTTGATCAAAATCTAAAAATGAAAATTAAGTGGCAGCATATGTGGCCTATTTCCATCTTTTGTATATACCAAAAATGCCACGGTGGATGTGTAAGGCTTAATTGTACTAACTGTGGCTGTTAGTCACTCAAAGGATTACTTCTATTGTAGGTCACTCAATTTTAAATAACTGTAATCATAGACCAATCAACTTTCCATAACTTCAATGAGATATCAATGCACTCAAGCTGCAACATCAAATTAAAAGTAGATAAGTTTACAATCAACCACTCAAGTAGGCCACATCAGGTCTCTGACAAATTTTGGGAAATCTATCACTAGAGTGACCTAAGTGAAAGCAAAATTGAAGTTGAGTTAGTTATAGGTTGAAATTCAATATCAGGTGGCCTTGTGGAAGAAAAAGTTAAAAAATGAGCAACTTCAAGTGAAATAACCTGAATTCATGTGTTTTGGTTAATTATGGGTGAACAGTCTCAGAGAGAATACTAGTGGTTCATTAACCAAATTCATTCGTCATGGTCGACCGATGTGAGATTGAAAATTCTAGAGATACACTTAACAAGGAATCAAAGCTCTGGACAGTGGAGAAGGAATACTTCAGCCTTTGGGAAGTTTTTCAGCACAATAATTTGAGGTATACTTCTTTATATCATGCCTTGTCCAATCTCCATAGTTTTGATTCCTTCTCCATCTTCTCTTCATCCAAAACTTCAAGCTCACATCAACCATGATGAATAAATTTGACTAATCAATTATCACTAGAATTCTCCTTTAGACTGATCACTTTATTTTTACAAAGCTTATAAATTCGGGTAAGTTCATTAAAAGTCAATTTTTTACTTCCTTTCAACAGGTCACACAACTTTCAATTTCAACATCAGAGTCTCTCAACCCTAGTTTTGCTTTCAATTAGGGCACTATAGTGATGGTCAACAAAAACCTAGTTGGATTCAGCGGCTTGTGTAGCTGACACTAATCTAATTTAATATTAATCTGACTTGGCAGCTTAAGTGTTGTGGTATCTCGCAAAATTTATTATAAGTTATCTAAAATTGAATGGCCTGAGATGGAAATTATCTAAAGTTGAATATTTAAAGTGTAATAGAGTCACACACGTGCATTGAGACACTTTCGGTGAACACAATAGATTGAAATAAGCCAAGAAAGCCTCCACTCAGATTTCTGGCAAGATTTTGGTCAATTAATCATTAGACTGCCCTGATTAGAAGAAAAATCAAAGTGGGTTAACCTAGATTTAATAATTGGAAGTTAAGTGGCCTGTTTGAAAGTAGGTTGAAAGTTCAGTTACCACATTCGAAACATACCCGATTTGCAAATGCAGTCACTCTAAAAATTACTATATATTATGACATGCAACCGTGGTTGTGTTTGCACATCAACCCTAAAACCTCCTCATAACAATTCAAAAAAAGACATGAATATCAAACCTGCAGTTCTTCAATTTGTTGATTCATCGCATTTGAACTGATGTGTGGACTCTCTAGGGGCTCATAGCTAGTGCCATGCAGACTAACAACTGTTCTGAAGTCTGAATCATCATCACTTGAATTAGTGTATTTTTCTAGAGGTGGAGGTAACAAGGATCCATGCCTTCTTGAGGAGCCCTGTGGATTTACAACCATTCGAGGGTTGAAACCTAGTTGCTTCCTCACAATTTGGACATTGTTAATAGGTCCTGCGTCAAGGCAAAAAGAACAATAAAATGTTGGTAACGGCAATACTTGAATCTCCAATGCAAACATAAATAGAAAGGCAGATGAAGCAACAGGATCATCTGCTCTTTATTCACATGAGACTGTTACTACTTACATATTTAGGACTTGAATACATGAATAAACATCATAGAATATGCACAATAATGGGACATAGAAGGTTCTGGACTAGACTATACAATGCATATTCATGAATATATGGCAAGATGAAGCTCATAAACACATCTGATAGTGATGAAATAGCTGTGACAATTAGAGAATAAAACCTTTTGAATGTCGAAACATCCGCACAACGTTTCCACTTTTAGGGTCCAAAACTCTAACCATACCATCCTCTGAGCCACTGACTAGTAGGTTTAAGCTGTTACTGTAAGTCAGACAGGTGACAGCTTTGCTGTTCAAAAGCAGGGGAAAGAATTATCAGTACACAATTGAAATAGGCTCCGCAAATTTTTTGATAGAAATTGATAAGAAGTCTTAAGCATCAGAGACCAAAAATTTCCTTGATACCCAGTGTATCGTATTAATACCGGTACACACTCTTCGTGAGGCTAATATCAAAATGGTCAAACTTCTGAAATAACTCAAATAATTGGTGTGAATGCCATGGAGACCCAAAATAATTCTCTTGAGCTGGTCCCACAAAAAGATGATATTCGAGGTGTACTGGGTGATTTACAACAGTTTCCATCATATCTTAGGATCAGGTGGATAAATGCAGACAATGGCACCATAGGATAATGACAAACCTGTGATCAGCTAATGAACCGATTATGTACATTCCATAAGCATCATTGGAGCTACTTTCAGCATTCAAAGCAGCAACATATATCTTCCCATCCCTGCTGCCAGCATAGAAGACATGTTCCCCAGGATCCAAAGCAATTGCATATATCATTGATGGAAAGACAATGTTTCTTAACAATATCCCTTTAGATAAACTCCAGACCTGGAAATTGCACATAAGAATGAATTCCTTACAGATGTAGTTTGACACATAACTGTGAAAGAATTCCCAAAAAAAATTTCACAACCAAAAGAAAATGGCAAAATAAACCATACAAAAACCATAAATTAAAGACATAATGTTCACGAAAAGTAGAAAATAAATAGCACACATTTAGCAGCAAATGAAAACCAATATCCATGACAAATAAGCTATGTCTCGCTTCAAGAAAATGTCTTTCATCCTTGTTATTAAGCGTTGACTATAATGCATGACTTCAACCCCATGCACAAGGCACTTGAAGGTACCCCAGATCCAAAAAATTAATTTTTAACTATTTCTTGGGCAGTGGTAAATTATGGGAATCGGATGGACAAACTAGCAGTGGTTGAAAAGAGCAGAATAATTCCAATCAAAAGGACTAGTGATTATACAAGAGATTTCTTATTTTAAGATCCTAAACATGCCAAAGACAGGGCCACATTTATTGTGTCCACTACAACGTTTCCACTATATCTCCAGAAATAACTGTCGTGGATGAAAAAACGACATACCTTGCATGTTCGATCCTCTGATGCTGAAATGATAATTGCATTCGATCCACCATAACCAATGACAACATCAGTTATTCTCAGTGCATGCCCAGTAAAACTATGCTCATAGAGATGAGTTGCTTCTTGCCTCCTCATATCATCAAATATCCTGAATGCAAAGAAGTCGTTGAGAGAGAGAAATTAACAAAACCTCTTCCAGAATAGACATTAAACACTCATCTTCTGTTCAATTGAAACTAATTAACAAGGTGGGGAAAAGGGTAAAGCTGAGTACATGAAAAGGGACCAGACTCTGACGGATCCGTCCTCTGACCCGGAGATTACGAGCGAATCATCGTCCGAAAATACCAAGCAAGTAACAGCCCTATAATGAGCATGCCACTTTCTAAGCAGTTTACCAGTTGGAACCTACAAATAAATCAGCAAAAACCACGCCAAAATCACATCAAGGTGCAACACCCAAAACGAAAGATCCCTTTCCCCCCTCTTCATCAAGATGAACTAAAAGACAAATGATACGAAAAATTCACCTCCCATAGGTAAATTTCGCCAGAAACACCCCCGCCAGCAATGTACGTGCCCTCGCTGTTCGCCGCGAGCGGCAAAATCGGCTCGGCGGGAAAGCTCTTAACTTCGACTTGGGGCTGCATTGAAGGGGCACGGCCAGAATGAACAAATCCACTCATTGAGGCAAAGAATCAAACACATGAGCGGCACCGATAACACGAGCCTAAACATAAAAACCCAGAAAAAAAGAAAAAAAAAGAATTGTGTAAACTTCACGTGAAGAGAAACCGACCCTATCCCAAGACCAGTAGAAGACGGAGCCGGAAGTGGCGGAGGGGTCGCGGAGCTGGGAGGAGGCGACGAGGCGGTGGCCGACGGAGGTGAGGCCGCGGGCGGTGGAGGCGCAGGACTTGAGGCGGAGCTGCTCGGCGCCGGTGTGGAGGTCCCAGCAGCCTATGCCGGCGTCGGCGACGGAGGAGGAGGCGATCACCACCTCCATCGAGATTTCGGGTGTTGCAGGGCTGTGGATCGAGCAGATGACGTTCGTGTTTGGCGGGTCGTTTGGGCGACCGAGGTTTTTTGGTAGGGTTTAAGAACATGGAAGAGGAGAGGACAGGGGAGATAACGACGTCGTCGTCGGAGATTAAAATCCCATTTTACATCTCTAAAAATATTATTTATTATTATTTTTTTTGTTGATCGAGAAACCGGCAAAGATCATCTTTCGAGAACTCTAAAAATATTATTAATATCATAAAAAACCTCAAATTAGCATATCCATTATAAATTTATCTTTCGTTTGTTTCCGTTAAATTTTACCATCAAATTGATGAATTAGATGGCACATGATAATTGATAGGTGTACTAGTTTGAAGTTTTATCATACATTTATTATAAGTGTAATCAATTCAATTTAATAGAAATTAACAAAGGTTTCTCATTTTTTTGGTTAAAAAAATTAATTTTGAGTAAATTTGTCACATCTATATCAATTTGAAGTTTTTTGTAATATTAATGACTAAAAATATGTCTATGGTACATTATACAAAATATAGACAAGTTACTTCTCTTAATTTATAGTAGATATTGTGCGATCACTTCAAATAAATAAAATTAAAAATGGTGATAAAGTTGAGTATTTGTGATATACTAAAAGCAAATGACAGGGTTTGAAGATTGAGGCATAATTGTGGAGGTATTAGATCGTTTGTTGACCTAGTCATTTTCATGAAGCAAACATTATGATTTAATTTGCAAAGAGGAAGAACGACAAAATCGGGGCGATTTGATGGTTAGATATATATGTGTGTTAAAATTTTAAAGACACTAAAAAATTCAAGATTTGAAAAATGTTTTCTAACAAATAAGCATTCATATCAATTATAAAAATGAATAAATAAAAATATTTTCATCACCCACAAAAAAAGTTAGGGATAAATTATTGTCAATCATGAAAACATTTTTTGTTGACTAACTTGCTAAATAGTACAATCAATCATTTTTTGTAAAACGTTTTGTAAATCTTAAATTTTTCGTAAAACAAATGAACCTGAAAATGAATTAGGTTATTCAACTTGGGACGACTTCTTTTTTGACAAAAAAAAGAAATTGGGAATATTATATTGGTGGGGGTTGGAGTGAAAATCCACATTAGTGATTTCACCATTTTATTATTTTTATTATTGGTAATTTAATACTCTATCGATATTGTTATTATTATTGTTTTGCCTAACTATCCACACATTGAAGTCGCATACTATTCTTTTAAGCAACTCTAAATAGACAAAGAGAAGGAAAAATCAATTTAAAAAGAAGTCTATTGACTGTCACATTCTAATTCCATGCCTACGGTTGCTCAGGCATCCTGCTGCTCGCCTGAATCGAGATAAAACGGGAAACTAAGTAACACGAAAAACCTTCGATCGACCAATATAGAAAATACTATATGAAGGGGAAAACTACCACAAAAATATTTGTTATAAGTTATTTCACTCTCAATCTCCAAATCTTTAAGTGAAATTGCAATTTATTAGCATACATAATGAAATCTTGCCAAGTTAAGTTGAGTTGAGACCTATATATCCTATGAGAAAAAAAATTAGAGATCCCGGAAGGCTCATGCCACTCGCTCAAATGATGACAAAGATAACAATCTATATTGGTGGAAGTCAAAAGGAAATACGCCAAGGGATTTTTTGGCGTGACCATGGAGCAGTTGATCTCCATATCTAAAATTTCTATGCGTTAACATAAGAGGTTTATACGCACTATGAAATATTCCGTTTAAGCCATAACGACTCCACATCACACATGCCACATAGGTCCTAGGTTAGCAACCCGCTAACTACTACCCCGCTATGATGCTAACAATCAAAAAGTCTTTTTACACGAAGTATGCCGCTATTAGTTAACTCAGTACGAGCTGTTTGGTATTTTTCTCACTCGTGAATGGCTCTCGTGACCTCAAAAAAGAAAAATGACTGATTCATCTATTGGCCAGCCACGTTGATGGTTTGTAAAGAAGAAGACTACAAAGTATCAAAGATGGTAAAATCCATCGAGTGCTACAAAACAAATGTCGATGCCGAAAGACCCAAAAGAGGAAATAAAAAGAGAAGGTAAACTGATCGAAACAAGCTGACAATGCTTGCTGGAGACACTATATGCGATAGAACACATTGTCGTCTGCATAAATAAGATTAATAACCTCTGTCTTGTCCGAGCACCTTTCATTTTTTCATCCATTTCCAAATATTTAAACTTGCGAGAGAAATTTTATCTAACTGAATATCTCAAATCAATTAAAGGTCGTTGTTGTGGACTTCCGACACTCCTTATTTCGTCTCTACTCTTTCCATTTTGTTCGTTCTCCTACCTGGCCTTATGCATTTAACGTGGTTACATTTGATCTCGAATTTCACCTGGGACACCCCCTTTACACTCGAAGTAGAGTATTAAATGATTCTATATGTACTGTTTGACCAATTCTGCATAAAGCTGTGGTAGGATGGAGTGAAAGTCCTCTTGAGTATTGACGTCAAGTGTCTAATCAACATGGGGAATGAAGAAACTCAAAAATTGATTCGATGAAGCTTTACTTTTCATTAATATGCTGTACAATATATAAATATATATAAAGATATCACCTATAATTATGATGAAAATTAAAGATAAAAGATAACAATATTATCTCCAAAGAAATTAAATAAAAAAATCGGAAAAGATCTCCAAATAATCAACTTGTTGATACTCTGCTTAATTTATTATCTACATACTAATTTGTAGAAGATTTTACATTGTGAACAAGATAAAGGCTTATTTTCTTTCCAAATTTGGTGAAGTTATCCAAGAAGGTCAAGCTCATGAGTCACCAAGTTTTGCTTGAAATGATCGAGGAGGGCTTTCCATACTTTTGCTGCTATTTGCAGTTTAACCGCATGTTCGAGAACCTCTTCTGAGAGTATGCCCATGATCCAAGACTTTATGAGGTGGTCACTCCGCACCCATAATGTGTATTTTGGGTTACTGACTTCGGTTCCATTTTCCGATGCCCGAGTCTACGTTGGTGCTGAAAATGCTAGTATTACCATCTAAAGCGGGGGTAAATAGGTGTTAAAAAAATGTAACAATTAAATGCAAAATATGTTATGTTGCAAGCAAAGTCTATGAATAAGTTAGACTTTGACTAAAAGTCATTCTATAAGTGCTGTCGATGAAGAATGAGTGGTTGGAAAGACTTCAAACTTTGGAATTTCAATTTTCACGCGCTATCTCAAATAAATTGAATGACCTTCTTAAATACTCCTTTACGCCTTATTAGCCGTTGGCATTCTCCAGAGGAATTTCTTCCAATGAATCCATTGGATATAATTGATTAAGGAAATCTTGTAACCGTTTAAAGATTGAGATAAAAATCCGTTAATTTTGGTCGCCCATACAATTAAAATCTAGGTTTCCATAAGTAGATGCTTCCCAATAAAGGAACTTGTCTTCAAGATTGATTTCATCAATTCGTGATTGATTCCATCAATGTATTTATAAAGGGTAAGTGAGATTTTTTGCTAGAAAGCTAGATATTAAAAATAAATCTCTATAACGTTCATACTGAATCCTTGTCATAAGATTAATAATCGTGAGTTTGATTATATCTTCATTCTGGATTTGGTTTCAGTTGAATTATGTTAGAGTGGAAAAGACTTGGAATGAATAGAATTTGACAAGAGTCTGCGTTATGACTTCAAAAGTCTACTATTCTTCAGAATAATAACAAGAACAAGAAATAACTTCAAAACATGGTAGGAGTTTTCTCAATAATTTCCCTATTTTTTATGGTGACAAAACTTTCATGTAGATTTAAGCATAATATGAAAGTTATCATGCAAAACAATAGTTTAGCAGCACATGATAATTGATAGAGATAATAGACAGTAAATAGAATAAAGTTTGCACAAAATACACATAGTATGCATCCACAAAACACACTAATTAAAAATCTGCATAAAAAAACCACACTAGTATAGAAAAACTTAATCATGCACTCATGCACCAAATCAAAGCTTCAATTTGCAAAAACTCTCCCCTTTTTTTGTCAATAGTAAAAAGAGAAATCAAACAAGCACAAAGAAAAAGAGTTTGGTTCGAAAATGATCAGGGTTGTTTAGGAACACGAACAAGTCGAGAGTCCTCCAAAGTCTACACGGTCTTCTCAAGCTTAGTTAGACACTGAAAAAACAACTCAACTTTTGCCAGATTCTATGATGCCTGCTGATTCATAGTTTGGACTTTATCATCAAGAGATTATATCTTTTTGGTGAGAGACTCTAAGGTAGTATCGAGAGCATCATGCAACTTATGGATTTCAATCTCCATCCTATATTGTTGTGCCTTAATCTCCAAAAGGAGCTCTACTATCCGATGATAGTTTGATTCAGGTTTAGTTTGGGCACTAACTTCTGCAAAGTGTATCGGTGGAGTATCTAGATGTGAAGGAACATCGACCTGAACATGTGAAATTTGTTGCTCCCCTTGAACATTAACTTCTTTATCCTAACCCTCATGTGAGACTTTAGGGAAATAAGATGTATAAATATCTTTAGCATATGTAGGAGATCGACTGATGCCATTACTAGCAGTTGGTTCGATAAAAGGAGAATTCTCACCTACTCCCCCCGTCTTAGCAGCTTCAGTCTGAGAAATAACTTCTCCTTCTTGAAATCCTTCTCTTCCAGTTTACCAATTCCCATCTCCCCAATATCTCGTGCATCAATTTCCCTTACATCTTCTTCTTCCTTGTTAGTGTCCTCTTGTTCCTTGTTCACATTGGCATCTCCCTCGTCACGATTTGAGTCATCATCCTCACTTTCTTTTACTCCAATTTATTTTCCATCACTTTCTTCTTATGGTTCTTTCTCGCTTACATCCTCTTCTTCTTCTTCCTTGGAATTAGCTATACCTCCAAGAGGATCATGCATGGCAATAGCAAAGATGGTCTCGTCTTCATCATCTTCCTCTTCTTCATCTTGAGGAAGAAGAATATGTTGTTTTCTTTTTGGAGTTCTCGAGACAACGCTTTTCCCTTTGCGCTTCTTCTCCGTAGCAGATCCTAACTTAGCTTTACTAACATATTCTTTCTTCAAAAGTTTCAGGGCTCCAAAGAGATCCTTTATTCTCATTTTTGAGATCATTTTAAGACTAATTTGCATGGGGACAATGGTTCTAGAGCAAAACTTGGATGGTGGTTGAATTTAAAAGTATTGGAAGAGTCTGGTTACCAATGCTGTGTACGAAAGTTGTCCCTTTTCCCTTCATAACAGTGCTGTAAATGTGCAGTAAGATTGTGTGAGGGAGTGAGAAAGCAACACCATTATAGATGACCCACATAATTTTTGCTTAGAATATGGAAACATTAGTTTTTGAAGCAGCCTTGAGTTTAATGCAGTTGATGACAATCTTGTGGAGTAAATTATTAGAAGCAGACATCCTAGAATAAGTAATGCTTTCCCTAGGTATCCAATCCTTCACCAGAAACTTGGTGACCTGCTCATTAGACACATTAATGGGTAAGAATCCACTCCTTTCTACTGCTAGAATGTCAGCCAACAAATTAACATAAATATCAAACACTTTATCACTCATTGTAAATTGAATGTGAGTGGGATCCAAAACAGACAAGTTGGAATAAAAATAAGTAGTCAATTTGGGGTAAGCGTCAAATGACTCCACACAAAACCTCTCCATTTGAAGCTTGGCAAACTTTTCTCTTAAATTCACTTTGATGGAATCCAATAAATCAAAATCTATGGTTCGAGGGTTGATGACCCCTGTTCAGCATCTGTGAGTAGGCTTTCTTATGGTTCTTTGATCGAAATAACTTCCCTTTTGTTCCAACAATTTCTGCAACAACACCCATTTTGGGTTGAAGATTTTTGAACACCATTTCATCATCATCTTCCTTTTTGCTCTTAGTTTAATCTTTTGTGCCAAAGTGAGGATTAGCAAGAAAATTTTAAAATTTCTTTTCTTCTCTTCCAGCCTCAACAAGCCCTAAGTTTTCCATGGCTCTCAAGAACAAGGTTTTGTTCCCATAGCCATTTTTTTCAAGAAAGAACTTATGAAATCCATGGGACTTCCTCCCTTTTTCAAAAACTCATAATGCTTTAGAAGTATCTCAGGCTTTCTTACCAAAATAGGAGTTGCTTCTTGAGTAACTTCTTCCTCCATTGATTGTTGAGTCGTGCTTCGAGGCGATTCATCTCCAGTGAGATCAAAATGCGTCGGACTTTCTAGGACAAACCGAGGCCCACGACTAGCAATAAAGAGGATTTCCTTTGATAAGATATCAAAATAGACTTGGAGGACTTTGATGACATGCTTGTGAGTGATCAAGTGAGAAATTTTGCAAAGAATGTGAGAGTAGATCAAGAGAAGTGAGGGTTTGAGAATAATATTGGGATTTGAAGAGAGTCTGGTTATCGAGAAAAAGAGTCGAAGATTTTATTTAAAGAAAATGAAGCAGGGCAACCGATAGGCACAAAAAAAAAATCTGTTTTTAAACTTTAAAATATAATTGTTAACAATTTTTGAAAAATTAATTTTGGAAAATCAGTAGAGATATAACAATTTCCAAAAATATAAAATGCAAGTAATAATTCGAGAATAATCGTACATGTTCAAGAAGCAAAGAAACTTACGTGCCAAAATTTGAAATTTAACTACTTGAGTCTGGAAGGCTTTCAGAAGGATGTTTCTTCCATAGGTTGAACTAATGAGTCTGCTCATCTATAGACTTTAGCCAAATGCAAGAGTAATATTAAGCTTTTCACTAATGGACTCGAATAAGCCTTTCTCTAATGGCTTCATGAAGATATCTGCCATTTGATTCTTTGAATCAAGGAATCAAGGAATTGAACATTGATTTCGCCATTTTGCATAAGGTCTTTTATGAAATAATGGCAAATTTCAATATGCTTTGCCCTTGAATGAATAATAGGATTTTTGGTAAGATTAATTGCACTTGTGTTGTCATATTTGATTTCAGTGCAAAGTTTTTCTATTCCAAAGTCCCTTAGTTGTTGCTTGATCAAAAGAATCTGTGGATAGCAACTTCCAAGAGCAAAATATTCTACTTCTATTGTTGAGAGTGTCATGGTGTTATGCTTCTTTGAGAACTAGGACACTAACATTTGTCCTAAGAGTTGGCATGTTCTGAAATACTTTTCTTGTCAACTTTTGTCACGCCCCAAACCTCGAGTGCTTGCACATCCCTCGGTGGTTAATAAAATTGCGACGTTCCCAGGACGCATCGCCGACCCAAATCGATTCATGCACATGCAAAAGCAAAATAAACAATCCCCAGACAGCATAAACATGGGATAGAAATGCAGGATAACAAATTTTCACAAACACACTTTTATAAACACATCGGATTTATATACAAGAGTCTATAAAAAAAAGAGATTACCGAGCTAACTCTATCCCGGACCCTATCTACTTAGGATCCGGATCTATCACGACACCGTTAGATGGGTCAGCTACCCCCTTGCCTTCAACGGTGGGTACGTCGAAACCCTGAAAAGGACCTTCTCGCACCCCATTAGGTCTATAATGAAACCACGCCTTGAATCGATGAAGGTACCAACTATGGTAGGCCCTTATCGACCAAGATAGTGGTCACGATGAGCTCATGGAGTCAGGGACTCCCGAGGATAGGAATGTCGGTGCTCTGCTCGCTATACCCCCGTGGCTGTCCAAAATGAACCAGATAAGCCTCCATCTAGGGACCTGTAAAAAGTAAAACCACGATGGGGTGAGACAATGTTTCAGCGAGTTCATGCCCTAAACCCCGATTAGGAAGGAAATACGCCTAGAGGTGGTTTAAACACACATCACATGAGACTTACCTCGCCTCAGTTCCTTCCTGCACGTTAGTAAAGTTCATTTAACAAATATATATACAGTAATAACACTCAACAATTGGAACGCCTCAACTTATATCTCAAACAATCATAGGGGTCTCGATTATAAGGCTAAATCATTATGATATGTTCCATTCTATACCACACAATTTTGTCCCATAATTAGGCATGTTTAAATCATTCATTCATGCGTTCCAATTGATTATGGTCCCACGGGCACGGCCTACTCAATGTTCGACGGTCTTTCGGCATAGTTGGGCATCGTCTCATCCCTTGAGCACGGCAACGTCTACCTCTAGATGGCATTTTCGAAGGAGCTTTGGTCTGGCCTCTACTGCGATCAGCATCCGTTGACAGGGGCATTCTATATAGGAGCATCGCTTAGCGTAAACACTCGCGACGGGTTCACATAATAGTCACATGACCATCTAATCCCGGCCAAAGACATTGTGCTTTGCACTCAAATGCCTCAATTAAAATAATGTGCTTGGCCTATTCTCTTCATATTAAAAATACCCGATAAAATAATCGTGTGTGGGTACACGGTTAGATCAAACCAGAAAAGTGATCATTCCTTTTTAAAATCCCAATATTTGATATAGTACTTAAAAAACATTTTTGGTGTCAAAATCCGACACCTGGTATGTTTTTAATTAAATGCCAAAAATCCACATTTTTGAAATAATAACTAAAAATAAACAATCATCACTCAATTGCACAAATTAGCACTCAATTGTATAAACTAATTACACCACGACAACCAGCACGAAATTCTAACGACCGGCTATCCTGGTATAATTTTCGAAAAATATTAAATAATTAAATAAATTACAAAATTAATTAAATAAATGTGAAATAATTAATTAAATACCTAATTAAGCCAAATACACTAATCTAACCACCTAACTGGACCTAATTAACTAACATACTAGGCTAGATAAATCACATAATCTAATTAGCCCTTAACTAAACTAATCTAACCATCTAATTAGCCTAATTAACCAACTAAATTACTAATTGCACTAATTTAACCACTTTAACCAATCTCAGCCTAATCTAATCATCCACTAAGCATAATTAACCCCCTAAGCAAGGTTTAGCAAGTGAAATCATCGGATTTGCGAGCCGATAAGTTCACGACGAAGGCAACTCAGAGGCAAGTGAAACATGGGCTTACGGTAATACCCAACAAGGCTTGGAAAGGCCCGAAAAAGGCCTACATAGCCCATAGCCCAAGTTGGAACTTTGATTTTGTGGCTGGCTAGAAGGGGCGATCAAGGGACTCGGTGGGCGGAGTTGGATGGCTAGGCGGCAATGGCGGGACCAAGTGGGGTTGTTGGCGGCTTGGAGATGCGATGGCGGCTTGGAGATGCGATGGCAGCTTGGACGAGTGGTTGAGGAAGCTGGTCGATGGCCTGGCTTCATGGACAACGGCTTAGGACGCGGGGCGGAGACGGACGTGCGAGCGGGACGGCGCGACGAGCTTGGGTGGGCTCGGGTGGGTGTGAGGCTGCTTAGTGGTGGTTGGCTCGTCTGCGAGGGGTTGCTTGGTTGGTCTTGGTCTCTCAAAACAAAGATCCTCTGTTGGTCTTTAGCTCTCAAAACAGCAACAATGGAGTACCAATGGACAAGGAAGAGAAGAAGAAGCTCTGTTGGTTGAATAGGGACAAAAGCCACCAAAGTCTTCAAGAAATATCCCAAACACACATCACTTGGCCCCCACCAGCCTCAGCCTCATCCACAATAGTCATTCCCCTCCCAATCTTCCTCAAGAAGCCAAGGATGGTGTTGAAATGTTGCAGCTCCCCCCCCTCGAATTTCCAACATTTCCAACTTCAATTCCATCAATTCCACTCCAATTCAATCTAATTCAATGGCCAAAATGCCATGGAGGAAGTCCATACTCAATTCCATAATCTTCCTTGCGAATTGGTTCAACTTGAAGGCTAAACATGCACCCAATTTGGCCTATTCGAATTTCACGGTCCAATTTCGCCAAATCTTGATTCTTCACCTAAATTTGAACTCAGTGAAAATTTTTTAAAGGATGAGTTGATGTTCATAAAATAAATCGTGACATGACAGAACTTTCAATTTCTGAAATCGGGTTCAATTTCATGGTTAATTTCAATTAGATGCGATTTTAACGTGACCTAACCTACCATGTAGTTTTTAGGAATTTTTAACGCATTTGACCCGTGGTCGATTATTTTTTATCCACATTGTGCATCTTCGACTCATAGTCGACTCTTGGTTGTTGTGAAAATATGGATGTTTCAAATGCAGATACATGGTACAAAAATGATAGAAAAATCGGTTTAGTGCCGTTCGACCCGAATCTTGCAATTTGGTGGAATCACCCACACTTAATCATGTGCCTCTGTCGAATCGACCTATCTTTAGTCTCTAATCAATTTTGACTGTGTTGTATTGACCATTGCAGATTAGCACGGTTGAGCAGTCAATTTCTGATCAAATTCTCAAGTCTGTAGCGTTTAGATTCCTTAATGGCTTCATCTGATAGATTAATTATCTCGTGAGTGATCAGCTAAGAGAAAATGATTATAAGCACGTTGATGAAAAGCCCATTTTATTTCATCGAAAATAGGGTTGAAAATCAAGTTGTCACAACTTTACAACCAGCTAGATCATCATCTGAGTAACCAAGTAATGTAAAGTCTTATCCTTTTGGGTACCACGGGCTTAACTTTGGATAAGTCGCAATATATTTGATAATACGTTTGACAGCACTAAGATGAGACTCTCTAGGTTAGCTTGCAATCTAGCACACATGCACACACCTAATAGAATATTAGGTTGAGAAGGAGTGGGGTAGAGAAGAGAATCAATTATACTTCTGTATGTCTTTTGGTTAACTTTCTTTCCATCTTCATCCTTGTCAAGTTTGGAAGAACTTGACATGGGAGTCTCAGTCTTCTTGCAATTTTCCATCCCAAACTTCTTGATAACAACTCTTGCATAATTCTCTTAATAAATAAAAGTTTTTTCATTGATTGTCTGACTTGTAGACCTAGAAAGAAGGTTAACTCACCCATCATGCTCATTTCGAATTCTTCCTGCATAGACTTTGAGAATTTCTTACACAGACTTTTGTTAGAAGACCCAAAGATTATATCATCTATATATAGTTGAACAAGTAGAATGTCTTTTTAATCCTTTTTGATAAACAAAGTTGTATCAACCATTCATATATTGAAACCATTGCTTACCAAAAACTTACTCAGTCTCTCATACCAAGCTCAAGGTGTCTGTTTCAGACCTTACAAAGCCTTCTTCAATCTATAGATGAAGTTTGGTTTTCTGGGATCTTCGAATCTTGGTGCTTGTTCTATATAGACTTTTTCTTGTATAAACCCATTTATGAAAGCACTCTTGACATCCATATGGAATTACCTAAAATTATGAAAACATGTATATGCAAGCAATAGTCTAATGGCTTCTAACCTAACTTCAGGTGCATATGTTTCATTATAGTCTATTCATTCTTTTTGCGTATAACCTTTTGCAACAAGTCTTGTTTTGTTCCTGGTTACTTTACCATTTTCATTTATCTTGTTTCTGAACACCCATTTTGTTCCAATCACAAATTTTCCTTTTGGTTTTGGAACTAGCTCCCATACATCATTACTATTGAATTGGCTGAGTTCTTCATGCATTGCTTCTATCTAACTTTCGTCAAATAAAGCTTCTTTTACTCATTTTGGTTCTATTTTAGAAATAAGTGTTAGTGCACTTGAGTCTCCTTTTGCTTTGGTCTAGTATGGATTTCTTCTTCTATATTGCCAATAATGAGTTCTTTAGGATGGCTTAAATTATGCTTCCAGTTCTGTTAGATTTGTTACTTCTTGCAAGGATTTGCTGATCATTAGTTTTCTTTGATTCTTCTTGACTTTTGTTCTGCTTGACTTTGATCACTAGAAGACTAAGGTTCCTTGGGGGAATCGGACTTTATTAAGTCTGAAGCTAGTTTGGACTCTTCAATTGAGTATGATCTTGTAGGCTCTAAATACTTTCTTGAAATATGATATTCATGGATTCTTCGATAATTTGTGTGTTCTTGTTAAATACTAAAAGATTGAGGTTCCTCGAGGGAATCAGACTTTATTAAGTCTGAAACTAATTCAGACTCTTCAAGTTGAGTATGATCTTGTAGGTTCTAAATACTTTCTTGAAATCTGACATTCATGGATTCTTCGACAATTTGTATATTCTTGTTGAAGACCCTGTAAGCTTTGCTTGAAGTAGAGTAGCCAACAAATATACCTTCATCCGATCTTTCTTCAAATTTTGTAGGTCAATCATTTCCATTCTTCAAAATGAAGCACTTGCAACCAAACACATGAAAATAAGAGATTTTTGGTTTCTTTCCTTTATACACCTCATAGGGAGTTTTCTCTAGGATGAGCCTTAAAAATACCCTGTTAATTATATAACAGGCAATAGAGACTGTTTTTGCCGAAAAACGAGAAGAGACTTTACTTTCTATTAGTTGAGTTATGGCCATCTCCTGTAGCGACCTATTTTTCCTTTCTACAACTCCATTTTGTTCTAGAGTGTATGAAGATGAGAAAACATGTTGAAGACCATTCTCGTCACAAAAATTTGCAAAGTCTTGATTTTCAAATTCTCCCTCATGATCAGTCCTTATGTTTGAAATGGCATAACCTTTCTCGTTATGAACTTTCTTAGCAAACTTTGAAAAATATGAGAAGGTTTCGGTTTTATTTGTCAAGAAGAAAACATAAGTGAATCTTGAATAATTATCCACAACTACTAAGTAGTATTTCTTACCACCAATGCTTTGAGTTCTAGTTGATTCAAAGAGATCCATGTGAAGAAACTGCAAGAGGCGATTAGTGGAAACTTGATTTATAAGTTTAAATGAGCTTTTGACCTATTTTATTAAGATACATGGAGTACATAACTCAAACTTCTAGTACATCATTATGAGAAGACCTCAAACCAGCTTCTTAGATGAAAATTTAGCAATTTGTTTCATACTCACATGTCCAAGCTTGTGATGCTAGAGATATGCTTTATCTTGAATTGAAATAAGATATTGAGAGCTCTTTGAACTTATGTCGAGAAGATAAATATTGTCATGTCTTCGTCTAGTGAAAGATTGAAATAAGTCTTGACTAACTTCAGAATAGACATCTTCTTGGAAATTGATTTTGAATCCTGTATCACATAATTGGTTTATGCTCAAAAGATTTTAATTCAAAACTTTTACCAGCGAAACATTATTGATGATTAAACTTCCAATATTTATTGTTCCATGTCTAATAATTTTCCTTTTAGTATTCCCATCAAATGAAACATTTTCTCCATTTTGTTTTTTTAGTTTTATGAAACTGCTTGAATCTCCAGTCATATGTCTAGAACATCCACTGTCCAAGTACCATTTGCTTTTCCTTTTAATAGTAACCAGTAGTAAAAAGAAATCTCAAACTTTCTTTAGTATTCAAATTTTCTTGGGTCTCGGCAAGTTAGTTTTAAAGACAACCTTTGCCCAATCCTTTTTAACATGTCTTCAAATTTTAGGACATTCATCCTCAAAATGTTCTGAGCTGTTATACTTAGAACATTTAAGAGCACTCCAGCCAATAGGTTTTACAAAAAAATTTGAAAATAATTTTTGTAAGAAGATTTTGGAAGTCTTTATCTAAGTCTCTCATTGACATTAGGAAATCAATCGAAATAGTACTTTTTTTTACTCAAATTCAAACCAGATTTGTTATAATAGGGTATTTGAGTTGAAAGGATTTTTTCTAAAGTTTTTGATCATTTGAAGAACTTTATAGAAATATCTAAAATCTCATTTTTCAAACATTCATTTTCTTTTGAAAGAGAATCAACATTTTCTTTTAAATCATCATAATCACTTTTTAAGATTTTGAAACCTCTCTCTGAGAAATATCCTGTTGCATGAGTTTTGAATTTTCCTTTTTTAATTCGGAAATTTTTTAAAAGAAGATTTGAGGTTCAAGCAAAGTTCATCTATATACTTAGAAACTTTAATAGGAATTTTTGAATGACTTACCTTGATTTCCTTGTTAGATTCTAAGTTCGTGTTAGAGTCTGACTCTGATTTTGAGTCTGATTCAAAGTGAGCCATCAGACAGATATTTGCAAACTCCTCTTCACTTTCCTCACATTCCGTGTCACTCCAGGTTTTTGTTTTAAGAGCTTTCTTGTATTTTTCATACTTTCATTTCTTCTTTTTCAGCAAGGGACAATTAGGCTTGATGTGTCCATTCTTCTTGCACTCAAAGTATATCACATCCTTTCTAGTTTCAACATCTTTCATTGATCTTTTCTAGGAATTTTTCTTGCTTTGCTTTTTCCAATTCAATCTTCTTCATTTCCTATTTAGTTTTCTGAATTTCTTTATCACGTCGTCCGTGTCATCGTCTATGTCTTTATCATCATAATCATCATTAGATTAAGCACAATTGACTTCTTACATTTTGGATCCTCTTTGTCATTGATATGTTCTTTTCATATGATTGAAGAGTGTCTATTAGTTCGCTAACAAAAAGAGACATGATTCTTTATGTCTCCCGATTGATGTATTCATATGATTCCAGTTCTTTGAAAGTCATCGCAGAAGTTTGTAGACTTTTATTGGAGCAGAAATAGATTGACCTTGATATGTCAATCCGTTTACAATTTCTATAAATCGGCTGAACATATCTCTAATAGACCCTCCAAGCCTCATTCTGAAAGATTCATATTGGCCAAGTAAAATATTTTTTTTGTCTCTTTTACATAATCTGTTCCTTCATAAGTGACATGAAGTTTATCTCAGACTTTTTCACTGTTTCACATTAAGAAATTCTATTATATTCAGCAAGAGACAAGGTACTGTATAAAGAATAAATAGCTTTTACATCAAGAGCTTGTCTCTTGGTAATTTATGCTTGGTTGGATTCCTCAGCATCTATATCTAAGACTTCTTTTCCCTTGTCTAAAGTTGAAGTTGTCTTTGGGTTGATTCCTCTTTCTACAATATCCCATTCTAGAGGATCTCTGGACTCAGGAACCCCTTCATTTTATTTTTCTACACACTGTATTCTTTTCCATCAAAATAAAGTAGCTTGGTATTGCTCTATCCTTTAACCCGTCCTGGTGCCAAGATACTAGTCATAAAAGATCTTTAACTCAGAAGTAAAAACACTTAAATAAAACGGGTACCAATGTTTTGATACCAATTGAAAATGCTAGTACTACCACCTAGAGGGGGGGTGAATAGGTGTTAAAAAAATTTAACAATTAAATGCAAAATATATTATGTTGCAAGCAAAGTCTATGCATAAGTTAGAGTTTGACTAAGAGCGCCACCAGACGTCTGAAGAAAATTCAGACTCAAATAAGAGATGAATTAGAAATTTGAGAAATTTATAAGAAAATTGCAATGGATAAAGCTGAAAAGAGTTAAGGGAAGAGAAAATTGCATACGAGATTTATAGTGGTTCGCTCAGATCAAGCCTACATCCACTCTTCCATACTGATAGCCTTTTGGTTGAAATTCACTAAAGTATTAACAGAGAAGAACAATGTTTTGAGTGCAAACACTCAGTGAAAGATTTCTTTTTCTCTCACTAAGTCACTCTTCTTGTGATTTTCTCTTTTGAATACAATTTGTAAGCGTTGTAGATGAAGAACAAGTGGTTGGAAAGGTTTTAAACTTTGGAATTTCAATTTGCACGCATTATCTTAAATAGACTGAATGACCTCCTTAAGTACTTTTATATGCCTTACTAGCCGTTGGCATTCTCCAAAGGAATTTCTTCAATCAATTTATTAGACATAATCGATTAAGGAAATCTTGTAGCCATTTGAAGATTGAGATGAAAATTTGTTGATTCCGATCGCTCATACAATCAAAACCTAGGTTTTCATAAGTAGATGTTTAAAAAGGAACTTTCTTCAATATTAATTTCATTAATTCGTGATTGATTCCATCAATGTATTTATAAAGGGTAAGTGAGATTCTTCGCTAGAAAGCCAAATATTAAAGATAAATCTCTATAACGTTCATATCATTGTCATAAGATTAATAATTCTAAGTCTAATGATATCTTCATTTTGAACTTGGTTTCAGTCTAGATTACATCAGAGTGGGACAAGATTTCTGGAATGAATAGACTTTGATAAGAGTCCGTGATATGACTTTAGAAGTCTAATATTCTTCAGAATAAGGACAAGAACAAGAAATTTTTGTCAATTTGAAAACTTGGTAGGAGTTTTCTAAACATGTGCAACTATCTCTCCGATAAGGAAATCAAGTGGGTCCTGACTTTCAATTAGAGACAATACTTGTGAGATGATTTACAACTATTTCTCCGGTAAGGAAACCATGTAGGTCCTGACTTTAAATTAGAGACAATACTTGCAAGATGATTTACAACTATTTTTCCGATAAGGAAACTTGGTAGGTCCTAACTTTCAATTAGAGACGATGATTACAAGAAAAGATCAATGTGTCCTTGTGTGGCTCTGATACCATTAGGAAACTTAGAAATTGAGTCAATGAATCGGTACTTTTCATCGATATGTTGTATAATATATATATATATATATATATATATATATATACATACATACATATATATGTATATACATATATGTATCATCACCAATAATATGGTGAAAGTTCAAGATAAAAGGTAACAATTTTATCTGCAAGGAAATTGAATAAAAAACAAATCAAAAAAGATCTTTAAATGATCAACTCGTTGTACTCTACTTGATTTGTTATCTTCATACTGATTTATAGAAGACTCTACATTGCGAACAATTACTTCAATAGGGAATTCGTCTAGTTGTCTTCTACGCCATGTTACGCCAAGCGGGGGAGTCTTCTCCGAAATCTTTATCATTTCACGAGGGACATGAATTGCTATGTCGCTTTTGTGACATCTCGAAATTTGGCCCATTTCGAATATACTCGGAATTGATCACTCACGAGTTAATTAATCTGATAGGTGAGGCTGTTAAAGGATATAAATGCGACGGACTAGAGAATTCGATCAGAAATCAACCGCTCGACCATAATAATCGGCAAGGATCAATATGACACCGTTATAAATCGATTAGCGAACGGATATAAGCCGATTCGATGGAAGTACGTAGTCGAATTGCGGGTGGTTCTGCATGATTATAATATTTGTGTCGAATGAAAATAACCCGATTTTTTATTGATATTATATTCGGGACACGTAATTGAACCCTCGCAATTTTATGACAATCGTGGATTGTCTACGATTCGAAGATGCACAAATGTGGATCGAAAATTATTGATCACGGGTCAAATGCGCTAAAACCCCTAAAAGCTATCCGATAGATTACGTCATACTAAAGTCGCGTTTGATCGATTTTGACCAAAAAATTTAGTTCGATTTTGGGAATCGAATGCTTGAGCGTATCGTGATTTATTTATTGGACATCGTCTCATCTTTCAGCGAATTTTCAACGAGTCCGAAATTCTGTGGAAAAATGAATTTCGGACAAAAAGAAAAAGGAAATGAAATTCGGATGGGATGAGAAATTAGAGTTTTTATACCCAAAAAGCTTTAAATTAGGGGAAATTGGAAGTAAATTGTGATTGGGTGACCAAGAAGATGAGGCATGAAGACTTTGGGGGCTATGTGATGATTGAATTAGATATTTTTGTTAAGGTTGTGATTGGCTGCCCTTGTTTTTCTTCTCTCTTTCTCTCTCTCCCTCCCTCTCTCTCTCACGCACGCAAGTTCAGCCCCCCTTCAGCCGATCCTTTCTTCTTTCTTTTTCCCCTACATTCACTCCCTTCCCTCACATTTCTTTCCCTCCACCTGGTTCTGCCTTTCCTTCTTCTTGGCTACTGCACCAGCGACTTCATCCATCACCGCCACATCACCCCTTCATCTTGCTGCATCATCACCAACGACACCATCACCGCACGCCTCCACCACCTCACCTCAGCATCTCCATCTCATCTGCATCTCATCATCCCATCATCCTCCATCCATCACCTTCCATCACCCCATCATTTCCACCGAAACTCCATCATCCCACCGCAGCCCACCTCACGTCCAGCGCAACTCCACTCACCACCTCCACGCCACAGCCAGCCACCACCAGCTCACCCACAACCGCCTCACCACTTCCACGCCCGCAACACCACCAGCAGCAGCCTCGCCAAGCACCTCCACCGACCAGCCCCAAGCCGAGCTCCCCTCTTGGCCGAGAACTTGGAGGGATTGTCACTACCGCTATTGAGATCCATTCAAGCCGTGGTTGTCTCGTGTTTTCGTCGCCATCGCGTCGCCATTGCCGCAAGCCTGCCGCCATCGAAAGCTAGTGAGTTAACTCCATAATCGTTGATTAGGCCGTTAATTACGCTTAGGGGTGATTAGATTAGCACTAATAATGTTTAGTGTTAATTAAGCTTGGTTTAGATTAATTTTAATTGCAATTAGTTAATTAATCACGGTTAGGTTAATTAATCATGGTTATGTTAATTAATTTGGTTTAATTAACTTGTTTTAGTTTAATTAATCGCAATTTACTTAATTTAATCGTTATTTATTTAATTAATTGCAATTAGCGTAATTAGTGATGGATTAGGCATTACGTAGAATTTTACGCTCATTTTCTTGGATGAGATTATCCATGATTTTGAGTTTTGCATGTGTGATATTATGAGATTGATTGCTTGAAGGTAGGTTCCGATTTTTATTACAAAAGATGGCTTTGTAGGCAAAGTTTGACGGGTTAATTTTGCGTATATGAGCACGTATGAATTTATTTCGGAGAGTTTTAAAGAAAAAAAAAGGGTTACCCAAGATTATTTCCAAAAGGGGTGGTTGGGCAAAGAAATAGAAAAAAATTGAGGTGTCGAGTTCGGATGCCAAATTTTATGTGCCTAATAAAACAATGAGGTTTTAAAGTAGAAGTGTACAAAGTTCGACAGGTTGATTCCAAATATGTGACCCTGTATGAATTTCTTTTCGAAAGTTTTAAAGAAAAAAAAAAAGAGTTGCAATGTTTATTATTTGAAAAGGGATTTTGGTGTTCTTGGCTAAATAATGGAAATAAAAGTTGGTTTGATTGATGATATGCTTGAGCGGTCACGTAATTGAACCCGTCACCCAACGGGAGTTTGGGGATGATGCTCGATTTTATCGAATGCTTGGCGGGGGTCTGAAAGCCTAGTTGCGGTTGAGGCCGGACCGATGCTCCTTTATTGGAATGCTGTCCTGAGGCGTATGCATACGCGGGATGATGCTGTGCCTGATGGGGCGGGATGATACCTAGTTATGCCGAAAGACCGCCGACTCTTGTGCTGGTTGTGGCCCGAGGGGTCATAATAATTGGAACACGTGTGTCGATAATGTGTGTGAAATTCTCGTGTGTGTTCTGATTATTGTTTATGCACATTATACTGTTATTATTGTACGAGATGCGCTAATGTGCAGGGACGTACTGAGGCGAGGTGAGTTTATGTGTGGTGCGTACTTAGGCCGCCCTTGAGGCGAATTTGCGTCCTAATCGAGGCTTAGGGGTTTTAACTCGGTGAGATTTTATCTCACCCCGTCGTGGTTAAACATTTTCAGGGCTGTAGCATGGAGATCTGCAGAGTGCGGATGTGGTGGGCGCGAGATGCGACACTTTTTGGCTGGCCCTATCGTTTGTGAAGTTTAGGTTGATTCTAATCCTTGAAGGTTTTTGAGAGGATCAATGGGAAGTGGTTGTAGGAAAGCTTGTAATTAGTAAACTTCCTAGGGGTAATAGTGGATAAATAAATAAGTTGTTTTCGGTAACTTTTGTTGTGCTTTACTATCCTAATTGTTTGTTTATTGACCGGGGGTAAATTTAATTCGCTTCCGCATGTGTTTAATTGAAAGATAAAAAAAAAAATGGATCGGCGAATCATCCCGGGATGTCGCATTTTTAATCGACCACCGAGAGATGTGCGTGAACTCGGGATTCAGGGCATGACAACTTTCTCTTTTGTCACATCTTCAATCATTGACGTATCTACGTATGACACTTGAGAGGAATTCTCTCCACGACGCTAACTGCTCATTAAAATTAAAATTTCAACAAAAAACGTGAAATGGTGGTCGCTTTGTGATCGAGCAATGGTAAATCAATTGCGCTTGTAACACCCTACATTATTCATGACCAAAAAAAAAAAAAACACCCTACATTATTTCTTCCTTATGGTGGCTTCTAAGGATAAGCATGGTCCGGATTGGACCAATCCAATCCCTAATTTAGAGACCAACCCACATAGTGTTGGTGCCCAATTTTTAGGACTAAGGCTGGACCTTGTTGAGCATGGGATCAAGGACCAAACCAACACTTTGGATTTGGTCCGATTCCAAGGTCAACTCGAGACCAATCGATTATTTTTTGTTTCATTTTGTTTTTCTTAAAAGTACAAACATACTTTTAAATTACATATCCATAAGAAATGTCACATTGAGCAACTAAACATGAACTCCAACACACATCAAACATAAACATAAGATAATGTAATACATAAATTTACACTTGCTAAAAGTAACAAACCACAAAAATGAATACGCAAGGCGAGAGAATAGAGGCGAGTGGTGAGGTGAGCGAATGGCCACTAGGCAAGCAAGCGAGCAAGGCAAGTGAAGAAGGTTTCTTTCTTTTTTGGTCGAATTAGGGCTGGGTTTCGATCTTTTTGTATTTTACACGGCAAACTGAATTGCAAAGAGAACAAGGGAAGAGGCATTAGGGTTTAGAGTAGACAAATGTATATAACATATAATACATTAAATATACTATATATCTAATATTTAATATATACAGGGTTGGTCCGGGTTGGATCAACCTTAGACTCCAGGTTCGATGACTAATCGTATAGTGCAAGGTCTGGGGGTTTTAAGACCAAGGACCAACCTAGTGCCCTTGAAAATTGGACTAGGACTAGTTGGGTTCGGCCGGTCCAGGGTTGGTCCAGGGATGCTCACCTCTAGAGAGGGCAATTGGCTAAAAACATTCATTTATCAATTGTTCAAGGATTACTAAATCTGAGTTTCAATCAAACTTCATCAATGGCTAGAGGTTTTTCTAGAATTTTACATGTTTCTAAATTTGATCCTAATTATCGGGATCTTCAGTCTTCCTCAAATTTCTAACAGTGAATAGCCTTACGAAGCCAAATGCCATAGAACATAGTGTATGATCATTTTTATCTTTTCGAGCTTTCTTTCTAAAAAAAAACTACAGCCATTTTTCAATTGTTTCTTAGAGAGATCCTAGAGAAATACTAGAATTGCTATCTAGTATTTCATTTTTGGGACTTTGTTATATTCTGGAGGATATTTGCCGGTGACCATTAGCAACTTTGTGGGGCAAATACATTTTTAAAGAAAGTGATATCATATCCTAAAGTCTGACTTGATTACTCTAAAGATCAGACTTCATAGAACCCAATTCGAAGCCATATTTTCCCAACAATTATTTTAGTCCATCGCCGACCAAGTTCTTAGCTCTGTAATTGTTTGCTAAATCAATGTAAGTAATCAAACAATCGACTATCATTGTCCGGAAATGTAAGCATCTGCTGCAACAAGCATCCCCCATCCTACTTTGCGGTAACTATATCGTTACTGAAAATGACTGCTGCTAACTTAATGCAATTGAAGGAAAAGCCAAGAAGTGCTAAAATCAAGCAAATTGGACAGTCCACATGAGGATTCATGGACAAGACTCTAAGATAATATGTCGTCAACAAGACAAGACTCTCTTCTGGAAAATTGACATGTATAGATAAATCAGTCTTAAAAACGTAGACAACTCTTCGTGAAAAATTGCAAAGTGAACAAATGTATTTTTTCGAAAAATTGCCCAGATGAACAAAGACGTCCATTTGGAAGAAGTTGAAAAAATGAATAAATGCAACCCTTCGGGAAATGTTGCAAACTGAACAAGTATCTTTTTCAAAGGTTGCCTTGAAAAGACACAAACAAAAATTCGGAATAATAAAAAAAAATATTATTATGAAATTTTATTCTATTATATATATATATATATATATATATATATAAATAATTTCCGAAAATTCTCAATAAACAAAAACAACGTTTGAATTGATTAAAGTTAATAAGATAACCGTATGAAAAAAAATAACAAAGGGGTTAGTGCTAATTAAACCGTGAGTGCGCAAGCGTGCTAAATGTGCCTAATAATCATGCCTCTGCACGTGGGTATGGTAGGGTTTAGCCCATACCCAATCATTTTTTAAGGTACACTAAAGAAATCCCACACTTATTAATTGGCCCACTTCCTCCCACTTTTTTTTATGTGAGACAATAAAACATGCACTTAGTTTGTTTTACAAACAAACTTCCAACAATAATCACATCATCAATCATGTTATCATGAAAAATCCGATGGCTGTATTGCACCTGGACTATTGTCCATTCGTCATTGATATTAGACCTGTGACATAAGATATACACATAGACGAAGTTCTCACTCCAATCCCAATCAACAAAGTAAAGCTTTCACCCCAATGGAACCTGCTGTTACAGCTTTAATCACGTTGAAAACCCACATTTTACTGTTCGAGTCTCAGTGAAGTTTCGGACCTGTCGTCTCTTGACCACGCCTCTCGGTTTATGCGAAGCTCAATCAATGAAATTGCGTGAAAGGGCTTGGCTAATAGTAACTTTCGAGCTAGAAAAGCCTCGGACACCTGTTTCATTGTTGGCCGTAATTTGGGCTTGGAACTCAAGCAAGCAAGCGCTAAAGTGACTGCTATGGCTATATCTTTCGCCCAGGAATTCTCTCTTGGATAAGGCAGACGCGGGTCTAATATTTGATGTAGCATTATATGATCTTCTGATGATGTCCACAAACTTGATATGATCTTTCTTGGATGCTTGCCCATTATAGTCTCCAATGCAACTACTCCAAAGCCGTATACATCACTTTTCTCGTTGACCACGAATGTATAAGCAAGCTCTATGAAAAGAACACAAACGTCATGAATTTCAATGATCCCTCTACATTATTTGCTAGTAATATACGGTTTCCTTGTTAATAAAAAGTAGCTATATGTCAATTGTTAACAGCACGAATGGTCTTTAAATTTTGGTCCAATGTGCTTTTGAAATTTGCTCCAATGTGTAATGTTTTTAGATTTTTAATTTGTTTAATGTGGTCCCTGAACTATTGATAAATGTTCATGTAGCCCTAGACTACATAAAAATATATAAAAACTCAAGGACCATATTAAATATTGAATCGAAGTTTCAAGATTATATTAAACAAATTAAAAGTTCAGGGACGATTTTGCACATTTAATCAGGTCCAAAAAGCACATACACAAATTAAAAATTGATGACAATTTTGCACATTGGACCAAAGTTTAAAAATCATATGTTTTCTTTGCTCTTTATTTATTGATCAAACAGGGTAGGAATGTGCTGGGAGTTACTATAAACTTCCACACCCACAACAGTCCAACGTTGACTTTAAGCCGTATGTTATCCAGTACAGGGCCCCTAAAATGCCCTGGGATCCAGTCACTAGGTCAACGACTTAGGTGAGTGTATAATTGCAATTTGTTCAAGAAACAAGATGAGTAGTCACCTGGAGCAAGATATCCCTGGGTCCCTCCTATGTTTGAAGTGAGATTGGACGAAGAATTTCCCTGTAGTACCCTTGCCGCCCCGAAATCTGATAGGACAGCCCGCATTTCATTGTTGAGTAAAACGTTGCTGCTGGATATGTCCCTATGAACAATGGGCTGAGCACACCCGTGATGCAAGTAAGACAGGGCGTGTGCCATATCCCGGATGAGATTCACTCTCCTCACCCAATCTAACTCCATTGCTTCAGTGTCATTTCTCAGAACACAAAATAGACTCCCTCTCTCCATATACTCATAAATTAAGAACATCGACCGCCTATGCAAGCAGAAACCATAGAGCCGGATTATGCTTCTGTGTCTTATTTCAGTCAAGTTCTTCACTTCATTTTGAAAGCTTTTATTGAAATTTGGGTCCTCGGCTTCAGAGCGATTAACCTTCTTCAGTGCTACAACCTTCCCATTTGGCAATTGCGCCCTATACACACTACCATAAGCACCTCTTTGAATGCAGTATTTGATGTCAAAGTCTTCCGTGGCAGCAATTATGTCTTCATATGCTATCTTCCCATCATAATTCCATATTGACAAGAAATTTCCATCCTTTTCTACTGTCTCCTCTGGCTGAACCCTCTTCAATGCGCACCAAAGAAAGAAGCAAGACCCCAGAATTGAAGCGACAACTAAAAGGCAAAGTAGCGATAACATCACTGCGGAAGGCTTGCCCAAGGAAGGAGGGGTCCTCAGAGGAATGGGACTACTCACAGGTGCAAATGGAGGTTCAAGGTTGCTGCTTTCTCCTTCTATAGTGTACGAATCTTTGTTTCCGTTGAAAGCACTACGCGAATAAGTATCCAGGAGATGTCGCGGGACTGGACCCATCAAGGAGTTGTATGATAAATTCACAGAAGAGAGAGAAGCAAACTCCATGCTTTTTGGTATAGTGCCGGAGAGCGAATTATTGCGGAGGTCAAGATAATTTAACATGGGTAAACTCCCAAGTTCACTCGGAATTGATCCGATCAAGTCATTTGAGCTCATGTCCAGGTTGATGAGACTCGTCAGATTTGCTATTGCCCGCGGGATGGAACAATTGAAACGATTGGCTTGCAGATACAAAGATTTCAAGCTTACCAGGTTTCCCAGAGAGGAAGGGATGGGGCAGATAAAGGAATTATGGCTCAGCCTCATCTCAATCAAGTTGTCCAAATGACCTATTTCTAATGGAATAGAGCCACTGAACCCGTTTTCTTGCAAATTGAGATGTGATAAACTCTTTAAATTCCCAATGGATGAGGGAATGGCACCACTGAACTCGTTACCACTTAAATCCATGCGATTGATGTTCTCTAGATATCCTATTCTGGACGAAATGGAGTTGGTGAATTGGTTCCGTTGCAGGTATAGGTATCTTAAGTTTGTCAAATTCCAGAGACTCCACGGGACTGACTCGTTGAAACCGTTGGAGCTTAGATCCATAGTGACCAAGTTCTTGAGTTTCCCTATTTTAGGAGGAATGGAACCGCCTAATCGATTGGTGGAGAGACCAAGGAATGTCAAATTGGAGAGAAGAACTAGAGTTGAAGGAATTGATCCAACAAAGTTATTAAAGCTCAGATCCATCGTACGCAAGTTCTTGAGATCCCCTATCTCAGGAGGAATAGAACCACCTAATCGATTGGAGGAAAGATGAAGAGACCTTAAATTGAACAGACGACTGAGAGTAGGTGGAATCGCTCCCTCAAATTCGTTACCGCTTATATCAATAGAGCATAGTTTGCTGAGGTTCCCAGTTTCCGCAGGGATGATGCCACCTAACTGATTTGAGCTAACGTCAATGAAGCTTAAATTGCTCAAACGACCGAAGGTAATCGGGATTGGACCAGTGAGAAGGTTCAAATGTAAGTCCAAGCAGAACAAGTTCTTCAAACTCCCGAGTGCTAAGGGAATAGAGCCAGACAACTGATTGATAGACACATCTAGCCATCCTAAACTAGTGAGATTTCCGAGGCAAGGAGGCAATTCACCAGTTAGATAATTCGAGGACAAGTCCAAGTGCGAAAGCCTCGGGACTGCGCATATTTGAAGGGGAACGGAGCCGGTGAGTCCATTTAGATGCAGTTGCAGAGAAGTAAGATTCGGAAGTAGAGAAAAATTCAGGTTACCAAATCGGTCTCCTATCTGGTACTCTTCTGGCAAGTCAATTCCAGTGATGCTTCCTGCATCGTTGCACGAAATGCCCGGCCACATGCATGTGGACACAGAATTGTTGCTGGTAATGGCGGCAGGCCACCAACCACTGTGATGCAGAGAATTTGCCTCTGATTCAAAAGATGCTTCTGCTGAAATTTTCACGAACAAGAACGTTAAAGTAGACCATAAAACTGAAGTGAACGACCTCAGAGAAGAAGACCCCATCAAGGATTTGGTTCTAGGAATCAATAAAGAGGAGTCATCTTATTTTTATCACATACTAGAGGGCCATTCTGGTGTTGGGGAATGGTCAAAGTCCAAGTCAACTTGGAATGCAGTTCAAGAGTCACGGCAAGCACAGAAACAATAATGTGTTGCACGAAAAATGAACTTGATGGTTTCTTTATCATCTTGACTTGGTAAAATGAGTCTCAATGACAAGTCGCTATTAACAGTCCCTGGCGGCCACTGACTTCTATGTTTATGATAACGATCTTTACATAAAGTGGAGACAATATATAGCTCAAAACACCCATCGGTATTTCTGGAAAAAGAATTTTTTTTTTTTTTTAAAGGGACTTGGTTGGGCAATTGTCGAATTTCATGATGTGTTGACTTATATCCCAGTCCTTACTTCAGAGAAGACTAATAAGTCTTTGCAAAATTATTAGATGTATGATGCCCAAGTTGTGATGTGAGACGTGGGGTCACGAGAAGTGCGTCTCTTGGCCGATGATGATTGGTTTATTAGTCGAGTCATCCGATGAGAGCGGGAGGGACGGAAGTCCAAAAGACGCGAAATTTGAGTAATAAAAGCAATGAAAAAATTGGAAAATTTAGGGTGCATTTATTTCCCAAAAAACTCAAGATTTGAAAAATGTTTTCTGACAAATAATCACTTATATCATTTAGGAAAATGAATAAATGAAAATATTTTTATCACTCACAAAAAGATTAGGCTTAAATTGTTGTCAATCACGAAAACATTTTTCATTAACTAATTTCTAAGCGGTACAATCAATCATTTTTCATAAAATATTTTCTAAATCTTAAATTTTTCTTGAAACAAACGCACTCTAAAATGAATTAGGTTATTCAACTTGGCATGACCTCTTTTTTGTAAAGAAAAAAGAACTTGGGAATATTATATTGTTGGGGGTTGGAGTGAAAATCCACATTAGTGATTTCACCATTTTCTTATTTTTATTATCGGTAATTTATTACTCTTATCGATATTGTTATTATTATTGTTTTGCCTAACTATCCACACATTGAAGTCGCATGCTATTCTTTTAAGCAACTCTAAATAGACGAAGAGAAGGAAAAATCAATTAAAACAGACATCTATTAACTGCTATATTCTAATTCCATGCTTACGATTGCTCAGGCATCCTGCTGCTCGCTTGTATCGAGAAAAAAAATGGGAAACTAAGTAACATGACAAACCTTCGATCGACCGATATAGAAAATACTATATGGTGGGAAAACTAGCAGAAAAATATTTCTTATAGGTTATTTCACTCTCAATCTCCAAATCTTTAAGTGAAATTGCAATTTATTAACATACGTAATGATATCTTGCCAAGTTAAGCTGAGTTGAGACCTATACATCCTATGAGAAAAAAAATAGAGATCTCCAAAGGCTCATGCCACTTGCTCACATGAGGACAAAGATAACAAGCTATATTGGCGGAAGTCAAAAGGAAATACGCCTTGGGATTTTTTGGCATGACCATGGAGCAGTTCATTCCTATGTGTCGCGACCTCCCTGAAGCAGGTTGGACCACCTAAGGGGTTAATTAATGGATTGCTCTTAGCTTGAAACGAGCTCTCCAAGCTCATACCACTGATTCGCGACTTAGGTTCAAGTTCTTAACACGCAATTGATTTTTAATTAGGAGTCGCCCACTAATCTATTTTGGGTGGGTCGATTAGAAACCTAAGTAAAGTAATGGGAGAATTACTTCACTCCTACGAACCAGAGATTAAATGAGTTCGGGGACTTGATTACGCTAGATTTCTCTAACGCCCTTTTGGTACCTTTTTCTTTTTTATTTCAAAAAAAATTTTTACAGGCAGCTTGAATTGATTTTAATTTATCTTCCTAGCATGTGAGGTGATCATGCGGGTGCGCAAATCACCAATTTAACACCCAAGAACGCGATGAATAAATTGCAGGACTTACCTCATAGCAACGAAAGCGTCTGCAATGTTAAATCAGAATTCATATCAACAGACCAAAAGATGATTTCTAACACGCAGTTTTTTTTTTTTCTTTTTACTTATTTAATGAAAATCATGCAATATGCATTGCATCTAATCTAACATGAAATGGTGTGGCAATGTGTTCTAAATTACATGACATGAGTAAAATATTTTTATTATTTTTTTATGTTTTCTTAATGAACATGCAATAATTAAATATGCAAATCAAATTGACATCATTATAATGACGGGCAATTTTGATTATATGAACCTAATTCTACATGACGTGTACATGATATTTTTATTCCTAAAAATGCAATTTATCCTAAAAATCGAAACTAATTTATCTAAAGACAAATTTTTGTATTTTTCATGATATTCGAAATTAAGAAAAAATGCAAAAATTACCTAGCTAAATTAAAATCTCATCCAATTTAAGCTTAGGATTAATTCATGCTAAATCCTAATTTAAACTAAGATGTTATTTTAATCTATCCATTTCTAACCTAAGATGCAAATTGATCTAAACTTAAAATGAGACATCCAATTCTATTCTAAAATGCATGATGATTTTTTATGAAAATTCGTAATTAAAAAAAAACCAGAAAAAAACTACTAGAGTGAAAATTAAAGGGACATGTTATCTCTTCTATAACATGCATAAAAAAAAAACTTATTATGCAACCTTCAAAAAACTAGCATCCTAAATTAATTAATTTTTCTTGGGATTTTTTCTGTTGTAAAAATTTAAAATAAAAAATCCTATTCTAAATTGACACGTGCAATTCTTAAAAAAAAACTAATATCCTAAATGCATTTTTTTGGATTTTTTATTTTAAAAACGAAATAACTAAATACGCTAACCCAAGCCCTAATCTAACTTGCATTTTTTTTTAATGCAAAAACAAAAGTTAATTCAAATAACCCGATATCCAATCCAATCAAGATAAGATTAATACCCAAAATTGACGAACCATATCTTGCGCATGAGATCGGGTTGGTCAATTTTAAATTAAATCGTGAATCGAATTTCGGGCATGAGATTGGATTGTCGATTTTGTAAGAGATCGTGAGTCGGATTTCGGGCGCGAAAATCGAACTCCTAATCCCTAATTTGAGGGGTCATTTCACATTGGAGCTTCAATAATGCATTAATGAATAATCACGCTAAAAACTATATAAAAACAAACCATAAACTATATAACAAAAAGATAAAATAATAATAAAAAACTACATAATGTTCACCTTTTGTTGCTTTTTTTATCTTTTCCTTTCCCACGCACAGCTTTGTCGTGGGTCTCCGAAGGGAAGCAAGTCGTCGTCCGGAGGGTGGGCAGCTCCGACGAAGGTGAACCGGTAGCAAGCCCCGTGGATTGACGGCGAAGGAGGGCGGCACCCGGCGTCGGACTTCACGGACGGCGAGCGAAAATGAGATCTGGTGTCAACAACGGAGCGAGGTAGCAGCGAGTCGTTGCTGGTGCAGTGGGTCGCAGCAGCTCGGGCGCAGCAACTTAGGAGGGAGAGCTGGTGGACTCGGCGAACTGATGGCAAAGGAGCGGGCGTGCGGCTTCCGGCAACGGTCGCGCGCGAGAACGGCTTTTGGCGTTGCGGAAGGCTCGGGTGCGGCTGCTGGTGTCGAGTAGAGATGGCGGAGTTACCGCGGGTGTCGAGGACGGGCGGGGGCGCGGGATTGCGCGGCAGCTGTGTCTGGAACTCGCCGGAAGGAGTAAGGTAGCGGTGGGGGTTGTTGCAGCGTCGACACTCGGAGCTCACCAGCAGGATGGAGACGATGGCGCGGTGATGGTGGTAGAGGCGGGGCAGGGCGTCGGCCGAGGCGTTGGGCGGTGAGCGGGATGGAGCTCGGGGGTTGCTGGTGCGGGCGGTTAGAGGCGTGATTGTGGGTATGGGCTGGAGGGTGCTCGCGGCGTCAACGGGGAGGTGCGGGTGCGGCTGCGGGTGCAGGCGTCAGGGACGGTGGCGCGTAGGGCAGAGGGGCAGCGACGGGCTCGGAACTCGCCGGAAGGAGGAAGGTTTCTGGCACAGTGACAGGCCGCTGCGGGTGCCAAGCGGGTTGCAACGGCAAGAGAGTTCGGGGCTCCGGCGGTAATGAGCAGGTGCGGTCTGCGGAAGTGGAGTTGCAGGTGTTGCTCGAAGCCCCCACTTGGAGAAGACAACCCTTCTTTTTTTATTATTTTTTCTTTCACGTTCTTTTCTCTTTCTCTGTTGCCCTTTATGACTTCACCTTTTTTCTCTTGCAAGTTCTCTCCACACGGGCTCTCTCTTTTTTAAATAGCTCTGACAATCCTCTCAAGGAAATTTTTCGTTCTCCCACAAACCTCTCCAGTGAATGTTTCGTTCCCTCCCTTTTTAAGCCGAGAATCCTTATTTATAGGCAACAATCAACCTTAGTGTGAACAGGTAAACAGGAGGCAGCCGCAGCTTTTCGTTGCTTGTTCAAGTTTGGTTCTTTTTTTTTTCAAATATGGTGGCCACCGATCAGGGAGGAAAGTACTATAAAAAATGATGGCCTATTCTCTTGTAGGCTTTCCCAGAATTTCCGCGTGTGCAGTGGAGTCTTCTTCTTCACGGTTGCGGCTTCTCTTATAATTTTCACGTCCCCCATTTAATGCGTGCATGTGCAGGCATTAATGAGGGAGAGACAATGGACGTGAAGCACTCTTTTTTCTTCTATTTTTCTGACTTTCATTGTGTGTTTTCATACCAGCAAGAGAGAGACGACCTTTCGTGCATCTTATCGATCGAGGCCCCCTACCACGTCCGCTGAATTAATGCATGCATTAATGAGAGAGAGACAATGGATGTGCAGGAATTCTTCTTCGTGCCTGAAGCTTCTTATGCAGCTACTTGTTCCCCCTATCTATAGGATTGCTGCAATTTTTACTTTTCTTGTTTATTATTTGCTTCCTTCTTCAGCAAATTTCTCGTTGCTTCTCCGTGACAACCCACACTTGAGAGAGAGCATATTATATAATATTATATCATGGGCTCATTTTGCTTTCTCTGAGGATTTCGCACGTCCGTCGAATTTGTGCGTGCATGCGCATGCATTAATGAGGGAGAGAAAAACGGACGTGCAAGAACTTCCTTCCTCTTTTTTTGACTTTTGCTCTTTTGCGTGCTTAGACTAGTGGAGAGAGAGAGCATCCCTTCGTGCATATAATCGACTGCGAGCCGCTGCGTCTTCTCGCGCTTTTAGTATCGATGCAAATGCGACTATATGAAATGCAATTTTACTATTTTTTCTTAGGGATTAAAGATTAATCCCTAAATTTTTATGTAATTAATTACTAAATGATTAGTCAAAATTTAGGTGTCAACACTATGCCTGAAATTTCTATACGTTAACATAAGAGGTCTACACGCACTATGAAATGTTCCGTTTAAGCCATAACGACTCCACATCATCCATGCCACGTGGGTCCTAAGTTAGCAACCCGCTCACTACTGCCCCATTATGATGCCATCAATCAAAATGTCTTTTTAGATGAAGTATACCGCAATTAGTTAACTCAGCATGAGTTGTTTGGCATTTTGCTCACACGCGAACGGCTAGAAGAGACCTCGAAAATGAAAAAAATGACTGATTCATCAATTGGCCAGCCACGTTGATGGTTTGTAAAGAAGAAGACTACAAAGCATCAAAGATGGTAAAATATATTGAGTGTTATAAAAGTACTTGTTAATAAGAATATGCTATTGCTCAGTATTTTGTGTACCAATTGATGCTCCATTGTAGTTTAGCACACCATGGCCCGACAATGGTAGTTGATGTCTAAATACTTTCGTAAACAATAAAAAGTTTTTTTGTTCATTCATTTTTGTAAGTGATATCTTAGAAAAATAATTTCTAGATCATTAAGATTTAAGCAATCGTGCCTATAACGCCTCACGCCAAAATTGACTTTCTTGACGATGGCTTCTACATTTATGATTACAATCTCCACATAAAAACAGAGAGACAATATAGCTCAAAACAACCATGGGTATTTATATTAGAAAAAGGAAATCAGCACTCCGTTGTGCCTTTCTTGAATTTCATGCTTTTTCGACAACGACCTTATATTAATGCAGGTTGGGATTGTATTACGGCAATATTACGTTTTCGTGTTGTCCACTTACATCCCAATCTTTGCTCAATACAAGACTAATAAGTCTTTGCACCTATTTATGGATAAAAATAACGAAAGGTTAATTTTCGTGACATGAAAGTTCTTGAGATATTTATGTAAGCATTGAAAGTTTAGGGATAAACGTATACTACCTCAAAATTCGGATAATTTTGTGTAAATTTTGACTAAAATGAAATTTGAAATTTTCTCTCATTCACCAAGAAGAAGTGGACCTAAGCATGTGCTTAAAGGGCTTCATCCGATTCAATCTAGACCTCAAGACTTATAAGTTGTAAAGCACTGAGAGGATATTCCCTCATTTTGGAGAAGACAAATATACATGGGGGAACTTAGGGGGTGTTGGTTGGGCAGACATCAGCACGTTATAATAAAGAAAGCAATCTTGTCAGCCCACTTAGATTACGAGGCAGGCAGGGTGGCCCCAACATGGTCACGAAGTTGACCTGTTGCTTGGAGAGGTAATCATGTAACCAAAAGAAGTGATTATTGACTTCTTGTTGACTTTTTTTTTTTGGTCAAACTGATTATATATATGGACCAAACCGATTACAAGCAGCAGCTATCGAATCAGCGTAAATAAGATCTGATAGAGGGGGAGGGGGAAAACAGCCTAGTTACTTCGCTTGGAATTAACCCTATGAGCCTTCGCAGCCCAGTCAACAGCAACATTTGCCTCACGACGACAGAATGCTAGGGAAAGGTTGGGAAAAAACAAAAGCAAGAAGGCAGCTTCAGAGAAAAGCTTCGTTCTGGCCATGGTGGCGAGCACTGACCCTTTAGTGTCTCAATGAGGGTCTGGCAATCCGATTCAAGAGTTAGCGCAGCTTGAGAGAGGTCTTGATCAATCAAATGACATAGAGCAAGCAAGCAAGCGTGGATCTCTGCTTGTAGAGCCGAGCAGGCAGCAAAGCTATCTGAGAAGCCACCAGTAAGTTGTCCCTGCGAATCACGACACACACAAGCCATAGTCCCTTCCTTGCTTCCCAATTGATAAGATTCATCGATATTGACCTTTAAAACCCCCGGATTTGGGGGTCTCCATATAGGTCCGTGATGCTGAAACAAAGCAGCTTTGTAGGTGGAAGAACGAGCAACAATAGAATCCACACGAGAATGAAGCATTGCTTCTTTAGCCACATGATGTGGATTAGGATGTTTTCGTCCAAAAATAAATGCATTTCGAGCCTTCTAGATGTGCCAAAGGACTGTGGCGATCACTGGCAGACCAGGTAAGGGTTTCTAATCATCGGCATGCTCTATAATCCAGGCTGTGATATTCCTTATATGCTGAGTTTGAATGGGGAGGTTGATCTGGGGATTACTCCAAACATGCAAAACCTAGGGACATAACATGAACAAGTGTTCCAAGGTTTCCGGGGTGTCTTGATCACAAATAAGGCATTTTGGATTGTCAATGATATGTCTATGATGCAGATTAGCTCTTGTTGCTAAACTATTTTGACATAGTAGCCACAAGAAGTGTCGTACCTTAGGAGCAGTGTGCATTTTCCACAATTTGTGCCATAGTAAATATGGATGTTGATGTGAGGTTGAGGGTGCGCTATTGAGTTTAAGCTCTGCTAAATGTTTGATATTGTGATATGCTGATTTAACTATGTAGTCACCATTAGTAGTAGCAATCCAAATAAGTTTATCCATGGCAAATCTGGGTCGTACCGGAATAGATGCAATCTAGTGAACCACCTGGGAGTCAAAAAATCTGTGGAGTAGAGAGTACTTCCATGTGCTGGTGGAGTGATCAATAAGATCAGCCACTAAAGTGGGCTCTTCTTATTGAGGAGGTCCTGTTAATCTGTCTATAGGTAACCACCTATCTTCCCTGATTCTGATGGAACTCCCATCTCTTACTGACCAGCAAACATAGGGAGAAATCGCATCACGTCCATTCAAAAGGCTCTACCAGCCCCGTGATGGGCGAGAGCCTTTTTCTGCCTCATCAAACCGTGTGGTTGGAAAATATAATCCTTTAAAAACTTTACCCCACAAGGAGGATGGTTGAAGAAGTAGTCGCCATGCTTGCTTACCAAGTATGGCTAAATTAAAACTGAGGAGATCCCGCTAAACCGCCAGCTGCCTTTCTCTATTTTAGTACCTCCCAATTTCGCCAATGTATGCCTGTTCGTTGTCTATCATTCAATTCTTTGTTCGATAGAGGTATAGAGAGAAATGGGTAGTCGAAATATGGACATGGCGTACTGTGGTATGGATTGTACTACAGCCTTCAACATAATCTCTTTCCCCACCTTTGAGAAAAGGTTTTCCTTCCAACCTTCCAATCTGGTATTCACTCGAGCTAGTATCCAAGAGAACATATCCCTTTTCGACCTACCCCAATTAGATGGTATACCAAGATATTTCCCACAACGTTGCAGTATAGGTACTCTAATTGCATTAGCCATATTTTCCTGTAGAGAAGTAGGGCAAGATTTACTAAAAAATATACCAGATTTGTTGCGGATCACCTCTTGGCCCGTGGCAAAGCAATACTGATTCAACAGATTTGATAAATTTTGACATTCTCGAACTGATCCTTCTATAAAGAAAATTGCATCGTCTGCAAAGAGAAGGTGTGAAAGAGTTGGGCACCATTTGTTGAGTTTAATACCTTTGAGTGTCTCCATATCGAGTGCATTATGAATAAGAGATGACAATAGATTGGATAAAAGGAAAAAAAGGTATGGGGAGAGAGGATCTCCTTGACGAAGGCCCTTGGTAGGATGAAAGGGCCTAAGATGATCGCCATTCATGTTGATATAGAAAGATGTAGTGGTCATGCACTGCATGACCAGAGTACTCCATAATGGATGAAAGGCTAACTTAAGTAGATAAGCATGTAAAAAGTCTCATTCGACTCTATCGTAGGCCTTCCGCATATCCAACTTGACAACAGCATGAAATTTGCGCTTCCTCCTTTTAGATCTAAGTTGATGTAAAACCTCTTGTACTAACAAGATATTATCTTGTATCTGGCGCCCACCCACAAAAGCAGATTGTTCCTCAGAAATTAGAGTTGGCAGCAGAGGTTTCAGTCTATTTGGAAGCACTTTAGAGATAACCTTATAGGCATAATTGCATAAACTAATAGGGCAAAATTGATCAAGACTCTCAGGGTGAGGAAGTTTTGGTGTGGCATCCTAGAATTTCATAAAAATCCCTAAATATGCCATGAGCCATGGATAGGCGATGGAAACACCGTTATTGTATTTTTGTAGCCTTCTAATCCATGATTCGCAATGAGATGTATGGTTAAGTTTTTAATAGATGAATTTTGGGAAAGGAAGTTCTATCTTTGGCCATATGTATTATAAATTGGAACTTATGAATTTATAATTGCAAGTGTATAGTTATCTTAATTTGCAATTTAGTACTTTGATTTAATAGAGATTTAATTAGTTTTTAAAAGGGTCAATTTTAGGTTAATTAAGCTTGGGTCTTAGGCCCAAGAGGGATGGGCCTAAGATGGGCCAAGTTGGCCGGCCCATAAGCCCATGAAAGGGCTATCGACCGTGCAAAAGGGGAGGGGAAGAGACCAGTTGCATGCCTCCCCCATTTGTCCCAAAGAAATTGCCAAGTGTCACCCATGCATACCTAATGATGACTAATGATTGAGGGGAAGAAATTAAGGGAGATGATGCCGGTTTAAGTGAGAATGAGAGGGAGAGAGAGAGAGAGGTTCAACCGAGAGAGAAAGAGAGGAGAGAAAGAGAAGAAAGAAAGGAAGAAAGGAAGAAGAGAAGAGGAAAGGAGGAGAGGCCGTGCGTCCGTTGTCCGTCGCCGCCGTGTCCAGTCGCCGTGTGCTCACTATTTGCTTGGTTTAGAGGCAAGTTGGGATCCTTAATCTATTCTTGCATGTTGTGCCTAGAGTGTGTGAGTGAGTGATGATAAATTTCGGATTGTTTAGGGTGTGAAAAACGGGTGTTTTAAGAGTGGTATTCAAAAACTAGTAAACTGTTCTTGAGAAAACAGCTTGACCTTGAATGTTTTAGTGGCTTGCCTGTGATGTTCGAGTTGGATTTTGGCTTCAACTTCTAAATGAAAGTTGTTAAGGACTTCTTGAAATATAACATACTCAAATTTGGCACAAAAAAAACAAGTATAAGTTGGTGAAATCTTTATTTTTCGGAGAGACTGAATCTGGAGATTTCGGTACTAGGAACAGAAGTTTTAACCGCCTATATTTAATTATCTAGGACGAATATAACTTTGATTCCTTCATAAAAAATCTACCTTAGGGTCTTGAATACCACATATTCGGATTTCATAATTTTTGAAGGTCATTAGGTATTTAATTGGAAATATTTCAAAAACCGTGTAATCTGACGCGTTCGGACCTAGTCAGTTTCAATGCGTGGGCCATATCATTTTGTATGAAGTTCTTTCGGCAAAGTGTTCTTCATGAAGTATCTTTCTTTATGTCTTCCCTGCAACATATTCAAATTTCATAATTTTTAAAGGTCATTTGGGTATTAAATGGAAATATTTTCTAAAACTGTGCAAGCTGGATTGTGAGGACTTCAAAGGCTGCAATGCATTGACTATTCTGTTTTGCATGAGCCCCATAAACTGTATTGTTGTAAGTGATTAAATCTTGCTGCACATGTGATGATATTTGACATTGCATATAGAATCCAAAGCTGAATTTGACGTTGTTGCCATTACATCATGTGCCATGTTGATTGTGGGACATAAATCGGTGAATATGAATTATGATGAATGAGGAGACTATTGGAGGTGAGCCGACAATGCCCTGGGAGTGTCAGGATGCCTGGGATGGGGGTGTCGGATGCCCGGTTGTATTACGATACATGTCCGGATGTCCTCGGGAGTTTTGAGATGCTCGGAATGGTTGGGTGCCGGAAGCCTTGGAGGTTTGTGCCCGGGGGATGCCTCGTGATGCCAGTTGGGATACGAGATGCCCGAAATGTGGGGGTGCCGGATGCCTGGTGGTGTGTGCCAGAGGTTTCTAGTGATGTCAGGTTGGGGTGCGAGTGATAAAATGTGAGATGCAATTATTGATCCCGGGAAAGAAAGATGTGGTGATTAAATTGAAAGATACAAAGTGGAAATTGAATCATGCATGGTATGGTGACATGTATGCATGGCTATATGATATGATGATGATGAGTGCATGGTTGTATATGCACCTATGGCATGATGGTATATGTATGAATGCTTGGTGATGAGTGCATGGGGATGTATGCACATATGGTATGATGACACATGCATGGCTGCAAGGTAAGTTATGCTTGGATGCATGCATGATATGTACTATGCTATGATGTTATGATTGTATTGTGTGATGCATTGAGTAGTTTAATGGATCTTTTACCTGCTGAGTGGCTGTACTCACCCCTTCGGGGACCAACATTTCAGATTAGGAAGATGCCTCTCTCTTCGGTCACGCGGGGTACCTTTTACGGCCTTCCATTTGACGTGGAGGTCGAGTATTCGGAGATTGATTGCGTTAGCATCCCTAGTCTAACGTTTATACGGGTTCGCGGGCGGGTCATGTATGATGTGGGCCTGGCTGGGGGCCCAGTCATCCATGAGTTCTTGTCGGTCCACGTCTGCCGAGATGGAGTGATTCGGGGGATGTTGCCGCTGCAACTGCCTGATGCGCCAGGATGGGTGTCATGGCCTGTGTGAGGAGTGGAGAGCTGACACTTTTTGAAAGTAGCCGACACTTGTAGATGGGGGATGACACGTGATTGATATAGGGGTCGAGATATCTTTTGGGTTGTGGCCAAGTGTAGTTAAAAGTCTTGACTTTTCTTTTTGGTTGTACTGACCCGAGAAATCCATCATGAAAATATATAAATAAAAGTGGCTCGGCTTCATCTTTTCATATGATATGTAGTTGGTGTGCATTGCATTATGGTTATTGGAGGGAAAGATGGTGAGACTCGTTTATGCTTCCGCTAATAAGTTGCGCTGGGACCATTTTCAAAAAAAAAAAAATGCCTAAGGACCTCGGTCCTCCTTTAAACCCCTTTTATGTAAAAGAAAAGTAACGGATATCTTATAAAGATAAAGAAATTGGCAGCTGTGGCGACTGGAGGTGTTTAGGGGTGCCACATTTGGGATCAAAGCAATAACTGTTTTATTTAAGGCTAAAGGGAAATGACCTGAGAGAAACCTCTTTGAAGAAATCATCCTTGATAATATCCCAATGAGTCCTATAAAAAAGACCAGTCAGCCCATTGGGACCAGGAGCTTTGGTTGCTCCCAGCTGAAATGTAGCTAGTCTCAACTCTTCCAAGGTCAACAATGACATTAGAGCGTTGTTCATGGCTGGCGTCACCACTGTAGGACACTGATCTAAAATAGGTTCAAAGTTGCGAGCTCCGACTGTGGTATATAATGATGAGAAGAAAGAAGTTGTCATCTCCTAAAGCCGACTAGGATTCCTGACCCAATCCCCTGTGTCATCCCTGAGCATAGTAATCTTATTCCTCTGTTGCCTCTGGATTGTAGTTGCGTGAAAAAAAAACGTGTATTACGATCCCCCTATTTCAACCAATGCATTCGAGATCTCATGGCCCAAAACTGTTCTTCGCACTGCCATGCATTATGTAATTTAGTTTTCAAAGCCATAACTTTGGATCTGTCATAAGGAGGCATAGACTGGTTAGTGATTTGTAGAAGCTGCTGCTGAATTTTAGTGATGCGAGTATGGTTATTCTCGAATTTGAGACGACTCCATTGAAGCAAAGCATTAGCAACATGGCGTAATTTGGTAGAGAGGCTCGAATTCACCAGCGAATTCGAATGCCAGGAAGATTTGATAATTTGGCGACAGTCTCTGTCCTCATTCCAGAAGGCTTCATATCTAAAAAACCTCTGACTTTGCTTTTTAGAAGCGATAGAAGAGAATAGAAGGGGAATGTGATTAGAGGCAACGGTAAGGACAGCATAAGCTTCTATCGAAGGAAACTTTAATTACCAGTTCAAAGTACATAAAACCCTGTCCAGTTGTTCTCTAACAAGTTCATCCCCATTTCGGTTGTTCTGCCAAGTGAAGGCACAGCCTTTCGATTCAATGTCCATAAGAGCACAGTTAGTTAGGACAGTATGAAATGAAGACATACGGGATAAATCTGCTGGTCTTTTGCTCACCTTCTCCCATGGGTAAAGGATGTCGTTGAAATCATCTAGACAAACCCAAGGAGCATAATTCTCACAGCTAATCATGCACAACTCCTGCCAGAAATGCCTCCGAAGGGGATATACCGCCGGAGCATGTAGACAAGTAACATGGTAGGTGTTGTCATCCTCAGAATCATGACAGAAGAAGTCAAAAAAAGAAGGGGTCGATTAAATCGAAGTCAAATAGAGGCTGTCATTCCAAAAAAGAGCTAAACCCCTAGCTGAACCCACCGAACTGACCACCCGAAGTTTACCAAAATGGAGGCTGTGGTGTAAACGTTGGAGAAAGACCTCACTCTATTTAGTCTCCATCAAAAAAAGAAGGTTACGCTTTTCTTTAGCCACCACGACTTTAAGCGCTTGAACTGTCAGGGGATTGCCCAACCCCTTGTGAAAGCTAGTATGAGCACCTAGAGGGTGGTGAATAGGTATAAAAACAATTTTTCGAGATAAGTGTGCAGCACTAATCAACAATAGATTATGAAAATGAAATTTGCTTCTTGTAAACAAAACGAGTTATGATCAAAGTAAAAGAGCGTAGATAAGAGAATATGAACATAGAGATTATAGTGGTTCAGCTTAATCCAAGGCTACGTCCACTCTTCCACACTGACAGCCCATCGGCTAGATTCCACTATGAACAAAATAGTTGTTACAGAAAAGCTCTTCCTTGATTCCACAGTATAGAGACTTTGCTACACTTCCTTAAGGTCTCTCAAAGATATAAACTCTCTTTTGCGTACAAGATTTTGCTCAATAGTTTAATTGACAAAGAACAAGGAGTTTCAGATTTTGGAATTCTTCTATCGTGCACACTCTCGAACAATTGGAACGTCTTCCTTATATACTCCTTTATGCCATCACACCCGTTAGCACTTATTAAAGGAATTCTTCCAATCTACCAATTGGACAGAATCAATTAGGAAGATTTTCGAGCTATTTAAGGAACATGACGATAGCCCATCAATCCTGTTCGCCCATACAATCAGGATCTAGGTTTCCATAAGTAGAACATTCCAAGTATATTTTGCTAATCAATGGATCCAAAATCCCTGAATCTATCTTAATTTGAATAATGGATTCCGACATGTTATATCCATCCAAGAGATTTTCTTCAGTCGACAAAATCAAATCCTTAACGAAATTCTTCGTTTTGAATAAGCCTTCTTCGATGGTCTTAGAAACTGTCAATGAGGATAGACTTTGAGTATTGAGTCTAGCAATCCGGAGGTCTTCGAACTTTGATAGTAGAGTCTGCAAGTCTTCAGATTAGACTGATGGAAACATTTTGTCAACTTCAAAACACTCAAGGAAGTTTTCTCCAACAATCTCCCCCTTTTTGATTGTGACAAAACTTTCCTGCAGATTTGGATAACTTTGACCTGCAAAACATTACTCAAGCAAACAAGGATATCTCACAAAAGATAAATGGCTTAATAAAGATATCATTAGAATATGCATCCACATAAAATAAGTTAGTTCTGTAAATGAGCAATGCCATGAGATATCAATAGTGCTTAAGATAAATAAATGTTCAAACATTCAAATCCAAATCCAGTCCAAATCCAAACAACCAAACACAAAAGTACAGTCAATCAAACATAATCGACACAGAAGTTCAAAAAGTGATTTCAAAGTTTAAAATCAAATATGCACTACATCTCTCTCCCCTTTTTGTCATCATTAAAAAGGTATAGATGAAAAGAGAATGGCTTTAAGATTGCTTGGGAACACGAACAAGCTGGAAATCTCCCATTGACTGGACAATCCTTTCCACTTCTTCAAATCCTCCTTCGATTACGCCATATCTTCACCCTTAGCATTTGCTTGAACTTGAATAGCAAGGGCATTGATCTGATCATGCAAAGAAAGCGAAGAGGTTTGACCTGCATTTTGCAAGTTATGTACTTCGCATCCCAGAGCATAACTCTGGCCTTGCATTTCCAAAAGAACATCAAGAATTCTGTTAAAGTCTGCCGAATTGTCTGTGTAAGTACTTGTCTCTGCACGATCAGACGGAGTATTGGCAAATGATGACATTTTAGCACGATCACGCAGATTGGGCGATGAAACTTCATGTCCTTTCTCAGGAAATTGAGTGGCATAAATGTCCTCTAGATCTGCTGGAGAACGACTTACTCCTTCACTAGTGGCAGGGAATGAGGACGTTCCTCTTTTCTCAGGATCTCCCCTTGTTTCCATGCCTTCAAATGGAGAAAAGTGTTCCTCATGCTCTGCTTCCTTTTCTTCTTCCTCAATTCTTTCCTCCTTTGTATCTCTCTTCTCTGCTTCTTTCTCCAAATCTTCTCTCTCTCCAGTCCTCTGTTCTGCCTCATCCTTGTCTTTTTCTTGTCTCTCCATCAATTCTAGAATAGAACGACTCAAGTTCTTCAATGCCATCGCAGAAATGATGACATCATCCTCATCCTCTTCATCTTCAATGATGAGTGTTCTTCTTTTCTTGGATGGAGCAACCATGGGCTCCTTCCCTTTTCGTTTTGCTACCGAAGAGACTAAATGAGTCTTGATAGGGGTTTTCTCCTTGAATTGTTCCAGAGCCTTGGTAAGTTCCTTCAGACACATTTTTGAAACCATTTTCAGTCCCACCACCATTTGATTGCAGGTTCGAACACAAAGAATTCGGGGAGGTTGAACGTTCAAATATTTGAATAACTTGGTCACAAGAGTTGGATAAGAAAGTTGACCCTTGTCCTTCACCACTGCCCTGTACATGTGGAACATAATAGTGTGTGGAAGAGAGAATTTATTACCAGCATTGATGGTGTACATCAACTTTGCTTCTGAGTTTGAAACGTCGGTCTTTGAGGTTGATTTTGATCTAAGACAGTTAATCACTATCTTGTGAAGCAAAATGTTGGACGCATTCATTCTCACATAAGAAATCTTTCCTTCCGTCCTTCTATCCTAAACAAGCTCTAACGTTGCATGAGCAATAGACACACTGATAGGTTGATATCTCCCTCTTTCAACCCCAATCACATTAGCTAACATATTTATGTCAACCACATAGTCCTGATCTCGAACACTAAAAGAGAATCTATTCGTATCCAAGAAACTGAGATTTGAGTAGAAATAAGCAGCAAGTTCAGCATAAGGTTCTGTAGATTCAGAACAAAACTGTTCGAGTTGAAAAAAATTGAATTTTTCCCTCAAATTGACATTTACAGAGTCAAGAAAGTCAAATTCCACACTTCTAGGTTTTACTACCCCACGCTTGAGCAACTTAGAGTACGTTGCTTGTGTTCCTCCGATCGAAATAAATCTGTCCTTTTGCTTTTATTTTCGCTGCAACACCCATTCTAGGTTTAAAACGCGATTGTACAACTTATCATCATCATTCCCATCTAGTTGATTTAACCCTCTAACCCGTGGATCACTTGGGATATTCGCCAAAGTTTCTTCCGTCGACCCCGCAGGGGCAATTCCCAAACGTTCCATGGTGCGTAAAAAAAAGGTTTCATTTCTATACCCTTTGTCCTTAAGAAATTCATCAATGTAGTTCAATGGAGTACCACTCCTCTTCAAAGCATGGTAAAGCTTATAGGTAAAAGAGGGCTTATAAGTACTTATGGGCTCTGCGTCTTCGATGATTTCTTCCTCTTCTCGATGTGCAACATCCTGAGGTCTAGATGGAGAAGATGGATGCTGCTGAGAATGTTGTGGGCTTTGCTGCTGCCTAGGAGATTCTTCTTCTTTGGTAAGATCACGCATTTACTGTAGTCCCCTGTTCGCGATCCTCGAAGACTTCCTTTGAGACGACATCTTTCATAGTTTTTGAGAGATTCCAAGCTTGTTTCCTAAGAAAGATGAAAACTTTTTCGAGGATTAAACAAGAGAAGAAGACAAAAGTGGAAGATCAGTGCTCTCTTAGGATTTTTGTGAGTAAAATGAAAAACAAACCGACAGTATATAAGGCAGTCAAAGCGAGGCATACAGAATGACGTAAAAGGAAATATAAAAATGCCTTTTAAAAAAATAACTGCCTTTTCAAAAATTAGATAACTGTTATTTCAAAAATAACTTCTTTTCCGAAAAGGAAGGTTTGCAATAATCACGAAAACTGAGAAATAATACAAATCAATTTTGGATGATCGTACCTTTTCAAGGTTTGATTCGAGAAATGAATTTTTAAAATAGAAATAACTTACAGTCGTAGATCTTGATTGATTGAGTCTAAGAGCCTTTAGACTTTCAGTCTTGAGTCTAAACTTCCTCAGACTTTAAGATATTGAGTTTGGAACGAATAACTTTAAATTGATTTTTCTCTAAAGGCTTTGTAAATATATCCACCGGTTGATTCTTTGAATCAATAAACTGAATCGAAACTTCTCCATTTTGAACATGATCTCTAATGAAATAATGTCGAATCTCTATATGTTTTGCTCTTGAATGAAAAATCGGATTCTTGGTGAGATTGATTGCGCTGGTATTGTCACATTTGATCTCAGTACATGAATCTTCAATTCCAAAGTCTCTCAGCTATTGTTTTATCCACAGAATTTGTGAACAACAACTTCTAAGAGCTAGATACTTTGCTTCTGCCATAAAAAGAGCTACTGTACTTTGCTTCCTTGAAAACCAAGATATTGTTCTGCTTCCAAGTAGTTGACAGGTGCTCGAGGTGCTCTTTCTATCAACTCTGCAACCAGCTAGATCTGCGTCTGAGTATCCGAGAAGAGTGAAGTCTCATTCTTTAGGATATCAGAGACCCAAGTTTGAAGTTGAGACAATGTATTTGATAATACGCTTTGCAGCACTTAAATGAGATTCTTTAGGATCTAATTGAAATCTGGTATAAATACAAATACTAAACAAAACGTCAGGTCTAGAAGCAGTTAGATAAAGAAGTGAACCAATGATACTCCTGTATAACTTCTGGTCTACTTTTTTTCCTTCTTTATCCTTGTCCAGCTTCAAAGAACTTGACATTGGTATGTCAGTTTTTTTGCAATTTTCTAGTTCAAACTTTTTGACAAGTTCTTTAGCATATTTTTCTTGATGAATAAAGATTCCTTCCTTCAGTTGTTTCACTTGAAGCCCGAGAAAGAAGGTTAGCTCACCCATCATGCTCATTTCAAACTTATCCTACATAGACTTAAAAAAATTTATTGCACAAATTTTCATTAGAAGATCTAAAAATAATATCATCAACATAAATTTGAACAAGTAGAAAACTTTTGCTTTCTCTTTTGATAAATAATGTAGTATCTACTTTACCTTTGACAACCGTTTTGAATTAAAAACTTACTTAGTCTGTCGTACCAAGCTCGAGATGCTTGCTTTAAACCATATAAAGCCTTTTTCAGTCTGAATACAGAGTCTGGTTTTCTTGGGTCTTCAAAACCGGGTGGTTGTTCCACGTAGACTTCCTCTTGGATAAATCCATTTAGGAAGATACTTTTGACGTCCATTTGGAATAATCTGAAATTCTTATGACAAGCAAAAGCAAGTAATAATCTAATTGCTTCTAACCTTGCTACTGGTGCGTAAGTCTTATCATAGTCTATCCATTCTTCTTGCGTATATCCCTTGGCGACGGGTCTTGCTTTGTTTCTTACGACCTTTCCTTTCTTGTTCATCTTGTTCCTGAAAACCCATTTAGCTCCAATGATGGATTTACTTTTCGGTTTGGGAGTCAACTCCCATACATCATTGATGCTGAATTGCTTGAGTTCTTCTTGCATAGCTTCAATCCAGCTTTTATTAGATAAAGCTTCTTCTATGTTCCTGGGTTCTATTTTAGAATTAAGAGCCACAGCACTAGACTCTTCGCGCCTTTTGGATCTTATGCGAATTCCTTCATTAATATCATCAATAATGAGATCTTTGGGATGATTGGACTTATGCTTCCAGTTGTTGGTTGATTCGACAGATTATTGATCTTTTTCCTCATTTAAATCTTCGTTGATCATTTGTTGCTCGTCTTTTGAAGGTTGAACTGGTTCTAGAGATTTAGACTTTGTAGAGTCTGGAGCAGGTTCGAATTCTTCAAGATGAGTATGAATCGATTGATTTTGCATATAGTCTTGAAATTTGACATTCATTAATTCATCCACAGATTGAGTCTTCTTGTTGTAAACTCTGTAAGCTTTGCTTGTGATAGAATATCCAAGGAAAATACATTCATCTGATTTTTCTTCAAACTTACCAACTCGATCAGTTGCATTTTTCAATATAAAACATTTACATCCAAACACATGAAAATATGAAACGATGGGCTTTTTTCCTTTGAATAACTCATAGGGAGTTTTCTCTAGAATAAGCCTTAGAAAAACTCTATTAATAATATAACATGCTGTAGAAACTGCTTCAGCCCAAAAACATGAAGAGATGTTACTTTCAATTAAAAGAGTTCTAGCCATTTCTTGAAGCGACCTATTCTTTCTTTCCACGACTCCATTTTGCTCTAGAGTATATGGAGAAGAGAACACATGCTGAAAACCAGATTCATCACAAAATTTTGTAAAGTCTTGATTTTCAAATTCACCTCAATGATCTGTCCGTATACTTGAAATAACATATCCTTTCTCATTTTGGACCTTTTTAGCAAACTTTGTAAAATAAGGAAATGTTTCAGACTTACTTATCAGGAAATATACCCAAGTGAATCGTGAATAATCATCCACAATCACTAAACAGTATTTCTTACCTCAAATGCTTTGAGTTCTGGTTGGTCCAAAGAGATCCATATGCAAGAGCTGTAGTACACGATTAGTGGAAACTTGATTTATTGGTTTGAATGAGTTTCTTACTTGTTTTCCCAATACACATGGTGTGCATAGATCAGGCTTTTGATATGACAAATTGGGTAGTCCACGAACAAGCTTTTTTGCTGAAATTTTGGCTTTTTTCTGTGCCATAAGTTTGCTTCTTCTTGAATTGAGATTAGACATTGGGTTTCATCTGGTTTGACATCCAAGAGGTAGATATTTCCATGTCTTCAACCTGTAAAAGACTAAGATAAGTCTTTACTGGTTCTTGAACAGATTCCTTCTTGAAAGTTGATTTTGAAACCGGTGTCGCACATCTGACTAGTACTTAGCAAATTGTAGTTGAGTCCTTTCACTAAGGAAACATTACTGATCATGAGGCTTCCAATCTTTATAGTTCCATATCCTACAATTCTCCCTTTGCTGTTTCCTGCAAAAGAAACATTTCCACCATTAACTTGAACAAGCTTTATGAAATAATTTGAATCTCTTGTTATATGCCTTAAGCATCCACTATCCAGGTACCGTTTAATCTTTTTCTTGATAGTGACATGCATTTAGAAAAGAGACTCAAACTTTCTTTGCTACCCATATTTTCTTGGGTCCATTAGTGTTAGTGTTATAAACGGTCTTTGCCCATACCTTCTTAACAGGTTTCCAAATTATAGGACATTCTTTCTCAAAATGATCTGAGCTATTGCACTTAGAACAATTAAGAGCACTGCGACCTACAGGTTTTACAAAAACTTTTTTGGAAATGATTTTTGTAAGCATCTCTTGTAGGTCTTTGCTTAATTCTTTCCTTTACTATTGGAAAATCAATTAGAGGAATGGTTTCAGTAGTCATTCCTAAACCTGATTTGTTGAAGTAAGGTCTTTGTCTTGAAAGAATTTTTTCAAGTTTCTCGAGATCTTATAGAAAATCTTTTAGAAATATTTGAGATGTCATTTTTCAAGAATGCATTTTCTTTTGAAAGATTGTCTACATTTTCTTTCAAAATAGTAACACTTTTATCTAGACTTTTGACATTTTCTTTCCAAACATTTTCCTGTTGCTTTAGTACATAATTTTCTCTTTTGAGTTTGGAAATCCTTTTGAGAGAAGTTTTGAGACTAAGACACAATTCATCAATGTATCTAGAGACTCTAGAAGGAATATTTAAATTACTTACCTCAAATTCACTGTTTGAATCTGAGTCTGTCTCGGAGTTTGAATTTGAGTCAATTGTGCCATGAGACAAATATTGGCATAATCATCATCACTTTCTTCACATTCTGTATCACTCCAAGTTTCTATGTTGAGTGCCTTTCGATATTTCTTAGATTTTCCTTTCTTTTTCCTCAGAAGGGGACAGTTGGGTCTGATGTGTCCCTTTTTCGTACATTCAAAATAGATTACATCTCTATTGGATTCATCATCCTCAACAAACTTAGTCTGTTGCTTTTGAAAATTTTGTTTCTTTGGATTGAATTTTCTCCCATTTCTAACTAGTTTTCTGAATCTTCTTATCACAAGAGCAAGTTCCTCATCATCCATATCGTCTTCAGAATCTGTGACATCAGAATCATTATTAGATTTTAATGCAATGGATTTGTTACATTTAGGATATTCATCTTCATTGATTCGCTCCACTTCATAAGACTGAAGAGTCCCAACTAATTCATCAATAAAAAGTGGCATAATTCTTCGTGTCTCCCTTATTGAGGTCTTTATGTGATTCCAATCCTTGGAGAGTCAACATAGTAGCTTGTTTACTTTCATGGGATTAGAAATTGGTTGACCTTGATTTGCAAGAGCATTCACGATTTCTGTAAAATGACTAAATATGTCAGTGATAAATTCTCCTGATTTCATTTTGAATGCTTCGTATTGACCGAGCAGAATATTGATTCTGGTTTCTTTCACTCGATCAATTTCTTCATAGGTGATGTGTAATATATCATAGACTTCTTTAGCTGTAATACAAGAAGATATTCTATTATATTCAGTAGGTGATGATGCACAATATAAAGAATAAATTGCTTTTGCATCAAGAGCTTGTCTCTTGGTTATCTCTTTTTGAGTCATTTTGTTAGACTCAACGGCTTATTTTCCTCTTTCTGAGACAGATGCAGCTTTAGGAATGATTCCCTTGTCTACCACATCCCACTCCAAAGGATCCTTTGATCTTAGAAATGCCTTCATCTTGTTTTTCCATATGTTGTATTCCTTTCTATCAAAATAAGGTAGTCTGGTATTGCTTTGCCCATCAACCAGTCTTGGAGCCAACATATTAGCCATGGATCTTTAACTCTGAAGTAAAACACTTCAATTAAAGTGAGTACACAGGCTCTAATACCAATTGTGAAAGCTAGTATGAGCACCTAGAGGAGGGTGAATAGGTGTAAAAATAATTTCTCAAGATAAGTGTGCAGCACTAATCAACAATAGATTATGAAAATGAAATTTGCTTCTTGTAAACAAAACGAGTTATGATCAAAGTAAAAGAGCGTAGAGAAGAGAATATGAACATAGAGATTATAGTGGTTTGGCTTAATCCAAGGCTACGTCCACTCTTCCGCACTGATAGCCCACCGGCTAGATTTCACTATGAACAAAAGAGTTGTTACAGAAAAACCTCTTCCTTGATTCCACAGTGTAGAGACTCTGCTACACTTTCTCAAGGTCTCTCAAAGATATAAACTCTCTTTTGTGTACAAGATTTCGCTAAACAATTTAATTGACAAAGAACAAGGAGTTTCAGACTTTGGAATTCTTCTATCGTACACACTCTCGAACAATTGGAACGTCTTCCTTATATACTCCTTTATGCCATCACACCCGTTGGTACTTACCAAAGGAATTCTTCCAATCTATCCATTGGACATAATCAATTAGGAAGATCTTCGAGCTATTTAAGGAACATGACGATAGCCCATCAATCCTGCTCGCCCATACAATTAGGATCTAAGTTTCCATAAGAAGAACCTTCTAAGTATATTTCACCAATCAACAGATCCAAAATCCCTGAATCTATCTTGATTTGAATAATGGATTTCGACGTGCTATATCCAGCAAAGAGATCTTTTTCAGTCGACAAAATCAAATCATTAACGAAATCCTTCGTTCCGGATAAGCCTTCTTTGACAGTCTTAGAAATTGTCAATGAGAATAGACTTTGAGTCTTAAGTCTGGCAGTCCGAAGGTCTTCAGACTTTGATAGTAGAGTCTGCAAGTCTTCAGACTAGACTGATGGAAACGTTTTGTCAACTTCAAAACATTTAATGAAGTTTTCTCCAACACCCTTGACAATTCCAACTTAGAATTTTCATCGATGAGATGGTGGCTGTTGAGGGCCAGCCACCATCGCCCATAAATCAGCTTGAGTTACTTCCAAAATGGGAGTATCAAGAAGCATAGATTCATCAAAATCAGGAGGAACAACACCCCTTAGATCATAAGGGTTATAACGCCTTATGTTGTTTATTGGCAAGAGAGTGGAATTTAGCTACGTATAGTCCCTCTTCACGTTGTGTGATATCAACTCGGTCAGTCCTCCATGCTTTCTTAAGTGTACTCTGGAATGCAGGGAAATTTACGATAGGATCTGACAAAATTTTGCACACCAAGATCAAGTTACATTCCACCGATTTTGTAGGTGATGGTTGTTCGTTCCAGCAATCTATATTCTTCTCTGTGGTAAGTCTCCCCAATCTTGAACAGAGAGCAGCAAGGCGATCAGAGTCACTATATTCTTCAGAGTCCATGCCGCAGAGAGAACAATATGTAAAGAAAGAGGGGCCAACTAAGTGGAATCGCATAGTAAGGGACAATCAGGTAAAGTCGCAGAGATGCAAAGAGCCCACATGAAAATTCAATCGCTGATCGAAGTCTCAGAAGTTGACAAGAAAAACAGGGGAAGATACTGAACAGTGAAACAAACCAAGTGAGATTGAGGGAGAAGGCACGAAGGGAAGACTTCTTCGTCAAGTATGGACCGCCATCACCTCTAGATACAATCGTAGCTATCACAAACACCGCGATTCGGAAGAGAAATAGAATAAGACCGCCCAAGTGAGACTGAGGGAGAAGGCACGAAGGGAAGACTTCTTCGTCAAGTATGGACCGCCATCACCTATGGATACAATCGCAGCTGTCACGAACTCCGCAGTTCAGAAGAGAAGCATAATAAGACCACCCTGGATGAAGATTAAAGGAAAATTATAGAGTGCGAAGAAAATCCGAAGTGAACTTTGGGGTTAAGGTTTCAATTTCCACGAGTGGCCATGGGTAAAAGAACTCTGCATGTTGACTTGACGGTCCCAATTGCTTCTATAAATATGTTAGTTGTACTCTGTCCAATTCAACACATACGCAACTAGAAACAAAAGAAAGCCTACCCCAGAAAACCTAAACAACCTATCATGGTCTCATCTCAAAAACAACTCTCAATGTTGTTCCTTGTTTATGTCCTACTCCTGCTTACGCACAAAATGCCTTTTCTTGCTTCATCTCGAAGCTCCTCTCTGGTGGCCCTTGCCGGTGCTAGTAACCAAACGAGATATGAGGAAGTGAAGGCACTCCTAACATGGAAGTCTAAGCTAGACAGCGAGAGTCGCGCTACTTTGTTTTCGTGGAATGGAACCAACCCTTGTTCATGGCGCCGAATCAATTATGATTCTCTCGGAAGCGTTGCAAGCTTGAACCTTTCAAATTCTACCATATATGGTATGCTTCATCATCTCAGTTTCTCCTAATTGCCCAACTTGATGACTCTAACACTTGCCAACAACTCGTTCTTTGGGAAAATCCCTTCGAGCATGGCTAATCTAGCCAAGATTACTTTTATAGATTTGTCTCAAAATAACCTTTTGAAAACATTCCCACTCAACTTGGGTCATTACGATCTTTACAAGATCTCAATTTTTCGCATAATGATTTGACCGGTCCAATTCCTAATGAGATATTTAGCTTGAGCAACTTGACCTATCTATATCTTTCAGATAATAAACTTGCTGGTTTCATTCCTAAAGAAATAGGAAGGCTCAAGTCTCTCGCTTATCTCCATATAGCAAACAACAGAATCACCGGTCCAATTCCTTCTTCCATTGGAAACATGAGCAGCATGGAAGAGATATGGCTTTTCAATAATCATTTGGTTGGGCACATTCCAAAGGAAATAGGAATGTTGGGGTCTCTAATTCAACTTGATTTACTAGCCAATTATCTCAATGGATCCATCTCTACAACTTTGGGGAATCTTAGTAAAATGAAATATCTTTACCCCTCTGACAACCAACTTTCTAGCCCCATACCTTCAGAAGTTGGAGGAATGAGATTCCTCATACATTTCAAATTGCTAACTAGTGATTTTACAGGTCCTATCCTATCAACGATAGGGAATATGAGCAATCTGAATATCCTTCAACTTTACCAAAATAAGCTGTCTGGTCCTATTCCCAAAGAACTAGGAATGCTTGAATCTCTCTCTAATCTTGTACTTATAGGTAACAGTCTGTTTGGCTCAATTCCATCCACTATAGGTAACTTAATCAAGCTGACAAGCTTGCGGCTGGGCCTTAACAAGTTTGTTGGCCAATTGCCACAAGATATTTGCAGTGGTCAAGTTCTTCAATATTTTTCCACGAACAACAATCACTTTACTAGTCCAATTCCACGAGGCCTCAAAAACTGCATGAGTTTGTATAGAGTTAGTGTCACGCCCCGAACCTCGAGCACACGCACATCTCTTTCCGTCGATACAAATGCGACATTCCCAAGATGCGTCGCCGACCCATTCATTTTTAAATGCATATGCGGAAGCGTATAAATACCCCTGACAAGAAATAGCATAGGATAGGAAAGCATGGCACATTTCACAAAAGCCGACTTTTATAAACAACGGGTTTAGATACAAAAATGAGTATGGTCAAAAATCTACAAAAAGGTCAGCTCTAAAAAAGAAGCTGTCCTATGACACACTAGTCAGACACATATGTTGATCCTTTGGACTCCACCTCCACAGACTCCGGGGCTGCTGGTCCTCCATGACCACCATCTAAGGACTTGCAAATTTAGCCCACAACGGGATGAGACAATGTCTCAGCAAGTCCACTCCCTAAACCCCTATTAGGAAGGAAATATCCCATCAGGGCGCTCTAGCAATAGCCACACAATTAGAATAGAGGACTTATCTCACCTCAGTTCCTTCCTGCACGTTAGCATAGTTCATAACACAATACATATAATTAATGCATATAACAATTGAAACGCCTCAACAACTCAATCAATCACAAGGGTCTCGATTATAAGGCAAAACCATTATGAAAAGTCCTATATCATTTCACACAGTTTTGTCTCATAATCATATGCATTAAACTCAATCAGTTATGCGTTCCAATTGTTAATTAAACCCCTATAGGGTACTACCGACTCCCATGTTCAGCGTTCTACTAGCGTAGCTAGGCATCGTCTCTTCCCCATCGAGCATGGCTACGTCTCTCATAGACGGCTTTCCCGAAGGAGCATAGATGTAGAATCTACTACAATCCGATATCCTAATGCATGGGTAACTTGTAAAGGGATTTAACGACGTCTGACGTAAATGCTTGAGACGGGTTTTCTTAACCAACACACGACTAATCAATCTTGGCCCAGGACACCATACATTGCACACAAATGCCTCAATTAAAATAGTGATCCCGGCCTATTTTCTTCGTATTAAAAATATCTTGGAAAATAGTTATGTGTGGGTACACGGTTAATTTAGACTAAAAAAATTGATGCATTTCCTTTTCAAACCCCACTATTTGGTATAGTACTTAAAAACTCTTTTCGATGTCAAAACTCGACACACGAGATTTTCAAAATAAATACCATAGTTTTCTCAATCACCACTCAATTTCACAATATAACAATCAATTTCATAATCCAATCATATCACTGCAGTCAGCATGAAATTCTGGTCATCGGTTATCTCGGTACAATTTCCGGAAAATAATAAAATAATAGAATATATTCCAAAATAAATTAAATAAATATTATATTATATTAATATAAATTAATAAAATAATATATATAAATTCGAAATAATTAATCAAGTTAAAATAATTAATTAAGGGCCTAATCAAGAATACACTAATTTAATCACTTGATTAGCATTAATTAATTATCCACTAAACTAATCACATCCCTTAATCTAATTAATAATTAACTAAATTAATCTAACCACCTAAACATACTTAGATTAATCTAAACACCCCTTAAGCATAATTAACCTCCTATGCAAGATTTAGTGAGTAGACTCACCGGTTTAGTGTTCTGGTGAGTCCACGGTGACGGCAACGCCAAAGCGGGCGATAAACCTCCTAGCGGCGACACCAACCCAGGCTGGGAAGGGCTTGGAAACGAGACCTTGAAATAGTGGCGCTTTACTTTTTTTTTGGCTAATCAATTTATAGTTTGATCCAATAGTAGGTAAAGAGAAGGATGTAAGGATCTCAACTTGAAAGTAGTGGAAGGCAAGCAATTTTTTTCTTTCAAAGAAATGCAGGACTAGCATAATTTTTTTTATTATTAATTAATATGGATGGATTTGTATAGGTCTATTTTGGGAGCATTTTAAAGTATAGATATGTATAGGCCTATTTCCTTAGGAAGATTTCTTTTGTTGGAATGCTTCTCTTTTCCATCAAATCGGTGGTGTTTTGTTATCATCAAGGAGAATCACACAACCACACAATAGTTGTTTTGGCTATTGTGTTGAAGAAGGTTTGCTTTTCTCTAGTCCAGCACCTGCATTGTTATAGTACCGTTTAGTTTGTACAGTTATCCCTTAAGGCCATTTGACTTGATCAATGGCTTTGAACATATGGTTGCTCTTGTTTGCTATATATTCTCGAGCTAACTTATGTTGTCTAAATTACGTCATGACATATGTCTTGTGTTGTATGGTGTCTCATATTGTAACTCTTATTTGTCCTTGGTTTTTGAACTTGATTGTAGATGTTGGAGATGTGGTACTTTACCCCTTTACGATGGAAACCATGTAGAGCACAAAAAGCTATTGGGGCATAGTTGGTCCTTTGCTGTTGAAGAAGACAAAAGAGTAGATTGTACTATATTCATATGGCCAATGTGGCATGTTAAACTAAAGAGGAAGCAATAGAACCATTTCGGTGCCTCAAGTGAGAGGGAACAAAGAACATAGAAGATGAAGAAAAGAAGAAGAATGTGGAGAATTTAGGGCTTTATTTTTAGGGTTTGTTAACTTTTATCCATATTTTTGGTACAAAATTGGCCATGTTCCAGCCACCAGAAATGTCACACGCTCTCGGCGGAGAAACATTTGGTTGTTCAACGATTTCATGCCCTTATTTGAGACTGATTTAGCCACTTTATGTCCTTATTTGAGATAATGTCAACTTTGAATTCTTATTTGAAAATATAGTCACACTTCAAGTCCTTATTTGAAATTTTTGCTATACATATTATGGACAACCACATCTTGTCTCATATATCAATAATTCACATTTTTCATTTTAATTGACAAATAAAACATAAAACATAAGGGAATCCTTATAGATTTTTTCTTTTTTTTAATAAAAGTCCTCGATTATCATCACTTGCACTTAAAAGGAAGGGTCCAATCTTTTGGACCATTTGTTCTCTTTAGTGAAACTTGAGATTGGTTAACCAACATCAGAACTAGATTATCTACTAAACAAGTTTCATGATTAAATAAAGTTGCAAGGAAATGTACAGTATTACGAAATAAATTTGGATTCCGATTTATTCACATAAAATGAATAATCTAAAAAAAATATTTTGCTAAAAATAATCAATTATATCATTTAAAAGAAGTAATCAATAAATAACATTTTCAATAGTGAAAAAAATTAATGTCTTAATATTTTTTGTGGATGATGAGCATATCTTTTATTTATTCATTTTTGTAAGTGATACAAACAATCTTTATTAAAAAATTCTATTTTGATTAATTCCTATTTCGCGAAATAAATGCGCATTTAGTGCAAGAGACTAAGCCCCAGAAGTGGGCTTACTTCACTGGGCTTATGGCCTCTAGAAGATTGACCCAGGGACTCGTTTATAACTTTCAGCCAAAAAAGTCGCCGGATTTACAAAATCCAAACAGCTACTGGAGCGAATGGCAAATATGAAGAATTTTCCTCCTCGCTCTTCTTCCGCGGAAAAAAGCAGCAGCCTCTCTCTCTCTCGATCGAGCTGAAGCAGCCATGGCCATGCCGCCGAACCTCTTCCAACCTCTGTACCAACCTCAGCAGCAGCAGCAGCAGCAGCAGGAGTCGTCTCCTTTCAGGTATCCGCGCCTCGTACGGAAGGAATCGGCGTACTCGTGTTTTACACCTCGCTTACGGTTTTTTTCGCTCGTTGTCTGATTCCTCCTTATCCGATTCAATCTGACCCTTTTCCTCCCTTCCTTTTGGTGATCGCAAAGGAATTTCTACGCAGACGGCGGTCAGGTCTCGCCGCTGGCCGCGTTCTACGGCCCCGGCGCCGTGCGGGATCGGCCTCAGCATCCTCCATACGCACCTCCCTGTGAGAATCCCCATCCCTAATCCTATCTTTCGTTCGTTTTTCCTTTATCTGCGGGAGTAAGTTAGGAAATCGCAGTAATGGCGAGGCGATTTGGATTGAGGAACGCTACTTGTGATTCTTTCTCGTGTCTCTCGAGGAACTGCGGAAATGGAATTCAGCTAGGTTTCAACTTTTTTTTTTTTTTTGAAAATATTGAGGTCAATCCGCCCTTTCCGGAAGCTAAAGTTTTTTTTTTTCGAAATGTGAAGGACTTCTTACTGGTTTCCCTGCTCACTACGTATACTACTTCCGGACCCGAATGTTGATTGATTGATTGCTCAGTTGTTTTCGTGATGGCTCGACATTGTTGCTTATTGTGGTGTTGCTGTTGTATGCTCTTTGTTTAGTTAATGTTGTTGGGGTGGCGCCTGGTACTCTCCCTGCTGCAGATGGGAATGACGGTGGGGCTGATCTGCAATTCAATTTTGGGCTGGAACCGAAGAGGAAAAAATTGGAAGAGCAAGATCTGTTGGAGAACAACAATTCGCAAGTGTCGTCTATCGATTTCTTGCAAGCCAGATCGGTCTCTACGGGCTTAGGTTTGTCCCTTGATAACAGCAAAATGGCTTCTTCCGGAGACTCTGCCTTGTTATCGCTCCTTACTGATGATGTTGATCGAGAGTTGCAGCAACAGGATGCAGAGATCGACAGATTTCTTAAGTTTCAGGTTTGTTAATCTTTCACTTAGGTGTCCATTTTGATCTCAGCTCTGCGTATTTTGATAAATTTTCTCAGTTGGTTGTTTTATTTTGTCATTTGATTACAATTAGATCAGTAATTAGCTCTGGAAGGGCACCTTGATTTGGTATTCCAGGAATATATATTGCCATTTCCTGATAGGTGAATGCCAACTATAGGCCATGATTGTATCTTATGCCCTGGTCTTTTCTCCATCCCCATATAAAAAAAGAAAAAAAGGAAGTTCTTGTGTCACTGTCACCTGGATTTGTACTCTGTAAACCAGTGGACAATATTTTCAGATTGTAAGAATGTCTTTTTCAGTAGATTAGGAGCTCAAATTCCAGGGATTATAGAGAAGTGCATTGCATTGGGTTTTTGTTTTGAAGTGAGTTGCTGAGTAAATTTGCACCTGCTGGTAGTATTTAGTATGTTGTATAACCGTTGCCTTACCCATTTGACAGTTAAAATTCAGAAGTAGTTGTGGAATTGCAATTGTAATTGCTGTATTGTCAGAAAGTGTTTCTTTCAGCATTTTGAGTTGTCAGAGAGATTCACTCCCCAATAAAAGTAATGAAGAGTCCAAGAAACATGAGAACAGATCTTGGAGTTCTCTGTCAGCCAGACTTGTCTCTTTCTGCCTGGTGCGGGAACAAGATCTGTGTGGGGGCACCTCAAAAATCACTTGGGCCTGTCTTGAAGCTGCGCCTCCTGAAGCTTCTGGAGGGGCAAGAGTAGAGGACTTTCTTTTCCAGGACAATGGCCATATATATTCTAAAATATGCAAAAGTTTCAAGGCTTGGAGAGAGGGTTTCTTTTCCAGGACAATGGACTTATGTATTCTGAAATATGCAAAAGTTTCAAGGTTTAGCCTTGCCTACAAACATTTTACTTAGCCCAGAAATGTACCAAAAAGAATTCCAGGACAAGTAGACTTGACTGTTTTTCCTTGGACTCATGCAATATGTATGTAATATGGCAGATTCAAAATACTCTGTAAGAATGTTATTAAAAGAAATCTGTAAGAAAAGTCAATGGACTTGTTGCAAATTGCAAAGTTGCACTAGCCCCAATAATATGTTTAAGATGGGTATGCCATTGTTACAGTTGGGATTAAGGGACTGAGTGTATTATCTAGTTGGACTTGTGGAGGAATCAATTTTGTATTGTTGCTCTAGATACTTTGAGGAAGACCTAGGAGATCATATATATATTCATGTTCAGTTTATGAGCAATTGAAATTCACATTTAAAAATGGTTTCCATGTGATTGATATATACCTAGTGCAAGTCTAGTCCTTCCAATATGCAAGTGCAAAACATAATGAGCACAAGAAAGGAATGTTTTGAAGTATATACCGGTCAAATGCAGATGTGGAACCAGAAAATAGCACCGGATGGATGTGCATGTACACTTGTTCTTCCACTTATCAATCTTCAGGCACAATGCATTAGTGAAATAGGTAGATGTGGACCTGCTATTAGTGTGGGGACTATGATGTCTTGACACCCAGGAAACACATCAAAGATGTGGTGGGCAAGTATGATATGTGTTAAGGGTGGAGTGGCAAGTTGTCAGTACTATGGTAATCTGTTCAAAACTCAGTTTTAGTCTGTCCTGTACTGTGTTTCTTCTATTCTCCAGTGTGGAAATTTTAGAGTATTGTAAGAAAACTCTGTTTCTTGGACATTACAGCTAATGTTGAATTGAACTGACCAGTTTCATTTGTGCTGCTCTAAGGTGATGCATCTATTAAAAGACTATTGGCTTAGTCAGTAACTGTCTTTCTTCCAATTTCAGGCTGATCAACTTCAGAAATCTATTTTACAGAAGATTCAAATTGGCCAACTTCAGTCTATTTCATTTGTTGAGGACCAAGTCCTTCAGAAAATCCAGGAGAAAGAAGGAGAAATAGAAAGCATAAACAAGAAAAATAAGGAACTCAAGGAACAGATCGAACATCTCACCGTTGAAGCAGGTGCTTGGCAACAGCAGGCTAGATACAGTGAGAACATCATCACCGCTCTTAAGTTTAATCTTCAGCAAATCTATGCTCAAAGTAGAGATAGTAAAGAAGGTTGTGGTGATAGTGAGGTGCATGATACAGCTTCTTGCTGCAACGCTTGTGCGACAGACATTCAACTACTTTGCAACGGAACCAATGGTACAAAACAGATGATTTGTAAAGTTTGCAGAGTCAATGAAGTATGTATGTTGTTGCTACCTTGTAAGCATCTCTGCCTTTGTAGATACTGTGAGAGTAAGCTTCAGGTTTGTCCTGTATGCCAGTCACCGAAGTTTCATGGCATGGAGGTCTATATGTCATGGTAGTTAGAACAATTGATTGTTAAATACCTTCATCTGATATCTAATGGCTCAAGTTTTTAGGTATCAAAGCAGAAGATTTAGTGTTTGAATTGATCTTCAGATTTTTATTTGCCTCTCCTCGGTTTAAATGTATGCCAAAATTTTAGAGCATTTAGAGTATAGTCACACTTCCACCTAACAAGTTAAGCTTTTAGGGCCGTTATAAATAATGTGGAAGTGTCATACGACCCTAGAAACTGCTGCATTGTTTGTATCTTAATCCTTTCTTTTTAGTATGTGATGTGTTAATCTCACAGAGCTTGCCCATTCTGTTTATAAGTGCGCGTTGCCCTTTTTTTCCCTGTTAGCTTGCCCCTAGGACAGACTTGCAATAGCACGTGTTTGTTCTTATGTTGTTACCCTTCTTCAGTGATCCGGAAATATTTTCACTTCCCTTTCAATGCGACGACGCAATTCCAAAGAAGCTTCTGATGTTCATTTCAACCGTAGTCCTGCATTTCTTGGACTTCTAATTGAAGGGCCTCAAGAGTGATCGGAAAGTTCTCTCAGTATTTAAGTAGTGAAACCTGAATTGCACAATTGGGTTCTCCAGCGGATTTTGGGTATTGGTTAAATACCCGAAACCTATATTTTACCGAAATGGCTTGATCTTATCGAGAGGGAGGCTAAGTCTAGCAAGAATAGTCGCCAGAGTAATTTTTGTTTTTTTGGTCTAGTGCCAGAGTAATTTAAACGGATGTTTTTCTAAAAGTTTTAATGTCAGAGCGGTTGATCTTAAAAGTTTTGATGCTACGTTTAGGTGCTGTAAGATGGCTTTGACATCGGTACTATACTTATCTCATTTGAAGCCCCGCATCTCTTGCGCATGCATGTGTGTGTAACGTCATTTCCTCATCTTGGGAGCATTTCTCGACCTTCCTAGTTTTTTTTTTATGGGTCTTAGCGGTGTGTTTGTGTATGCGACATCTGAAATTGCTTTTTCTATCGATGAGAATGTAAGCTGAGGCAAAACCCGGCATGTCTTTTTTTTATTTGCCTTCTTTTGTGATGACTGAAGCGGTCTACTTTTAATTTTCTGAGCGATCTTTTAGTTTTGATTCTTGGTTTTTGGAGGTTTTATGATCCTTATAATTCGATTATTAAGTAATGCCAAAAAAACTCAAAACTTTCCAAAACCTCTAGATAGTGAGATATGAACTTACATATTTTTTGCATTATTTTGAAGAATTTAATAACATTTTAGATCCATAAGTAATCTTCTTACTTGAAGGAAGAGGCTAATAAGATGTGTTAGGAAGTTTTCCTATCATGTCTCTAACAGGAGACAAACTCATTAAGAAATTGGATGAACTTATGTGTCAAGCCTCGACATATAAGACGCGTTTAATGAACGATTACGTGCAGGGAAATTTTTTTTATTAGAAATGGTTTTTTTTTTTTTGATTCTACTCCCAAGAACAATTTCTGAGCAAAAGAATGTACTTGGTAATTGTTCAAAATTTCTATTCTCGGGATAAAAATGCGTTTGGTAGAATTCTTAAATTCTTTTATTTCTTTTAATTTTTAAATAATTTTATTATATTTTTCTTAATTTTTTCTTTTATCTTTTTTTTTCTTTTCCTTTTTCTCTTATTCCTCCTTTTTCTTTGTAGCCAGTTGTCGGAGGCTTGCTTGGCTAAGGTGAGGTTGAGCCTCACCTAGCCATAGCAAGACTCGGGCCGACTAGCCTCGCCATGGCTTGGCATCGTCGAGGGCTGATGATGCTCCGGCGAGGTTGCTAGCTCTCGTTTGGCCGGTTGCCGGCCATAACCGAGGCCGGTGACTGGCCAAAAAGAAGAAGAAGAAAGGGAAAGAGAAGAAGAGAAAAGAAAATGAAAGAGAATAAAAGAAAAAAATAGGAATTGATTCTAAGAATTGTTCCTGGAAACAAGAAATTACTTTTTTTTACTTTTTGATTTTGTTTTGAATCTATTCATGGGAACAAAAAAAAAAAAAAAAAAATAGGTCTTTGTTTCTAGGAATAAAAAATTTACCAAACAGATTTCTATTTTTTCTTCTAGGGAACAAAAGAACAAAAATTGTTGTTTTCTGGAAAGTTACCAAACAGGGTCATAGCTTTCCAACTTTATACGATATATTTGCATGCGCAATTGGTTATTTTCATGCCCTTTTAAATTAGTGGATAAGCGGTATGTGTTTTGTCTCCGTTTTTATCAATTTAGCAAGTGAAAAGAGTTCTGATCAAAAAAAAAAAAAAAAGTGAAAAGAGTTAAATTTACAATAATGGATTTCAACAAATAATAAAATTAGGAAATTCAATTACATTTTTGTAAATAGCATGGTGGCACCAAATTCAAATGTTTGCTTTATAATTAAAATAGATGAAAATTGCATGATCCATATAAGTACATGTAGGTTAAGAAGCATTCATTTGGCAGTGTTAGTATGCTTTATTATTAGTCAAATTACATGCTTAACACGTTAAGAATGTTTTTTTCCTTTTCTTTTTTCCTTTGGGTAGGAGAGATGATGCTTTTTTTTTTTGTCAATACCCTAAAAAACCCCAAACTAGTATACCTGTGACAAATTTACCTCGATTGACTATAAAAAACTATAAACCGGTACATTTATAACAAATTTATTTCAAACTAATTTATTCGACCGTAAAAAATCCCAAACTGATAAATTTGTAACAAATATATCATCTCCTAAATTGGATTAATACCACAAAAAAATCACAAAAATTGTAAACTATGACAAATGGAGCGTAAAATTCCAAATTGGTAATCAACTGTTACGTGTCATTTAACTTAATAATTTGATAGTAAAATTTAACAAAAACTAACAGAGAGTAAATTTGTCATAAGTGTACCGGTTTGGGATAAATTTGTCAAAGGTATACCGGTTTGGGGTTTTTGGTGGTCAAAAAAATAGTTAGGAATAAATTTATCACATATGTACCGAGGTTTTTCAGGATATTAATTTTTTTTTTTTTATCCAAGATGATGGGGGTTGACCCCGCGTAAATGCTGCACTTTGGCTGGAGATTGAAACTTTAGGCCCAATGAGTTTCTGACATTATCAGCAAGGTATAGCATTATAATGCATTCGTATTTACGTATATTGCGTCTTTAAAATATATTTGCAAGTTATAAGATAATGGAAAGATGAAATCTATTGTATTGTACCCCATGTTCTCGCAATTTCTGTTAATCTACTCGTTTAATGATGGCTCATCTGCTCACGCTGTGACATCCCAAATTTTCAACCCTGTCTTCTACTGAATAAATCGGGCATTTCATTGACGCGTCTATAGGGTTATTCTCAGAGCCGATCACTCTTGAGATAACTAGACTAGCTGGGGAAATTATTAAGGAATTTTAAGGCAATAGACTTGAGAACTCGATCAAGAATCGACTTCTTGACCGTGTCCATCTTTAGAGGTCACTACTGTACGATTAAAAATCGATTTGAAATCGAGATAGACGGATCGATAGAGATATGTGACTAATCGTGGGTGACACCACTGAATTAGAAAATTCTCGTCGTAGACACTAGGCGATTTTCTTATTGTTTTGGTACTGTGTGTCCGTAATTGAATTCTCGAGATTTTCACGACAATCAAGAGTCGCCATTGAGTCGAGTGGGTTCATAGTGGCTCGAAGAAAATCGACCACGGGTCATTTGCCTTAAAAAGTTCTGAACACTACCCGATAGTCTAGGTCACGTTAAAAACGCGCCGAATGAAAATTAACCGCCAATTCGAGTCCGATTTCAAAAATTGAAGTTTTGGCCATGTCACAATAAATTTTAGGAGCATCGACTCAGTCTCAGAAGATTTTCGGAGATTCGGGAAATTTTACGGAAATTGGGTTCAGACGTCGCAGAAATTTGACGGAAGTTCAGATTGGCTAAATTAAAGGGAAATTGGACTTTCAGACTGAGCCGTTGTGTGTCGGGGATTCATAGAAAATCATTTGGGATTTTTCTACGTTGAAATTGGACCTCAATTTGGGAATTTATTGGAGAAATTGAATTTATTTAAGCCAATTCCCCTCCCCAAATTCGTGTACCCCCTACCTACCACAACAATTGGATATTTTGAGGCACAGAAGAGTGCATGGGGCTGTGTGAGCCAAGTAAATTACACATGGCCAGATTGAATTGTGAAAGATATTTTGTGAAATATCAAGCCAAATGGCCCACCTCTCCCTCATCCTCTTCCCCAAGCTACCGTGGATTACTTTCTCTCTCTCTCCCTCTCACTTCATGCGAAACTCTCTCCATTTCTCACGCCATCTACTCATCTCTCTCTCCATTTCTGCTCTCCCTCACGCCCACGGTCGAAGCTGCGGAAGTTCATTCCACCGAATTGAAGCCCACACTCTCCACCCACGCCAGTCAACTACAAGCCTTCTTCCTTGCAACTTGTTGACCTTGTCGGCCACTCACGCCAGCTCCATATCCAACCGAAGCTGCTCCATCGTCCACGCCAGCGAAGACTCCACCGTTTGTTGACCAAAGAAGCCCCTCGCCGCTTCGTGCGTCCAACGAAGCAGCGTCCGCGAGCAGCTTCCGTCTTCAATCTTCTCCAGCACGTTGGCCCAGCGAAGCCCGCGGAGTCTTGAATTGAAGCCACGTGCAGACCGACGCCAGCAGCTGCTTCTCCACTCGGTGCTGGCCCTCTCTCGCGTGTCCTCCATCCCGTGCCTTCACCGATCCATCTTCGCAACGGCTGCTGCCCTCACGTCTCAGGCCCACGAAGCCAACTTCTCTCGGTCAACTTCAAGCCATGCCGAAGCTCCTTGGTTGACCGCTTGAAGCCCACGATTCCACCAAGTTTGGTCGGCCATCTTCACGGTTCTTCATCAACCCGTGTGTCTTCAGCTGAGCAACGCCCGCTTCCAACGTCGTGGAGTCCAACCGCTTGAAGACTTCAGTGGTGCCGATCGTTATTTCCAGCGGCCTCAATTTTCTTTTGTTCGTGGACAGACCACAGCGAGCCCATTATGTTTCTCTTGCCGGCCCAAATTGTAGCTCCAACTTAGTCTCGCGGGCCCAGTGAATTAAGTGAAATCAGCCCACGAAAATTTGTAGTTCAGCCCGCAAGGTTTGCAAGCTCAGTCCAGCCCATCCCAGTGCAACAATAAATCTCATTTGGGCTGAGATTTATTGGGGCCAAGGTCAAGGCCCGGTCCAAGCTCGTGGGAGTCGTCGCGAGCCCGTTTTTAACCGCCGTCGCATCGCCGTTGCGGTGATTCGATCTCCGCTTTTGTCAAGTGAGTTTTACTCACTAAAGCTTTATTAGTTTGCTAATTATACTTAAGGTTGGTTAGATTTAATTAAATGCAATTAGGTGGTTAGATTAGTTTAGATCAATTAAATTAGAGACTTAATGATGCATGTTAGGTGGTTAGAAATAGACATTAGTAAGTAGACATGCCATGTTATTTATGGAACGAGTCTCGGTAATTTTCCGGGCTCGTCTCGGCGTCAATTCGGCATTATGAGCCTAAATTGGATTTTTATAATTATTTATTTAATTTTCGAATTTAATTATTTAATTATTTATTTTTCCGGAAATTCAACCAGGATGGCCGTGACCTAATTTCATGCTGATTGTCGTGGTGCGATCCGTTTATTTATTTGAGCTTTATTTGGTGCTAAAATAATTTATGAGTGAATTTAAGATTTATTCCTAAATTGAATGCGGAGAGGGTCGGGTGGGGCCGTAAAGCCACTAGTTCTTGAGAGGGTCGGGTGGGACCGTAAAGCCACTAGTTCTTGAGAGGGTCGAGTGGGACCGTAAAGCCACTAGTTCTTGAGAGGGTCGGGTGGGACCATAAAGCCACTAAATGTTGAGAGGGTCGGGTGGGGCCCGCAGTAAAGCCACTAGATCTTGAGAGGGTCGGGTGGGACCAGTAAAACCACTAAATTTAAGGGATTGCTTGGTGTAGGATGAATGACCTAGAAATGGTGCTGTCGACATGAAATCGACTAGGTCGATTTGATTACTACTTCCATCGGTGATGTGATTGTTTGAATACCTATTGAACTGTACTAACATGCAGATGGAATGCGAGGCCAAGGTAAGTCCTCCAATTCGTGCGTGTTTAGGCAGCCTTTAGTGTATTGGCTTACTAATCGAGTCTTAGGGGGTAGGACTCGTTTGAGACGTGGTCTCATTGGTTATTGAATAACCATTTCGGGACCCCGAGGAGAAGCTAAGGAAGAGGAACCTGAAGGGGAGAAAGACTTTTGAAGAAAAAGATGATCCAGAGAGGATCTTAAATATAACCCGGATGTGGTGACCGAAATCCCATCTCTTTTGTAAATCCTGTCTTAGCATAGATAGGTGTGAAACAAGTATGTTATGAATAGTATTGTAAATATACTATGAGTTGTCTTGTTAATGAAAGTGTGGTTGTGAATTTCAATATGAAAAATATGGCCTACTTTCCTATCCCATTGTTTTATTGTTATGCAGGGATTTATAATTGCTTCCGCATATGCTTAATAAAATGAAAGGGTCGGCGATACATAGTCCTGGGATATCGCATTCTAAAATCGACCAAGTAGAAGGATGTGCGCACGTCCGAGGATCGGGGCGTGACACATCCCTTTTTGTGGTATCAGAGCCAGGTTCAAGATTGGAGTGATAAGGAGCGTTGACCATGGGATAGTTAGTAGGAAAGGCCTTTAAATTCATGCTGGTGCATGTCTGTGTTAGCTGAGTGCTAAAATTGGTTGTTGTTCAAATCGCTCTGTTTCTAATTCAGTGTTGAATTGGAAGCAGGTGTCAGTTCTTTAAAGCGACACTATGAGCGATCAGGAGCCGAGGACTCCTGCAAAGAGGGCCAGTAGGGCCGTGACTCGGGGCAGAGCGCCGACTAGAGTTGGTACCCGAGGAGGCCGTGGTCGAGCGCCAGCATAGGCTAGCGCGAGTGGAATGATTCCACCAGTTGTAGAGGCTAGAGTAGCACCACCTCCTGTTGGTGCTGGGGTAGTAGCCCCGGGTGAGCAAGCAACAGTCGGAATCAACCAAGCTCTAGATACTATGCGGGAGATGATGGGGCAACGGGCCCGAGATCGACTACGCCTTTTTCGTTGTTGAAGCCGCCGCCACCGCTGCCAATGCTGCCGCACCGCTTGCATTGCCGCCGTACCCCGTTTCGCACCCGCAGTTGCACTGCCGTCGCCCCTACTGAAATACTACCAGGAGTTACGGCCGCTGGGAGGCCGGTTCACCAGTTAGTGGATCGGTTCTTAAAGATGAATCCGCCAAAATTCATGGGTACCGGAGACCCTGAGGCCGCATCTCTGTGGGTACAGGATTTGGAAAAGGCATTTGCACTTTTGATGTGCAATGAGGAAGAAAAGGTGTTACTGGCTGTGTACCAACTTCAAGGTAACGCCAATATATGGTGGAGATCTGCTAAGGATATAGTATTCCCGGAAGGTGTGGTTCAAGTGTGGGACACCTTCCTTAGAGCCTTTAATGATCGGTACTTTTCGAGTACCGCTCGAACAAAAGATAGAGGAGTTCTACCGTCTCCGCCAAGGAAGCATGACAGTTGATCAATATGGGGTCAAGTTCGCAGAACTATCACAGTATGCCCCTAAACTGATAGAAGACCCTGAAGAGAAAGCTCGGAAGTTTAAAAGTGGTCTTCGTACTGAATTGAAACAACCTCTACTACCATGGGACTTGAAAGATTATCGAGAGGTTTATCGTCGAGCCCAGATGATAGAACGAGGATTGAATGATCAAGCTGCCTCGTCGGGGTCGAGATTTGGTGCTAATCGAGAAGCAATCAAACAAGGGAAGAGGCCGATGTCAGGGAACAGATTCCAAGGTCCGCCTAGCAAGAAGGGTGGATATGGTAGGCCGATGGCTGATAGAATGGGACTGTGTCGCCTTTGTGGGAGACGACATGGGTCAGCACCATGTCCAGCTAGGATGGGTGTGTGTTACGAATGTGGCCAACAGGGCCACATAGCTAGACATTGTCTCAATAGGCCAAGGAGACAACCGCAGCTACCACCACCACCGCCACGAGGACAGATCGGAGGGTATGCCCCTCAAAACGTGCCGCAAGGAGGACAGCAGAGACCTCCAGCTCAGGGCACTGTGTATGCAATTACACAAGGACAGGCAGAAGCTGCGCCTAATGTGATAACAGGTATGGTTTCACTCAACGACCAACCTGCTTATGCTTTGTTTGATCCGGGAGCAACCCACTCATTTATTGCCGAGCAGTATGTTAAGTTGATAGGAGTCAGTCCTATATTATTGGAGTCGACAATGTGCATATCTACACCCTTGAAAGATAAAGTTATTACTGCTTTGGGTTGTTCGGGGTGCAAGTTAGTGATTGGTGAGCGAGAGGGGAAAATAGATCTTTTAGTCCTAGCCATGTATGACTTTGATTTAATAATTGGCATGGATTGGCTCACCAAGCAAAGAGCTAAAATGGACTGTTATCGTAAAACGATTCAGTTTGACCCGATAGAAGGTGAGAGCTTCGAGTTTGTAGGAAGTCGGGGAGGACCCTCGATTGTCCTAATCTCGTCGCAAGAGACAACTCGTCTGTTAGACGAGGGTTGTCAAGGTTACCTAGCAACTGTCGTGGATACGACGGTTGAAGAGCTGAAAGTGGAAGACATTCCGAGTTCAAGAATTTCCGATGTCTTTCCGAAGGAATTGCCGTCTACCACCGAAAGAGAGATCGAATTTGTGATTGAACTAGCACCAGGGACAGAGCCAATCTCAAAGGCACCGTACAGAATGGCATTGACAGAATTGAAAGAATTGAAAGTACAGATGCAGGAATTATTAGACAAAGGATTTATTCGTCCTAGTGCATCACCTTGGGGAGCACCAGTTTTGTTTGTAAAGAAGAAAGATGGTTCATTGCGTTTGTGCATCGATTATAGACAACTCAACCAAGTGACTATTAAGAATAAGTATCCACTCCCAAGGATTGATGATCTGTTCGATCAGTTACAAGGAGCATCAATGTTCTCGAAGATTGATTTAAGGACGGGATATCATCAGCTGAGAATTAAGAAAGAGGATATTCCTAAGTCAGCATTTCGTACTCGGTATGGTCACTATGAGTTTACAAAGTGATGCCATTCGGGTTGACGAATGCTCCACCGCCTTCATGGATATGATGAACCTGGATATTTAAGGAATATTTAGATCAATTTGTGATTGTGTTCATTGATGATATCTTGGTCTATTCGAGGAGTGATGAAGAGCATGAGAATCACCTGAGATTAGTACTCCAAACTTTAAGGACGCATCAGTTGTATGCTAAGTTTAGCAAATGCGAGTTTTGGTTGACTCGTGTTGCGTTCTTAGGTCATGTGATTTCCGGAGAAGGAATCTCCGTCGACCCGAGCAAGATAGAAGCCGTGATCAAATGGCCAAGACCGACTACAATGACAGAGATAAGAAGTTTTCTAGGATTGGCAGGTTATTACAGACGGTTTGTAGAAGGTTTCTCGGCATTAGCGTCACCTCTAACTAAGCTCACGAAGAAAAACGAGAAATTCATATGGACAGACAAGTGCGAGCGTAGTTTTCAAGAGCTGAAGGAAAAGCTGACTACCGCACCTGTGCTGACAATTCCATCTGGTCCTGGAGGATTCGAGATCTACAGTGATGCGTCATTTAGAGGGTTGGGTTGCGTGCTGATGCAACATGGTAGGGTTGTTGCATACGCTTCCCGCCAGTTGAGACCTCATGAGCGAGAACTATCCAACGCATGACTTAGAACTCGCAGCCATTATCTTTGCCCTGAAGATTTGGAGACACTACTTGTGCGGGGAAAAGTTCCAAATCTTCACGGACCATCAAAGTCTCAAGTATTTATTCTCTCAAAAGGAGTTGAACATGAGACAACGCAGATGGATGGAATTGCTGAAAGACTACGACTGTGATATTTTATATCACCCAGGAAAGGCGAACAAGGTCGCCGATGCACTGAGTCGAAAGTCTTCAGTGGCTCATATACTGATTAAGGAGTGGAACTTAATCGAGAGAGCTCGAGATTCGGTATTCAAATTTGAGGTAGGCCGCCTTTCAAGTTTTATGGCCACCCTCGAATTGAACCGGATGTCAAGTTAGAATCAAACAACTCCAACCGACAGACCCGGATGTACAAAGAATTCTTCAGGAGGACGCAGAGAAAAGAAATGCTAATTTTCAGATTGCTGATGACGGGACACTAAGATTCCAAGGACGATTGGTTGTACCTGACGATGTAGAGCTTAAAGAAGAAATTTTATCTGAAGCACATCGTAGCAGTTACAGCGTTCATCCTGGAAGCACTAAGATGTATCAGAACCTACGTCAACACTACTGGTGGTCGGGTATGAAAGCACACATTGCTAAGCATGTGGCCAAGTGTTTGACATGTCAACAAGTAAAAGCTCAGCATTGCAAGCCAGGAGGACTTCTGCAACCTCTCGCGATCCCGGAATGGAAATGGGAGCATATCACGATGGACTTCGTGACTGGACTACCAAGAAGTCAGAGAGGGAATGATTCGATCTGGGTAGTAGACGATAGACTAACGAAGTCGGCTCACTTTATTGCAGTTCGAAAAGACCTCAGTTTGGATAGGCACGCAGACCTATATGTGCGCCAAGTGGTTCGAATGCATGGAGTGCCGGTTACGATAACATCGATAGAGACCCGAGATTTACTTGCTGCTTTTTGGAAGAGCTTGCGAGTGCCCTTGGTACAAAGCTTCGACAAGACGTACGGCATATCATCCTCGGACGGATGGCCGGTCCGAGAGGACAATACGGACCCTCGAGGACATGCGAGAGCGTGTGTTATAGACTTCAAGGGAAGTTGGGAAGATCAACTTCATCGGTAGAATTCGCCTACAATAACAGTTATCGAGTATTCGAGATGGCTCCATTCGAAGCGTTGTATGGCGAGCATGCGGAACACCGGTGTGTTGGGATGAAGTTGGGGAAAGGAAGATAACAGGCCCGAGTTGGTTCAACGATCGGTAGATGCCGTGGCGTTGATCGAGAGGAGTTAAAGACAGCGCGGAGCGAGCGAGAAAAGTTTCGCGAGATAAGCGCCGGAGGTCTTTGGAATTCCAAGTTGGTGATCACGTTTTTAAAAGTGTCACCAATGAGGGGAACTTCGCGCTTTGGTAAGAAAGGCAAGCGAGTCCGAGATACGTAGGTCCATTTGAGATTCTTGAGAGAATCGGAACCTTAGCGTATCGTCTTGCGTTGCCGCCAAGATTGGCGCAAGTGCATGACGCGTCTTTCACGTGTCGATGTTAAGGAAGTACGAGCGACCCGACCCACGTGCTCAATTTCGAGGAATTGGACGTGGATGGCCGTGTGTCATACGTCGAAAGACCGGTCCAGATTGTCGATCGCAAAGAGCAAGTTCTGCGTACAAAGACCATCCCATTGGTCAAAGTGGTTTGGCAACACCACGGTACAGAAGGAGCGACATGGGAGACGAGGAGTCAATGAGAGAATTGTACCCCCACCTTTTTAATAAAGTGTTGTAAGGTTTAAATTTCGAGGACGAAATTTTTATAAGAGGGGAAGAGTTGTGACATCCCAAATTTTCAACCCTGTCTTCTACTGAATAAATCGGGCATTTCATTGACGCGTCTATAGGGTTATTCTCCGAGCCGATCACTCTTGAGATAACTAGACTATTTGGGGAAATTATTAAGGAATTTTAAGGCAATAGACTTGAGAACTCGATCGAAGAATCGACTTCGACCGTGTCCATCTTTAGAGGTCACTACAAAGACGAGTTAAAAATCGATTTGAAATCGGAGATAGACTGGATCGATAGAGATATGTGACTAATCGTGGGTGACACCACCGAATTAGAAAATTCTCGTCGGCCGACACTAGGCGATTTTCTTATTGTTTTGGTACCCCGTGTCCGTAATTGAATTCTCGAGATTTTCACGACAATCAAGAGTCGCCATTGAGTCGAGTGGGTTCATAGTGGCTCGAAGAAAATCGACCACGGGTCATTTGCCTTAAAAAGTTAACACTACCCGATAGTCTAGGTCACGTTAAAAACGCGCCGAATGAAAATTAACCGCCAATTCGAGTCCGATTTCAAAAATTGAAGTTTTGGCCATGTCACAATAAATTTTAGGAGCATCGACTCGGTCTCGAGAAGATTTTCGGAGATTCGGGAAATTTTACGGAAATTGGGTTCGGACGTCGCGAAATTTGACGGAAGTTCGATTGGCTAAATTAAAGGGAAATTGGACTTTCGGACGAGCCGTTGTGTGTCGGGGATTCATAGAAAATCATTTGGGATTTTTCTACGTTGAAATTGGACCTCAATTTGGGAATTTATTGGAGAAATTGAATTTATTTAAGCCAATTCCCTCCCCAAATTCGTGTCTGCACCTACCACAACAATTGGGCATTTGAAACTTCAGAAGAGTGCATGGGAGCTATTGTGAGCCAAGTAAATTACACGTACTGATTGAATTGTGAAAGATATTTTGTGAAATATCAAGCCAAATGGCCCACCTCTCCCTCATCCTCTTCCCCAAGCTACCGTGGATTACTTTCTCTCTCTCTCCCTCTCACTTCATGCGAAACTCTCTCCATTTCTCACGCCATCTACTCATCTCTCTCTCCATTTCTGCTCTCCCTCACGCCCACGGTCGAAGCTGCGGAAGTTCATTCCACCGAATTGAAGCCCACACTCTCCACCCACGCCAGTCAACTACAAGCCTTCTTCCTTGCAACTTGTTGACCTTGTCGGCCACTCACGCCAGCTCCATATCCAACCGAAGCTGCTCCATCGTCCACGCCAGCGAAGACTCCACCGTTTGTTGACCAAAGAAGCCCCTCGCCGCTTCGTGCGTCCAACGAAGCAGCGTCCGCGAGCAGCTTCCGTCTTCAATCTTCTCCAGCACGTTGGCCCAGCGAAGCCCGCGGAGTCTTGAATTGAAGCCACGTGCAGACCGACGCCAGCAGCTGCTTCTCCACTCGGTGCTGGCCCTCTCTCGCGTGTCCTCCATCCCGTGCCTTCACCGATCCATCTTCGCAACGGCTGCTGCCCTCACGTCTCAGGCCCACGAAGCCAACTTCTCTCGGTCAACTTCAAGCCATGCCGAAGCTCCTTGGTTGACCGCTTGAAGCCCACGATTCCACCAAGTTTGGTCGGCCATCTTCACGGTTCTTCATCAACCCGTGTGTCTTCAGCTGAGCAACGCCCGCTTCCAACGTCGTGGAGTCCAACCGCTTGAAGACTTCAGTGGTGCCGATCGTTATTTCCAGCGGCCTCAATTTTCTTTTGTTCGTGGACAGACCACAGCGAGCCCATTATGTTTCTCTTGCCGGCCCAAATTGTAGCTCCAACTTAGTCTCGCGGGCCCAGTGAATTAAGTGAAATCAGCCCACGAAAATTTGTAGTTCAGCCCGCAAGGTTTGCAAGCTCAGTCCAGCCCATCCCAGTGCAACAATAAATCTCATTTGGGCTGAGATTTATTGGGGCCAAGGTCAAGGCCCGGTCCAAGCTCGTGGGAGTCGTCGCGAGCCCGTTTTCGGCCGCCGTCGCATCGCCGTTGCGGTGATTCGATCTCCGCTTTTGTCAAGTGAGTTTTACTCACTAAAGCTTTATTAGTTTGCTAATTATACTTAAGGTTGGTTAGATTTAATTAAATGCAATTAGGTGGTTAGATTAGTTTAGATCAATTAAATTAGAGACTTAATGATGCATGTTAGGTGGTTAGAAATAGACATTAGTAAGTAGACATGCCATGTTATTTATGGAACGAGTCTCGGTAATTTTCCGGGCTCGTCTCGGCGTCCAATTCGGCATTATGAGCCTAAATTGGATTTTTATAATTATTTATTTAATTTTCGAATTTAATTATTTAATTATTTATTTTTCCGGAAATTCAACCGGGATGGCCGGTGACCGGAATTTCATGCTGATTGTCGTGGTGCAGTCCGTTTATTTATTTGAGCTTTATTTGGTGCTAAAATAATTTATGAGTGAATTTAAGATTTATTCCTAAATTGAATCTGGAGAGGGTCGGGTGGGACCGTAAAGCCACTAGTTCTTGAGAGGGTCGGGTGGGACCGTAAAGCCACTAGTTCTTGAGAGGGTCGAGTGGGACCGTAAAGCCACTAGTTCTTGAGAGGGTCGGGTGGGACCATAAAGCCACTAAATGTTGAGAGGGTCGGGTGGGACCGTAAAGCCACTAGATCTTGAGAGGGTCGGGTGGGACCGTAAAGCCACTAAATTTAAGGGATTGCTTGGTGTAGGATGAATGACCTAGAAATGGTCTGTCTGACATGAAATCGACTAGGTCGATTTGATTACTACTTCCATCGGTGATGTGATTGTTTGAATACCTATTGAACTGTACTAACATGCAGATGGAATCTGAGGCCAAGGTAAGTCCTCCAACTCGTGCCGTGTTTAGGCAGCCTTTAGTGTATTGGCTTACTAATCGAGTCTTAGGGGTAGGACTCGGCGAGACGTGGTCTCATTGGTTATTGAATAACCATTTCAGGACCCTGAGGAGAAGCTAAGGAAGAGGAACCTGAAGGGGAGAAAGACTTTTGAAGAAAAAGATGATCCAGAGAGGGATCTTAAATATAACCCAGATGTGGACTGAAATCCCATCTCTTTTGTAAATCCTGTCTTAGCATAGATAGGTGTGAGACAAGTATGTTATGAATAGTATTGTAAATATACTATGAGTTGTGCTGTTAATGAAAGTGTGGTTGTGAATTTCAATATGAAAAATATGGCCTACTTTCCTATCCCATTGTTTTATTGTCTGGGGATTTATAATTGCTTCCGCATGTGCTTAATAAAATGAAAGGGTCGGCGATACATAGTCCTGGGATATCGCATTCTAAAATCGACCAAGTAGAAGGATGTGCGCACGTCCGAGGATCGGGGCGTGACACACGCACCATATGATTGAACAATTAGTTTTGAGATCTTAGGTATAAGTTTGTATTGCAAAATTCAAAGCATTATCCTTAAGTTCATTTAACACAAAAATTATACAGAACTCTTAAACCTATTGTATGATAGTTAATTTAGTTCTAAACTATTTAATTTAGTTTAATTAGCTCTAAAAATCTCAATGATTTGCCAATATAGTTTTTCCAATTTTGGCTTAAAATCATTGACATAGTAGTCTAGTAAATGCCAGTCATCCTAAGTGGTATGGCTAGCCGATGCTAACGTGGTTGAATTTTACAATCATTTAAATTTATTTGAATTATTTCCTATTTTTCCTTTCTCCTTTCCTTTTTCTTTTTTTCCCTATTTCTTATTGCTTGCGGTTGGCCCTCGGCAATGGCTGATGACTTCGTTGGGCACAGGTGAGGATCACTCTTGCCCTCCCTAGATCTGGAGAGTGTGGGTGAAGGTTGTCCTCTTCGAATCTGGCGAGGTCATTGACCTAGTGCCAAGGTTTTGGGGACCAAGGAAGGGAAATAAAAAAAGAAAGAAAGGAAAAAAAAAACAAAAAAGGAACCAAATTTAGAAAATATTGAAAATTGTCCATGTCAACTATATCACGTAGGTCAGCCGGTATCTATGTCAACGATGTTTAACTAAAATTGAGTGGAATTACTATTTTGACAAAGTGTGCAAATGTTTATAATCAAATTGGTCGAATTGAATAGTTTGGGATTAAATTGGTTGTCATATAGTGGGTTTAGGACTTTTTGACAATTATTCCTTTGTTTAATTATCTATAGCACTTGTGGATATTAACGTACATCTTAGTTATCTAGTAGTTGTTAACAAAATATGGCATACATCTTCCTATATATATATGGAAAAATTTCTAGATTAAGTATTTTTTTTTTTTTTTACGAAACATTAAGAATGTCACTAGTAAAACTTTTTGTACTTTACATTGATTATATTAACATCATTATAAAATAAAGCAAATGCAATCTCTATTTTTAAGGGATGTCAATCCTTTTTTTCTTCCTTAACATATCCCCATTTAGTTGCTTTATACTATTGATGGACAAATGCATAAATTACTCCATCTTATCTCTCATGAAATTTCAATTTTAAAATTTGGATATTTTATGTCATATGAATAACCTAACCAAAAAAGGATCAAATCTCAAATTCTACATTTATGTGTGCACCCTTTTTATATTGTCTATCCTTTTATTTCCTTAATATAATTTGCATATTTTGGCTTTAGAAATCTTTTAAGCTTTAATTTTTCACATACACACAACTTGTCTACAAGATCAGAGAAATTAAATGAAGAAAGAGAACATGTAAATGAATTATCTTGAAGAAAAATGATGCGGTAACTTCCTATTCATGGGCACATTTAAACATCAAAAGCAAAGTGTTTCAAAAGAATAAGGGAAAATTGAAACGCTTTTCTAAAACTGATTCAATAACTTCCCACAAGATCAGTGGAGAGCTTTTCAACAGCAATTTTCAACAAACCAATGCCCTAAAGAAAGCTCATTTTAGGTTCCGTCCCAATTTTACCATAATTTTTTTTTCAATTCCATAAAAATCTCAACTTTAAGTCCAGTTTCAATTCTACATTAAACTTTTTTTTTTTGTCTCATAAAAAACTATCAACTATTACTTGAGTTCCAAATTTATCTTCGTTAGCCTTCCATCCAAAATTTCTTGTTGACAATCAAAAGACGAAAAACTCCCAAGTCCGAGCTACTTGAGTGGGCCAAGCGCAAGCTCTTTGAACACGAGAGATGGAAGACTCTAGAGCCCGAGAGATTGAAGACTAAGTGTAAAATTGAAGATCCTCGACCGAGATGGAAGAAAGACTCTTTCAATAGTAAGAGAGATGGAAGAAAACCAATTCTAATTACTCTAACTTTTAGCCTAATTTCAGATCCAAGAATATGTTGTTTGGGCTAACGTGGAAATTCGTCTCTAAAAGACATCTTCTTGTATTTGTAATTTGGGGGGAAAAACTATAGCAATGATGTGGAAATGTCATGTAGGATCACTAAGGAAAATTTTGTACGAGGGCTTAACATGGGCAAATATGAGACTTAACAAAAAATTGGTAGTTTTTATGAGGAGACAAAAAGAAGTTTATGGTATAATTGGGATTGGACATGGAGTTGGAGGTTTTTAGGAGACAAAAATTTTTTTAGGGTAAAATTAAGATTGGAATTAAAGTTGGAGATTTTAGAGTATTAGTTTAATTTTCAATAAAATTTTACCTCGACCAAGTATACTCTAGAAAAAAATTGAACTAATTAGCATCGCAATGGAGGAATTTCCATTTGCTACCGTAAAAATCGATGCTATCAAGGATTCTAAAAAACTTACGACTATTATCGACCTTCATAAGAGAGATGGGACTCGAATAAAAATTTAGTTTGAGGATATAAAAAAATCTAGACTCATTTTCATTAAAAACCTTAGGTCAATAAGTTATGGTCAACTATGATATATTGTTTGTTTCACCTCCAATCAAATCTGCAATGTGAGATTTTACTAATGTATCTCACAAGTGCACATCAACAGTCTTCCCCTCATGTGAAGCTTTAGTATTGGGTTAGCTCACTCTTATCGATATTTCCACTTGGATTGACATGTCTCAAAGCTTGAATCTCAACCTTATTACGTCAAAGGTAGCGCAACAACTACAACTCACCTTCTCCCCGTAGTTTCTTCTGCTAGACCAAATCATTAAGTTTTGCCTTAGGACAATTACTACACATTACAACCTTCGCTTTAGGTCTCTTTCGCCAAACCGGACCATTAAGGTTGCCAAAAAGCAAGTCATGAGATATTCACCAAACATCAATACACGCACGCACATGCGTATACACACACATATGGAGTTATCAATCAACCATCAGCTCTAGACAAATTTTTGAGATGCATAATAGAATCTCGCTACTTCGTCCAAGGAGATTACAAGAAGAGAACTCAAGTATGAACCCATCAACATATCTATTTGGACATTTCTTCATCAAAAGCTTAACTAAGTAAATCAATCATTAATCAATTATGGTGTATTAGTTGCTCCATCTCACATCAAATCTCCCGTTTGAAAATTTACTAATATCTCTAACACGTTCATAGCTTTTTTTGTGGCTCCCCAATTTCTATTATTTTTGATGCGGTTGCGGGATAGGCGAGAGTTATTTTGAATGATTATTGAAGATGGGTGAGCATATGGGGATGAATGTTGATGGGTAATTGCTAAATGAGGGATAGAATACAATTGGAACCAAGGTGTACAGGACGTGCCACCAACCGAGGATCAAGATTGGGATAGAAGAAGCTAACCACCAAGGCCTATGGAAAACCACCAACCAAGGATATAGTGTTTCTTTGGCTCACTACCAAAAAAGATCCACCTTCTAAGGATATAAAAACCATGAGTAATCCATTCTCCAAAGATAATCACTTTCATAGATGAAAATCTCAAATATTTATATACTAAAAATTTACTATCTTGAGAATTTGCCTCATTATATGGAGGAATAATTATATAGGAAATAGATGAACACAAGTAAATACCTAATCAATTAAAGACATAGGAACTAGAAAAGCATAATAATGACCTACGAACTAGAAAATGTATTAAAACATCTAGAGACTTGAACTTTGACTCTTTGAAAACTACAACACACTTAAGACTCCTAATGACACTTGACTAGACGCAAAGTAATTAAAATAGACTCTAAATTTGTTCATCTCCTTAGCTAGTTCAATAGTCATCTTTGAAGATTGCCAAACAACAAAGGAAATTGTCCAGAATAGCCTTCGGTTGTTAGATAGTCTTTTAATAGTTTCAGATCGATAATAAACTTAAATATCGATGTCTCAGTAGTTGATCATCAACCATGAAATCAACATCTTATCCACTAAATCAACAACTCTTCCACATAATCGACATCTTCCTCTTGAATTGATCGATGAATCCCAATGCTCCCTAATCAATCTCCCCATGCTGTGAAGATATGTCCTCAAATCCTGTCCTTGCCTCATCTCCATGATGGCCTCTCCAACAAACTAGATAATACATTAGCTTGTGAGAGAATGTTTCGAGGCATATGAAATGAAATTGGCAAGTAATTTCTCTAGCCATTATAATCATTCCCTTTTCTTTCATAATCTCAGGATTTGCCTCAACAAATTTATGTGGACATCCATCATTCATAATATCATAGTTACTAGATGATGTCTGGATGATTGGTATCTTCCCTTCTTCAACTTGTTCTATGATTTGGTATTGCTCCTTTGATTCAAACTCTACATCATATGGATTTTGTTGAGTCTCTTGATGTTCCTAATCAATCTTCTCAATGTCTTCAATGGTGATAACCTGCTGGTTAGGACAACCACTTGTAGATGCCCATATACGTAACACTTGAAGAACTTGTTATCTTCACCATCTGATTTGTTTTTGTGCTCTTTAATGATCTTGAGGGGCTTTTCCATTTCTTTCTCATATTTTGAAGAATTCACAACTTGGTTAAAAGAAGTACAATTGAAGAAATATGCACCTTTAATTGAAGGGCTAGCTGAAAATCTCTTGCCAGCCTTTAGTCATTTTTCAGGGAGGTTGATATCTTTCTCCACTTGTCGAAGTTTGAAGTGTAGTAAACACTTTTGTAGTTATTCCACTTGGCTCCTTAAATCTTTTAATTCTATGTCTTGTAGGCTTCTTTATTGTGCTATAGGAGACTCAACGTTTGGTCCATGTTGACAATGACCAACCATTTCTTCTTCTTCTTCTTTTATTTTTTTTTTGTTGTTTTTTTTTCCAATAGAAATATGAGAGGAGATGCAAGACAGGTAACATAAGGAATAACTCAAAATGAGTTCAAATTTGAGCTTTGATACCAATTTGATGGCGTTGCAGGATGTGCGATAGTTGTTTTGAGTGATTATCAAAGAGGGTGAGTGCATGGGGGATGAATGTCAATGGGTAATTGCCAAATGAGGGATAGAATATGATTGGAACCAAGGCGTACAGGACATGCCACTAGCCAAGGATTAAGATTGAGATAGACCAAACTCACTACCAAGGCCTATATAAACCACTGGCCTATGATACAAGACTTTGGGATTGAAGAAGCTCACCACCAGGCCTATATGAAAATCACCAGCCAAGGATACAGTACTTCTTTGGCTCACCACTGAGGAAGAATTCACCTTCCAAGGATATAGAAACTAGGGGTAATTGCACCACCAAGGCCTATAGGAAAACCACCGGTCATACGGTACTTCTTTGGCTCACCATTGAGGAAGAATTCACCTTCTAAGGATATAGAAACTAGGGGTAATCGCTCTCACAGGGGAAAATCTCAAACATTCATACACTCAATATTCATTATCTTACATTTGAGAATTCACATTATTATAAAGAGGGATAATTATATAGGAAATAGACTAAACATTGAACACAAGAAACTACCTAATTAATTAAAGACATATGAACTAGAAAAGCATAATAATGAGCTAGGAACTAGAAAATGCATTAAAACATCTAGAGACTTGACCTTTGACTCTTTGAACACTACAGCACACTTAAGACTCCCTAATGACACTTGGCTAGACGCAAAGTAATTAAAATAGACTCTGAATTTGTTTGTCTCCTTGAGTAGCCCAGTAGTCATCTTCGAAGATTGCCAAACAACAAAGGAAATTGTCCAGAACAGCTTTCGGTTGTTAGATAGTCTCTTAGTAGTCTTGGATCAATCGATGTCTTGATAGCTTATCATCAACCACAAAATCAACAAGCTGTCCACTGAATCAACAACTCTTTTGCATAATCGACATCTTCCACTTGAATCAATCGATAAATCCAAATACTCCCACATCAATTTTCCCAAAGCCTATGCTCACATTGTCTACTAGATTGGATATTCAAATTTCAAAAATTGTAAGGAGTTGCCATTAATAGATTTTAATTAACCTAAGTCTTACACACCTAGAATACTTAAGCAGATGTAGAAAAATAACTATCTATGTGACTTATGTAGGTGATCGATTTATATGCACAATTGATATTTGGTGAAGCATAGGGACATATTAAGTATCCTGTGATGCCCTTTTGATACCACAATTCTTTGATAAAGACCTCAATTGCATTTATTGTATGTTTTCCGTTAGTTCATTTAAAGAATGATTTTTGTTAACACCCAATCACGCAAAATTGATTGCAGCAACATCTTGCGCATTAGAGTGACTCCATTGTAAGTGACTATACATTGAAATATGCGATGCATGATGTGTGATGTTGAATATTGTCCGATTGAACACCATTCAACAAAAACAAAATTCGAAATCAAAACCTCTATGAGTTCCTAACATCAAACTCTTATTGGGCTTAACTGATCAAAGTAACTATTTGGGTTTTTAGCTCCACTAGGGTAAATGAATGCAAGGGCTGTGACTAAATATACCATCAGGAAGCTGGGTCATGGACTTGATTCTGGACTTGTGTATATTTGTTAGCAATTGCCACACCTTCATCAAGGACGACTGAGTTTACAAACTAATGTTAAATATTCAGGACTTTTCTGTTTATTTTCGTAATGTCACTATCCTCACGGATTATAAGGCAAGCCAAAACCCCTGGTGGTGGTACAAATGTGGAACCCTTATCACTGTGAGAGGACTTTAATATTCAAGAGGCTCGTCGACTATTCGAAATAGAAAATCTTGAGGATCATTAAGAGAGCTCAAGCTGGGCCTACTCCTAATGAAGCTTGCTTAACACACTCTTTTGAATTCACTAGTAAATGAGGAAAGATAAGTCTTGGGAAGCAAGGCTTTGTTTGAAGTATTAGGAGAAAAAGCAATAGAGAGAGAGAGAGAGAGAGAGAGAGAGAGAGAGAGAGTGCTTTTTTCTTCATGGGAAAGGAGAAGATTGATCAACTTTTTCTAATCATGCCCTAGAAAGTGATGACAAAGAGGAAAGTGAATATGCTCTTCCTCCATGATTACAACTATCTGCAATCTCTATCATTATGACGATTATTATTCCCACCTCCACTTCCACCTCCCCACCGCAAAACCCTCAGCCGATCTCAGTGTCTTTTCATGTAATGCTCTCTCTCTCTCTCTCTTCCCCCCCCCCCCTCTTCTTTTTTTCTTTTCACCATTTCACTCCTGACTCACTCACTCACTCACTCACTTTTATCGTAAAAAGAATCATCTAAAGCCCTAGTTATAATACTGTTTTCTTGCACTGCCCCATTTCAAGAATTTCTGAAGAAGAAGCACTTTGCTTCAGTTCAGTTCAATCATGCCAAAAAACAAAAGACCCTCCCTTATTCCCTATAAAGCTGGTTTTTTTGGGGGGGTTCTACTTTCTTTTCCTTCTTCTTCTTTCCCTCGGTCAGTGGGGTCTCTGCCACATCTCCATGAGGGGCTTCCCTTCACTTTGTATCACCCCCTTTCTTTTTCATCAGGTGTCGTACAATTCCCTTTAAATTGGATTTTGGTGGTGTCTGAAACAAATACGTGGTCAAAGTCATTCCATTTTTTTACTGTATACATGAGTGCCCACATGTACTTGGATCATGCGAGGAAGAGTAGCAACAATACAGACGCGCAGTCAAATTTACTAAAAATCGATATAACAATATAAATCGTGCACTAGAAGTATAGTTTTTTTCACATGCACTTTCTTGAGATCAAGGCATATATGTATGCATATATAGGGGGTACTAAGAAGGGTATGAGTAGACACGAGCATTAATTTTAAAAGCATTTGTGTAGAGAGAAACAAACACCGTGTGTTCTATGTAAAACTTATTCAAACAACAATAAAACTCACATAAACTTATAACAAAAATTAGCCCATATTTTTCTCCATCTCGATGCTTCTGATTGGTGAGTAACAAACATGAATATCACATGAATTTAACTTTGTATAATTGAGTAATGCAAGAGGTGTCCATAACTCGCAGGTTTATAACCCAACACGTAAAGGCATTTTTTCTCCAATCAGGATATACAAAGAAAAATATTCCCCTAACAAATTTTGTGAACCTATCTTGCATCTCTAACATTATTATATATGGAAACATGTTGTGACACCTCTATAATACTTTGGTGATTTTAGACTATATACATCCAAATAACCCCCATTTCAAATTTCATGTGGGTACAAATAGATTTAGCTAACCGGCACCTTCTGAAGCTAGCTACCATATAGTGTTCTTTTTGAGAGCTTGATTAATGTGGATCGGGCATACTTCTTACTAATGATGTTAGGGTGGGATCTCTTTCGGTAAGTTCAAGAATCGAAATAGACTAATCTTAGCCGATCCAATGAGTATATGATTTATATGAATAAGACCTAGTCAACATCAGCGGAACTATCTCAGCAAAATATATGTACACACATGGTTATTTATATTTATACATCATTCGAACATTAATGTTCTAGTCTATGAATGGTACAAAAGCAAGGACAACAATCACAATTAATCATAGTCTCACTAAGATGCTTGGCCCTTTTACATAATTGTGTTTGATTTTGTACCGAATCATTTAGAATATTTCATATCTTTTCACATGATCTCATTTTATGTTGTTTTCCATCTTCCCCATCCTTTTAACCCACAGTATCCATCGTATGATCACATCTTCTGACGGGTGCATCAGTAGATAATCGTTCAACATATCAAAATCACGGACGATAAGCTTCTCTTATCCCCTCAATTGAGACTGAACATTTCATCGGATAGCTTCTAATTTTTTCTTTTCTCAAATGTCCGCCCATCCCACGAAACATTTCCAACTCCTCCGAACTCAACTAGTGCACATGTTGATCTTTGACCGCCCACTAATTGATACTATAAACATCGATGGCTTTATTGCTATCTCATGAAATCCTCTCCTGTACGCATATAATCACACTAGCGATTTACACACTTGGTCCTCGCAAAAAAGTAAGTGGGTTATCCGTTATCTCATCATAGTTGAATTTATCCCTCAAATGTTAATCATATCAATCATAGATTAAGATCATACAAGTATTATCCATGCAATCAAAGACCTTGTTGTACTTGACCAGTAGTTGAAGTCAGTTATTTTCCCCGCAAAATTAGATGATTGATGCTTATATAAATTGACTAATCATTAACAAAACCTATCATTTTTACCACCGATTTTCAAATGTATCATTGTCTTGGGATTTGCTGGCCATGACCATTTGCTCACAAAAACATGTTCACTGTGCACATGATTGAAATTTGGTCCAATGTGATCGAACGTGGATGCTTACGAGCATTGGGCGCGCGTGGGATGGAACATACAAATCCCTTCTTTTTGCTTTGGCAAAGGCAGAGTCCTGATTATTCTCATCCCAGAGCAGAGAGAGAGAGAGAGAGAGAGAGAGAGAGAGAGAGAGAGAGATGCAGATCGTGGAATGTCCAGTTTGTGCGCTGTGGTTGAATGATCTGCATCAACTCGCACGGACACACTTTTTGGCTGACATGATTGAATTGCCAAAAAGGGTTTTTTCCTCAGTGGATAATTAGTTGGCAATAATATTTCCATCATCATTACCTGAATTCTATAACGTTAAAAAATCCTTAATCTCGAGAAAATAAATAGACAAAAATCAGTTTAGATTCCTGGACACCGCCTGGATCTAAGGAACACAGCAAATTATGATTCCATGATAAATGCAGAATAATAAACCGATCACTATCTGATCATTTATATGATAATTCCCCTAACAAATTTCAATGAGACCTCATCCCCACTTCCCTATATCAACCACATCATCAAGTGAAAAAGAAAATGGAGAGAATTTGCCACTTTAGCCCCACAGAGATAGAGAGAGAGAGAGAGAGAGAGAGCGGTGGGTCATCAGATTAAAACATGCATGAAATGATAGTGTTGAAGATGATGGAGGGACCCACTCGGTCTTGATCATCACACGGAATCCCTTGGATTGAGGAGTTGCAGAAGCAGCCTTGAAACGTGGGGGACTCCTTTGAATTTTTTTTTTCTTTCGATCTCTTCTTTTCCCCCCCTAGAAAAACAACCTTTATTTTTTTGCCCTCCTTTTCTTTAACGTTTTTATCAAGCCACAGTATCAAAAGAAGAGAAGGAGAAGAAGGGGTAAGAAAAAAGAATGTGATGTGCATGTGATCCAACAGCCTTTTATGTTCCCTTCTTCTCGACCCCCATGAAGAGAGAAAACAAAAGTTAAAAAAGAAAAAGGAGGACAGGAAATTAGAACACATAAGAAACCCACCATTTCTATTTGTGTCTTTTTTGACATTCGGTGACCACACTTTATTGGTTAATCATGTTCAGGTCATAACATTAAAGAAGACATTGTGTAGTACCAAAACTTCGAACTCGGGTCCCACTCTTGATTTATGCATGCTAGGTCGGCCATGTTCTTGATCATCGCACCGATCAAGAAAAGGGGGGTTGTTTTTACTAGTGGGATTGATGGGTCCAGCTCCCATATCACATCAAAAAGGGAGATCATACAAATTGGAACATCTCTTTCTATCTTCTTCTTTTTTCCTTTTTAAAGTGTAGGCAGTGTTTCGTAGAATATACGGCTAATTCTTTCATGGGTATGTCACATCCTGTCTCATGTTGATAGTATTAGGGTTTCTTTTTAACGTAGAAGTTGAATGTTGGATTGATGGCTTTGGAAAGAAGGGGGAAAAGAAAAGAAAAGAAAAGGAAAGGAAAGGAAAGGAAAAAAAGAAAGCACAAACAAAGGAAAAGATAATGGAGGAAAGACGTCTCTTGTTGTTCTCCCCTTTTAATGAAATCTCTAAAGTTAGGTTAAAATGAGCTTTAAAATTTTCTTTCCTCCTATTCTTTTGTTGATAAGAAACTATAGTCCATGCAAATGCCCTTTTTTTAGTGATAAAGAAACACTTTTGAACCCATGCAAGATAGATTACGCTTAGAGGAAGCTGCTTTCTAGAGTCTTTCGTTCTTTACTGGACGACTATAACTTTTGCATGGAATGAAACCCTACTTTCCCCTTTAATTTTCTTAAAATATGCAAAACCACAACTTTGTCTAATAAATTGTTTTATCTTTTGCGTACTCTTGCCTTGGTCTGGGTCACCCTTTAATGCCTAACTTCATACTTTCTTATATTTTGTAATTCACAACCCACACGTACCCATTTGTCCGAATCGCCCTAATTTGGTATCAAACTTCTTAAATATTTTTGTTTCCAAAATTTTTAAAAAATGTTGAGAAGTTAGACATAACTTGGACAATGGCAAGATCCAAATTCCCCAGCAAGGTTGTAGTGTCCTGAAAATTCAAGAATCAACTTTTGGCGGTTGCTTTGGACGCCCAAAGACGAAGAGAAGAAAAGGGATTTTGGCAAGTGGACTAATTACACATTGACAACTTTCTCGTACGGAAGCGGCTTGTGAAGAGTTCTCCAAGAACTACTAGATTGAGATATCATTAAATTTGGACAAAATTGTCTTCTATATTATTCTCCTTATATTGAACACACATCGGGATAAATATGGATGATAACAATCCTCCCTTATCATTCGATATTGGGGGATTAAGGAAGAATTTAGGAAAAGATTATGTATTGCGTACGGTCCTTTGCATCCCCTTTAAATAGCTTATTATCACGACTTATCCAAGCACTATTCACACTATGGTTCTAGTGGATGTGCCTCACCTTACATCATCCAAAATTTTTAATTGGGCTGTACATATGTCCTTTTGTGACCACCAATGGAAGAATATCGTTAGACGCTTAATCTCCACAAACTTCTCGTATTTGTAATGTCATTTTCAGGCAATCTTCTTAGTACGCGTGAAATATGAAAAAGAAGAAGAAGAAGACACAAAACCACCTGATTTTGAAAAATCTATTTACAAATTTGAAGCGTGAATGGGTTGCATTTTATCTCAACACTACCAAGACGCACGTATGTTGCACGGGTGTAAGACTATATTTATCACATAATTCATGTTGGTGTCGTTGCAAATTATAGCAAGAGAAATAGAATGAACTATGCAGATCATTTAAAAATAAATATTCACATTGATTAAATTCTTTGCTAGAGTTTTCGCGGATTCTATTTTGATCCAAACCTTATCATGTAGGCTTATCATCTTTATGTCATTGACTTGTCGTGAAAAACGTGGGCAACTTATATGTGAAATATTCTTTAGACTAAAATGGCTTCGTTTCTCTCCTCCTGTTAGTCCTCTGTACTTATACATAGTTAAAGGTGATTTATTCAAGATCATCTTCAAATTCCAAGATTTACGGAATCGTCCCTTCTCTTTTTGGTGACCATTTAATGTCTATCTTTTATTTTGACAAGAATCGATGGATATTTCATTGCCCGTGATAATGTATCGCAGAGAAGTTGGGTATCTTGCCAAAATATACAACAAGGAGTTTCATAGTATTTCTTTTACAAAAACTGCATATCTGGAATTCTCTTTTATTTTTCAGAATTAAAACATAAACATTCTCCTTCCTTTCTTGCGAAAATTTTGTTGCCGATTATTGATTGTTCATATATTTTGCATTTATTGGTGCTTCACGTTAATCATTGTTCCCAACTTTGTTCATTATTATTTGATTGTATCATGATCATGGGTTACTATCGTCATTTCAATATTTAATACGTTAGATAAACATTCATGCCGCAATAGCGAAATATTGGCAATGGACACCATTTGGCGAGATCAGGAAAATCCCTGTCCTTGGTCTCAAGGAGTGGCTAGCAACACGGCCCCATGATATTAATCTAAGAACAGCATGAGTTATTGTTTACAAATTACAATAAAGTTTCAATAAGAGGTATCTTCAAGTGTGATCCTAATTATACGTTAAACTCGTTGCCGTTCTAAAAACATGTTTTGGAATAGTAATGTTGATAAACAAACAAATTTAGAATATAGACAAAATTATCAGGACGCCAATAGATGATTAATAAAGAATCTAATGCGTTGGCAAATTCTATTGGATACACTAAATGTTGATGGTATTTTCTCGATTGTTTAAAAGTTCATCCAAATTGCCTTATTTTTCGAAGAGTCAGAGCACATACACATTTAATATCACTTATTCATCATATTAAACGTAGCTTTTCATCTTGATTGGTTTTTCCCTAGATGGTTCAGTGATAGAAGTTGTCCTATACTGGAGCCGACTCCACTCAACGTAGTTTTTTGATAATCCTCTAATATCGTTATTTGTCAAATATGGGCTATAATGTCATATACTTTTATGTAACGATCGTCTAACATCATTTATTTGTGACAACATATTGTTATGTTTTGTATCTATATGTTATTCCACCCCTTCGCAATTAGAAGGTATCATGTTATGTCATATATATATTTTATTGCCTGTACCACTGGACGTGGCAGGTGGTGATCTGGTAGTATAGACTGAGTTTGGCAGCGACTTTTTTTTTTTAGTCGAATGGCGGTGACATTGGAGTGGCAACGAATGGGATGGATATAAACCAATGTAGAATTGGGGAAGAAGAGAAGAAGGGGAAAAAGGAAAAAAGAAAGAAAGAAAATAAAAATGGAACCATAAATTTGGACCCCTTAAATTTATTACAAACTTATAATCATTTTATCAATAGTTTCTGAAAAATGAGAGGGTCTTAATTCTAACCTGTGTACAAACTCTATTCACCGTAAATAATATTTATCACAAGAAGTCTCAATCTCAAGACAAATGTGCATAGGGAGAGGATGGTTTATATAATCTGTGAGCAGTGGCATATCTTGTGATCTGAGACCAACCCTTTAGTAATTTCTGACATGGTAAAGGTGGTGGCTTTATGCGCAGGGACATAAAATGCCAATCTCATCGTCCACACCAAAGGACAAACCCTAACATATATCAATCGCTGCATGAAATGCCCCAGAAAGACAAACTATAATAATGAAGGGGTGTTTTATTATTGTCCAGTCCATTAAAATCAGAATGCCATTTCCTCGTGGGATCCATATATCATAAGCCCTCGTGACACTAGCAACGACCAAATTGCTGCAGAGAGAATAATTTGAAACCTCTTTGACCAAACCAGCTTATATTCAATTATACACTAGCAGGCTAGACATAGATTTAGATGGATGGAGAGAGAGAGAGAGAGAGAGAGAGAGAGAGAGAGAGAGAGAGAGAGAGGGTTTTGTGTTCTTTTTGAGCTGTTTCTTGTGCACATGCATCTGGAACAGAGTCTCCTAAAATAACCTTTTCTTTTGAGCAATTTTTTCGTCTTTTAAATGGCATGAAGATGTTGGGTGGTGGTATTGTGTTCCTCGCCGTGCAGTGATAAGGACAAAAGAGAGTGCGAGAAGAGACAGAGAGAAGAAAGAAACCTTTGTAGCTTGTCGTTTTAGAATGAAGGGTCTTTGATTCTTCCATACTTTAGAGGAGCGTTTAAATAATCACAGAGAGAGAGAGAGAGAGAGAGAGAGAGAGAGAGAGAGAGAGAGAGAGAAGGATATCCATCAACCTTTCCTTTTTCTTATAAAGAAGAAAATGTTGGCGTATATTCTTATCTGTATTCGCTCTGTGTTTTAAGCTGTCTCTCCTTGAAAGTCTCGCGTAGGGAGATGCATGTGTATTTAAAATAGTGTTTTTGCCAGTTTACTGGATTTTAGTGAGATAAAAATTGGAAAGGGTCATGTGAGGGGAGGGTGTGTGTTGGTGGGGTTCACTTTTCACTTGGTTTTAGAAACTAGAATAGAATCTTCGTGCTTCTCTCTGGAGAGGAGAGAGAGAGAGAGAGAGAGAGAGAGAGAGAGAGAGGTTTTTTTGTGAATGCCTTTTGGAGTTATTTTACTTGGTGGGTGATTGTGGTGGGCTCGGTAAGGATCTGTGTGAAGTTGCTGACAACTTGTAAGAGGGGGAGAGAGAAAAAAAAAAGGTCCACAACAGTACTCCACAACTATGGAAATCTAGAAAAAGAAAGGCTGATCCTCTCCCTCTCCCTCACTCTCAAGTGCAATTGCAATTTAGACATATTTTACTATTATACACTCAAAGAAGCAAAAAGCTTTGTGACAAGATTCTTTGCCTTTCGTAAGAAGATTAAGAACTTATAGTGCACAATCATTCAAAACCTTCACATTTGCAATTACTACACTCACTGCCTATTATTCAAAGCAATAAAATGGCTATATATCCTTAAATATTTGTCTTGCTCGAATTGACTTGTGTCCATATTATCTCTATAGTCGATAAAAGTATTATTGTTCCTCTTTATACCAAGTTGAGATTGCATTACAACTACGATTCTCACTTAATCAGCTTTCTAGTCAGTCTAAAACTTGACTAGCTATAATTTTACCACTCTCAATCTTTGAATGACTAGAACTAAACTTGTCCAAAGTATAATCATCTGGAATACGTTGTTTATTGCTTGTTTATTTTTTAATTTTTGTAGGACCACCATCAATTGCTCTAAAAAGCTTAAATTGATATATGAAAATATGATACCCTTGCATGAATATTAGACTTTCTTTGACTAATACTAAAGTATAATAGATGAGGCAAATAAGGGACCTAGAAAGACTTCAGATAGATCTCTTGCTTTAATATCAATTAAAATTTTGTAGGACTACTACTAATTGTTGTAAAAAGTTAAACTAATTCATGAAGACATGATTTAATATTAAATAGAGTAATGGGACCCTTTAAAATGTATATGAGAAACAGTCAGCAGGGCTGTACTTCACTTTTAGATTTGAATAAAAATTTGATGGCAAGAATCAGACGCAGCTGAATTAGAAAAACCAAAGAACAACCTTTTTCTTTTCATAGTTACAATTACCTAGTGGATTTCTTGAACTTTTGCTTTATTAATTCACACAAATTTAAACAAATTGTATTTTTCCTTGGAACTGAAGAAGTGTCCTCGTGGGAGCATCTGCACTGGTTTTTTGAGGGGGAGAACATGGAAGATATTCCCAAATTTACATGAGAACATGTAACATGAACAGAAGGTTTTATGATAAAAATTAAAAGAAAAATTATATATATGGTTTTCTCATAGGAAAAGAACAAAATAGGAATCACGAGAATGGCAAACAAGGGCGATGAACAATAAACAGGACTGTCCCCTTGTCAGCCGCTGCACATTTGCGCAGAGTACAGGAGGGGAAGAAGGTGTGAACAAGAACGAAGGGAAGTAGAAGTTCAGAAGGTTTACATTAAAAATCATATAAAAGAGCACAGTTTGAGGATACTTTTTATTTTCATCTTAAAAAGCATTTTTTTTTGGGTAATTTCAGACCAAATAAATAAAGCATATTTTTTAACAAATATGATGATAAAATCGCATGAATTATACCATTTTTGGTAGATACGTTCCATCTACTAATTGTTTAACGCCCCTTTGCAGTATTATTTATCTTAAACTTCGAAATGTGCAATCACGATGGACATAAACTATAAGCCTTCCGAGAGAATATTATTTTGTGTTTGGGAGAAGAGAAATATTACTTTCGCGAGCAGAGTTCTGATGAAAAGATTATACACAGGTAAAAGCCCACTTTTTGATTTCTCTTTAAGAGAATTTTTTCAAAAAAATGAGGGTTTGGATAATAACTAGGAAAAAAACTGGGTCTATTTCCGAAGTCCCCAAATTTGAACAATCATGTTGTATAATATTATGCTTTTGGAAAGTTAAGATGTGTTGGCTTCTTGGATAAGATTCTCAAAAGCTTCTAAGAGAAGATCCAAAATGCGTAGAAATATTCATTTCTAGTTCGAGACAATCGATAAAATGATGAGTGAGAAATTATATGGTGTGGGGGAAATGGGGCACCTCAAACTTTATCCGAAAAATAATGAGCATCACAGACATTATCATAATAATCAGATGAGTATCTATGTGAAATAATTAGTCATCATTTTCCTATTGTTTCACTTTCGGGGCTTTGTCTTCCGTCCCTACCCCTCGCTTCTTGTCACTTAGTAATCACCAATGAATCTTTTGTTTTCTCACTTTTATAGGATCCCTCACATAACCACTCATTCCAATGAGAGTCTCGAGCATTATCATATTCTATTTATGGAACTTTTAGAAGTGAGAAATAACTGGCCTACCTTTTGATTATCCTTTGCTATTTCCTTTATTTTTTCCCTTTCTTTTTACGACTTATTGCATAGGCGAAGCACAATTTAGTCATAAAAGAGGTCATCATTTAATGTTAAAAGGCATTGAAAAAAACCATGCCTCTCCTTGAAATAAGGGGGGGAAGTGAAAGGGAAAGGAGGCCCTAGGGTAGATATCAAGAAAACTTCACACACCCTATTCATCATATATAAAAACAAAATATTTTCTTGGGGCATTAAAAAGCGAAGTTCGCATACACATTAGAAAAGCTGTGACATTTTTTCAGATGATAGGGAACTTTTGGGGCCAATAATGCAGTCACCTGATACAGATCAGCAAAAAATTAGAAAGCCGAGTCGACAAGAGCCAAAGTTGTAGTCTCAAAGAAGTCTGCAGATTATAACCCACCATTTCACATCAAAAAGGGAAATAGATTACGACCCACCAAAATATTGTAAGGAAAAACAACAAAATAAACATAGAAAAAGGAAAGAAATAGAAGCTAGAGAGGTGAGGTAGCTTTTATAAGTTAGTGAATAAAGTCAGTAGTGGCCAGAGACCATGTGTTGCGTACACATGATGATATTGAAGTTTGGAATATTGTCTAGAGAGAGAGAGAGAGAGAGAGAGAGAGAGAGAGAGAGAGAGAAGAATTGGAAGGAGAAGGAGAAGAAGAGAAGAAATGTCGCCACACAGAAACAGGCTTTAAATCCCATCACGTAGTTCGATGTATCCTTTACCTTATTATTTCAGACTGTTTGATCTAGTGAGTGTGTTGTGTTTCGTAGTAGAAAACGATGGGATTCGAAATTGGGAAGAGACTAGAGACTAGAGAGAGAGAGAGAGAGAGAGAGAGAGATGGTTGGTTGTATTAAAAGAACAAAGGCTAAGCTACAAATTCTGCAGAAAAGGACAGACACACACTGTGGTTTGGCGTGAAGTGAAGCTTCGTCTTATTTCTTTCTTCCACTTAAATAAGCGAATCGATATCAGATTTCCATGTGAGAGTAGTTCACATGGCATGACGAGATTGCCCTTTTGAACTCCTTTCCAATCTGTCTCCCTTCTAGGAAGTGGCTACGGAGGAAGGACTCATGCCATGCACAACCTAGGTCACCGGTGACAATTCGAATATGACCTAAAATCAGAGTTCAAAATCGCCCTTGGAAGTGGGTAACCCAATTTAGCATGTGGGACATGTGAAAACCCTAGAGTTTGATGAACCATATCATCCGAGATAGGAAAATGCGAGTTGTAACAAATTCTTGATTATCATTGGTAATGATTAGATAATGTTTAGCCAACGCATTATGAACACAACTTAATGGGTATATATTCTGAACAAAAAGATGAGACTATCCTATTCGATCCCCTATCTATAGCTTTACATGAAAATGATGAGTAAACTAGTATACCTTTTATCAAGCTACCTCATAGATAAAATACTTTTATTGAGCACTTTTAGACCTTACTAAGAACTTGTGGTATTATTTTTTCAGTTTTACATATAATTAACAAATGTTTGAACTTATGGATACAACTTAAATTCACTCCAACAAAATTATTAGACATAAAATGCTAGCAAAATCTACATCATAAATCATTGAAAGAAAGAATGTCTTCTTTCATCTTAGTTGATTTTACTCGATGCGACGATTTCTCTTGTTCAAAGGAGGGGAGATGGAAGTGGAAGAGACAAATTTCCCCGAATAGAGACTAGGGTACACCATAGTCCTTGTGATTGATTTTAAGTGGGTATGCGCGGGATCCATGTCAGAGCCTAGAGAGAGAGAGAGAGAGAGAGAGAGAGAGAGAGAGAGAGAGAGTCACGGGTTTGTCTTGAAATGCCCTTAATAGCAGTCCTATAGAGACAGACAGACACATATTCCCTTCTCTCTCTCCTCAACCGAGGAGTTAAATCCCTCTATAAATAATAATATAGCCTGCTCGTTTTCTTTCTTCCTTCCCATTAACCTGAAAGGATAGGCCTCCTACCCGAAAATAATAAGTCAAAACTAGGACGATTCTAAAAATAATGTTGCTGTTGCTCGCATGAACAGTCAAGACTAAAAAATATCATGTCTATTTTTCACGTTAAACAACCGCAAGCAATGCAGCTTGATTTGACGTCGCTTGAATGAAAAATGAATTCCATGACTAGAATCCATATTAATGCTGAGAGAAATAAAAACCAACCACTTAAAATTAGGGTCCATAAAAATGCGATTAATTAGAAGGTTATAGAACTTTGGCTATTGTGAGTTATTTTTGTGGGTGGAATACGATAATATTTGTGCTCGAAAATAGAACTCTTTCTTTACCGTTGATGGATCTAAAGATGAAATCCCAATGGATTTATCAAATTGGTTCGTAAAATACCATAGACATAAACGAATTAATTGTTTGAATAGGACTAGTTATAAGTGGCATTTACTTTGCAGCGCCTCCTTGTCTCTCCTTATTTTTATCTTTATTAATCTCTCTCTCTCTCTCTCTCTCTCTCTCCCTATTTTTATCTTCCGAAAGTCACACTCACTCTCATCCTCCCTCCTCTCCTGCACTTCCTCCGAACAAAATCCTCTCCCCTCTCTCTATCTCCGTTCCCCCGTTTTCGATCTTCCAAAGTCACTCTCTTAGTATCATCACCCTCCCTCCTTCTCCTCCACCTCCCCGGACCAAAGCAAACCAAGTCTCTCTCTCTCTCTCTCTCTCAAAGGAGAAGAAAGAAGAAGGGTTGGTGATAGAGGAGATAGAATAAGAAGGGATGGCGCAGCTTATGGTGGACAAGTGCGGGGAGGGCTTGCTGGTGGCGGTGGAGGCACAGAAGGCGGTGCCGGCGCCGTTCCTGACGAAGACGTACCAGCTGGTGGACGACCCCTCCACCGACCACATCGTCTCGTGGGGAGACGACGACTCCACCTTCGTCGTGTGGCGTCCCCCCGAGTTCGCCCGCGACCTCCTCCCGAACTACTTTAAGCACAATAACTTCTCCAGCTTCGTCCGCCAGCTCAACACCTATGTAGGTTTCCGTCTTTGCCATGTCTCTGCACTTCTGTGTGTCCTGATGATTAATTTAAGCAATTCTCCAACCAAACAATCTTTGTTACCTCATATTTTCTTGATAAAGGCTCCCGCTGTTTCATATCAGATTGGCAATGCAAGACTTCATTACCCAAGTTCACTGGGCAATTTCTTGACATGGGTTTTTGTTCACGACTCAACAGTTTCTTGACATGGGTTTTTATTGCACTCACATGGGTGCTCTTCTTCTTCTTTGTCGCTTTTTCTTCAGTTCTTACATCTTTCTCTCTGTCTGTGAAAGAGACAAATTTGTGCAAGTCCTCTCTCTCTCTCTCTCACACACTCTCACACACACACACACACACACACACACACATATTTTTTTGTTCATTCTAGAACCCTGGTTGCGAACCGGATTCAATCAGTAGTCCTTTTGTTAGTGTTTTATTACGATTTAGCTGCCACATTCACTTGTGTCTTATTTCTATGGCTGATTTTTTTTTTTTGCCTTTTGTTGGACTCTTGATGAACTAGGGTTTTAGGAAGATAGTACCAGACAGGTGGGAATTCGCCAACGAGTTCTTCAGGAAGGGGGAGAAGCATTTACTCTGCGAGATTCACCGCCGCAAGACCGCCCAACCCCAACTCACCCACCACCACCCGCACTCCGCCTCCCCGCTTAGCGGCCCCACTCCGGCCTTCTTCCCTTTCCCAAGCCGCCTCAGCATCTCTCCCTCCGACTCCGACGACCAGCATTCCTCCCACTGGTGCGACTCGCCGCCCCCTCCCCCTCCACCACCGCTCTCTTCTCCCCAAAGCGGGTGTGGAGGCCACAACAACAGTGTGGGGCCTGTTGCGAGCGCCGCCAATTACAACAGCTCCGCAGTCACTGCCCTATCCGAGGACAACGAGAGGCTGCGGAGGAGCAACAACATGCTCATGTCCGAGCTCGCGCACATGAAGAAGCTCTACAATGATATCATCTACTTCGTCCAGAACCACGTGAAGCCTGTCGCTCCCAGCACCTACTCGTGGTCGCCGCCTTCGATGGTGCAAAAACCCTCGAACCAACTCCTTGGTTACAATAATTACGCCAATGCCATTGCGGCTCCCAACAACAATAGTTGTGTCGTTACCAATCACGTCAAGCCGGTCGTCCGTAGTAACAGCAACGTAACACAGAGCTCTCTAACGATTCTTGAAGATCCGCCGGTCATGAACAAGATGAAGCTCTTCGGTGTGCCCCTTCTGTCGAAGAAGCGGCTGCACCCAGAGTATAACTCGAGTCCAGTGGGTTACATGGAGACCAACAAGGCTCGTTTGGTGTTGGAGAAGGACGACTTAGGGTTGAATCTTATGCCTCCTTCGACTTGTTAAGGTTCTTGGCGATGATTATGATATGATGATCAGTTTCCTGCATTATTTGAAGAAGCTGAGGCTAAGGTTTCTTGTCTTTTCTTTTTCCTTTTTGTTATTTTTGAAGAGGTTTTCTTTTCTCTCTTTTTTTTTCCCCCTTTTTTTTTTTTTTTGCTTTAATTATCTTCTTGCCCTCAGAGTCAGATATATATCGATGAGAGTTATGTGTGTGCGTGCGTTATGGGTGTTTGTGATCTGTACATATCTTTTTCCCCTCCTAGCCATTTAATACAGGTGGGCTATATTTTGATTAGAGTGACATGATCAAAAGCTTTAAGTCCAAGCTTAACTTTTAACATCACTGATCTTTTGCTTGCATCCATGGTCTCTCCTGTCATTCATCTATCCTTATTGATTAATTCTCTCTTTCTGAATTTGATACCTGAATATTCAGTGACATGAATATGTGTGTGGGCGAGAGAGAGAAAGAGAGGTCATTGAGGGCTATGGCTTCAGTTCTATCGATAAAAAAGCTGAAGAGGGTCACAATTGACAGGGGCCATGTCTTTCGTTGTTGACGATTTCCTTTTGGGCTCTAGGGCTTTCTCTTGCTTCAAGTCCCATTAATGTGGTGATACGTACACGACACTGACTCTGGAGGGTGAAAATGTTTTCCTTTATCTCTATACGGAAGCTGCTTAAGAAAAGAGAAAATACAGTACCACCAGCTAGACGCAAACGAATGATGATTCAAACCTCAAAATCTCATTAGGAATTCATAAAAACAGGGGAAAAAATGCAACAGAACATAACCATTTTTTAATCTTAAAAAAAAAACATCGACCGAAAGAAAAATCTTCAAAAAAAAGTGTGGCTGCTATGATTACGAAAAGAAAGGTTATCATGTCACTTGATGAAGTTATTATGATTGTTGATCTCCCTTTTTTTTTTTTTTTTTTTTTTTTTTGGGCTTTTGCATTTCTTGTTTTCCCTGAACTGTCAGTCAAGGAGTCAAGGAGAGGGAAGAAGGAGAAGACGGAATAGTTCAGAGGGTGGGTTAATCGATGAAAGCGACATATGGGGAAAAAACACTGAGTAAAGGGGGGCAAAAAAAAAAAAAAAAAGATACGAAGGTTGTGAGATGTACCCATCAAGAGGGGCTTCCATACTTCTTCTTCATCAGAGGAAAAAACCTCTGCTTTTTCCTACTTTAAGTGCCTGATCGGTGTCTTCAAAAACTCTCTTTGGATCCATCTCTCTTTCTCTCTCTCTCTCTCTCTCTCTCACCCTCCCTCCCTCTCGCCTTTCCCTTTTCTTTTCTCTCATTTCAATGTCTCTTTCCCTTGCTCTAGATAAAAGCCTAGAGAGAGAGAGAGAGAGAGAGAGAGAGAGAGAGAGAGAGAGAGAGCGTTTGACTGGTAGATAATAAGAAGAAACTGTGACGTTCTTTCCCAGTTTTGCCACAGAAAAACCCACCGCTCACTTACGGCTTTTCTTATCCATTTTCTACTAAAATCCTAACACAAGTAAAGTTTGACCGGGAGTTTTGATTTTTTCTGTTGTTCTTTCCTACTTAATGATCTGACCCCTCCTTGATCGTGCATGTCCATAAATGCAATTAATAAACATTACGAGAAAGGAAAGCTCTGTGAGGCAGTGATGACAGCAAGCAAGAAAGAATGTCTGTTTTAGTAAAGTTTCTATACAAACAGAGGTAAAGTACCGGGGAAAATAGTGAATATGATAAGTATTGGAATTCATTCAAATAAAGCAGGTAAAATTATTTGAAATTTTACGTTGAATATGATAAGTATATGTTCATTGCTTGAAGCATATTTTGTACATCACGGCCCATGGAGTAAGGTACCGCTAAAGTGCGTATAAGTAATGTGATCCTGGTAATTTTTTTAAAATGTTTTTATTACCATTTCTAATTACCTTACGGTGAATCTCATTTAATCAGACAATATATTCAATTGCCGCGTGATAGACAATGAAAATTCTGCCTACCCTAAAAAACGAGAGCACTTAGCCTGGTAATAGTAAAATAGTATTGCCTAATCTTTCTTTTATTGTTTTGCAAAAGATTTTTTACCAGTCTATTGCCGAAAGAACCATAACCCTAGTTCAACATCCACAACATGTACACCATTCTATCAAGTTCCTTTTTCTTTTTTGTCATTTTCTCGAGTATCGCCCGTGATCAGCCAAATGCACGTGCAGTGTACAGATATAGGTCTACACATTCTCCTATTCAAGTTTATAAGAGAAGGAACAAGACAAAAGGAGCAATTTGATGGGCTTCAAAAGTTGGGATACGGATCATAAGGTAAAGAACTAACAAAGATGCTTTGGAGGGATTTATAATGGACCAACCCCGAGATACAGATCTGTGGTTTTTGAAAGTTTTGGAAAAGGCAAAAGAGATGTTTTCCCCTTTGTTAGTCTTTTGAAAGCGCCTTGCGAAAATGGACATTTCTCAACAGCAGTTTCCTTCTGATTCGATCAACTTTATTGACAAAGTCAAAAGAAATGGTTATTCCGAAAGATCTTGGTAAAGATGGGGCGCGCGCCTTGACATGAAGGGTGCTCGTGACCATCTACAGCTTGTCCCTTAATAATTGGCCTTATTTATGTAATTGCCTTAATAATCAGCCCAATAGGTAGAATTAAGTGGAGTGTATGAAGCCGGTTTATATATACAGCTCATATATTAAAACCCCATAAAACAGCTTATCTAATACGGATTTTGTTAAAGGGTTGTTTTGAGGCACTTTCTAAGTGACCAAATGAGGGAAAAGTGTAATTCTGGTTGCATTGACTGCTCTAATGAAATACATAATCAATGTTTCGAAAAGTTAACATTTCCTCGTTAAGCATGCTTCGTAGGTGTCCTAGATGCACTTTTTAAGAAGTTGGTATATTGAAATTACTAAAATACCGTTCATCTTAATGAGTGAGTTGATTTGTGATGGGATGACCCATGAGATGTTTGGGCCTACTATCCTATTTTACTCCCATTTAAGCTTGTAACTATTGACACATGATTTTAAGCTGACGTGTCATTAAAGATTAAAAAAATCAAGATTAGCGTCTTCGATCGTGATAGAGCCCATTTCTCAACCAAAAGTGTCGCTTTTTATTTTTTTTCTCTATCATTTTTAGACAATTTCCTATTCATTCTCATCAAAAACCCAAAATGTCAAAAGTTAGTTTTTTTGCACAAAAAAGATCCTAAATAGTCTTAATTTCACTTTAACCAAATTAATTTTAATTTTTTTAAAGATTTGATACAAAAATCAATATTTTAGGAAAAATCAACTAAATGGTTGACTTTTGGTCAAACATTTAACCAAATAAATTGAAAAAATAAAAAATCCACAAAACACTTCATTTTAGTATCAATTTGATTTTGGTATTGAAAATTTTGCAAAAATTGATTAAGAACTTTGTTTTTTTGAATTTTCCAGTTTTAGGTTCGAAATCGGCCAAAAATAAAATTATTTTCATTTTAGTCATAATTAGGTCTAGTTCCTTTACGACATTTGATTCAGGGACTATTTTTCATTCACTTGTACTCAGTTTCAATAACAGTTATGCCAAATTGTGAATTGCCACTTTTAGCTCTAATTAGGGGTCCAAATCGGTTCTTCATGATTTATGAATGGATGCTTCCATTCAACTCATTTTATTGAAATAAGTCCAAATCCAGGGTCCATTTTAAGATATTCACTTGAGAACTTTCCAATTGGAGGAATTCAACCTTCTTGAATATAAGAAAACTAAGTTAATGAGTTTCAATTAAAGAAATTCAAGTCGACCCATTTGAGACTAAGATTTAATTTCCCGAATCATGATTCAATTTCATTATTAAACCTCGATTCATTTTTAGCATAAGAGTTGTGACATCAATTCGAAGTTAATTTGCATGTGATAGGTTATCTTAAACATGGGTAATTAGTTGAATATGTGTATCACAATATTAATTGAATTTAATTTTGATTAATTTGCAATTTTGATAAAGAAATTACGTGAAATTGTCTGATTTGGCCTATAATGTCCAATTATGTATACCCATGGTTCAAGTCTACTACTTTTTATGATAATCAAGTAATTAGGTCAATAGAAAATCAATGGATCATACTTATATGTTTTAATTGGCCTAATATCTTTAGAATTGAATCATTTTCCTTAGGTTGAGTAAGTTTCCCTTTCAATTTAGTCCATGAGACACTAAATTGCATAAAATTTAGCCCCCCAAGGATCGGCCAGCCTAAACTGATCAATAACCGGTTGCATCAATTGGAACCGGTTCGATTGTTCCAACAGACCGTTGGTGAAGGAGGCCGGTTTGGCCCTTTACTAGTCGATTCTTGGAGGCCAGCAATTGCTTGTCAACTCCTCATTGTGTATTTTGTCCTTATGCCCCTCAGTTTTTAAGATTTTGCGAAAATACCCTTTTTTTTTTTTTGGTGAAAGGTAAGAATATGTTGAGCTTAACCAAAAAAACAAAAGATCCGACACCACAAAACTTGCACTAAACAAGACAACAAGTCAGGGTGAGTGGAAGGGAGCCGAATGCAAAAGAGGACCGCAAGAGCGGGCCTAAGTAAGCAAGACAGTCACATAAGGCAAAAGGCAACAGAAGGCCACGAAAGGCCAAAAGAACCACAATCTACGCATACATCCGGTAGCAACAAAAGTGAAGAACCGTCAAGGAAGCAGCCATGTAGATGAAGAGTATCTAGACAACAAACACCAGGCTAGGGCCCTGCAGAAGTAGAATAGTCCCTAGCTGAAAAAATGATTGGATCAATACCCCAACTACGCTGTAGCCTTCGGTTTCTATATGTATCATCCGCATTCCTGTAGGTGGTGGCCTTGTCTCTGACGACCTTGATGAGTTGATTCTTCACCTCGGGACGGATACGCTTTGCTCTCGAAATAGGATGCTATTTACGTGCTTCCATATGTAGTAACAAAGAGCACCAAAAGAGAAGCGAGCAATGCACTTATAAAAGTCTTTATCCATAAGGAAAGTGGTGGCCCAATTGAGATTCTCGACCCACGAATTGTTTCGCCATGGAAGATTGCACCTGGAGGCCCAAAAGAAGGCGATGCTAGCGGAGATGCGGCAGCCAAAAAATAGGTGGTCTATAGAATCCGGTACCTCATTGTAGAATGGACACAAGGCACTATCTATCCTACCATAAGATAATAATAGAGCTTGGGTAGGAAGCCTGCATTTGGCAATAAGCCAAAGGTTAAATTGGTACCTTGAAGTGATGGAGTTGTTCCAAATGAATGTGTGCCAGGAGACCCTAGTCTTCCTCCTCCTAATCAAATCCCACGCCGAAGCCACCGTAAAGAGATGGGAGGTATTTCCCTTCCAGCCGAAATGATCGGAAGAGTGGGAGAGGGTGGGAAGGGGATCCGCCCAAGAGTCCAAGACCCCCTTAATCATAGCTCCACAATTAGTGAATAGGTTCGCCACTGTCGCCTACCTAGGAAGGCCGGATGCATATATGGCCGAGTCCGAAAAGTACAAGTTCAAAGGGCCCCTGGGGTGCCAGTTATCAAACTAGAGGGATACCGAGCAACCATTCCCAATTCTCCAATAGAAAGAGCTTCGACACTCAGTCCTGAGTTGGAGGATCTTCTTCCAGGCCCACAAACAGCAGGTTGGCTTTTTGGCCACCCAGAAATTCGCCCTTCTTAAGAAGGTCGAGTGAATCCATTTGCACCATAAAGATTCCTTATCGGCAAACGGAATCCGATATGTTTTAACATGGCGGCCTTGTTATACTCCCGAAGCCTTCGGATCCCAAGGCCCCCTCGTCTTTGGGCAACAAACGTCCTCCCGGGAGACCTTTGCACCCCCTCTTCCCAGCTCCGGGCCTTTCCATAGGAATTGTCTAAGTATTCGTTCAATTTGATCCAAGACAAATTGCGGGTAAGATAAAAACACTAGCCCGGTATGCTTGGATGGCCTGAAGGACTGACCTGATCAATTGTAGCTGACCGGTGAAGGAGAGGAAGTTTGCGAAAATACCCTTGAATTTCACAAAATTACGAAATTGCCCATAATTAGGCTTTAACTGCAATTTGAGTTTAAACTCCCAGTTTTTGCTCATCGACGCCACCCAAACAATCATGCAACACATTTTGATTAGTATTAATCCCTAATGAGCGATTGAGATTTGATTTTAAATCAAGACTATATAAGGTTTTTCCCTCCAAAACCTTAAGGGGGCTCTCATTTATTCATTTTACAGATCAAAACACCAAAAAAATGTCTCTCAAAATTCTCTCTCTCTCTCTCTCTCTCTCTCTCTCTCTCTCCCTTTCCCGCCATTTCTCTCTCTTCTCTCCTCCGTCATGTGCAACCGTCATTCACTGAAGTATAGCCCCACGCTGGTGGTCTCATCACTACTACTCCATCCTCCGATCTTCCTCTCCCCTTGCTAGTGTCGATCGGTGCCTGCATTCCTCTCGGCGACCATCCAATCATCATGCCCAAGTTAGTCCACAAACCGAGTTCAAGTACCAGCATGGATGCTGGTGGATCCTTCAGTGACTTCCCTAGGCCAAATTGGCGGTCCATCGACCTTCTTTGGTAGTCTAACCATTGTCGATTCCCTCATAGCTGGATCTCGAAGCCTCTGGTGGTCGGGGTTTGGTCAAATAGCCACCTGAATTACTTTGGTGGCCTAATCCTTCTTTGGCAATGAAACCGGTCCGAATTGGACTGGTCTCTCTCAACCGCATGAACCAGTGGTTCAACCACTCGATCCAACTCTTTAGTGAGTCCATGGTGTCCATCCAGCAGTCCTTGAAATTCTTGAGACAATTAGAAGTTTCCATCATCGATTGATCACGTTAGATTTGATGAAATCGCAAAAGGTAATGAATCTAAATGTGAATCCAATGAAGCGAGATTGAACTAGTCGATAGGGGCTAGGATTCAAACCTAGGATTGTATTTTATACTTAGATTTGAATAATTGGATGCTATATGTTGATATGTGACGAGGTTATGTTGATTGAAGTTGAGTTTAAACATGACTGTTCTTGATTTACCATGTTTTCCATAAATCGCATGTTGGTATGTGACCTTCTGTCAAGGCCGGTCTGAGGTAGTCAACTTCGTCTTTTGGTCTTGAGTTGTTCTAGATATATGATCTAGGTTTGATGAGCTTCGATTGATAGGTTATAGGCCTTGAATGGAGTTCTTTTGATACCTGAATTACGTCTCAAAAGTTGGATGATTTTGCTGTTGTTCTGCATTGTTTTGATGTTCTGACTTTGGACGTGCTGTTTGTTAGTTATTTTTCTATTGATTTTCGTATTGAGATTTTGGAGATGGTTTCTTCATAGAAGTTATATAAAAATTTCTTGGTCAAATCATTTTTTTTTTATAGAATTTTTGGAGTTGATTTGGTCAAGCAAAACCTCAAAAAATTGTCCTTAGGTCAGTTTGTCCTGTCTTGAGTTCGACCTATGTTCGCTCTGAAATGAGGTCTTAAAGGAGTCCAATTGGATTCCCGTCCTTCATCAAAGTTGCAGTATGTATTACAAGCTTTCTAACTAGGTATAATTCGTACCAAATGATCATCGTTTACTAGGTTAATCATGCGTGCGAAAAGACGGTAATGCTGCTGCATTTTGTGACTTTAATTGCATCATCCCGTTTTGCCATTTTTGTGGATGATCGTGTGAATCAGATTAGAGTTAGGTTTCTTCATGGAAAATAACCATGACATTGCATTCTACATGTAGGATTTTTCATATGATTTTAGCATGAAATCAAGTCATCGAAAATGACTCATGTTTTGTACTATACTTGCTGTGGTTAAGGCTAATTGCGAACTCATGAAAGCATCTTCATTTGAGCTCCTTAAGAGCCAAAATAGGTTTTGAGATTTTCTAAACATGTCAAGAGCACGTCGCAAGCTTTGTATCAATATATGGCATGTCTCATTTGAAAGTCATTTACCATGGGAAAAACCATGCATCTGATTGACTTTTCATAACTGAAAATTGCCATGTATCTTGTCCTTAATGATGAATCACCTTTCAATGTTAATTATCCATGTGACTTTTTGCACTTCAATTTAGGGTTAAATATATTAATCAAACTTTCGTCGCATTCAACCTTATGTCTTGTGTGAATTTCACATTTTTTATGCATTGTTTAGATGGCTTTACAAGTTAATCATCATGCACCATTTTCAGATTTGCTTATGGTTGATTTGCACGCTTTTTCGATTGATATTATTTGACCATGAATTTGACCCTAATTGAACTCGACACCTCTAGAAAGTCTTAGGGTTCATTTTAATCTTTCTGATGATGCCAATTTTGCATTATTTGCATGTCATTTGACCTGTTTTCTATTTTTGTTAAGTTTGCTTAGAAACTTGTTTCTAGTGAAATTTGGAATGCCCACTTTGCCCTTGTTGAGTTAGAACTCTTGTTATTTTTGTATGATTTTCTCATTAAGGGTTTTGAGGTTGGGTCCTTAATGAAGTTTGTTCATCTTTCTCTTGTTTATATCGTGGTAAAATTTTAGATTTTTAGTCTTTGTTTACTAGGACAAACCATTGTTGACCTGCCATGATGCCTAGTCATCTTGTTAAATTTCTGATGTGATGCTATGTGTTCTTGAATTTTTACGTAGCTCACCTTAGGAAACTCTCTTCATGAAAGTTGTTCCTCATGATGTTCTTGATGTTGTGTAATTTTCTTGGAGACAATTATCCACGGATTCCTTTTCAATTGCTTTGATTTTATTTTCCCCGTTTGATGATTGTTGTCGTGGTTTTATGCTATGATTTCATTCTAGAATTTTTTATGACATCTTGCCTGTTGAATTGAGCTCATTTGTCTCTACGAGTTTTGATCCTCATTTTTTGAACTTTGTACACAAAAATCCTCGAAAAAATAAAAAAAGCACTTTACCATGCTTTTCAAACTTTCAAATGTTGTGAAACCATCTAAAATTTCATGTTCTTTCTGGTTTGAACTTGATTTTCGTTCAAGTGATGCTCATGCACACATTTTTAAAGTTTTCATGTCATCCTTAACGTTCCAAATTTCCAAATCATGTTTTGGCCTAGCATTGATGTTGTCTAGGTTTGGACCATATTTAGAGCATCTGCGAAGCTCGATCAGTGTGCGCAAGATGCACCTAAGTTAGCCTTGATGATTAAATGTGTTCCATAACTGTGATATAACTTTGCTATGCCATTAACAAACTTTCCTTACAATTTTTCTTTACAATACACTTTTTAATTGTTCTTTAAATGGTTTTTGGGCATCATTTGAACCCATTAACCTTTCATGTGTTTACTTTCATCAAACGTTTGTGATTGTGTTTGACGCTTGTTGACTAAATAAGTGATCCAGTGTTGGCTCACTAAAATTGCTTGATTGATTGAGAACTAAGGCTCGAGAGCTTGCCTGCACTATGCATGTGATTTTTAGATGTATGCATAGAAGTGATGCATGATCTCTTGGGATACCTTTAGGTTACAACTAGAACATCTCTTAGGGGCTTTTTAGCATTGGTTGCCACACAAGAACACAAATGGTGACCAATAACTATAAGCCATAAAAATGAATTGGGGTAGGTCTCCTTATCGGATCAACGCATGAATCACAAAGGCTAACCCCGAGGCCAAATTTGATCAATTATGCATACTCTATGATTTTCTTGATTGTTTTGTGATTGTGATTATTTGTGTAATGTTGATTTTTTTTTCATCTTGTATGTACCTAGTCTTAGTATTAGATTAGGCTTAAAATAGGTCTATGGGAGTGGAGACTCCCCAAGACATGAAGATGATGAATGGTTGATAACCAATCCAACCTTGTTTTTGTACCATTTGTTTTTCGATACATGTTTTGGGTTGTCTTATGTTGTATAAATGCCCAATGAGTTGCGAGTTTCTTTCTTTCGATTTAATCTTCGTTAGGATTGCATGTTAGATTTACCATTTTCCTTAAACTGTTTTCTTGAATGTTTACTTACCGCAATGTCTTTAAATTCTAATTGATTGTTTTTCTTTTTTTTGGTAGAAATGACCAGCTTCAAGGAGCGTCGATATTCTCTAAGATCGACTTGAAGACGAGATATCATCAGCTGAGGATCAGGAAGGAATACATACTAAAGTTAGCATTTCATACTCAGCTGTTTGGTTTGACGAACGCCCCAGCTGCTTTCATGGACTTGATGAACCGGGTGTTTAAAGAGTATCTGGATCAATTTATGATCATGTTCATCGACGATATCCTGGTGTATTCGAGAAGTCTAGACGAACACGAAAGGCATTTGAGGATGGTACTTCAGACACTGAGGAATCATGAGCTGTACTCTAAGTTTAGCAAGTGTGAGTTTTGGTGGACTTGTGTTGCTTTCCTAAGTCACGTGATTTTAGGCAAAGGAATTTCCGTAGACTCAACCAAGATTGAAGTAGTTATCAACTGGGCAAGACTGATGATAGTGACAGAGATAAGAATTTTTTTGGGTTTAGCCGAGTATTACAGAAGGTTCGTGGAAAGGTTTTTAGCTTTAGCTCCGTCATTAATTTGATTGCTGAAGAAGGAAGAGAAATTTGTGTGGACGGACAAGTGCGAGTGTAGTTTCCAAGAGCTTAAGCAGAAGTTGACTACCGCACCATCACTAACAATACCATCTGGTCTTAGAGGATACGAGATCTATAGTGATGCGTCGTTTAGAGGACTGGGTTGTGTGTTAATGCAACATGGTAAGGTCGCTGTATACACGTCCCGTCAGTTGAGACCTCATGAGCTAAATTATCCGATGCATGACTTAGAACTCACAGCAATTATTTTCGCTCTGAAGATTTGGAGACATTATTTGTGCGGAGAAAGATTCTAGATCTTCACAGACCATCAAAGTCTAAAGTACTTATTCTCTTAGAAGGAATTGAATATGAGACAACGTCGCTAGATGGAACTTCTAAAGGACTATGATTGTGATATTCTGTATCACCTTGAAAAGGCTAACAAGGTTGCAAATGCGTTGAGTCGGAAGTCTTCAGTTGCACATATGATGGTTAAGGAATGGATTTTACTCGAGAGAGCTCGAGATTCAATCTTCAAATTTGAGGTAGGCCACCTTCCAAATCTTATGGCCATTTTCAGAATTGAGCCGGAAGTGCAGATAAGGATTAAGACGCTAAAGTTGACAGACCCGGATGTTTAGAAGATCCTGCAAGAGGATATCGAAAAGAGGAAGGCTAATTCTAAAGAAGGAACACTAAGGTTCTGTGGACGATTGTGTGTACCTGACGATGTAGAGCTTAAAGAAGAGATCTTATCAGAAGCTCATCGTAGCAGTTACATCATTCATCTTGGCAGTATGAAGATGTATCAGAATCTGCGTCAACATTATTGGTGGTCCGGTATGAAGGCGGACATCTTTAAGCATGTCGCTAAGTGTATGACGTGTTAGCAAGTGAAGGCATAACATTGTAAGCCGGGAGTACTTTTGCAACCTCTTGAGATTCCCAAATGGAAATAGGAACACATCATAATGGATTTTCTGACGGGCTTACCAAGGAGTCAGAGGGGTAATGATTCCATTTAGGTAGTGGTCGATAGCCTGACGAAGTCGGCTCACTTTATTGACATATGAAAGGACCTTGATTTGGACAGGCATGTAGAGTTGTAGGTGCGTTAGATTGTTCGCCTGCATGGAGTGCCGGTGACAATTACATCAAATCAAGACCCGAGGTTTACAGCTGCCTTTTGGAAAAGTTTGCAGATCGCCTTAGGAATGAAGCTGCAGTATAGTATGGTTTATCATCCTCAAACGGATGGCCAGTTTGAGAGGACGATTCACCCTCAAAGACATGCTGCGAGCTTGCGTGTTAGATTTCAAGGGAAGCTAGGAGGAACGGCTTCATCTCATCAAGTTTGCCTATAACAACAGCTACCGACAGAGCATTCGATGGCTCCTTTCGAAGCGGTGTATGGCAGAGTGTGTAGAATGCCAGTGTGTTAGGATGAGGTCGGAGAACGAAAGATCACAGGCCTAGAGTTAGTTCAGCAGTCAATAGATGTAGTTACCATAATTAGAAATAGATTAAAGACCGCTTAGAGCTATTAGAAAAGCTATGCTGATAAGCGTAAAAGACTATTAGAATTTTAAGTTGGTGAGCACGTCATTCTAAAGGTGTCACCAATGAGGGGTACTTCGTGCTTCAGTAAGAAGGGAAAGCTGAGTCCGAGGTACGTAGGTCCCTTCAAGATTTTGGAAAGAATAGAGATTCTAGTGTATTGTTTTGCATTGCCGAGAGGTTGGTGCAAGTGCATGAGGTATTTCATATGTCGATGTTGAGAAAGTATGAGCTTGACCCGACCCACATGCTAAATTTTGAAGAGTTAAATGTGGACGACATGGTGTCGTATCTGGAAAAATCGGTTTAGATTGTGGATCACAAAGAACAGATTTTGCGAACCAAGATGATTCCGTTGGTTAAAGTGGTTTGGCAACACCACGGTACAGATGGAGTAACCTGGGAAAGTGAAGATTTGATGATATGATTGTACCCCCACCTTTTTGTTTAAAGACTATAATGGTTTAAATTTCGATGAGAAAATTTTTATAAGAGCGGAAAAGTTGTGACATCTTGATTTTCAGGATCTATTTTAGATTGAATAAATATGGCTTTTCATCAACGCGTCTATAGTTCTTTTCTTTAAGTTGGCCACTCACGAGATAACTAGTCTATCGGGTGAAGTTGTTAAGGAATCTAAATGCAATAGACTTGAGAATTCGACTAGGAATCAATTGCTCGACTGTGCTAATCTACAACGGTTATTACGGCACTGTTAAAATCAATAAGAGATTGGAGATAAGTCGATTCGATAAAGGTATGTGATTAGGGTGTGGGTGATTCCACCTAATTACAAAATTTCTGTCGAACGGCATTAGATCGATTTTTCTAGTTATTTATGTATCTTGTGCTCGTATTTGAAATATCGAGATTTTCACAACAACCGAAAGTTACCAATGTGTCGAAAATGCACAATGTGGCTTGACAATAATCGACCACAGGTCAATTGTACTGAAAATTCTTGAAAGTTGCCTGGTAGGTTAGGTCACACTAAAATCGCACAAAATTGAAATTAATCGCGAATTTGAACTCAATTTCAGAAATTGAAAGTTCTGTTATGTCAAAATTCATTTTAGGAACGTTGACTCACATTCCTAAGATTTTTCTACGAACCGGGATTTTTGGTGAAAATTCAAAGTAGGGCCGTTTTGGACTAGAAAAATTTAAAAACCGTTTTTTAGCATACCATTGGCCATTAAGTTGGTTCAATTGATGAGGAAAAATGTGAATTTGAGTATGGGCATCTTGGCTGGATTTATGAACTCCAATTTAGGTCCAATTGGAGAGGAATTGAAGCAAATTGGATGGAGATTGCCCAAAATTCATAGGCCAAGGGTGTCAACACACTTTTGGGCCTCTTCATTAGCTTATAGAGGAAGTTTGGGTGTGCAAGTGGCTAAGGATTGAGGGCTGAAGTGGTGGGGGCCTTTGCAATGAGCATTTGAGATATTTTCCTTGACTTTTGGGGCTCTTGGTCCCCCACAAGCCAGCAGCCTTCTTTTTTTTCTTCCTTAGCCTTCCTTTCTCCATTCTTGCTGTCTTGAGAGCTCAAGAAACCGTAGAAGCCTAGAGAAACCAGCCCCTTGCCCGTCGACAGCCCCCGCTTGTTGTCCAACCACCGCTTGCCCACCGGTCTTTGCTCGCTTGCATGCACGAGCCCGCGGGTCCCCGCTCGCGTCTCGTGCCATCTCGCCATCCCCGCCATTGAGCCTTCGTCTAACAGCATGGAAGCCACTCGTTGTCGTCCTCGAGTAGCCAGCTGCCTCCGCCTACCCTCCTAGTCCCATCTCACCATTTTTAGCTGCTGTTGTCGCTCGGTTTAGCTTCTTTGGCCAGCAAGCGGAACTAGAAGCCGATCAACCGTGAGGCTTTGTGAGGCTTTTACGTGGCACCCCTCGACGGCCGGGTCGCCACAGATTTCTTGTCACACATCCTACTACATACCAATAAGGTAACATTTTAATTTAAGTGAAACCACAGTTCATAGGGGTTGATCAATGGAATTCCTTACCATTTTTTTTTGAAAGGTCCCACCGTAGTTCATCAGCGAAAGCATAAACAGGTCTCACCATCTCTCCCTCCAATAACAATAATGCAATGCACACCAACTACACACCAAAAGAAAAGATAAAGCCGATTCACTTTTATTTATACTTTCATGATGGACATTTCGAGTCGATACAAAAAGGCCAAGATTTTTAACTATACTTGGCTATCCCAAAAAGGAGAACTCGACCCTATATGAAACATGTACATCCCTCCATCAACAAGTGTCGGCTATCGCCAAAAAGAAAGTGTCAGCTCCCACCAGTCCTACATGCCATCACACCCACCCTGGTGCATCGGGCGACGGCGACGGTAACATCCCTAGCATCACCCCATTGCGTCGGACGTGAACGGACAAAAACTCTTGGATGATAGGGCCCTCAGCTAAACCCACGTCGTACATCACCAATACTCGAACTCGAACATACTCCAGACCAGGTATACTACTACAGGAATGCTCGGTGCACTCCACCTCGACGTCAGTAGGTATGCCATAGAAGGTACCACGCACAACTGGTGAAAAAGGCATATTTCTAATCTGAAATGTTAATCCCCAAAAGGGGTGAGTACAACCATTCAGCAGTAAAGATCCGCCACACTACACAGTGCATCAAACAGATAATCAAGGTATCGTGAATAAAACACATATCATTCATGCATTCAAGCATACCTTACCTTGCAGCCATGCATATATCACCATGCCATATGTGCATATACCACAATGCACTCATCATCAAGTAGTCATACATATATCACCATGCCATATGTGCATATACCACCATGCACTTATCATCAAGTAGTCATGCATATATCATCATGCCATATGTACACATCCATGCGCATGATAGTCTCAATTTTTTTTTTTTTTTTATCTTTCTAGGGACCAGTGTTTGCATCCCTTAATTTATCGCTCGCATCCAACCTGGCATCACGAGGAACCTCTGACACACACATTCCAGGCATCTCGTACCCCAACTAGCATCACGAGGTATCCCCCCGGCACACACCTCTGAGGCTTCTGGCACACACCTCCGGGCATCCTGAAACTTCGAGGACATCTGGCACACACACTTCGGGCATCTGGCACCCACACTCCGGGCATCCCAAAACTCCCGAGGCATCGTTGGCTCACACATCCGACGGTCTTGTTATTATCTCAATTCATATTCACACATGTATCTCAATTTCAACATGGCATTTGATGCATCAATATCCAAAGTCTCAACCAGCTTTTAATGCCATATAACATGCCATATTTCATCACATATGTAGCAAAATCAACCACTCAAAGCATTGCATCACATGGAAAAATTCATTTATTTTTGATAACACCTCAAATTTTTTTTTTTTGATAAAACAGAATACACTCCTTTGGTAAAAACTCTAGGAAAATTTGTAAATGGTATAAATAAATTCTGAAAACTTGACACATTATAGATGAGACCTAAAGGCAGATATCTCATGTAGAACACCATACCAAAAGAATCTCACACAAAACAGTACGGTCCATGCATCACAGTCTTCACAATTTTAACACTTCAGCTTGCACAGTTTCGGAAGTAATCTAAATTAAATATCCAATTGAACTCCAAAAATTCTGAAATTTTGATATGTTATAGAAAAGTCATAAGGGTAAATATCTCGTGAAGAAATCGAACCCCAAATCGTTCTAGATTAATAGATATAGACAATTATTTCCCCCTGTTCTCGGTGTCATTTTTCCAGATTATCTTCTTTCAAAGAAAACTCGTTTCACCGATCTACATATGTCCGTTTCTTCTAAATTTTCAGTATGTTATACCTCAGAATATTATCTACAACTTTCATCAAGGACACACGATCAAATTTTAATTGTATGAGTTTATAAAAATCACAGAATCGTACTAGGTCGAAGTAGCATTTTCCCAGATCCAGTTTCTTCAAAGGACAACGATTTTGCCGACCTATTTTTGTTCATTTCCTCTAAATTTTTGATATGTTTTACCTCAAGAAGCACACTACAACTTTCATTAAGAATTCAAAGTGAGATTTCGCAAGAAAGCTACTTTACAGTCCACGAAATCACTAAAGTTCAGCACAACAAATTCCAGATCTAATCTCTCCAAAAGAAAATCGTTTCACCAGGAAATCCTTATCCGTTTTGTCTCAAATTTTAGTATGTTATTCCTCAAGGTGTTCTCTAAAACATTTATGAAGATAAAAATGATATTCCAACTAAAAAGTCGCATGCAGCTCACAAACTCGTGAATGGTCGGACTGGTTTTTCCAGAAAACAACATGCTAGGCCAACGAATTTCTCCCCATAGCTTTGATCTTTCATCACATCTACCACAACCAAAATTTACCATCTTCTACACACACAATACAGCAAGCAAAGGGTAGGTTTTAGGACTCTACTTGCCTCGAATTTAAGCACAAAATAGCGACAAACGGTGGGCAAAGCGGCGAACAAACGGCGGTGAGCTAGGCGGACGATTGGCGGACGGACCTCCCTCCTTCCTCTTGCACGCACGGCCTCTCCTTTCTCTCTTCCTTTCGTCCTTTCCTTTCTCTTTTTCTCTCCTCTCTCTCTCTCGGACGACTCTCTCTCTTCCTGTCCTCTTTCTCTCGCTTAATCCGCCCCCCTCACTCTCTAATTTCTTCCCCCTCATGATTAACAATCATGATCTTTACATGCCGGCGCCACTTGGCAATTGCCATGCAAGGTGGGCTTGAATCTGGCTGGGCTTGGGCCAGCTTGGTTGACGGCAACTCCTCCTCTCCCTTTGGGCTTCGCAGGCCAGGCCCATGTGGCTGAATGGTGGGTGATCTTGGGCTGGTCTTGGCCTAAGAGTCTTGGCCCACTCTTCTCTAATTTAATCTACTAATATCTTCCACTTAAATAAAATCCTAACTTACAAAAATAATATGGCCATAAGACTGAGTCATAAGTCCATAAATTCCAATTTATAACTCACATGGCCAATGATAGAATTTTCTTTCCTATCAAACTAATTATCCACTAAAATCTTGGCCATAAATCTCATTGCAAATTATGGATCAAATGGCTACAATACAACTTGACGGTACTTCCATCACCTATTCATAGACCTTAATGTATCTAGAGGTTGCCATGAATTTTGGGATGCCACATTTTCCAAGCCCTTCTGGACCTCCGTTGGTGTCGTAGTGGGCTTGTTTGTCGCTCACCTCTGCGTCGCCGTCACCATGGACTCATTGGCTCGTTAATCCGGTGAGTTTACTTGCTAAACTTTGCTTAGGGAGTTAATGATGCTTAAGGGATGATTAGTTTAGGCTAATTTAGATGGCTAGTTAGATTGGATTAGTGGTTTAATTATTCAGCTGTGCATGCTAAGTGGTTAGATTAGACTAATTAAGGATTAGATAGATTGTACTATTTATCTAGATAGATTCGGAAATTTTCTAGGCTTGTTTAGGTGGTTAGATTAGCATTTCCTAAGTGAGCATTTATGGTATTTAATTTACATTATTTAATTATTTTTGGTATTTATTTAATTATTTAATATTTTTTGGAAATTATACCGAGATAGTTAGTGACCAGAATTTCGTGCTGATTATAATGGTGTGCTTAGTTTCTGCAATTGAGTGTTAAATAGTGCAAATTGAGTGGTGATGGTAATTTTGAGTATTTAATTCAAAATTTAGAAATTTTGATAATTATTTAGAAATTACTTGGGTGTCAAGTTTTAACACCAAACATGGCTTTACATACTGTATCAAATAGTGGGATTTGAAAAGGAAGGGTATCGGTTTTTCTAGTTCAAATTGATCGTGTACCCACACACGATTATTTTTATCATGTGTTTTTAATACGAAGAAAATGGACCAAGTATGTTATTTTAATTGGAACATCTGAGTGCAAAGCACGTGTATGAATAGTTATGAGAACTCGTTCCCAAGTTGTTGAGCTAGATGTGGCCCCTATATGGGATGCCCTACTAATGGATACCAGTCGTAGTAGAGGCTGGATTGATGCTTTTTTATGGAATGCCATCGACATAGTGATGTTGCCGTGCTCGATGGTGCGAGACGATGCTTGGCTACGCTAGAAGATTGCCGAACTTTGAGTAGGCCGTGCCCATGTGTGGCTGTGATTAACAGTTGGAACACGTGCTGAGTGAAATTGATGTGCCAGATTATGGGACAAAATTGTGTAGCATGGAATGTGTCGTGTCATAATGATTTGGCCCTATAACTGTGACCCCTTGTATTTATTGAGATATGAAAGTGATGGCATTCGAATTGTTTGAGTTTGATTACTGCATATGGTTGGTATATAAACTGTGCTGATATGCGGGAATGATCTAAGACAAGGCAAGTCTCTATGATTATGTGGCTGTGTGGTTAGGACGCTCTATGCATATTTTCTTCTTAGTCGGAGTTTAGGGGGTGAACTTGCTGAGACATTGTCTCACCCCGTCGTGGACTCAATCTTTTTAGGTTCTTAGATGGCATTTCCTCCGGAATGTTTTGGATAGCTGCGAGCTATTACTGAGTGAGGGATATATGTTTAGATCCCTAGTAGTCGTTGGGTTTATGAGTTGATTGTGACCACCATCTGGGTTGATGAGAGTCTACCTGAGAGGGTATCTCATCAATTCAGGGCGTGGTTCTTCCACAGACTCAGTGGAATCGGGTGGGTCCCTTCAAGGGTTTTGAGATCTCCGCGATGGTTGTTGATACTGCTTTTGGTGAGGGTGTAGCTGACCCTCCTGATGGAGCTGTAGAGGACCTGGTGCCCCCAAAGCCGATGGAGTCTGAAGGATCGGAGAACATATCCGATTAGTAGGTCGTAGGACAGTTCATTTTTGAAAGCCGATCTTTTGTAGACCTTTATGTATAAACTCAGCTTGTGTATAAAGGTGTTTGGTTTTTTGTGATTATCCTGCTTTCCTATTCCATGCTGTTTGTTGTCAGGGCATGTGTAATAAAATGAATGGATTGGCGATGCGTCTTGGGACGTTACAAATTTATTGACCACCGAGGGATGTGCACGTGCTCGAGGATCCGGGGCATGACACTTATGCTAGTGTTGTTGAAAACTTCATGTATACTATTTATGTGTACAATATTTGATATATGTTTTACAGTTGGAATGATAAGTTGATATCAATCCAATCCAAGTCAAGCACATTGAACATCCATCAAAAGAATCTTGAGCTATTTGATAGGTATTGTTGATTATATGCTAAGTTATCAAGGAAGGGATTTGTGGCTTGAAAGCTATTCGTATATTGATTGGGAAGAAGATTTAGATAAAATAAAATCTACTTTTATATTTGTATTATAACTAAATAATGGCGCTATATTTTGGAGCAGTAAGAAATGAACATGTGTAGTCTTATCCACAATGGAAGTCGAGTTCATGGCATTATCAACAGTTGTATAAGAGAGTGTTTGGTTTAAGAGATTTTTGGATCATTTAGGTATTACTAAGAATGTTGTAAATTCATTATTGGTCAATTGTGACAACCAAGCAACAATAGCTTATACCAAGATTTTGAAATATTATTGCAAGACTAAATATATAGATATTAAGTATAACTTTGTCAATGATATAGTTGCACAAAAAGATGTGAACTTATAGTACATATTTACATATATAATGATAGCAGATCCTATGATGAAACCGATTTCTAAAAATGTTTTCCACAGTTATGTAAAATTTCTAGGATTTTGTAGAGGTTGATCTACCGAATATTGTAATATTTCTAAGTATTCACAATTAATGAAGTTTTCTATCATTATTAATGCCTATGAATTTATTTGGTATTGAGACATCTTAATGCTTAGTACATTATGTTAAGAAAATATGTCAGATAGCTAATATATTAGCCTATTCACACGGGTAATTGTCTTTATTTATTGTGTGATAAATAGAGATGGGATAATTTTAAGCTTATTATTTGGGAAATAATTGAGAGCTCAAGCTTAAAATGTAGATGTTGCCTTAATGGAGTATTACGATGAGGACATATTATGTTCGGAAGTAGAATAAATTACATATTTTGCTTTATTTATCTTTGATACCAAACGTGAGTTATGATGAATTCTTTAAGATTATGTTTGTAAACTCAAGCTAGACATTTGGAATGTCTGAATTGTCATTTGTACGGTATTTAATACAGAAGTTATATGCTATATGAGACTGTTGAGAATAAGAGTTTCTTAATTTAATGCCTTTATAACTTTTACTTATTCTCAAAATTTCTATTTAATGTTTGTTATCTTAGAATATTACCAATGATCATGAGTTGATTCGATCTAATGAAATATTCTAAAAAAGTAAATTGAATTGAGATTAAAAGTTTTAAGGAAAAGGAAGATCGATTTATTTTGATGTCACATTCTAATTTTGCATATACCAATCGATCAATTATGATTAGTTTGGGATAATCATTATTGTGAATATGATATATTATAATTAAAAAATATTAAGAGAGATATAAATTTGAAACAATCAATCTAAGGTACTACATACTAAATCTACTCAATATTGAAACACCATATTTGAGCTGTTATATATTCCTAACATATGTATGGTGATAATCTCTCAAAGTATACTGATTGCACGTATTATTTGTTAATATGAATATTACATAGAAGAGAGAGAGAGAGAGAGTTATGTTTAGCCCATCATGGATGAGTGAAAAATGATGATTTTTATGGTTCTTGGACCGCCCAAGTTGGGCTAACCCAGCCAATAATTAAAATGGGCCCACAACTAAAAGAAAAGAAATAATTGCCATAAGACAATTATTTTGGGTTACTTCTTAAAGGGAAAAGAATTTTTTTTTTTTCTAAAGAAAAGTGTGTTTCTTAAAAAGTGTGAAAGAACATAGAAAAATCTCTCTCACTCTTGAATCTCACTCAACAAACAAAAATGCAGTATTCTCTCTCACAACGCTGCAATAAAGGTGCATTTAATCCATGTGAAACAACGTATGTCCTTTTAATGATGTGCTTTACGATCGGTGATTTAAGTTTTCTTCAGCACGTTTCTTGTATGTGGTTTTTGTGTTACTTGATAGTTCAAAATATGTAATTAAGAATTCGTTTCCAATAGACATTAACGTGAAGAATATAATATCAGCAAGGGAAAACTTTTATATTCTCTCACTTGGGCTATTAATTGAAATTGTACTGTATGTGTGCATCTTGGTCTAGAGATAATTCTTAATAGTCAATTCTAATGCATAAACTCTCAAACACTGAATCGTGGCGGTAACTGTATGTATACACATAGAGCCTCCCATGGTCATGAAATTTTTCAATTTTATTGATATGAATTTAATATGATAGTGTGGTAAATAAATAACATCTCTCATAAAGATATCCCATTTATCAGCCACCATTCTATTATCTTAAGTATCACAAAAAACTTGTGCCACTAGAGAATATTTTTATGATTTTAATGAACCCACATATGGCTTGTCTTTACGGTTAACTTTTCTTTATGTATAACAAGACATATGCATAAGGCTAATAACTTGATGCCCTAGCTTTCACTCAATATTTATACAATACCCTGAGACTTTTATCAATATATATTCAACATAATAATAATTCATTCAAAGAATATTTTATTGAATGTAAAAGTTGATATATATATATATATATATATATATATATATATATATAAATGTTAAATACAGATGTAAACTTTATTAGAGAAAAAGTAAAAATAGCTCCCACTAAATAACAATATCCCAAGATACTCCTAAACCCATGCTAATGACATGTCGCTCAAACACACAAGGGCATAGGCATTAGTTAGTGAATTTGCAACCATATCATTTGTACGAATATGATTTACTACAACGTCACCATTCTATATCGATTCATTTATGGTTAAAAACTTGACCTCTATGTGCTTAGGGTCCCTGTAACTTCTGTTGTTATTAATAAAAAACACCGTAGAGTTATTGTCACAATATAAATGTATGGGCTTATCCACAAAATCAAAAACTGTTAACTTCCTAATGAGGTTCCGAAGCCAAATAGTTTGAGTAGTAGCTCAAAAACATGCTACAAACTCCACTTGCATGGTAGAAGAAGATATAGATTTATGTTTCTAGCTCTTCCATGATACCGCACTTTTTGCCAACATAAATATGTATTCTGTTGTTGACTTTTTATCGTCTTGACAGCTAGCAAAATCTGCATTTGAATACCCTAATAGTTACAATTCTAGAACATGTCTATAAATCAACATATAATCTCTTGTCCTCTTTAAGTGCCTTAAAACCTTATTGGTAGCAACCTAGTAATCGCGTCCTGGATTTGACTAATATCTGCTTAGAAGTCCTGTCGCAAAGGCAATATATGATCTAGTGCAAACTTGAGTATATATGATACTTCCAAGCACACTAACATAAGGTACATTCTTCATTTGAGCTTTCTAAAAATCTGAATTAGGGTATTGTGAAAGATTCAATTTATCACCCTTAATAACATGAGCATTTCTTGGATTGTAATGCTACATATTGAATCTTTCTAAAATACGATCAATATATGTCTTCTGTGACAAATCCAATGAACAGTGAGAACGATCCCTATGGACCTCAATACCAAGAACAAAATATGCCTCACCAAGGTCTTTCATGTCAAAATTTTTCGATAAAATTTGCTTTGTTTCATGCAATAATCTAATGTCATTACTTGCAAGTAAAATATCATCTGCATAAAGTATGAGAAAAATATATTTCCTCCCACTAACCTTATAGTATATATACTGATCTACTTTATTCTCAATAAATCCGAATAAAGTGACAATTGTTGGTGAAAACTTCCTTATTTGTTTTGAAGCTGACAAAACGTTTCCATCAGTCTAGTCTGAAGACTTACAGACTCTTTTGTCAAAGTCTGAAAATCGCGAGACCGCTAGACTCAAGATTCAAAGTCTGCCCTCATTGACAGTTTCTAGACCATCGAAGAAAACTTATCCAGAATTGAGTATTTCTTTAAGGATTTGATTTAAGCGGCTAAAGAAAATCTCATGGTTGGAGATAGCATCTCAAGATCTATTATTCTTTTTGAAATTAATTCGGGTAATTTGGATCCATTGATTGGCGAAGCATACTTGGAAGGTTCTACTTATGGAAACCTAGATCCTAATTGTATGGGCGAGCATAATTAATGGGCTATTATCACATTCCTTAAGTAACTCGAGATCTTTCTAATTGATTTTGTCCAACGGGTAGATTGGAAGAACTCCTTTGGAAGGTGCCAATGGTTATTAAGGCATGGAGGAGTATATAAGGAAGACGCTCTAGTTATTCAAGTGAGTGCGCGATAGATAAATTCCAAAGTCTGAAGCTTATTGTTTTTTGCTGATTCAATTGTTGAGCAAAAATTTATACTCAAAAGAGAGTTTATACATTTGTGAGGCCTTGAGGAAGTGTAGTAGAGTCTCTACATTGTGGAATCAAGGACGTGAGATTGTAACGACTCTTTTGATTCATAGTGAAATCTAGCCGGTGGGCTATCAGTGCGAAGAGTAGACGTAGGCTTGGATTAAGTCGAATCACTATAAATCTTGTGTTCTTATTCTCTTTCCTAAACTCTTTTACTTTGTTCGTAACTCTATTTAATTGTTAGAGTCTAATTTCCTCTTCAAAGTCTACTGTTAATTCGACTCAAGTTAAAAGTAAAGCTCTATACTATATTTTGCAAAATTTGTTTTCGCACCTATTCACCCCCCTCTAGGTGCACGTATTAGCACTTTCAACAATACTATGAAACTTTAAATACAATTATCTATAAGCTTGCTTAAGGTCATAAATAGACTTTTTTAATCTATATACAAGCTTACCTGGGTTATCCGCCGCAAAACTTTCAGGCTGCATCATATAAATCTCCTTATTTGGGTCTCCATTTAGAAAAACAATCTTAACATATATATATATATATATATATATATATATATGATGTAACTCCATATCAAAATAAGCTACCAATGCCAAAATCACTTTAAAAGAATCTTTAGAAGAGACTGGAGAAAAATTTGCTTCATAAACTATTCATTCTCTTTGAGTGAAACCCTTAACTACCAATTTGGCTTTAAACTTTTTAATCTTTCCTTTGGAATCCCTTTTAATCTTGTATACCCCATTTGCAGCTAATAGGCTTATAACCTTCAAACAATTCAACAAGCTCCCAAATACCATTGTGTTGTTTAGGTTGCATATCATCTTTCATCACATCTAGCCATAAATTTGATTGAGGACATGAAATAGCATCTGTATAAGTCACAGGATCAACAATACAACCAATATCATAATCATGCTCTCTTAGGTAGACTATATAGTCTGGTGGTATAGCTGAACGTCTTTCTCTAGTTGATCTTCTAAATGGAGTTACTAAAATCTCATTCTGAATCTGATGGGCTTGAGGAATTTTATCATGAACTGCTTCAACAATAGGATCCTAAGCCACAACAAGCTCAGTTTGTGGCATAAAAGGCTCCATAGTCATCTCTACAAGATGAGACGGATCCAGTAATCCCCACAATATTGTCATCTTCAATAGTTTGTGAGCAGCTACCCTTTTCAGTTACATTAAATTCCAAAAATTTTCCCATATGAAATCCACAATTTTTTTTTTTGTGGCCCAGGCAACCTCCGTGCGCTGTCTTCGCTTGGAGTAAACCCTGAAGGGAGTAGAGTCACCACCACCCTTGCTCCCTAGATAAGTTGTGGGTTCCTTTCCAATAAGGTAGACGACGTAAGGATTCGAACTCTAGACCTCTCGCGAAAGGAACCAGCGCCCAGCCACTACATCGCCACCACGGGTGGTTGAAATTGCACAATTCTTGTGCCTCAATTAGGGTTATAAAACCGATACCCATTTGAATGATCTGGGTAAGAAACGAAGTAACACTGAGTAGTTTTAGAATCCAACTTACTCAATGTTGGATTATATAACTTCACTTTTGTGAGATATCCCCAAATTTTAGGATGATTTAAGCTAGGTTTACATCCAGTTCACAACTCAAAAGGAGTTAATGGAATTGCTTTAGTAGGAATGTGGTTTATAATATAAAGCATTGTTTCCAAAGCTTCACTTAACAGAAAATCAGGTAAATTGGTTCTACTAATCATTTTTCTCATCATGTCCATAAGAGTGCGATTGTGCCTCTTAGCCACACCATTTTGTTTAGGACTTCCAAGTATAATAAATTGAGCTATTATCCCAAAATCCTCTAAGTATTTAACAAATGGCTCTTTAAGTTGTCCAGCATAACCATGCCTACCAAAATACTCACCACTACGATCAGATCTGACAATCTTTATAACTTTTTCCAACTACTTCTCTACTTTAGTTTGAAAAATCTTAAATTTGTCAGGAGACTCGAACTTTTCTTTAATCATGTATAAATATCCATATTGAGAATAGTTGTCAATAAATGTGATGAAATAAAAATTTATGCACAAAGTAGTTGTGTATGGTCCACTAATATCAGTGTGAATAACTTCTAACAGATCAGAACTTTGTACAAGGGTTTTCTTCCTTATCTTAGTCATCTTACTTCTACAACAGTCTACGCAAGTCTCTAGATCACTTTTAAGAATAGGTAGGATGTGAGCCTTTATAAGCCTTTCTACTCTTCTAGATATTTGATCAAGACGTTTATACCACAATGCATAAGATTGTTCCTTAGATAGAGACCTTTTAGAAACAACATTTTTGTCTGAATAAGTAATGTACATATCATTGAGAGATAAACACAATTGATACAATCTATTGGATAAAATGCAACACCCAACCTTATTTGAATTATAAAATATAGAAATACTATTGCTCTTTATTTCAAAAGAGTATCAACACATGTCTAAACAAGACACAAAAACTAAATTTCGCCTAAAAGAAGGTATGTAAAAAGTGTTTCTCAGCATATCCTAAAACCATAATCTAAAATTAAAATAACATCTCCCACGAACTTGACTATTAAGAATTATCTCTAAACCAAGGTACACATATATTGTACAATTTCAATTAATATAGTCCAAGTGGGAGAATGTAAGAGTTTTCTCAATATGGACTACATTAATTGATATTGTAATTTACCGTTTTACGGGATTGGTCTAAGGTGAGATAGAAGGTTTCTTAATTAGTCTAATATGGGGCTTGCTAATGCTTAAGTCTCTCCTCTAACTCTAAATCTTCACGAGTATTCTCACAAAAGAGTGTTTACCTAGCACTAAAGGGTGATGGGGCCATCTCATTAAGCCTGTGATACAGAGGGCAATAGAGGAGAAGTACTTGTCTGTGGGTTATTTCTTTTCCCCTTCCACATCAATAATGATGAATTCCAAAACAGGTGTATTAATCTTTCAACTTGATTATCTATGCTTTTATTCTAGTTATGGAGATCATGGGATTGTACATTTTGTATCTTACATGTGGTATCGAAGCCTTAATAATCAAGATTTTCCACTTACTCAAGCTTCAGGCCCACAACAACAAACTCGCATGGTGCTTTCCAATCCACTAGAAGGACAATGGATAGACGTAGGTGATAAACCAGGGGCCACGTTTACTCGGACCTAGAAAGGAGAATGCTGAGAAAGACAAATGCTTTAGTAGCAAATAGATTGACCTCAACCTCAAACATAGAGTTCCATACCGTGAAGGTTTGGGAAATGAAAGAACTTGGTTCGGAAGAGGCAAGTGGAAGGTTAGGATTCTGAAGAGAAAGAAGAAAGCGGTCCAAAATGCTTTTGATAAGAAGGAAGTTGGACTTGGAATAATGCATCATTTGAAAATAAATAAGGTATAAGCCATGTTGTCGACAACTTTCAAGGTATAAACAATGAGAATTGATAAAGACCTCATAATCAATGAAAGGGGGGTGACTAAATTGCGATAGGAGTCTGTAGAAATCATGTAGTTCGAGAAACCTCTGTCTTATAAGATAGAGCATTTGAAGTCATTGACGATCTTAGGAAAGTTATGGCATGTTTAGTAACTTTCTGTTCCGGGGAACAATTTTTGAACAAAAATAGTTTTATTTTATTTTATTTTTGTTTCTGTTTCATGGAACAATTTTTGAGTATAAGAATGTGCTTGGTAACCGCAAAAAATTTCTACTCCAGGAACATAAATGCATTTGGTAAACTTGTATAATTTTTTTTGTTTCTTTTAATTTCTCAATATTTTTATTATATTTTTCTTGTTTTCTTCTTTCTTCCTTTTGGCCGGTCGCCGGCCGTGTTTCTCAGAATTGTTCCCGGGAACAAGAAACAAGTTTTTTCTACTTTTTGTTTCTGTTCCAAATCTGTTCCCAAGTAAAAAAAACATAGATTTTTTTTTGTTCCCGGGAACAAAAGTAAACAAACGTATTTCTATTATTTTTTTGTTTCTCGAAACAAAGAATAGAAATTTGTGTTTCGGGGAACATAAATAGAAATAAATAAACAGGCCCTAAAATTTTGATAGCAATTGGATCAACGGTGAACCTAATGACATATAAGTTCTTCAAACGATTAGGCAAAGACGGTGGTGAGTTTATACCATCCAATGTTACCCTTGCAGATTTTGCAAGGGAAGTTAGTGATGCCATCAATGGTTTTTGTTATTATTGGTACAAAGACATGACGACTACCATGTTCATCATTGATGCTTATGTCTTCAATAACATTCTACTTGGAAGGGATTGGATTCATAACAATTATTGTACACCTTCTATACTCCATAAGATGTTAGCATTTTGGGATGACGATAAGGCAGAGTATGTCTCGGCTAATCATAATGCTAATATTACATGGGCACATATGGTTTAGTCTCTTCCACAAATTGCCGACAACTCTTTTGTAACTAAATCGCCAAAATCTAATTTGAAAAAATCTGGCAATTTGTTGCTTGTCTTCTAAAGGGGTTGAATGGATTATAAATAGAGGGGGTTGGCGATGTGGCAAGCAAACTTGCTCTATGGAAAAAGCTCAAATGTTAGAAGATTTGACCAAGGATATTCCTCTTATTTGTGTCGCGGTCTACTCTTACAGTGAGCCACCTTAGGGTATAGCTAATGGATTACTAAACTAAGATTTAGCTTGTTCTTTTCCAAGCCTATACTAATTTGCAATTTGGTTGAAGTTTTTAACATACAAATCAATTTTATTTTGGAGTCTAACTAATGAGTTTTGATGGATCGATTTGTTACCCAAGTAAAGCATGTCATAATTACTTTACTTTTAGGAACTAAAGATTAAATGAGTTCGGGACTTGATTATGCTAGATTACTTTGACCCTTTTAGTACCATTTCACTTATTTCTAAAAACATTTAAGAAGATTACTTGAATTAATTTTGACCTAGATACTAACATGCAGAGAGTGATCATGTGGGTGCGCATCCATTGAAAATAACAATCAATTAACAAAGCAAACGAATTACAAGAAAGAAAAACAAAAAATAATTTTGGGGGTTTTCTTTTATCTCAAAATTAATATTAATCTACACGACATACAATTTTAATTAAATGTATCTAACATGCAAATTATATGACATGCATATGATATTTTGATTTTTTAATTAAAATTCGAAATTAATAAATAACATAATTAAACTATCTAAAACAAATAGTTATCTAGTCCAGCTTAGTGATTAGTTTAAACTAAACCGTATTCCATCTTAGAAAACAATTCTGAACGTGTGGTTTTATTTAAACATGCAAGGCTATCTAAATTTTCCTAATCTATTGTGGGAAATTTTATCTTTATTCTAATTTATTCTAAAATCTATCATAACCTACAGTCTAATTCAACATGCAATATATTTGTTTTTTCTTTTTAATATATAGGAAGGAAATCAAACAAGATAAGCATGACCACCAAAGATAGCATCCATGTAACTCAAAATTTGGAAACAATATCTCATAAACTTGATATTTGTCACAACTAAAATCAACATCCTAATTTTAGAGTTTCAAGATCAAGATATTGATTTAAAACTACCTAATCTAATAATTCCATCTTAAAACATAGAGATAATCAAAAATTAAATATTTGCATTGTGGATTAGGAAACAAATCATAATCAATGATATGCTTATCACTCAATAGAATCAAATTAGATATCAATTTATTCAACAGACTCAAAGTAGATATCAATTTATTTAAAATAGGTAATGAAATATCTGAATCGAATTCGAATGAGATTTTTACCATATTTGCCGATAAGTTTCCAAATTCAAACTAATCGGCGATGGACAGCGTCTGAGATGGCTCGGCCAGAGTTGTTTCTCGGTGGCGCAGTGGTGAGGACCCGCGACGCGGGGGGCTTCTAGGTGAGAGTTGGTGAACGTCGAGGTTTGCTATGATAGAGAATTCAGCCATCTCAATCTTCGCGTGTAGAGGATACTGCAGAGAAGAAAGCCAAGTGTCCTCGCGACGTTTTCTCTTCTTCAAAAACCACCACGTTTGCTGGCTTGCTTTCTCAAATCTTTTTTATTTTTATTTTCCTTTCAAGTGATAGTAGCCCAGAACTCTCCAAGTGAGAGTGGCTGGTCTGCAGGGACGAACGTGACAGTGGAACTAGGCGAGATTGCAGGTGGCGCTGGGATCGACTGACGCTGCTATCTGCGTCCGTTTGCCGGACTGACTTGCCGAAATCGTTGCTGGGCGTTTGTAGGCGAAACAGCTGGCCTCGGTGCAGCGGGGATCCTCGCGATGGGGCTCCTGAAGTCGCGACAGCCGAAGCAGCAGCTTCTCGGTGTGATTGTCGCGAGGCTGTTGGTTGGTACGGGTGCCGCTAGTTGGGAGATCAGCGGCTGTACTGGTTCAAAGCAGCGGCTTTGTCGTCGTTTGCTCGGCCTGGACTCACGGTGGATCAACTGAGGAAGGTAGGAGGCCGGTGTCGTTATTGAGGGTCACGGCCGGCGGAGCCAAGGGGATCGCTGCCGTGAGGTTTCGGTCGTGACCTTTCTCTCCCTTTCTTTTCTTGCCGTCTCTTCTTTGGTAATTGTCAGTGTAGATTCTGAGACCCCACCCCTAATGTGAAGACCTAAATGTGTATTACAGTGAATAATTAGGTGTATCCCCCTCCTAAAAGACCAAATTTCGGCCACGTAGAATCGTAGATGAAACCATGTGTTTTGCCGGAAATTTTATAATCTTATGGGCTCAATTGACTCTAAGTCCAAGGCCTCTCACTAATTGAACTTTAATGGGCTAATTTCACTCAATTAAAGCTCAATAACCCCCTTTTCCTCCTTATTTGGCCATGCACACTCCCTAGACTTTGGCCGAATTTTGCTTTACTTGTGGACTTAGTCAAAATAATCCAATTGAGTTCAGAACCATGAATCGTCAATCCGATTGAATGTAATTAATGAAATAAAGACTTTATGCAATTGAATAATTATTTTTGATAGGGGCGGTGTCAAATCTTGTTTGGCTATAAAATGAATTATCAAATGAGGCGCCAAAATTTAGGTGGCAACAACCTCACAAATGAAATCTAACAATCCTTGAATGTTGCCAACTATATCTTGGAATTTGATGAATCTCCTTTTAAGGAAGACACTAAACTAGTAGAAGTAAAAAATTCTTTAATTGAAGCTGATATTGGCACATATCTCAAAGTTGACCAACATATATTAGCGCGTTATAGGGAGAAGAGTTTAAAGGTAAATTGGTTGCTTTAATCAAGGAATATAGGGACTGTTTTGCGTGAGACTATCATGAGATGCTACTTATGAAAAAGGCAAATAAAACGATTTGTTAATTGTAAATCGCACTTCATAATGACAGGTTGAGTTGGTCGGCAGAAAAGTGGTAACGAACACCGAGATAAGAAAGAGAGAAAGAATTTAAATTGTAAAAGTTAAAAGGAAAAACGAAAAAGAAAAAAGATGTCGAAAGTTAGGAAAATATTACTCCTAGCGGACACCCACTTTTTATTTCCCGATAAGTCCCGAAATGTATATAGAAACCGAAGGCAGAATGAAATATAAGATAGTGGGAGCTTTAACAGCCGCTTGTAATACGAAAATGTTGTAAAAAATATCCTAAATTTATTACATTTTTATTAATTTAGTTTTAAACTTTTTAATTTTATCAATTTATCAATTCAATAATAAACATTTCAATTTTGTAAATTGAGTTACACATCTTCTTATGTTTTGCCAATTAAGTTCATCCGATCAATTTTAACTGAAAATTGTTGACTTGGACAATTTCTGATGATATTTTAATCATTTTTGAATTTTTTTATTTATAATTGATTTTCTTTTTATTTTTCGTTTCTTTGTTTTATATACAGGTGTCTCACCAGCCCTTGCCCATGGTCAACGACGACTGCAATGCCTTGACCCAGCCCACATGTGGCTAGCGATGGTCAGTTGGCAACCTTGTCGATCAGAGTTAATGGTTTTATGTGATGGGCTTAAGTTGGCCCGTCCGCCCATGTTGGGCCTAAAAGCCCGGCCCACAAGATTAGGGCCCATGGATGAAGGGGTACGTTTCTTTATTTGGAGGGGACGTATATAAGGGAGGAAAGAGAGGGAGGAACACACCTTTTGGCATTTGTACGTACGTTCCTCTCCCTCTCTCCCTCTAAAAAGAAAACAAACGCAAAAGGCGAATCCATCTTCCCTTCAAGGCTAATCAATGTCATTAGATCGAACGGGATCGGTTTTCTCTTCCTCTTATCGGCGTTGGTGTTTAATCTGTGGCTAACAAGGTACGCTCGATTCCGTGGTGTGCTTTAGGATCGGTGATACATGTGAATTTCCCAGGCTCGTCTTCCGCATTCGTTTTAGGGGTTCGATTTAGTGTCGAATCCGATTTTTAGGAGTCCGACATTCCCAACAAGAGTCATAAAAAAGAAACAAAGAAAAGAAAAAAGAAAAAAGAAAAAATTAAAATATTATTAAAAATTATCTACATTATGTGGCACCCTTGATAGCCCCGATTCGTTAGGGTCACCACAGTACTTGTCACTCATCCTACTACATACCAGTAAGGTAATTTTTTTGTTTTTTTAAGTGAAACCATAGTTCATAGGGGTTGATCAATAGAATACTTTTCCATTTTTTTTTGTAAAGGTCCCAGCGCAGTTCATTAGCGGAAGCATAAATGTATCTCACCAATCTTCACTTTAATAACAATAATGCAATGCACACCACTTACGCTCCAAATGAAAAGACAAAGCCGGGTCACTTTTATCTATATTTTCACGATGGATATTTCGGGTCGGTACAGCAAAAGGCCAAGATTTTTAACTATACTTGGCTATAACTCAAAAGAGAACTCGACCCTACATCAAACATGTACACCCTTCCATCAACAAGCGTCGGCTATCCCCAAAAAGTGTCAGCTCCCACCAACTATACATGCCATCACACCCAACTCGGTGCATCGGGCGGCGATGGCGGCAGCATCCCTAGCATCACTCCACCACGCTGGACATGAACAGACAAAAACTCATGGATAACTGGGCCATCAGCAAAACCCCCATCGTACATCACTAAGACATGGACTCGGACATACATCAGACCAGACAAACTAACACAGGAATGCTCTGTGCACTCCACCTCGACATTAGATAGCAATCCATAATAGGTACCACGTGCAACTGGTAGCAAATGTATCTTTCTAATCTGAAATGTTAATCCCCAAAAAGGGGTGAGTACAACCACTCAACAGTAAAGATCCACCAAACTACACAATGCGTTAAACAGAATAATCAAGGTATCGAGAATAAAACACATATCATTCATGCATTCAAGCATATCTCACCTTACAGCCATGCATATATCACCATACAACATGCATAAATCACTATGCACTTGTACTTATATCATCGAGCAGCCATGCATATCATCATGCAACGTGCATATACCACCATGTACTTATACATGTATCATCATGCAACCAAACATATATCTCCAAGATTCAATTCTCCCACGAACTCACCCATACAATCGGGATCTAGGTTTCCATAAGTAGAACTTTCCAAATATACTTCGCCAATCAATGGATCTAAATATTCAAATTGATTTCAGTAAGAATAATTGATCACGAGATGCTATTTCCAGCCGTGAGATCTCCTTCAACCGTACGAACCAAATCCTTAAAGATATACTTGTATCTGGATAAGTCTTCTTTATCGGATAAATCTTTTCTTCGTCGGTCTGGAAACTATCAGTAAGGGTAGACTTTAAATCTTGAGTCCAGAGGTGTTCAGACTTTGACAATAGAGTCTGCAAGTCTTCAGACTAGATTGATAGAAACGTTTTGTCAACTTCAAAACAGATAAGGAGTTTTCTCCAACAATCTCCCCCTTTTTGATGGTGACAAAACTTTTCCGTAGATTTAGACACTATGTCCTACAAAACAACACTTAAGCAAACCAAGATTTCTTATAAAAGATAATTAGAGATTAGGATAAGGATAGTAGCGATTTTGCAACCACAGAAAATGTGTTACTCCTGTAAAAGCAACTATCTTCATCATAATCAATAATATAGCTTAAGTTACTTGCAAGCATCATCAGTCCAAATAAAAGATAAGTCCATACAGTTAAAACAAAAAGTCATCAAATCTGCATAAAACCTCTCCCCCTTTTTGTTAATAGCAAAAAGTGGAGAACAAATGAAAAAAAAAGTTGGTTGAAAATATAGTCAAAATCATGGCTATTTGGGAAGGCGAACAAGCTCGAATTCTCCCATAGAATGCACTATCTTCTCAAGCCTTTCAAAACTCTACTTCAGTGACTGAAAATCTTCACTCAGCACAGTAGTTTGCACTTGAATTTTCAGGGCGTTCAACTGGTCATGCAGAGACACTAAAGTGGCCTTAAAAACATTCTTGAGATCCTGCATTTCATATCCCATAGCATATTGCTGTTTCTTGATGTCCATTAGAATCTCTAGCAGTCTTGAGAAGTTTACTGTTTGAGCTATTGCATCACTAGGACTAGCCGAGTCGATTCTAGGGATTTTGAGAATGGATGGAGCTTTAGCAGATTGTCCACCATGACTGTCTTTTGGGTAATGTGAGGCATACACATCCTTTAGGTCTGTTACAGAACGACTTACATCACTAGCAAATAAAGGTGAAGAAATACCTTTTGGTCCAACAGTTTCCCCTGTTTTGTTGCCTTCAGGTGGAGTAGGTAAGATTTCTTCTTGATCAACTTTAGCTTCAGAGTGATGAGCGTCGCAGCCTTCTTCGCCATCTTAGAATCACTAGACAGGGAGACAGCCAAAGTTGGCTCGAAAGAGTCTTCTTGACCCTAATCTTGTTCTCCTTCTCTCTCTTCTTCTTCCTCTTCTCTTCTCTTCTCTTCTTTCTTCCTCTGTCCTCCTTTATTCTTCATCTTCCTTCTCTATGTCTTCTCTCTCTTTTCCTCTTTCTTCTGTCTCTTCTCTTGTCTCATGAAAGCTGACCAACCTCTTTAAGTTTCTTAAGGCTGAAAGAGTCATTTAATCCTCATCTTCTTCATCTTGCAAGATGAGAGTTCTTTTCTTCTTTACTGGAGCAACCATGGGCTCTTTGTCGTTCCTCTTCGCTGTAGCACAGTCTTGTTTTGCTTTGACGGGAGACTTCTCCTTTATACGCTCCAACACCTTGTTCAGCTCTTTCAAACACATCTTTGTGATCATTTTGAAACCAATCACCATTGGAGAGATGGTTGTCAAGCATAATGATGCAGAAATGTGAATTTTAAAGTGTCTAAAGAGATGCGTGATAAGGGCAAAATAGGGGAGTTGTCCCTTATCTTTCACCACAGTTCGGTACATGTGAAACAAGATGGTGTGAAGCAGAGAGAATTTAAATCCAGTGTTGATGGCACCCATCAATTTCGCTTTAGATCGAGAGACATTAGTCTTGGATGTCGACTTGGGACGAATGCAGTTGATCATAATCTTGTGCAACAAGATGTTAGAGGCACTCAATCTTGAGTAGGAGATCTTGCCTTTGACAACATCCCTATCTTTCACCAACGATAGAGTAGCATGAGCAATAGACACGCTAATTGGTTGAAAACTCGTTCTTTCCACCCTAATTATGTTAGCCAACATGTTTGTATCCACAAAAAATTCATTGTCCTTCACTGTGAAAGTAAAACTGTTTGCATCCAAGAAAGATAAGTTCGAGTAAAAGTATGCAGTAAGCTCTGGATAAGCAGCAGTGGATTCAGAACAAAAGCGTTCCAATTGCAATAGAGCAAACTTCTCTTGCAAATTGACTTTTATCGGATCAAGGAAATCAAAGTCAACAGTCCTAGGGTTCACAGTCCCTCTCTTCATAAGATTCGAGTAAACCCTCTTGTGATTCTTTGATCTGAAAAGACTTGAACCATCACTAACAACTTTTGCAGCAATACCTATTCTAGGCTGAAAGTGAGTAAACATTTGTTCATCGTCGTCTAGAACTTGTGGTTGATTTGTAATGCCATAGAATGGGTTACTTGGGAAATTCGCAAAATTTCTTTCAGTCGTTCCTTTCTCTACAACTTCTAACCTTTCCAACTCCCGCAAGAACATGATTTCATTTTTGTATCCTCTATCTCTTAAGAATTCATCGATTAAAGACATCGGCGTTCCTCCTTTCTTCAGATTAGAGTAAAGTTTGAAAGCAACCTTTGAAGTTAGCGTTCTTACATGTTCAACCTCCTCTATAACTTCATCGTCCGGTAGAGTCGGTGGAGAAGATTGACGTTACTAAGAAGGTTGTTGCTGACTCGGACTAGTGGTGGAGAAGAATCTTCTTCCTCAGTCAAGTTAAAGTGCGTAGGATCCTCGGGCAAATGTCGTGGTCCCCTGCTTGCAATCCTCGAAAACTTTCTTGAAGACATTGTTGCTTCAAGGGAGAAATTCACAAACTTGCTCGAAAAATGTGAAAACTTTTGGACAGATCGAGAATGAAAGTAAAAGCAAATAGGAATTTTGTATTCTAGGGTTTCAGTGTAAAAACAAAGAAGACGAATCTTGGCAGTATATAAAGCAAGTGAAGTAAGATAAACGAAACGTCGTAAAAGGAAAAATAAAAACACATTTTCAAAAAGAATAACTTTCCTTTTTGAACATAACCGTCTTTTCAAATTTTTTTTTTTGGTGAAGACCGTCTTTTCAAAATTGATAACTACCTTTTTGAAAAAGAAAAATTGGAAAGATAATTTCAATCAATTAGCAATTAATAAGTAACCGTACCTTTTCAAATTTAAAATACTGGAGTAGAAATAACTTACAGTTGTAACTCTTGGTCTTCTGAGTCTGAACACCTTCAGACTTTACCTTTGAGTCTTGAGCACATCTAGACTTTATTGGATAAGAGATATGATGTTTAGTCTGGTGCAAATAAAATCAAATAGGCTTTTCTCCAGAGGCTTTGTAAATATGTCCGCTAGTTGATTCTTTGAGTCAATGAATTGAATCATAACTTCTCCATTTTGAACATGATATCTAATAAAGTGATGTCGAATCTCTATATGCTTCGCCTTTGAATGAAGAATTGGATTCTTTCTGAGGTTAATTGCGCTGGTGTTGTCACATTTGATCTTAGTGCAAGAGTCTTTGATTCCAAAGTCTCTTAATTGTTGTTTTATCCATAAGATTTGAGAACAACTTCCAAGAGCCACATACTCAGCTTCTGTTGTTGAAAGAATTATAGTGCTTTGCTTCCTTGAGAGCCAAGATACTATCCTGTTTCCCAACAATTGGCATGTACCAGATGTACTATTTCTATCAACTCTGCAACCTTCTAAGTCTGCATCTAAATATCCAAGGAGGGTAACATCTCATTCTTTGAGATACCACAGACCTACGCTTGAAGTAGTTGCAATGTATTTAATGATGCATTTTGTGGCGCTTAGATGATACTCTTTTGGATCAGATTGAAATCTAGCACAATTGCAAACACTAAACAAAATGTTAGGTCTAGAAGTAGTAAGATAAAGAAGTGAACCAATAATACTCCTGTAAAGTTTCTGGTTAACTTTCTTTACTTCTTCATTTTATCCAGCTTCGAAGAACTAGACATTACTATCTCAGTCTTTTTGCAATTCTCCAATCCGAACTTTTTAATAAGTTCTTTCGCATATTTTTCTTGGTGAATGAAAATTCCTTCATTCAATTGTTTTACTGGTAGTCCAAGAAAGAAAGACAGTTCACCCATCATGCTCATCTCAAATTCATCCTGCATAGACTTAGAAAACTTCTTGCACAGGTTTTCGTTAGGCGATCCAAATATAATATCATCAACATAAATTTGAACAAGTGGAAAGTTTTTACCTTCCCTTTTAATAAACAAGGACAAAACCATTTTGCATTAAAAACTTACTTAACCTGTCATACCAAACTCGAGATGCTTGTTTTAAACTATAGAGAGCCTTTTTTTAGTCTGAAAACTGAGTTTGGTCTCTTTGGATCTTCAAATCCGGGAGGTTGTTCCACATAGACTTCTTCTTGGATAAATCCATTTAGGAATGCACTCTTGACATCCATTTGGAATAACTTGAAATTTTTATAACAGGCAAAAGCAAGTAGTAAACTAATTGCTTGTAATCTCGCTACTGGAGCGTAGGTTTCATCATAATCTATCCATTCTTCTTGCGTATATCCTTTGTCCATGAGTCTTGCTTTGTTCCTAATCACTTTTCTTTTTTTGTCCAACTTGTTCCTGAAAACCCATTTAGCTTCAATAATGGATTTACCTTTTGGTTTAGGAGTTAACTCCCTTATATCGTTAATGCTGAACTGTTTGAGTTCTTCTTGCATTGCTTCAATCCAGCTTTCGTCAGCTAAAACTTCTTTTATGCTTTTGGGTTCTATTTCAGAAATAAGCGCCACGGCGCTAGACTCTTCTTGCCTTTTGGATTTGGCGCGAATCCATTTATCTATATCACCAATGATGAGTTCTTTGGGATGACTAGATTTGTGTTTCCAGTTACTTGTTGGTCCGACGTTTGTTGATTTTCTTCTTCATTTATTTTTCAGCTTCTGTTTGTTGTTGATTTTCAGAGATTTGAGCTGCTTCAGGGGAGGTACACTTTGTAGAGTTTGGAGTAGGTTCAGATTCTTCAGGATGAGTCTGAATCAGTTGATTTTGCAAAGAGTCTTGGAATTTGACATTCGTAGATTCTTCCACAGACTGAGTCTTTTTGTTGAATACTTTATAGGCTTTGCTAGTGGTTGAATATCTAAGGAAAATTCCTTCGTCCGATTTCTCTTTAAACTTACCAATTCGATCATTTGCATTTTTCAAAACAAAACATTTGCAACCAAATATATGGAAGTAAGAAACAATTGGTTTCTTTCCTTTGAATAACTCATAAGGAGTTTTCTCCAGAATAGGCCTTAAAAAGACTCTGTTAATAATATAACATGCTATAGAAATTGCTTCGGCCGAAAAATGAGAGGAAATACTACTTTCTATTAAAAGAGTTCTTGTCATCTCTTGCAAAGATCTATTCTTTCTTTTCACAACTCCATGATGTTCTGGAGTGTATGGAGAGAAGAAAACATGCTGAAAACCTGATTCATCACAAAATTTTGCAAAGTCTTGATTTTCAAACTCACCTTCATGGTCTGTTCATATGCTTGAAATAGCATATCCTTTCTCATTCTAAACTTTCTTTGCAAACTTTGAAAAGTAAGAAAATGCTTCAGATTTACTTACCAGAAAGTAAACCCAAGTGAATCGTGAATAGTCATCAACGATTACTAGACAATATCTCTTTCCACCTATGCTTCTAGTTCTGGTTGGCCCAAAGAGATCCATATGCAGAAGCTGCAAAACAAGATTAGTAGAAACCTGATTTAATGGTTTAAAAGAACTTCTAACCTGTTTTCCCAATACACATGGTGTGCATAAGTCAGATTTTTGAAACTTCAGGTTGGGCAGTCCTTGAACGAGATTCTTAGAAGAGATCTTGGCAATCTGCTTCATATTGACATGGCCAAGCTTTCGATGCTAAAGATTTGCTTCGTCTTGAATTGAAATCAGACATTGAGACTTTTCTGGTTTTATATCCAGAAGATAGATGTTCCCATGTTTTTGTCCAGTAAAAGATTGTGAAAGATCTTTACTAGTTCCCGAACATATTCATTCTTAAAAATTGATCTTGAATCCAGTATCACACAATTGGCTGATGCTAAGCAAATTGTAATTAAGTCCTTCCACCAAGGAAACATTGTTGATTGTGAGACTTCCAATTTTTACAATTCCACAATCAACAATTCTTCCTTTGCTGTTTCCATAAAAAGAGACTTTTTCACCATTTACTTGCATAAGTTTTATAAAACAACTTGAGTCTCCAATCATATGCCTTGAACAGCCACTATCCAAATACCATTTAACATTTTTCTTGATAGTGACCTGCAATTAAAAAAGAAACTCAAGCTTTCTTTGGTACCCACATTTTCTTGAGTCCAGAGGAGTTAGTGCAATAAGTAGTCTTTGCCCATTTCTTCTTAACGGGTCTCCAAACAATGGGACATTCTTTTTCAAAGTGTTCTGAGCTGTTGCACTTAGAGCATTGGAGAGCACTTCGCTCAATAGGTTTTATAAAGATTTTTTGAAAATGATTTATGTAAAAAGTTTTTGTAGGCCTTTGTTTGATTCTTTCTTTCACTTTTGGAAAATCAATTAGAGGAATAGTTTCAGAAGTCATTTCCAAGCCTGATTTGTTAAAGTAGGGTCTTTGTACTTTGAAATAATCTTTTCCATTTTTTCAAATCCTATTGAAAACCTTTTTGAAATATTTGAAATGTCATTTTTCAAAAAAGTATTTTCTCTTGAAAGAGAGTCTGCATTTTCTTTTAAAGTAATAAAACTTTTATCTAAAATTTCAAAATTTTCTTTCCATAAAATTTCCTGTTGCTTCAGTATAGAATTCTCCTTTTTTAGCTCGGAAATCCTCTTGAGAGAGGTTTTGAGATTAAGACAAAGTTCATCAATGTATTTTGAGACTTTAGGAGGAATTTTTAAGTTACTTACCTTGATTTCACTATCTGAGTCTAAGTTTGTATCTATTACGGAGTTTGAGTTTGATTATGATTTTGCCATTAGACAAATATTGGCATAACTTTCATCACTTTCTTCACATTCAGTATCACTCCATGTCTCTTCCTTGAGAGCCTTCCTGTATTTCTCAGCTTTTCATTTCTTTTTCTTCAACATGGGACGGTTGGGTCTAATATGTCCCTCTTTTCTTGCATTCAAAACAGATCACATCTTTATTGGATTCAACATCCTCAGTTGATTTGTTTTGAAACTTTTGAGTGCTTTGTTTCTTCCAATTGAATCTTCTACTCTTTTTGTTCAGTTTCCTGAACCTCGTTATCATAAGAGCTAACTCTTCATCATCCTTATCATCTTCAGACTCTATAACATCAGAATCATCGTTAGATCTCAAAGTAATTGACTTCTTACCTTTGGGATCTTCTTCTTCATTGATTTGCTCCACTTCATAGGACTAAAGTGTCCCAACCAATTCATCTACAGAAAGTGACATGATTCTTTGTGTTTCCCTTATCGAAGTCTTTACGTGATTTTAGTTTTTGGAGAGTTCGCGTAGCAACTTGTTAACCTTCATGGGTCCAGAGATTGGTTGTCCTGATACTTTAGACCATTTACAATTTCTATAAAACGACTAAATATGTCAGTAATAGATTCTCCTGGCTTTATCTTGAAGGCTTCATACTGTCCGAGTAGAATATTGATTCTTGTTTCTTTCACTCGATCAGTTCCTTCATAGGTAATGTGCAGCCTATTCCAGACTTCTTTGGCTGTTTCACAAGAAGATATTATGTTAGGAGATAATGCACAATATAAGGAGTAAATTGCTTTAGCATCAAGAGCTTGTCTCTTAGTTATTTCTTCTTAAGTCAAGTCGTTAGTGTCTACAACTTCTTTTCCCCTTTCTGAAACTGATGTAGCTTTAGGAATAATTCATTTTTCTACTACATCCCATTCCAGAAGATCTTTCAATCTTAGGAATGCCTTCATCTTGTTTTTCCATATATTGTATTTCTTCCTTTCCATCGAAATAAGAAGGTTTGGTGTTGCTTTGGCCTTCAATCAAACCCAGAGCCAACATATTAGCTATAGATCTTTAACTCAGAAGTAAAAATACTTCAATTAAATGAGCACACAAGCTTTGATACCAATTGATAACGCTAGTATGAACACCTAGAGGGGGTGAATAGGTGTTAAAGAAGTTTTTGCAAGACTTAACAACTTAATTTGACTTATATGAAAATAGTAGATTGAAGATATAAAAGACTATAAGCTGATATATAAGATTGCGAATTAAGTAAAGAGATTAGGGAAAGAGAATTGAAATACAAGGTTTATAGTGATTCGGCTTAGACCAAGCCTACGTCCACTCTCCCATACTGACAGCCGACTGGCTGGATTCCACTAAGAACCAAAAGAGATTTTACAGTATCACGTCCTTGATTCTATAGTGTAGAGACTCTACTATACTTCCTTAAGGTCTCACAAGTATTTGATCTCTCTTTTGAGTATAGTTTAAGCTCGACAAATTGTAATAGCAAAGAACCAAGAATTTCAGACTTTGAAAATTTTCTTTTATGCACACACTCAAATAACTTGAGCGTCCTCCTTATATACTCCTCCATGCCATCATAATTGTTGGCACCTTCCAAAGGAGTTCTTTTAATCTACCCATTGGACAGAATCAATTAGGAAGATCTCGAGTTATTTAATGAATGTGATGATAGCCCACCAATCCTGCTTGCCCATACAATCAGGATCTAGGTTTCCATAAGTAGAACTTTCCAAGTATACTTTGCCAATCAATGGATCTAAATATTCAAATTGATTTCAATAAGAATAATTGATCACGAGATGCTATCTCCAGCCGTGAGATCTCCTTCAACCGTACGAACCAAATCCTTAAAGATACACTTGTATATGGATAAGTCTTCTTCATCGGATAAATCTTTTCTTCGATAGTCTGGAAACTATCAGTGAGGGTAGACTTTAAATCTTGAGTCTGGAGGTTTTCAGACTTTGACAATGGAGTCTGCAAGTTTTCAGACTAGACTGATGAAAACATTTTGTCAACTTCAAAATAGATAATGAAGTTTTCTCCAACACATTATCCTTACCTTATGGTTCCCAAATGCTCCTTTATTAATTTGATTTCAGTAGGACAATTGTGTGAACTTGGTTTTGATGATTACTTCTCTTTTCATGGTTGTTATGAGCAACATTTATGGACAACATAGACTATTGGGATAGGTTGTAGAGTGAGACGCCTTAATGAGCTCATTTCCTTGAATACATTCCTAACTCTTTTGCTGATTGTTCTGCTATAGTGTCGTGTAAAATTTGGCATTCTCTATTAGGTCATTCTTATTCCTCTAGATTAAGATATTTGATTTCAAGTAGTCATTTAGGTTTTGTTGATAATAAACATTTTGATTATTTGCCTTGTTAGTGCGACATCCTTAAAATTCAACCCTATTCAAGATAAGATAAGGGGTTTACTTCTATCAATGCGCAATTAGTAAAACTAGACTTTAAGTTGGTTTGTGAACCATTCAAGAGTATTAAACTTATTGGGAAAGAAAATTTAGGATTTAAATGCGCACGACTAGAGAACTCAATCATGGATTGATGATTTGACCATAAGGATCAATGAGAGACAATCTTAAGCCATTTCAGATCAATGCAGGAACAGTTATAGATTGATTAGATAATAGTATATAATAGGATTTCGGGGGATTCCGCACGATTACTATATTAACTATAGATGACTCTAAACCAATTCCAAATGACAATTGTACTTCAGAGTGAGCAATTGACTCTTCACAATTACATGACAACTGAGGATCATCCATGAATTGAAAAGACTCAAATGTGGATTGATATCGAATTAGCCATGGGTCGAACTCGCGAAACCCCTAAAGGATGCCCATTGGTTTTAATTATGCTAAGTCGCATTTAATAGATTTCAACCACAAATTCTAGTCTGGTTAAGGATATTGGACTTTAGAGGATTAAGTAACCACCATTGGACATTGTTTTATCAAATTTCTTAATTATCAGTAAACACTGAATTCTTGGATAAACAAAATCAGGCCGGAAATTACAAGCCTAATGGGCTGCATGCCCGAGTTAGGCCCAAATTGGATGAGTCAAGCCCAAACCCAAACCCTATGTGCATGAATAGTGTGTGTACTATTGGACCTTCTCTGTTTTCAAATTTTATATGGCTTTTTGTGTTTCAAATCTTGCAAAACTTTCTTTGTGAATGTTGTTCACAACATCTTCCTCTATAACATACTTTAATTTCAGATGTTTCTAAGATGAAATGGTTGATATGAAAGACTGCTCTTTTACAGTGTGAAAACTGCCAAATGCAGTAAAAACGGTGACCTATTTGTCTTTTCGATTTTTTTTTTTTATAAATTTTTTCCTTTAGAATCTGAACACACTTTCTTCAACAAAGTTGTATAGAACATATATATCTACAACATATTAGAATTTCAAAGTGTTTTATGAAGATTTAGATGTCAATATGGGTTTTCTTATGCAGTTGTTGGAATTGTTTAACATACGAGATTTTGGGTTGCCTTTGGTGATTTTCTTCTCTTTATACAAAATAAATTAGGCTTGTATGCCTTCATTAAAATGTTATTCAAAGTCTTCTCTATAACTAATTTTTCGAATCCGTTTGACATTTATTTAAAAAATTATACGAAATTGTTCTTCACATTGGAGGAAGAGGGCTACACAACCAAAGAGTGGACAGCCGAAGGGGTGGGTGGCCAAGGGAGGCCCATCAAAACCCATCAAGCCATCCTTTCACAAAATCTTGGCATTTAATACAACCAAGTATGTGAATAGTGCATGAATAGTGCACAATCTTGGTGAAATGACTGAAATGCCATTCCATTGGACTAAGGACAACAGGGTAAAGTGGGAAATTGGACATGGAGGGGGTGGTACAAGCAAGAGTGGGCATCCAAGAGGTTGAGGGAAAGCCACCTTGCCTACCTAGCTAGTCTAAATCTAAGCCTATCCACTCAAGTGCCTAAATCCTCTCATTAATGCAAGGATGTTTGCTTCTTGAACAAGCCAAACTGATTGATATGATTCCAAGAAGATGTGGATTTGATGAGTATTAATGAGCAAGATTTTCCTTTCTCTCTCTCTCTCTCTCTCTCTCTCCCCCCTCACCAGCAGCAACGTCTCCCCCTCACTCTCACTTTCTCTCATTTTCTCACTTGAATGTTTGAAGTTCACATTCTCTCCCTCCTTGCCATAGCTGAAACTCCCTCACCCATTTGCATCTATTTTACAAGCTTTTCTCTTCATTTTCCTCTTATTTTTCCATTATCAACGACCGTCCTTTGAACCCCGATGCCGCACCGCCCTCTACACGTCGTTTTGTTACCATGACCGAGCTTAGAAGCTAAGAAGGCCGTTGTTCAACCCCACAGCAGCTCCCTCTCACTCATTTCTTCTTCGGTTGGGTCCTTCATGAAGCCTAGAGGCTATGTCGACATAGAGCCACCATTGAATCACCGCCATGCTGTCGTTGGACCGCCCTCCAACCACCGTCCAGCTTCCTTGCGCCATGTAGATGCACAACTAGCAGCCCTCAGCTACTGTCTAGCCTTGTTGCACCACCCCTAATGCCTTACGAAGCTTAGATTCATTTGTGAGTGGCTTTCTAGTCCTTGATTAGAGTTGTTATTGTATTTTGGAAGTAGTTTAGGGTGGGATCAAGGTTAAATGATGTTTTGTTGATGTGATAAGTGGGTTATCTCGATAGGTTATCGAGGTTTGAATGATAACTTATGATGTTTAGGGTGATAAGTTATCAGGTTCAGAGCGATAGGTTATCAACTTTTATCGATAGATTATCACTTCTTGGTTTGATAAGTTATCATTTTGTGATAAGTGGTAATGCGATAAGTTATTTGGATATGAGATGTGGATTATAATAAGATATTATGATATGTTAAAATGAGGTGATGAATTATCTTGTGATTATACATAATGTGTGCTTTGTTGTGGTGATAAGCAAAGGCGATAACTTATATTCTACAATTGATAAGTACTTGCAAAATATGATTTTGAAAGGTTACATGCTAAGGTTGTTCGATTCGATATTGTTATTGGATGTGCTTGTTCTATGTGATGCTGTTTAATATTAATGGTAATGTATTATATGTGCTCATTGAAAATAGTTGTTACATATGCACATATGTTATGTTCATTATCCATGGTCGATGCATGAGATCACCCCAAGCCTCTGAGACGAGATATATGATGGTTCTTGGACATGCAAGAAAGCATGTCGGGTTAAGTCTCTCTCTTGGGATCGGCAATATTGAGATGTATCATTTACTAGATCGGTGATCATGTCACGGTGGGCGGTCCTTTCTTAGTCTTGATGCGATACTGAGACGTATCGTTCTTGTGCTAAGTTTGGTACTAAGTCGGTGATCATGTCACATCGGATTGGTCATTTCTTGGTCTTGGTGCAATATTAAAGCGTAACATTTTTGATCTGGATTGGATTTAGGCTGGTGCTCAACGTAATGGGTCAAGCCATGGATTCTCCTTTTGTGCTCGACATATTTTGATGATGTATTTTTGATAGATCATGAGACACACTTCACTTGGCACGCCATGGAGGCTTTCATACTTGACTAATGAGAAAAATAACAATGGGCATGAGTGATAATGTGCTCGTGTGATCATATAAAGACCCCGATGCATTTTACATGGGGTGTGAACTCATCCTAATGCATTTTATGCAGGATGATGCCCGATTAAGTTCGGATACCCCCAAGTCAACAGGATACCGTTTGCGGATAAATTTCAGAACGAAACTCCTTATAGGAATGACCATCCTAATGCGTTTTGCGCAAGACGATGCTATGCTCGATGGGGCGAGACAATGGTCGATTATGCCGGATGACTGTGAATTTTCGAGTTGGTCCTGAGTAGCCGTAATAATATGAAAGTATGGTCTCAAGGGTTACATGGTAGTATGGGATGTCATGTGATTCTTGAGATGCCATGTGTGTAAAGTGAATGAGTGCATGAATGCATATTGTGAGAAGTGATGCTATAGTCAACATATGTATGACCTGAGATCGATATATGAGCAATTCTAGATTATGGCACAACAGGGGTGCATAATTATAATATGTTGCAAGCTCTTGCGTTTGACTTGTGAATATGGAAAGTGTTATAAGAATTGCTTACGTGCTTTGTTATGATGGCTTAAGAAGGTAAGATGATCATTCATGTTTATAGTTAGGGCAAAGCACGAGATGTGATAACTCTATAAAAATAGAGTTATTTTACTTATTTTAGGCAACAATTAAAGTAATATTTAGATTTTCTTCTGATTATTTGAATTTTCCTTGTTTATGCAGAATAATGAGATATGGAGAAGATAAGGAAAAGAATGGCAAATATCAGGAATTCAAATAAATAAATAAAAACAGCAGTGGAAGATGGATATCAAATCAGGAAATTCTTGATTTTGTTCCCTAATTTAATCTACAAGCGTTGGGAGATAGATATCTGGGATATATTCTTTGAAGAGGAAAACATTGAGAGCGAGAAAGAGTAGCTTGGTTTTTGTTAAATCGTTTCTTCCGAGAGTTTTTTTTAAGTATTTTGAAGAGAAGATCAAAGTGGTGGCAGAATTCTTGTTCTTTGACTCAAGATACTGGGTTTGATATATATTTTTACTTTTTATTTTTCTATGTTCTAATTTTCTTTTGTTAGGGCTACGATGTAGCCTAATCATGATGATGTGAATTTCATGATTTTTATGTTTTGCAATTGATTTCATTCATGTGAGTTATATATATTATTGTGCATAATACTTTTGAGTGACTAGCCACTACTTGAATGATCTGATGTGCATGTTTGAGACTGAGAAGTGATAATATGCAATTGCTTATTATAATATATAACCACGAATTAAACGTGGATAGAGATATATCGCGTTATTTATGTAGCTTTCGATGATAAGGTGATCCAAAAAACTCATTGTAAACCAGGAATATTCATAGTTTTTAATGCACTCATGTTTATTTTAATTCACATAGACATATAGTGGATTAATAAACTGAGTATGTTTGCTATACCTAGAGATAGGATAGTAAATAGATTAGGAAATTCCGTTATCATATGTTTGATATCGTTCTTGTACCCACAATAATCTGAAATTCATATTTAGTGATTATGTTGAAATCGGATGCTCTAACATATTTATCTGATCGATTTACTGCATTTAGTCTATAAATTTTGTTTTTAATTTATTCTTAATTATATTTTGATCTGTTAGATAAATTTTAGAATTAGTCTATTTTAATATTTAATTGGTTGATTAATCATCGATCTCCGTGGGACGATACTTTTTCTCATCATTATATTACTTGTTCGATACGTTCACTTGCGTTTAGAATTTTACGAACAAGAAGCTTTGTTATTGATTTGCCATCGATAGATAATTTGCGTGTTTATGGTGTTTCCGAGGTGAATGGCTTCCTTAAGCGAGGTCTAGGAAGTTCACTTGCTGAGTTTTATCTCATTGTTGTTGTTTTAAATGTTTAATAGGCCCTAAGCATGTCTGAGCCGTACCACTACATTCGTTTTGGTGTGCCTATGGATTAGGATTCTAAGGTGACCTCTTATCCGGTTAAGAGTGTGGACACTAGATACGAGAAGCATGTGACCACGGTTTGGGTGGATGAAAGGTTGCTTAACCTAGTGCCCCATAGGTTCAAAGCCCAACATGTTTGGTTTAGAGAGGAGCGTTGGGGCCCTCTTTAGGGATTTGATGGACTGTTAGGTGGGGGATCTAGGGTGCTAGTCAAGGCCCCATGGTTAGGAATAACCCCAATGGCGATGTCATTACCCCTGAAGTGGACCCAAATCCAAAGTTGGACCTTGAGCTCAAGCCGGGGCTTTATAACCTAGATGCAAAGGGCATACCACCCCTTTGAAGTTGCCTTGTAGGATAGAGATGCTAGGCCAATCCAGAATCGTCTTTAGAAGCGCGTGTATGGCTAAATTGCTGGGGTGTAATTAGAGTTAACTTGTATTGGCTTATGGATGTGTTTATGAAAGTGTTTCTTGATGCGTTCTCGGCTATCCTCATTTGTTGGTTAGGTAAATTGTTTCTGCTTCTGCTTGCGTATATAATCTCGATAATACGAATGGGTCAGTGGTGCCTCTTGGGACGTCGCAAGTAAATGACCTAAGTGAAAAGAAATGGCACGAGTTGTTGCGATCCCATAGTGGGTCAGGGCATGATAGTTAGTTGGCAAAACATCATGCCTCACCATTTGATCTTAGTGAATATGTCTTTCATGGTCCTTTTGATCTAATTCACTCTAATATTTAAGGACCATCTCCAACACCCACCATGGGAGGCCATTGTAATTTTGGAGGATCATTATGACATCTTGAAAATTTAATTCTATTTTCAATTGAATGAATCAGGCATTTCATCGACGCGATTATAGTGTTTTTCTTTGGGATGGCCACTCACGAGATAACTGGCCTATCAGGTGAAGCCGTTACGAGATTTTAACGCGATAGACTTGAGAATTCGACTAGGAATTAACTGCTTGATCATGCTAGTCTGCAATGGTCATTATGGCACAGTCGAAAACCTATTGGAGATCAGAGATATGTCGATTTGATTGAGATGTGTGGCTAAACGTGGGTGATTCCACTAATTTGCAAAATTCTCGTCAATTGGCACTAGACTGATTTTTCTATCGTTTTGGCAGCCTGTGTTCGTATTTGAAACCTTGAGATTTTCACGACAATCGAAAGTCGCCAATGTGTCAAAGAGGTACGTGTGGCTCGAAGAAAATCGACCACGGGTCAATTGAACTAAAAATTCCTAAAAGCTACCTAGTAGGTTAGGTCACGTTAAAATCATGTCCAGTTGAAATTAACCGCGAATTTGAATCCGATTTCAAAAATTGAAAGTTCTATCATGTCACGAGCTATTTTAGGAGCGTCGACTCACCTTTCGAGACATTCTCGATAAGTTCGGGATTTTTACGGAAAATAGATTCGGACGATTTGGAAAGCGAACGGAAATTTGGATTGGCCAAATTAAAGGATTTTTGGCCTCCTGTGTAAGCTACTTGGTAAAAGGAAATTGTGTGGGCTTTTTCTTCAAAAAAATTGGATATCAATTGGAGAGGTTTGTTATGAAATCGGATTCCAGGAAAAAAGGAAATAGAATTCGGAATTGAGGGAAATTTGTAGGTTTGAGGGATTGTCTTATTTTGGTCATCAACGGGACCTCAAATTGAGAACAAGTTGGTGTGAAATTGGCATTGGATGATCAATTGTTATTGTTGTGTGAAGTTGAGCTAAAGTTAATTGTGTTTGATTTTCTTCCTCCCCCTCCACTGGACCCCCCTCATGCTCACGTCATTCCCCTCTCCTTCTCGCGTGACTCTCTCTCTCTCTCTCTCTCTCTCTCTCTTATTCTCGCGCGTCTTCCCCTAGTTGACAGCCCCTGCACTAGTCTTCATTTTCCTTTTTCCCTCTTTGACCGTTGATCCTCTCTCTCTTATCCTTTCCCTCTCCCTCTACCGACACATTTCTCTCTCTTCCCTTTCTCTTTTATTTTTTTTTTCTCACGCATTTTCCCCTTCCCCTCTTTTTCTTCATTGACGTCCCGTGCATCGAAGTCTCCCTGCTTCGGTTCCCATTTCCCTTGTAGCTCTGTTTTTCCCTTTCATCCCTCGTCGAGGATGCTAGCAACGGCACCACCGAAGCTGCTTCGCCCTTGCCGCTCATCCACATGCCCCACCCAAATAACCTAGCAACGTTTTCCCCTTGGTGTTGACTAGCAGCAGTGCTCCATCTCCCCCGAAGCTGCCTCTCGTCCGCGTCCCTCCTCCGCCCATGTCTTTCACGGCTAGCCAAACTCCAGCAATGAAGTTAGTCGCGAGCAGCTCGCATCTCTCCGAACTTCGACTGCCAACAGCTTGCGAATCAGTCCAGCCACCCCGCCGTTCAGTCGCGCGACCAGTCCCCCGCAGATTTGGACCGAGCGGCCCCGCCATGGGCTCGTGTGGCCGATTTCGGCTCGATTAAAACCCCGTTGGCGCTGCCGCTTTGTAATTTATCGACCGCCGTTGTGTCGCTGTTGTCGTGGTTCAATTGGATTGCAAATCAAGTGAGTTTAACTCACTAATCCCTACTTAGTAAGTTAATGACGCTTAAGGGTTGATTAGTAGGTGGATCATTAGAATAGATTAGCAATTTAATCGTTCGTTATTGCATGTTAGGTGGTTAGAGTAGTGTAATTAGAGTCTAGACAAGCTCTAGTATTTATCCGAGTGGCTCGGAAATTTTCTAGGCCCGTCTCGGCTTTTAATTAGATTTTTCCGACCTAAGTGTGAATTATTGGTATTTAATAATTAAATTTTGTAATTAATTAATTAATTATTTTTTGGAAATTAGACCAGGATATACGGTGACCGGAATTTTATGCTGATTACAATTGTGTAATTTGTTTATTTAATTGACTGCTATTTTGTGCAAATTGAGTGTGATTTACAATTTTGGGGTATTTATCCCAAAATTTATTAATTTCAGTATTTAATTAGAAAATAACCGAGCGTCAGTTTACAATACCAAAAATGTTTTCATCGATTATATAAATGGTGGGAGTTTTGTAAGTAAAGATATTATATTTTTGGCTGAGGCCGACCATGTACCCACACATGATTATTTTGATCGAGTACCTTTAATACGAGAGAAATATGCCAAGATGTTATGTTACTTGAGAAATTTAAGTGTGGAATACCACGTTGTTGGCCGTGGGTAAATAATCGTGTGATGGTTTATGGTCGTAGGTAGATGACTATCGAAAGCTGAGATGACGCATGTTGTGTGTGATGTTATGAGTTAGATCAAGAAAACCGCCAAAGTATGGCTGTGCCTATTGGGCCGTAATTAACCGCCAAAGTATGGCTGTGTCTATTGGGCTGTAATTAATTGCCAAAGTATGGCCGTGCCCATTGGGTCGTAATTTACTATCGAAGTTGGAACATGATGTGCTTGTTCAACCAAATCACTGCTGAACATTTAGTAGGCCTTGCCCGTTGGGCCATAATTAATAGTTGGAGTGAGTAATTGAAATGACCGTGTGATGGTCTTGATGACATGGAATCGATTAGGTCGATTGATCGATGATTCGATTCGATTTAATGATTTGAATTGTTGATGTGATTCCATGGATTTGCATATTGTATTGACTTGCAAGAAGGAATTGAGGCCAAGGTAAGTCCTCTGACTCATGTTTGCGGTTAGGTAGCCCTTGGGGTGTATTTTCTTCCTAGTCGGGTCTTAAGGGGTGAACTTACTGAGACATTGTCTTACCCCGTCGTGGGATAACATTTTCAGGTCCCTAGTGTGAAGAATCCTGGAGCTTGAGGCGAAAGGATCAAGAGCATGGATGGCTCAGAAGTTTTTTTTTGAAAATAGACTTCCTATACTTAGACCCTAGAGTTGGCCTCTGTTTGTAAACCAAATTGTGGTTTTTATTATTGATTTGCTTTGAAAATTGTGACCCTACTTTTCTATCCCATCTTGTTGTTGTTTGGGGATTTATTTATTCGCTTCCGCATGCGTATTAAAATGAATGGGTCGGCGATGCGTCCTGGGACGTCGCTATTTAATCGACCCCAGAGGGATGGACACGTGCTCGGAGGATCAGGGCATGACAATCATTCTCATTATATATGACTTTATCTTATGAAGAATTGATATGAATTTATTTTTATCTATCATGATTTTATTGCCACAATAAAAACACAATTTTCTCAATGTATTAATGTTCTCATACTAATAATGCCATGGAATATAGAGACACTAATGTTTTTTTTTTTTTTTAGAATTTTCTCCCAAAATGGTACTATTGTTCATCGTTCTTGTGTGGGAACTTCCCAACCCAATGGTCGAGTAGAATGTAAACATAGGCATATTTAAATATAACACACACTCTTCTAGTCTCTGACTTTTGTTTAGAACAATTATGGGGAGAGGCTTGTTTTATTGTTGCACACACTGTCAACTATACTTTGTCACCTATTATAGGTAACACCTCGCTTTATGAGCACTTGTATGGTAGTGTCCCTGATTACGGTCTTTTCAAGTCTTTAGTAATGCTTGTTTTGTACATTTTCTTCCACGTGAACCCATGAAGTTAGAACCTCATGTTGAATTATGTTGCTTCCTTGGGCATGACACTAAGCACAAAAGCATATAGATGTTAAGATCCTATCTCTAATCGTCTTTGTGTGTCTCGTCATTTTACTTTTTGGAAACACAAGATGCTTTCATCTCGTCATCCCTTCAAATCATCAACTCATGTTCCCTTTTTCACCGACACTTTATTGGATTTATTCCAAGAAGATCCACTTATGAATCTTCCTCTCCGGAATTGTCTTCTTCTTCTGATCTTGATGTAAGTCCTTTTGGTGATATCACCTCGGCAGCTTCTGACAACTCACCTTCGTTGAGAAAACCTCAAGAATTTTGATATTGACAATACCATCCCTTATGATTTTAATCTGATAGATGCGAGTGTTGTCTTTACTTAGGTGGCATCAATTGATAATATGACGTCATTGAATCCATCCTAAGCAGTAAGTGAAAGGACTCAAAAGACTAAATGAACCTTAAAGGTGAATAAAGAACGGGAAATTCGTGAGGACTTGGAGGAACTAATAGGTTAACAAGCCTATGGAAGCCTCATTCACATATGTGCTCCAGAAAATTGATGGAATATTGTTAATTGAAAAAAATGTGCAGAAAAAAAAGGAATAAAATGGGCAGAATTGCGAAAAGTTGATAGAAGCTACCGCTCATATCAAATTGAGAAGATCGTTATTGATCATTTGATATAATGATTATAGGTTTACTCCTGTTACTACGCATCTGAACGAATTTGACAACTAATCACAAATATGGAATTACGGATTCATTCACTTTGAAGACAATCCAATCAATTATTTATTACGTTGATGGACACAGGTTATTTCCTTATTTGGAGTATCTATTCTTGGAAGTTGCAAGATTATCGAAAGATTTCTTTGCATGGATGAATGGAACTCTTGGTAATTTTGCTATCTACGACAATTAATTTGCTTATCTTGAAGATCATTCAACGGTCAACTTAAAAATTTACAACTATAAAGGGATCAATTCAAGCCAAAGTAGATAGAGATGAGCTGTGACAATTACAAGAACACTCGTTCTGTGTGTGAGTGATTCACTTATTGAGTGTTATATACAATAATCGTAAATCTTTTGGGAAGTGTACAAATATTGTAATAGTGCGTGTAATGTGCATCAATACCATCCGAATGATCGCGACACACATTTTGATTAGGATTAATTCCTAATGAGCTTAATTAGACCATTCGATCAAGTTTTGACTGTCGAATTGAACTGACGGTTGAGATTTTACTTCAAATCAAGACTATATAAGGTTTTTCCCTCCAAAACTTTAGGGGGCTTCATTTTCTACAATATCATATCTACTCAGCATAATTCTCTAAAAAAGTTCTCTCTTTCCCTCTCATCTCTCGCCCAAACTCTCTCTTCTCTCGCCGCACCCACCATCACTCGTACGGCCGCATGACGATGGATTCGCCGTCGCCGCTCAATGCTTCGGCAATCCTCTCCCCCCGTCTGACTTGCTGGTGATCGAACCACCCTTTTCTAATCACATCAGCCGCCCGTGCAAGCCTCTCCGTCCACAGTGATCAAGATTAGCGGTTGAACCGTCGATCCGACAGTCGTCTCTTCTCCTTAATGATCAGCGATCAGTATTGCTTCCTGGGCAATCTGACCACTGCTAATTGTCACCTAGGAGGATCCCAGACCTCGCCGTGGTCGGGGCTTGGCTGAACAGCCACTGGACAAGATCTGATGGCTTGATTCCTCTCCGGCGGTCCAAACCAAGTCTAACCAAACCCAGACCTGTCTAGCTTGTGATTGGTCCAACCAGCGGTGATTCGATCGGTTCTTATGATCCGTGGCATCCCTTCAACAATCCTCGAGGTCCGTGAGGTAATCCAGAGCTTCGATCATCGGTAGTTTGAGTTCGATTCGACGAAACCACAAAAGGTAACAAATCTAAATGGGAATCCGATAAAGCAAGATCGAACTAGTTGATTGGGGCTAGGATTCGAACCTACGATTATATTTCAAGCTTAGATTTGAAGATTTGGATGTTATATGTTGACAAGTGATGAGGTTATGTTGACTGAGGATGAGTTTAAGCTTGATTATACTTGATTTACCTTGTTTTGCAAAAATCATATGTTGAAATGTGACCTTCTGTGAAGGCCAATCCGAGGTAGTAAACCTTGAGATTTGATCTTGAGTTGTTCTTGATAAATGATCTATGTTTGATGAGCTTCAATTTGATAGGTTATAGGACCCGAACGGAGTTTATTTGATACCTGAATGACACCTCGGAAGTTGAATGATTCTGCTATTGTTCTATACTATTTTGGTGTTCTGACTTTGAAAGTGCTGTTTGTTTGTTATTTTTCTATTGATTTTTGTGTTAAGATTTTGGAGATGGTATCTTCATGGAAGTTGTAAGAAAATGTGGTGATCATATCATATATATATTTTTTCATAATTTTTGGAGTTGATTTGTTAGGCAAAACCTTAAAAAATTGTCCTTAGGTCAGTCTGTCCTGTTTTGAGCCTAACCTATGTTTTCTTTGAAATGAGGTCATAAATGTTTTTAATTGGATTCCCATCCTTCACAAAAGTTGTATGCATTACAAGCTTTCTAACTAGATATAATTCGCACCAAATGATCATTGTTTACGAGATCAATCGCATATGCGAATCCATGTTAATGCTGCTGCACCTAGTGAAGTTAATTACATTGTCCTATTTTTGCCATTTTCATGTAGGATTGTGTGAATCAAAATAGATTTAGGTGTCTCCATGGAAAATAACCACGACATTACATTATATATGTAGGATTTTGATAGGATTTTAGCATATGACTGAATCATCGAAAATCACTCATGTTTTGTGCTACACTTGCTGTGATTAAGGCTGATCACAAACATGTGAAAACATCTTCATTTGAGATCCCTAAGAGCCAAATTAGGTCTTGAGATCTTCTAGACATGTTAAGAACATATCGCAAGCTTCATATTGATGTATGGCATGCCTCATTTGAAAGTCATTTACCATGCGGAAACCATGCATCAAGTTGGCATATTATAATGGAAATGTCATGCATTTTGTCCTTAATGGCAAATCACCTATCCACTTTAATGAAATTGTGACTTTTTACACATAGATTTAGAGTTAATTGTCTCAACCAAAATTTGATCCTCATATTTAGCTCTAGGTCGTCTGTGAATTTCACATTTTTTAGACATTGTTTAGGTGGTTTTACAAGTAAAGCATCATGTATCATTTTCAAGTTTGCTTATGGTTGATTTGCATGCTTTTATGATTGTCGTTATTCGACCATGAATTCGACCCTAATCAAACTCAACACCTCTTAAAAAGTCTTAGGGCACATCTTAATCTTTCCAATGATGTTAATTTTGCATTATTTGCATGTCATTTGGTCTGTTTCTATTTTTGTCAAGTTTTCCTAGAGATTTGTTTTTAGTGGAATTTGAAATGCCCTTTCTGTTTTAGTTAAGTTAGACCTCTCGTTATTTTTGTATGATTTTCTCGTTAAGGATTCTGAGATCAGGGTCCTTAACAAAGTTTGTTCATCTTTCTCTTGTCTTTGTCATGGTAAAATTTCAATTTTTTTAGGTTTCGTTTAGTAGGACAAATCATTCTTGGCCTGCCATGACACCTTTTTGTCCTATTACATTTCTAATGTGATGCTATATGTCCTTGAATTTTTATAAATTCTTACATAGCTCACCTTAGGAAACTCTCTTCATGAAAGTTGTTATTCGTGATGTTCTTGATGTTTTTTAATTTTCTTGAAGCCGATTATCAATGGGTTCCTCTTTAATTGCTTCAAATTGTGTGCCTTGTTCTATGGCTTTTGTTGTGATTCTCTGTGTTCCACAATCATATGACAAAATTTTGTTATGCCATTAATAATCTTTTCTCACAATTCATTGTTTAATTGTTCTTTAAATGGTTTTCGAGCATCATTTGAACTTTCCTTAGCTTTTAATGCATTTACTTTCATTTAAGATATATTAAGTTTGGCGCTTGTTGACAGAATAAGTGATCTAATATTGACTCACTAGAATTGCTTGATTGATTGAAAATCAAGGCTCGAGGGACTACCTGCATGCTTACTTTCTACTATGCATGTGATTTTTAGATGTATGCATAAGAGTGATGCATGAACTCGTGGGATACCTTTGGGTCACACTTTGTGATATCACGAAATTTAGCCCCGTTTTAAATATATGAAATGATTGTTTTGTCGACGTGCCTATGGTTAATTTACTTGGAATTGATCACTTGCGAGTTAACTAATTTATTAGATGAGGCCGTTAAGGGATATAAACGCAACAGATGTGGCACCCCTCGATGGCCCTCGAACCGTTAGGGTCGCCACTGTTGGCTTACCTTTCACTTGACCTGATAATATATCACTCTGATACCAAAGAATTATAATAAGTCTATAAGTCCTACGGGTTTATATATATTCTTTCCATAGGTCCCTAGCAGAAATATGGCGGAAGCGTATCCAACAACTCCCTTCCCTATATTTAGAAAACGATGCACACAAACTAAACATTTATAGGTAAAAGCCGAACACTTTTATTTACTTAAACTAGATGGACATCATTCATCGGTACATCAAAATGCCATAGTCTTCTATACTCGGCTATACTTCAAAAGATGACCGACATCTCCTCTAACAATTGTATACTTAAAGTCCATCGATCAGTGTTGGTATCCAAAAGTTCCTTCCTTTGCTATCCTCCTCCTCGCGGTCATATTCAACCACTTGATCCATCTACCGGTGGCAGTGGCAGCAGAGGCATCTTATCTAGTCTGAAATGTTAGTCCCCAAACGGGGTGAGTACAACCACTCAGCAGTAAAGATTCACCAAACTACACAATGCAACAAGCAAGACAATCAAGATATCACGAGTAAAGCACATATCATCAACATTATCAAGCATACATCACCATGCAATCATGCATATATCACCATGTAGTCATGCATATCTTGTCATGCTATCGTGCATATACCACCATGCAGTCATGCATATCTTACCATGCCATCGTGCATATATCACCATGATTCGTATCATCCATGCTATCAAGCATACATCACCATGAGATCCATTCACGCCTTCATGATCGCATTTTCAGTATCAAATGGCATCAATTTACTTTCATAAGTTGATCATGCATCATGCCATATGCATACACCCATGCACATGATTCAATTTCAGTTCTTATCTTTCACAAAGATCTCATTATTTTTCATCCAGGGACCAATGTTTGCATCCCACAATTTATCGCTCGCACCCAACCTGGCATCGCGAGGGCCTTCGGCACACACCTCCGAGCATCCGGCAAACACACTCCGGGCATCTTGTATCCCAACTAGCATCACGAGCAATCCTCCCTGGCACACACCTCTAGGGCTTCTGGAATTACGTACCACCATACCACCAGGTATTCCCCCTGGACATTACGTACCGTATACTACCGAGCATCTCGAAACTCCCGAGGGCATCCGGCACACACACTCTGGGCATCCGGCACCCACACTCCGGGCATCCCAACACTCCCAGGGTATCGTCGGCTCACACCTCCAACGGTCTCGTTATTATCACAATATATAATCTCATTTTCATCATGGCATTTGATGCAACAATATCAAAGATCTAAACCATCTTTTGATGTCACATGATATGCCAAACATCACCATATATGCAGCATATATAACCACTCAAGATATCATATTTCATAGGGCAGTCAATTTATTCTTGAAGATACAGCAAATTTCGGATAAAGCAGAATGACTTCTTTAATAAAATTTCTGGAAAAATTAGTAAACGATCTCAATAAATTCTAAAAATTTAACACGATGTAAAAAAGATCCAGGGGAAGATGTTTCATGCAGAACACTATGTCAAGAAAATTTTACATCAATCACATAAATCCATACATCACAGCAAAAGAAATTCCAGTACTACTTTTGCACAGTTTCGGAAATAATCTCAATTAGACTCTTAAATGAACTCCAAAAATTGTGAGATTGTAATATGTTATAATGAGACATAGAGGTAAAAGTCTCATGAAGAAATCAAAATTTAATTCCTTCTTGATTAAAAGCTATAATTTTTTTTATAGTTCTTCCTATCTCTCGGTTCACTGTCCAGATTCGTCCTTTTCAAAGAAAATCATTTTCCCGGATAATTACTTGTCTGTTTATCCTTAAATTTTAGTATGTTGCTCCTCAAAATTTCATATACAACTCTCATCAAGAACATGAGATCAAATTCGGACTGGATAATTTCACAAAATTCACAGAATCACAATAGATCAACATAACAGTTTCCAAATCTAGCTTCATGAAAGAAAAATTGTTTCATCGACCTATACTTGTCTGTTTCCTTTCAAATTTTGATATGTTATTATCCAAGAAGTAAGTTACAACTTTCATCAAGAAGTTGAAGTCATATTCGAATTAGAACATCGCATGCAACTCACGAAATCATCAAAGGTCGGACTGTTTTTCCAGAAACAGAACACTAGGCTAGAACACAACTCTTATAACTTCAAAATTTTACGCTTCATCCACATCCGAAATTCACCATTCATCACACACAAAACACAGCAAACAAAGGATAGATCAATTGTCACGCCCCGATCCTCAGGCATGCACATCCGTCTCACTTGGTCGATTTTATAATGCGATATCCCAGACTATGTATCGCCGACCCTTTCATTTATTAAGCACATGCGGAAGCAATTAAAATCCCCAGACAATAAAACGATGGGATAGAAAAGCAGGGCCATATTTTTCATATTGAAATTTATAACCAAGCTTTTATACAAAACACAAATCACCTCATAACTAATCACATCAAAAAGGAGATCTCAAAATAATATAAACTCTCAGCCATCCGGGCCGTACTCAAGGCCCTTCTCGGGATTATATTCTTCTTCCAAAAATCCTTCTCCTCAAGTTTCACCTCCGAGTTCTCCTTCTCAGGCTCCTTCTCATCAGCTCCTCATTGGGATTCTGAAATGTTTTTCCCCAAACTGGGATGAGACTACGTCTCAGCGAGTTCTACCCCACTAAGCCCGATTAGTAAACCATTATACTATAGGCTGCCTATACACGCACAGGGCAGAAGACGTACCTTGGCCTCAGATCCCACTTGCAAGTCAGTACAATTCACAATAGGCACCCAACCAATCATATCACCGATCGAAGCATCGGTCAAATCGACCTAGTCGATTAAATGCCAACAAGACCACTCACGGTCATTTCTAATCAGTCAATCAATTCACGACATCAAATCAAAGTAATGATCAATCGACCTAGCCGATTTCATGTCAACCTGACCATTCTAGGTCAATTCGATTATTCCATCTCAATCATCAATTACAAACTACGATCCTCAGATCACATCTTAAGCAAAGGTGGAAGACACAGTCCACCACTCGACCACTTTTGATACTCAATGGCTTTATGGTCCCACTCGACCACTTTCGATATTCAATGGCTTTACGGTCCCACTCGACCACTTTCGATACTCAATGGCTTTACGGTCCCACTCGACCACTTTCGATACTCAATGGCTTTACGGTCCCACTCGACCACTTTCGATATTCAATGACTTTACGGTCCCACTCGACCACTTTCGACAATTAATGGCTTTACGGTCCCACTCGACCACTTTCGATAATCAATAATCAATACTCAACGATTTCTCAATGAAATAATTAACCACAACCATTTAGGAATATATCCTAAATTCCACATTCAATTCAATTTGGCACAATTTAAAGCTCAACTAAATAAACAGATTGCGCCACGACAATTAGCACGAGATTTCGGTCGTCGGCCATCTCAATCTTAATTTTCGAAAAATAATTAATTATTAATTAATTTCGAAAATTAATTATTAAATATTAAAAATTCCATTTAGCTCAAAATAAGGCCCAATTGAATAAACGAACTTCACCACAGTCATCAGCATAAATTTCCGGTCACGGGCCATCTCAGTTGAATTTTTGGAAAATAAATAAATAAATAATTAATTTCGAAAATTAAATAATTAATATTAAAAATTCCATTTAGCTCAAAATAAAGCCCGATTAAATAAACGGACTTCACCACAGTCATCCGCATAATATTCTGGTTCCGGACCATCTCCCTTGAATTTTCGAAAAATAAATAATTATTTAATTTAATTCCGAAAATTAATATTTAAATGCCCAAAAATCTCACTTAGGCCCGAATCGCCAAATTGAAGCCCAATTAGGGGTTGGAAAATTCTCGAGATGCTTCCAATAAATAGTAGACCACGTCTACTTGTTAATTGTACAATCAATTTATCTAAATTGCATCACAATTGACTAATAATTGCTAATTTATTCTAATCTAACAACCTAAACATAATTAATTAAAACTAAACCAACCTTAAAGCATAATTAATCAACTAATCCATGATTAGTGAGATTACTCACCAAATCGTGCACAAATCAGATCAATCCGACGGGGCAACGCGAGGAACAATTCTTCCCAAAGCACGGCTCGGGTTCGAGGCTCGGAACGGCCCAAAATGGCCCACGAGTGAGCTGGAAACCCACTCGTTGGGTTGCTGGAATGGCTGGAAAAACACACAAAACAGCAACCTACAACCATGGCAAGGGCGGCAGGTCGCGGGGCAGGGCCGGTGGAGGTCCGGCGAGGTCAAACGGCGGCCGAGATGGCCGGACGAGGGCTGGACGGAGGCTAGGCAGCGGCTGGAGACGCACGGGAGAGACGCCGGGTGCGAGGGACGGGTGGCTGGACGCGCGCGTTGCACGGGCGGGCGTCACGGAGGCGGTCTGGTTCCGGTGCGGCGGTGGGACGGCCGGCAAGCTGCGCTGTCTTCCTCTTCCTGGTTTTCTTTTTGGTTCGCACAAACAAGAAGGAAGAAGAAGAAGTTGGTTCCGAGGGAGAGGGGGAGAAGAGAGAGGAGAAGAAGAAGAGATAAGAGAGAGAAGTTTTTGACTAGTCAAAAAGGAGAGAGAAGAGAAAGCAAAATTGAACTTGGCAAGGGTGTGTTCGGTGGGGGAGGTGTCCGCACGAAGGGGGAAGGGAGAGGAGAGAGAAGAGAGAGAAAAGAGAGAGAGGGAAATAAAAAGGGAAAAGAAAATAATATTCTAAATAAGAAAACACCATTTTCTTATTACCTCTATTATTTTCCTTTTCTCATTCCCTTTTTAATTTCTTTCGGTCTTCAATTTTTCTTCCGATAATTTCTTTCTTGAAATTTTGGACTCGTCAATAAATTGACAAGCGATGAGACAGGATCCTAAAAATAAGAATTATGACGCGCTTAAAATTCGATTCCCGAAATCGAGTTCAATTTCGTGGTTAAAAATTGATCAGACGTGATTTTAGTCCAATCCAACAAATTGAGTAGCTTTTAGGGATTTTACTGCAGATACATCTCTTAACAGCTTCACCCAATAGGTCAGTTAACTCATGAGTGATCAGCTCAGAGAAAAAGCACCATAAACACGTCGACGAAATGCCCATTTCACTTTATCGAAACGGGGTCGAATTTCAGGATGTCACATCAATGGACTCCACTTGCCTCTAATCCAAGCAAAACACAGCAAGCAAATGGCGGCTCCATGGCGGGACTCGGCGGCTCGACGGCGACGATGAACCTCCTCCTTCTTCCTCGCACGCTCACTCTCCCTCTCTCGATTTCACTCTCTCTCTCTCTCTCTCTCTCTCTCTCTCTCTCTCTCTCGGGGTAACCCTCTCTCTCAATCCACCCACTCTCCCTCTCTTTCTTTCCCCTTCATCATTTGAAATCATTAACCTTGCATGCATGACACTTGGCTCTAAGGGAATGACACTTGGCAAGCTCCTCTGGCCACTTATGGATTTTCATGCAAAGAAGATGGGCCTCATTTGGCTGGGCTTGGGCCAGCCTTGGTCAATTACTTCATGGGCTCCTTGGGCCGGGCCTCTTGGCCCACTTTGGATCCAACACTTTTGGGTCTAAAGTCCAACTTTTAAATGGCCCAAAACAATACTGAATAAGCCCATAATTGCTCTTAACAATTTACTTTAATCCCCACTTAATTTCATAATCTCAAATACTCACATGGCCATAAAATTTTGTAATAATAAAAATCCAACTTATAAAGTACATGACCAAGAATAAAAATTTTCTATCAATTTATCCTTTAAGACAAATCCTTAATCACTCATGGACATAGGATATATTTCCAACCAAATAATTGTCCATTAAAATGCTCGACCTTAATCTATTACAAATTTTCGGTCTAGTGGCCACAACGTACTTCAACGACACAACCATTCACTTTTCCATAGTCGTAATGCCTCTAGAAATTGCCATGAAATTTTGGGATGCCATAACAGACTAGAGAATTGGATCAAAAACCGACTGCTCAACCATAATATTCAGCAAGGGTCAATATGACACCATTATAAATCGATTAGCGGATGGATACAAGTCAATTCGACGAAAGCACGTAGTCGAATTGTTGGTGGTGCTGCACGAATGCCTTATTCACGTCAAATGGCAATAAACTGATTTTCTATTGATGTTATATTTGGGACACGTAATTGGATCCTTGCAATTTTATGACAACCGATGGTCGTCTATGATTCAAAGATGCACAAACATGGACAAAAAATTATCGATCACGGGTCAAACGCACTAAAATCCCTAAAAGCTACCCAGTAGATTAAGTCGTACTAAAGTCACGTTCGGTCGATTTTAACCACGAAATTTAATTCTGTTTTGGGAATTGGACGTTCGAGCGTGTTAGGATTTGTTTATTGGACGTCGTCTCATCTTTTAGCGAATTTTTGTCGAGTCCGAAAATTTTGTGGAAAAACGATTTTCGTACAAAAAGGAAAATAAAAAGGAATTTCGGATGGGTAGAGAAAATAGGTTTTTTCTACCCCCAAAAAGGGTTTAATTGTGGAAATTTGAGGTAACTTTTGATTGGTTGAGCTAAGGACTTCGAGGCATGAAGACTTTGGGGACATTGTGATGATGAGTAGATATTATATTAAGTTTTTCATTGGTTGTTCCCTTGACTTCTTGGTCTTCTCTCTTTCTCTCATTTCCCTCCCTCTCTTTCTCTCTTGCGTGAACTCTTGCAACAGCCGACCATCCCATCTTCTCCCATTTTCCTGCACTAGCTTCATCTTCTTCAAGTCTTCACCGCCTCATCCCATTTCCCGTTCATTTTGCTACCATCCACTCTCCACCACCTTCATCACTCCATCATCTGCCATCTTCACCGAGCAGTCACACAGCCGCAGCCCCACCGTCTAGCACCCTCGTGTCCAGCAGTCGCTAGCTAATGCATGCCTAGGACCACCGAAGCCCAGTAGCTCCACCGACCAGCTCCATTGAATCGCTCACCTCCACCGAGGGCTTGAAGGAACCACCACCTTCGTTGTTGAGCCTCGTTCATCCCGCGAGTGGCATGTTCTCGACTCCATTGCGTCGCCGTCGCTGCGAACCCACCGCCGTCGTTATCCTGTGAGTTAACTCCCTAATCATTGATTAGGCTGTTAATTACGCTTAGGGGGTGGTTAGATTAGTCTTGATGAGGATTAGTTTTAGTTAATCCAATATTAGTGTTAATTAAGCTTGGTTAGGTTAGTTAATCATGGTTAGGTTAATTAATAACAGTTTAGCTTAATTAATCGCAATTTATTCAATTAATCGTAATTAGAGTAATTAGTGACGGATTAGATGCTACGTAGAATTTTATGCTCGTTTTCTTGGATGGAATTATGCATGATTTTAATGGCTTATACGTACTATGATATGCAATTGATTGCTTGATGGTAGTTATTGATTTTTAATACAAAACTTGGTTTTATGGGCAAATAAATAGAAAAATACTAGGTGTCTGGTTTTGACGCCAACTTTTATGTACTATATAAAACTGTGGAGTTTTAAAATGGGAGTGTACCAAGTTTGATAGTTCAATTTTGAATACGTGATCACGCATGATTTTTTTACCGAGATTTTTAATAAGAAAAATTGGCCAAGTTCATTATTTGAAAACAATGTATTTGAACGCAAAGCATAGTGTTCTTGGTTAAATATGTGCTCGTGTGGTCACGTAATGAACCCGTCTTGATGCGTATGATTATGCGGGACAATGCCCGATTAAGTTTGGATGCCCCCAAGTCAACGGAATGCCGTTCGTGGTTGAGGCCAGACCAATGCTCCTTTATAGAATGCCGTCTAGGCAGGGTGTGCTAGATGTTGCCGTGCCTGATGGGGCGGGACGATGCCCGGTTACGCCGGATGATCGTCGACTTTTGTGTTGCCATGGCTAAGGGGTCATAATAATCGGAACATGCCTGAATAGTTGTGATGCTTTGCGCTTGATTATGGGACAAAATTATTAGGCATGGATAATGATTTTGCCTTATAATTGGGACCCATGTGAATGTTTGGAGAGTGAGAACTTTGTGTTCTGGTTATTAATTATGCTTGTTGCATTTATAATGGCATATGTGATGTGCTAACCTGCAGGGGTGTGCTGAGGCAAGGTGAGTTTGTTTATGGTGCCTGTTTACGCTGCCTCTGAGATGAATTTGTGTCCTAGTCGAGGCTTAGGGTTCAACTCGCTGAGATTTTATCTCACCCTGTCGTGATTAAATATTTTTAGGTCCTTAGTATGGAGATCCGTCCAGTCTGATTCGGGGTTCCATGGGATAGGAGGTAGATAATACCTTTTACCCTATCCCAGGGACCAACCGATTTCGTGAGTTGGTTGTGACTACGGTTTGGGTTGACGAGGGTTTGGGCTACGACATACCCCACCGTTTCCAGGCTTGGTATATTACGAAACGGAATGGTGATCGGGAGGGTCCCATGCACAGTTTTGATGGGCTGTGCGTAGGAAGTGGGGTTGAGCAGGACACCGACCCCATGGATATAGACATCCCGGAAGGTGTTGTGGTAGATCTAGATATTGAGCCGGAAGGGCCCGGGGAGCCGTGTTCACCTAGTGACTTGCCTGACCTCTTGGCTAAAGCTGGGTTTGGATATTAGGACGGAGGTTGTAGGAGCTTGTATAGGTTGTGAAAGTGGAAGTTAACTCTGACCTTGACCCTTTTTGCTAGTTGGTCACACAGAAGTTCACTTTTGGTAGACTTGTAAATACGAACTCATAGGGTTAACTTGGTATGTGTCACGCCTCGAACCTCCAGCGCGCACACATCCCTCAGTGGTCGATAAAATTGTGATGTCCCAGGACACGTCGCCGACCCATTCATTTTATTGAACATGCGGAAGCATATAATAATCCCCATACAACACTTAACAAGGGATAGAAAAGTAGGACAACAAATTTCACAAAGCACCCTTTCATAAACAACCAAGGTTTAAGTCCAAAAGAAAACCCTAGGCCACCTATGCTCCAAACCCTTCAGCCTCGGGCTTCGGATTCTCCACAGTAAGTACCTGAAAAAGGTAACCCACGACGGAGTGAGAATAAATCTCAGCGAATTCACACCCTAAACCTTGCTTAGGAAGGTGATACGCCTAGAGGTAACCTAACCACACATCATAGAAGACTCATCTCGCCTTAGCACCTCCCTACACGTCAGTATAGTTCATATAATAGATGCATATAATAAATGCACACATCAATTAAAACATCTCACATAGCTCAATCAATCACAGGGGTCCCGATTATAAAACCAAATTTTTATGACATGTCCCATTTTGTGCCACATAATTTTGTCCTATAATTAGGCGTGTTTATCTCAATCATTCACACGTTTCAATTAATTACTGCCCCACAGGCACGGCCTACCCAACACACAGTGATCTTCCGGTGTAACTGATCGTTGTCTCACAATATCGAGCACGGCAACGTCTACATCAAGACGGCATTCCACATAGGTGTCACGCCCCGAACCTCGAGCGCGCGCACATCCCTCGATGGTCAATAACAATGTGACATCCCAGGACGCATCGCCGACCCTTTCTTTTAATTTCACATGTGGAAGCGTATAATAAAATCCCCAGACAACACAAATATGGGATAGAAAAGTAGGATACGATTTTCACCAAAAGTGCTTTCATAAACAAACTAGTTTATGCACAAAGGCCAACTCTAAGGTCTATGCACAAGAGATCTATCTCCAAAAAGAATTACTGAGCCATCCATGCTCCTGACCTTTCCGTTTCAAGCTCTGGGTTCTTCACACTAGGGACCTAAAAAGGTAAGCCCATGACGGGGTGAGACAATATCTCAGCAAGTTCACCTCCTAAACCCCAATTAGTACACCAACTCAACTTGGGGTATCTCTCCAGAACCATCCCATAAACAAAGCAAACGACTAACAACCAACAATCAAAAGTCACTTCGCATGCAATTTTACCTGGTATGCCATACCTTGCATAATATCTCTCGGCACAATACACGCAATGCATATGGCTATTAGATGATGCAATTCATCAATCACATGCGAGTCGCGTCACAAGCGACCTCACCTAGCCATTGCCACACCCTACACGTTATCAATTCATGCGTGCATGTCATAAACAATGTGCTCAACTCATGCACAGTCAAAACCAATGATGCCATGATTCTCATACGCTCTTGCACATTAGTGCGCCACCTATCATGCATCAATCGATCACACGGACAATTTTGTTCCATAATTAGGCACGGGTAACTTATATCGGTGGTTCAATCCACACCTGATATTCACTCTCAATATTCAAACTCAATACCAAACTCAATAAATAAAGTCAAGATCAGACTCAAGGCTCTGGAGGTGACCCTCACGAAGTCTCACTATCGTGTAGTACTTAGCCCTTAACAGCAAATAGCAAAAGTACAAGGCATTGGAGGTGGCTCACACAAGTTTCAATATTGTGTAACACTTAGCATTTGACCACATATAATAATAGTACAAGGCACTAGAGGTGACTCACACGAGTTTCGATATTGTGTAGTACATAGCCCTTGACAACAAATAGCAATAGTACAATGCACTAGAGGTAACTCACACGAGTTTCGATATTGTGTTGTACTTAGCCCTTCACTATGCATGACAATACCACAAGGCTCTAGAGGTAGTTACAATAAGCAATAGTATAAGGCTCTAGAGGTGACCCACATGAAGTTTTGTCTTCGTGTAGTACTTAATCCTTTACCTACTCACAACCCATTCACATCCTTTTCTCATAAACGTGGTCCATCTCCAATGTCCCTCAGACAACCCATTTTCCCCTTTTTGGTGAAATCACTCGATTCATGTAGATGCCCATGCATTTACACATCCATTTACTTCATAGGATTAAAACACATGCATTTAGACAACTTTTCGCATTCTGGATGAACAACATTGCACGTGAACAGTGTGCATGAACAATGAATTTCTGGAATTAAATAAGTAATAAATTAAATTCAGAAATCATTAAAAATATTAATTAAAGTAAACAACCAATTAATTAAAACTAAACATACTTAGTTAAGCACATAATCCACATTAAGTAAATAAAGCGAGATTAAGCTAAACTAATCTTAACCATTCATCTAACCACCTATCTTAGGACTAACACAACTTAAATAAATCTCCTAAACTAGAATTAACCTTAATTAAACCAACCCTAAGCAAGTTTAGGCACTAATTGAAGGATTAGGAGCTAAACTCACTTGTTAAGTGGGCTGGAGACACGGACGTGGCGGCAATGACGGAGGCTATGCTTGGGAACCTCAACCACAATGATCCAAGGTGGTCTTGGGGCTGGAACAGCAGCCACAAACTTGAACTCCCTTTGCAACTCCTAGAAACCGAACTACCAGAGGAGGAGAGAGGCTGAACGGCTTGGTCAAAGCTCCGGTGAGGGGTTGGCCGGCGACCGGCAGCACCTAGGGTCGAGGGAGGGACGTGTAGGAGGTTGGGATGGGTGGAGGCTTGGTCAAAATGGGAGGAAAATGGCTGAAACTGGCAAAATTGGCGGAGCAGTGTAGTACTAGGCGGTTCAGCGAGCGGCAGCTTCTGGCCAGTGGGCGGGTCAGCCGACGGCTCTGATCGGCGAACGGCTGGGTCTAGGTGTACGGTTTGGATGTCCTGAGCATGGTGGTAGGTGGCACGAGAGCTGATTTGCATGGGAAGCCAACAATTAACTCAGGTTTATGAAGGAAGGTCAGCTAGAGCAGAAATAGGAAGGAAGGGAAAAACAGGGGAGAGAGGGCAGCAAATTCCTTTGGGTTGAAGAGGGGAGAGAGAGACGTGACCGTTGGTTTCTCTGGTTCTCTCAAGCTCTCCAAAGGCTTCAATAATGGATAAAGTGGGCTCAAGGAGAGAGAAAAAGGTGGCTGCTGAAGGGGGGACCCCAAACACTCATTGCTTGCCCCTACCACCTGTGGTTGTCATCCTCAGCCATTTGTAGCCATCAAACTTGCTCAACACACTTCCCAAATGGTCCAAAATATTATCTACCCCATGGCCTACGAATTTTGGACATTCACTCATCAAATTCATTCAATTCTCCTTCAATTCTCCTCCCATTGGATCCAATTTGATGTCCATAAATCCCATCATGGTGCCATCATCCTATTTAACATTTTTTTCTCATCAATTAAACCAACTTGACGGCCAAAAGTGTGACAAAAAATGGTCCCTCGAATTTTCCGGTCCAAAATAACCTTACTTTGAATTTTTCGCCGAAATCTCGGGTTTGCAGAAAAATATTTAGAGGATGAATTGACGTTCCTAAAATGAATCGTGACATGAAAAAACTTTCATTCTGAAATTGGGTTTAAATTCATGGTTAATTTCAACCATGCGCGATTTTAGCGTGACCTAGCCTACTAAGTAGCTTTTAGAAATTTTTGGTGCAATTGACCCGTGGTTGATTATTTTCGAGCCACATTGTACATCTTCGACTTATTGGCGACTCTCGGTTGTCATGAAAATTTTGAGGTTTCAAATACGGGCATAGGGTACATAAATGACAGAAAAATCAGTCTAATGTCAGCCGACAAGAATTTTGCAATTAGGTAGAATCACCCACACTCTAATCACATATCTCTGTTGAACCGACCTATCTCCGGTCTCTGATCAATTTTGACAGTGCGGTATTGATCCTTGCAGATTAGCACAGTCAAGCAGTCGATTCCTGATCGAATTCTCAAGTCTATTGCGTTTAGATTCCTTAATGGCTTCACCATATTAACTAATTATATCGTGAGTGGCAAACTCAGAGAAAAAGGCTATAGGTGCGTCGATGAAAAGCCCAACTTATTCAATTGAAAACAGAATCGGAAATTCGGAATGTCACAACTCTTCCCCTCTTATAAAAATTTTGTCGTCAAAATTTAAACCATTACAAACTTTAAACAAAAAGGTGGGGCTATAGTCGTCACATCGAATCTTCACTTTCCCAGGTTGCTCCTCTCTGTGCTGTGGTGTTGCTAGACCACTTTAACCAACGAAATCATCTTTATGCAATTTGTTCCTTGTGATCCACAATCTAAACCGGTCTTTCCACGTAAGACACCCTGTCGTCCACATCTAACTCTTCAAAATTTAGCACGTGGGTTGGGTCAGGCTCATACTTTCTCAACATCTACACGTGAAAGACGTCATGCGCTTGCGCTAACTTTGGCAGCAATGCAAGCCGATACGCTAAAGTTCCTATCTTTTCCAAAATCTCAAAGGGATCTACGTACCTTGGACTTAACTTTCCTTTATTGCCAAAGCGCGAAGTACCCCTTATCGGTGACACCTTCAGAAAGGCGTGCTCACTAACTTGGAATTTCAATGGTCTCCGACGCTTATCAGCATAGCTTTTCTGGTGGCTTCGAGCTGTCTTTAATCTGTCCCTGATAACTCCAACTGCATCCACTGATTGCTGAACCAACTTTGGGCTTGTGATTTTTCGCTCTCCAATCTCATCCCAATACACTAGCATTTTGCACGCTCTGCCAATAACGCTTCGAAAGGTGCCATTTGAATATTCTACTAGTAGCTGTTGTTGTAGTCGAACTCAACGAGATGAAGTCGTTCTCCCAGCTTCTTTTAAAGTCTAGTACACATGCTCTCAATATGTCCTCAAGAGTCTGAATTGTCCTCTCAGACTGGCCATCTGTCTGAGGAAGATAGACCGTACGATACTGCAGCTTCATTCTCAAGGCATTCTGTAAACTTTTCCAGAAGGCTGCCGTGAACTTCGGATCTCGGTCTGCGTGACACCCTCGAATGGCCCCGATCCGTTGGGGTCGCCACAGTGTGCTTACCTTTCACTTGTCCTTTTAACATGTCACTCTGATACCATTTCAATTGTAGTGGGTCCATAAATCCTGGGGGTTTGTATCATCTCAATTGGTCCCAGCGTAGTTCATATAACGGAAGCATACTCGACATTTCCCTAACCCATACTCAAACTAAATAATACAATGCAAAGCACACCAACTATACCTTTCATATATATAAGTAAGTAATGCCTAACCACTTTTATTCACATACTTTGATGGACATCACGAGTCGGTACAACAAAAGGCCAAGGCTTTAACTAAGCTCGGCTAAACCCAAAAGAACCCGACTCTACATTAGACATGTACACCAAATTTATCATCCCAATGTTAGCCATCCAAAAAGTGTCAACCTCCACCAGTCACATGCTCCTATCACACCCAGCCTGGTGCATCGGCCAGTGGCGGCGGCAGCATCTCCATCATCCTCCCATCTCGACAAACATGGACAAACAGGAACTCTTGGACTACAGGGCCATCAAGTAGGCCCACATCATATATAACCAAAACACGGATGCAGATAAACACTAGACCATGAACACCAACGCAGGGGTGCTTCGAGCACTCGACCTCAACATCAGACGGTAAGCCATAAAATGTACCACGCGTGATAGGTGATTGAGGCATCTCTCAATCTAAAATATTAGTCCCCAAAAGGGGTGAGTACAACCACTCAACAGTAAGGATCCATCAAACTACACAATGCAACAAGCAAGACAACCACAATTTCGTGTGAAATATACATATCATCCATGTAATCATGCTTGCATTTCCATGAGATTCATTCATTAAAGCAATTCATGTTCCATGCCATATACACATACATGCGCATGATTCATATCATCCATACCATCATGTAGCTATCTCCATGAGATCCATTCAATACCATCATGATCGCATTCTCAATGCCATTTAGTATCAACACAATTTCATGAGCAATTATATAAATATATATATCCCATGCCATATGCAAACACACATGCGCATGATTCAATTTCCATTTTAACTTTCGAAAGGATCTCATTTTTCTTCCAGGGACCAATGTTTGCATCCCTCATTTATTGCTTGCACCCAATCCTGGCATCGCGAGGAACCTCTGGTACACACCTCCGGGCATCTCGCATCCCACTTGGCATCATGAGGAATCGCCGGGGCTCGCCATGAAAATGGTTACCCCTACCTTCCGGAATTACGTAACGACATACCACTAGGCTTCCCTTGGAATTACGTACCGATATACCATCGAGCATCTCGAAACTCCCGAGGACATCCGGCTCACACCTCCGGGCATCCGGCACACACACTTCGGGCATCCCGACACTCCCGGGGCATTTTCGGCTCACACCTCCGACGGTATCATAATCATCACAATGCATATTCTCATATATATCTCATTTTCAATTTAACATTTGATGCAACAATGTCAGAGGTTTAAACTAGCCTTTTTGATGTCATGTGATATGCCAAATGTCACCATATATGCAGTACAAATAACAACCCAAGATATCATATCTCGTAAAACAATTCATTTATTTTTGAAAATAGAATAATTTTCGGGTAAAACAGAATACACATCTTTAGTAAAAATTCATGGAAAATTAGTAAAAATTCTCAATAAATTCTGAAAATTGAGCATGATGTAAACAAGACCTAGGGATAGAGATTTCATGAAGAACACCATGCTAAGAAAGTTTCACATCAATCACATAGGTCCATACATCACAACAACAGAATTTCCAACACCACTTTTGCATAGTTTCGGAAATAATTTTGATTAAGCCCTTAAATGAACTCAGAAAATTATGAGATTTTAATATGTTATAGCAGAGACTTATAGATAAAATTCCCATGAAGAAATAGAAGTCTAATTCGTTCTGGATTAAAAGATATGATTATTACAACTCACCCTAACCCTCGGCTTAATCTCCAGATTAAATCCGTTTCAAAGAAAAATCATTTCCCCAATCAATACTTGTCCGTTTATCCTCAAATGTCAGTATGTTATTCCTCAAGATGTCTCCTACAACTCTTATCAAGGACACGAGATCAAATTGGGACTAGATACTTGCACGAAATTCACAGAATCACAATAGATCAACATAACAGTTTCCAGATCTAGTATCTTTGAAGAAAAATAGTTTCACCAATAAATACTTGTTCGTTTCCTTTCAAATTTTAATATGTTACTCTCCAAGAAGTCCACTACAACTTTCATCAAGAAGTCGAAGTGAGATTCCAACTAGAACATTGCTTGCAGCTCATGAAATCACCAAAGGTTGGATTATTTTTCCAGAAAACAGATTACTAGACTAAGGCACTACTCCCATAACTTCGAAAATTCTCACCTCCACCGCCTCTGAAATTCACCATACAACACACACAATCACAGCAAGCAAAGTGTAGATCAAAGGACTCTACTTGCCTTAATTTCACAGCAAGCAAACGGCAATATGAGGCTTTTAGCGAGCTTGATCAACGGCGGGACTAGGCGCACGCACGATGGGCCGGTCTTCTTCCTCCCTTCCTCTTGCACACGCTCGCTCGGTCTCCCTCTCTCTCACACAACGTCTCTCTCTCTCTCTCTCTCGGTACTCCTCGCTCACTCCGCCCCCTCTCCCTCTTTTTTCTTCCCTTCAACAATGATTAGCAATCATTAGATTGCATGCAATTGCCACTTGGCTCTAAGGGAAGGACACTTGGTAAGCTCCTCTTGCCACTTGTGGATTTTCATGCAAGTTGATGGGCTCAATGGGCCGGGCCTCTCCCTCCTTCAGTCGACAGCAGCCCCTTTGGGCTTCACGGGCCAGGCCTTAGTGGCCGAACGGTGGGGGTTTTGTAGGCTGGTTTTGGGCCTAAAAAAAATCAGTCCACTCCTTATCCAATTTTTCTATTTAATCTCCACTTAAATATATACCTAATTACAAATTCATATGGCCATGATATTATGTAACATAAATCTATAAAATCCAACCTATAAAGCGTACGGCCAAGAGTAAAATTTTCCTATCAAATAATTGTTCATTAAACGCTCGGCCTTAATCTATTGCAAATCATGGGTCTAATAGCTACAATATAATGTGATGGCACTTCCATCACCTATTCATGGTTCATGGTATATCCAGGGGTTGTCATGAAGTTTTAGGATGCCACATGGTCAAATGTAATTGTCACTAGCACTCCATGAAGAAAAACAATCTAACGCACGTACAATTTTGCATATCTGTCCAATGCATAGTCCTTTTGTACGGCAATGAAGTGAGCAGACTTCATCAATCTATCAACCACAACCCATATGGAATCATTACCCCTCTGACTCCTCGGTAAGCCCATAAGAAGTTCCATTATGACGTGTTCTCATTTTCACTTGGGAATCTCGAGAGGTTGCAAAAGTCCTCTTGGCTTACAGTGCTGTGCCTTCACTTGTTGACACGTCAGACACTGGCCAACATGCTTGGCGATATTCGCCTTCATACTAGTCCACCAATAGTGTTGAAGTAAATTCTGATACATATTCGTACTGCCTGGATGAATACTGTAACTGTTACGATGAGCTTCTGACAAAATCTCCTCCTTAAGCTCTACATCGTCAGGTATACACAATCGTCCATGAAACCTCAATGTTTCGTCTTCAGAAATCTAAAGTTAGCCTCTCTCTTTTCAGTATCCTCTTATAGGATCTTCTGAATCTTTGGGTTTGTTAACTACAACGTCTTGATTTTTAGTTGTACTTCGATTCAATTCTAAGGGTGGCCATAAGACTTGAAAGATGGCTTACCTCAAATTTGAAAACTGTATCTCTAACTCCTTCAAGTAAAATCCACGCCTAAATGATCATCTGTGCAATTGATGACTTTCGACTCAATACATTTGTAACTTCCGTTCCTTCAATTTTGACAGTAGCATATGGTAAGGGGCCTTAGAGATTGACTCCGTCCTAGGGGGCAACTCAAACACGAACTCGATCTCCCTTTCTGAGGGTAGACTGGGTAATCCTTCAAGAAACACCTCAAAAAACTCCCATACCACAGTTATGTTCTCCATCTTCGGTTCTTCAACTATCGTATCCACTACAATTGCCAAATAATCTTAGCAACCTACATCTAGAAACCAATTGCCTTAAGTGACAAATTTAAAATAATCGAAGGTCCTTCTTGTTTCCCAACAAACTCAAAACTTCCACACTCTAACGGATTAAATTGCATTGCTTCTCAATAACAATCCATTACGGCAAGATGCTCCTTAAACCAACTCTTTTCATATATGACATCAAAGTTATACATAAGCAAAATAGTCATGTACAACTCTAGCCGTGATTCTTTTTTTTTACAACTTCATTTCAACAAACTGAAATTCTACAAGCTAGACCAAAATTCCGTTGTGCCACTTTGATAAAATTACCCCCAAAAACATTCTTCCCTTGATCGGTGCATGGCTCGGTTCATTCCTATCCCCTTCACCATCCTAGTGGTGTCCTATCTGCGGTGTATTCCATCTGTTCTATCCCATCAATAGCGGCGGTAGCAGCTGCTGTGGTCCCATTTGCCTACGCGAACAATCCTTGAACTGGTGGCCATGCTAGCCACATTTAAAACAAGCTCCCATCATAGTATAACGTGGAGCTGAACCATGTCTTTTACTATAGCAATGACACACGTTGTTCAAGTTGGGTGTTGACTTTCCAATGTCATTCCTTTTGTTGGGCGGAATGGGATACCTTCCTTCAATCATAGTTTTCTTCACAAACCTATTTCCATCCCTGCTTGACCCGAACCTTGACCTAGACACAACGGCTTGTTTGTTCAAACTTCTCTCTATCAGCTGGGCCGAACCATATACCTCATTGTAATCCTTCAGGTCAAGCGGCACCAGTGGGTTCTTCAGCTCTAGCCGGAGGCCGTTCCTGAACCTCCAAGCTTTGTCTTTGGGATCTTCCACTAGTCTTGGAGCATACTAAGACAGCTCAGCAAACTTAGCCTCATATTGGTCCACGATCATCATCCCTTGACGGAGGTGTTGGAATCCCTCTAGCTTTTGCTCTTAGTGCTACCGGAAAAGCCTTTCCCACTAACTATCCCAAAACCCATCGCACCTTATCACTCTAAACATTGTCCTTGCTCTGATACCATTTCGGACGGGGATGTCACGCTCCGAACCTTAAGTGCGTGCACATCCCTTAGTGGTCAATAACAATGCGACGTACCAGGACGCATCGTCGACCCTTTCTTTTAATTTCACATGCAGAAGCATATAATAAAATCCATAAACAACACAAATACTGGATATAAAAGCAAGATACCATTTTCACCAAAAGTGTTTTCATAAACAAACTAGTTTATACACAGAGGCCAACTCTAAGGTCTATGTATAGGAGATCTATCTCCAAAAGGAACTATTGAGCCATCCATGCTCCTGACCTTTCCGCCTCAAGCTCCGCGTTCTTCACACTAGGGACTTGAAAAGATAAGCCCACGATGGGGTGAGACAATCTCTTAACAAGTTCACCCCCTAAACCCCGATTAGTATACTAACTCAATTCAAGGTATCTCGTTAGAACCATCCCACAAACAAAGCAATGACTAACAACCAACAATCAAATAGTCGCTTTGCATGCAATCTTACCCGGTATGCCATACCCTGCACGATATCTCTAGGCATAATACATGCAATGCACATGGCTATTAGATGATGCAATTCATTAATCACATACGAGTTGCATCACAAGCGATCTCACTTGGCCATTGCCACACCTTGCATGTTATCGATTCATGTGTGCTTGCCATAAACAATGTGCTCAACTCATGTACAGTCAAAATCAATGATGCCATGATTCTCATACACTCTTGCACATTAGTGCACCACCTATCATGCATCAATCAATCACACGGACAATTTTGTCCCATAATTAGGTGTGGGTAACTCATATTGGTGGTTCAATCCACACCCGATATTCACTCTCAATATTCAAACTCAATACCAGACTCAATAAACAAACTCAAGATCAGACTTAAGGTGGTGACCCTCACAAAAGTCTCGCTATCGTGTAGTACTTAGCCCTTGGCGGCAAATAGCAAAAGTACAAGAGACTAGAGGTGGCTCACGCAAGTTTCAATATCATGTAGCACTTAGCTCTTGACCACATATAGCAATAGTACAAGGCACTAGAGGTGACTCACACAAGTTCGATATTGTGCAGTACTTAGCCCTTGACAACAAATAGCAATAGTACAAGGCACTAGAGGTAACTCACACAAGTTTCGATATCGTGTAGTACTTAACCCTTGACAACAAATAGCAATGGTACAAGGCACTTGAGGTAACTCACACGAGTTTCAATATCGTGTAGTACTCAGTCCTTCACTATGCATGACAATATTGTAAGGCTCTAGAGGTAGTTCCCATGCAACTCAAGTCGCCATGTAACACTTAGCCCTTGATTACAATAAACAATAGTATAAGGCTCTAGAGGTCACCCACACGAAATTTCTTCCTCGTGTAGTACTTAGTCTTTTACCTACTTACAACCCATTCACATCATTTTCTCATAAACGCGGTCCATCTCTAATGTCCCTCGGACAATCCATTTTCCCTTTTTTGTGGAAATCATTCGATTCATGCGGAGGCCCATGCATTTACACATCCATTTACTTCATAGGATTAAAACACATGCATTTAAACAACTTTTCACATTCTGGATGAACAGTGCACGTGAACAGTGTGCTTGAATAGTACTTGTGAACAATGTCGCGTGAAAAGTGAATTTTTAGAATTAAATAAGTAATAAATTAAATTCAGAACTCATTGAAAACATAAATTAAAGTAAACAACAAATTAATTAAAGCTAAACATACTTAGTTAAGCACATAATCCACATTAAGCAAATAAAGCGAGATTAAGCTAAACTAATCTTAGCCATTCATCTAACCACTTATCTTAGGACTAATACAACTTAATTAAATATCCTAAACTAGAATTAAACTTAATTTAACCAACCCTAAGTAAGTTTAAGCACTAATCGAAGGATTAGGAGCTAAACTAACCTGTTAAGTAGGCTGAAGACATGGATGCGGCGGCGACGATGGAGGCTACGCTCGGGAATCTTAACCACGATGATCTAAGGCGATGTTGGGGTTGGAACAGCAGCCACAAACTTGAACTCCCTCTTTAACTCCTAGAAACCAAACTATAAGAGGAGGAGAGAGGCTGAACGGCTTGGTTAGAGCTCTAGTGAGGAGTTAGCCGGTGACTGGCGACACCTAGGGTTCAAGGGGGACCTGCAGGAGGCTGGGTTGGGGGGAATCTTGGTCGAAATGGGAGGAAAATGGCTAAAATTGGCGAAACAAGCGGAGCAGTGCAATACCAGGCGGTTCGGCTAGCGGCAGCTTTTGGCCGACCGGTGGGTTAGTCGGCGGCTCTGACCAGTGAACGGCTGGGTTTAAGCATACGGTTTGGATGTCCTGAGCATGTTGGTGGGTGGCACAAGAGCTGATTCACACGGGAAGCCAACAATTAACTCAGGTTTATGAAGGAAGATCAGCTAAAGCAGAAACAAGAAGAGAAAAACAGGGGAAAGAGGGTTGCGAATTCCTTCGGGCTGAAGAGGGGAGAGAGATGGACGCGAGGGCTGGTTTCTCTGGTTTTCTCAAGCTCTCCAAAGGCTTCACCAATGGATAAAGTGGGCTTTAAGGAGGGATAAGAAGGTGGCTATTGAAGGGGGCTTCAACATGCCCAAACACTCATTGCTTGTTCCCACCACCTATGGCTGTCATCCTCAGCCATTTGTAGCCATCAAACTTCCCCAACACACTTCCCAAATGATCCAAAATGTTGTCTACCCCATGGCCTACGAATTTTGGACATTTGCTCATCAAATTCATTCAATTCCCCTTCAATTCTCTTCCCATTGGATTCAATTTGATGTCCATAAATCCCACCAAGGTGCCATCATCCTATTCAACATTTTTCCTCATCAATTGAACAAACTTGATGGCAAAAAGTGTGACAAAAAACGGTCCCTCGAATTTCCCAGTCAAAAATAACCTTACTTTGAATTTTTTGCCGAAAGCTCGAGTTTGTAGAAAAATCTTTAGAGGATAAATCGACGTTCTTAAAATAAATCGTGATATGATAGAACTTTCAATTTTTGAAATCGGGGTTTAAATTCGTGGTTAATTTCAACTGGACGCGATTTTAGTGTGACCTAGTTTACCGAGTAACTTTTAGGAATTTTTGGTGTAATTGACCCATGGTCAATTATTTTCAAGCCACATTGTATATCTTCAACTCATTGGCGACTCTCGGTTGTCGTGAAAATCTCGAGGTTTCAAATACGGGCATAAGGTACAGAAATGATAGAAAAATCGGTCTAGTGTCGTTCAATGAGAATTTTGCAATTAGGTGAAATCACTCACACTCTAATCACATACCTCTATCAAACCAACTTATCTCCGATCTCTAATCAATTTTGATAGTGTCGTATTGACCCTTGCAGATTAGCATAGTTGAGCAGTCGATTTCTAATCGAATTCTCAAGTCTATTGCATTTAGTTTCCTTAACGGCTTCACCAGATAGATTAGTTATCTCGTGAGTGGCCAACTTAGAGAAAAAGGCTATAGGTGTTTCGATGAAAAGCCCAACTCATTCAATTGAAAACAAAGTTAGAAATTTAGGATGTCACAATAGGAGCATCGGCCTTGTTTCTACCGCAACATGCATCCGTTGTCGAGGGCATCATTCCACATAAGAGCATCGCCCACACGACTTTCATCGGGTGACGGGTTCTCATAACTATAACACGACCATCTAATCCCGGTTGAGGACATCGTGTATTGCACTCAAATGCCTCAATTAAAATGATATGCATGGCCTATTTTCTTCGTATTAAAAACATTCAGTAAAAATAATCGTGTGTGGGTACACGGTCAGATTGAACCGAAAAAACTAATATCATTCTTTTTAAAATCCCACTATTTGATATAGTATTTAAAAACATTTTCGGTGTCAAAACTCGGCATCCGATATTTTCTAATGAAATACCTAAATTTCATAATTTTGAAATAAATACTCAATTGCACAATCCAACAATCAATTGCATAAACTAAGCACACCACTTCAATTAGCACGAAGTTCTAATCACCGGCTATCCCAATATAATTTTCGGAAAATATTAAATAATTAAATGAATTGTAAAGTTAATTAAATAAATGCAAATTAATTAGATAAATGCATACTTAAGATAAGAAATGTTAATCTAACCACCTAATGGGCTAATGGAATTATTATAACCATCTTAGCTACATAACAACATACTAAACTAACTAACCACAATCTCTAACCACCTAATTAACTAATATGACTAATCTAATTTAACTAAACAAGCTAATAAATATACTAATCACACTTAACATAACCTAATCACCTCTTAAGCATCATTAACCTCCTAAGCAAGGTTTAGCAGGTAAACTCACCGGATTAGCAAGTCGGTGAGTTCACGGCAACGGCAACATGACGGCGAGTGACACTTGGGTCTACGGTGTCGTCAAAGGAAGCTCGAATTGAGCTGAAAACGATCCAAGATGGCTCAACCAAAGCTGAGATTCAGCAATGCTTCTGCGGAAGGCTGGTGGTGGTGGCCACTATTGACGAGCGGCTGTGGCTAATGGTGAGCTATGGCTACTAATCGTGAGGTGAAATGGACGATTTACTAGGCTAGATCGTGAGCTAGGGGATGTAGTGTGAAAACCAAAGGCGAGTCCACGAAGGGGGGAAGGCATTCCGCTGGTGTTGATCGAATGTGAAGATGGCAGTAGGATTTTGCTAGTGGACTGCGTGAGAAAGAAAGGTCGTGAGGCGGTTGTCGCGGGGGTTGACTCCGGGGGTGGGGGAAAGTGGGCTGATGTGGGTTGGTGTTGTGGGTGGAAGGCTGTTGGGCGGTGATGCCAGAGGAAGAATGGGACGGTGAGAGTTGCGTGAGCTGCAGGCTGAGCTTTGAAGGAAAACAAAATGAAAGAAGGGTAGAACAGAAGGGGTCGGGGAGGTTGGCGCATGAAGAAGGAGAGGGAGCAACTGGTGATGGCTTGTGAGAGAAGCTGGAGAGAAGGAGGGAAACATTCAATAGAAAATATCCCATTTTCATCATTTTTGGTCCCACAAGCCTCCATACACATCCCCTTTGGTCCCCCAATACTTTCTTGCACATAAACTCCCACAATTAGCTAAGTTGATGCCAAATGTTGCAGCCTCCACACAAGCCTACGAAATTCACAAATTGGACTTCCATTTATTCACCAATTTTCCCAATTTGATGGCCAAATTTGTTGAGGAGGGTGCCCATGCCAATTTCCACACTTGTCTTCACAAACTAGCCCTTTTGGAAGGCCAAAAATCCACTTGAAAATGGCCAACCGAATTTCCTTTCTTTTCTGAATCGTTCGAAATTGATTTTCCGCAAAAATCTCGGGTTTGTTGAAAATTCTTCAAAGGATGAGTCGACGTTCTAAAAATAAATTGTGACATGACAAAAGTTTCAAGTTCTGAAATCGGGTTCAATTTCGTGGTTAATTTCAACCGGATGCGATTTTAGCGTGACCTAGCCTACCGAGTAGCCTTTAGGAATTTTTATCGCATTTGACCCGTGGTCGATTATTTTCGATACATATTATGCATCTTCGACTCATAGGTGACTCTCGATTGGCATAAAAATCTCAAGGTTTCAAATACGAGTACAAGGTACAAAAATGATAAAAAAATCGGTTTAATACTGTTCGACGAGAATTTTGCAATTAGGTGGAATCACCCACACTTTAATTACATACCTCTATTAAACCGACCTATCTCTGGTCTCTGATCGATTTTGCAGGTTAGCACGATCGAGCAGTTGATTTCTGGTTGAACTCAAGTTTGTCGCGTTTAGATTCCTTAACGGCTTCACTTGATAGACTAGTTGTCTCGTAAGTGGCTAACTCAAAGAAAAAGGCCATAGGTGCGTCGATGAAAATCCCATTTTATTTCATCAAAAATAGGGTTGAAAATCAAGATGTCATAACTCTTCCCCTCTTCTACAATTTTTTTCCTTGAAATTTAAACCATTGCAATTCTTAAACAAAAATGTGGGGGTATTGTTGTCACATCGAGTCTTCGCTTTCTCAGGTTGCTCATTCGGTCCCATGGTATTGCCATACCACTTTGACTAATGAGATTATCTTGGTTCGCAACACTTGATCCTTGTGATCTACAATCTGAATTGGTCTCTCCACGTACGACACTTTGTCGTCCACGTCTAATTTTTCAAAATTTAGCATATGGGTCGGGTTAGGCCTGTTCTTTCTTAACATTGATACATGGAAGACGTCATGCACTTGCGCCAGTTTCGGTGGCAATGCAAGATGATACGCCAGAATCCCTATTCTTTACAGAATTTCAAACGTACCTCGGACTCAGCTTCCCTTTCTTGCCAAAGCGTGAAGTGCCCCTCATCGGTGACACTTTCAATAAGACGTGCTCACCAACTTAAAATTCCAAATGTCTTCAACGCTTATCTACATAACTTTTCTGGTGGCTCTGAGCTGTCTTTAATCTGTCCTTGATAACTACAATTGCATCTACTGACTTCTGAACCAACTTCAGGCCTGTGATCTTCCGTTCTTCGACTTCATCTCAACACACTAGCATTCTGCACGCTTTGCCATACAACGCTTCAAAATGTGCCATCTGAATATTCTGCTGGTAGCTGTTGTTGTAGGTGAACTCAACAAGATAAAGCTGTTCCTCCCAGCTTCCTTTGAAGTCTAGCACACATGCTCTCAACATGTCCTTGAGAGTCTGAATTGTCCTCTTAGATTGGCCATCTATCTACGGATGATAGATCGTACTGTATTGCAGCTTTGTTCCCAAGGCAGTCCATAAACTTTTCCAAAAGGCTGCTGTGAACTTCGAGTCTCAATCAGATGTAATCGTCATTGGTACACCATGCGGACAAACAATCTGACGCATGTATAACTATGCATATCTATCTAATGCATAGTCCTTTCGTACGGTGATAAAGTGAGCAGATTTCGTCAATTTGTCCACCGCAACCCATATGGAATCATTACCCCTTTGACTCCTCGGTAAGCCCATCCCAAAGTCCATTGTGATGTGTTCCCACTTCCACTTGAGCATCTCGAGAGGTTGCAGAAGTCCTCTCGGCTTACAGTGCTGTGTCTTCACTTGCTGACACGTAAGACATTAGGCGAAATGCTTGGCAATATCCGCCTTCATACTGACTATCAATAGTGTTGACGCAGATTCTGATACTTTTCGTACTGCCTGGATGAATGCTGTAATTGCTACAATGAGCTTCTGACAAAATCTCCTTTTTAAGCTATGCATCGTCAGGTACACACAATCGTCCATGAAACCTCAATGTTCTGTCTTCAAAAATCTAGAAATAAGCATTTCTCTTTTCTACATCTTCTTGCAAGATCTTCTGGATCTCTAGGTCTATCAACTACAACGTCTTGATTCGATATGCACTTTCGACTCAATTCTGAGGGTGGCTATAAGATTTAAAAGGTGGCCTATCTCAAATTTGAAAATCGAATCTCGAACTCCTTTGAGTAAGATCCACTCCTTGATCACCATCTGTGCAATCGAAGACTTCCGACTCAACACATCTACGACTTTATTAGCCTTTCCAAGATGATACAAAATGTCGCAATCGTAATCCTTGAGAAGTTCCATCCAGCGACGCTGTCTCATATTCAATTTCTTTTGAGAGAATAAGTAGTTGAGACTTTGATAGTCTGTAAAGATCTAAAATCTTTCTCCACATAAGTAATGTCTCCAAATCTTTAGGGCAACGATGATTTCTGCGAATTCTAAGTCATGCGTCGAGTAATTCAGCTCATGCGGTCTCAACTAACAGGATGCGTATGCAACAACTCTACCATGTTGCTTCAACACGTAACCCAATCCCCTAAACGACGCATCACTGTAGATCTCGTACCTCTAGGACTAGATAGAATTGTCAACACTGGTGCGGTAGTCAGCTTCTGCTTAAGCTTTTGAAAATTACACTCACACTTGTCTGTCCATGCAAACTTCTCTTCCTTCTTTAGTAGTTGAGTCAATGGTGAGGCTAATATTGAAATTCTTTCCACGAACCATCTGTAATAACCTACCAATCCCAAAAAGCTTATGATCTCTATCACTATCGTTGTTCTTGGCCAGTTGATAACTGCTTCAATCTTGGTTGGGTCTATGGAGATTCCTTCGCCTGAAATCACATGACCTAGGAAAGTTACATGAGTCAACCAAAACTCGCACTTACTGAACTTAGCATATAATCCATGACCTCGCAGAGTCTGAAGCACTATTCTCAACTGTCTTTCATGCTCCTCTGAACTTCTCAAGTATACCAAGATATTGTCGATGAAAACGATCATAAACTGATCTAGATACTCATTGAACACACGATTCATTACAACAAGAGGCTCCTTAAGCCAAACTTTTTTTTATATATGACATCAAAGTTATACATAGGCAAAATTTTCAAGTACAACTCTAGCTAGCGATTCTCCTTTCTACGACTTTATTACAACAAACTGAAGTTCTACAAGCTTAATCAAAATTCCACTGCATTATTCTAATAAATTATTCCAGAATCACTATCCTGTCTGTTCAGTGCATAGCTTAGTTCATTCATATCCCCTTTCTATGACTTATGCGGACAATCTTTGACCAGGTGGTCGTGTTGGCGACATCTGTAGCAAACTCTTGTCTTAGGAAAACACGAGGCCGATCCATGTCGTCTCCCATAGAAACGACATACTCCATTCTAGTTTGGCGCTGACTTGCCTATCCCACCCTTCCTGTTGGGCGGAATAGAATACCTTCCTCCGGTCATAGGCTCCTTACCAGGCTGGTTTCCATTTATGTTCAAGCCGAATCTTGACCCAGATGTGGCAACTTGTTCATTCAAATTCCTCTCTATCAACTAGGCCCACTCATACAAATCGTTGTAGTCCTTTAGGTTGAATGGTACCAGCGGATTCTTCAGCTCTGGTCTGAGCCCATTCCTGAACCTTCTAGCACTATCCTTTGGATCTTCTACCAGTCTCAGGGTGTACTGAGATAACTCTGTGAATTTGGCATCATATTGATCCACTGCCACCACCCTTTGATGGAGGCACTGGAATTCCTCCGTTTTTTGCTCTCTAGCGCTATCAGAGAAGTACTTGCCATTGAAAGCTATAATGAAGGCGTTCCACTCCGGAACCACACTTTCAGGAATTACTCTGCCTCTAGTTGCTCTCCACTAGGTACTTGCGTTTCCCTGCAGCTGATATACTACAAGGACAACCTTCTCCTCCTTAGTGCACATTAGCAGTGTAAAGGCCTTCTCTAAGTCTTAGATCTAGAGTGTTGCAGCCTCGGGATCTCCTGTATTGGTGAACCTCGGTGGGTTTAGCTTCAAGAACTGCTCGGTGAGCTTGTGCATAGGCCTCTCAGCAAACACATTCCTAGGTGGAACCTCAACAGGTGCAGTAGTAGGGGCAGCATTGGTGGTAGCAGCAGTAGATGCTGTAGCAGCCGTGGTAGTGGCGGCAGCTTGATTCTGGGCCTGCTGCCCCATCATATTCCCAAGCGTCTCTAGTGCTTGGATGATCCCTTTAATTATAGGATTGCTAGGGGCTACTACACCAGCATTGACCGACGGCCTGCACTAAGCTTGCGTTGGCTTGAGCCGACACTCTACCTCAGCCACCTCGGGTACCGACCCTTGTCTGTGTCCTACCCCAAGTAATGGCTCCTATAGTTCTCTTTCTAGGTGTTCTTTGCTCCTGATCATTCATCTTGCAGGATCCTTACAAAACTTGTTTTCTAATTCCACACAAAATTAGAATCTGAGCGATCACATAAACAAGCTACCAATTAGCTATTAATCACATGTATCGGCATAATAAAAAGGCATTTCCTACTAACTATCTCATAAACCATCGCACCTTATCACTCCATACACTAACCAGCTTTGATATCACTTTAGGTGGGGATGTCACGCTCTAAACCTCGAGCGTGCACATATTCCTTGGTGGTCGATAAAATTGCGATGCCCCAAGACGCGTCGCCGACCCATTTATTTTATTGGACATGCGGAAGCGTATAATAATTCCCAGACAACACTCAACATGTGATAGAAAAGTAGGACAACAAATTTCACAAAGCACCTTTTCATAAACAACTGAGGTTTAAGTCCAAAAGAAAACCTTAGGCCACCTAGGTACTTGAAAATGGTAATCCATGATGGGGTAAGAATAAATCTCAGCGAGTTCACGCCTTAAACCCCGCTTAGGAAGGTTGTGGCACCCCTTGAACGGCCCCCGATCCGTTAGGGTCGCCACAATTCGCTTACCTTTCACTTGTCATATTAACAAGTCACTCTGATACTATTTAATTGTAGCGAGTCCATACAACCTGGGGGTTTGTATTACCTTAATTGGTCCCAGCACAGTTAATATAACAGAAGCATACTCATCATCTCCCTAACCCGTACTCAAACCAAATAATACAATGCAATACACACCAGCTACAACATTTCATATATATATATATATATATATATATATATATACTTTAGGACCGAATCACTTTTATTTACATAACTAAGATGGATTTCACGAGTCGGTACAACAAAAGGGCCAAGCTATAACTAAGCTCGGCTATACTCAACAAGTACCCAACTATACATCAGACATGTACATCAATCCATCAGCTAGTGTCGGCCATCCCAAAAATTGTCCTCCTCCACCAGTCACACGCTCTAATCACACCCAACCCGGTGCATTGGCCGGTGGCAGCGGCAGCATCCCCATCATCAGTCCGTCGTGTTGAACGTGTATAGAAAGGAACTCCTGAACTATAGGGCCATCAGGTAGGCCCATATGATACATGACCAAAACACGGAATTGGATAAACACCAGACTACGAACACCGACACAGGGGTGCTCTGTGCACTCGACCTCAACATTAGATGGTAAGCCATAGAATGTACCACGTGTGACAGGTGCTAGAGGCATTGCTCAATCTGAAATGTTGGTCCCCAAAGGGGTGAGTACAATCACTTAGCAGTAAAGATCCATCAAACTACACAATGCAACAAGCAAGACAACCATAATTTCATGCGAAATGCACATATCATCCATGCCATCATACATATATGTCCATGAGATTCATTAACGACCTTACTATTCATATTTCCCATGCTAAGCAATACCAATTCAAGTTCATAGACAATTATATGTCATGCCATATGCACATACCCATACGCATAATTCATGTCATCCACACAATCATGTATATATCCTCATGAGATCCATTCAATGCCATCATGATCGCATTCTCAATACCAAATATTATCAACTCAATTTCACAGGCAATTATACCACATGCCATATGCGCACACACCTGTGCATGATTCAATTCCCATTTTGATATTCAAAAGGATCTCATCATTCTCCTAGGGACCAGTGTTTGCATCCCTCATATATTGCTCGCACCCAACTTGGCGTTGTGAGGAACCTTCGGCACACACCTCTAGGCATCCAGCACACACACTCCGAGCATCTCGCATCCCAATTGGCATCACGAGGAATCGCTGGGGCTCGCCATGAAAATGGTGACCCTTGCCTTACAGAATTATGTATTGACATACCACCAGGCATCCCCTAGAATTACGTACCGATATACCACCGAGCATCTCGAAACTCCCGAGGACCCTTCGGCACACACCTCCGGACATCTGGCACACACACACTTCGAGCATACTGATACTCCCGGGGCATCGTCGGCTCACACCTCCGACAATATTATCATCATCACAAAGCATATTCCCATTATTATCTCATTTTCAATTTAACATTTCATGCAACCATGTCAGAGGTCTAAACCAGCCTTTTTGATATCATATGATATGCCAAATATCACCATATATCTAGTACACATAACACTCACGATATCACATTTCATAAAGCAATTTATTGGTTTTTGAAAATGGAACAATTTTCGGATAAAATAGAATGCACCTCTTTAGTAAAAATTCTTGGAAAATTAGTAAAAAATCTCAATAAATTCTGAAAATTTAGCATGATGTAAAAAAGACCTAGAGAAAGATATTTCATGCAGAACACCATGCCAAGAAAGTTTCACATCAATCGCATAGGTCCATACATCATAACAACAGAATTTCCAACACCACTTTTGCATAGTTTCGGAAATAATTTCGATTAAACCCCTAAATGAACTCCGAAAATTCTGAGATTTTAATATGTTATAGCTGAGACCTAGAGGTAAAAGTCCGGTGAAGAAATCGAAGTCTAATTCGTTATGGATTAAAAGATATGATTATTACAACTCACCCTAACCCTCGGCTCAATCTCCAGATTAAATCCCTTTCAGAGAAAAATCATTTTCCGAATCAATACTTGTCCGTTTATCCTAAAATTTCAGTATGTTACTCCTCAAGATGTCGTATACAACTCTTATCAAGGACATGAGATCAAATTCAGACTGGGTAATTTCAAAAAATTCACAGAACCGTAAGGGATCAACATATCAGTTTCCAGATCTAGTATCTTTGACGAAAAATGGTTTCACCAACAAATACTTGTCCATTTTCCCTCAAATTTGATATGTTACTATCCAAGAAGTCCTCTACAACTTTCATCGAGAAGTCAAAGTGAGATTCCAACTAGAACATTGCATGCAGCTCACGAAATCACCAAAGGCTGGACTGTTCCTACATGCAACAACTCACTTGGAGAACTACCACCCTTCACTCGAGTTTCCAGCATTCAACATTACAACCATAGCAAGCAAAGTGTAGGCTAACAGACTCTACTTGCCTCTAGTCCAAAGAAAATCGCAGCAAGCATGACGGCGGCAACTAGGCGGACGCATAGCGACAACCGGTCTCCTTCTTCTCTTCTTCTCTCGCATGCTCGCTCGGTTTCCCTCTCTCTCAGGCGACAACTCTCTCTCTCTCTCTCTCTCTCTCTCTTAGCTTTCTCTCCCTTGCGCGAGAACCCCCTCGCTCACTCCGCCCCTCCTCTTTTCTTTCCCCTTCATCATTAGCAATCATTTGATTTGCATGGCATTTGACACTTGGCTAATCTCTCTTGCCACTTGTCATTTTTCTCATGCAAGTTGATGGGCTCAATGGGCCGGGCCTCTCCCTCCTTCGGTCGACTACTTCATGGGCTCCTTGGGCTGGGCTTGGTCAACCGAATGGTGGGTAATTGTGGGCTGTCTTGGGCTGATTTGGTCCTTAAATACCTAGCCCACAATTATTTCTAATAATCCACCTTAATTCCCACTTGTATAAATACCTAATTACCCTTATTCACTTGGCCATCAAACTTTGTAACATTACTGAAAATCCATCTTATAAAGTACATGGCCAAGAACAAAATTTCCTTATCAATTTATCCTCTAATACAAATTCTTAACCACACATGGACATAAGATATATTTCCAACCAATTAATTTTCCATTAAAATGCTCGGCCTTAATCTATTGTAATTCATTGGTCTAATGTCTATAATGAAATCCGATGGTGCTTCCATCACCTATTCATGGTTCATGGTATATTTAGGAGTTGCTATGAAATTTTAGGATGCCACAATGGTAATACGCTTAAAGGCAGTCTAACCACACATCACAGAAGACTCACCTCACCTCAGCACCTCCTTGCACATCAGTATAGTTCGTATAATAGATGCATATAATAAATGCGTACATCAATTGGAACGTCTCACATAGCTCAATCAATCACATGGGTCCTGATTATAAGGCCAAATTGTTATGACATGTCCTATTCCGTGCCACACAATTTTGTCCCATAATCAAGCGCATTTATCTCAATCATTCACAATTTCCAATTGATTACTACCCCCACAGGCACGGCCTACCCGACACATAAGCAGTCTTTCGGCGTAATCGGGCGTCGTCTCGCACCATCAAGTACGGCAACATCTACCTCAAAACAGCATTCCACATAGGAGCATCAGCCTAACCTCTACTACGACCGGCATCCGTTGTCAAGGGCATTCCACATAAGAGCATCGCCCACCTCGACTTTCATCGGGTGACGGGTTCTCATAATTGTCACATGACCATCTAATCCCGGTCAAAGACATCATGCATTGCGCTCAAATGTCTCAATTAAAATGATGTGCTTGGCCAAATTTTCTTCGTATTAAAAACACTCGGTAAGAATAATCGTGTGTGGATACATGGTTAGATTGAACCAGAAAAATTAATATCATTCCTTTTAAAAGCATTTTCGATGTCGAAACTCGACACCTGGTATTTTCTAATTAAATACCAAAATTTCATAATTTTGAAATAAATACTCAAAAATCATAATCATCACTCATTTGCACAATCCAACAATTAATTGCATAAATTAAGCACACCACTCTAATCAGCATGAAATTCCGGTCACCGGCTATCCAAGTATAATTTTTGAAAAATATTAAATAGTTAAATAAATTAAAAAATTAATTAAATTAATGTAAATTAATTAGATAAATGCATACTTAAGCTAAGAAACACTAATCTAACCACCTAATGGGCTAATTAAATTCCGGTCACCAGCTACATAACAACGTACTAAACTAACTAACAAACTACAATCTCTAACCACCTAATTAACTAATTTAACTAACCTAATTTAACTAAACAAGCTAATAATTATATTAATCACACTTTACTTGACCTAATCACCCATTTAGCATCATTAACCTCTTAAGTAAGGTTTCGATAGTGAGTTCATAGCGACGGTAATGTGACGCCGAACGACACTCAAGTCTATGGCGACGTCAAAGGAAGCTCGGACTAGGCTGAAAACAGTCCAAGATGGCTCAGCCAAAGCTGAGATTCAGACACGCTTCTGCAGAGGGCTACTGGTGGTGGCCATGGCTGACGGGTGGTTGTGGCTGATGGCAAGCTGCGGCTACTGATCATGAGGTGAAATGGATGAATTACTAGGCAGGGATCGTGAGCTACGGGATGCAATGTGAAAACAAGAGGCGAGTCCACGAAGGGGGCGTTCCGCTGGTGTTGATTGAACGTGAAGATGGCGATAGGATTTTGCTAGTGGATCGCGTGAGAAAGAAAGGGCGTGAGACGGTTGTCGGCGGGGTTGACTCGAGGGGGGCGGGAAGTAGGCTGACGTGGGCTAGTGTTTTGCGTGGAAGACTACGGGCGGTGATGGCGGAGGGAGAATAGGCCGGTGAGAGTTGCGTGAGCTGCAGGCTGAGCTTCGAAGGAAAACAAAATGAAAGAAGGGCTAAGCTTCGAAGGAAAATACTCAATTTTGGGATAAATTCCCAAAATTAATAATCTCACTCAATTTGCACAAAATATCATTCAATTAAATAAACCAATCACATCATTGAAATCAGCACAAAATTCCGGTCATTGACTATCCTGGTCTAATTTCCGGAAAAAAATAATTAATTAAATAATTACGAAAATTAATTAAATAAAATCAATCAATGCCAAAAATACAAACTTAGGTCGGAAAAGCCTAATTAAATGTCGAAACAGGTTCAGAAAATTTCTGAATCAATCTAGATATATAATACAACCTATCTAGTTGCTAATTACACTATTCTAACCACCTAACATGTAAAACCGAAAAATTAATTTGCTAATTCGTTCTAGCTAACCACCTAATCCAAGCTTAATCTAAACTAATCAACATTTAAGCATAATTGACTCCCTACGCGGAGATTAGTGAGTAAACTCACCGGTTTTTAAATCCGATGAGTTTATGGCAACGGTAAGGCGGAGACAAGCAACAAACTTCGAAGCGGTGATGCAATACGAGGCCTGGAAGCGGTCCAAAGCAAGCCAAATAGCACATGGCTGAATGAGGGGCTTCGGTTTTGTTCTAGGATGGCAAGGGTTGAACTGGCGTTGGTTAGACAAGATAGGACCGATGAAGGCTACAACGGGGCTTGGCAATGCTTGATGGCGACGTACGATGGCCGGGGGTGTTTCGATGCCGACCAAGGGAGCTCGGGACAGCAGCTGGGCATGCGGGATGCCCGGAACAATGCACAGAACAGGTGCAACTCACGCGGGGGTGCAACAGCAATGAGGTGGGGGCAGGTGGCTTAGCGAGTAGTCGACGGTGAGGGAGGGGTGTGCTGCTCGGTTCTCTGCAATTTCGGAGCTTCAAAAAGGTTAACAATGGGGAAAGCAAATGCATAGGAAGAAGAAGGGGGTAGCCAAGCTTGGAGGGACCCAATTTGCTCTATCCTCACCCTTTTGTCCCCTTGGCTTGACCCCATCGGTTTGCTGGCTTCCTCAGCACACCTTGCCACCACCAAGCTTCTTTAAAAAGCCATTGAGGTGGTCCAAAGGTTGAGAACTGGGGGGGCTACGAATTTGAAGTATTTTCCCCTCAATTCGGACCAATCTCTCTCCAATCGAAGTCAATTTCGGCCCTATAAAATCCACCGTAGTGTTCTCAATCAAATTGACATTTTTCCACGCCGATAGAACCAACTTGTATCCCAAAAACGCGATAAAAAAAATCCCCTAAATTTTCCGGTCGAAAACGGCCATATTTTGACTTTTTGCCAAAAATCTTGGTTTGAAGAAAAAATATTTGGAGGATGAGTCGATATTCCTAAAATGACTAATGACATGACAGAACTTTCAATTTCTGAAGTTGGATTCAAATTTGCGATTAATTTCAATTTGGCGCAATTTTAGTATGACCTAACCTACCGAGTAGCTTTTAGAAATTTTTAGTGCAATTGACCCGTGGTTGATTTATTTCAAGCCACAATGTACCTCTTCGACACATTGGCGACTCTTGGTGGTTGTGAAAATCTTGAGATTTCAAATACAGACACAAGGTACCAAAACGACAGAAAAATCAATATAGTACCGATCGGCGAGAATTTTGCAATTTTATGGAATCACCCATGTTTAGCCACACATTTCAGTCGAACCGACCTATCTCTAATCTCTAATCGATCTTTAACTTTGCTGTAATGATCTCTGCAGATAAGCACAGTCGAGCAGTCATTCCTAGTCGAATTCTCAAGTCTATTGCATTAAAATCCCTTAATGACTTCCCTAGATAGTCTAATGATCTCATGAGTGATCAGCTCAGAGAATAGCACTATAGGAGCGTTGGTGAAAGGCTCGTATCATTAAATTGAAAACAGAAATGAATATTCAGTATGTTACAACTCTTCCCCTCTTATAAAAATTTCATCCTCGAAATTTAAACAATTACAGTTCTTTAAACAAAAAGGTGGGGGTATAATTGTCCCATCGACTCTTCACTCTCCTAGGTTGCTCCTTCAGTGCCATGGTGTATCGTCTTGGTACATATAATTTGTTCTTTCCAATCCACAATCTGAATTGAGCTTTCCACGCATGACACTCTGTCGTGCACATCTAATTCCTCAAAATTAAGCACATAAGTCGAGTCAAGCTCGTACCTCCTCAACATCGACACGTGAAAGACGTCATGCACTAGCGCCAACTTCGGCGGCAATTATAAGACGATACGCTAAGATCCCTATTCTTTCAAGAATCTCGAAGGGACCTACGTATCTCGGACTCGATTTTCCTTTTTTGCTGAAGCGAAATTCCCCTCATTCTTGACACCAACTTGGAATTCCAAAGGCCTTCAACGCTTATTTGCGTAGCCTTTTTGGCGGCTTTGAGAGGTCTTTAACCTGTTCCTGATGACTGCAACTGCATCCACTGACTGCTGGACTAACTCTAGGCCTGTAATCTTTCTCTCCCTGGCTTCATCCCAACACACGGGCATTCTGTACGCTCTGCCATACAACGCTTCGAAAGGAGCCATTTGAATGCTCTGTTGGTAGCTATTGTTGTAGGCAAATTCAACAAGATGAAGTTGTTCCTCCCAGTTTTCTTTGAAGTCAAACACGCAAGCTTGCAGCATGTCTTCGAGGGTCTGAATCATCTTCGAGACTGGCCATCCGTCCGAGCATGATATGTCTCTCTTTGTACTACGACTTCATCCCTAAAGCAATCTGCAAACTCTTCCAAAAAGCAACTGTGAATCTCGGGTTTCTGTCTGATGTAATCGTTACCATCACTCCATGCAGTCGGACTATCTAACGCACGTACAAATTTGCATGCTTGTCCAAGTCAAGATCCTTTCGCACAACGATGAAGTGAGCTGACTTCGTTAGTCTGTCGACCACTACCCAAATGAAATCATTACCTCTCTAGCTCCTCGGTAAACCTATCACTAAGTCTATCGTGATATGCTCCCATTTCCACTTTGGGATTTTGAGCAGTTGCAGAAGTCCTCCCGGCTTACAATGCTATGCCTTCACTTGCTGACACGTCAAACATTCGGTGACATGCTTGGCAATGTCTGCCTTCATATTGGACCGCTAATACTGTTGACCCAAATTCTAATACATCTCAGTATGAATGTTGTAACTACTACGATGAGCTTCCGATAAGATCTCCTCTCTAAGCTCTGCATTGTCAGATACTCACAATTGTCTTCGGAACCTCAGTGTTCCATCCTCAGAAATCTTAAAATTAGCTTTTCTCTTATCAGTATCCTCTTGTAAAATCTTCTGAACATCCGAGTCTATCGGCTAAAGTGCCTTGATTTTGATTTGAACACCCGGCTTAATTCTGAGGGTGGCCATAAGATTTGAAAGGTGGCCTATTTTAAATTTGAACATCGAATCTAGAGCTCTCTCGAGTAGCATCCATTCCTTGACATCAACTGTGCAACGGAAGACTTCTGACTCAAAGCATCTACGACCTTATTCGCCTTTCTCGGGTGATACGGAATATCACAATCATAGTCCTTCTGAGGTTCCATCCAGCGGTACTGTCTCATGTTCAACTCTTTATGAGAGAATAGACACTTGAGACTTTGATGGTCAATGAAGATTTGGAATCTTTCTCCACACAAATAATGTCTCAAAATCTTCAGAACGAAAATGATTGCTACGAGTTCCAAGTCATGCGTCGAGTAGTTCTGTTCATGAGGTTTCAACTAACGGGAGGCGTATGCAATAACCCTACCATGTTGCATCAGTACACAACCCAATCCTCTAAACGACGCATCACTATAGATCTTGTATCCTTCAGGACCAGATGGATGGTCAGCACAAGTGCGGTAGTAAGCTTCTACTTAAGCTCTTGGAAATTACGCTCGCACTTGTCTGTCCACACGAACTTTTCTTCCTTCTTCAACAAGCGAGTCAACGGTGACATTAATGCTAAAAATCATTTCACAAACCGTCTATAGTTTCCGGCCAAACCCAAGAAGCTTTTGATCTCTATCACGGTTGTCGGTCTTGGCCAGTTGATTACCGCTTCAATCTTGAACGGATCCACGGAGACTCCTTCACCTGAAATCATGTGACCTAGGAACGCAATGCGAGTCAACCAAAACTCGCACTTGCTAAACTTGGCGTACAACCCATGAATCCCTTGTGCTTCTCGATACTTCTCAAATACACATAATATCATCGATAAACACTATCACAAATTGATCCAAATACTCTTTAAATACTCGGTTTATCAAATCTGTAAAATTAGCTAGGGACATTCGTTAAACCAAACGGCATTATAGTAAACTCATAATGGCCTTATCGAGTATGAAATGCTGACTTCGGTATATCCTCCTTTTTGATCCTCAACTGATGATACCATGTTCTCAAGTCGATCTTCGAAAATATCGACACTCCTTGCAGCTGATCAAACAAGTCATTGATCCTCGGGAGTGGATACTTATTCTTGATCGTCACCTAATTGAATTGACGATAGTCGATGCACAGATGCAATGAACCATCTTTCTTTTTCATGAAGAGAACTGGTGCTCCTTAAGGTGATGTACTGGGACGTATGAATCCCTTATCCAACAATTCTTGCATCTACACCTTCAAATCTTTCAACTCAAACAACAACATTTGGTAAGGAGCCTTAGAGATTGGCTCTATCTCGAGGGCTAACTCAATTACAAATTATATCTCTCTCTCTAGCGGTAAGCCTGGGAACTCTTTTGGAAACACATTTGAAAATTCCTACACCACTGGGATATCTTCAATCTTCAACTCCTACACTGTCGTGTCCACGATAGTCACTAAGTAACCTTGGCAACCACTGTCTAACAAATGGGTTGCCTTAAGCGACGAGATTAGGGTAATCGAGGGTCCTTCTCGACTCCTAACAAACTCGAAACTTTCATCCTCTAACGAGTTAAACTAAATTGTTTTACGATAACAGTCCATCTTAACTCGTTGCTTGGTGAGCCAATCTATGCCAATTATCAAATCAAAATCATACATGGCTAATTGTTTTACGATAACAGTCCATCTTAGCTCATTGCTTAGTGAACCAGTCTATGCCAATTATCAAATCAAAATCATACATGGCTAGGATTAATAAGTATATCCTTCCTTCTCGCTCACCAATCGCTAACTTGCAACTAGAATAGCCCAATGTAGACAACACCTTATCCTTTAACGGTATAGATATGCTAACCACTAACTCTAACAACTCAGGACTTAATCCTATCAGCTTAACATATTGCTTAGCAATAAAAGAATGAGTCGTGCTAGGGTCGAATAAAGCATAAGAAGCATGGTCTTTCAGCGAAATTGTACCTATAATCACATCAGGCGAGTCCTCAGCTTGACCTCTTGTGATGGCATAAAGCATAAGCAGCATGGTCGTTCAGCGAAATTGTACCTATAATCACATCAGGTGAGTCCTCAGCTTGACCTCTTGTGATGGCATTCTGCGGTGCGAATCCCCTGATTTGACCCATCGATGGCGGTGGTGGTAACTGCTGTTGTTATCTCAATCTTCTAGGACAATCTCTGGCCATGTGACCCAGTTGGCCACATTCAAAACAAGCGCTCGTCCTCTGAGGGCATGGAGTTGTACCATGTCGCCTTCCACAGAAGTAACACGTACTGTTCTGACTTGGCGCTGACTTGCCAACTCCACCCTTCCTATTGGGTGGAACATGGAATCTTCCTCCGGTCATGGGCTTCTTCCCATATCGATTCCCATATCGATTAGATCCAAACCACAACCTAGATGTGGCGGCTCGTTCGTTCTGATCTCTCTCTATCAGTTGGGCTCGTTCATAAAGGTCATTATAGTTCTTCAGATTCAATGGCACCAGCGGGCTTCTCACTTTCGGTCTGAACCCATCCATAAACCTTCTAGCTTGGTTTACCGGATTCTTAACCAGTTTAGGGGCATACTGTGATAATTCAACGAACATCGCTTCATATTGATCTACAATCATTGAACCTTGGCGAAGGCACTTGAATTCTGCCATCTTTAGTTCTTTGGCACTGTTAGAGAAGTACTTGTTGTTGAAGACTTCGACAAAGGCGTTCAACTCTGGGACTACACCTTCAGGGAATACTATTCCTTGGGGGGCTCTTTACCAAGTACTCACAATTCCCTGTAGCTGGTAGGTTGCAAGGGCTACCTTCTCAGCCTTGGTGCACATTAGCAGTGCAAAGGCCTTCTCTAAGCCCTGAATCCATAGTGCTGCAGCTTTGGGGTCTCTTGTCCCAGTGACTCTCGACGGGTTCAACTTCAAAAACTGTTCCACTAGCTTATGTATTGTCCTCTCTCTCCCAACCACTACGTTCCTTGGTAGAACCTCAGCAGGTGCGGCAATAGGTGTGGCAGTGATTGCAGTAGCAACAGTAGCAGCATCATCAACAGCGGCATTGGTGGCATTAGTGGTGATTGCGGTATCGGCGGTTGTAATGATGGCTGAAGCGATGGCAACGGCAGCTTGGTTCTAAGCTTGCTAATCCATCCGATTTCCCATTGCCTCTAGCACCTACATGATCCTTTTGATCCTGGGATCACTAGGGGCTGCTACCCCAGCACCAACAAGAGGCGGTGCTACTCTACTAGTGTTAGCCTAAGTTGGCGCTCGACCATGACCTCCTCAGTTACCAACCCTCGTCGGTGTCCTACCCCGAGTAATAGGTCCTATGATATGCTTCCTAGGAGTCCTCTGCTCCTGATCACTCATGGCTCAAGTTTTCTACTAAAACCTGCCTTCCAATTCCACACAGAATTAGAAGCTGAGCGATCCCCAAACAAGCAATCTACCAACCATCATAAACATGCACCATCAAGAAATAAAGGCTTTTTCTACCAACTATCCCATAAACTTATCGCACCTCATCACTTTAACCACTAACCTGCTTTGATATAACTAAATGAGGATGTCACGCCCCGATCCTCCAAGTGCGTGCCCATCCCTCATTGGTTTAAGACGCGTCATCGATCCATTCATTTTAATATGCATGCGGAAGCAAATAATTAAATCCCTAGACAACACAAAGATGGGTTAGAAAAGTAGGGCCACAATTTTCGAAAACCAAATTACACCTTTATACACATCAAACTAAGCCATATACAATATTAGCCGATACATACAAGGTCTACAAAAATAGGGTAGAGGGCTACAAATCCTCTAAGCATTCGAGTCTTCAACTGAATACTCCAGAGACTCTAGATTCGAAAGATTCGGGTCTACCACCTAACCATCTAGAGGGTCAGTTGTACCCTCGCCAAAAGCGATCTCCAGCACCAACCTAGGAATCTCAAACTCTAGAAGGGGGCCTTCTCTTGGTCCATTTCGCCCGTAACGATACCACGATATGAATTTGTGGGGTACCTTATGGGGTAAGTCTGCATCAATCCAGATAGTGGATCTCACGAGTTCGTAGACCTAGGCTCCTTGGCTTCCAAAGAGGGGAATCTGAGAGTGCTGCTGAGTAACCTTCTTTTGTTGGCCAAAATGTTCGGGAGGTACAACCATCTAAGGACCTATAAGTGTTATCCCACAACAGGGTGGGACGACGTCTCAGCAAGTTCATCCCCTAAACTCCAACTAGGAAGGAAATACGCCCTAAGGCTATCTATGCACGCATAAGATAGAGGACTTACCTTTGCCTCAGATCCTTTATGCAAGTGAGTACAATTCATATAATCACACAATTATTTCAATTCGATTCACATCAAATATCGATCAGTTGACTCACTCAACTCCATACCACAATACCATCCACACAATTCGATCAAATCGAACATTGCTCACCCTAAGCTGACAATAAATGGTATAGCTCATTGAAGCTGGTATAGTATATTGCTTAGTCTAAGCTGATAAATAATATAGCTCACTCTAAATTGATAAATAATATAGCTCACTCTAAGTTGATAAAGTATATTACTCACTCTAAACTGAATATCAAAGCCCCCAGGCTGATATAGTATACAGATAATGCTCACCAAAAGCTGCTAAGGTATACTGTTCACTCTAAGGTGATATATCAAGGCCCGCAGGCTGATATAGTATACCACTCTAATCAACCGCCAATTTCACCATTTTTATCATACCCAATAAAAATAATCGTGTATGGGTACACGGTCGGCCTTAGCCAAAATACAATATTTTCCTTTCAAAAATCCCACCATTTAATATAGTCCAATAGATAATATTTTTGGCGTTATAAATCGACACCCGATGTTTCCCGATTAAATACCCAAAATACTCAATTTTGGGATGAATTCCCAAAATTATAAACCTCACTCAATTTGCACAAAATAGCATTCAACTAAATAAACAAATCATATCATTGAAATCAGCACGAAATTTTGGTCACTGGTTTTTCCGATCTAATTTTCGGAAAATAATAATTAACTAAATAATTACAAAAATTAATTAAATAAATATCAATAAATGCCAAAAATACAAACTTAGGCCAGAAAAGCCTAATTAAATACTAAAACGGGCCCGGAAATTTTTTGAACCAATCTAGATAAATAATACAATCTATCTAGTTGCAAAATCGAACAATTAAATTGCTAATTCGTTCTAACTAACCACCTAATCCAAGCTTAATCTAAACTAATTAACTCTTAAGCATAATTAACTCCCTAAGTAGAGATTAGTGAGAAAACTCACCGGTTTTGAAATCTGATGAGTTTACGGTGACAGCAAGGTGGAGACAAGCAACAAACTCCGAAGCAGTGATGCACTACGAGGCTCGGAAGCGGTCCAAAGCGAGCCAAATAGTACATGGCTAGCTGAGGGGCTTCAGTCCTATTCTAGGATGGCAAGGGCTAAATTGGCGGCTGGTTAGGCAAGATAGGACTGGCGAAGGCTGCAGCGGGGCTTGGCGGTGACTCTGACGACCACGACGGCGACGTATGGTGGCCAGGGGGTTCCGATGCCAACCAAGGGAGCTCGGGATAGCAGCTGGGCACGTAGAACGGTAGAACGACATACAAAACAAGTGCACCTCGCACGGAGGCAGGTGGCTTAGCGAGCGGTCGACGGTGAGGGAGGGGTGTGCTGCTCGATTCTCTGCAATTTTAGAGCTTCAAAAAGGATAACAAAGGGGAAAGCAAAACCAGAGGAAGAAGAAGGGGACAGCCAAGCTTGGAGGGACCCAATTTGCTCTATCCTCACCCCTTTAGCCCCTTGGCTTGACCCCATCCGTTTGCTGGCTTCCTCAGCACACCTTGTAGCCACCAAGCTTCCTTAGGAAGCCATTGAGGTGGTCCAAAGGTTGAGGACGAAAGGGGGCTACGAATTTGAAGTATTTTTCCCTCAATTTGAACCAATCTCTCTCCAATTGAAGTCAATTTCGGCCCTATAAAATCCACCATGGTTTTCTCAATCAAATTGACATTTTTCCACGCCAATAGAACCAACTTGCATCCCAAAAACACAATAAAAAACAGCCCCTTGAATTTTTTCTAGTAGAAAACGACCTTATTTTGACTTTTCGCCAAAAATCTCGGTTTGCAAAAAAAAATATTTGGATGATAAGTTAACGTTCCTAAAATGACTCATGACATGACAGAACTTTCAATTTCTGAAATCGGATTCAAATGCAGTTAATTTCAATCTGGTGCAATTTTAGCGTAACCTAACCTACCGGGTAGCTTTTAGAAATTTTTAGTGCAATTGCCCTATGATTGATTTATTTCAAGCCACAACGTACCTCTTCAACACATTGGTGACTCTCGGTGGTTATGAAAATCTCGAGGTTTCAAATACGAACACATGGTACCAAAATGATAGAAAAATCAATCTAGTACTGATCGACGAGAATTTTGCAATTTGGTGGAATCACCCACGTTTAGCCACACATCTCAGTCGAACCGACCTATCTCTTATCTCTAATCGATCTTTAATTATGTCATAATGATCTCTGCAGATGAGCACGATTGAGTAGTCAATTCATAGTTGAATTCTCAAGGCTATTACATTAAAATCCCTTAATGACTTCCCCCAAATAGTCTAGCTATCTTATGAGTGATCAGTTCAAAGAATAGTACTATAGGCGCATCAATGAAAGGTCTGATTCATTCAATTGAAAACATAACTGAATTTTCAGGATGTCACACAATCTGACCTTGTTTCTTGTGCCATTTGTTCCTTGATATATGCTATTGGTTGTCTCGTGTTGTATAAATACTTGATGAGTTGCGGGTTTCTTTCTTTCAATTTAATTTTTGTTTAAGAGTACATGTTAGATTTTTTGATTTCCTTAAATTGCTTTCTTGGGTGTTTACTTACTGCATTGCCTTTAAATTCCAAATTGATTGTTTTCCTTCTTTTTCTCTTTTGATAGAAATAGAATTGCATGAAATTGACTATCCATGCATAATCAACTAGTATGATCACCTAGTTAGACTTGTTGACATGAAAATGTAAAAAATACAAGTATGGACACCTTAGGAAGCATGACAAATTGTTAGGTACTGAAAAGGCGCTAATAAAAATGTTAGCGTAACCCAAGTCCTCCAATTCTAGAATCTCTAGTTGCATAGATATCCAGAGACGACTCTCAAACCTCGATTTGATTTTCTAGCCAATGTGACATCCTGAATTTTCAGATATGTTTTCTATTGAATTAATTGGGCATTTCATTGACACGCCTATAGGGTTGTTCTTAGAACTAATCACTCTCGAGATAACTAAACTATTCAGGGAAGCTATTAAGGACTTTAAGGCAAATAGATTAGAGAATTCGACCAAGAATCGGCTTCTTGACTGTGCTTGTCTTTAGAGGCCATTACGGCACTGTTAAAAATCAATTTGAGATTAGAGATAGGTTTGTTCAACTGAGATGTGTGGCCGATCGTGGGTGACTCCACTAAATTGGGAAATTCTCATCGATCGACGCTAATTTGATTTTACTATCGTTTTGGTACCTTGTACCCGTAATTGAATCATCGAGATTTTCACGACAATCGAGAGTCGCCATTGAGTCGAGTGGGTTCATTATGGCTCAAAGAAAATTCGACCACGGGTCATTTGCCCTTAAAAATTTCTGAAAGTTACCCGGTATTCTAGTTTACGCTAAAAACGCGCCAAATGGAAATTAACCGCGAATTCAAGTTCGATTTCAGAAATTTAAGTTTTTGTCATGTCAGAATAAATTCTAAGAGTATCGAATCAATCTCAGAAAATTTTTTGACACCCGACACTTTTTGGAAAAAAGTCGTCGCCGGGTCATTTTTGTGCAGAAAATGCCGAAGATGGTTTTTGGTCGCAAAATTGAGAAGCATGATGGATTCATGGGTGAGGAAAAATGCTGAGGTAATCGATGGATGACCAATTGAAATTATAAAAGCCAAATGAGGATGATTTGAGATGATTCAAGTGTCCAATTGAGAGGAGAGGAGAGGATGCCAATTTCGTAACCCCCCTCATGCCTAGCCAAAATGCACCATTTGAGGGATTGTGAGAAGTGTTGGTGTGGCTCAATGGAGGCCAAGGGATGTTACTTGGTCAAGAAGGATTTTTGGGGATATTTGTTGTGAAAAAATTAAACCAAGGGCCCCTCCATCTCTCATTCATCTCTATCCTCTCCCTCCCTCACCCTCACTCCACTGTCCACCTCCATTCTCTCTACCATTTCCACCGAAACAGCTTCAATTCCTTTCCATCCATGCAGCTGCCACTCATCCGCAACCCCACGCCCATAAAGCTCTCCCCTGAAGCCACCGTTTGGTCTCTACCCCCTCTCACGCGGCCGCTTCATCCTGCTCCACCATCTCTTGTTTTCCTTGGTCAACTTCAACAAGATTCTTCAAGCGAAGTCCCAGACATTGACTGAAGCTACGCGACGTCCCCTCCTCCACTTCGGCATGTCCCCTTCGGTCAACAAATCCATCCACCGAAACCCCTTCATTGACTCCCCACAGCAAAGACGCCAGCCGGGCCGAGCCCATCTCCCTGCAACCGCTTCACGCGGCCAGTGCACGCCAGCGGAAGGCTACCGAATCCCCTAGCTTGAAGACCAGCAAAACTTGTAGCAGTTCAGTTCAGCCGCTCCATTTCCTTCGCTGCTTCCTTGAGCCCAGCAACAACGTGCGAAGCGGCCCATTCCGTCTGTATGCATCGACCCAGCTTCTCCAACAAAAAGCCAGCGAAGCCCACGGATCTGGCGAAGTTCACGGCCCAGCCGTCGGGCCATTTGAAGCCCACGGAAATTACCGCAGCCCAAGAAGACAAGCCCAGTTTAGTTTTGGTTTCAGCCCATCTCCTCCAAGCCCAGCGGGAATTTTCAATCCAACATTCAGCCCATTTGAAGTCGTGAAGCCCAGCCCAAGTTGAAAACAAATCTCAAATTGGATAGAGATTTGTTGGGCTTGTTTTAGGCTTGGCCCGAGAGTTTGTCGTCGCCGCCGAAATTTTGGAATTCGTCCGCCGTCGCATTGTCGTCGTAGTGTCCTAGTCTTCGCTTTGCGCGAATGAGTAATCTCACTCATCCTTGCTTAGTAGACTAATTATGCTTAAGGGTTGATTAGTGTTAATTAAGTAGGATTAGGTGGTTAAATCAGAATGGATTAGTGATTATTAGTTAACTGCATTGCATATTAGTTAGGTGGTTAGTGTACTTAGCTAGAGAACTACATATACTATTTATTGAATACATCTCGGGATTTTTCCCGACCCTTATCGGGCTTCAATTAGTTATTATGAGCCTAAATTGGATTTTTAGTATTTATTTATTAATTTTCGAAATTAATGATTTAATTATTTATTTTTCGAAAATTAGGTAGGAATAGCCAACGACCGAAATTTCGTGCTGATTATCGTGGTGTAGTCCATTTATTTACTTGAACTCTACGTTGTGCTGAATTGAATTAATTGTGCAATTCAAGGGCGAAATGGGAATTTTCTTGGCTAAGACCAGTTAGGTATGACTCATGGACAGGCATGGTTTGGTGATGAGGAACATCACTAGCGAAAAAGGTGCCTTATAGAACGCATGTAGACCGTCTATGATTTGTTGCAGGCATGGTTCGGTGATGAAGAATATCACTAGCGAAAATGACGCCTTAAAGAACGCATGTAGATTGTCTGTTATTTACGTCACCTTGGCGAAAACGACGCCCGAGAGCATTAATGGAGCTCTGTGACTAAGTGTACTATTGGAGGTTATACAGTGGGATGTGAATGACATGGAAAATGTCCAATTGACATGTAATCAACTAGGTCGATTGATCAATGATTAATCTGATGTCGTGATTTGACTGACTGTTCGATGTGATATATGAAACAACTGTATATAACCTTGAATTGCAGGTTGGAATTGATGCCAAGGTAAGTCTTTTGACTTATGTTGTGCTTCAACAACTATGTGGTGAATTGGTTTCCCAATCGAGTCTTAGTGGAGTAGAACTTGCTAAGACGTAGTCTCATCCCGGTTGTGGGACAACATTTCAGGCTCGTAGATGAGCCTGAGGAGGAGGAACCAGAAGATGATGATGAGCCAGAAAAAGATGAAGAGCTTGAAGGAAATGAGCTTAGTAAAGAAGAGTCAGAAGAGGATCAGGATGATCCTGAGTATGACCCGGATGAGGATTGAGATCCCATCCTCTTTTGTAAATCCCGTTTTGATGTGAATAGAGTGAAATTAGAAAGACATGAATAGTTTGTGCAATACTTTGAGTTATGCTCGGTATAAAAGTATGGTTGTGAATTTCAATATGAAAAATATGGCCTTGCTTTTCTATCCTATCGTTTTATTGTCTGGGGATTTATAACTGCTTCTGCATGTGCTATTAAAAATGAAAGGGTCGGCGATACATAGTTCTGGGATATCGCATTATAAAATCGACCAAGTAGAAGGATGTGTGCGTGCCCGAGGATCGGGGCGTGACAGCCAACCCCCAAAAACGAGGTGTGACATCTTGATTTTCAGGTTTTGTTTTTGATTGAATAAGTTGAGCTTTTCATCGATGCGCCTATAGTTTTTTACTTTGAGTTGGCTACTCACGAGATAACTAATCTATTAGGTGAAGCCGTTAAATGATTTTAACGTAATAGACTTGAGAATTCGACTAGGAATCAACTACTTAACCGTGCTTATCTACAAGGGTCATTACAGCACAGTTAAAAATCGATTAGAGACCGGAGATAGGTCGACTCGACTGAGCTATGTGATTAAGTGTGGGTGATTCCACCTAATTGCAAAATTCTCGTTGATTGGCACTAGACCGATTTTTTTTTGTCGTTTTGGTACCCTCTGTTTGTATTTGAAATCTCGAGATTTTCACGACAACCAAGAGTCGCAAATGTGTCGAAGATGTACAATGTGGCTCGAAAATAATTGATCACGGGTCAATTGCACTAAAAATTCCTGAAAGCTACCTAGTAGATTAGGTCTTGCTAAAATCGCGCCAGATTGAAATTAATCACGAATTTAATCCCGATTTCATAAATTGAAAGTTCTATTAGGTCACGAGTCATTTTAGAAACATTGATTCATCTTCTGAAGATTTTTCTGCAAACCAAGATTTTTGGCAAATTTTCAAAGTAAGGGTATTTTAGACCAGGAAAATCAGAGGGCCATTGTTGGTCGCATTTTTGGGATTCAAGTTGGTTCAATTGATGAGGAAAAATGTTGAATGTGATGATGACACCTTGGTGGGATTTATGGACATCAACTTGGAGGAGAATTGAAGGGAATTGAATGAATTTGATAAGCAAATGTCCAAAATTCGTAGCCAAGGGGGGGAGCAATATTTAGACCACTTGGGAAGCTTGCTAAGGAAGCTTGAAGGCTGCAAATTGGCTGAGGAAGACAGCCAAGAGTGGTGGGGCAACCACTTAGGTGAAATGGAGAGGTGTTGAAGGCTTGGAAGCCTTTGGGGTCCCCCTTGCTTCAATTGGCTTCTTCTTCTTCATTGGGGCTGCTTTCCCCATTGTTGAGTCATTTGGAAGCTCAAAACATTACAAAGAAACCAGCTCTCCCTCCCCCCTTGCCCGTCGACCTCTCTTCTCCCCTGTTTCTCCCCTCCTTCTTGCTTTTGCTCCAGCAGACATTTCTCCATAAAGTTGAGTTGATTGTTGGCTTCCCGTGCGAATTAGCTCCTGTGCCACCCACCACTATGCTTAGGAGACCTAATCCGTTCGCCTGGACCCTGTCGCTTGCCGGTTGAACCTACCGACTGACCCGCCAATTGGCGAGAAGCCGCCGCTTGTCTATCTGCCTGGTAGCCTGCACAGCTCCGCCTATTTTGCTTTTTCCTCATGTTTCTTCCCATTTCGACCAAGCCTCCACCCAGCCCAACCATCAGCAGGTCCCCCTCGACCCCCAGGTGCCGTCGGTCGCCGGCCAACCCCTCGCTAGAGCTTCGGCCAGCCCGTTCAACTTTGTTTCTCCTCTGGCGGTGCATTTTTTTAGAGTTGCAGAGGGAGTCTGAGTTTGTTGCTGCTGTTTTGAGCTTGGGACTGCCTTTGATCGTCACGGTAGTGGTCCCCAGGCATAGCCTTCGTCATCGCCACTGCGTCCGTGTCTCCGGCCCGCTTAACAGGTGAGTTTAGCTTATAATCCTTCGATTAGTGCCTAAACTTACTTAGGGTTGGTTTAGTTAGTATTAATTCTAGTCCAGGAGGTTTAATTAAGTTATATTAGCCCTAAGATAGGTGGTTAGATTGATGGTTAAGATTAGTTTAGCTTAATCTTGATTTATTTGCTTAATGGGGCTTATGTGGTTAATTAAGCATGTTTAGCTTTAATTGATTGGTTGTTTAATTTAATTATTGTTTTAATGATTTCTTAATTTAATTTATTACTTATTTAATTCTGGAAATTACTGTTCATGCAACACTATTCATAAGTTACTGTTCACGTGCACTGTTCACGCGTACTGTTTATCCAGAATGTGAAAAGTTGTCTAATTTCATGTGAGTTGATTTTATGAAGTGAATGGATGTGTAAATGCATGGGCATTTTCATGAATCGAGTGATTTTCACAAAAAGGGGGAAACGGTGTGTCCGAAGGACACCGAAATGGACTGCCTTTAGGAGAAAATGATTTGAAAGTGTATATGCAAGTATTGTGCATTGGCTAAGTGCCTAAAGATAAAAAGAGAGTTGTAGCGGTGTGCTTGCGTGATCATTGAGTTGAATCCATCCCCCGCTGTGTGTCGGATGGACGATGCTCTTACGTGGAAAGCTCATGCCTATGTGGCATAGACCGTGCTTGTGTAGTGTAGATCATGCTTGTGTGGCGTAGATTGTGGTTATGTGGCTATATTGCTGTGTGTCGGGTAGATTGTGCTTGTGTGGCCGTATAGCTGTGTGTCGGGTAGCCTGTGCCTATGTGGCCATAATTAATTGGAATGCATGAATGCTGAGATTGTTGCGCCTTATTATGGGGTAAAATTGTGTGGTGCGATATGGAACGTGTCTAACGATTTTACCTTATAATCGGGACGCGTCTGATGGATTGATGCGTGTTAGGTGGCGCACTAAAGTGCAAGAACGTATGAGAATCGTAGCGGCATTGGTTCCGGTTATGCATGAGTGAATCACATTGTTTATGGCACGCACGCACGAATTGGTAACATGCAAGGTGTGGCAATGGCCAAGTGAGATCGCTTGTGACGCAACTCATATGGGATTGATGAACTGCATCATCTAATGGCCATGTGCATTGTGTGTATCGTGTTGAGACCTAACGTGCAGGGTATGGCATACCAGGTAAGGTTGCAAGCGAACTGACTATATGGTTAGTGGTTGACCCTAGCTGTTGTGATTTGTTAATTGTTGGTTATTAGTCATGGTAAGTTGTGGGATGGTTCTGGAGAGATACCTCGAGTTGAGTCGGTGTCCTAACCGAGGGCTTAAGGGAGGACTTGCTAAGATTTTAATCTCACTAGTTATTGTATAACCATTTTTCAGGTCCTTAGTGTGAAGAACTAGGAGCTTGAAGCGAAAAGGTCAGGAGCATGGATCGCTTAATAGTTCTTTTTGGAGATAGATCTCCTGTACATAGACCTTAGAGTTAGCCTCTGTGTATAAACTAGCCTGTTTATGAAAAGTGTTTTGGTGAAAATTGTATCCTGTTTTTCTATCCGATATTTGTGTTATCCGGGGATTTTTATTATACGCTTCCGCATGTGCAATAAAAATGAAGGGTCGGCGACGAGTCCTGGGACGTCGCTTTTTTTCGACCAAGGAAGGGGTGGTTGCGTGCCCGGGGTTCGGGGCGTTACACGAGGCTAGTGGCGACTCCTGACTCTAATCTAGGTCGTCTTAAACAATTCATAGATAATAAATGAATCCGTCGTAAAAAATATGGATCTTGACAAGACTCACCATAGTTTAGCATTCCTACTGTAGAAATCTCCTAAAAGATGAAGTAATGTCATCTTTATGGATGAGAGTACTATTGGGAGGGCTACTATGAAAAGATACCTCCAAATTTGTTATTCACATCCGATATCTTGTTCAAGGTGTATCGTTTCTGTGGATGCAAATAACAACACTTTTCGCTGTCACGCAAGGTACAAGCTTAGGAGAGTTAATGACCGTAATCGAGTGAACTCACATGGTCAATCCCAAAAGATGAAGTGCTTTTGAGACAAATATCATAAGGGAAATCCCATAGTCAAGTATTCCTAAACCCGACCTTCCCCCTAACACCCGAGGTCAGGTCACGACAGGCTTCTCTCTTCTTTACGGTCTCAATTATTCTTTCACAAGTGATGAATTCATAGTCATCAAAAGTGACTTGACTCTCCCTTTGTCTTTTAAATAGATCAGTAAAGCTTTTGTCCATTCCCATGGTAGACCAACTGAGTCACAAGAGAGTTGAGGATAAGGCACTCAAGTTAAGGATACACTTTCTACGTCACAAGTGTTTTGACTTTGTGGTTCTATTGTTGCATCTGGTGCTTGATCAAAGTTCCCCAAACTCAGAAGGGACATCACATATTCATGTCATGGTATGCGCAAATTCCTGCTGGTCGAAGATTATTAATAAGTTCATTTTTTGGGTTTGCTCGCTAAGGATGAAACTTCATTTTTTTCTGACTCATGCCATTGATCACTATAGACAGGACTATTCTATGGCGGGTCGGTCGATCCTTTTTTGATGAATCAGGCAATGGCAATGTTATACTGGTCGTGCGCATCTTCTCTGGCCAAGTAGCTCTCTTCTGGTCAATGATACTTGTTGTTGCATTGGAGCCCTAAGACAGTAGGCCCATCCCAAATTCTAATAAATAGATGAGATAGGGATTGCCTTCTATTGAGATATAAACATGTTACAAATGTGTGCATTATCAAAAGTCAAGCTCAAGTTTGGTGTCAATGACATTTTAACGATGCTTGTGTGTATATCCCAGGTTGCTTGTGAGAAGTACTACATTAGGACCACCAAGATACATATATATCCCTCATCTTTAAATTTGCTCAATCTACCCCCTCAAAATTACGAAACTGCTGCTTCTTAATCAATGGTGTGGATTCCAACTGAAATGTTAGTTGAACCCCAAGAATGTGCTGCGAGGACCTGCTAACATAATTACCCCATTAATGGATAAGCCCAACCTCAAAATCACCTCCCCCCAAACTCGACATGGAATTCCCACTTTCGCAGTGTTAGGACTTTCGCAGTGCTAGGAATGCCATAAATTGACATCGTGAACAAAGAAAGGAGCAACAAAAGACGAAACGCTGTCATTGTTACAAAGCGAGTTTCGAAGATTCAATCACAGAAAAGAAAAGGGAGATGGTTTACGCAATAAAAATAAATAGTGCAAATTTGCAAACAAAAGTCAATTTTTACCTAAAAAGACGATAGTCTTTCTGGATTGAAAATATTCAGCTACCTAGCCATAGGGACAGTGTCGGAATGGAGCTCCAAGGAGGTCATTTCAAAAGACGCACTTGATTTGCTCACCGAAGACTCCTTTAACTCTGTCAATACGTTGTTTATGTCCGGCCTTTGAATTGCCATTGGTCGTGTACAAGATGCAGCAATCTCCACTAGTTTCCAAGCTGAGTTGACGTCAAATTCCCCCTGTAACCTTGGATCCATAATGCTATGTATATCACCACTTTCAACGAAAGGAGTCAACCATTCAAGTATGTGCATGCTGGTGCTGCCATCCCGACTTCTCATTATTGCAGGTCGGCCTGTGATCAACTCAAAGAGTACAATTCCAAAACTATAAACATCACTCTTCTTGTTTAAGTTTCCAGAAGATTGAAACCTAGGTGGAAAAAAAGAAGAAGCAAATATCAGATCTTTAAATCAAAGATGAAATTTTAGGCAATGTCGATGTTTCTATGCAAAAAGAGATCCTGAACTGAACTAGATCAATAATACTGAGTTCTAGCTATTACTCGGGGTCAAGGTAGCCAGGAGTGCCTGCAGGACAAGTTGACACATGAGAGTCATTTTCAGTTGCAAAAGCTCTTGAAAGGCCAAAATCAGCTATTTTGGCTTGGAACTCTTCGTTTAACAAGATATTTGTAGTCTTCAAGTCTCTATGGATGATGGGTGACTTGCAACCATTATGCAAATAATCCAAACCTGAAATCCTTGCGAAAAACTTGTAAATAATTCTAAAACAGTGATGGGAGAAAAAACTATAACTGAGGATATGTCATTTGGGTACCTCGTGCTGCATCTACAGCTATATCTAATCTCTTACTCCATGTCATGACCTTCGGATGGTCTTCTGTTGGATGGATTTTAACCTTACCTATGAGTAAGAAATATAATTTTATAGGTTCGTTTCAGAGAAGGAACAATACAACAGGACATAAAAAAAGCACCTGATAAATGTTGCCTTAAATTTCCATTAGCCATGTATTCATATATCAATGCCATGTGCTTGGACTCATTGCAATATCCAAATAGAGAAACCAAGTTTTTGTGGTGAACAATCATTAAGAGTTGCGCCTGCAACATAAAGAGTGTGCATTATTATAACGAATAATAAGAATATTCTAAGAGGAAGTTTTTGAACTTATATATGTGAAGTGAGCATAAGTTGAATTTAAATGGAAAAGTGACTGCATCATGCTCTCTAACCTCTGCTTGAAATTCCTTGTACCCTTGCTTTGATGATTCAGAGAGCATCTTCACTGCAACCATGGTGTCGTTATCTAGCGTACCAAGATATACCTTTCCAAATCCACCTTCACCAATTACTCGTCCAAAATTTCCCGTGATTCTCGAAACCTCATCATATGTAAAAGGTCGATTCTTTAATCTCAGTGTCCCTTTACTAGATTCTGTACCAAAAATATTCCTATGAGTATTGCGACTACCACTTTGGAGAGTAGGCTTTCAAGGCAAATAACTCCATTTGCGCCTCAACAATTAAAAGAGGTAAGAAAGGTTTTCCCGATCCCGTTTTAAGAGCTAAATTAGTAGAGAAGAGGACAAAAATCAAAAGATCTGCACAAGGATTCTCTGTCACCAGCCTAAAATATGCTAATAAATAGATAATTTTTCTTTTCTCAATACATGTAGACAAGTCTCAGATTGCACAATCAAACTTTCATTTTAGGAACCATTAGAAAATATATTAACTGATAGGAGTAGGATGAAAAGTTAAAGATCCAGGCAGCAGTTGCACAATCAAATTCTTTCCCAAGGGACCATTAGACTAAACAGAGAAAATAGAGTTCTCCAATTGACACATTTTTACCACTTGCTTGTTGTCTAGTTGAGTTCGTTGGAACATCAGATTCATACGCTTTTAGGCCAATGACTTAATTTGGGAGAACATGCCAACGTTATCCGTTCTTGGTTCTTCTTTTCTTCGTTCATGACTTGCTATTAGACACTTCATTAGCAACTAGTGAAGCAAACCATTCCGAAACTACGAAGTCAGAACAACCAAGGTGGTGATTTGCCTTGAAAGTGATCTAGAATCAACCATCCCCTTTTCCCCGAATATCATAGCATGACGAGAAAAGTTCAAAACAAGCGAAGTGTGGGAGCAACAGTAAAATAACTGTGGATGAGAAGTGGAAGAAAAAGTTACCTCTGACATTTTTCCTTTTGATTAAACAAATTGTAGCCAAAGCACACAAGAGAACTACAAAGAAGGCCGAAACTGATGCAGCGACTAGGACAGAGATGGATTTTTCATTATTCTTCTGCGGGCATGGATCTGCCTGGCAAAGATTTGGGTTGCCATCCAAGCTACAAAAAAAAAAAAAAAGGAAACTAGCAAGAGTTAAATGTTCTGGTATCTGTTCAAAAAAAAAAAAAATGTTCTGGTTACTTTTTGCCAACATGTTTCGTTTTGATTAACCTATAGTGGCCAAGGTAACACGATAGAACTACAAAGACTAAAAGGGATGCAACAACTAGGACCAAGATGGGGGTTTCTTATTCGGTGGGCAAAGTCTTGCCAAACAAAGATCTGTGTTTCCATTCAAGCTGCAACAAAAGGTAAGTAGCTGAACTTCAATGTCAACGGAAGAAAATGTTCTAGTTGCTTTGCCAACATGTGTACTTTATTTGCGTCGAATCAGACTAAACCATGTTAATAGTCTTTCCACCTAAATAAATCTGCGAATGTGAGAGAAGGAACAAGCCTCAAGTATAATGTCTTGTCTTCAACCCTCCTTTTAAGAGCCCTGGGAACTAAACCAGTAAGGTTGTTTCCACTTAGATATCTGCAAAAATATAACAATGTGTAAAGGTTCGCGTTCTTTTAAATTATTTGGACGCCACTAAGACATATTAACTTACAGATTTCTCAGCTTTGGCAATTTCGCCAAGGTTTCTGGTATTTCTCCTGACAGTTGATTATTGGACAAATCTCTGAAATAAGACCGATGTAAAATACTTAATCCTCCAATAGATCTAGTCAAAATTTAGGAAAATTAATTAGTTGCCCGACATTTCTTAGCTTTGGCAGTTTCGTCAGGGTTTCTGGTATTTATGATAGTTGATTATTGGACAAATCTCTGAAACAAGGTTAGTGTAAAATACTTAACCTTATTAATAATTAGTTGCCCCTGCTCAACATGTCATCACATAGTCTTTATAGAGAAAATGATCCAAATGATCTCTAAACTTTGGTCATATGTGCAATGTCATTCTTGAATTTCTAGACTGTTCAAAATGGTCCCTAAACTTTGACCTAATGTGTAATGTTGTCCCTAAAATTTCAATTTATTTAATATAGGTCCCTAAATTTTGGTGCAATATTTAATATGATCCTGAACTATTAAACATTTTTATATTGTTTATAGACAACATGAAATATTTATAATAGTTCAAAGACCACATTGAAATCAAGGGACAACCTTGTACATTAGATCAAAGTTCATGGACCACATTGTATAAATTAAAAGTTCAGGAATGCCATTACATATTGAACCAAAGTTTATGGACCATTTGTGCTATTATCCCATCTCTAAATGCCAAAATGAGTGGTTAGTCATTAACCATTACCAAAATATGGTTAATGCAAGGGTCAGAGGATAATGTAGCTTGTCAATGTTCTTCCGAGGCACTCACAAGTGGTGACACTTTCCTAGCTTTTATCATGCACAAATATATTCACGATATTAACCCAACAAGAACGGAAATCATGAGATGTAATGCAGCATCCCCTTCAAAAGGGCGTCGGTTGAAAGATACTCACAGGGACTCCAACGCGGACAGTTTTGAAAACGAGGATGCTATCTTCCCCACCAGATTGCTGGAGCTCAGATTCCTGGCCATGATCAACCAAAGGCTGCTTCATTGGTACAAAAAAGAAACTTTTGGTGCATGTGACCATATCGATGCAGTTTTGGGCATCCTACTTATGGACTTTAGAAATGTAGGCTTCTTTTGCAAAGATAATGTGGTCATGCTGGGAAGCAAACTTTCAACTTTTCAAGCAGAATAAGAACAAAACTTCGCTTCTTCATATATATATAGAGAGAGAGGGAGAGAGGGAGAGGGGGGGCAGAGAGAGGGAGAGTTCTTTTAGAGTTTCAATGCTGTATGATACTTCAAGAAATAGTTCAAAGGCACTCACAGTGAAATAATTCTTGGAGGTTTAACATAACTACAATTCAGACCATCCCATGTATATTTGCTTGGGATGCACGGATCACCTTGCCAGCTCTCTTTGTTCACTCGATACATTGCCTTGGTATCATTGATAGCTTTCACTGTAGTTTATACCACAATAATATCATTTTCTTTTTCAAGAATTGTAATGTTGTGAAAATAGAGAAAACACTATATGTTCAATTTTGAAGTGATTTCCAGCAATGAAGTATGCCAAGCAAAATGTAGCCTTTCACTTTCAGGATAAACTTAGTTTAAGAATAGCTTATTAACCATTAAAATTGCATATTCTAGAGCTCATTGAAGAAAACGCTTATTTTATTCTTCGTAGATTTTTCACAACAAGATTCTTGAAGCTCAATTTCACCTTACAAAACTTAGCTTATAACCTTTCCGTCGCCACAATCTTTACCTACCAAACCTCTCCACCAATAATTACTCGGCAAATCCAACATCAATTCTCTTCTGATGGAGCAACCAAGGCAACTGAATCTAAGTTATTGCCTTGTAAGAGGTAATGAGGTATCTAGGAGGAGTAAGCATTAAGATCTCCTAGATTACTGAGAGAGTACTCTTTATCCAATGAAGACATCAATCTGATCAACAAATCCTTATTATTTTATCATGCTTTACTTTCATTAGCCGTGTGGAACGAAACTGGTCAAATTAGAACATGCAAGAAGCATCTCCTAAAATTGAGTTAGATGAACAGAAATCAATGCAACAGTTAATTGCTAAAACCTTCTAGCTTATGTGTCCACCCCTTCAAGAATTTGAGACCACGCGGAGTGGAAGTTGACCAGTTTATGTGGCAATACTTTTTACTGAATTCAACCTTTTTAACCATTTTGTTTTTCACGTCCACTTTAGATGAATTCTGGTAGCACAACATTCGAATTTGCACTAGAAAAACATGTGGAGGTAGGGGAAATACCATCATCTTCGGCTGTTTGTACATTGGGGAGTCCACCAATGTTATATGCCTCGATGGCATTGAGGATTGGCGGATATGTTGATTCGTTCAATGTGGCACTGATCGAGAAGTTGATCTGGGACGCAGTAACCGGAGTGGAGACTATAGTCACTGGCTTTAAGTACTCGAGCGTCACGCTCTTCGTGAATTGATTACCATTGATGGAAACTGTGAGCTCCCTTTTTTGGGCACTCGGCAAACTCTGGGTTTCGGCAAAATGGAAGTACAAGATCCATTTACCAATAGGAATGAATGGCTTCCAATTATAACTCATGGAGAAATCAACATTCCTCACGGTTTCAGCGGTTCTAAGAACTTCCCCTGGAACGTTGTACATGTCGTTGTTGTTGGCCAAGGACGTAGCCGATGCTGCGGCGCTAGGCACAAGCCTGTAGTGTTCGAGTCGGCCTCTCCAGGTGCGATCATAAACATCCATTGGGTATCTGGTTGAGGCATTTTTACAAAGAGTTTATCCACTCAGCCATTGAGAAATCAATGAACTTGCAAATTTTGAAGCCACAACGTCTTAATTATTGTATTACTACCAACAGTCGGGAAAAGGACATCACAAATGTTATAATCATCATACTGCGTTTATTTGAGTGTCATAACTTTTTTTCTCCAATCAATTGAGTGCTATAACTCATGTACGGTGCTCATTTGAGTGCTATAATTTTTTTTTTTCCGATCACTTGAGTGCTGGGAAAATTGTTCAAAGAGTCCTAAACCTAATGTACTTTTATTAATTCAGTCTTAAATTTTTTAGTCCCAAATATTTTCACGTTTAACCAATTAAGTTTATCTTGCTAATTTTGCTAGAAATTGTTGATATGGATGTTGGCCATTCTATGTAGCACGGCTGGCAAGACGATTGACACTAACGTGGACATTTTAATATTTTTGAATGTTTTGTTTATTTATTTTAGTTTCTTTTTTTTTCCTCCCTTCTTATTTCTTGAACTTGTAGCCGAGCTTAGGCGACGGTTGGCGATTGACCAAAGGCAACCACTAGCAAGGGTTGCCCTCACCAATCTCAAGCAAGGGGCGACCTCGCTAAAGGCCAGCTAGGCCACCCTCATAGGCCTTCGATGAGGGTCACCCTTGTGAGAGGCTAAAGAGGTTGCCCTTGCCAAAGGCCAACAAGGGCTTGACCTCACCTGAAGCTAGTGAAACGGCCCTCACTGACCTCTAGTAAGGGCGACCCTCTCCTGGGGCCTCACTGGCTTTAGGCAAAACTCGACTTCGCCGGCCTCTAGTGTGGCTTGCCTTCGCCAAATCCCAACAAGGGTAATCCTTGTCACTTGTTTCCTTTGGCTGGTCACTAGCCATCATGTAAGCCCAGCCAACGACCGGCTGATGGAAGAAGAAGGGAGGGGAAAAAAAGGAAAAGAAAAAATTCAAAAAAATATTATCAAAAATTGTTCTCATTAATGTCGTTTGTGCCATGTAGCATGGCTTGTATCCACATCAGCAATTTCAATCCAAATTGGTTAGATGAACTCAATTGACAAAATTAAAATGTCTAAGACTAAATTGGCAAAAGTACAATAAATTTAGGACTTTTTAGATAATTTCCCACTTGAGTATCACATAACTTTTCAATTAATCACTTGACTACCATAACTTTTTAAAAATGTTCACCATAAGTGTTATGCCAAGTCGGATTTTTGACACAAAGGTGATCATTTTAAAAAAAAAAAAATCCACTTAAGTGATCCTTTGAAAGTTATGGCACTCAAATAATCATTTTTTAAAAGTTATGGATCTTAAGTGGTTGAAAAAAAAAAACATTAAGACACTCAAGTGAGTATTGTATGAAAGGTATGGCATTTGTGGTGTCATTATTCCACTAATGTTTAGATTCTTGTACTTGATAAAAACTGGACATCATGTGCATGATTCAAGTTGTCGAGCGCTTGTGTAGAGTCATCAGGTGGACCACTTATTGAAATATCAAGCGGATTTTTTTTAGTAGTAACTTTTCCTTGATTTCACTCGTGTTTTTCGTAATCAGTAATTCTAAGAATTGAACTAGTACCTCATATTGGGTGGATTAATTAGCAACTCTTGGTTCAATCCACTCGTGTTTTTAGTGATCAATATTTTGAATTTTGAGTTATTACTATAGAGCATGTTTAACAAGTGTTTGGAAGATATAAAAAGTGGTTATTTGAATGACATTTTACCTATATTGAAGATAGTGGTTGTTAACGAAGAGAGTTGTTTAGTCTGATAAAATGTTATATAAGAAATTATCACATCGTATATTTGAAACTCATATATGAATTAACTGAATTATTAGATGCAAACAATTTCAATCATGAATGAGTATATTCTTATAAGATTCTCATAGAAAATTGAGCGTTACACATAAAATTATTGTGCACCAACAATTAAATTATTCGTGAATTCTTGATCATCTTCATTATTGCATAATGCATAGAAACAATCCTATAAAAAAAAAAAAAGCGAAGCAATTAATGGTACCATTAGTATTTTATTGAGTCCGGGATACTTGGAGTGCAAAAACTTAGCATGAGGAGATACTTAAATGCCAAAAGTTAAGAGAGTGACACTTAAGTGTCAAAATCGAAGCAAAATGGATCGTTAAGTGCTAACAGGGAGAAAATCTAACCAAAACGCTGGTATGGTGATTTTCTGGAAAGCCAAGTGCAAAACGATATCATTTTGCTACTAGCATGGGTAAATAATTAGTATAAAAATTAATTAAATTAAATTTAAAACCACCCTCGCCCTAAATCTAGGCAAGGGCTTGCAGTGCTCGCCGTCGGACGGTTGGGGTTGTCAGCCCATGGCTAGGGCTTAGTGACCCCGGCCAACCCTCCCCCGATGGCAGGCGGCGGCCTCAACGAGGGTTGAGCCCTCAACTACCAGCTGCTATTCATCTTCCTCCTTTTTATTTTATTTGGTTTTAAATTTAATTTTATTAATTTTTATATTAAAATTCGAATTGTGCCAAAACAACGATGTTTTTGTGTTTCTTTGCTCAGTGAGCCTTTCGGCAAGCCACCTAAGTAAACAAAATTAATTAAAAATTGTCACATAAGATTTCCAGCGGGGTTTGTTAGATGTGGCACTCAAGTGTCTCATTTTTTTTAAAAAAAAAATGACACTTAAGTGTCGATTTCATAACTTTCGGTACTTAAGTATCCCATTGTGCCAAGTTTTGGCACTTGAGATGTTATTTTGCCTTATTTTATTTTAGACGAATACTATAAGTAGAGTTCATCAACTTTTTGTGGATTCAATTATATTGCAACTATAATGCTTCAATGATGTGTACGGTAAAAACAATTTCTTGGGGATGACTTGTAAAACAACAGGGATACATTAATTGTTATTAATTGAAATAAATGTTCGCTTTCATTGTTTGTCTATGTAGACTTCTTACGATATACAGATGATCATCGCAATTTTTTTTTTTGGACAAATCAAAGACAAAAATTCTAAAGCCATCGAAGAGAAAACTTACATAATATATATATATATAGCTTTGAACGTTCGACAGAACTATCACAAATGTCTAGAAAGGGGAAAATTGCCTTAAAAGTCACAAATTTATTGTATGACAGCCAATTCAATCCTAAATATTTTAATTTGGCCACTCCTAAAATCTTCTGACGATTTTGCAATGCAATTCTTCTAACCAATTTTGGCCAAAAATTGCTAACATGGTGTCTAGTTAGCACCGGCTGTCTTATGTAGCATGATCAACACTAACTTGGAAGATTTTTTCAAATATTTTTTTAATTTTTTTGAATATTTTCTTTTTTTCATTTCCTTTTTTCCTTATATCCCTCTGCCAATCACTAGGGCCTCAATGTGGGCACTGTGACCCACGCCTATGGCTGACAACCTTCGCCAATCATCGCGGAGGCCCCAAACCAGTAGAAAGAAATATGAAAAAACAAAAGATGAAAGAAAAGGAAGGGAAAAGAAAGGAAAAATTCACACAATTTTAAAACAAATTGAAAAAATCTTCCATTTTAGTGCTCCCATGTCACGTGGGATGGCTAGTGTCCATGCCACCTATTTCCGGTCAAAATTAGCCAGAAATATTATATTAAAAAACCGTGAAAATGTTTAGGACTAAATTACTTAAATAGAAAAGTTTAAAACTGGAATTAGCCGTTGTATGATATGTTTAATATTTTTTGAACAATTATCCATCTCAAAAGAATCGCTCCCATGAAAGTTGTGTTCTCCAGAATGACTCACCTTAGATACGACGAAGAGTTTGGTCCCATGTCGTACCGCCAAAGTAGCTGCAAGAATCCAGATTCAATTCGATAGGTGGTAATGTTCACAGCTCTTAATTCCAGGGCTGAAATGTAAGGTATTCCACTTCCCGTATTCACAACACACACTTGTAAATAATCTGCTTGGGGCACATATATAATTTCCTCGTATCTTTCCCAATCGTAGTCGACAGTGACCCAATAATTAACATCAATATATAGGTCGAATGTGGGTGCTTCGTTTTTTCCATCATAGTTGCCATACCAAAAGGAGGCCCTGATCAAGTAAAGGCTGTTCTTGCCTCGATCAGGTTTTAGCGTGTAACAGTTCCTCATTCCAATCGGAAAGCTCCTTAAGTTTTTGTATATCTGTGGATAATTTTCGGAGCTGTATCCCGCAACTGGATTGTTTTTTCCGGAATCTGTAAATCCTTCATCCGTCTCATAATATATCTTGTAGCTGGCGTCAAGATGCGGATAAGTTGCCCCACAGTCAATGCTTATGAAACCTTGCAATTGAGATAAATTAGAACCAAATAGTCAATTTATTTTCAAACTTTCCCATAGCAATTCAAGAATTCAAAAGCGATCACCTTATATTGGACCTCGACCGTTGTAATTGATTAGGCGTGACTGATATTGACATATATATAATTCATATTGTGAATGAACGACGCATCAACATATTTCATATCCATGCCTGTGATCACCCTTTTAATCTTATCCTTTCCCTCGATCCTTCTCTTTTATCTATTGCTTATTCTGTCATTGGGTAAACAAAACCTACCATTCACCATTGCGTGGTCTTGCGATAAACTTTAAAAGAAGAAAACAAAAGAAATTAAGCTGCTAGATGGGCTAGTTCAAATATCAATTTGATCGACAGATCAAACCTATTACCATCAAAATTGCAAATTATAACTTTTTCATGTTCATCATTTTGCTTCTCTCTCTTTTGTTTTTATCTGATGGCTTTCTCCACATAAAATTCCATGTTCGCATATTCCGGGATGTTTTACAAGTAAATAATAATCTCAGAGAGAGAGAGATAGAGACCTGGATTTCGTTGGGCTAGAGCCAGCAGCTTCAATCCCGGAGCTAATGAAGAAGCAATGGAAGCACACCAGAGGAGGAGCACCATGGATCTTCCCATTTTCGGTGTCCAGAAGACAGAGAAAGGTCTCTTGCCAATATAATAAGTGAAGATATTACGTGCAACCCATCTTAATAAAAGCTATGAGGTGCTGGGAATAGGAAAAATCCAGTGGACATCTCTTGTTGTTCCACTAGCTTCATATATGCCGTGACTCCTGTTACAATATTTAAATATTAAACAATGTCTTACAATAACAGTTAAAAGTTTTTAAAAAGTTAACATTGATTCCACAAATTTTCTATATGCAATATTTTCATGTTATCGTAATCAAATCGAATTGCCTGTCGATTTATATTTATTTACCCAAGATATAATTAATTTAAGTCTTTGAGAGAAATAAAGTCTAATTAATTAGGTGAGACGAGTACTTATTTTGAAATTTAGGGGATGACGTACTTTGGAGTGCACTTGAAAGCTTCTATGCTCACATTATAAATTATCCCTGGTAAAAGTGATTCATTCAGTTACTATTCCTTGCAACAAGTACAGGGAACTTGTATCATATTGGATTTTAACAAAATATAAAGAGAAGAGATCATAAATTCTATTTCATTTACGCACAGTTATAAATATTTCTTTCTACACATTTGTCATATTCCCTGTTCATCAGCATAACCAATATCGGTCAAACTCTCTTATGAATGAAGTTCAATCATCGGAAAAAGAAATCTCAGACAACAACTCTGATTAGATATGCACACGCGATGCCCCCATTGATATTATCTTTCCTTGTGGGGAAGACTACTCATGAATCATGATGACAATGCACAATTTTTTACAGCGTGATTAGAGCATTAGCGGAATTAGTTAGACTGTTTCGAAGCGAAAATCACATTTAGTGTTCTCCAATCCATGTTCCTGGGACGCAATCTCCTTCATTATGGAAGCAAAGAAATTTCCACGTGATTCACGTATAATTTTATTTTTCTTTTTTTTTTTTTTTGGAAAAGGTGAATTTTGCTTTCACATTTACAGATTAAAACGATGCCAAAACCCATTTCATTGGTCGAGAAATAGAATGTTGGTTGTTGTAGTATGAATGCTTTTTCTATTCAAAAAGAGATTTTTGTCATGGAAAAATTTTTCTTTTAAAAAAAAAAAAGAACTTCAAATGAATCTTATCTCAGGCTTGAAATGACTAATTGAATCTCAAATAAAGGCACTAGCTGATCAAATCCTCACCATGCGATGAGCACGTGCATCTAACATGCTACTTTCCAAGGGTCGGGGCGTTGGTGCAGTTTTATTCTTTCTCCTTTTTTACTGTTTCCTACTTCGACTTTTCTAGAGAAGAACCATTAGGGAAAGCTCATGGATTGCTATGCTTATACTTAGCATGGAAACACCCAAGTCCATACTAATTGCAACTTTAGAGTTTTTTTAATCTAATCATCTAACCAAATCAATTCAATTTGGAGTAGTCATTAATCTATTATGGGTCGATTAGAAACTCAAACAGTTTGTAAACTAGATATTCATGCATACAGGGACTTGATTACGCTAGGTAAATATAACGCTATTTTGGTACTTTTTCTCTTTATCTAAAAAATATTTTGCAAGCAATTTGAGTTAATTTTAAGCCTAACCACTAGCATGTGAGAGATGGTCGTGCGGGCTCGCAAACAAGAATTCAACACTCAATAGTTTAAGCAATAGTTAAAATACTTGGGCAGACGAAAAAACCTTGATGTGCTAAGCAAAGCTTCCAATGAATGTTTCGCAAAATATTAACTAAACAACAAGCAATCATTTGATGTATGCGTAACTTATATGCTATGACCACATGAATTCTAGTTTAGGAAGCATTCGTGAACTAACATGAAATCTTGAATGACATGTATGCTATATTGCAAAATCTGCACAAATTATCCGGAATAACTTACATTGAAATCTCTAGTACAGGATTATCACTCAATTGATAAAGTTGGAGAATTTATGACTAAGTTGACATTCACCTAATAGGTTTATAATTAATTTGGTGAATTTTTCCCTTCTCTGCTGATGGCAATGCGACTTGTACAACGTACGATGTATAACAACCAACTCGAACAACATTTGCATGGAGACTTCCCAAGATGTTTTGATTATAAATAATGCAGGAGACTTGACTTGCACTTGATGGACGAAACAAAAAGTAGGACAACAACCACCTTTGCGCGTACAAATTGGACTCATTTTTTCTAAAGCCACTTTTTCGCCTTAATTAGGTTGTCGTATGATAAAATAAAGTGTGTCAGATAATACTTTGGCCATGGAAAAATTTGCACAAATTATCTAGAATGACATACATAGAAATTTTGCATAGAGGATTATGACTTGATTGATAAAGTTAGCAAATTTATGAATGAGTTGGCATCCATACAATAGGTTCATAATTAATTTGGTAAATTTTCCCCTTCTCTGCTGATGGCAATGCAACTTGCACAACGTACTACATACAACAGCCTAGAAGAACGATGTATGCATGGAGACTTGCCAAGATGTTTTGCTTATAGATAATGGAGGAGACTTGACTTGCACTTGGATGGAGGAAACAAAAAGTAGAACAACGACCACCTTTGTGCATACAAATTGGACTCACTTTTTCTAAAACTGCTTTTTCCGCCCTAATAGGTTTGTCGTACGATAAAATAAAGTATGTCAAATAATACTTTAACCATGGAAAAATCTGCACAAATCATCTGGAATGACTTACGTTGAAATTATGTGTAGAGGATTATGACTCGACTAATAAAGTTGGAAAATTTATGACTGAGTTGGCATCCATACAATTGGTTTATAATCAATTTGGTAAATTTCGCCCTTCTCTACCGATGGCAATGAGACTTGCACAACTTATAACCTACAACAACCAAGAAGAACAATGTATGCATGGAGACTTGACTAGATATTTTACTTATAAATAATGGAGGAGACTTGGCTTGCGCTTGGATGGAGGAAACAAAAAGTAGAACAACAACCACCTTTGTGCATACAAATTGGTCTCACTTTTTCTAAAGCCGCTATTTCCCCCTTATTAGGTTGGCGTATATAAAAATAAAGTGTGTTGGATGATACTTTGGCCATGGAAAAATTTGCACAAATTATCTAGAATGATTTACATTGAATTTTGCATAGAGGACTATGACTCAATTGATAAAGTTGGAAAATTTATGACTAAGTTGGCATCCATACAATAGGTACATAATCAATTTGGTAAAGTTTTTCCTTATCTGCTAAAGGCAACTTGACTTGCACAACGTACGACCAAGAAGAACAACATATGCATGGACACTTGCCAAGATGTTTTGTTTATAAATAATGGAGGAAACTTGACTTGCACTTGATGGACGAAACAAAATGTAGAACAAGAACCACCTTTGCGCGTACAAATTGGACTCACTTTTTCTAAAGCCACTTTTTCCCCTTATTAGGTTGTCGTATGATAAAATAAAGTGTGTCGGATAATACTTTGGCCATGGAAAAATTTTCACAAATTATCTAGAATGACTTACATAGAAATTTTGCATAGAGGATTATGACTTGATTGATAAAGTTGGAAAATTTATGAATGAGTTGGCATCCATACAATAGGTTCATGATTAATTTAGTAAATTTTTCCCTTCTCTGCTGATGGCAATGCAACTTGCACAATGTATGACATGCAACAGCCTAGAAGAACAATGTATGCATGGAGACTTGCCAAGATGCTTTGCTTATAAATAATGGAGGAGACTTGACTTGCGCTTGGATGGAGGAAACAAAAAGTAAAACAACAACCACCTTTGTGCATACAAATTGGACTCACTTTTTCTAAAATTGCTTTTTCCACCCTAATAGGTTTGTTGTACGATAAAATAAAGTGTGTTCAATAATACTTTAACCATGGAAAAATCTGTACAAATCATCCGGAATGATTTACATTGAAATTACGCGTAGAGGATTAGGACTCGACTGATAAAGTTGAAAAATTTATTACTGAGTTGGCATCCATACAATAGGTTCATAATCATTTGGTAAATTTCACCCTTCTTGCTGATGGCAATGCGACTTGCACAACTTACAACGTACAACGACCAAGAAGAACAACGTATGCATGGAGACTTGACTAGATATTTTACTTATAAATAATGGAGGAGACTTGACTTGCACTTGGATGAAGGAAACAAAAGGTAGAACAAACAACCACCTTTGTGCATACAAATTTGTCTCACTTTTTCTAAAGCCGCTATTTCCCCCTTATTAGGTTGACTTATATAAAAATAAAGTGTGTCGGATGATACTTTGGCCATGGAAAAATTTGCACAAATTATCTAGAATGATTTACATTGAAATTTTGCGTAGAGGACTATGACTCGAATGATAAAGTTGGATTATGACTTAGTTGGCATCCATACAATAGGTTCATAATCAATTTGGTAATTTTTTTCCTTCTTTGCTAAAGGCGACTTGACTTGCACAACGTACGACCAAGAAGAACAACATATGCATGGACACTTGCCAAGATGTTTTGTTTATAAATAATGAAGAATTGACTTGCACTTGCTGGACGAAACAAAAAGTAGAACAACAATCACCTTTGTGCGTACAAATTGGACTTAATCGATCATGGGTCAATTGCACTAAAAATTCCTAAAAGCTACCTGGTAGGTTAGGTCACGCTAAAATCGCGCCCAGGAGAAATTAACCGCGAATTTAAACCAAATTTTAGAAATTGAAAGTTCTGTTATGTCACGATTCATTTTAGGAACGTCGACTTATCCTTCGAAGATTTTTCTGCAAACCCGAGATTTCGGCGAAAAAGTCAAAGTAAGGTTATTTTGGACAGGAAAATTAGATGGCCCTTTTTGTCGCATTTTTGGTCATCTAGTTGGTTCAATTGATGAGAAAAAATCATAAAATGGATGAGGGCACCTTGGCTGATTTTATGGGGGCCCATTTGAGTCCAATTGGAGGAGAATTGAATCAAATTGAAGAGGGAAATTGTCCAAATTCGTAGGTCCAAGGGGGCAGCAACTTTTGGACCCTTTGGATGGCTTTTATGAGAAGTTTTGGAGTGGATAAGGGGCTGTTGCTCTAGGCTCAAGTGGTGAGGCATGTTTGATGAGTAGAATGGGATATTTAGCTTGACTTTGTGGCCAAATGGGTCCCCTCCTCTTGCTGCAGCCTTCTTCTTCTACCTTGAGTTTGCTTTCTCCATTAATGTTGTCTTTGAGCTCTAGAAAAACTAGATAAAGCCCCTCCTGCCCGTCAACCGCCACCCGTGAGTTGCGCGCCAGCGCGCGTGTGCTATCCGCTAGCCTACGCCTCCTACCGCGCCAAGGCCACCATCGAGCCCTCTGTCTAGCCAGTTGAAGCGTTGCCACTGCCGTTCCAATCACCGTCCACCTTTGTTGAGCTCGCCAGGAGCTGTTGCAGCCGTCACTGTCCCGTTGTGGCCATTTCAACCCAAGTCGAGCACCGGTCCAGCTTTCTTGGCATAAGAGCAGTGGCTGAAGCTCAACCCCTGCTGAGAGCTTGTGGCCCATTTTTAGGCCTGTCCGGATCTCTGTTGGTGTTGTCGCAGGCTCAAGTGTTGCTTGCCTTCGCGTCGCCGTCGCCGTGGACTCACAGGCCTACTAAACTGGTGAGTGTACTTGCTAAACTCTGCTTAGGGAATTTATGACGCTTATTGGATAATTAGTTTAGGCTAAGTGTGGATTAGGTGGTTAGTTAGTTTGGATTAGTGATTTAATTATTTAATTATGCATGTTAGGTGGTTAGAATATACTAATTAAGGGCTAGATAAATTGTACTATTTATCTAGATAGGTTTGGAAATTTTTTAAGCCCGTTTAGGTGACTAGATTAGCATTTCCTACGTAAGTAAGTATTTATTGTATTTAAATTGCCTTATTTAATTATTCTTGTAATTTTGTCATGCCTCGATCCTCAGGCATGCTCACATCCCTTGCCTTGGTCGATTTTAAAATGTGATATCCTAGGACTACGTATCGCCGACCCTTTCATTTTCAATAGCACATGCAGAAGCAGTTATAAATCCCCAAATAATAAAATAATGTGATAGAAAAGCGGGGTCATATTTTTCATACTGAAAATTCACAACTACACTTTTATACCAGCACCTCATAGTATCTTACAATACTATTAGCATAGATCTAGTCTAATGCCTATTCACATATACACAAGGTCTGACAAAACAAGATGGGATCTCACTTCTCATTCGGGTTGTACTCGGGATCATCATCTCGATCCTCCTCAGACTCCTCTAAATCAATCTCATTCTCTTCAAGCTCTTCGTCTTCTACTAGCTCGTCAACAAGGTTGTCCAACAGGTAATCCTCCTCCGGTTCTTCTTCTTCAGGTTCTTCTTCCGGCTCTTCCCACTCTTGGTCCTCCTCTTGTCCCACCTCTTGCTCGATGATCTCCCCTTCTTCCTCACTCCAGTTAGCACCCTCAGCTAAGTAGACTGGTGACTCAAGATCGCCTTCAAGCTTGAGATCCTTAGCATCCACTACCAACCCATCTTTAAGGTTTACCGTCCCTAGCCCGAATGCTGTCTCAAGGACGTATAAAGGCACATCGCCTTCCGGGACGAGACCCTCTTAACGACCATCGTGGTAGTGTCGATACTACGATCGGTGCTCATGGGGTACCAGAGCATTATAACCCACATCAACCTAAACTGTGGACTCTATCAGCACGTACTCTAGTCCTTCTAGGTGGGGGTCTATCGGAAAATGGTATGCTATCTCAGTAATCTCTTTAGGGATGCCAAAATGCATAGGAGGACAAGGAGGTGGAGGTGCTGCCATCTAGGGACCTGAAATGGTTATACAATAACCATTGAGACCACATCTCAGTGAGTTCTACCCCTTAAGACTCGATTAATAAACCAATACACTAACCGGGCTGCCTATGCACACACAAGTCAAAGGACTTACCTTGGCCTCAGATTCCACCTGCATATTAGCACAGTTCAATAGGCACCCAAGCAATCACATCATAGATCGATATCTCGATCAATCGACCTAGTTGATTACATATCAGTCAGACCATCTCTAGATCATTTCACCTCTCACTATATAACCTCCAATCATACACTTAGTCACAAAGCCACAGTAATGCTCTTGGGCGTCGACTTCGCCATGATAATGCACCAATCACCCATCCCACATATTTTCTAAGGCGTCGTTTTCGCCAAAGTGATGTACAATAAACACTTTATATGCATGCTCTTTCAGGCATTCCAATTACTTTCAGCCACACGGTCACAATACATGACACATAGAAATACGACCACACAGGCATAATCTATGCCACATAAGTACAATCAATTATCGCCACACAGGCATGATATATATATTCAACAATTTACGTGCATTCTCTAAGACATCCTATATGCCAAAGTGATCTAATCATCGCTGAGCTACACCACACAGCATTTCTTCTCATCTTTTATCATACCGATAAAATATCGTGCGTGGACACACGATTAGCCTTATCCAAAATATAATATTTTCCTATCCATAACTCCCACATATTTTGTAGTCCACTCAAATATATATATATATATATATATATATATGCATTATTAACCGATGCCCGGTTATTTTTCAATTAATAACCAACAATTATTCAATTAAAGAATAATTCTCACTTTCACAAATAATTCAATTCAGTACGAAATAAAGCTCAATTAAATAAACGGACTACGCCATGATAATCGCATAAAATTCCTAGCCGTCAGCCTATCCCCGCCTAATTTCCAGAAAATAAATAAATAATTAAATTAATTTCAAAAATTAATAATTAAATACTAAAAATCCAATTTAGGCCTGTAATGCCTAATTGAAGCCCAAGACGGGTCGGGAAAAAGCCCGAGATGCATTCAATAATTAGAAGTACGTCTCTATTTGCTAATTGCACAATTCAATTGCCTAACACACATCACAATTATCTAATTTCACTAATCTACTCTAATCAAACCACCTAATTTTACTTAATTAAATTTAATCAACCCTTAAGCATCATTAGCAAACTAAGCAATGATTAGTGAGCAAAACTCACCGGAATAATGCGCAAGTCGGATCAAATTGATGGGAACGGCGCGAGGAACGCTTTTTCCAAAGCGAGCCTAGGAACCGAGGACCGGAACACCTCAAAAACGAGCTTGCAAGTGGCTGGAAAACCCACTTCTGAACTTGCTGCACAAGGCTGAAAAACAGGAGAAATCAACTCGGTTTAATGCGGTGAAGCTCGGGAATGAAGGAAACCGGGCCTCGAGGAGGACTCTCAGGGTTCAAACGAGCTCAAAACAGACCCGACTAAGTTGCAACAAACCTAAGAGAGTAGCTGTTGGGCGAGAGAGAGGCGTCAAAGGGCGAGACAGCGTGCGGCAAGGCGCAGCCAGGCAAGCACGCACGAGGGGCGAGGGCGGCGGTCGAGTGCGGCGACGGGCGGCTGTAGCTCCTCTTCTTCAGCTGGTCGCACACAGTAAATGGAGAGAGAGAGAGAGGAGGGGTATGGCCAGTTGAGGGGTGAGAGAGGAAGAGGATAAGAGTGAAGGGGATGGAGGGCTCCACTTGGCTTGATATTTCCACATCTTGCTCTCCAAGTTTCATTCTAGTCCAAGTATACATACTTGGCCTCCATTTGGCCACCAACACACTCTCTTCACAACTTCTCAAAGGGTCTAAACTTGCTAGGCTATGGGGGGGTTACGAAATTGGAGTGGGGTAGCTTCAATTGATTCAATTCTCTTTTGATTCCCTCTCAAATGGCTCTCATAAATCCGAGCCACCTTCCATCGGTCACTTAAGCATTTTTCCTCATCAATACATCCATCATGCTTTCCAATTTTGCCATCAAAAACAACCCTCGGCTTTTTTTGCACAAATACGGCCTGACGACTTTTCCCAAAAAGTCTCGATTGTCAAAAAAATCTTCTGAGACTGAGTCGTGGGTCCTAAGATTTATTGTGACATGAGAAAATCTTCAATTTCTAAAATCGGACTTGAATTGACAGTTAATTTCCATTCAGCGCGTTTTTAGCGTGACCTAGACTATCGGGTAGTTTTCAGGACTTTTTAGGGCAAATGACCCGTGGTCGATTTTCTTCGAGCCACTATGAGCCCACTCGACTCAATGGTGACTCTCAATTGTCATGAGAATCTTGAGGATTCAATTACGGACATAGGGTACCGAAACAACAGTAAAATCGTATTAGTGCCGATCGATGAGAATTTTCCAATTTAGTGGAGTCACCCATGATTAGCCATACATTTCAGTCGAACAGACCTATCTCTGATCTCAAATCGATTTTTAACTGTGCCGTAATGACCTCCAAAGATAAGCACGATCAAGAAGCCGATTCTTGGTTGAATTCTCAAGTCTATTTGCTTTAAAGTCCTTAATAGCTTCCCCAGAGAGCCTAGTAATCTCAAGAGTGATCAGCTGTGAGAACAGCCCTATAGACGCGTCAATAAAATACCCGATTAATTCAAGAGAAAACATGGGTGAAAATCTGGGATATCACAACTCTTCCCTTCTTATAAAAATTTTGTCTTCGAAATTTAAACCATTACGGAACTTAATCAAAAAGGTGGGGGTACAATTCTCACATCGACTCTTCGGTCTCCCATGTCGCTCCTTCAGTACCGTGGTGTTGCCATACTACTTTGACCAGCATGATGGTCTTTGTGTGCAGAACTTGCTCTTTATGATCAACAATTTGAACTGAGCTTTCAACGTATGACACACGGCCATCCACGTCCAATTCCTCAAAATTGAGCATGTGAGTTGGGTCAAGTTCATACGTCCTCAACCTCGACACGTGAAAGACGTCGTGCTTTTGATGATACCTCGGTGGCAATGCAAGACGATACGCTAGGCTCCCGATTCTCTCAAGAATCTTAAACGGGCCTATGTATCTTAGACTCAATTTGCCTTTCTTACCAAAGCGCGAAGTTCCCCTTATTGGTGACACTTTCAGAAAAACGTGATCACCAACTTGAAATTCCAAAGACCTTCAATGCTTATCTACATAGCTTTTCTGTTTGCTCTGAGTGGTCTTTAATTCGTTTTTGATCACGGTAACTACAAAAACAGACTGCTAAACTGACTCTGGGCTGCGATCTTTCATTCTCTGATTTCATCTCAACAACTGAAATTCTAAACACTTTGCTATGCAATGCTTCAAAAGGAACTATCTAACTGTTCTGCTGAAACTGGGAACCTCGGTTCTAGATCTGATATAAGTTCGTCACTAGCACTCCATGCAGATGAACTATCTAACACACATACACTTTTGCATGCCTATTCCAATCAAGATCCTTCCATACGGCGACAAAGTGAGCCGACTTCATCAGTCTGTCAACCACTACCAAAATGGAATCATTACCCCTTTGACTTCTTAGTGAGTCCGTAACAAAGTCCATCGTGATGTGTACTCATTTCCACTCTAGGGTTTTGAGAGGTTACAAAAGTCCTCTCGGCTTACAAAGCTGTGCCTTGATTCTAATCTAAGCATCCAGCTCAATTCTGAGGGAGGCTTTAAGGTTTGGAAGGTAGCCCATCTCAAAATTGAAAACCGAACCTCGAACTTTCTTAAGTAAGGTCCATTCTTTAACCAGCATATGTGCAACTAAAGACTCCTAAATCAACACATCTATGACTTAATTCACCTTCCAAGGGTGATATAAAATATCACAACCCAGTCCTCTGAACGACGCATCACTATAGATCTCATATCCTCCAAGACTAGATGGAATGGTCAATACAGGTGCGGTAGTCAGCTTTTGCTTAAGCTCTTAGAAACTACACTCGCACTTGTTTGTCCACACAAATATTTCTTCCTTCTACAACAGTCGAGTCAAAGGCGGGGCTATTGCTGAAAATCTCTCCAAAAACTTTCTGTAGAATTCGACTAAACCCAAAAAGCCTATGATCTTCGACATTGACGTCATTCTCGGCCAATTGATAACTACTTCAACCTTGATTAGGTCCACGGAGATTTCTTCGCCTAAAATCACGTGACCTAGGAAAGCAATATGAGTCTACCAAAACTCATACTTGCTGAACTTGGCGTATAATTCATGATCTCATAGAGTCCGGAGTATTGTCCTCAACTGTCTCTCATGCTCCTAAACTATCGTATCCACAACAGTCGCCTAGTAACCTCGACAACCCCTGTCTAACAAACAAGTTGCCTAAAGTGACGAGATAAAAGGGGTCGAGGGTCCTCCTCGATTTTCAATAAATTTGAAATTTCCATCCATCAACGGGTTAAACTGTATCACACTGCGCCAATGATTCATTACAACAAAAGCTCCTCGAGCCAAATCTTTTTTATATATACGGTATCAAATTTATATATAGATAGACCCATCGAGTACTACTATAGTTAAGGATTCATCTTTCTACCACCTTATTACAATAACGGAAATTTTACGACCTTTACTCAAAATCCCGCTGTGTTACTCTGATAAAAACACCTCAAAAACATTCTTCCTTTGCTTGGTGCCTAGTCGGTCCATTCCTGCTCCTTTCGTCACCCTCGTGGTGGTCTATCTGTGGTGCTTTCCTTTTGTCTAGTCCTCTAGTGGTGGCATACACTGTGCCCTGAACTGGTGGTCTATGCAATCCACCATGCAGTGCATCCTGCGGTGCAATTCCTTAGTTCTGACCCATCTGTGGGGGTGGCGGTAATTGTTGCAGTCCCATCTATCTTTGGGGACAATCTTTGGCTAGGTGGCCATGCTAGCAACACTCGTAGCAAACTCTTGTCCTAGGAAAACACAAGACCGATCCATGTTGTCTTCCACAAAGGTGACATACACCAATCTGATTGGGTTCCGACTTTCCAATTCCACCCTTCTTGTCGGGCGGGACATGGAATCTACCTCCAGGCATGGGCCTCTTTCCCTGGCGAATGTTTTCTCGATGAGAGCTAAACCCTAATTCAGATGAGGCAGCTCTCTCGTTCAGATCATTCTCAATTTTCTAGGCTCTCCGATAAATGTCGTTGTAAGTCCTTAGATCCAGAAGGACTAAGGTGCTTCTCAAGTCATGTCAAAATCCATCTCTAAACCTTCTCGCTTGGTTTACAAGGTTCTCAATTAGCTCAGGGGCATACTGTGAAAGTTAAGCGAACTTCACCTCATACTCATCAACGGTTAGGGAACCTTGGTGAAGACATTGAAACTCGGCCATCTTCACCTCCCTGGCGATCTTAGAGAAATACTTATCATTGAAGGCTTCAAGGAAAATGTTCCACTCCTGAACGGCACCTTCTAGAAAGATTGTTTCTCGAGTAGTCATCCACCAAGTATTCGTAACTCCCTCCAGCTGGTAAGCTGCTAAGACTACCTTCTCAATCTCATTGCACATCAGTAGTGCAAACGTTTTCTCAAGCGTCTAAACCCATGAAGAAGCAGCTTCGGCATCTCCTGTCCTAGTGAACAACGGTGGGTTCAATTTCAAGAATTGTTCCACTAGCTTATGGATTGGTCTTGCAGCGACCACAATCCTCGGTGGACCTTCAACATTCACAGCGGTGGGAGCAACGGTAGGTGCAATTACAAGCGCAGCTGCAGGGGCAGCCTCAGCGGCGGCGGTAATAGCGGCGGTAGTAGCGGTTAGAGTGACGGCTTCAACAGTAGCAGCTTGCTGTTCTGATCTTATACCTATTGCTTCCAGTATACATATGATCCCTTCTATTATGGGATCATTAAGGGCTGCTACCCCAGCATCTACAATAGGTGGAGTCACTCCACTCGCGCTAGCCTATGCTGGCGCTCGACCATGGCCTCCTCAGGTACCGATTTGAGTCGGTGCTCTACCCCAAACTACGGCCCTACTGGTCCTCTTAGCAGGAGTTCTCGGCTCCTAGTCACTCATGGCTTAGCTTTAAAAACTGATACCTGCTTCCAATTCCACAACGAATTAGAAACAGAATGGCCCAAGCAACAAGCAATTCTAGTACTCAGCTACCACAGACATGCACCAGTTGTGAATTTGAAGGCCTTTCCTACTACTATCCCATAGGTCATCGTGCCTTATCACTCCAATCTCTAAACTTTGCTTTGATACCACAAAAAAGGGGATGTCACGCCCCGATCCTCAGGCACGCTCACATCCCTTGCCTTGGTCAATTTTAAAATGCGATATCCCAAGACTACATATCGTCAATGCTTTCATTTTCAATAGCACATGTAGAAGCAGTTATAAATCCCAAGACAATAAAACAATGGGATAGAAAAGCAGGGCCATATTATTCATACTGAAAATTCACAACCACACTTTTATACCAGCACCTCATAGTATCTTACAATATTATTAACATAAGTCTGGTCTAATGCCTATTCATATATAAACAAGGTCTGACAAAACAGGATGGTATCTCAGTCCTCATCCGGGTTGTACTCGGGATCATCATCCCGATCCTCCTCAAACTCCTCTAAATCAATCTCATTCTCTTCAAGCTCTTCGTCTTCTGTTGGCTCGTCAACAGGGTTGTCCTACAGGTAATCCTCCTCCGGTTCTTTTTCTTCAGGTTCTTCTTCAGGCTCTTCCCACTCTTGGTCCTCCTCCTGTCCCTCCTCTTGCTCAATGATGTCCCCTTCTTCCTCACTCCAGTTAGTACCCTCAGCCGAGTAAATCAGTCACTCAGGATCGCCTTCAAGCTTGGGATCCTTAGCATCCACTACCGACCCATCCTTAGGGTCTGCTATCCCCAACTCGAATGCCGCCTCAAGGACATATAAAGGCACATCGCCTTCCGGGACGAGACCCTCTTGACGATCATCGTGGTAGTGTCAATACCCACAATCAGTACTCATGGGGCACTAGAGCATTATAACCCACATACCCAAACCTTGGACTCTATTAGCACATACTCTAGTCCTTTTGGGTGGGGGTCTATCGGGAAGTGGTATGCTATCTCAGTAATCTCTTCAGGGATGCCAAAATGCATAGGAGGACAAAGAGGTGGAGGTGCTGCCATTTATAACCCACATCAACCCAAACTGACAATAAGATCGAAGCAGTTATCAATTGGCCAAGACCGACGACAGTGATAGAGATCACAAGATTTTTGGGTTTGGCAGGGTATTACAAATGATTTGTGGAAGGGTTTTCAGCCTTAGCCTCACCATTGACTCGACTGCTGAAGAAGGAAGAGAAGTTTGTGTGGATAGATAAGTGCGACTACGGCACCCATGTTAACAATACCATCTAGTCCTGGAGGGTATGAGATCTACAATGATGCGTCATTTAGAGGATTGTATTGCATGTTAATGCAACATGGCAGGATTGTTGCATACGTGTCCTGTCAGTTGAGACCTCATAAGATGAACTACCCGATGCATGACTTATAACTCGCAGTGATTATCTTTGTTCTGAAGATTTGGAGACATTACTTGTGTGGAGAAAGGTTTCATATCTTTACAGACCATCAAAGTCTCAAGTACATATTCTCTCAAAAGAAGTTGAATATGAGACAGCGTTGCTGGATGGAACTTCTGAATGACTATGATTGTGATATCTGGTATCACCCTAGTAAGGCTAATAAGGTCACAAATACGTTGAGTCGAAAATCTTCATTTGCACCAATGGCGATTAAGGAATGGATTTTACTCGAGAGAGCTCGAGACTCGGTTTTCAAATTTGAGGTAGGCCACCTTTCAAATCTTATGGCAACCCTCAGAATTAAACTGAAAGTACAGATCAGAATCAAGACACTTCAACTAATAGACCCAGATATTCAGAATATCCTGCAAGAGGATACTGATAAGAAAAAGGCTGACTTTCAGATTTCTGAAGACAGAACACTAAGGTTCTGAGGATGATTGTGTGTACCTAACGATGTAGCGCTTAAGGAGGAGATCTTGTCAGAAGCTCATCGTAGCAGTTACAGCATTCATCCAAGCAGTACGAAAATGTATCAGAATTTGTGTTAATACTAATGATGGACCGATATGAAGGCAGATATCGCCAAGTATGTCACCGAGTGCCTGACGTGTCAACAAGTGAGGGCACGACATTGTAAGTTGGGAGGACTTCTGCAACCTCTCCAAATTTCCGAGTGGAAGTGGGAACACATCACAATGGATTTTGTGATGAGCTTACCGAGGAGTCAGGGGGTAATGATTCCAGTTGGGTTGTGGTCGACAGACTAACAAAGTTAGCTCACTTTATCGCCATACGGAAGGACCTTGCATTAGATAGGCATGCGAAGTTGTACGTGCGTCAGATTGTTCGTCTACATAGAGTGCCGGTGACGATTACATATGATAAACACCCGAGATTTACAACTGCCTTTTGGAAGAGTTTGCAGATCGCCATAGGGAAAAAGCTGCAATTCAGTACAGCTTACCATCCGTAGGACAATGGCCAGTCTGAGAGGACGATTCAGACTCTCGAGGACATGTTGAGACCGTATGTGATAGATTTCAAGGGAAGCTAGGAGGAACAGCTTCATCTCGTCGAGTTCGCCTACAACACCAGCTACTAGTAGAGTATTCATATGACACCTTTCGAAGCGTTGTATGGCAAAGCGTACAGAAAACCAATGTGTTGGGATAAGGTCGGAGAATGGAAGATCACGAGCCAAGAGTTGGTTCAGCAGTCCGTGGATGCAGTCGCAGTTATCAGGGATAGATTAAAGACCGCTCAAAGCCGCTAGAAAAGCTACCTAGATAAGCGTCAAAGGCCTTTGGAATTCCAAGTTGGTGAGCACGTCTTTCTGAAGGTGTCACCGATGAGGGGTACTTCACGCCTCGGCAAAAAGAGAAAGTTGAGTCCGAGATACATAGGTCCCTTTGAGATTTTGGAAAGGATAGGAACTCTAGCGTATTGTCTTGCATTGCCGCCAAGGTTGGCGCATGTGCACGACGTCTTCCATGTGTCAATGTTAAGAAAGTATGAGACTGACCCGACCCACGTGCTAAATTTTGAAGAGTTAGGCGTGGACGACAAAGTGTCGTACGTGGAGAGACCGGTTCAGATTGTAGATCGAAAGGAACAAATTTTGCTCACCAAGACAATCCCGTTGGTTAAAGTGGTCTGGCAACACCACGGCACAGAAGGAGCAACCTAGGAAAGTGAAGATTCGATGAGACGACAATACCCCCCCTTTTTGTTTAAAGATTTGTAATTGTTTAAATTTCGAGCATGAAATTTTTATTAGATGAGAAGAGTTGTGACATCCTTAAAATCCTGATTCTGTTTTCATTTGAAAAATTTGGGCTTTTCATCGATGCGGCTATAATTTTATTCTCTAAATTGATCATTTACGAGATAACTAGTCTATCTAGTGAAGCCGCTAAGGGATTTTTGTTGGAGAAAACTCCTTTAACGTTTTGAGGTTGACAAAACTTATCCATAGTCTAGTCTCAAGACTTCCGGACTTTAGTGTCAAAGTCTGAAGTATCCCAAACTTTGTGTCGAAGTCTGCCTACACTAACAAATTCTAGACTGAACGCTACTGAAGAATAAAAACTTATCCAGATGCGAGATTTTATTTATTTCTTCGGGAGTTCGATTCTTATGGGTTATGGATGGCTTTCTGGTTAGATATATCAACTACAAGATTAATTATTTTTATTGGAATCAATTTATAAATCAAATTTTTTCAGATTGCAAGTAAACTTGAAATGTATCTACTTATGGAAACCAAGATCCTGATTGTATAGGTGAATAGGATTGACAGGCTTTTATCACAATCTTCAAACGACTCAAGATCTCCCTGATTGATTCTATCCAACAGGTAGATTGGGAGAATTCCTTTGGAAAAAGCCAACGGTCGAGAAGGCATGAAGGAGTATTTAAGGAGGACTCTCCAGTTGTTCGATAGAGTGCGTGAAAGAGAAATTTAAAAGTCTAAAGCTTTCCATTTCCTTGTTACTCCAAATACTGAGCTCAAAGTTGTATACAAAAGAGAGAAATACTTAGTGTGACTTCGTAAGAGACCAATAGAGACTCTTCACTGTGAAGTCGAGATCACTAAGCTGTAAAATCTCTTTAGATTTTTAGTAAAATTCAGCCAATAGGCTTTCAGCGTGGAGAGTGGACGTAGGCTTGATTTAAGCCAAACCACTATAATTATGTGTTCTTTTTCTCTTCCCTAAACTTCTTTACTTTGTTCGTAATTCTATTTAACTGTTAAAGTTTAAACTTGCTCAAAGTCTATTGTTCTTAAGACTTTGTTTTAGATGCAAAATATTTCTACTGTTTCTTTTGAAAAATTGTCTTCACACCTATTCACCCCCTCTAAGTGGTCATACTAGCACTAACAATTTTAACGCAATAGACTTGAGAATTCGACTAGAAATCGACTGCTCGACTGTACTATTCTGCAATGGTCAATACGGCACTATCAAAATCGACCAAAGACTAGAGATAGGTCGGTTTGATTGAAGTATGTGATTAATGTGTGGATAATTCCACCTAATTGCAAAATTTTTGTCAATGGCATTAGACCGATTTTTTTGTCATTTATGTACCTTGTGCCCATATTTAAAACCTCAAGATTTTCACAACAACCAAAAGTCACCAATGAGTTGAAGATGCATAATGTAGCTTGAAAATAATCGACCACGAGTCAATTACACTAAAAATTCCTAAAAGCTACCAGGTAGGTTAGGTCAAGCTAAAATCACGCCCGGTTGAAATTAACCGCGAATTTAAAGTTGATTTCAAAAATTGAAAGTTCTGTCATGTCACGACTCATTTTAGGAATGTGGACTTATCCTTCGAAGATTTTTCTGTAAACCCGAGATTTCGGTGAAATATTCAAAGTAAGGTTATTTTGGACCGGGAAAATTAGAGGGCCATTTTTTGTTGCATTTTTTGCCATCAAGTTGGTTTAATTGATGAGGAAAAATCATAAGATGGATGAGGGCACCCTGGTTAATTTTATGGGGGCCAACTTGAGTCCAATTGGAGGAGAATGGAATCAAATTAAAGAGGAAAATTGTCCAAATTCGTAGGTCCAAGGGCGTGGCAACTTTTGGACACTTTGGACGGCTTCTATGATAAGTTTTGGAGTGGATAAGGGGCTGCTGGTCAAGGCTGCAATGGTGGGGCATGTTTGATGAGTATAATGGGATATTTAGCTTGACTTTGTGGCCAAATGGGTTCCCTCCTCTTGCTGCAGCCTTCTTCGTCTACCTTAAGCTTGCTTTCTCCATTAGTGTTGTCTTTAAGCTCCAGAAAAAAAAAAAAAAAAAAAAACTAGAGAAAGCCCCCAGCCTTGTCGACCGCCGCCCAAAGCTGCCGGAACCACCGTCGTGCCCATCATTGTCGCCCACAAGCCGCATGCCAACCCGCACACATCATCTACTCGCCGCGCCTCCCGCCTTGCCCAGGCCACCGTCAAGCCCTTTATCCAACCAGTCAAAGCGTTGCCGCTGCCATTTGCCTCCATTGAGCTCGCCAGGAGGTGGTGTAGCCACCATTGTCCCGATGTGGCCATTTCAGCCCAAGTAGAGCATAGATCTAGCTTTCTCGGCCCAAGAGCAGCAGCCAAAGCTTAGCCCCTACCTTAGAGCTTATGGCCCATTTTTAGGCCCGTTCAGACCTCTGTTGGTGTTGCCGCAGGCTCGAGTGTCGCTGGCCTCCGCATTGCCGTCGTGGTGGACTCATCGGCTCGCTAAACTGATGAGTTTACTTGCCAAACTCTACTTAGGGAGTTAATGACGCTTAGTGGATAATTAGTTTAGGCTAAGTGTGGATTAGGTGGTTAGTTAGTTTGGATTACTGATTTAATTATTTAATTATGCATGTTAGGTGGTTATAATAGACTAATTAAGGGCTAGATAAATTGTACTATTTATCTAGATAGGTCGGAAATTTTCTAGACCCGTTTAGGTGGTTAGATTAGCATTTCCGGCCCGAGTATTTATTGTATTTAATTTACATTATTTTATCATTTTTGTAATTTATTTAATTATTTAATATTTTCCGGAAATTATACCAGGCTAGTTGGTGACTTGGAATTTCTTGTTGATTGCGTAGTGTGCTTAGTTTAAGCGATTAAGTGGTAAATTGTGCAAATTGAGTGGTGATTGGAATTTTGGTTATTTATTCCAAAATTGTGAAATTTTAATATTTAATTTGAAAATCCCGGGTGGGTTTTGACACCGAAAATGATTTTAAAGACTATATCAAATAGTGGGATTTAAAAAAAAAAAGGTATCAATTTTTCGATTCAAATTGACAAAGTGTACCTACACACAATTATTTTATAGTGTGTTTTTAATAGGAAGAAAATGACCCAAGTACATTACTTTAATTGGGACATTTGAGTGAAAAGCACGATGTCTTGATCGGGATTGAGTAGGTGCATGAATGATATGAGAACCCGTCATGAGCCTTTGGGGCAGAACGATGCTCCTTTGGTAATGCCCCAAGTTAATGAATGCCAGTCGCAGTAGAGGCTGGACTGATGCTCCTATGTGGAATGCCGTCTAGATATAGATATTGTTGTATTCAATGGTGCGAGACAACGCTCGGCTATGCTGGAAGACTGCTAACTGTTGAGTCGATTGTGACCGTTGGGTCGTAATCAATTGGGACAAGTGATTAATTGATTTGACGTGCCTGAATATGGGACAAAATTGTGTGGCACGAAATGGGACGTGTCATAACGATTTGACTTTATAATCGAGACCCCTATGGCTGAGTGAGACTTAAGATGTGGCATTCCAATTGATTGAGCTCGATTACTGCTTATGTCTATGTTATGAGCCGTGTTGACATGCAGGAAAGATTTGAGACAAGGTGAGTCTCTATGCTTGTGTGGTGGTGTAGCTAGACGTATTTCCTTCCTAATCGGTGTTTAGGGGGAGAGAACTTACTGAGACATTGTCTCACCCGGTCGTGAACTTAATTCTTTTCAGGTCCTTAGATGGCGATTCCTTCGGAACATATTAGTCAGCCGTGAAAAGGCTAGTAACAACACCTAGAGAGGGGTGAATAGGTGTGAACAAAAATCTTTGCAAAGTTCATTAGAAATAATTTGCCTTTAGAAAATAATAGACGAATTCATACTTTAGCTATTAGATAAAACTTCAAACACAATAAAAGTGTTTAAACTTAAATAGTTAATTAGAGCTACAAATCAAAATAAAGGAGTTTAGGGAAGAGAATAAGAATATAAGGTTTATAGTGGTTTGGCTTAAATCAAGCCTATGTCCACTCTCCCATGCCGACAGCCCATTGGCTAGACTCCACTAAGAATCAAAAGAGATTTTACAACTTAGTGATCTCGACTTCTCAGTGAAGAGTCTCTGCTAGTCTCTCACGAAGTCTCACTATGAGTTTCTCTCTTTTATATACAACTTTGAGTTCAGTGAATGAAATAGCAAGGAACTAGGAAGCTTCAAATTTTGAAAATTTTCTTTCACACATTATATCGAACAACTAGAGAGTCCACCTTAGATACTCCTTCATGCCTTCTCGACCGTTGGTACTTTCTAAAGGAATTCTTCCAATCTACCGTTGGACAGAATCAATCGAGGAGATCTCGAGTCGTTTGATGTTTGTGATGAAAGCTCATCAATCATGTTCGCCCATACAATCAAGATCTTGGTTTCCATAAGTAGAACCTTCCAAGTTTACTTGCCTTCTAAAAAATTTGAATATCGGAATTGATTCCAATAAAGATTGTCAATCATGTAGGGGTTATATCCAACCAAAAGGTCATCCATACGCCATACGAATTGAATCTTTGAAGAAATAAAGATAATCTCACATTTGGATAAGTCTTCATTCTTTAGTTTGGAAATTGTCAGTGTGGGCAGACTTTGAACCTAAAGTCTGGCGGTCTTTAGACTTTGACGCTAAAGTTTGGAAGTCTTAAACTAGACTTTAGAAAAGTTTTGTCAACTTCAAAATAGTTAAGGAGTTTTCTCCAACAATCTCCCCCCCTTTTTTTATGGTGACAAAACTTTCCTGTAGATTTAAGAACTTTTGACTTGCAAAATATCTTTTAAGCAGTACATGATATCTTATTTTAAAAAAAAAAAAATGATTAGGATATGGATAGTATCGATTCTGCAATCACAGAAAAACATGTTAATATTGAAAATATAAGAGAAATATTAAGAATTAAACAACTATCTATCCATAATCACCACATCATCACCACAAAAGTAAGTTGTTGTAAGCGTCAATGTCAAACAGAGTCAAACAGAATAGTAGTTCAACAAAGTTCAGCATAAAAGTTCAAAAGGTAAGTCAAACAAAAGTTAAATCTGCACATTCTCCCCCTTTTTGTCAGCAGTAAAAAGTAGAGAAGGATAAAAAAAAACTTCAAGGAAATCAAGAGTGTTTGGGAATGCGAATGAGCTGGAAATCTCCCATCAACTGAACTGTTCCCTCCAGCTTTCGCAGTGACTCCTGCACCTTCTCAACATCTTCAGTCTTGGTAGTCTTTTGAATTTGAAGCTTGAGATTCTGTACCTGATCGTGAAGAGAAACTGAAGTAGATTTCAATGCAGATTGGATGTTCTGAATTTCACACTCCATGCCATATTGTTGTGCTTTTAACTCCAGAATGAGCTCTAGCAGCCTTTGAAAGTCTGCAGAAGTTGCTGTTTGAGTATTGGCCTCAGCGCATTCAGTTTGTGGAGTGTTGATAGATTAGGGAACTTCAGCTTGTCGAACATTAAGACTTGGAGAGGATGCCTCAATATCAACTTTAGGAAAATGAGAGGCATAGACATCCTTTGGATCGACAGGAGATCTACTAACATCATCACTAGTAAAAATAGGAGAAGAAGAAGTACCTATTTTCTCACAGGCTCCCCCCGTTTCTATGGTTATAGGTGGAGAAAGCAATTCTTCTTCTTGTTCATTCTCAATTTCATTTCTCAAGTGATGTTCTTTTTCTCTTCCATCTCCTACAGTTTCACTCCTAGTCTTCTCTAAATCTTTAGATAAGGAGATTGCAAAGGTTGGTTCAACAGAGTCATCCTGTCCTTCCTTCTTCTCTGGCTTCTTTGCCTACTTCTTCTATTTCTTTTTTTCTTTCTCTTCCTTCTCTTTCACTTTCCTCTACTCTTCTTTCTTCACTTCCTTCTCTTCTCTCTTCTCTTCCTTCACTCATCTGCTCTTTTTCTTCTCGTCCTCTTTCCTCTTGTTCAGTGGCTACTCAAAACTAACAAAACTTCAAAGATTTTTCAAGGCAAATGCAAAGAGAGTGAAATCTTCCTCATCCTCATCCTCTTTGTCTTGCAAGATAAGGGCTCTTCTCTTCTTGATCGGTTCACTCATGGGCTCATTGCCTTTCCTTTTCTTTGTGGCAGAGTCTTGTTTTGTTTTACTGGGAGACTTCTCTTTCAAGCGCTCCAAAGCTTTGTTTAGTTCCTTCAGTCTCATCTTTGACACCATCTTCAGTCCTATAACCATAGGAGCAATGGTTCGAACATAGAGAGATGCTGGAAACTGAATTTGAAAGTGTCAAAATAAGTTGTTGACCAGCGTTGAGTAAGGGAGTTGTCCCTTATCCTTCACAACTATCCTATACATATATATTAAGATTGTGTGTGGCAGCGAGAACTTCATCCCATTATTGATGGCAAACATCAATTTTGCTTTAGAACTAGAGACATCTGTCTTGGAGATTGACTTTGGTCGGATGTAATTGATCACGACTTCGTGCAGCAAAATGTTGGAGGCAGACATTCTGGAATAGGTAATGCCACCTTCAAAAAGTCTATCCCTAACAAGAAAAGTTGTTGCATGACCAACAGACACATTTGTTGGTTGGAAACTCCATCTTTCCACACCAATAACATCCGCCAATGTGTCCATATCCACTACAAACTCTTTTTCCCTCACAGTAAAACAAAATTTATTCGCGTCAAGAAATGACAAGTTCGAATAGAAATATGCAATTAATTCAGAATAAGCAACAGAAGTCTTAGTGCAAAATTTTTTAAGTTGAAGGAGAGTCAGCTTCTCCCTCAGGTTCACCTTCAAAGAATTTAAGAAATCAAAGTCCACAGATCGAGGGTTCATTACACCTCTTTTCAGCAATTTCAAGTAAGTCTTTTTGTGGTCTTTAGAACGATACAAACTCGTTCCCCCATCATGCACATCAGTAGCAACACCCATTCTAGGCTGAAAATTCGCATACATTCTCTCATCATCATCCTTCACCTCTAGCTAGTTAAAAGAACTAAAATGGTGATCAACTGGAAAGTTAGCAAACGTCCTGTTTGCCATTCCTTCAGGCGCTATGCCTAACCTTTCCATCGATCGTAACAACAGAGTCTCATTTTTGTATCATCTTTCTTTCAAAAATTCATCAATAAAGGTCATAGCAGTCTCTCCCTGCTTCAACTGATTGTAGAATTTAAAAAGAAACTGGGGTTTTAACATCCTTACAGGTTCGACATCTTCCACGATTTCTTCTTCCACTGACTGGCGCGGAGGATTTTGAGAGGCATGCTGTGGAGAATGTTGTTGTGGAGAATCTTATTCCTCAATTAAGTCAAAATGTGTAAGACCCTCAGGCATATTCCGTGGTCCCCTATTTAAGATCCGAGACAATTTCCTTTGGAAAGACATCTTCACGGTCGAGGAGGATTTCTCGAACACGTTCGATTGAAAAAGGTGAAAACTTGTAGAGCAAACTTGAGAGTAAAAGTGAGAAAGTAGGAATTCTGGATTCTAGGTTTTGAGAAATCGTAAATGGAGAAAAAGGACTTCGATGGTATATAAAGCAAGTGAAATGGGGTATATGAACTGTCATAAAGGAAAAAAGTAAACTGCCTTTTTTGAAAATAAAAATTGCTAAAAATTCAAAAATTCGAAAAAGATAATTTCCAAAAATAGGCAAGTAACGATTAAAAAATCAATCATACCTATTCGAAATTTTTATGCTAAAATTAAATTACCTGTATTGAATAGATATTAACTTACTAAAGTAATTTATGGACATCCTGAGTCTGACCAATTTCATATTTTAATCGGTAAGAGATATAATATTCAGTCTGGTGTAAATAGACTCAAATAGATTTTTCTCCAGTGGCTTTGTAAATATGTCTGCCAACTGATTCTTCAAGTCAATGAACTGAATCAAAATTTCTCGATTTTGAACATGATCTCTTATGAAATTATGTCGAACCTCTATATGTTTTGCCCATAAATGAATAATTAGGTTCTTCGTGAGATTAATAGCACTGGTGTTGTCGCATTTGATCTTGGTGCAAGATTATTCAATTCCAAAATCTCTTAGCTGTTGCCTTGTCCATAAAATTTGAGAACAACAGCTTCCAAGAGCCGTATACTCTGCTTCTGCTGTTAATAAAGCTAAAGTACTCTGCTTTCTTGAGAACCAAGACACTAGCATGCTGCCTAAAAGTTGATAAGTACCTAAAGTACTCTTTCTATCGACTTTGCAACATGCTAAATCTACGTTTGAATATCCAAGAAGAGTAAAGTCTCTTTCTTTAGGATACCACAAACCTAGCTTTACAGTAATTGCAACGTATTTGACGATGCGTTTTGCAGCATTTAAATGAGATTCTTTGTGATCTAATTGAAATCTACCACAGATGCAAACACTAAATAAAATGTCAAGTCTAGATGCAGTAAGGTAAAGAAGCGAATCAATAATGCTCCTGTAAAGCTTTTGGTCTACATTTTTTTCCCTCCTTCATCTCTGTCCAACTTCGAAGAACTTGACATTGGTGTCTCTGTTTTTTTGCAATTCTCCAATCCAAATTTCTTGATGAGATCTTTTGCATACTTCTTTTGGTGAATAAAGATACCATTCTTCGATTGTTTAACTTGCAATCCTAGAAAGAAAGTTAAATCACCCATCATACTAATCTCGAATTCATCTTGCATACATCTAGAAAATTTCTTGCATAGATTTTCATTAGAAAATCCAAAAATAATATCATCAACATAAATTTGAACTAGTAAAAAGTCTTTACCCTTTCTTTTTATGAACAAAGTAATATCTATCTTTCCTTTAACAAAATCATTTTGGGTTAGGAATTTACTTAACATTTCATACTTGATATAGCTAGTACGAGTACCTAGAGGGGGTGAATAGGTATATAAAATTTTCTTGAAGATTGCGCAATACTTAGACAGATAAAGAATTTGCAACAATTAAAAATTCAATCGCAAGACTGAGTAAAGGAAAGAGAGAATTGAACACGCGGTTTATAGTGGTTCGGCTTGGTTCAAGCCTACGTCCACTCTTCTGCACTGACAGCCAATTGGCTAGATTCCACTATGAACAAAGAGATGTTACGTTGTTGATCTTCCTTGACTTCTCGGTGTAGATGATCTACCACACTCGCTCAAGGTATCACTAAGTATAACCTCTCTCGTGAATACAATTTTGCTCGGATCGTATTGACTAATAATCAAGGTTCTTCGACTCTGGAATTTTTCTATCATTCACGTACTTAAAACAACTGGAACGTCTTCCTTTTATACTCTTTTATGCCATCATAGCCGTTGGCACTTACCAAAGGAATTCCTCCAATCTACCCGTTGGACGGAATCAATCAAGAAGATCATCCGAGCTATTTAAGGAACCTGATGATAGTCCATCAATCCCGTTCGCCCATATAATCGGGATCTTGGTTTCCAAGAATAGAACATTCCAAGAATATTTCTCGACCATCGGATCTTTAATCGATCTAGATACGAATAAAAGAATCCGTTATATTTATCCAACCAAGAGATCTTTTCCAGAGGATAGGATCGAATCCTCAACCATATACTTCGGCTTTGGATTTCCTTCGTCACTAGATTAGAAAGACTGTCAGTGAGAATAATCTTGAGTCTTGAGTCTTGAGTCTAGAGTCTGATGAACATAAAGTCTTCAGACTTTAAACTGTCGGTCTTCGAGCATCCAGACTTAGACTGATAGAAACGTTTTGTCAGCTTCAAAATATTCTGGAAAGATTTCTCCAACAATCACCCCCTTTTTGATGGTGACAAAACTTTCTTGTAGATTTGAACAACATTGACCTGCAAAAACATTTCTCAAGCAATATGGCTAACTCATAAAGATTAATAAAACAACCGGACTCGCATCCACAGCAAATTGGTTAGTCTTTCATGAGTAATACCATATAACAACACTTGATATATAAATGCAACCAGTCAAGTATCTAAATCCACACAGTTAAATTTAACACCCAAGTTCACTCAAGTCAAACTCAAAAACATAACTAAAAAAAAAAAAAATGTAACCAAAAATTCAAAGTTTAAAAGATGTTGGTTCAAATTTGTTCTCCCCATTTTTGTCATCATTAAAAAGGACGAGAAAGGAGTCGTCCGCTTGGAAATGCGCACGATCTGAATTCTCCCATAGACTCGGACTATGCCTTCTAGCCTCTTCAAGTCTTCCCTTATTTGAGCTACCTCCTCTCCTTTGGCATTGGCTTGAAGTTGTAGAGCGAGGTCTTTCATTTTGTCCTCCAGTAATCGAAGACGCTTGTCCAGCATTCTTGATGGTTTGAATCTCACAGTCTAGAGCATATATCTGTCCCCGCATTTCCATAAGAATATCAAGAATACGACGAAAATTTGCTGAATTGTCCATCTGTGTGCTTGCATGAGCTTTTTCAGATGGAGTGAATGCAGACGAAGGTGCTTCTATATAATCTTGCAGATTTGGAGTCGACGTATCATGACCTTCTTCAGGCAATTGAGACACCCGAACTTCTTCCGGGTCTCGCTGGAGATTGTCTTGGACCTTCACTATCGGGCATGAGGTGTAGACCTTTCTTGCTCGCCAACTCCCCCGTCTCTAGGACATCAAAAGGGGAAGAGTGATGATCATGCTCTTCCGTATCTTGATTTCCCTTTTCTCCGCATTCAGCAAAGCAGACTTTTCTTTCTCTCCTTCTCTTTCTTCTTCAGCTTCTTTCTCCTTCTCTCTCTGCTCTTCTTCTTCTCTGCTCTTGGTTTGCTCTTCTTCTTCTCTCTGTTTCTTCTGAAGTTCTGTCGATTGAGGCACAGAACGTCTGGTTCTTGTCAGTGCATGGATAGTAGGATCTTCATCTTCTTCATCTTCATCCTCCAGGATGAGAGTTCTTTTCTTCTTTTTCGATGGGGCACCAATGGCCTCCTTTCCTTTTCTCTTTGAAGTGCACGGAATCGGAGACTTCACTCGAATTTCTCCATTTCCTTGCTAAGCTCTTTCGCACGCATTTTTATCAGCATTTGCAAACCTACCACCATTTTGTCGCACGGTCTAACACAAAGAGTATGTGGAGGCTCAATGTTTAAGTGTCTGAAGATCTTAGTCACAAGACTTGCGTAAGGCAATTGTCCCTTGTCCTTTGACATTGCTCTGTACATATGGAAGAGAATAGTGTGCGGGAGAGAGAACTTCTTCCCTGAGTTGATTGCGTACATCAACTTTGCTTCGAAAGAGACACGGAAGTCTTTGACGTAGACTTCGGTCTAAGACAAATTGATCACAATCTCATGAAGTACAATGTTGATGGCATTCATCCCGGAATAGATAATTTTCTTCTCTCGTATCCCTATCTTTGACAAGTTCCGCAGTAGTACGAGCAGGTGAGACTTTGATTGGTAAATAACGTCCCGTTCAACTCCAACTATGTCCGCCAACATATTCACATCTACCACGTAGACTTGGTCTCGTACACTAAATGAAATTCTATTCGCATCCAAAAAGCTAAGATTTGAATAGAAATAAGCGGTCGCTTGAGCATACCCGTCCGTAGAGTCGAGCAAAATTCTCAAGTTGAAGTAAATTCAACTTCTCTCTTAAGTTCATGTTGATGGCGTCCAGGAAGTCAAAATCGACACTTCTAGGTTTATCACCCCTCTTTTCAATAGCCTGAAATACACATTTTCCTGATCCTTTGATTTGAACAAATCCATCCGATTTCCTTTCACTTTTGCTGCCACTCCCATTCTTGGTTGGAATTCAAGGAACATTCTATCATCATCGTTCCTTTCAATTAAATTTTGTCCTGGCATACGAGGATCACTTGGAATGTTCGCAAGTGCATCCTCTGCTTTTCCTTTCGGAGCAACTCCCAATTCCTCCATTTTCCTCAGAAAAATATACTCATTTCCATAATTCTTATCCTTAAGAAATTCATCTACGATATTCAGCGGAGTCCCAATGCTTTTCAACGAACGATAGAGCTTGTAAATAAAAGCGGGTTTTTGGACTCTTACGTGGTCTCGCATCCTCGATTATTTCTTCCTCTTGTTGATGGCCCACACCTTGTGGAGTAGATGATGGAGATTGACGTGGAGGAGAGTGAATCGGACTTTGTCGCGACTTGATAAGTCTTCTTCCTCGGTGAGATCGAAGTGGGTAGGTCCTTCTCCATTCTCTATGGTCCCCCGTTTGCGATTCTTGATGATTTCCTCGAAGAAGACATCTTTCTTTGTCGATTGGAAGATTCCTTCACTTGCTTTCCCAAGAAAAATGACCACTTTCTCGACAACGAACAAGAAGTAGAAACAAGATCGGGAGGAGAGTGCCTTTTAGGGTTTTGAAGATTAGGTAAAGAAAACTCGTATATATATAGCTTAGTTTTGAAAAGGAAGTTCAATCGGTACAAGGAAAGTGTACGAACACTTCTTTTCAAAATCAATAACTGCTAAAATTAATTCTTTTAAAAAGACAAGTTTTCGAATTTCACATGGATTATAGAATAACCGAACGAAAGATCGTACCTTTTCGAGTTTAAATAACTAAACGAGAATTCGTACCTTTTGGATAAAATAGCAACTTACAGTCTATAGCCATGAATGTCTGAGTCTGAGGATTTAAAGTCTGAGAGATTAGAGTCTGAGAGTTGTTGAGTCTCTAGACTTTTACTTCTTCAAGCTTCAAAATGTTGAGTCTTGAACGGATAAAGTCGAATTGATTTTTCTCCAAAGGCTTTGTGAATATATCTGCTAATTGACTCTTTGAATCAACGAATTGAATCGAGATTTCTCCATTTTGAATATGATCTCTAATGAAGTGATGTCGAATCTCAATATACTTTGCTCTTGAATGAAGGATTGGATTTTTGGTGAGATTAATCGCGCTGGTGTTGTCACACCTTATTTCTGTGCATGAGTCTTCAATCCCAAAGTCTTGTAACTGTTGTTTTATCCATAGAATTTGCGAACAACAGCTTCCAAGAGCTACATACTCTGCTTCGTCGTTGAGAGAGCTACGTGCTTTGCTTCCTCGAAAACCAAGACACTGTCCTATTTCTAAGCAAACTTGACAAGTTCCGTATGTTTCTTTCTATCGACTCGCAACCGGCCAAATCTGCATCCGAGTATCCTATAAGATTAAAGTCTCCCCTCTTTGGATACCAAAGACCGATGCTTGAAGATGAGGCAATGTATTTGATAATATGTTTGACGGCACTGAGATGTGATTCTCTAGGATCTGATTGAAACCTAGCACAGATGCAAACACCAAACAAAATATCAGGTCTAGAAACGGTAAAATTAAGAAGTGAACCGATCATGCTCCTGTACAGCTTTTGATATACTTTCTTCCCTTCTTCATCCTTGTCTATCTTCTGAGAACATGACATTGGTACGTCGGTCTTTTTGCACTTTTCCAATCCAAACCTTTTGACAAGATCATTTGCATATTTTTCTTGATGAATAAAAGTTCCTTCCTTCATTTGTTTCACTTGGAGTCCAAGAAAGAATGTTAACTCTCCCATCATACTCATTTCAAACTCATCCTGCATAGACTTAGAAAATTTCTTGCATAGACTTTCATTAGGTGATCCAAAAATAATATCGTCCACATATATTTGAACAAGTAAAAAGCTTTTGTTTTCCTTTTTGATAAATAAAGTAGTATCTACTTTACCTTTGACAAAATCATTCTGTAATAAAAACTTACTTAGTCTGTCGTACCAAGCTCGAGGTGCTTGCTTTAAACCATACAAGGCCTTTTTCAGTCTAAAGACTGAATCTGGCTTCTTTGGGTCTTCAAACCCAGGTAGTTGTTCCACATAAACTTCCTCATGGATGAATCCATTTAGGAACGCACTTTTGACATCCATTTGGAATAACCTGAAATTTTTATAACAAGCAAACGCAAGTAATAGACGAATAGCTTCTAACCTTGCTACTGGTGCGTAAGTCTCGTCATAGTCTATTCCTTCTTCTTGCGTATATCCTTTGGCCACGAGTCTTGCTTTGTTTCGTACGACTTTTCCTTCTTCATTCATCTTGTTCCTGAATACCCATTTGGCTCCAATAATAGTTTTACCTTTTGGTTTAGATGTCAATTCCCGAGACATCATTGATGTTGAACTGTCCTCGAGTTCTTCTTGCATAGCTTCGATCCAACTTTCATCGATAAAGCTTCTTCTATGCTTTTTGGTTCAATTTCAGAAATGAGAGCCAAAGCACTAGATTCTTCATGCCTTTTGATCTGGTGCGGATTCCTTCATTGATTTCGCCAATAATGAGAACTTTGGGATGACGGATTTATGCTTCCGATTCATGGTTGATTTGCCTAGTTGATGATCTCTTTCTTTATTTGAATCTTCATGAGCATCTTGACGTTGGACTTCCAAAGTTTGAGATGCTTCTTGAGTTGTAAGCGTTTGAAGGTCTGGAGTGGGTTCAGACTCTTCATACTGAGTCTGGCTGGATTCATCTTGCGTTGAGTCTTGGAATTTGACATTCATTGATTCCTCCACCGACTGGCTTTTCTTGTTATAGACTCTGTAGGCTTTGCTTGATGCAGAATATCCAAGAAAGATGCCCTCATCTCCAATGCTCTGGGTTCTTGTTGGTTCGAAGAGATCCATATGCAGCAGCTGTAGTACATGATTAGTAGAGACATGATTTATTGGCTTAAATGAATTTCTTACCTGCTTTCCCAAAATACATGGAGTGCATGAATCAGACTTTTGGTATGGCAATTTAGGTAGACCTCGAACAAGTTTCTTTGAAGAGATTTTGGCTAATTGCTTCATGTTGACATGGCCAAGCTTTCTGTGCCATAAGACTGCTTTATCTTGAATTGAAATTAGGCATTGTGCTTCATTTGGTTTTACATCAAGAAGATAGATATTTCCATGTCTTCGTCCCATGAAAGACTGAGTCGAATCTTTACTTATTCCAGAACATATGCCTTCTTGAAAGGAGATCTTGAAACCAGTATCACACAATTGGCTAATGCTGAGAAGATTGTAGTTGAGTCCTTCCACTAGAGAGACATTGCTTATTGTGAGATTTCCAATTTTCACAGTTCCAAATCTCACAATGCTTTCTTTGCTATTTCCTCCAAATGAAACTTTTCCACCATTTACTTGAATAAGCTTTATGAAGCAATTTGAGTCTCCGTCATGTATCTTGAGCATCCGCTGTCAAGATACCACTTTACCTTCTTTTTGACGAGACCCGCATTCAAAAGAGAGTCTCAAGCTTTCTTTGGTACCCAAATTTTCTTGGGTCCTTTGGCGTTAGTAGGATAAGCATTATTAGGTCATGCCTTTTTAACAGGCTTCCAAACCATAGGGCACTCTTTTTCAAAGTGATCCTGACTATTACACTTTGAACACCTTAGAGCATTTCGTCCTACAGACTTTACAAAAACTTTTTTGAAATGATTTTTGTAAGCCTCTCTCGAAGGTCTTTTCTTAATTCTTTCTTTTACTTTCGGAAAATCAATCAAGGGGATCATTTCTGCTGTCATACCTAGACCAGACTTATTGAAGTAAGGTCTTTGGACTGAAAGACTTTTTCAAGTTTTTTAGATCCTATTGAAAATTTCTTTGAAATATTTGATAAGTCAGTTTTTAAGAAAGCATTTTCTTTTGAAAATTTATCTTCATTCTCTTTAAGAGTAGAAACATTTAAGTCTAAACCTTTCACTTTTTCTTCTAAAATGTTTTCCTTTTGTTTTAGAACTGAGTTTTCCTTTTTAAGTTCGGAAATCTTTTTGAGAGAAGTCTTAAGACTAAAACATAGTTCATCAATGTATTTAGAGACTTTGACAGGGATTTTATAATCACTTACCTCAAATTCACTGTCTGAGTCGATCCAGTAGTCTCGAGTCCGATTGTGCCATCGTACACAAGTTCGCATATTCCTCGTCACTTTCTTCACACTCAGACGCTCCAGGTTTCGGCTTTGAGAGCTTTTCGAGACTTTTCAGCTTTTCCTCTCTTCTTCTTCGGAGAGGACAATTGGGTCGATGTGTCCCTTTTTCTTACATTCGAAGCAAACTACATCTTTGTTTGGTTCCTCATTATCAACAAACTTGGTTTGCTATTTCGAAGACTTTGTTTCCTTGAGTTGAACCTTCTTCCTTTTTTATTCAGCTTTCGAACCTTCGATCATTAGAGCAAGCTCCTCATCGTCCGCATCTTCTTCGTAGTCTCGTATCATCATAATCATCATTAGATTTTAATGCAATGGATTTCTTACCTCTTGGATCTTCGTCTTCATTAATTCGTTCCACTTCATAAGACTGAAGAGTTCCAATCAGCTCGTCTACAGATAATAGCATAATTCTTTGCGTCTCTCTTATTGAAGTCTTTATATGATTCCAATCCTTGGAGAGTCCACGCAGTAGCTTGTTCACCTTCATAGGATCAGAAATTTTCTGTCCTTGATTCTCAAGGCCTTTGACAATATCTGTAAAACGGCTAAACATGTCGCTTATAGATTCTCCTGGTTTCATTTTGAAGGCTTCATATTGACCAAGGAGAATGTTAATTCTGGTCTCCTTCACTCGGTCTGTCCCTTCATAAGTGATATGTAATCTGTCCCAGACTTCTTTTGCTGTAGCACAAGAAGATATTCTGTTATATTCAGTTGGTGACAAAGCACAATATAAAGAGTAAATTGCTTTTGCATCGAATGCTTGTCTCTTATTTATCTCTTCTTGAGATATTCCGCTGTATCAACGAGTTTCTTTCCCTCTTTCGGATACGATGCAGCAAAGAGGAGTAATTCCTCTTTCCACAACGTCCCATTCTAGAGGATCCTTTGACCGTAGAAAAGCTTTCATCTTGTTTTTCCAGATGTTGTAATCCTTTCCATCAAAGTAGGGTGGTCTGGTATTGCTTTGCCCTTCCACCAGCCCCGGTGCTAGCATACTAGCCATGGATCTTTTACTCAAGTAAAACACTTCAAATAAAGTAAGAACACGAGCTCGATACCAATTGATATAGCTAGTACGAGTACCTAGGGGGGTGAATAGGTATATAAAATTTTATTGAAGATTGCGCAATACTTAAACAGATAAAGAATTTGCAATAATTAAAAATTCAATCGCAAGACTAAGTAAAGGAAAGAGAGAATTGAACACGCGGTTTATAGTGGTTCGGCTTGGTTCAAGCCTACGTCCACTCTTTCGCACCGACAGCCAATTGGCTGGATTCCACTATGAACAAAGAGATGTTACGGTGTTGATCTTCCTTGACTTCTCGGTGTAGATGATCTACCACACTCGCTCAAGGTATTACTAAGTATAACCTCTCTCGTGAATACAATTTCGCTCGATCAGTATCGACTAATAATCAAGGTTCTTCGACTGGGAATTTTTCTATCATTCACGTACTTAAAACAACTGGAACGTCTTCCTTTTATACTCCTTTATGCCATCATAGCCGTTGGCACTTACCAAAGGAATTCCTCCAATCTACCCGTTGGACGGAATCAATCAAGAAGATCATCCGAGCTATTTAAGGAACCCGATGATAGTCCATCAATCCTGTTCGCCCATACAATCGGATCTTGGTTTCCAAGAATAGAACATTCCAAGAATATTTCCTCGACCATCGGATCTTCAATCGATCTAGATACGAATAAAAGAATCCGTTATATTTATCCAACCAAGAGATCTTTTCCGAGAGGATAGGATCGAATACTCAACCATATACTTCGGCTTTGGATTTCCTTCGTCCTTTGGATTAGAAAGACTCGTCGGTGAGAATAGTCTTGAGTCTTGAGTCTTGAGTCATGAGGCTGATGAACATAAAGTCTTCAGACTTTAAACTGTCGGTCTTCGAGCATCCAGACTTAGACTGATAGAAACGTTTTGTCAGCTTTAAAATATTCTGGAAAGATTTCTCCAATAATACTAAGCTCGAGGTGCTTGCTTCAATCTATACAAGGCCTTTTTCAGTTTGTAGACTGAGTCTGGCTTTATTGGATCTTCAAATCCTAGTGGTTGTTCCATATGGACTTCTTCTTGGATGAATCCATTTAGGAAAGCACTCTTTACATCCATCTGGAATAACCTGAAATCTTTAAAGCAAGCAAAATCAAGTAATAATCTAATTACTTCTAACCTTGCTATTAGTGCATAGGTCTCATCATAGTCTATATTTTCTTCTTGTGTATATCCTTTCGCCACAAGTCTTGCTTTGTTCCTAACCACTTTTCCTTTTTCTTGTCCACCTTATTCTTGAAAACCCATTTAGTCTCGATGATAGACTTACCTTTAGGTTTAGGAATTAGCTCCCAAACATTGTTGATGCTGAACTATCTGAGCTCTTCTTGCATAGCTTCGATCCAGCTTTCATTAAACAGTGCTTCTTCTACACTTTTGGGTTTTATCTCATAAACAAGTGCTAAAGCACTAAACTCTCTCGCCTTTTGGATCTGGTGTGAATTCTTTCATCTATGTTGCCAATTATGAGTTCCTTGGGATGACTTGACTTATGCTTCCAGTTGCTGGTTGGTCTGAGAGTCTGTTGATCTGCTTCAGTTGAATCTCTCGTTCTACTTGTTGCTAATCTCTAGAAATCTGAACCACTTCAAGGGAAGTAGACTCTGTAAAGTCTGGAGTCGATTCAAATTCTTCAAGTTGAGTTTGATCTAGTTGATTATGCATAGAATCTTGAAACTTGACGTTCATAGATTCTTCCACAGATTGAGTCTTCTTGTTGAAAACTCCATATGCTTTGCTAGAGGTTGAGTAGCCAATGAAATTTCCTTCATCTGATCTTTCTTCAAACTTCCTAGTTCGATCATTTGCATTTTTCAAAACATAACATTTACAGCTAAACACATGGAAGTATGAAACATTTGGCTTCTTCCCTTTAAACACTTCATAAGGAGTTTTCTCTAGAATAGGCCTCAAGAACACTCTGTTGATAATGTAGCAAGCTGTAGAAACTACTTCAATCCAAAATCGAGAGGAAATTTTGCTCTCAATTAAAAGGGTTCTTGTCATCTCCTACAAGGATATATTCTTTGTTTCCACAACCCCAATTTGTTTTGGAGTGTACGGAGAAGAGAAAATATGCTGGAAACCAGATTCATCACAGAACTTCACAAAGTCTTAATCTTCAAACTCACCTCCATGGTTTTTTCATATGCTCGAAGTAGCATATCCTTTTTCATTTTGAACCTTCTTAGCAAATTTTGAGAAGTGAGAGAAGGCTTCAGATTTATTTACCAAAAAGTAAACCCAAGTAAAGCGAAAGTAATCATCCATAATTATTAGACAGCATCTCTTTCCACAAATACTTTGAGTTTTGATTGGTCCAAAGAGGACCATGTGTAGAAGCTGCAAAGCTCAATTAGTATAAACTTGATTTACAGGTTTAAAGGAACTTCTAACCTGTTTTTCCAAAATACATGGAGTGCATAATTCAAAATTTTGATATGCCATGTTAGGAAGACCACGAGCAAGCTTCTTGGAAGAAATCTTAGCAATCTGCTTCATGTTGACATGGCCAAGCTTTCGATGTCAAATATTTGATTCATCTTGAATGGATATAAGACACTGAGAGCTTTCTGGTTTTATATCCATAAGGTAAATATTCCCATGTCTTCTTCCTGTGAAAGATTGAGAGAAATCTTTATTTGTTCTCGAATAGATGCCTTCTTGGAAATAAATTTTAAATCCAATATTGCAAAGCTGACTTATGTTGAGTATATTATAATTCAGACATTCCACCAAAGAGACATTGTTGATAATGAGACTTCCAATCTTAACGGTTCCACATCCAACAATTCTTCCTTTGTTGTTCCCACCAAAGGAAACTTTTTCACTATTTATTTGAATAAGCTTTATAAAGCAACTCGAATCTCCAGTCATGTGTCTCAAACAACCACTATCTAAATATCATTTGATCTTCTTCTTGATAGTGACCTATGATCAAAAGAAGAACTCAAGCTCTTTTTTATACCCATATTTCCTTGAGTCTATGAGAGTTATTGCTGAAAACAGTCTTCGCCCAATCCTTCTTAATAGGTCTCCAAACTTTGGGACATTCCTCTCAAAATGTTTTGAGCTGTTACACTTTAAACATTTGCGAACACTTCGGCCAACAAGTTTTACAAAAACTATTTGAAAATGATTTTTGTAAAATGCTCTTATAGGTCTTTATTTGATTCTTTCTTTAACTTTGGGAAAATCAATTAAAGTAATAGTTTTAGAAGTCATACCCAAACCAGATTTGATAAAGTAAGTCTTTATACAGAAAGAATTTTCTCCAACTTCTCAGATCCTTTTGAAAATCTTTTTGTGATATTTGAAATATCTTCTTTCAAAAAGGGCATTTTCATTTGAAAGAGAATCAAAATTTTCTTTTAAATCAACAAAACTTTTATCCAGACTTCCCTTTTTAGTTCGGAAATCCTTTTAAGAGAGATTTTGAGACTGAGACAGAGTTCATCTATATACTTCAAGACTTTAATAGGAATTTTTAAATTGCTAACCTCAACTTGTTTGTCTGAGTCTGAATCAGAATCTGTTTCAAAATCTGAGTTTGATTCTGAATTAGCCATCAAACATATATTGGCATATTCTTCATCACTTTCCTCGCACTCGGTATCACTCCAAGTTTTTGCTTTGAGAGCCTTTTTGTATTTCTCTGTTCTTCCTTTCTTTTTCTTTATCAAAAGGTAGTTAGATCGATCTGTCCCTTTTTCTTGCATTCAAAGCATATCGCATCTTTGTTGGTTTCATTGTCCTCAGTTGGTTTGTTCCGGAATCTTTGAGTGCTCTGCTTCTTACTAGTGAATCTTCTTCCCTTCCTGTTCAACTTTCTGAACTTCTTAATCATAAGTGCTAGCTCTTCATCATCCATTTCATCTTCTGAGTCTGTATCATCAGAATCATCGTTAGATTTTAAAGCTATTGACTTCTTACCTTTAGGATCTTCTTCCTCGTTGATTTGCTCCACTTCATATGATTAAAGTGTGCTGATAAGTTCGTCTACTGAAAGAGGCATGATCCTCTGGGTTTCTCTAATCGATGTCTTCACGTGATTCCAGTCTTTGGAAAGTCCACACAACAGTTTATTGACCTTCATTGGTCCTGAGATTAGCTGTCCTTGATATGCCAATCCATTCACAATCTCTGTGAAGCGACTGAACATGTCAGTAATGGACTCTCCAGGCTTCGTCTTGAAGGCCCCATACTATCCGAGTAGGATATTGATTTTCGTTTCTTTTACTCGATCGGTTCCTTCGTAGGTAACATGCAACCTGTCCCAAACTTCTTTTGCTATTTCACAAGAAGAAATTCGGTTATACTCAGTAGAAGATAAAGAAGCATCAAGAGCTTGTCTCTTGGTTATTTTTTCTTGTGTCATTTCGCCAGCATCTACAACTTTCTTTCCTCTTTCTAAGTTTGAAGTAGCTTTGGGATCAATCTATTTTTCTACCACATCCCATTCCAGGGGATCTTTCGATCTCATGAATGCCTTCATCTTATTTTTCCACACATTGTACTCATTCCCATCAAAGTAAGGAGGTCCGGTGTTGCTTTGGCCTTCAATCATACTTAGAGCCAAAATACTAGTCATAGATCTTTAGCTCAGAAGTAAAAACACTTCAATAAAATGAGCACACTAGCTCCGATACCAATTGAGAGGGCTAGTAACAACACCTAGAGGGGGATGAATAAGTGTGAACAAAAATCTTTACAAAGTTTAGTAGAAATAATTTGCCTTTAGAAAATCACAGACAAATTCAGACTTTAGCTATTAGATAAAACTTCAAACAAAATAAAGGAGTTTAAACTTAAATAGTTAATTAGAGCTACGAATCAAAATAAAGGAGTTTAGAGAATAGAATAAGAATACAAGGTTTATAGTGGTTTGGCTTAGACCAAGCCTACGTCCACTCTCCCACATTGATAGCCCACTGATTGGATTCCACTAAGAATCAAAAGAGATTTTACAACTTGGTGATCTCAACTTCTCAGTAAAGAGTCTCTACTAGTATCTCACAAAGTCTCACTATGAGTTTCTTTCTTTTTTATACAATTTTGAGCTCAGTGAATGAAATAGCAAGGAACTAGGAAGCTTTAGACTTTGAAAATTTTCTTTCATGCACTTTATCGAATAACTAGAGAGTCCACTTTAAATACTCCTTCATGCTTTCTCCACTGTTGGCACTTTCCAAAGGAATTCTTCCGATCTACCTATTGGACAAAATCAATCCAGGAGATCTCGAGTCGTTTGATGATTTGTGATGAAAGCCCGTCAATCATGTTCGCCCATATAATCAGGATCTTGGTTTCCATAAGTAGAACCTTCTAAGTTTACTCGCCTTCCAAAAGATTTGAATATCGGAATTGATTCCAATAAAAATAGTCAATTATGTAGGTGCTATATCCAACCAGAAGGTCATCCATACGCTATACGAATCGAATCCTTGAAGAGAAAAAGATAATCTCGCATTTGGATAAGTCTTCATTCTTCAATGTGGGCAAACTTTGGACCTAAAGTCTAGCAGTCTTCAAAATTTGACACTAAAGTCTGGAAGTCTTTAGACTAGACTTTGGAAAGGTTTTGTCAACTTCAAAATTATTAAGGAGTTTTCCCCAACAAGCTACGAGCTATTACTGAGCAGGGTATAGACGTCCCTATCCCTGGTAGTCATTGGGTCTATAAGTTGGTCGTGACCAACGTCTGGGTAGTTGAGGGCCTACCTGAGAGGGTACTTCATCGATTCAGGGCGTGGTTCCACCATGGACTCAATGGATACAGAGTTGGTCCCCTTCTAGGTTTTAAGGTCCCTGCTATGGTAGTCGATGCCGCTTTTGGCGAGGGCACAGCTGACCCTTCTGATGGTGCTGTGGTGGATCCGGTGCCCTTGGAGCTTGTGGAGTCCAAAGGATTAGTGAATGTGTCCAACTAATGGGTTGTAGGACAGTTTCCTTTTTTAGAGCAGATCTTTTTGGTAAACAGACTAGTTTTGTATATAATTCTAGTTTGTTTACAAAAGCATGCTTTGGTTGTGAATTTGTTATCTTGCTTTTTTATCCCATGATGTTTGCTATTAGAAGTTTTGTTTATTCGCTTCTGCATGTGCAATAAAATGAATGGGTCAGCAATGCGTCCTGGGACATTGCATTTTTATTGATCACAGAGGGGTGTGCACGCGCTCGAGGCCCGAGGCGTGACACCTTGGATGCCCAACAATGGCCTGGAGTGGATATCGAAGGTGTATGCCTTAGTTAACAACCAAGATGCCCCAATAGTAGTAGGGATGCACGGGCTAGTGACAATAAACTCTAGAAGACTTGACGTTTAACTCAAGAGCACAACATGGTCTATAATGGATGTCGAAAGTGAATGCCTTGGCTAAAAACCAAGATGCCCTGGAGTTGGGACGCCTGCAGCACAAAACTCGTGGATGCTTGATTTGTGAACTGAAAGTCACTACTAAAGCCGCCTGTATGTACTAGTAGAGCAGTTGAAATGGGGTTGAACCCCAATGACATTGTACATGAAAAATGTGAAGAGTGATGCATTCATTGCATAGTATTGTGATTTGTGTGATTGAACATAATGTGTGTTGCATTGAATGCATGCTAGCATCACTTGTGTGATGGAAAATGGCTTGATGTATGTTGTTTGCTCATACTCGTGTGCTTGCCTGCTCAAGTGTTAATTGTGTTCTAAGAATCGAGAGTCAATTAGATCGAATAGTTTATGAGTTTATTGTTCCTTTTGCTGAGCACTTGCTCACTCCTATTGTTACCTTTCTAGATTGTTAGCTATGCGGCCTATCCCCACATTCCCCATTTCCTAGTATAGAGCTCCCATGGTTATAGAGGGTGAACACCATGAGTTCACCAACCTTAATTTTCTAGGCACTATCTTTGTGCACTACAAGGCAATGTTGTTGGAGATATAGAATAGCTTGACTTGATCTCGTACCATTTTGTGGCCATTTTCATGCTAGTGGATGGCCGTTTGATAGAGCCGATCTCATTTCCTTATACCCCGGGTGGAGGTGATAAGAGTGATGTGGAGGGGTAGGAGGTGGCGAATGACGGAGCGCAGTGCAGGCCTCATGCTTGTTTGACGCAATCAGAACTGCTAGGGGATGAAGGATCGTGTAGTTGGGTTAGATGGACAGACGGATGATGGTAAGGAGTTAGTCGGGGTAGGTTAGGGAAATAAGTATCTTTTTGGAGTTCCCCTAGTTAGGGTTCTTTTTGGATGTATTTCCAATCACCCGATGTAAATATAACTTTGTAAATAATGAAAGCATGATTCCTCTTACTAATGATTCTGTTGTGACGCATGTATAATTCATGTTATAAATGCTAATCTTTCCAAAAGACTTCCGCTTGTGTGATAACCTAAAGTAATTAAAAAAAACAAGAATTAATATGTGGCGAACTAAGATGTCACACCATTTCTTTAATTTGGGGCAACTAGATGATCAAACAACATTGTTTAGGTCTAATTATGCTTACTTCACTACACCAATAAGCCACATTTAATAGTTTTCTTTAAAGTATTGTCACGTCATATTTTCAATCTACACAAATTGTGAATGGTACTAAAGTGATCATTTTTTTCATTTTTTTTTTTAAAACCAAAGTAGCATTAAAGTGGTCGTTCGAAAAGTTCGATACTAAAGTAAGCGTTGTATAAGAGTTATGACATTTGTCGTGTCCTTTTATTATTGGTCACTTTCCCTTTAAATTTCTTCTCTTTCTCATGAGGTTTTTAAATATTTTGGTCAACAATTCCATCTCCTCACTGTCATCATGTTCGTTTGATGATGTTGAGTCATCTGCATCACAAGTGTTAGCTTTAAATGCAACAAACGTTTTACCTTTTGATCGCATTTATCTTGTCGTTTAGCTTCATAAGCCATTAAGGTTCCAATCAGTTCATTTATTGATAGAGACAAGATCATAAAAATTTCTCAAATATTGGTCTTCATGTGATTCCTTTCACTCGGAAATGCTTGCAAGACTTTGTTCACAATTTTTTCATCGGTAAGTATCTTTCCTTGATAGGCAAGGCCATTTACAATTTTAGTTTACCTCATTCATCTCCGTGATAGTTTTGTGAGACTTCATCTTGACTGTGTCATATTTTCCTAGAAGTATGTTCGTTTTCATTTCCTTGACTTTATCAGTTCAGTCCAAAGTCACTCGGAGTTAGTACTAAATTTCTTTGGTTAAAATACAAGCAGAAATACGACTAAACACAAAAGGTGATGGTACACTGTAAAGAGAATAAAATGCTTTGGCATCATAAGCTTCTCTTCTTACTAGTTCCTCGATAGATAATGGTGCTTGCACTGCTCTAGTTTCACACGTGTTTTCACTAGTATTTGTAAAATTCTAAATGCAAGTAAATGTGTCGAACAACTAATATAATGATAAGAAAGAATATCGTGCCATGGAGATTGATGATTAATAAACTAATTAAATACTAAAAATAGACTAATTCTAAAATATATCCAATATATCAAAATAGAATTGAGAATAAATTAAAACTAAAAATCTTAGAAGCAAAATTTGCAGACTAAATGCATTAAATCAATTAGATAAATATGTTAGAGTTGAAAGGATTAGTATGAATACCTAAAGGGGGGTGAATAGGTGTGAACAAAAATCTTTGCAAAGTTTAGTAAAAATAATTTGCCTTTAGAAACTTCAAAATAGAATAAAGAAGTTTAACTTAAACAGTTAATTAGAGCTACGAATCAAAATAAATGAGTTGAGAGAAGAGAATAAGAACACAAGGTTTATAGTCGTTTTGGCTTAGATCAAGCCTACGTCCACTCTCCCGCACTGACAGCCTACTGGCTGGATTCTACTAAGAAACAAAAGAGATTTTATAGTCTTGCTATCTTGACTTCACAATGAAGAGTCTCTACTAGTCTCTCACGAAGTCTTACTAAGATTTTCTCTCTTTTGTATACAATTTTGAGCTTAGTGAATGAAATAATAAGGAACTATGAAGTTTCTGACTTTGAAATTATTCCTTCATGCACTGTATCGAACAACTAGAGAGTCCACCTTAAATAGTCATTCATGCCTTCACGACCATTAGCATTTTCCAAAGGAATTCTTCCAATCTACCCGTTGGATAGAATCAATTCAGGAGATCTCGAGTCATTTGAAGATTTGTGATACAATCAGAATCTTGGTTTCCATAAGTAGAACCTTTCAAGTTTACACGCCTTCCAAAAGATTTGAATATCAGAATTGATTCCAATAAAGATAATCAATTATGTAGGTGCTAAATCCAGCCATAAGGTTATCCATAAACCATATGAATCGAATCCTTAAAGAAATAAGGATAATCTCGCATCTAGATAATTATTCATTCTTCAGTCTGGCAGTCTTCAGACTTTGATACTAAAGTCTAAAAGTCTTCAGACTAGACTTTGGAAAGGTTTTGTCAACTTCAAAACAGTTAAGGAGTTTTCTCCAACAAGAGCATTCGATTTCATCATAACCACTAGATATGAATTTCATATTGTTGCGCGTACAAAAACGATACCAAATATATGATAGCAGAATTTCCTAATCTATTTACTATACTATTTATAGGTCTAGCAAACTCACTCAATTTGATAATCTATTATATCTTTATGTAAATTTAAATAAACATAAGTACATTAAAATCTATGAATATCACTAGTTTACAATGAGTTTTTTGGATCACCTTATCACCAAAAACTACACAAATAATATAGTATATCTCTATCCACGTTTAATTCATGGCTATATATTATAAGGGTAATTACATATTATCACTTCTTAGTCTCAAACATACACATCACTTCATTCAAGTGGTGATTAGTCACTTAAAAATATCAAGCACAATAATATATAACTCACACGAATGAAATCACTTGCACGCATAAAAATCATGAAATTTATATCATCATGGTCAGACTATATCGTAGTCCTAACAAAAGAAAATTAAAACATAGTAGAAGAAGAAATGAAAATATAAATTAAACCAAAAAGAACGAGAATGCTTGAAAAACTCTCAAAATAGAAAAACGATCGCCAAAACCAAAAAGAACCTAGTTGTTTGTATCATCCTATATATAGGATATATGCAAGAATCCTAACACAATGCACCTACTTATTTTTTCGTATAAAATCAGGGAATAGATCACAGAATCCTTGTTTTGATATCCATCTTCCAATACTTTTTTATTTGAATTTTTAAATCACAGAATTTTCCTTTCCTTCTTTTTGCCCTCTTTTCCTTATTTTCTCCATATCTCATTTTTTTGTATAAACAAGAAAGATTTGAGTAAATATAAGGAAATCCAAATATCTTCTAACGAATATTGCATTATAAAGTATCATATTTGTCGCCTAAAATAAGTTAAATAACTCTATTATTATAGTGTTATCGACCAGTGACAAAGGATGCTAATAAAGATAGAGTTCTAGCTAAAGGAGTAACACGAACATCCCTTGTTGCTGGATTTGCTAATCTGACAAAAGCTTTCATATTGCATTTCCAATAATTATAGTTTGTTCAAACGAAGTATGGAGGTCTTCAAGTTGATTGCCCTTCATAAGTTCTTGCACCAATATGACTAGCCATAAAGAATCTTTATATTCTTGAAATATAACTGTCACGAGCAAACTTTCAGGTGAACCAGTTAGGGTTTGTCTAATGGATTACTAAGTCTAAACTTAGTTCAAGCACTCCCAAGCCCATACTAATTGCGACTTAGGTTCAAGTTCTTAGCATGCAAATGATTTTCAATGAGGAGTCGCCACTAATCTATTTTTGGTGGGTTGATTAGAAACCAAAGTAAAGTAACATGAGATTTACTTTGCTCCTACAAACTAGAGATTTGTGAGTTTGGGAACTTGATTGCGTTAAATTTCTCTAATGCCCTTTCAATATCTTTCTCTTTTATTTCGAAAAAATGTTTTGCATATAGCTTGAATTGATTTTAATTTATTTCCTTAACATGTGAGGTTATCAAGCGGGTGCACAAACCACCAATTTAACAACGAAAGCATCTGCAATGTTAGATCAGAATTCACATCGATGGTCCTAGATATGATTTCTAATTAACACAAAATTTCTTTTTTGTTTTCACTCATTTAATGAGAATCATGCTTTATGCAATGCATGCTACTAATCTAACATGAAATAATATGATATGGCAATATGACCTAAGCTATATGATGTAAATAAAATATAAGAATGCAGTTTATCCTAAAGAATGGAATTGATTTATTCTAAGACAAAAGTTTTTGGTATTTTCCATGAAATTCGAAACTAGAAAAATGCGAAAATTATCTATGCAGGTTGAGATATCACCCAACTTTCATTAAGGATTAGGTTAGGCTAAACCCTCATTTAAACTTAACTTGTTAATCCCTAACCTAAGATGCAATCTATCTAAAAGATTTATCTAAACTTAAAACATGCAATCTTATCCTAATATGCAATGACGTGCAAATAATGCCCTAATTCTACATGAAATATGAATGATAATTTTTGTGTCTTTTCAATTAAAAATTCGAAATTAAAATCATCAAATAATTAAACATGCGATCTAAGTTAAAAAAAAAAAACTAGCATCCTAAATTGATTTTTTTCGAATTTTATTTTTATTTTAAAAAAACGAAATAAAACTCCTATTGTAAATATGCAAGATAACCTTACGACGATAAGGGGTTGTTTGGTAACATGCCAAATAGTACCCGATTCTAGTTTTTTATTCCCGAGAGTAATTTTGGAACAGAATCGCGTTTAGTAAAATTTTTGTTCCTAGGAACAAATTTGTTCTCGGGAATAGATTTGGAGTGGAATCAAGAATAAAAAAAAAAAAAGTTCAATATTGTTTTGGAAACAAATTTGAGAATCAAAACCAACTCCTCTTCTTCTTCCCTTCCGCCATCCCATGACCGCTATCCACCACGCCCCGCCGGCTGCCGCCGTCCATCACTACTCGCCACCATCCGCCGCTCGCCGCCGCCCACCGCCGTCCGTTGCCACCTACCGCCGTCTCCGCCACCGTCGGTCACCATTCGCCGTCCGCCATCCGCCCGTCTCGGCAAGCTCGCCGTGCTAAGGCGAGGTCCGACGAGGCTCGCCCAACCCCATTGGTGGCTAGGCAAGCCTCGCCTAGCCCCAGCGAGGCCAGCTGGCCACGGCGAGGCCAAGCCTCGGCGGGCTAGGCAAGCCTCACCCAACTACCGACGAGGGTTGGCCACAAGAAGAAGAAGAAGAAGAAGAAGAATAGGAGAAAAAGGAAAAAAGAAAGGAAAAAAAGGTAAAAGGTAAAAAATTTATTTAAATATTAAAAGAAATTGATTTGGAACAGAATCAATGAGCATGATACCAAACGCAATTCTATTCCAGAATCAAAAATTATATTCTCAAAACTGTTCTCGGGAACAAAAAATTAGAGAAATTGTTCCCGGAACAAATGGTTTACCAAACAGGTTTTTGTTCTTTTTTTGTTCCGGGGAACAAAAGAATAGAAATTTGGAGAAATAGGAGCGTTACCATGCGCTGCCTTAGAACGCTTAGAATCGGTTCCCAGGAATAGAATAAAAAGAATCATTTCTGATCGAATCTGCTCCCGGGAATAGAATCATTACCAAACGCACCTAAACTAATCTAACTCAATTTTTTTTTCCTTTTTTACGAAAACAAAATCGATCAAAAAACACTACAGCAAGTCCAATAAGATAAGATTGATATCCCTAAATTGATGAATCATATTCCGCGCATGGGATCAAATTGGTCAATTTTAATAAACCCGTGAATTGAATCTCGAGCGTGAGATTGGATTGGCGATTTTTTGTGCAATTGCAAGTTAGATTTCGGGCGCGAAAATTGGACTGTCAATCCCTAATTTAAAAAGTTGCTTGAATTGTGAATATCAGTCAGAGATTTCAATCAGATACATCAAGGAATACTTTGGATAAAGAAAAAAATATTAAAAATAAATAATAAAAAAACTACCTAATTTGAATTTTCTTCCAAACGAGATTTAATGACCACCGGCTCGTGGATCGCGACGGGGCTTCACGGACGAGTGTCTCCTCGATGAACGTATCTCTACCAGCCCCACCCTCACTTTTTGTTGTTTTATTCTCTTTACTCCTGGGTCTTCTACCCCAGAGCACGTGGCTTTGGGATTTGCTGCAAAGGTGGATATCCCCGCAAAAGAACAACAGGTGGGAGCATTGCTGTTGGTGAAAAGCTGAAATTAGCAGGATTGCTCGTGATGGCGCACAAATTAGCCTGCACGTAGAGTAAAAAAAAAAAGAGCAACGAACAGTCAATTGCCGCGGCTGGGCTTGACGGTTGGTGGTCGACAATGGATCCATCAAAAATCGTCGATGGAGCAGGGTTGTTGGTGAAGAGTATCGAGCTCCGAGCACGAATGAGTAGTGCTGAGATGCATGGCGGTGAAGAGTGTTGGGCGCTCGATGATTTGCCGGGAAACCTACAGAAAATATCAAGAGTGCGCCCGTTCTGACCAAGTGCTTGCTTGGCCGCTGCTTGACTGCGAAACTTTGACCAGGGGACCGCGTAGATATGGTAGTGGAATTGCTAGACACCTGGACTCCTTGATGATTGCCAAGGGACTCTGCTGGGTCACCGAGATGGAAGATCACCGCCGGAGAGCAACCGAGAACCAGAGCAAAGCGCTTGCGTGAATCTCTTCTCCTCCTTTGACTATTCTCTCTTGCGGCCGCATGTCGTGAATGTGCTCTCTCCCGTGGCCGTGAGTTTCTACTGTGCGCCCCCTCTTTCAATAGTGTAGCAACCCTTTCATAGGCCAATATTAGGGTATTATTTTCTTCTTCAAATCAACATCCACCAAAGTTTTTTCCGAACGCAATATTTCTTTTATTTTCCACATCTCTTATAGATTTCCTTTGCAAAAAAATGAATATTCTCCACCAATTTTATCACATATTGCCAAAGATTCAAAATTACAATAGGATTTTTCTCAAATTCGAAATCTCGCAAAGATGGGTTTGTAATATCTCCTCGAGGATACGGGCTTGGGCCATTTTGCTCTCTTCATGGGCTTAGTCCGACTTGTCAATTTAAAACTCAAAACCATCAAATCAAATCCATCTGTCACCGGTCCAATGCAAATGCAATAAATAAATGCATCTAAAATTATATGCTACTGCAATTAATTTTTTTTAGGGCTTAAAAATTAACCCCTAATTTTTGATGAATAAATGATTGGGTCGCCAAAATTTAGGTATCAACAATAACACTTCAAAAAGAATGGGCAACTTTTTGTAATACCAATTGTCGTGACTAGCAATGTAAGTTAGAATATGTTATATGATGAAATTTGATAACTTTTCAAGGAGTAAACATAATCAAGTTGATATATTTAGGAACAATCTGATAGATGCAAGAATAAGCTGCTAATAATAAGTGTGTGCTTCTATTAAACAATTAAATTAATAAGCACATGGATAAAGATAGATTGTCACACCCCAAACCCCAGCCACGTGCACATCTCTCGATGGTCGACTAAATTGCGATGTTCCCAGGATGCGTTGCTAACCCTTTCTTTTTATGCACTAGCAGAAACAAAATTTAAACATATACCCGAATAACAACAAACATGGGATAGAAAAGCAGGACAACCCATTTTCATATAACACATTTAATATACAAGCCAAGCCAGTCCTACAAGTTTGTACACTAAAGGTCTACCCCAAAAGAGCTACCAAACAATCCATACTCTGGATCCCTTCGACTCTGGCTCGAGATCCTCCACAACACCCTCTGGTATCTCCATACTAAGGATCTGAAAAATTGTAAATCACGACGGGATGAGAATAAATCTCAGTAAGTCAACACCCTAAACTCCAATTAGGACGAGAATTCACTTAGAGGCATCCTAAACATACACCACTCAAAACTTACCTCGCCTCAGCACCTTCTTGCACATTAGGGCATCTCATATGCACTTATAAACGCAGCATGCGCAATCAATAATTGAAACACCTCATATCACTCATCAAATATTCATAGAGGTCCTGATTATAAGGCCAAATTGTTATGACACATCCAATTCCGTGCCACACAATTTCATTCCATAATCAGGCGTAGATAACTCATATCGGTGGTTCAATCTACACCCGATATTTACTCTCAATAATCAAAGTTGATAGTCAAACTCAATAATCAAACCCAAGGTTCTAGAGGTGGCCCCCATGAAGTTTCGTTATCATGTGGTGATTAGTCACTTAAAAGTATTAAACATAATAATATATAACTCACACGAATGAAATCACTTGCACGCATAAAAATCATGAAATTTATATCATCATGGTCAAGCTATATCGTAGTCATAACAAAAGAAAATTAGAACATAGTAGAAGAAGAAACAGAAATATAAATTAAACCTATTATCTTGAATCAAAGAACAAGAATTCTGTTGCCACTTTATTTTCTTTCGAGAATGCTCGAAAAACTCTCAAAACAGAAAAACGATATCCAAAACCTAAAAGAACCTAGTTGTTTGTATCATCCTATTTATATGATATATTCAAGAATACTAACACAATGCACCTGCTTATTTTTTCACATAAAATCAGGGAATAGATCACAGAATCCTTGATTTGATATCCATTTTCCAATACTTTGTTATTTGAATTCTTAAATCACAAAATTTTCCTTTCCTTCTTTTTCCCTTACTTTCCTTATTTTCTCCATATTTCATTATTCTGTATAAACAAGAAAGATTTGAATAAATATAAGGAAATCCAAATATTTTCTAACAAATATTGCATTATAAAGTATCATATTTGTTACCTAAAATAGGTTAAATAACTCTATTATTATAGTGTTATCAACTAGTGACAAAGGATGTTGATAAAGATAGAGTTCTAGCTAATGGAGTAACATGAACATCCTATGTTGCTGGATTTGCTAATCTGATAAAAGCTTTCATCTTGCATTTCCAATAACTATAGTTTGTTCAAACGAAGTATGGAGGTCTTCAAGTTGATTGCCCTTCATAAGCTCTTGCACCAATTTAACTAGCCATAAAGAATCTTTATACTCCTGAAATATAACACTTCAAAAAGAATGGCCAACTTTTTGTGATACCAATTGTCGTGACTAGCAATATAAGTTAGAATATGTTATATGATGAAATTTGATAACTTTTTGCAGAGTAAACATAATCAAGTTGATATATTTAGGAACAATCTGATAGATGCAAGAATAAGTTGCTAATAATAAGTGTGTGCTTCTATTAAATAATTGAATTAATAAGCACATGGATAGAGATAGATGCATGCAAATCTTTATAGTGGTTCGACTTATGTTAAGCCTATGTCTACTCTCCTAGTCTAAGAGCCATCAACTGAAATCTCCTAGTCTAAGAGCCATCAACTAGCTTTCAGTAGTAATCCTTGAATAGAATCAAGAGTAGCCTACTTTTGCTTCTACCATAGACTTGGTAGATCACACCACCAACTTTAAGCACTACTACAATGCATGCTCTTCTCCAAAGAGATCACAATCAATGCAAGCACTCTCTATAACTCATAACAACATATAAATTTTTCTCTATTTCTTAGTTCTTGTGTATCTACTTTGGTTTGTGTTAATCTTGTTATAGTCTTCAATCTCCAAACTAGTTGTTGAATAATTTTTAAGAGGATCAATTTTGATGTTGAAGATAGGCAATCAAATCACTAGAAATCTGGTTGTCCATGCAATCATATCTTACAGCAATTTTGTTGTTTCCATGAATAGTCACAATATTAGGAAATAATCTTTGTCACCAAATGATTGATAATTGGTTGAATTCTTCCTTAAATAGTCTTTAGGATTTCCAGAGCTGTGACTAGCATTTAAATTATTTAACCTGCAAATGAAGTTAAAGGAATATCTAGGTCTTCTTATCTAGATCACAAACACACTTTAAACATGATTTTCGCAGTTGATAGAAGCGGCCGCTAGCAATTCCTAAGTATATTAAGGCGGCTTGCTTCTATTCAATTTACAAATTGCCATCCATTGGTCTTCCTCACTATCTCAATGATCCAAGACTATATAAACTATTCACCTTGTCTGGTACATCCAAGTCTTTGATACCTTTTGGTATTAGCAAAGTATATCAACTTCACTAGAGCTTCTATTTTCTAGTCCTCAAAGCATATTGACAATCATAGCTCTACTTCACTATTCACCTATCCATGGTACCTCCAAGCTTTACCGAACTCTTTGTTTTAAGCTTGTTCACCTTCTACTCAGGTACCTCCAGCTTGGAGATACCTCTACACCTAATGGTTTGTTCACCATTGATAGATAGCTCATAACCTTTAGACATCTTGTTAGAACACCATCTGTGTAATGGCTTGTTCATCTTTCACCTACTTTACTCAACTATTAAACATATTAGTAGCCTTTGACTATCTTGTTATCTTCAAAACATCATAATTTTTTTCCTGACATTAAAAACATGTAATTTTTTACTATTCAAGCGGGCGTGGAGATGACATACTCTAAATTCTATGATTCTAAATATACATTATAATGTACTAACATGCATTTGTATACGAATTTTGGAAAAAGGGTGTTGAGACTTCCTGTAACAGCACAAGAATTTTGGCGTCTACGTAGATAGAAAAGCACATGAAAAGAAGAGAAATGCGAGAATTGAATTAACCATGAGAGAATTTTAAGAGCAAGCGAGCAAGAAGAGACTCCCCCATCTAAGGAAAATGAATAAAATGACGGGCATTTATAGGTGTGATTGGCCACCCCATATTGAGGCTCGCTTTTTCTAGGCCCGTGACTTTCGAGCTATTGTAATGCGTATCAAGAGTTTTCTAGCTAGCCCAATATTGCCAAGTGAAGAAATCGCGAACCCAATATTTCAATCCATATCGAGGCCCAAGATTCAGGTTTATAATTCATATGTGTTTCGGTGTCCTATCATTTTGAAAAATCATAATTTACCATATTATAGAGGTCTAGAATGTTATTTTTTGGATTTAGAGACCTCTAGATATGGCTTTTGGCTCTAAGGCTTTTCTTTCGGAAATTGAAATGTTCAACAGAGATTTGACCGTCCATTATTCGCTCATCAGACATTTGATCGACCCGATTTTTGTTGCGTTTGGATGCTTACGATCCCTAGTTTGTGGATGTCAATGGAAAATTGCAAACTTCCCGACAATGTAAAAAAAGGGGCAATAATCCCATAGGATTAAATTTGACTTTCAGATTGGGTGGCAAAACGGGTGTTTAAAAGGCTCATTTTTTTCCGGAGAGCCCATTGTTGGGGTTCAAAATTCTTTTTGGCCCTCTTATCTTGCAGGTCATTTTTCGTTCAACTCTCTCTCAATCCTACAGCAAAATTAGTGATCCTTTGAAAATGGAAGCAACATTTGAGGTGACAATAGGATGAACTTTAAGACCGCTGACATCGTTGCCGCCCCAGTTTGCCGTCGTAACAGATCATGCCTGGCAAGCCACCGGTCCTCAGCTTGATCGCCATGCCGTTGTCACCTCTACCTCCGTCACACTTGTCGGAGACTCGTGGCTTAAAGGTGGTCACCAGCGCTGACCGTCCCACCCTGACTCTTTTATTAATATAGAAAAAAAAAAAAAAAAAAAAGATCTAGAGTTGTCACGTTATGTCACCTCCGTTGATATCTCAACCGCCATTTCGGCGTCCACCTATCTCGGCTTCACCGAAGCCGACCTTGAACTCTATATTTGCAGCATCATCACCCATGATCTCGTGGCTTGTCCATGGAATTCGAATCTGGACTGCTCCATCAAGGTCCCACGCCATGGAGGAGTGATAGTTGTTGGTGTTAATGTGCAAAGTGTGTATGTCGATAGGTGGCTGATTTTGGAGCAAAGATAGGCCAAAAGGAATTTATGAAATTGTATTACAAGGGCTTCAACTACAAGGGATGCTTTTTATTTACTTTTCTACAGTACTCTCAAATAAAGATGGCTATCCTATATATCGTCCTCCAACGACCGACATTGTACAGAAAGTCTTCTCCAAAAGTTTCAACGTGGACTCTCCTTTGTTAAACTTTAACTACTTCTTAAATGTTTGCTTAGCCACTCATTTTACATTCTACGTGCAAGAGACGCTACTAGAATTTTGTGGGCTATTCTAGAAAGTCAAGGAAATAGATCATTGTTTTAATGACCTTGTTCCATTTTCGCATTACTCCATGCATGCTTTGTAGCATCTTGAACTTGGCTTGTAAAAGAGATTTAGTGAATTTGTTGAAATACTCTATAAGTTTTGTTAGAGAAGTTTCATGTTGAAGAATTGGTATGGTATCGAGTAGTTAATATATCTTAGTTGACTTATAACTTATTGGCAAGGTTTTTTAGCAATGATGGGTCCAATCAAATATACTGATGGCTCAAACTTGAGCTCTTCCTTGGCGATCCCTCCGGTTGAAAACAACACACTTTCAACCGATGGTATCAAAGCTAATGGTTGATTGGTGCTCTACCTCAATTTCTTATTGTGTTTGGTGAATATCTCAAGAAAGATATCTTATGATTGACGCTTGTTTTAGGTAAAATTTGACATTGTGGTTGGTATGGCAAAAAGAGACCATGGACAGCTAGTCTAGCGATGTGAGATAGAGACCGTGGGCAATGCAATCCCAAGTTAGTAGTTGATAATGATTGTTGTGTAAGATTTTTTCTAATATGGGTTACATTAATTGATATATAATTTATCATTTTACAGAATTAATTTAATAAAGTGAGATATAAGGATTTTTTTTTTATTAGTCCAATATGGAGCTAGCTAGTGTGGCCCGAGTAGAGCCCAACCCTTAATGAGAGAGCCTGATTAAAAACTATACATATAGTACCTAAGTCCTTATTCTAACCCCGATGCACAAACATCCTCACATAAGGAGTGTTTACTAAACATCAAATGTGAGGGACAATCTCATTAACCTAGTGATATAGAGGGTAATAAAGAATAAGAGCTTGAGCAAAGATCATTGTTGTTCCGCATAAAAAATAATGGATTCCAAATTAAGTGTGCAAATTCTCTTTACTTGATTATGTAAGTTCTTAATTTTAGCTATGGAGATATTGTGTGCATTTTTGCTAATGACATGTTATGTATAGTTATGGGTGCATTGCAATGATGCAGGCATTTAAGCTGATATAAAAGGATATATAAATTAAGGGAGCGCATAAGTAATACTAAGTTCACACTTGAGGGGGAGATTGTTGAAATACATATGTGAGTTGTATTAGACAAGTTTCATATCAAAGAATTTATGTGGTGCTGAGTAGTTAACATACCCTAGTTGGATTATAACTCATCGACTTAAATTTTTGAGTGAATGTGGATTGAACTAGATATGTTGATGAGTTCAAAGTTGAGCTTCCTCTTGGCGATCTCTTGGAGTGAAGATATTGGATTTCTACTGTGCATTCCTAGAGAATAGTCCACAACTTGATTTTCCATTTTGTAGTATTTGAGTTTGGTCTCTCCATTACTTTGCACATCTCTTATGAAGTGATATTTGATGGCAGCATGTTTAGTTATTCCGTGAAAGGTAGGATTGTTAAAATAGCAAAGGTGGACTAGTTGTCCCAAAATATTGGAGTAGGTTCTATATGTGCTTCACCAACGTCTTATTGTATTCTTGGAAGCCAGAATGCTCGATTGGTGGTCATAGCAGTGGAATGTGCTTAGCTTCCACGATAGATTGTGCTATTGAGTTTCGTTTCTTGGATGTCCATGAGAACATAGCAGAACTCAATGTAAATGCATAGCCAGTAGTGCTCTTCCTATTGTCAGTGCTTACCCAATCACTATTGTATAACCAAGGAGTTCAACGATTGCATTTGGCTGATATGAAATGCCATAGTCTATTATTCCTTGTAAATATCTTATAATTCTTTTGGTAAATCCAAAATGAATTTCTCTTCAACTTTGCATAGCATGATGGTAGACTTGTTGTGCACACAATGTCTAGCCATGTACTCGTGAGATATAGCAAATTGCCCATGGGAAATATCAGGTTTCTTTATCCCATCTTCTTTTAGGCTCTATTCATTTTGAAAAAAATATAATGTTTCTAGAAAATGTTTTTCAAGAAATATTTTTCTAGGAAATTGTAATTATTTCCCATTGTTTAGCTGAATCTTAAAAATGAAGCGGAAAATATTTTCCTTTTTTAGTAAGGAGAATCTTTTCCTTTATGCACTATTTTTCAATAATTTTTTTATAATTTTATTTTTAAAAATGATTAAAAATGATTTTTTTTTATTTTTAAATGATTTTTTATTTTTCTTTTATTTCTTTTTACCTTCTTTTTTTCGACTGATCATTGGCAACAGTAACACCCAACGACCAGCCATAGGCGACCTCAAGCTCGTCACTTGCCAGATCGGCAACTTAGAGGCTTACTAGATTCTAGCGAGCTCAAGCTCACCATTTATCAATTTACCAAGGCCTGAGTTTGCTGCTTGTCGATATAGCAAGGGGTGAGCTTGAGGCCTTGGGCCTCACTAGATTGGTGAGTGAACTCACTACTTGCTAGTGATTTGGCGAGGCCTGAGACATCGAGCTCACCCCTTGCTAGATTAGCGACCAAGGTGAGCAGTGAGTTGGGCCTAACTATAAAAAGAAAAAAAAAAAAGAAAAAGAAAAAGAATTTAAATTTTGATTTAAAAAAATGGAAAAAAAGATATATAGGTTAACGTGGGTATAAAATAAGAGAAAAGTAAGTGAGTAAAATGTTTTCTCCATCTTGAAAAGTAGAAAACATTTTTCCTATTTTAGAAGACTTTTGTGTTTTCCCTTATTAGTTCATTTTCCTTGACATAAACGACGGAAACTTTGGAAAAAAATTTTTGTAAGTTATTTTTCTGTGAAACAAACAGAAATTTAATAGCTTCTATTTTTCACTAATGATGCTATGACCATTTTGCAAAAATTCAATTTGAATTTCTTCAAGATATTTTCTGCTGTGAGATGAAGACTCCATTTTAGTCGATCTCGGTGCCGAGGAAGTGACACCAAGAAGGGAGCGTAGTCTAGTGTTTTTGTTCGCGAGTTTGTCTGGAAAAGTAAAAAAAAAAAAAAGAAGGAAAATTGAAATGGAACGGAAAGTCGGAATGATTTTTAGCATTGTTTTTTGTATAAAAGAAAATTTGTCCTGCATTACCGCCGACCGCCACGGGTTCTGTCTCCCCCACCTCGTGAACGTGTGTTACTCCTCCACCGTCCGACATTAAAATCGGCGCATATAATCACATGGGGGCTGAACCGGCATTAACTCAGCCAGCCTTATCCCCCTCTCCACGCTTTGACAAATCTCTCTCTCTCTCTCTCTCTCTCTCTCTCTCTCTCTCTCTCTTTCTCTCTCTCGCTAGCTAATCCGCCAATGGCATCTTCACTTCTGGCTGCTCTGCTCTCCTTCTCTACGATCGCATTTCTGCTTTCCGCGATCACCAGCCAGATCGACTATGCACTCGGCTTCCAAATTCAATCGACCGAAGCTCTCGAATTGGCCCTTGAAGCCTTGCCGCCAGACTACGAGCTCATTGGAGGCGAAGCAACTGGGCGGAGGACCCTGTTGCAGTGCAGCAGCTACATTTCCTACGGAGTTCTGTCCGCGAACAGGATCCCCTGCCCGCCACGCTCGGGGCGGTCGTATTACACCCACAACTGCTACAGTGCGGGAGGGCCGGTCCACCCGTACAGCCGGAGCTGCTCCAGGGTCACGCATTGCCGGAGATAGGAGATAGAGAGATGAGCGCGAGATCGCTCTGAGATTCCTTTTAAAGATTTGTTTGCATGAGACGTGTCATTGATTTGAATAATAGTCCAAAGTGTATTCTAGGAATACTTGCGATGGGGCGCACGGACTGCATTAGAAATTATCAGGATAGACAGTTTAATTCCTGGGATGCTTTTCCCACAGCGAACTTACAGTTGTCCGAGCTCATCGTGAACTTTCAACTTGGTCACTGCCATGGAAGTGCGGATCTTTGCATTTCACTTGCATTCTTTATCTTGCACCACGCTTCTTTTGCTCCTATAGCTTGAAGATTACTATTTTGGTTTTGCTTTAGGTCCCATCCTACAGTCTCAAAAATTCGACTCTCTTTATCTTGTTTATTACATTTTGTATGATTGAACTCCGAAATAGAGATGGAGACTATGGTTGAATTTCGCTTAATAAACGTGCTTAAGATCTTTACTGGGTCACATGATCCTCTCCTCAGTCAGCTCCGGTGAAGGTTCGGGTCGGTGCCAATGGCCACTCGACCACGCGTGCAGCTGCGCCACACACGCTTCTCTTTTTTGTATATTGCTCGCATGAGGCCGAGTAAGCGGCAAATTCCACATGTAATAATCATCACCCTTGTAATGCCGTTTTAAAGAATTAGTCAAGCAAATAACGAGTTTTTAGGCGACGGAAGGACTGAATTCCTTGTCGACAGGGTCTCTCTAGAAGGGCTATGCGCTCCAGGGACAAATGAAAATTGAATGAACTTTACGAGAGAGCCAATCTGTCCCTATTCAATAACAAAAGATCTTGTCGAAATTGGCTATGTTCCTGATCAGAACATATTCAAAAACTGCAAGTCTAAATGTAATTGTCAGATTCTGGCACAAGCATGTGAACTCACATGTACTCCTACTTGTCTTATAACATTTAGCAGACCCGTAGACATGTTTAATCTGGTGCTTTCTAACTCAGCTATCTGCTGCCTTCTTTGTGTACCTATACATTAAAACAGCTTGCAAGGGTCATGACTCTGTCAAATGAGACAATTAGAGAAACCAAACCACGTAAACATATAAGTGGCATGTTTTTACTTAAAGGCATTTGACATTAATAAAACATCAGACAGACATCATCTACATGGACCATTCGCAGGACCTGGCATTCCTTCAAACCCACGAGTCATGGCACTGTGCCTCTCTAGACTCGTTATCCTCATCTTTTAGCAATGGCAAGGACATGTTGGTCATTCTAATATCCTTGTCACGCATGGCATTAGCACCAGCTTTTGCCGTCCAAGCTAGCTGAGATTGAGAAATCTGCTGGCACATCGATCGACAATCAAAGAGTCCTTTGGCATGCTGTTCACAACCCACAGCAGCAAGTTCCCCGGCCTAAAGCACAGCTCTGAACTTTGACCCACCAGCTCATTCAAAGATGGTGTCATCATTGAAATACTTGACACGGGAATATGGCCAGAGAGAGTCATCATCAATGACAAGGAATACTACCAGTGCCTCTGAGACGGAAAGGCAAATGCGAGAACGGCACTGCCTTTGGCCCATCTAACTGCAATTGGAAGCTCATTGGAGGTCGGTCTTTTAACAAGGGCCTTGCAGCCACAGGAATACCAAGTATCTGAGAAGTATGACCGCAATTCCACAAGTGACTACTTTGGTCACGGCACACACCCGTCATCCACGGCTGCAGGAGCCTCTGTACGTGGAGTAAGTCGCCTAAGGAGACGCAAGGGGCATAGCTAGAGGAATAGCACCCGCAACTCACGTTGCGAAGTACAAAGTTTTATGGAAAGTTGATGCGTGCAAGTCTGCATCTACTGATATGCTCGCTGGAATTAATCAAGCAATTGTGGACAGAGTCGATATCATGTCTGTCTCTCGGCCTCGTGAAAAGACCTTACTTCAATGAAATGATTGCCCTAGCTTGTTTGGCAGCAATTGAAAACGGGTATAACTGTCGTTTGCTCTGCTGGAAATGAAGGGGCCCATAACTCGACGTACAATGGCACCCCCTGGATCATGACAGTAGATGCAAGGACTGATAGAAGCTTCATCGTGACAGGGACACTTGGAAATGGGCTAACTATAGAGGGCTCATCATACTACTCTCAGAGTGTCTACAATGGCATTATCAACAAAATCTTTTAGTGTCGACCCCCACTGTGGATTATTTCTTACTGGCCATCCATTGGAGTGTACGCTAACTCGAAATCTTCTAACTTGTAATAGGATGATTGGCATTCTTTTTACTATATTATTGGTTAACCAGTGCAATGCACGTTTGAAGATGATAAATTTTAGATTTCTGATTTTTATGTATCATTTTACAAAAGGTCAAATCCAAAAATGGACGGGATCCTACAAAAACAAAGTCTGAGCATATACTCCCGGGAAAAAAAATAAAATCATTCAAACGACAAAAAAAAAAAAAAACCACGAATTTGGTCGATGGACAAAAATATGCACCATAGTATTTCATGCCAAAGAAACTTATTTTGCATCCCCCATGGCTAATAGGGGTGACGTCTACAATGGCACGTGGGCTGAGCCAAACCAACGGTGCTGCTTTTGAAACAAAAAGAAAATGTTGGGCTGCGATTTATATCTACCATTGACAAGAAGGCACGTGATCGAAAAAATTATCAATATGAAATCTATTTTAATTATGCTAATTAGTTATAATTTTTTTTTTGGTTGATTGAGTCTTAAACTTTTTGCATTTATGACAATTTAGTCCATCCGGTTAATTTTGACCGGCCGACACTAACGTGAATAATATTTAATAATGTTTAATATTTTTTAAAATTATTTATTTATTTACATCCTTATTTTTTTTCCTTTATTTTCCTTTCTTTTCTTTTCTTTCTTTCTCTCTCTCTCTCTTTTTTTTTTTTTTCCTTTCTTCCCTTCACTCTTCCTCCAGCAAGTCACCAAACCTTGGTGATGGCCAAAGGCTAGGGCCAGCGAGGTCACCCTCAAATTAACCAATTCATGGTAAAGTATCTCAAATTATTGTAAGTAATGATACCTATGCTTAGTAATAGTCCTCAACGATTGCAATTTTCCAGTAAGCTGTTGTAAATGACAAGTTAGTAACGTTGTAATTTGCTTCAAAGTCTCAAAAAGTTGACTGTTCTAGCATTCATAACTTTCTATGAAATATCCTAAACAGGCTGAATTTCCATAAATATGTTTTTCCTATTTGAAGTAACTTATTTCTATAATCGTAATATTCCTTCACAATTCGTAAACTTACAGATTCTATCAATGAGTAATTTTCCTCATATGCGGTAATTTTCCTTGACTCCCAGTTTTATGGGTAATTTTATAATAAAAATTTTTCCTTTAACTGTTTATAAGTTTTTATTTTTTAAAATCATATAAACGGTTGAAATTTTTCCTTTTGATCCATCTATCTAGACTACATATGGGACCGGTCTATTAAATTGATGGACTGGGATCTAGAATTTCCCCCACCACGTTAGTAATGTCATCAGAAAATTTTAGTAAGAGTGAATTACGCTGCAGTAATTAAACTTAAAACGATTGATACGGACAAAAAGTAAAAAAAAAAAAAAAAAGGTTGGAAGACTAAATAAAAGGAAAAAACAGAGCATTAGCATAGAATAATTAAACTTAACCCATAAAATGTCAACTTTGGGTGTCCATACAAAATTCCAGTTTTAATTTGGAACGGATACATCAGAAGTTGCCTTGGTTTTCAAAAGGTTTTTTAAAGTAGCTACCTGTAAGTGCTAGAATGAACACCTAGAGGGTGAAGACGATTTTTTTGCAAGTAATAGTGGAAATATTTTGCCTCTCAAATTGAGTTTGAAAAACAACAGATTTTGAGTAAGTTCAGACTTTAGCAGTTAAATAGAACCATAAACATAATAAAGAAGTTCAAGAAAGAGAATAAGAACATAGAATTTATAGTGGTTCGGCTTATATCAAGCCTACCACTCTCCCACATTGACAGCCTCCTAGCTAGATTCTATTAAGAATCAAAAGAGATTTTACAGCCTTGTGATCTCAACTTCACAGTGAAGAGTTTCTACTACTCTTTTACGAAGCCACACTATAAGTTTTTCTCTCTTTTAAGTACAACTTTAAGCTTGGAATATCGAATGACAAGAAAATGGTAAGCTTTAGACTTTGAAATTGTCTTTTTCACACTCTATCGAACAATTAGAGAGTCCACCTTAAATACTCCTTTATGCCTTCTCGATCGTTGGCACTTTTCAAAGGAATTCTTCCAATCAAACCATTGGACAGAATCAATCAATGAGATCTCGAGCCATTTGAAGATTGTGATGAAAGCCCATCATCATAATTTATATTCACATTCATGGCTCAATTTCAACATGGCATATAATGTGATGGCAAACAAGATCACTTTCATCATTTGGTTCATATATGCATTTCTAATCATTATCATACATGCAGCAAGATACAATCACTTATAATAACACAATCCATGGGGTCCATGCAACATAGGATAATCCATACATCATGACTTTTTGAAATTTACCAAATTCCAGCTCGCACAATTTCGGGAAACATGTAAATTAAATATCCATATGATCTTCAAAAATCATAAAAATCAGAGCATGTGATAGACAAGACATAATGGTAGCAATTCCATGAAGAACACATGCCCAAAAGAGCTTCACACAAGAAGATATAGCTCACACAATACAACATGCAAAATTCGGATAAAGTCAGATTGTGCAGTTCTTGAAATATTTCGATTAAAATACCCGAATGACCTCCAAAAATTATGAAATTTTACCAGGTTATAGTCAAGACCTTAAGGTATATTTTTTTATCGAGACATCTAGGCCAGATTCGTCTTAGATAATTTTCTACAGTCGTACGAAGCTTCTGATTCTAGCATTGAAACGTCCAGTGTAGTTATCTCCGAAATATCGAGTTTTCACCCACTTATTATTCTTCTTTTCCTCTGAAATTTGGATATGTTTTACTTCAAGAGGTCACCTACAACTTTCATTAAGGAATCTAAGCCAAAATTCCAAAGAATAGTCACCATATAAGTCCATGAAGTCTTGGGTGTCCAGTACTGTGTTTCCAGATAACCGTCTTCAAGAGTAAGTCGATTCACTAGGCTACACTTGCTCATTTTACTTCAAATTTGAGTATGTTAGTATTTAGGATGTTCTCTACAAGTTTCATGGGAGAAGTAAAAGAGATATTCATAGTAAAAATCGACATGCAACCCACAAAACTACCAAAAGGTCAGCAAAACAGTTCCAGATCTAGTGTCTTCGTAGGAAGAGGGTTTGACCCCTTAAATCTCCATCATTTTGTCCCAAATTTTAGTATGTTGTAGTTTAAGATGTTGGCTACAACTTTTATGAAAGAATCAAAGTCAAAATCCAACTTGAAACATGCATGCAAGCCTTCACAAAATTCTGGGTCGGGTGGTTCACACGAAATCAGCAAGCATTCTCAAGAACAAACCACATTCTAGCTTCGGTTTTACCTACCTTAACATCCGAAATCTACCACCAACAAATCACACATGCAAGACACACATGCAAGAGTGGAAATCGATCGCAACTTGCCTCTAGAACCAATGGATGACAACAAAAGGGACGGCACACCAGCGACGGACAAACGGACGGCGATGGGCGGACAGCTCCTTCTCTCGGCTTCCCCTTCTCTCTCGCCACTCCCTCACTCTCGCAACCTCCTCTCTCTCCCTTTGGCCGAATTCTCCACCAGCCACTCTCTCTCTCTCTCTCTCTCTCTCTCTCTCTCTCCTTTTTGGTTGTATATATATATGCATGCATTCTTATTTTTGCATGAGGGACACTTGTCCCCAAGGAGGAGACAAGTGTCTCCTTTGTTGAAGACACTTGGAGGCCATGCGGCTCCTCCTCCCCCCCCCTCCATGCGTCAACAATGGGCCGGTCTCATGGCCCACTTTAGGCCCATCTCACTTGGGCCTAAAGTCCAAGCTTTAATGGCCCAAGTTTATTTTTAATAATACATTTTAATCCTCATTTAAATAAATACCTAACTTGCAAAAATAATAAGGCCATTAAACTTGTAGTCACAAATCCATAAATTCCAATTTATAAAACACATGGCCAATGATAGGATTTTCTTTCCTATCAAATAATTATCCATTCAAAGTTTGGCCATAAATCTTATTGCAAATTATGGATTAAATGGTTACAATACATCTCGATGGTACTCCTATCACCTATCCATAGACCTTAATGTCTGTGGAGGTTACCATGAATTTTGGGATGCCACAAATAACCAATCTCGTAGGTGATATATCCATCCAGAATGCCATATATAACCTATATGAACCAAACTCTTGAAGTAAGAAAGATAATCTCGCGTCTAGATAATTCTTCTTTTTCACTTACGTTCAGTCTAGAATTTATCAGAGTGGACAGACTTATGATGTCGAACAAACTTTGACACTAAAGTCTGATCATCTTCAGACTTTGTCGCTAGAGTCCGATCATCTTCAGACTTTGACATAGAAGTCTGGAATCTTTAGAATAAACTTTAAATAAGTTTTGTCAATTTCAAAACATCAAAGAAGTTTTCTCCAACACTATCCACTCCACTAACAGTTCAAACTAATTGGAAGTGTCGATCTGTCGACATTAAATAATAAAATCAGTATCTAAAATCTGGGTATAAGGAGTAATCTTAATGATCAAATCCATGACATAATCAAAAAGTGCGAGTCCAGTGTAATTTCCAGATCTTGAATAAAGCATATGAAACCAATTAACTAAGGGACTTTCCGAGAGCATCAAACTTCCGGTTCTTTCCCTCCCCCTGAACAGAAGCAACAAAAAGAGAGAGACAGACTAGTCTTTCTATAAATAAGATCATGCACATTCATCTGAAATGTGCAAGTAGCTTACCTCTCAGCACCTTCTTTTAGCCCTCTTTCATCAGACATGAGTCCCATGACTAGCAGGGCGATGAATCCATCTAGTTCGGCTTCATGTTTTTATGGCTAATTGTATCGTCCACCGTGACTAGCTTTGTGATGTCGGAATCTGGAGAACGCCAGACGTACATCATCCACATGGACTATTCACAAAAACCAGCTTCTTTTTCAACCCACGAGACATGGCACCGTGCCATCTTGGACTCATTGTCCCCATCTCTCGGCATTGGTAAGGACAGGTGGCCCTATACGTACAACCATGTCATGCACGGTTTTAGGGCCAGGCCCACGCCGTCTGAGCTAGCCAAGATCGAAGAATCTCCTGCTCATCGAGCAACGATTAAAGAGTCCTTTGGCAAGCTGTTCACAACCCACAGCAGTAAGTTCCTCGGCCTAAAGCAAGGCTCTGGAGTATGGCCCACAAGCTCATATGGAGAAGGTGTCATCATTGGAATCCACGACAGCGGAATATGGCCGGAGAGCGCAAGCTCAGTGACAAGGAGATGCCGCCAGTGCCTCCATGATGGAAACGACAGTGTGAGAAGGGGACCGCCTTTAGCCCATCTAACTGCACTCGGAAGCTCATCGGAGCTCGGTCTTTTAGCAAGGGCCTTGCAGCCGCAGGAATAAAAATATCCAAGTATGACTACAACCCCATGAGAGACTTCTTCGATCACGGCACACACACATCGTCCACCGCTGCAGGGGCCCCTGTACTTGGAGCAAGTCATTTCGGATATGTGAAGGGGATGGCTAGAGGAATAGCGCCGGTAGCTCATGTTGCGAGGTACAAAGTTTCGTAGGCAGATGACAGTGACAAGTCACTGTCGAGTTATGTGCTCACTGGAATGGAGTAGATGTCATGTCCTAGTCTCTTGGCATCCCGTTCACACCGTACTTCGACGATGTGATTGTCATAGCATCTTTGCTGGCAATTGAGAAGGGTATAAAATCGGCGTCTGTGCAGGGGGAAATAATGCAGCCACTAACTCCACGTACAATGGAGTGCCCTGGATTATGACGGTAGGAGCTGGAACTATTGACCGAAGCTTCGTTGCGACTTCAAGCCTGGGAAATGGATTAGCTATAGAGGGCACGTCGTACTTCCCTGAGAACATCTACATCGCTGATGCACAAGTATATTGTGCAAAGACCACCCTGACGAAGCAAAGTGCCGCTCGTCAGCACTACAACCATAAGAAATTGCTGGAAAGCTTGTTTTCTGTGACAAAGACAATAATGATGGTTTATGTTGAATTTGTGAAAATGTGCTACAAATATAACTCACGAAATATGATTTTTACTATAAAATATTTTCTTGCATCACATTCACTACTTAGAGCAAATTAGCTCCTACAATACTCGTAGTACACTGGCTCCTACAACTTTCTCTTTCCCACCCTCACAGATGGACTCCTCTCTTTTCTCTTTTTATCTCTTTTACTCGCACCGCACACCACACCTCACATCACACAACACTCTTGCACACTTTATACAACTCTCTTTTTTTACACCACACACAACACACTCTGCACAAGACCCCCTACCATTCTACCCTTACACTCTACACTCATTACACTTTACACAACACCCTTACACGCACACAAGAGGCAAGATCCCTATTTATGTTGGATATATTATTAATATAGTTCAAAATAATATGTTCACATATAAGCCCAATCGGTGAAAGCATGGTTATTTGGGTTCATATGGGCCGGAGCCCAATAACATGCATATAAAAACTTTAGGGTTTCTCTATGCTGGAGGTAACATTGTTGAGTGTTCTAAACTTGATGTCTCTTGGTGTAATATTTCAAGCAACCGTTTTTTCTCTCTCAAACCTATAAACTCCAACAATCTTGAAGTATTATGTTAGTGTGCTGGATTTGAACGAGTAAGGTCTCTTCTCGAAAATTTCGTCAAAACGAACTCATGGGTGTAATTTACTTTCGATTTCGACTGAAATATTTGATTCAAGATCCAAAAAGTATAGCCAATTTTAGAGGGTGAAATCACTTGGGCTTTGTTCTACTCATCGATACGGACGATTTGAGTGATCACTCACGTCAATCGAAGGTCGGACGGAGAAGTTATGGCACCCAAGTTTCCATATGAATTTTTAGCGAATTTCGGAGACAAAATTTCAGCAAATTTCAGTGGCGGAAATTTCCAACAAGTTTTAGCAATAAGGGCAGTCCATCTTAAGGTTTTTGGGTGCTCCAGATCTATTTTTGGGGTCTGTTTTGGCAAATTCCATCTCTACAGAGCAGTTTGATCAAGGTTAGGGGAGTTATGCAACTTTGTTGCTCTAAGGACTTCAAGGTGCACTCTTTCTAACACTTTGTTTTAATTAAAATAGCAAAGCGCAGTTCTTATAATATTATAAAGTTGCAATCTTTTGATGTTACTGAATTTCATGGCTGGAAATTACATGTTCAATTTGGCATGAAAGAACGTGGCATATTCTATACTATATTGAGTGATTTTGCATCTACCATTGAAGATGTGGATGAATATCAATGGAACAAAGATGAGGACTTTTATAAAGATTACTTGTTGAACTCTCTAAATCCTAATCTGGCTATGACTTATAATGAGTAAAAGACGGCGAAAGATGGGCTATCTAAAACTCTCTTAGCGGAGAAATTCTTTGACTTTAAATTCACTATGAATTCAAGCATCACCTTTCAGTTAGTTGAATTTGAGAACATGAGGAGCAAGCTGAAAGATGATAATTCTGATATGTTCGATAATCTCTTTTTTCTTTTTTTTGGTAAAGGTATGTTCGATAATCTCTTTGTCGGTCTTATGTTGAGCAAACTACCAACTGAATGGAATTCTTTCAAGATCGAAATGCACATACTGAAGGTACAGATGGAATTGGATGAAATAAAGAGGTATATTCACATTAAGGATCAAAATATTACTAGGAAGAGTTTGAAACAAGTGGGACAACTTCGTTTCACACTCCAATAAACCTTTGAAAAAGTCTAAGTCACCAAAAGGTGAATCATCTTTACAATTAGAGGCCAAAAAGACTATCTTCAAAAAGAAAAAGAATGGCAAGTGTCATAACCGTAGAAAGTGAGGTCATTGGGCAGCAGAGTATAAGTTGCTGAGGAAGCCAAATAATGACACACCACATAATGATGCCGATATGCTAATTAGAGGATCTGAGCCTTGAGCCTTCATTGGAATGATGAAGAATGGAAATGCCAGCATCTCTTCTAAGTGGTGGTTGGACAGTGGCGCTACTTGTCATGCTACAAATGACAAGAACTTACTCACCGAAGTCACAGAAGTGAAAGACACTGTGGAAAATTGCAATGGTGGTGAGGCAAAGGTGACTCATGCTGGAATTGCAAATTTGGTGCTTTCTTTAGGTAAATTACTTACTCTAAAACATGTTAGAATAGTACATTTACTTAAGAAGAATTTGATATCTATGAGTTTACTTAATGAAGTTGATATGTCTTTTTCAATTATGAATGGTAGAGTAACTTTATCTGTGAACTCATATTATTTTGGTTGTGCATTCATAATTAATGATATGTATAGGTTGAGTTTAGATGCCGATAGCATAAATAATGTGAATTCTGCTTTGATTGATTCAAAATTGCTACACAATAGACTTGGACATGTGAATTACAGGAAAATGCAACATCTAACTAAAACTCACAACATTCCATTAGATACTTCTCTTTGATTTGATAAGTGTGAAGTGTGTGCACAGGCTAAAATCACTAGAAAACCCTTTAAGTTGGTTTCTAAAAGCACACAACTTCTTGAGTTAATACATTATGACATTTATGACTTTATAAATTATATTACTAAAGGTGGTCAGAAGTATCTAATAATATTCATAGACGATTTTTCTAGATATTGTTATGTCTATTTGTTGAAATCGAAAGATGAGGCTTTTGAAAAGTTTAAGATTTTCAAGTCTAGAGTAGAAAATCAACTCAACTTGAAAATTAAGAGGTTTAGGAGTGATAGAGGAGGATAATATAATATGTCAAGGTTTAAGGAATTTTGTGCTTCAGAAGGTATAATACTTGAAACCACTGCTCCTTATTCATCCCAATCAAATGGTGTTGTAGAGCGTAAGAATAGAACATTAACTAAAATGTTAAACTCTATGTTAGTTACAGCTGACATGCCTTCCTCCTACTGGGAAGAGGCAGTTCTAACTGCTAATCACATCTTAAATAGGTTGCCGCACTCTAAGTTGTCTATGACACCTTATAAGATATGGCATAAGTACCCTTGTAGATATGATACTCTTAAGACTTAGGGCTGTATTGCTTATGTAAATATACCAGATCCTAAGAAATCTAAGGGGGGATCTAGAACCATTACTTGTGTATATCTAGGTAGTGCAGAAGATAGCGCTGCAAATAGGTTTTTAGATTTATCTACTAACATAGTGATAGAATTTAGAGATGCAGTGTTCTTCGAAAACAAGTTTCTCAGATATCAAGGCTTGAATGTTTCTAGATCTACATATATGATTTCAAAATCTTCTATAGAATCTGAAGCAAGTCCTTCTAACACTAATTCCAACAATTGGCTATTGAACCAATTCCAGTTAGAGTATCTCCAAGAAAGAGAATTCCCAAAAGTTTTGGTGAGGACTTTGTTGCTTACTATCTTGAAGATGATCCATGAGGACTTTGTTGCTTACTATCTTGAAGATGATCCATGAGAACTTTGTTGCTTACTATCTTGAAGATGATCCATTCTCCTATCAAAAAGCAATGAGATTTAGGGAATCTCTACTATGGACATAAGCCATAGATGATGAAATGAGCTCTCTGCTGCAAAATCACACTTGGCAGATAGTAAATTTGTCAAAAAGAGGCTAAAGTTATAGGCTATAAATGGGTGTTGAAGAAGAAACTGAATAGTGATGGATCAAATAGCCAAATACAAAGCACGTTTAGTAGCTAAAGGCTATAAATAACATAATGGAATAGACTATTTTGATGTCTATTCACCTATGTGTCATTTATCAACAATAAAAATTCTTCTTGCCTTGGCATCTATTGAACACTTTGTAGTATATCAAATGGATGTAAAAACAACTTTCTTAAATGGGGATTTAAATGAGGAAATTTATATGGAACGATCGAAAGATATGTTATGAAAGGTCTTGAGAACAAAGTTTGTAAATTGAATAAATCCTTGTATGGTTTTAACCAAGCACCTAAGATGTGGCATCTTAAATTTGACAAAGTGGTAAAGAGTTATAGCTTTCAATCTAGTTTTTCAAATAAATGCATTTACCATCGTTTTATGTCAAATAAGATAGTTATCATTTACTTGTATGTTGATGACATGTTAATCCTTGGTTCTGATCATTCTGTAGTGAATGACGTGAAAGCTACTTTAGCTAAAGAATTTGACATGAAAGATCTTGGTATTGCTAATACCATTTTTGGTATGAAAGTAAGTTTTAAACGGCAAGTTATTTCCCTTAGCCAGACTCATTATATTGAGCAGTTACTTCTACTTGGGGATATGATAAGTGTAAACCGAGTGAGACATTATATGATTATAATAACAAACTGAATCTTAATGAAGGGACCAGCATGGATCAGTTAAAGTACTCGAAACTGCTTGGTAGTCTCATGTATCCTATGAGTTGTACTAGACCTGACATAGTCTTTACAGTTGGCATGCTGAGTCGTTTTACTAGTAATCCTAGTAAAGAGCATTGGGATGCCCTCGATAGACTAATGAGATACCTTAAAGGTACTAAAGATTATGCTCTCTATTATTCTGGTTATCCTCTAACTATGGATGGATATTCTGATGCCTCATGGTGCTCAGATATTAGAAATAGTAAGTCCACTAGTAGATATGTATTCATTTTGGGTGGAGCTGCTATTATTTGGAAATCCAAATTATAGACTTGTATTGCATTGTTATCTATGGAATCGGAACTTTTTGCTTTGGCCTCAGCCGGTGAAGAGGCGGAGTGGATAAAGAATCTGATTATGGATATTCCTTTGACTCAGCTAAAGATTGATTCTTTAAGCCTATTCTGTAATAATCGAGTAACTGTCCAAGTCGTCAAGAATGCTCTCTTTAATTCAAAGCGAAGACATGTGAGACTGAAATATGCGTTGTTGAATTATCTGAGAGAACAAGGAGTTATCACCTTGATCGATGTGAGATCGAAAGATAACATAGTCGATACTCTTACCAAAGGTATGCCAAAAGATCGATTATTCAAAACAGTGGGGGAACTGGGGTTAAATACTATATAAGCAAGTCTTAACTACCATTTACTTACATTCTAATTGTGTCTTTTGAATTATCGAATCTTTCTTTATTGACTATAATGATAAGCACAATTTATATGGTTCATCGATGTTCACAGTTGCTGACTAATTTGAAAATGGTGAGTTATCTCATTCCAAATTTGATGAAGATGACTTTAACCTAATTCAAATGTTCTATCGGGGAAAATTGTGTCATTCCAAACTTGATGATACAATTCAACTAAGTTGGACTATCATTTTTGATTAAATGATCCCATTCCAAACTTGATGTTAGATTATTTGATTTTAAGGAATCGGTAACTGTGACATTCCAAATTGAAACATAGAAACAATTATTTATATAAGAAGCCTGCTGGTCTTGTTCTTAATTGAAACTTGATATTACATGACTAAGTTATTGTAGGTGACTTCACTATTGGTCATGTTCTTTGAAACTAGACAATAGTTATTCTCCTACAAATAAACTTAAGTCGATCGCTTTTTGTAAATCACATTGTTTAGGTCTTGTTCATAATATATGAAACTTGATTGATACTTATGAACATGATATTATGATGCTTATGACATCAATATATGTTCTTCTCTACCTGATGGAATGTTGCTCAGTTTTTTTTTTAATGGTTGAATTCATGATAATATGAATTCATATTTGACATTCTACAAGGGATGGCAGAGATGGAGGAGAGCATAATGAGTGGGATCCTAACCAAGATGACCTACTTGATTAATGAATATATATCATTTAAAGCGTGTAGGGACTTGATAGTTTACCTGCTATTGCCTATTTTAATGAAATCCATTTATTTGAGACTTGCATTTTGCTATTTCTATTTTGTAGACATTATTATGCTTGTTTCTTATATTTGTAAGGCCTTGGACTATTTTAATTGGCCTACTTATACTTGACTATTATGCATATATTGGTTGTAAACTGAGTCTAAGATTTATTTTGGGATTTGGATTTTGTTAATCTTAGAACAGATTCATGATAAGCATGATGAGTAAATGATGATTTAGTTTAATACTTTACTGCTGAAATACTCTTTGACCGATCTGAGTTGATTGTCTTGGACTGAATGTGGATAATTCATGTTTGTGTAAATATTACACTGACCACCTTATTGGATTGTGCTGTATGGTGAACATAGGAGGAGATTGTTAGATATATTATTAATATAGTCAAAAATAATATGTTCACATACAAGTCCAATAGATGAAAACATGGTTATTTGGGTTCATATGGGCCGAAGCTCAATAACATGCATATAAAAACTCTAGGGTTTCTTTATGCTGGAGGTAACACTGTTGATCGTTCCAAACTTGACGCCTCTTGGTGTAATACTTCAAGCAACAACTTTTTCTCTTTCAAACCTATAACCTCCAACAATTTATAGGAGGCAAAGTCAGCACATTCACCGACTCTTCCTCACTAAATATATCTTCTACTTATTATTTTATTGCAACTTGTTGACCAATTTGTCAACAATTGCAGCTTCTCTTTGGATAGGGAAATTAGCTTGGAATTGTCTAGAGAGAGAGAGAGAGAGAAAAGACTGGAGGAAGAGAGAGAGATTTGGAGAACTCTAGAGAGAGAGAGGTGGTGCTTTTTCTAACAGTTTAGACTATTGGGTCTACGAACTCAAGATTAAAGGAGCATACGGTGCAATTCTCTTCGGCGACGGAGTAACATTGGATCCTCAAGGCTATCCCATCCCTACCGTGTTCTTTCCTAATTCTTTAGAAACTCAAATAAGGGACTACGTGACAAGACATAACAATGCACCTGTGAGCATGAGGTTCTTGCAGACTCAATTGGGCTCAACCCCAATGCCTCAAGTTGCCAATTTCTCTTCGAGATAGGCAGATCCAGTCAATCCAAGCATCTTAAAGCCAGATATTCTTGCTCCAGGAGTGGATATACTAGATGTAGTTGTGCCAAAGACACCGTATATGAAAGTTGGCCCATATAATATAGTGACTGATTATGTGTACGGGCACCTCCATGGCAGCGCCACATATTGCCACAAATATGCACAAAGAATAGAGCCCAGCAGCCAACAAATCACCAACTATGACCACAACATACACCGGGGATACCATTGGGACGACCTTGAAATATCAAAAGTGGCTACATGTTGCCACGCCTCTAGATTTTGGAGCAAGCCATGTCAATCCTAACAATGCCATGGACCCCAGATTTATATATGACCTGAACTTGCAAGATTATATCGAATTCCTTTGCAGCTTGGGATATACCAAGAAGCAAATGAGTGTAGTCATCAGGAGAGGCCAGTAATGGTGACCTGAACTACCCTTCTTTCGTCACCGTATTTTCAAACAAAACCGACTCAACCAAAGTTAAGAGCTTCAAAAGGGTTTTCACAAATGTTGGAGACGATTCTTCAGTTCACCAAGCGACTATGGAATGTCCGAAGGAAATGAAAGTCACATTACAGCCTAGCAATCTCACATTCACCCACAAGCATGAGAAGCAGAATTTTCATCTAATCATGAAAGTCGATATGACTACCCCGAGAGTGACTTATGGTTACCTCAAATGGATCTGTGGCACCCCTCGACGGCCCCCGATCCGTTAGGGTCGCCACAGTTCGCTTACCATTCACTTTTCCAAATAACATGTCACTCTGATATCATTTCAATTGTAGCAGGTCCATACAACTTGGGGGGTTTACATCTTTTAGATCGGTCCCTTGCGCAATTTATATACGGAAGCACATCCAACAACTCCCTTCCCTATATTTAGAAAACAATGCACACTTATTAAATATTCATAGGTAAAAGCTGTACACTTTCATTAACTTAAACCAGATGGACATCATTCATCGATACATCAAAATTCCATGATTTTCTATACATGGCTATACTTCAAAAGATGACCGGCATCTCTTCCAACAGTCGTATACTTATAGTCCATCGATCAGTGTCGGCATCTAAAAGTTCCTTTGCTATCCTCCTCCTCGCAGTCATATCCAACCTAGTTGATCTATCTACCGATAGCAGTGGCAGCAGAGGTATCTTATCTAGTCTGAAATGTTATTCCCCAAAAGGGGTGAGTACAGCTACTCAGCAGGTAAAGGACCAATAAACCACTCAATACATCATGCCATGCAATCATCACAATCATAGCATCACATGTCATACAAGCATCCATGCACAACATACCATGGCATCATGCACATGTCATCATACCTCATGTACATCATCATCATATAGACATCACCATCATATCATACACTTACCATCATTAAGTCACATATGGCATCATCCTTACCATGTATCCATGCATGTAACGTCATCATCATATCACATGTACCATCATCATTGACATGCATCCATGCATGTAACATCATCATCATATCACATGTACCATCATCATTGCCATGCAACCATGCATGTAACATCATCATCATATCACATGTACCATCATCATTGCCATGCATCCATGCACATCTCATCATATCATGCATATATTATCATGCATAATTCAATTTCAATTTCATTATGGACCGCCACATTTCTCTTTCCCGGGACCAATGTTTGCATCCCACATTCATCACTCCCACCCAATCCTGGCATTGCGAGGAACCTCCGGGCATGTATCCAAGATACAACCGAGCATCCGGCACCCCCACATTCCGGGCATCTCGCATCCCAATTGGCATCACGAGGACCCTCTATAATTACGCCACTAGGCCACCGGGCATCCGGCCTTTACCCTTCTAGCCAGGCATCTCGCTTCCCATCTAGCATCGCGAGGTGTCCCCCAGCACAATACCTGCCAAGCTTCCGGAATTATGTACCGACATACCATCAAGTCTCCATTAGAATTACATACCGTATACCACCGGGCATCCCGACACTCCCGGGGAATCTCCGGGGCTTCCCATGAAAATGGTTTCCCTTGGCCTCCGGAATTACGTATCGACATACCACCAGGCCTCCCCTGGAATTACGTACTATATACCACCGGGCATCCCGACACTCCCGGGGAATCTCCAAGGCTTGCCATGAAAATGGTTTCCCCTGCCCTCCGGAATTAAGTGCCGACATACCACCAGGCCTCCCCTAGAATTACATACCGTATACCACCGGGCATCCCGACACTCCCGGGGCATCATCGGCTCACACCTCCGACGGTCTTCTCATCACCACGATGCATGTTCTTATACATCTCATTTTCAATTTCACATTCACAATTATGGCTCAATTTCAACATGACATGCGATGTGATGGCAACCAAGATCATATTCATCATTGAATTCATACATGTATCTCAAATCATTATCGTACATGCAGCAAGACACCATCATCCATAATAATACAATTCATGGAGTCCATGCAATTTAAAATGGTCCATATTTCATGCCTTTTCGAAGTTTACAAAATTCCAGCATATACTATTTTAGAAAATATTTAAATTAAATATCCATATGCTTCTCAAAAATCATGAAATCAAGGCATGTGATAGGCAAGACAATAAGATCATAATTCCATGAAAAATACATGCCCAATAGAGTTCCACACAAAAGATATGATTTACACCAACACAGCATGCAATTTCGGATAGAAACAGAATGTGCAGTTCTCGAAATAATTTGATTAAAATACCCGAACGACCTCCGAAAATGATGAAATTTTACCAGGTTATATTTAAGACAGTAAAGTATATTTTTCATGAAGACATCTAAGCCAAATTCGCTCTAGATAATTTTCTATAGACGTACGAATCTTCTGATTCTAGCACCGAGACGTCCAGTGTAGTTATCTCCGAAATATCGAGTTTTCACCCCTTTATTCTTCTTCGTTTCCTCTGAAATTTGGATATATTTTACTTAAAGAAGTCCTCTACAACTTTCATTAAGGGATCTAAGCCAAATTTCCAAATAATAGTCACCATATGGGTCCATGAAATCTCGGGTGTCCTGTACCTTGTTTCCAGATTTACCATCTTCAAGAGTAAGTCGATTCACTAGGCTACACTCACTCATTTTACTTCAAATTTGAGTATGTTAGTCTTTAGGATGTTCTATACAAGTTCCATGAAGAAGTCGAAGAGAGATTCTTGATAAAAATCTACATGTAACCACAAATCTACCGAAAGGTCAGCGAAATCGTTCCATATCTAGTGTCTTCGTAGGATTGGGGTTTGACCCCTCAAATCTCCATCATTTTGTCCCAAATTTTAGCATGTTGTAGTTTAAGATGTTGGCTACAACTTTTATGAAGGAATCAAGGTCAAAATCAAACTCGAAACATGCATTCAAGCTCTCACAAGATTCTGGTTCAGGCGGTTCATACGAAAACAGCATGCGAACTCAAGAACATGTCACACTCTAGCTTCGGTTTTGCCTTCCCTATAATCCGAAACCTACCACCAACAAATCACACATGCAAGGCACACATGCAAGAGTGGAAATCAGTCCCAACTTGCCTCTAAACTCAAGAGAACGACGGCACACGGCGGACGAATGGGCGGCAAACGGGCGGCGACGGCTTCTCCTCCTCGGCTTCCCCTTCTCTCTTGCCACTCCCTCTCTCTCTCTTTGGCTTGGCTGAATGCCACTAACCGGCCACTCTCTCTCTCCCTTTCCCTTTTATTCCCCCAAAACTCCATCATTTGCAATGATTACTTGCCACCCTTGATAGCCAATGCATGAAGACCTCCTCTTGCCACTTGGCATGACACATGCATGATGGGCTTTGGGCTTGGGCTTGGATTGGATTGGGCCAGCCACTCTTCTCCCCCTCATGGTCGACGGTCACTCTCCCTTGGGCCTTAATGGGCCAGCCATCTTGGCCCATTAAGAGCTCAAGCTATTGGGCCTAAGGCCCAACCTAATTAAATCCACAATTTCATTTTCAATTATTCATTTTTAGTTATTTCTTTTACATATTTCAAATTTTAAATTTCACATGGCCAAGAATAAATCATTCTTATTAATTTATCCCATATTACTAATTTAAAAACTTATGAACACAAGCGCATATCACTTAGTCTTAAAAGGAGACTAATGGCTAAGGCATAAACCATAGGTAATTTCATTACCTAATTATGGGCTTTAATACACCTTAGAGCTTGTCTTGAATTTTTGGGATGCCACAGGATCGATCAACACAATCAATTTGTATCGAGCCCCATTGTGGCTATTTCGTATTAGCGTATTTAGATTACTGGATGGGCAAAATTTTCGAACTTTTAAAGGAACATTGAACTTCTTTTTTTAGGAATAATGACTGCCTACTTTACAATTGAGTGCACGAACCTTTTGTCCAAGTCCCTTAACTTTTCTTATAGGTCAATGAGAAGCCACCATTTAAAGTTGCGGACAAAAAATGTCCAAGTGAACGCTATATATAGCCATTAACCATCAATATTGGCATATATGAGATCTAAGAAAGCACTAGCAACAATTCTCTTGACATGTGGAGTTATTTTCTACCTTCATGGTAGTTTAGAACCCTAAAACCTAATCTCACACCTCCCTTTCCATCCTCACATCCCTCCCTGTTTCTCAACCCAATGTTTCGTTTCATCTCCAATTATACCATTGATGTTTTCCTCTATCCGGAACCCGTTCTGAATTCGCACCCTTCTTCGACTTTTGCCCAATTCAATTCATCATCGTTGCGGGTCACTATGATCTGGAGTTCACTTACCTCGACCCAATTCTGATGAAAGGTATCTGTTCAATTGCCTCGCTATGATCTGGACTTCATCTTCTCCTCCAAATTCTTACCCATCTTCGATTTCTGCCCAATTCACTTCCTTCTTGTCGCTAGTCGATATGATTCAGAGTTCAACCATCTTGACCCAATTCGCATAAATGTTGCATGTCCTTCCTCTTTCACAATTGTCTCTCTGGTTGATGCTAATTACTGAACCTTGAACTCATGGACGAACATGCTGACGAAGGAGTCTCTCATCTTGCTGCCCTATGCTCTCGAATAGGCCGACTCTGGCTAGAACAAGGGATTGAGGTCTGGAATGATGCGCCACTTGCAACAAAAGTTGAAGAATGCAAATTGATTTTGGTTGGTAAAATTCTCTCCAGTCCATCCATAAATTTACAAGCCTTTCAAAGTACTTTAAGGCGTGTTTAGAGAACAAACAAGGTCGATATTTCTGCTCGGGAAGTAGGATTGTATGTTGCTAAATTCAAATCTGATGTAGAAAGACAGCGTGTTTTGAATGGGGGCCCCTGGCTTTTTTCTAGCCATTTAGTAATCTTCAAGCCTTGGATCCTCGATACGCCGCTGCATTGTTATGACTTTTCAACTTGTGCATTCTTGGTGCAAGTCTTTGGTCTTCCATTAAAATGGTGCTCTGTAAATATGATAGAAAGAGCTGTCAGGCACATAGGCAAAGTACTAGAAGTTCGTATAGATAGTAAGGAGGGTACTTCACTCCGAGCTGTGAAAGCAAGGGTTGATCTCGATGTACGGGAACCATTAAAGATAGGACAGTTAATCAAACTCAATGGGAAGACATTATGGTTAGATTTTTGGTATGAACACTTATCCCATTTCTATTATTCCTTGTGGTAAACTCGGACACTATGCTATGTACTACAAGGATTATCCTTTTACTGAAGCTAAGATGGAGGGCAAAGAAAAAATGGCGTACGGTCAATGGCTAAGGGCGGAAGTTCGGGAACATAGTCTTTACTAGAAAGTTTTCTATGAACTGCAAGAAATACTTGAACCACTAGGAAGAGGTCATCCTAGAAACTCCCCCACCTTCACATCAGCTGGTTGTGGCTCAACCCCTCATTGATCACAGTAATAGGGGAATCCTTCATGCGCCAGACCTGCCTCCTTTAGAACGTTGATGTATCTGCCCAACAGACCAGCGGTCAAAATCTCCAACACGAGTAGTAATGGATCTTGTCTTTGAAAAGATGAAATCTCCTCAAGATCTGGTACTAAGTGTCTCCAACTCAAAAAAGACAAAGCAAACCCGACTCAACACCAAAGCAAGTACAAGCAAAAAATTGAAGCGATATACTACTTATGTCCCATGACTAAATCAGCATGACGACCTTGATGACACGCAACTAATGGATACTCCTATCTTGAAAGCTGAAGAAGTCGGCCAATGGGCTGTGGTGGCTTGCCCAAAAAGGCCACCGAGTGACAAATGAAACTTTTGAGCTAGAACTACTAGGGGTTGGGCAACACCCTAACAGTCAAATCCCTCAAAGCCTTAGTGGCTAATGAGAGGCCCAACCTTTTTTTTTTTTTTTATGGAAACGAAGAACCAAGAAGTTGTAGTCCAACGGGTGCAAAAGAGACTCAGATATCCTAACTCTTTTTTGCTGAATCCCATTGGTTTAATTGGGGGATGGCTCTTTTTTGGAATGATCAGTTTAATCTAATGTTGGACCGCTCTGCTCCGGAGTTTTTTGATGTCATTTGCACTGATTTAATGGGAGGTAGTTAGATAAGACTCACCTGCCTTCATGCCCCGTCTAATATCTAGCATCGTCGTCTACTTTGGGCCACCCTACAGCTTATTGGCACCTCCAACACCCTTCCATGGATTTGTGTAGGTGATTTCAATTAAGTACTCTACCACTAGGAAAAAATAGGTAAGCACTTTGCCAACTCTTATAGGATGCAAGCTTTTGAAGATGTATTATATGATTGCTCACTCATGAACATAGAAAGCAAGGGTTGCTCTTTTACCTAGATGAACCATAGGGCTAGTGATGATTTTGTCAAGGAACAGTTGGATAGGGCTCTTTGTAATCTGGACTGGCGCCTCACTTTCCTTGAGGCTGAGGTGTTTGCTTTACCTGCGATGGGGTCATACCACAGTCCCTTGCTCCTAACCACTACAATCGTACCTTGTCGATGCCATCGGCCTTTCATCTTTGAAGCCTTTTGGATCCAAGACCCGACTGCCGTGACATCATGCTGATTTAGTCATGGGACACTTCTGCCCTACCTTCAAAACTAAAGGCAGTGTCCTTAGCTCTGGCTTAGTGGCGTAGATCCAAATTCTCCAAGGGACATCATCAACTTGCAGCTTTATACCAGCAACTTCAAAGTCACACTATTAGACCCTTCATCATTATGATGCATCACTAGTTACTCATCTGAAAAAGCAAATCCAGAAGTTATAGCAGCAAGAAGAACATTTCTGGGCGATGCGTTCTAGAATCAACTGGCTTAGATGGGAGGATAAAAACACTAAATTCTTCCATGCAACAACCATACAAAGAAGACAACGCAATAAAAGTAGTATGTTGCAAGATGACAACCAAGCTTGGGTGCGTGATCCCAAACTTTTAAAGAAGATGACGACGGATTACTTTTACATCTATTTCAGATAGTGGGACATCGAGATTGCTGGCCTATTCTGCAACAATGTCCTCGGGTTATTACTAACGAGATGGACATGCCCTTAATAGCTCTTGTTACCGAAAAAGGAGGTTCAATAGGCTACATTCCAATTGGGACTTACCAAAGCCCCGGGCCCAAATAGCTTGAATGGACTCTTTTATCAACATCATTGGGATATTCTCTAGGACGGCCTATTCTTATTAGTGCAACAATTCTTTCTTTCTAGAGTCCTGCCACTAGACCTCAATAGAATCATCATATCCCTAATCCCTAAGGTACCACATCCTGAAAGATGAGACCAATACTGTCCCATCAGTCCTTGCAATTATGCCTATAAAATCATTTCTAAGGTGATTGCCAATCGCCTTAAGCCCTATTTGCCTATGCTTATTTCCCAAGAGCAAAGCGCCTTTGTAAGTGGACGTCAAATTCAGGATAATATTTTAATAGTCCAAGAGGTGCTTCATCAAATTAAAGTTAGAAAATGCATATGCCAATTTCGAGTCGTCCTCAAAATGGATATGCAAAAGGCATATGACCGGGTTGAGTGGGATTTCCTCCAAGACTATCTACTCACTCTAGGCTTTCATGCTACATGGGTACAATGGATCATGCAATGCATAACGATAGTGTCTTTTAGTGTTAAATAACAGTGAACTTTCACCTTATTTTCAGCCTACCCGAGGTATCAGACAGGAAGACCCCCTATCCCCTACCTTTTTATCCTTCTGGTGAATCTATTGTCCCATCTTATACACCAAGCCATTACCATGGGTCATCTCAAAGGCATCAAACTGAACAAGTGGTGTCCCACTCTATCTCATCTGTTCTTTGCTGATGATGCTATATTCTTTTTAAATGGTAAATTAATTGAATGTCAGAATTTACCAAACATTGTCAATCAATATTGCTTTGCTACTGGCCAAGCTATTAATAGAGATAAATCCGGAATCTTCTTTAGTAAAGCTTGTCCTCTTAATCTACAAGAAAATTTAGCTGGAGTACTTTGAATCCTAGGTATTCATAGGACTGGAAAGTATCTAGGTATACCATCGGATTGGGGCAGATCTAAGCGGGACATGTTTGCTTGGATTTTGGGGAGGGTAAATGCCAAACTGGAGGGATGGAAAGAAAGTTTGCTATTTAAGGGTGGAAAGGAAATTTTACTTAAAACTATCATACATGCGATACCTCAGTATGCCATGTCCATTTTCAGAATCCCTACATCTATTTGCCAATCCATTGAATAGAAAGTTGCTCGGTTTTGGTGGCAAAAAGATTGTACTGAAGCAGGCATCCACTGGAAACATTGGGTTGTTCTTAAATGAAGCAAAGATAGTGGGGGTCTTGGATTTCGGGACTTCAAGACTTTAATAAAGCCATGCTTGGCAAACAAGAATAGCAATTGTTCCAGAATCCAATGGCGTTATGGAGTACCCTTTTTAAAGGGCTTTACTTTCACTCTTATGATTTTATGCATGCCGATAAGGGATCAAAACCTTCCTGGGTATGGTGGAGTATTCTATTTGGGAGGGAGTCCATCTTACCTCATATCCGATGGTCTGTTGCTAATGGACAATCAATTAAAATTTGGGAAGACCGATAGCTTCCTAGAGGAGTCAAAGGGGGCCTTGCTACTCGGAATGCCCCGTTACTTGTCACTAACCTATTGGACCCGGACAACAACAGTTGGAATATTCCTCTTCTTAACCAACAATTTGATGCCTCTATAGTTCTCAAACTTCAGGTTAGACCTCAATACACTTCTGATAAAGTTATTTGGACTAGGACTGTAAATGGCACATATTTTGTGAAAAATGGATATCACATCTTTAGAAAAGCCATTCTCAGTAGCCAAATGAACATAGCTTCTTCATCTTATCACCCACCCAAGTTACTATGGAAAACTATAGGGGCTGTGAAACTTGCCCCTAAAATTTGACCTTTCCTCTGGTCGGTTTGCCATAATGCTCTAGCCACGAAAGCTAACCTATTCCAAAGATGCATCACTATAGACCCAACTTGCCCTCTCTGCTCTAACCTCATACCAAAAACTACAAAACACCTCTTCCTTCTATGTCCATGGACACGCCTATATGGTCGCATTCACAAATTAATATTCACATCACTCAACGATCAGTAACAAGGATGGATGCATGGTTAGTAGCTTAGATTGAACAACGACATACCTATCCTGATTTGGAAACGATTGCCGCTCTTTTGTGGCAAATATGGAAGGCGCGCAACCGATTTGTATTTCGGCAGCAACGTCCGCTCATCTTCAAGTTATGGATCTGGCTTTTGCCCAGGTTCGCACCACCAATCTTTCTGCCTAGTTGTTGATGCGAATAGCCCGATCTTCTCTTCAATCTAATATGGTATGGCGGCCACCAGAACCTGGAATGGTGAAAATTAATATCGACGGGGCCTATCATCCTGATAGTATATTGTATAACAGGTGCGATGGTGAGCATCCATAGAGATCATTTAGGCACTATTTTACATGGCTTTACCTATGATTTTCCAGCGACTTCAGCTCTGTAGAGCGAGATCCAACCGTTCCTCATCACTCTTGATCATTTGCTACGAGAAGGGAAGGATTAGGATCACCTTATCATTGAATCCAACTATCTGGTGTTGGTGAAAGCCGTCCAGGATCCACTTGCGACACCATGGGAGGTGAGACCTCTCCTCGCAAAAGTGGCGGCCAAGCTTTCTCTTTTCCCTAACCTAAGTGTGCGACACTATAGAAGAGAGGCCAATTTTGTGGCTGATTGGGCCGCTAAGGCCCATTGTAATGGCACTTTACCTTCGGACTGGGCTACGTCCCCTCCTGCCTCTCTCCTAGATCTTTTGTATGCTGAAGCCCACGCAATGAGCTTCTCTGGTTCTTTACGTTGATTATATCATATTTCCTTTTCTTACCAAAAAAAAAAAAACATCACTATTGGCATATGTTTAGGCCTCTCAAAATGATGTCACTTTAATAGAGACATCATATGGACAAAATTGTCTAAGTTAGTACTCTCTCTCCTCATCACCCAACACCAAATGAAGATGGTATAATTTTTACTTAGCAAGTGAGCCACATCAATAATTAGGTGGGAAACTTACCAAAAAAGTCTTAAACCTATTACAATTGTGATGATTCAATCATAAACTTATTTTTTTGATCAATTGAGTCCTAAACCTTTTACAATTATTCTCAATAGTCCATCCATCCAAAATTAGCCAGCTTACACTAATATGGCAGTTGGCTAGTGCCGGTGACCTTTTTTTTTTAATAATATTTTATTTATTTTCTTTTTTCTCTTTTTTTCCTTCTCCCTCTTCCTTCTTCCTCCCTCCTCCCTCTTTCTTCCTTTGGCTTCGATGATCGACCAGCCTAGTTGGTCGCCGGACTAAGGCGATCCGATGGGGGTTCGCCCCACCGTTGCTAGGTGCAAGCTTGCCGACCGGCTAGGCGAGCCCTCCGGATCCGGCGGGGGCCACTGCTGGGCATGAGCTCACCAACCAGCAAGGCAAGCCCATTGGTTCACCTCAATCTGGTGATTGGCCAACTTGGCTGGTCGCCGGAGCCAAAGGAAGAAGGAGGGAGGAAGGAGGAAGAAGGAAGAGGAGAAGGAAGAAAAAAAAAAGAAAAAAGGAAAAAAATATTAATAAAATAATTCAAAAAATAAAATATTATTAAAAAAAAAGGTCACCGGCGCCGGCCGGTTGCCACGTCAACACAGGCCAGACAATTTTGATCGGATGGACTGATCGGGAATAGTTGTAAAAGGTTTAGGACTTAATTAGTCAAAAAAATAAGTTTATGACTGAATTAACACAATTGCAATAGGTTTAAGACTTATTCAGTAATTTTCCCACAATTAGGCTTAACTTTTGATAAATAGGTGAGTCATATTAGCAAAATCATATAACATGGCAATTTATCTTAACGATTGTCTTATGTTGAGAAAAAATCGAAAAATTGAGACAAGAACAAGAAAGAAGTTTAGGTGTATTATTGTACATGGGACAAAAGTTTAGGTACTTACAGTGTTATTATTTCTTTTTACTATTCTAGTCTGTGTTGCCTGATTGAAGATTATTAATTTTCTGATTTTCATTCTTGCATATCTTTTGATAGATTTTAGAACCAAAGAAAATTTACAATTACCATGTCCTTACTTGTGCACGTTTGTTTTTGGTTTCTCTATTATGTTTGGCCACAAATTTGATCGCCTGTGCTATTTTCTAGTGACGACTTAAGGACGTCTTTCGGCGATTCTGCCCAAATCTTGATGGAATTAACCGACTTGAGCACTAAAAAACAGGTATTGCCTACGCCAAGAGTAAACAACCAACATTACGTTCATGGTCCTTGTACTTTTGCACTGTTTCGATTTTTGGTTCTTGCACTATCTTCCGTTGACGATGTAAGAATTTCTTTACAATTTTTCCCTTAGCACATTTGACAAGTCGATTCAAACGGTGTCCAAGCCAAAGCTATTCATGAAACATTGCTCATCTATTATAGTTCTTTTTGTTGTCGGCTTCTTGTCATTTCATTGACTGGCTCACATACTTTGTGATTACATTATTGAAGGAAAAATCCCTACTGGAACAAACCTTGGTACACAAGTTCTTATACCAAGAATATCAGTGGTTGCGTGCGAGACGATAAAGGATTGAGGGAATCGGGCCGACTCTTGGAATGGAGTTTGATCCTTGTTCTTGGGTGCTTTGTGAATTGGAGTAAACATAATAGCCAAAAAGGGGTGAATCGGTTGTTGTAGGAATTCTACCACATTTTCCTGCAAAATAGTGTATAGAGACTAAATTAGTATTAGTAGACGAAACCTACCATGCGAACCATGTATTTTTTTTATCTACAAAAATCTATAGTGGTTCCCGGTTCGGATTAATTTAGTCTCGCGGTTCTAATAACCCAACAACAAGGCTAACATCCACTAGTGCACCGATGAAGTCTTGACATCATGTACAAACGAAGTTGCCTCCCCACGAGGAACCATAGATCACTCTACATACTTCACTCTATGCTTGAAACACTCAATATCATTATTACCGAGAAAATTCCAAATAAAGATCTAAAGTGCTCTTGTTTTCTCAAACAATAGCTAGAATTGGACATTATTTCAAAAAATGGCTTAAAGTGAACATGGTTATTTCAAATAAGGGCCTAAAGTGGCCATGGTTGTTTCAGATAAGAGTTTGACCTCACCGGTTGTCGGTTAGCTAAATATTCTAATCGGTCAAGGGCGTTTTCATCCAATTAAATTTTTAATTTTAAATTATTTTTATTCTTTTATTTTCTTTTATCACTTTTCTTTATTACTTTTCCGATGAGGGCTTGGTGACCTTTGCCAGCCACTGGCTAGGGTGGCCTTTACCCAAGGTGAGGGTCGCATTGCCCAGGCAAGGCTATCCCTTGCCTATCGTTGGTGAGGTGACCCTCGCCCAAATCTAGTGAGGGCCAACCTCGCTGATGGCCGCAAGGGCGATCCTTGCCTAGCCATTTCCAGCATCGCCAATGGCCGGCTGGCCACCAATGAAGAAGAAAGAAAACTCATAAAGGGGAAATTTTTTTTTTAAAAAAAAGGAAGAAGATAAATGACTAAAATGCCCTTGACCAACCATGAAAAATCAAATCCTTAATTGAAACTGACATAATTACTTTAGACCCTTGTTTGATAAAATGATGACACTTTGGGTTTATATTCGAAAAAAAATTTCATTTCATGTCCTTGTTTAAGAAATATGAAGACACTTTAGGCCCTTATTTTAAAATTTTCCATTCTTACCCCCACACTCTCCCAAAGAATTACAATCAAAATCATAAAGTTATTCTCAAAGAATAAGCAAGAGAAATAAGAACAAATTTTGGGAGCATTTTAATTAACTTGGCCAACCTTTGACAACCACTTCTATGCGTTATATATTTATAGTCCTCCAAATTTGATCAGCTTGTTGGAGACTTAATAAGTCAAAGTAGCCGTTGAAAGCTTGTTCTGAGCATGGAAAGTTTACTTGGAACTAAATAATGAATTTGTCAAAATTGACCAAACGGCCTCTACAAAGTTGCTTAAATACTTCCCCTACTTAGCCAACATTGGCAAACCCCATCTGACTTATTCAAAACGTTCCTTTGTAGATTTTAAGGCCTAAAATTGGCTCTAAGCTTCAATTTGAATGTAAATCAAAATTATATGGAGTTGAGTCTTCATTTCCAAGTATGTGGATTATTGTCCTTTCCATCTATATTGCGAACTTTCTCTACAAAGTGGTCCATTCAAACTTGAAAAGGTTACCATCTCTCAATTTGTTCACCTTACACTTAGATTCTTCCAAGCATATTGATGTACTAATGTTATCTAAGTTGTTTTCCTTTAGTTTGGTATGTCGAAGCACCTCAATTATCATATGTCCCTTTTCAACAAAATTCAATCAAAAGTCCTTCGAGCTCTAACAATCTCACTTGGTACCTTGCTCTCCATTTGGAGACCCAAAAAAGCTCTCCACTACCTGTTATCATCATCTGCATGTGAACTCAAGGATATTTTGCCGGTATACCTAAATGCACATATTAGTTCACTAGTAACCTTTTTTCATCTTCAAATTATAGAAAATTTTCGAGAGAAGTACACTATCAGTGCCATAACTTATGTACGGCGCTCACTTTGATGACAAAAGTTTCCGTCGGCACACTTAAGTGCCAAATCGGAGGAAAAACGATCACTTTGGTGCCACTGGCGACAGATTCCGACCAAAATAATTACGTGACTTTTACATTTAAAAAAAATTGAGAAGCCTTTTAAACGATGTCATTTTGCTGTCTTACGTGGATGGCCTCACAAAAACAACGCCGCACAACTCATTCAGGGATTTTTTTTTTTTTTGGGATTGAAATTAGGGTTTTTTTTGTTTGCCGTTGCTTGGCCACCATCACTCAGCCGCCATCCCTCGACCTCCATCGTAGTTGCTTGCCACAGCAAGACAAAAGAAAAAAAAAACGAACAAAAAATCCCGAGGGAGAGGGAGGTGTCGACGACAAGGGCGAAGGAGGGGATGGCAGGGCCATGGCCACTGCCGTCATCGTAGCTAGCTTCGCTGATGACCTCTATGGCGTTCCAGATCTTCGCGGCTACCATTAGCCGGATTGCTCATGCTTCTGAAGATTCTTCGAGCTTGTGCTTCCTTTGCGCCTGGCAATATTTCTCAGGAAAAGGCGGTGGTGGGGCTGAGATTCAGGGATTTGAAAGGTCGACAAGGTGATTGAAAATGGGGGAAAACTATTGGGGGAGGGTAGAGGCGGGTGCATGGTTTCTTTTCTGGAAAACTATTAGTGTTGTGTTGGTGCGCTGCTAGTGTTGCTAGTGTTGTTCTTCGGGGAAGAAAACGACACCTTCTCTATCTCTCAGTTTGGGGATTTAGGGTTTTGAATTTGGGGGAAAGACACAAAACGCCGTCATTTTGTTATTTAAATGCTACGTATACTCTCCGGTGAGCCACATCAGCTTAAAAAATCAATAAAAAAAGTGCAACGTTGGATTTTCGGCCAACCAGATCGGAGTTGGCACCAAAGTGAGGGTTTTTCAAACTTTTTGGCACTTAAGTGATCCGATAGAAACTTTTGGCACCAAAGTGAGCGCCGTACACAAGTTATGGCACTGATAGTGTACTTCTCTTGAAAATTTTCTCAACAACCTCTCCTTTTCTACGACGCCTTCTATACTTTCAATAAATAGATGTGTTCACAGGCGGGAAAGATGTTGGAAATATCTTTGTACTTTTAGACTCCGTTTATTTCGCAAAAAATAATTTCCGGAAAAACTTTTTCTGGATTTTTCAGCATTCGTTTCTTGGAAAATGAATTCCTTGGGGAAAATCTTTTTCATGAAAGGAAAAAAATCTTCTAAATTAGGGAAAAATATTTTCCACTTTTGAAAAGTGTAAAACATTTTCCTCACTTGATCTCTCTTATCTTATATCTCTACAAATCCTCATTTCCTCCTCCCCTTTCTTTTTCTTCTTTTCTTTTTTTATTCGAATTATTTTTAATTTCCTTTTTCTTTTCTTTGTTTCTCATCTTCTTCTTTTTTGGCTAGTCGTTGGCTGTTGCCAAGCGAACCTCGAGCTCGTCAATCTCAAGCTCACACTTTGCACTCTTGCTTATCTTTTTCTTTATTTACTCTTCCCTACTATTGTACATTGCTCAAGCAAATAGCTCTACATGCTTTGCTTCTTTTTTCTTTTGTTTATTATAACACAAAGGACGTAAGGGGAGAGTAGGCTACTCAACTGAAATATTCTCATGAGGGTTATACATGCTTTGCTTCTTTTTTTTTTTTGTTTATTAGAACACAAAAGGTGCAGGGGGAGAGCAGGCCACTCAATTGAAATATTCTCATGAGAGCTATGCATGCTTTGTTTCTTCTCTATTTTACTTCTTTTTAAGATCCATAAAACATTTTTTTAGAGTAGATGAGCATTTGGCGACAAGAAGGAACAAAAATACGAAGTAAGTTTGCCTAGATTTAAAGGCAAGTTCATATTTAATGGATTTATAGGTCGGTAAGTGATGCATGCCTAAGTGGTGAAGTCTTAGAAAATATTTTCCTTACCGAACACTAGAAAATATTTTTCGAAACATTTTTAGGTTTTAGCCGAACAAAAAAAAAAAAATTATCATTTTCTTGGAAAATGACTTTTGAGAAAAATACTTTCCGGAAATGGCCCATTTTCCATGAAACGAACAAATCCTTAAATTAAAAATTTTGCCTTTATGTCAGAGTGATATATAAAGTTCATATTAGAGCACTTGGCAAGTTGGCATGAATGACATATTCCATATGTGGTATGGAATGAATCAATGTAGAAATACAAGTTATAAGCATAAACTCTTCAAAGTTTAGCAAGTTTAGTGCCAAACACGGGGAGCGTCAAAATTTAGCACAAAGAGACACTTAAGTACCAAAAATTCCAAAAGATACACTTAAGTGCTAAGTGCCAATGGCTAGAAATTCCGACCAAAATACCAACATGGCATTTTTCCAATGAGATAAGTGCAAAATAACATCATTTTTCACATTGACGTGAATAGATAAGTGCAAAAAAACATTGTTTTGGTGCTGAGTGGGTAAATAAGTTCAAAACGACATCAATTTGACACTGACGTGGCCTCAAAATTGAATTTTAATATAAATACTAATTAAAATAAATTGAAAAACTAAAAAAAAATCTGCCTTTTTTAAACTTAATTTTTTCTTTAGCACTTTCACTATACTTCTGTCGCATGTTTGCAATAAGATCATATTTGGAGAAATAGAAAAAAAAAAGACATTATATATCATTTGTAGGATCAATTTCTTTTATTCAAGCTGTTGGAGAAAACTTCCTTGAGTGTTTTGAAGCTGACAGAACATTTTCATTAGTCTAGTCTAAAGACCTCCTGATTACCAGACTCAAGACTCAAAGTCTATCCTCATTGACAGTTACTAGACCGTCGAAGAAGGCTTATCTAGAACTGAATGTTTCGTTAAGGATTTGACTTTATCGACTAGAGAAGATCTCTTGGCTGGATGTAGCATGTCGGAATCCTTTATTCAAATCAAGATTGATTCAGGGATTTTGGATCTGTTGATTGGCGAAGTATACTTGGAAGGTTTTACTTATGAAAACCTAAATCCTGATTGTATGGGCTAGCAGGATTGATGAGCTGTCGTCATGTTCCTTAAATAGCTCGAAGATCTTCCTAATTGATTCTGTCCAATGGGTAGATTTGCAGAATTCCTTTGGTAAGTGCCAACGGGTATGATGGCATAAAGGAGTATATAAGGAAGACGTTCCAGTTGTTTGAGTGGGTGCACGATAGAAGAATTCTGAAATTTGAAGCTCCTTGTTCTTAGTCGATTAAATTGTTGAACGAAATACTTGTATGCAAAAGAGAGTCTATATCTTTAAGAGACCTTAAGAAAGTGTAATAGAGTCTCTACACTGTGGAATCAAGGAAGAGCTTTATTGTAACAACTTTTTTGTTCATAGTGAAATCCAACCGGTGGGCTATCAGTGTGGAAGAGTGGACGTAGGCTTGGATTAAGCCGAACCACTATAATTTATGTGTTCATATTTTCTTCCCTACGCTCTTTTACTTTGATAGTAATTTGTTTTGGTTACATGAGATAAATTTCCTTTTCATAATCCATTGTTGAGTAGTGCTTTATAATTATTTCATAAAATTATTTTTACACCTATTCATCCCCCTCTAGGTGCTTGTACTAGCTTTAACAATTGGCATCAGAGCTTGTGTACTCACTTAAGTTGAAGTGTTTTACTTCGGACCTTTAGTATATTGGCTCCAGGACTGGTTAAAGGGCAAAGTAATACCAGATCGCCTTATTTTGATAAAAAGGAATACAACATATGGAAAAACAAGATCAAAACATTCTTAAGATCAAAGGATCCTCTGGAATAGGATGTGGTAGAAAAGGGAATTATTTCTAAAGCTGCATCTGTTTCAGAAAGAGGAAAAGAAGCCGTTGAGTGTAGCGGGATGACTCAAGAAGAGATAACCAATAGACAAGTTATTGATGCAAAAGCAATTTATTCTTTATATTGTGCATTATCAACTCTTGAATATAATAGAATATATTCTTGTGTTATAGCCAAAGAAGTATGGGATAGATTACACATTACTTATGAAGGAACTGATCGAGTGAAAGAAACCAAAATCAACATTTTGCTCGGTCAATACGAAGCTTTCAAAATGAAATTAGGAGAATCTATCACTGACATGTTTAGTCGTTTTACAGAAATCATGAATGGTCTTGAAAATCAAGGTCAACCAATTTCTGATCCCATGAAAGTAAACAAGCTACTGCGTAGACTCTCCAAGGATTGGAATAACATAAAGACCTCAATAAGGGAGACACAAATAATTATGCCACTTTCTGTCGATGAATTGGTTAGGACTCTTCAATCGTATGAAATGGAGCGAATCAATGAAGATGAAGATCCTAAAGGTAAGAAATCTATTGCATTAAAATCTAATAATGATTCTGATATCACAGATTCTGAAGACAATATGGATGATGAGGAGCTTGCTCTCACCATAAGAAGATTCAGAAAGCTAAACAGAAAGGGGAGAATATTCAATCCAAAGAAACAAAGTTTCCAAAAGCAACAGATTAAGTCTGTTGAGGATGATGAATTCAATAGAGATGTAATCTACTTTGAATGTAAGAAAAATGGACATATCATACCCAATTGTCCCCTTCTGAGGAAAAAGAAAGGAAAATCTGAGAAATATCAAAAGGCACTCAAAGCAGAAACTTGGAGTGATACAGAATGTGAAGAAAGTGATGATGATTATGCAAATATTTGTCTCATGGCACAATCAGATTCAGAGTTAGACTCTAAGACAGACTCAGATTCAGATAGTGAAATCGAGGTAAGTAATTTGAAAATCCCTACTAAAGTCTTTAGATACATTGATGAATTGTGTCTTAGTCTCAAAACTTCTCTTAAAAGGATTTCCGAACTTAAAAGAGAAAATTCGGCACTAAAACAACAGGAAAATGTTTTGAAAAAAAAAAAGTCAAAAGTTTAGACAAAAGTGTTTCTACCTTGAAAGAAAATGAAGACAATCTTTCAAAAGAAAATGCATTCTTGAAAAATGACATCTCAAATATTTCTAAAAGATTTTCTATAGGATCTGAGAAACTTGAAAAAATTCTTTCAACACAAAGACCTTACTTCAACAAATCAGGTTTAGGAATGACTGTTGAAACCATTCCTTTAATTGATTTTCCTAAAGTAAAGGATAGAATTAGACAAAAACCTACAAGAGATGCTTACAAAAATCATTTTCAAAAAGTTTTTCTAAATCCAGTAGGTCGCAGTGCTCTTAGATGTTCTAAGTGTAACAGCTCAAATCATTTTGAGAAAGAATGTCCTATGGTTTGGAAACCTATTAAGAAAGTATGGGCAAATATCGTATATTATACTAACACCAATGGACCCAAGAAAATATGGGTACTAAAGAAATCTTGAGTCTCTTTTCTAAATGAAGGTCACTATCAAGAAAAAGGTCAAATGGTACCTGGATAGTGGATGCTCAAAGCATATGACAAGAGATTCAAATTGCTTCATAAAGCTTATTCAAGTTAATGGTGGAAAAGTTTCATTTGGAGGAAACAGCAAAAGAAAAATTGTGGGATTTGGAACTGTAAAGATTGGAAGCCTCACGATCAATAATGTTTCCTTAGTGGAAGGACTCAACTACAATTTGCTAAGTATTAGTCAGCTATGCAACATTTGTTTCAAAATCAACTTTCAAGAAGCAATATGTTCAGAAACCAATAAAGACTCCTCTCAGTCTTTCACGGGCCGAAGACATGGAAATATCTACCTCTTGGATGTCAAACCAAATGAAACCCAATATCTAATCTCAATTCAAGAAGAAGTAAACTTATGGCACAGAAAACTTGGGCACATCAACATGAAGCAAATAGCCAAAATTTCAGCAAAGAAGCTTGTTCGTGATCTACCCAATCTGTCATACCAAAAGACTGATCTATGCACACCATGCGTGTTGGGAAAATAGGTAAGAAACTCATTTAAACTAATAAATCAAGTTTCCACTAATCATGTATTGTAGCTTTTGCATATGGATCTCTTTGGACCAACCAGAACTCAAAGCATTAGAGGTAAGAAATATTGCTTAGTAATTATGGATGACTAATCACGATTCACTTGGGTATATTTTCTGGTAAGTAAATCTGAAATTTTTTATTACTTTAAAAAATTTGCTAAAAAGGTCCAAAATGAGAAATGATATATTATTTCAAGTATACGGATTGACCATGGAGGCGAATTTGTAAACTAAGACTTTACAAAATTTTGTGATGAATCTAGTTTTCAGCATGTGTTCTCTTCTTCATATACTCCAAAGTAAAATGGAGTCGTGGAAAGAAAAAATAGATCGCTTCAGGAAATGGCTAGAACTCTTTTAATAGAAGCAACATCTCTTCACGTTTTTGGGCAGAAGTAGTTTCTATAGCATGCTATATTATTAATAGAGTTTTTCTAAGGCCTATTTTGGAGAAAACTCCATATGAGTTATTTAAAGGAAAGAAGCCTATTGTTTCATATTTTCACGTGCTTGAATGTAAATATTTTATATTGAAAAATGAAAATGATCAAGTTGGTAAGTTTGAAGAAAAATCAGATGAAAGTATTTTCCTTGGTTATTCTATCACAAGCAAAGCTTATAGAGTATACAATAAAAAGACTCAATCTATGGAGAAATCAATGAATGTCAATTTTCAAGACTCTATGCAAAATGAAGCGATTCAAACTCAACTTGAAGAACCTGAACCTACTCTAGACTCTACAAAGTCTAAATCTCTAGAAGCGGCTCAGACTTTAGAAGATCAGCAACAAATGATCATCGAAGATTCAAACAAGGAAAAAGATCAACAGTCTGACAAATCAAGCAGGAACTGGAAGCATAAGTCCATTCATCCCAAAGATCTCATCATTGGTGATATTAATGAAGGAATCCGCATAAGATCCAAAAGGTGTGAAGAGTCTAGTGTTGTGGTTCTTATTTCTGAAATAAAACCCAAGAGTATATAAGAAGCTTTAACTTATGAAAGCTGGATTGAAGCTATGCAAGAAGAACTCAGACAATTTAGCATTAATGATGTCTGGGAATTGACTCATAAACCGAAAGGTAAGTCTATCATTGGAGCTAAATGGGTTTTCGGGAACAAGATGAACGAGAAATGAGAGGTTGTAAGAAACAAAGTAAGACTCGTAGCCAAGGGATACACTCAAGAAGAATGGATAGATTATGATGGGACTTACGCGCCAATAGCAAGTTAGAAGCAATAAGATTATTACTTGCTTTTGCTTGTCATAAGAATTTCAAATTATTCCAAATGGACGTCAAAAGTGCTTTATTAAATGGATTTATCCAAGAGGAAGTCTATGTGGAACAACCACCTGATTTTGAAGACCCAAGGAAACCAGACTCTATATTCAGACTGAAAAAGGCTCTATATGGTTTAAAGCAAGCACCTTGAGCTTGGTACGACAGACTAAGTAAGTTTTTAATTCAAAATGCATTTATCAAAGGTAAAGTAGATACTACATTATTTATCAAAAGAGAAAGCAAAAGTTTTCTACTTGTTCAAATTTATGTTGATGATATCATTTTTGGATCTTCTAATGAAAGTCTATACAAGAAAGTCTCTAAGTCTATACATGATGAATTTGAAATAAGCATGATGGGTGAACTAACCTTCTTTCTTGGGCTTCAAATGAAACAACTGAAGGAATGAACTTTTATTCATCAAGAAAAATATGCCAACGATCTTGTCAAAAAGTTTGAACTGGAGAATTGCAAAAAGACTAATATACCAATATCAAATTCTTTGAAGATGAACAAAGATGAAGGAGGAAAGAAAGTTGACCAGAAGTTATACATGAGTATCATTGGTTTATTTATTTATCTTACTGCTTCTAGACCTGACATTTTGTTTAGTGTTTGCATTTGAGCCAGGTTTCAATCAGACCCTAAAAAATCTCATTTAAGTGCTGCAAATCGGATTATCAAATACATTGCCTTAAATTCAAACTTGGGTCTCTAGTATCCTAAAGAAGGAGACTTTATTCTTCTTGGATACTCAGACGCAGACCTAGCCAGATGCAGAGTTGATAGAAAGAGCACCTCGGGCACCTGTCAACTACTTGAAAACGGGACAGTATCTTGATTTTCGAGGAAGCAAAGTATAGTAGCTCTTTCTATAGCAGAAGCTAAATATGTAGCTAGTGGAAGTTGTTGTTCACAAATTCTGTTGATAAAATAACAGCTAAGAGATTTTGGAATTGAGGATTCATGTACTGAAATCAAATGTGACAACACTAGCGCAATCAATCTCACCAAGAATCCGATTCTTTACTCAAGGGCAAAACATATAGAGATTCAACATCACTTCATTAAAGATCATGTTCAAAATGGAGAAGTTTTGATTCAATTTATTGACTCAAAGAATCAATTAGCGGATATATTTACAAAGCCTTTAGAGAAAAATCAATTTGAAGTTATTCGTTTCAGACTCAATATCTTAAAGTTTGAGAAAATTCAGACTTAGCACTGAAAGTCTAAAGGCTCCTAGTCTCAAACAATCAAAATCTATGACTGTAAGATATTTCTATTTTAGAAATTTATTTCTCGGTTCAAATTTTGAAAAGGTACGATCATCCGAAATTGATTGGTGTTATTTCCCAGTTTTTTGTAATTATTGCAAACCTACCTTTTTGAAAAATAAGTAATTTTTTGAAATAACAGATATCTAAAAGGCAATTATTTGTTTTTAAAAGGTATTTTTATATTTCCTTTTCTTAAGACGGTTCGTATACCTTGCTTTGAATTGCTTTGTATACTGACGGTTCATCTTCATTTTTACTCACTAAAACCCTAAAAGAGCACTGATTTTCCACTTCTGTCTTATTCTCTTGTTTAATCCTTGAAAAGGTTTTCATCTTTCTTGAGAAATAAGCTTGGAATCTCTCAAAGACTGTGAAAGATGTCATCTCAAAGGAAGTCTTCGAGGATTGCGAGCAGGGGACCACAGTAAATGCGTGAGGGGCCTACGCACTTTGATCTCACCAAAGAAGAAGAATCTCCTAGACAACAACAAAGCCCACAATATTCTCAGCAGCATCCATCTTCTCCATCTAAACCTCAGGATGTTGCACATCGAGAAGAGGAAGAAATCATCGAAGATGCAAAACCTGTAAGAACTCATAAGCCCTCTTTTACTTATAAGTTTTACCGTGCTTTGAAGAGGAGCGATACTCCACTAAACTACATTATTGAGTTTCTTAAGGACAAATGGTATAAAAATGAATCCTTCTTCTTACGTACCATGGAACATTTAGGAATTGCCCCTGTGGGGTCGGTGGAGGAAGCCTTTGCTAATATCCCAAGTGATCCACCGGTTGGAGGGTTTAATCAACCAGATAGGAATGATAATGACAAGTTGTACAGTCAGTTTAAACCTAGAATTGGTGTTGCAGCAAAAATCCGAAGCAAAAGGACGGATTTATTTTGATCAGAGGAACACAAGCAATTGTATTCTAAATTATTGAGGCGTGGGGTAATAAACCCTAGAAGTGTGGACTTTGATTTTCTTGACTTTGCGAATGTTAATTAACGGGAAAAATTTAATCTTCTTCAACTCGAACAGTTTTGTTCTGAATCTACAGAAGCTTATGCTGAACTTACTGCTTATTTCTATTCGAATCTCAGTTTTTTGGATGAGAATAGATTCTCTTTTAGTGGTTGAGATCAAGACTATGTGGTTGACATGAATACATTGGCTGATGTGATTGGGATTGAAAGAGGGAGATATCAACATATCAATGTGTCTATTGCTCGTGCAACGTTGGAGCTTGTTCAGGATAGAAGGACGGAAGGAAAGATTTCTTACGTGAGAATGAATGCGTCCAACATTTTGCTTCACAAGATAGTGATTAACTGTCTTAGACCAAAATCAATTTCAAAGACTGACGTTTCAAACTCGGAAGCAAAGTTGATGTACGCCATCAATGCTGGTAAAAAGTTCTCTCTTCCACACACTATTATTTTCCACATGTACAAGGCAGTGGTGAAGGACAATGATCAACTTCCTTACCCAGCACTTGTGACCAAGTTATTCAGACATTTGTACGTTCAGCCTCCTCGGATTCTTTGTGTTCGAACATGCGATCAAATGGTGGTAAGACTGAAAATAGTCTCTAAAATGCGTCTGAAGGAACTCAACAAAGTGTTGGAGCAATTCAAGGAGAAAACCCCTGTCAAGACTCATCAAATCTCTTCAGCTGCAAAGAGGAAAGGGAAGGAGCCCATGGTTGCTACATCCAAGAAAAGAAGAGCACTCATCATTGAAGATGAAGAGGATGAGGATGATATCACCATTTCTACAAAGGCTTTGAAGAACTTGAGTCATTCTGTTCCAGAATCAAGGGAGAGACAAGAAAAAGATACGGATGAAACAGAACAGAGGACTGGAGAGAGAGAAGATTTGGAAAAAGAAGCAGAGGAGAGAGATGCAAAGGAGGAAAGAATTGAGGAAGAAGAAGAAGAGGAGAGAGGAGACCAAGCGGACGCCGAGCATGAGGAACACTTTTCTCCAATTGAAGGCATGGAAACGGGGGGAGATCCTGAGAAAGAGGAACGTCATCATTCCCTACCACTAGTGAAGGAGTAAGTCGTTCTCCAGCAGATCCAGAGGACATATATGCAACTCAATTTCCTGAAGAAGGACATGAGGTTTCGTCACCCAATCTGCGTGATCGTGCTGAAAATGCCATCATTTGCCAATACTCCGTCTGATCGTTTAGAAGCAAGTACTCAAATCGGCAATTCGGCAGACTTTCGTAGAATTCTTGATGTTCTTTTGGAAATGAGAGGCCGGATTTACGCTTTGGGATGTGAAGTTCATAATTTGCAAAATGAAGGTCAAACCTCTTCAATTTCTTTGCATGATCAAATTCATGCCCTTGCTCTTCAAGTTCAAACAAATGCCAAGGGTGAAGATGTGGCGCAACTAAAGGAGGATTTGGAAAAGCTGGAAGGAATTGTTCAGTCAATTGGAGATTTCCAGCTTGTTCGTGTTCCCAAGCAATCTTAAATCCATTCTCTTTTCATCTCTACATTTTAAATGATGACAAGAATGGGGAGAGATGTGGTGCAAATTTGATTTGAACTTTGAACTTTTGTGTCGATTGACTTGACTTTTGTGTTTGGCTATTTGGTTTTGGACTGGATTTGGATTTGACTATTTGAACATTTGTTTATCTTAAGTACTATTGATATCTCATGGTTTTATTCATTTACAAAACTAACCTATTTTTTGTAGATGCAAATTCTAGTGTTATTATTAAGCCATTTATCTTTGTGAGATATCCATATTTGCTTGAGTAATGTTTTGCAGGTCAAAGTTATCCAAATCTGCAGAAAAGTTTTGTCACCATCAAAAAGGGGGAGATTGTTAGAGAAAACTTCATTTAATGTTTTGAAGCTGACAAAACATTTCCATCAATCTAGTCTGAAGACTTGAAGACTCTTTTATAAAAGTTTGAAAACCTCTTGTTTATCATAATCAAGACTCAAAGTCTATCCTCATTGACAATTACTAGATCGTCAAAGAAGGTTTATCCAGAACTGGATGTTTCGTTAAGGATTTGATTTTATCGAATGGAAAATATCTCTTGATTGGATGTAACATGTTAGAATCATTTATTCAAATCAAGATTGATTCAGGGATTTTGGATCCATTGATTGGCGAAGTATACTTGGAAGGTTCTACTTATGGAAACCCAAATCCTGATTGTATGGGCGAGCAAAATTGATGGGCTATCATCATGTTCCTTAAATAGCTTGAAGATCTTCCTAATTGATTCTATCTAACGGATAGATTGGAAGAATTCCTTTGGTAAGTGCCAATGGATATGATGGCATAAAAGAGTATATAAGGAAGACATTCCAGTTGTTTGAGTGGGTGCACGATAGAAGAATTTCAAAGTCTGAAGTTCCTTATTCTTAGTCGATTAAATTGTTGAGCGAAATACTTGTACGCAAAAGAGAGTCTATATCTTTGAGAGACTTTGAGGAAGTGTAGTAGAGTCTCTACACTGTGGAATCAAGGAAGAGCTTTACTATAACAACTCTTTTGTTCATAGTGAAATCCAGCCGGTGGGCTGTCAATGCGGAAGAGTGGACGTAGGCTTGAATTAAGCCAAACCACTATAATTTTTGTGTTCATATTCTCTTCCCCCACGCTCTTTTACTTTGATCGTAATTCGTTTTGGTTACAAGAGATAAATTTCATTTTCATAATCAATTGTTGAGTAGTGCTTCATATTTATTTCATAAAATTGTTTTTACACCTATTTACTCCCTCTAGGTGCTCGTATTAGCTTTAACACAAGCAAGTTTAAATGATGAGTGATTATAAATTTTTGTCTTTTAAAGATTTATATCAAGTATTTAAGATTCATAGCAAGTATTAGAGCAAGTATTTATCATATGTAGGGTCAGAACAATGTAGCTGATATATGATTTCTCTTCAAGATTTACAACAAATATAATAGCAAGTTTAAATGATCAGTCATTGTAAATTTTCGTCTTTTAAAGAAAAATGAAAATAGGCTTATAGATGACTTTTCTTCTACAATCATCAGAGCATGGTCCTCTACATTTATCAGAGCAAAATAATAATAATAATAATAATAATAATAATAATAATAATAATAATAATAATAATAAATTTTGGTTCTTCTAAAACTTTCTTCTTCTTTTCCTCTTTGCTTCCCTCCATAAGCAGAAGGCTTGATTTGCGTTCGATTTAAAATCTCAAACCCCCACTATCCTAGGCATGGACTTGCCTTTCTTCAATTCCTCAAGAATTTCTACCCCTCTCTCCCTTACAATTTTCATAATAACACATTCACATGGTAGCCTGTAGAGTTTTTGAGGATTGTGATATCAATGTGCAGAAGTCAATAGGAGCCAGTTGCAAGAAATGTCACATAGATGGCCCAAAGTAGTTTAGCCTCATACTTTTTCACATTATCTTTAAATGCACCTTTTGCATGGAGACAAAGTTTCAAAAATTTTATTAAGAACTTCTACTTTCAAAGGGAAAGATCCATGCGTCCCATGAGAAGTGACCTTTCATTTCCTTATACCATGCCCTCGTGTTTCAGGGGGGAAGGACCCCTCGAAGGGGGTTGTGGATGAGAGGGGTTAAAACTTTTATCGAGACTCAACCCAGCTTCTACCCGAACTTTCCTAGTGGTCAGAGCCTTTTAAGGTTCTACTCAAGACCAAATCTTACAGGTGTTAACCTAGCCCTTATCTTTTTCCTAGCAAGGGAGCGGCCAGTACCCCCATGTGCACCGGGGTTCCGCGGAAAGCGCGGGGGTGAGGCCTCGACCCAGGCCCAGGGGAGCAGTTTAAGGTCTTGCTCAAGACCAAATTGCTGTTATATATAATCCCTCATTTTCAGACCCATGTTTTCTTATTAAAGTAACAGTTATTTCATGTGCATTTTTTCCACACTTTGTACCTCTTCATGACAATCACCCATTTGGTAACCGCATTGATGAGAGACGGTATATAAAAAAAAAAATTATCATTCATTTCTTAACGATAATCACAAGATCTAACGCAAATCCTCTTATGTGAAATACACCATTAGTATGTGAGGGGATTTGATTAGTAGAATGTACCCAATATTTCGCTGAACCTTTGTGAATTTCAGATGAATGCAATTTTGAACAATGGCTTGAGGTTTATTTATATTTGATCATGTTTTCCGCATATGATTTTTATGTCTAACATTTGGTATCAGAGCGTGTTTAGTGCCTCTACATTATTTTTGTCGAATCTTTGGTATTTTTTGGTCCTTTTGAAGATGATCAATAATTCAAAATTTTGAGGCCAAGAGAGAAACTCACTGATTCTGGGCAAATTCCGGCGACTCATAGGGGTGAGCATGGTCCGAGTTGGGCCGGCCTATCCCCTAACCCTAGGACCAATCCGCACAGTGCTAATCCTTAATTTTGGGACCGAGAACCAACCCTGTTGAGCTTGAGATCGAGAACCAACCCTATTGAGCTTGGACCGAGAAACGAACCGACCCAATGGGTTCGATTCGGTTCCAAAGTCAACCCGGGACTAATCAATAATTTTTTATTTCATTTTTTGTACTCCTTACAAAAGCAATTTTTGAGGACCGAGCTAATCCATTGGGTTCGGTCTGGTTTCAAAGTTAACCCAGGACCAACCAATAATTTTTTATTTCACTTTTTGTACTCCTTAGAAAAGTGATTGAAGACCGAATTGACTCAATGAGTTCGGTTCGATTTCAGAGTCAACCTAAGACCAATCAATAATTTTTTATTTCATTTTTTGTACTCCTTAAAATGGCAACCAAGGACCATACTAACCTAATGGGTTCGATGATGAGTGAGGTCAGCTAAGAAAGATAAGTGGTGAGGGTCAAGTGGGGTGAGCATTGAACATAATAAACATCGAATGTTAAGTGGGAAGCAACAAGCCAAGTGAGCATTACGCGGCAAGCGACACGAGTGACCCAAAGCGAGTGAGGCGAGTATCAAGTGGTGAGTGGAAAAGTTGTTTCTTTCAATTTTGGCAAATTAAAGACTAAGAAGACAAATAAGACAGGAAAAAAAAAACAAATACTAGATAATGATGCCATAAAAAGCTGTTTATGCCTTTTTAAACGCCATGAGGACTCCTTACAAAAACATTTTCCTCATTGGTAAATTATAATTATTGACACCATAAAAGACATTAAAAATCTAAGTTATTAAAGAACAATGTAAAATTACTTAAACTCATTACTAAATAGCTGTTTAATATTGTTAACGCAATTTATTTTAAGATTTTCTCTATATACAAATTTATAAGTAATAAATTAGATATATATACACATATATAATCAGGGTTGGTTCAGGTTGGACTGACCCGAAACTTTTAGGATCGAAGACCAACCCGCATAGTGCTGGTCCAGGAATTTTAGGACCAAAGATTGATCCAATCTCCTTGGGAATCGGACCAAGACCGGCAGGGCTTGGGCCGATCTAGGGTCGATCTAAGGTTTACCCTAGACCAATGCTCACCCCTAGTGACTCATCACTTGACTTCGGATTGGTATGGTCATACCGGCATGAGGAAGAATAGTTGTAAGTTATTTTGGCATATTAGTGTTCATCAGAGGCTAATCAGGCGGTAGAAATCGCGGTGGTTAAGGGTTTGTGTTTTGTGAGATTTTTTATTTGATTTGGGGCCAATTACTTGGTCATTTACATCGAAACTTGGACTTATGTGGTCGTGCCGATATGGTCTTCAAAAGCCATCATTTATTTTGGTCTGAGATGGATTGCCAAAGAAGTAATGGATGGTGGAAGTTATGGAAAAATGACAAAAAATTAAGAGAGAAGGCCTTATGTTTGCACGGAGGAAGAAGTGTGTGGGGCCACACGCATGAAACCGTTGGCACATGTGCGGCACATGCTCGCGCAGCAACCATAGGCACGTTGGGCGGGCCACATGCCCGCGCAGTTAAGAAGGGCACATGTTGTGCACACGCCCACCCCCCTTTTTCTTTTGTTTTGTTTTTTGCCGCTATTACGATTCTACCCCCTGGCATTTGTAATTTATGATTCCATCCTTGGCCAAATTTATTTTACCATTTTGCCCCTTGGTGCATTTATTTACTATTTTGCCCTTTCATGCACTCTTATGAATATTTTATACATGAAATTAAATGTCCAACAATCCATATATTTAATTACTTAGAGAGTTGCCACAACATCTTTAATTAATTAAATTATATATAAGAGCCTCTAGATCATATTTAAAAATGGATATTAATTGTAATTAATTATATTAATATAATGAATTTTATTCCATGGGAATTTTCATTATATTAATATGATTAATTAGGATGAAATATCCTATTATTTTTCTTAATTTGCCCACAAGGATTAAGAAAATGTATATAATATGGTAGTTTCTTCATGATGCGATTATGAATCTATTTAAATTAGAAACTTAGCTAATATGCAGTTTTCATATTATGTGATTCATATTCGTGACATGTTTACATTGATAAAACACGATTTATGTATATTTTGCCTCATATTTTGTGACATAAGCATAATTGTTTGATATGCAATTCTAGAACCTGTAAATTTATCTGAATTTAAGTGTGATGTTCCCATACTGAATAGTGAAATTATAATGTATGGAAGAAGTCAGTTATTCTTCAATTGGAGTGGATGGACATTGACTATGCTATAAGAAATGACAAATCACTTGCTCCTACTAATTCAAGCATTGCAGCTAAGATAGCTCTTTATGATCAATGGGAGCTATCCAACCGCCTTAGTACAATATTCATAATGGCTAAAATATCTCTTAGTATCTATGGTTCAATTGCTCAACATAACAATACCAAGCTTTATTGAAGGCCATTGATGTACAGTTTAAGACTTTTGAAAAGGTGCATGCCATGACCCTAATTATTAAGATTTCATCATTAAAGCTCACTAATATTAAAGGTATGTGTGAGCATATCATGAAGATGAGGGATATTGGAACTCAACTTAATAACCTTGATATTGAGACATCCAAATCCTTTATGAATCATTTATTGTGTATTATATTTTGAACATTTTTCCATAACAGTATGCACCTTTTAAGATCTTTTACAATACACATAAGAATAAATTGTCAATTAATGAACTCATGACCATGTATGTTCAAGAAGAAGAAAACTAATTATGAGATTGGGAGAAATTGCTCATTTGACAACACAAGGAAAGAATAATAGTCATGGCAAGCAGAGAGGAAAAGGTAAAATACCTCCCTAAGCTGACATTAAGAAAGAATCTAAATGTTCTTATGTAAAAAGAATGCACATATAAAAAAAGATTGTATCAAATTTAAAGTCTAACTCGAGAAGAAAGGTAATACAATCTTTTGTATTTATTATGAATCTTATATGGCCAACGTGAGTCACAATACTTGGTGGATTGATTTTGGATCTAAAATACACATTTCGAATTCCTTGTAAGGTTTTCAAAACCACAAGAAGCTAGTGGCAAGTAAACAAAGCATCTCTTCAAGAAACAAGATGTGTTTGCATATGAAGGCTATTGGAATATGTAAACTACTTCTCAATAGTGGCTTTATTTTGAATTTGAAAAGAATATTTTATGTTCCTAGTTTATTTAGAAACTTAATTTCAATTTCAAGACTTGTACCTAGGTTACATTTTTAACTTTTCATATTTAGACTTATGTTTATCATTTAAATTTGAAATTGTTGGGAGTGGTACTTTGTTCGATCTTTTTCATATTAATTTACAAGACAATGCCTATTATAATGTGGTGCATGTTTATAATAACACTGGTATAAAACGATGTGTTGTGAATGGAGATTCATCTATGTTGTGGCACCGGAGATTGGTATAGATCTCCATAGATATAATTAAGCAATTGGTAAATGATGGAATACTCAGTACTTTATATTTTACATATTGTGATATTTGTGTGGACTGTATAAAGGGAAAGTAGACCAGCAAGACGAAGAAATATGCCAAGAGGAGTACAAGAATATTAAAAATCATACATGTACGGATATTTGTAATCTAGACATAGACTCATCTGGTCAAAAATACTCAATCTCTTTCATAGATGGTTACTCATGTTACATGTATCTATACTTGCTTCATAATAAGTATGAAGTATTAGATGCCTCTAAGATATTTAAGGTGGAAGTAGATAAATAATGCAACAAGTAAATTAAAATCATAAGATTAGATAGAGGTGGAGAATTTTATTATAGATACACTGAAGATTTACAAGCACTTTCTCCATTTGCAAAGTTTCTTCAAGAGAATGGGATAGTTGCCTAATATACTATGCTTGGTTCTCCGGACCAAAACGGTATAGCAAAAAGAAGAAACCAAACTTTTTCAGACATGGTGCGGAGTATGCTTAGCAGCTCAAACTTCCTAAATCCTTGTGGATTTAGGCTCTTAAGATGGCAATGTACATATTAAATAGAGTTCTAACCAAAGATGTCCCAAAGACACCTTTTGAGTTACTTAAAAGTTGGAAACCGAGTTTGAAACAAGTACGCATTTTGGGATGTTCGTCTGAAGTGAGAGTCTATAATCCACAAAAAAAAAAAAGTTTGACCCAAATACCATAAATGAGTATTTCATTGGATATGCCAAAAGATCAAAGGGATATATATTTTATTGTCCATCTCACACCACTGGGATTATGGAATAAAAAAACATTAAGTTTCTTGAAAATGACTTGATTAGTGGGAGCAATCGATTGAAGAACCTTGTTCCTAAGAAAGATCATTCAGATGATTAACCTTCCACATTAAGTTAAGGTTGGTTGTTATTCATAACACCCTTTTAGTTTAACCGGTTATTGAACAACTAATCATTGAAATTCCACAACTTGCTAATATTGATATAGTATATCCAATTGTTCAGCAATTACCAAAAATGGTTAAACAACCGGTTGAGCAACACGCTCCTTAAAAAAATGCCAATGCAACATTAAAAAGATCTACTAGAATAAGGAAATCAGCAATTCCTAGTGATTATATTATGTATTTACAAGAATCTGACTATAATATTGGAGCTGAGAATGATCTTGAAACGTTTTTACAATCCATGGACAGTTTTAAATCCAATTTATGGTACAATATTATGAAGGAAAAGATGAGTTATATGGCATCTAATGAAGTCTAGAATTTGATTAAGTTGCCCGATGGTACGAAGGCCATTGGTTGTAAATGGGTCTTCAAAACTAAGAATGATTTATTGGGCAACATTGAAAGATATAAAGCTAGACTCGTCGTCAAAGAATTCACTCAAAAGGAATGAATCGATTACACGGAGACATTGTCTCCTATATCTAAGAAAGATCCTCTTTGTATTGTTTTGGCATTAGTTGCTCATTTTGACATGGAATTACATCAAATGGATGTGAAAATGAAATTCTTCAATGGGAAACTAGAGGATGAGGTTTACATGAAACAACCTAAAGATTTTTCTCTCGTAAAGTGAGCTTTTGGTGTGCAAGCTTAAGATATCTATATATAGTTTGAAACAAGCATCCTGCCAATGATACTTAAGATCTCATGAGCTCATCTCTTCATTCGGTTTTGTAGAGAATGTCATAAATTAATGTATATACTAGAAGGTCAATGAGAGTAAAATTTGTTTTCTTATGCTATATATGGATAATATCCTACTTGCAATCAATGATCATGAGATGCTGCATGAGGTGAAATAATTTTTCTCTAAGAGTTTTGATATGAAGGATATAGGTGAAACATCTTATGTCATTAGGATTAAGATTCATAGAAATAGATCTCGAGGAATTTTAGAACTATCTCAAGAAATCTACATCAATAAAGTCCTAAAGAGATTTCGGATGAAAGATTGTTCACAAAATATAACACTTATTGTGAATGGTGACAAGTTCAATTTGAACCAATGCCCGAAGAACAATAAAAAAATGGAACAAATGAATAATATTACATATGCTTCTGATGTCAAAATTTTGATGTATACTCAAGTTTGCACTTGACCTAACATTGCTTTTGTTGTGGGAATGTTGGAAAGATATCAGAGTAATCCATGTATGGATCACTAGAAAGTTGCAAAGAAAGTGATGAGATACCTTCAAGGTGTCAAATGCTATATGCTTATGTATAGATAGACTGATAACTTAGAAGTAGTTGGATATTCGGTTGCGGACTTTGCGGGTTGTGTTGATTCTTGAAAATCAACATTTGATACATTTTTATGTTAGCCAACAAAGCCGTGTCATGAAGGAGTGTAAAGCAAACTTTGATTGCTATTTCCACTATGAAGGCTGAGTTCATTTCTTGTTTTGAAGCTATCTCGCATGGTGTATGGTTGAAGAGTTTCATTTATGAGCTTAGAATTGTTGATTATATTTCTAGGCCATTAAGAATATATTGTGACAATTCAACTGCAGTTTTTATGGCTAAAAATGCCAAAAGTGATGATCAAAATAAACATATTGACATCAAGTATTTAGCCATAAGGGAATGTATTAAGGAAACAAAGTAATCATAGAACACATTAGCACTGAATTAATGATAGATGATCTTTTAACCAATAAAGTATAAGGATCATGTAACTAGTATGGGAATAAGTCCCATCATGTGATTTGTCGTCATATTGAGGATTTTTGTTGTATGCAACTCTTATTTAGTTGTAATATTGATTCTCAATATTGGTGTACTCATTTTGTTGTTTATGAGAATAATATTTATCATTAGTTCTGGAATAAACATAGGATTTATTCATTAAGATGTGTTGTCATATATAGGCTGATATTAAAGAAATAAGATGCATTATGATACATGGAAGATATTAATCGCTTTTAGAGGACATGTCACTATGATCCATATGTTTTGTTTCTTTTCTTTAAGCATAAAGTTTTTGGTGGATTTGGTTGGATAATCTGTATGATGAAAATATTAGGATCAAGTGGGAGAATGTTATACATACATACATACATACATACATACATACATACATACATACATACATACATACATACCTACACACACACACACACACACACATATATATATAATGTGATTTCTCATTTTCAGACCCATGTTTTCTCTTTAAAGTAGCGATTATTCCACATGTAGTTTTTTCACACTCCATACCTCTTCATGACAACCACTCATTTGATAACCAACTTGATGGGAGATGGTATATATAAAGAATGATCATTAATTTCTTAAGGGTAATCACAAGGTCTCACGCAAACTCTCTCATTTGGAATACACCATCAATACACGAGGGGATTGGGTTAATAAAGTGTGCCCGATATTTTGCTAAATCTCCGTGAATTTCAAATGAATTGAATTTTGAACAATGGCTAGAGATTTGTTTAGATTTGATCATGTTTTCTGCATATGATTTTTATGTCTAACAATTGCATGAACAAAGAAATCATCTTGCATGACAATGGGATATGCCTTAGTAGGAGAAATGTTAAATCTTGATTCCCCTGTAGTCAATGAAGGATTTGGTTGCTAGAATTGCATTCTAACTTGCTACAACTACCAAACATCAAATTTGCCAAAATGTTTAACATATTCTAATTGATAGAACATAGATTTTTGAGGTTATTATGGTCTTCAAGAGTCATTTAGGTATAGATGCCATACCTCTCAAAGAAATCGAAATTTACGACTAAAAGTGATTCCCTCACAAGAGATGAAATGTACCTCCATGCTTATTGAAATGACCGGTCCAATGAGGGTAGGGAGTGTCGCTTGGTTCAGAGGACCTGAACAAGAAGTGGATCTTGCCAAGATTTGAGAATAGTAAAAGGGGTAAGAATAAATCGAATTGTACATCGAACATATATATATATATATGAAAACTGGAATCAACTCATAGATATGCATTTTGACACAATAGCAATATATAGCTTTGGAACTCCAAAGTTAAGTGTGCTCAGTTGGGAGCACTCCCAAGATGGGTAATCTCTTAAGAAGATGCTTACCTATATGCTAAGGGATAAAACTATGAAACTCTATATGGGATGGGTCAAAGTGGACAATACCTCCCTGAGTTAATATAAGGATGTCACATTATGGTGTTAAGGCAAGACCCCGTCTAGTAGGTATATGGTTCGAAAATAAATCACACGGAGACAAAACCATGAGGCTCAATATGGGACGGGTTACAGCGGACAACATCTCCTTGAGTTAATCTACAAGTGTCACAACATGATGTTAGGGTGGGACCTCCTCCAATAAGTGTATGGTTCGAGGATAAATCACACAAAAACTTATTTGAGCTTGTAACGACCTAGTCAGATAAGAGTAAAGAGTAAAGAATGGTTGTTGGGGCTAGAGGGCCTAGACTAGGGGTGTAAAACAGATTGCCCAAATCGAGAACCATCCGAATCGGATCTAATTGGTTAGTTTTGTCCAATTCTTGGGAATGTCGATCCGATTCTCAATTTCTATAAGTGGAACCAATGTCCAAGCGATTTAATTCCCAATTTCAAGAGGAAATCAAATTGGACCGACTATATATACTTTTTTTTTATTATTTCTTAAAAAGAAAAAGTAACCGACTTTTTTAAAAAATTTCTTCATATAGCATCAAGTAGTGGAAAGAAAAAGTGACTTGTTTCATTGGACCGGACCGGGCCAAGAACCAATAACCCCTAGCTTGGACAAGGAGCAGCTCCTGGTAGACTTCTAGGATGGTGAAAGAGACATGAATGAATCAAACTATGTACTAAACATGGCGAAAGAGATTCTCGAATATATATGTAAAAACAAAAAATAATTAAAGGAGGACCTTTTGATGTTCTAGTTATACTTATCTTTGAAACGCCTAGGATAAATGACTTCCTAGAAAGGTGCCCACTTGTACTTCAAATGACAAAACCGTGATGATTGAAATATGACATATCAAAATGAACAACACCTCAATGAATTAATTCAGGGATGTCACCCTTATAACAGTAAATTCAGTCTTTTCCCTTCTTTCTTTCATGCCCTACTTGCTCTAGATAGAGCTCCACTAATCCAACTTAACTTCCTCTAATCCTGATAGTGCTTTCCTATTACGTTAAGCAGGGATGAGCGATAGCTTTTTGCTCACTCTTGCGACTGTGAAGGTGTGGTTCGTCTTCTATTTTGATTGATCAAAAGTAGATAGTATGTTTATAAAGGAAGCTTGATCAACATATGTTTTTAAAATTCGAATTTTTACAAATGACTTTAGAGTTTTAAGGCGCTCTTTAGACGGGAAGAGGGTGAAGCCAGAAGCTCGCCTGTAAGTCCTAGGCGAGCATGATTCACGGGTGGATTCAGAACGAAACTAGTTGGACTTGAAAGTGGGATCTTCGGAACGACAGTCGATTGGATTAAACAGCTTGAAGATGCGCTCATTATCATCCTTTTTGCCGGCCTCCCCATCGTCCTCAACTTCCTATTCATCACAATTTTCTTTTCACGCACGGTGTTCTCTCCACCGCTTGCTTCTTTGGCTTCCGTTCCCAAAAGTTGATAATGTGGGAGGCGCAGCATTTTCCAAAAAGTAGTGAGTTCAGAGCTGAGAGATAGCCCTTGTGTGGTTGGCAATAACTATTAACTTATAACCACCACGGCGCCTCGAAAACGCCCAAGACAATGCTGAGTTGAGCCTTTTCCACGAGAAGAGACATTTCTCCAATATCGTTGCAAATGATAACAAATGAATTGCTGACAAGAACACAATGAAATTGAATTGAGCATTTCGCATACCAAGGAGGATTAGGGGTGATCGATTCCTACTCTGATCTGAAACCCACCTAGGAATCGGGAACCAAAATAGAGGGATTGCAGGAACCCAAGGACACCTTCATCTCGCTTTGGCAATTTGCCAACAAGGTGAGGCCCAACGGTAAGAGTTCGCTGTAGGAACTGCTCGACAAATTCTTCTGCAGCGTGAACTTGTGCAGACCTTGCTGGGACCCTGTGCTGGGGAAGGACAAAGCGAGCTTGGAGAAACCTGAGAAGCTCATGACAAGCAAAACCAAAAATGAACTCAAAAGAAATGGAAACTTCACCTAAATTGTGAACGACGAAGCTCCAGGAGGACAGAGAGACAAGGTAACAGGGAGCAAATGAAGAGGGACTACTCCTGTGAGCTGAGTGAGAGCGAGAGGGATGGGAAAGAGCCGAGAGGGAAAGGCGTGAAGGGCATAGAGGATACTGGAAGGGAAAGACTAAAGTAAAGAGCATCAGGGTTTCTTTCTTTAAAGATTTTCAGAAATAAAAATAAAAAATAAGAATAATCAGTCTAATCTGGATGGTCCGGAGGACGACTCCACTCCTAGATACACAAACCAGGCTGAAAATCACCAGTTCCAATTTATTGGAACCAGAAACCGAACTAATTCCTCCAAGAACTGCCTGGTTCAGATGGGTCCTGTTGCTCACTTCTAAGGAGGATGCAACTGATGCAACTATAGAATCGAGTGGCCATAAGTCAAAGGATGCTGGTCCTGAGCAGGACTTTAAAAGGTTCTGACCACCGGGAAAGTCCGGTTAGAGGCCGGGTTGGGCCTCGAAAAAGATTCCAACCCCATTGTTCCTCCCATCCACAACCCCTTTAAGAGGGTAGGGGCAGTCTAGATCCCCATGACGCCTTCCCTTGAAACACCGGGTTTGGTACAGGGAAATGAAAGGTCCGAGGGGAAACCCCCGGGTGGACGGATGCAACTGGTTCAGATGGGTCATGTTGCTCACTTCTAAGGATGCAACTGATGCAACTATAGAATCGAGTGGCCATAAGTCGAAAGGATGCCACTATCGGACCTCATGGCCGTTTGCCAAAAAGCTAAGCTTGATCCGATTCATGAGCGAAACTTCACCCACAACAGCAACCTAAATCCTGAAGGATAAACTCATACCTCCATCTCCAATTTAGACTCCAACCAATGAAGAGAGACTGACAGCGCCATTACAAACCTATGATCGTCTTCTAAATTAAGAACTGTCTTGAAAGTAGCAAGATCTTTTGTGCTACTGGCATAGAACTAGACACGCATCCACAAAAGTATTTACAGCCTAGTCTTTAATGTGGTACCTTCATTGAAAACTACGCAGAATTCGGGAACTAAAATAGGAATAACACTAAAATGACGTTCAGAGGTTGAAAGATGATCACCATGCATCATTTCAGGAAGATATAGGGCATGCATGGAAACGTTTCTTAAAAACGTTTCCGGAACACTTCTGTACGGAAAGTGTTCCCAGGAACAAAAAAGGAACAGAAACGCGTTTGGTTGCGTTTCTGTTCTTTTTTTATTTTTCTGTTTCTAGAACGAAATAAGAACAGAAAAAAGAAACATAAAAAAGTTGTTTCTTTTGAAAAGAAACACTTCTTGGAAGGCACAAAAGAACAAAAAAACAAAACCGGAACAAATGAAGAACACCGGCTGAAGCTCTTCTCCTTCGTGCGTGCTCGTGGCTCTCGTCGGCTGAAGCTTCGTTCTCGCGCTCTCCCTTTTCCGGCGTCTCTCCCATCTCTTCGGCGGCTCCCACTCGGCTGACTCTCCGGCGACTCCTCACTCCAGCGACTCCTCACTCCGGCGACTCCGAGTGTACGTTTCTAGTACTCCTCCTTCTCCGGTCAGCGTTGCTCCCCTTCGGCGCTCCTTCTCCGGTCAGCGTTGCTCCCCCTTCGACGCGACAAATCTGCGACGGCTCGCTCGAGGCTTGAGCGAGCGTTGCTCTCCCAGATCTGCCGCGCCGAAGGGGGAGCAACGCTCGCTCTAGCTCGAGCCGCAGCTCGAGCATCTCGAGCAGTAGCTCGCTCGAGCTGCAGCTCGAGCTCCAGCGATTCCCGATCGGAAATTTCCGATCCCGATTCCTGATCGGAAATTTCCTCAATTTCTCCGAGAACGAACGAGGCGCGGGGATTTCCCTCTCTCTCTCTCTCTCTCTCCTCGTACTCTCGATTTTGCCCGGTCGAGATTCCCGAGGGGTTGGGAGCGGCGCGTGGTCGGGCAGCCGCCACAGGTGGTGGTGGTGGTGGTGGTGGAGGAGTAGAGGATGAGCTTCCAGGATCTCGAGGCCGGCCGTGGGCCGGGAGGGTCGAGGCGAGGGGAGCTGCTCAACAATGGCGGCCGGCGGGATGCCACGCAGGCCGTCGTCTCCGGCGTCTTCCAAATCAACACCGCCGTCAACACCTTCCAGCGCCTCGTCAACACCCTCGGCATGCCCAAGGACACCCCCGAGCTCCGCGAGAAGCTGTGAGCCTCCCCCGCCCCTTCTCCCCCTTCCTGTCCTGTCCGTTCGAAATTCTTGCGACGATTCCGGCGGCGTCTGGCGGTCGACGCCGCCGTGCCGCCGCGGCGACAGTGTCCTGAATTGATCATTAAATTGCTTTGGGTTCTGGAAATGTGGTGTGGCCCCGGGGGGGGGGGGGGGTTGGTTTGTCGGTTCGTGAGCGTGATTGCACATGAGCTTTCAGTTGAATTTGTCGGCCGCTTGGATAGAAGAGGAGTAGGATGTTTTTGCGTGCGGAAATGTGTGTGGTTATCGCGCGATTCGTCATTTCGGACAGTCCTAAGCTCTGCTTTGATGATTTCGAAACCGCTGTGCAAAGCCAATTCGGCATTCGTTGCCTCGTTGCCCGGCATTTCTGGCAATGCTAAAGCAGCCTTCTTGGTTTTTTTCTTCAAATCTGCAGGCACAAGACAAGGCTACATATTGGACAGTTGGTGAAGGATACATCGGCCAAGCTTAAACAAGCTAGCAAAACAGATCATCACGCTGGGGTTAGCGTAAGTTCCCTTGATCGCTTCATCGATGGAATGAACGAATTAACGATACTTGATTGGACATCCATTGTCCTAATTATCTATTTTCATTATTGAGTAGTCGGACATCATTGGTCGGGGTGCTGGGTACCCGGGCATATAAGTGTTTGATTTCATTCTAATGTTAAGATGGAAAATTGAGTATCTTTCATTGCTTGCAGGCCAACAAGAAGATTGCAGATGCCAAACTGGCAAAAGATTTTCAGGCGGTTCTTAAAGAGTTTCAGAAGGCTCAACGGCTTGCAGCTGAGAGAGAAACGGCATATGCACCGTTGAATGGATCGTCATCCTCCCAATCTCATTTGCGTATATAAATATCAGCTTTTGTCTTGGGCTCCTTTTTTTATTCCCCCTTTCTTCTTTCCTGTGGCTTTCCGGAGTTGGATGCGTGGGTATTGCTTTCATCGTTGTTCGGGTCTTGAATGTGGGTCTCAGACTCTGCTTGCAGTGGTATGTTGTATAATTTTTCAAATCTTTTTACAAAATGAGATTAATCAATTCTTTTCTGGTCTTATGGTGAGTGATAACTAAAGGGAATTTATGTACTTGAGTTGTTTCTACGATATTTCTTTTTTCTACCTGTGACTTTCCGATTCTGTGTACATCTATATGGGTATTGTGCGACAGAGATCAAACACTTCCCTTGCTGAATCCGCATGCATTTGATAGAATTGCTGTAAGATGTAGTGAAACGATTAAAATCAACACAAGCTACAGATGAGCACATACATTTTCTGTGCCTACCTAATTAACGATGCTTCAAATAAACGGAAATCTGGCCATACAATATTTGCATGTTTTTCACGTATTAATACAATGAGCTAAGCACGCAGCTTTTGCATGGTGAAAAATGCCCATCTGCATCACATGCGAAGAGGCAAATTTTAATACGTGAGAACCAACGTTTATATGCTTTAAAACTAAAAAATAAAATAAAAAATACTTGAAAAAATTTGATACAAACTTTAATTACAAAATTTTCTACAAAATATCCCATATGATCATGCTAAAAATGTTTGTCTTCACTAACCATGAACAAAATAAAATTAATGAACATTTCATAAGAATGAGAATTCAATATCAATTTTAAAATTTATTAAATTTTTTTAAAAAAAATAAAAAAACAGAAATTTTTTTTTCGTTTACCAAACGTGTTTATTATTTTTCTATTCTAAGAACAAAAAATTGCGATTCTAAAGCGTGTTTAACATTTTTTTTTTTTTTTATTCCAAAAAACAGTTTTTTTTTACACTTACTAAACGCGTTCTTTTGTTCAAAAAACTGTTCCCCCGAATAAACACTTTTTTTTTTGTTTTCTGTTCCCAGAAAAAAAAAAGAAATAGAAGTGTTTCCATGCGCACCCATAGATGCCTTTACCAAAAGTCAATACTGTACAAATATCAAAGCATACATGCAACGGATCAGCCACTTTCATGGAGAAAGTCTGAAGAAATGCTTGGCATGACAACAATCACTAAATAGTTTCTTTCAACAATCACAAATAGTTTCAAGTAAATAAGTAAACATGCAAACAAAAGAGCATAATTCAGCTCTAAAAACAAGATCTTATCCATTTGATTCTGAAGAAGGTAGCTTTCAATATTCCAGAGGCCTAAGCCAAGTTAAGGCCATGAAAAGAACATCATAAACAAGTAATTAATGTCTTCAAATGTTGGGAAAACTAGATTCTATGAAACCACCCCATGAAAAAGAATTCTTTGGCCATACTAGGTCTTAGAACTTCAAGAAACGCAAACCTCCAGCATTTTTAACCCTTTGCATGGGTTCATGGTCTAGCTTCAAATGGAAGAATGAAAACATTTAAAGATTCATTAATCCTGCCAAAATATCAGAATCCTCAAGCCATTTCACGGTATGCATCTGTTTGTCTTCTCAGTCAAATTGAGTAGAGGACTAAGAAATGGTATAGGAAGATCTTTGGTTCCTTCTCATGTGTTCAGACCGGTTGTTTTACAGATGGGGCACAAGTTCTTGTGCATCAGCCACTGTTTAATACAAGCTCTGTGAAAATCATGTCCACATTCCAGGGTTCCTAGGTCTTCTCCAGTATTATATTCTTCCTGTTGATCATGTGAAAGAATGTAAGTGATGAATGGATACAGCATTTTTTCGGAGAAGATACTGTGTGCACACACAACTCATATACTAGCAAACAGCAAAGGTAAAGTAGAACAACCTAGGTCATTGGAAACCAACAGATTATTAAAAGTTACACAGAATCAAACATGAAGGGCCAAAAAACTGATGCCGCATGATTCCAGGTAACAATATGACCCACTTAGATTAGACAATTAAGTAATGTTTCTTCAACCAAGGACAGAATGTAAAAATACAGGATATCTTCAGTTACCTGACAAATACAGCAAGGCTCAACCTCATTATCAGAGTACAAAGGAATGGCATACTTCTGCTGTTTCAGATGAGTTGATATGGTTTCTTCATTCAATCCAGTGCTAACATTTCCAATGCGCTCTTCGAGAGCCAATAACTCCTGAAAGTAGCAATAGTACATTAGAATACAATCTGTGTAGTCTAGAGAAAATAAGTACCTGAGAGCAACTCCTTGGTTCACCTCATAGGACATGTTGTCAACGTCAAGGCGCATATCCCTATGCCGGTCATGGATATCAGCCATCCCAAAAAATACTGACTGCTCTAGGAGCATATAGTCCTACATCAAGCATAAAAGCAACTTCTATCAGATATATACGCAGTCCTAGCAATCTAGAAGGAACTCCCTATTAACCCATCTCGAAAATTTCATCGAGCTTCAGAGCCTATTTCCCAAAATGATGATTTCGCTTCTTCGTCATCCAAGATCTAGACTTATGCAACAACAATCCTTATGAGACATAATTAAAACCTTAAACAAGATGATAACAGAAGACGATTTCATGTTGGAATCCATCAAGTGTATTTTGTGCTAGCAAACAGAAAATTGCATCTACTTGCATTCTGTATAAGAAACTTGATAACAGATAAAGAAAAAAGTTCCAAGCAACCACTTATGGTTCATGCAGCTATCTTAGAAATGATGGTCAGTCAACTACATATTCTTCCAATTAAAATGAGGAAGGGGCTTGGGAAGGAATCCTTGTTGACTGACAGATACTATGAGGAATAATGTGTTTGTTTATCTGTTATAAGATAACATTTTCACATCAAAGAAAGAAATAATTAATTTTACCCCAGCTACTGCATAATTATGTAGTGTAGATTACATCCACCTTGAGGATCCATCCTTTTTGGCACTGACTAGTGAATTTCAACGCTCATAGTTTTATGCAAAGGGTTGCCATTCTCATTTAGTGAGCAAAATATTACTCGCTGCCTCTTCCCTTATGAGAATTAGAGACTAGACACTTTGTCTCTCCAATCACAAGTAGAGACTCTATCTAGACACTTTGTCTAGTCAAGGTTTTGTAAGTAATTGTTAAAGCTCAGCCTATAAGGCAGGAACAGTACCGAAATTTCAACTCAGTGACTCAAAGACTTCAATACAAATACAAAGTTCCATGTCTATATCCCATGCAAAAGACCAACAATTAGCAGCTGTTTATTTCAACAACATTCATCCAAATACCATTAATGACATTCCCTGATTATTCACTTTGCTTGCTTTCCCCCTCACTAGCTCAGTGCAATTGTTTAATATGAACCAGTCCATTGTCCTATAAAAAATACACTTCCAAAGTATAACAAATCATACAAGACTGACCTCAATACGCAAGCCCTCACTCCGGCGCATTAAATCCAAGACATTTCGCACCTGTACATGGAAACATGGTAAGCTCCAAAGATCAAGGTGCAAAGGGAAGCAAAGTCGTAGGTAAAATAGTTCTTCAGCATCATCTTAAAAAGTTCAGATATAACACTAGCATGTCAAACAATATCCACACTAAAACTAGAAGATACTGAAAATGGGTGCGAATACCACAGGTTTTAAGGGATGTATCACCTAAAACTTTACAACAGCTCCAGTTTTCAACAAATAATAGTGAGAACTCAGGATAGAAATGAAAGCTAAACAAACCTCGGATACAAGCCTTCTTCGCCCTTCATTAGCAGCAGCCAAACTTCGCATGGGATGGGGAAAACCCACTGCACCATCTCCTTGTCTCTCTGTCCAATGTGTTGACCTGGAAGGAATCGCCTGACCCTGGAAACCAGATCTAGATGAAAGCAGAATCTCTGGTGAAGAAGCAGGAGGCCCTGAGCCACGTGCAGCATAGCTACTTTGGCCTTCCGGCTCAGAACCCATAGAAGACATCAAAGACCGGCGAACAATTTCAGATACCCTCTGAGGACATGGCGGATGATGATTGTGATGAGGTGCCCAATGACCATGGGATGACTGGCGGCTTGAACTTGGGCCACTTCGAGAACTAGAAGCAATATTTACAGGAATGCCACTGCTTCCACCAGCACTCCTCCTAACAGAAGGATTCGGAACCGAGTTTCCCGATTCACTAGAGGGAACAAACATGGACTGCTCTAAAATGTTTCTCCCATTGCTGCTTGAGCTGGATTCATCATGCAATCCAGCATCTCTATTTCCTGAGAGAACCGCACTAGATGAACCAGAAGCTCGTGAAACAAGAGCTCTACTCCATCGAATTGATGACCCACTGGGTGGCAAAGTTGGAACAGGAAGTACACTAGTCTGGTGTTGCACATTTGTGTCACTGGCTACAGGTATTGGCCTTAAGTCCAATGAAGGATCAATTGTTAGAAGTCTCGAAGATGGCTGGTTAGACGCAAAACCGTGGTTAAAAACACCATTTGCAGTACCGGCAGAATATGAAATGGGGGGAGTGGGCATGTTTTGACCCAAAGCATTTACCCTCACCCCGAAGTTTCTCTGCATGTTTTCTGCACTTCCTGCAGCGCTTAAATCGGGCAGACTACGAGAACTGGCTCCTCTCAGACCCAATCCACTTCTGGGTCTGCCTGTTCTGGAACAGAAGATGAAACCGTGGTACCATCAAAATTCCGGCCAATCAGAAGATTGGGCAAAGCATTAGCTTCCACATTTTGCAAATAACTAGAGCTCCCGACATTAGAAGATGGACCAATGTGTCCTTCAACGACTTCCTTTTACAAGGTATACGGCGACCATCCAACAGGCTGCCAGGTCTCCCATCATTGTCTTCGCTGAAATTTCCAGCACCACTGCTAGAAGCAACCATAAAAGGATCGGAGCTATTACCAGCTGGAAGCCATTGGGCACCCGACCTACTAGGTTTGTACAAATTAGGGCATTCCAAAAGTGGCGAACTCTCACTACCATGGCCAACAAAACCAGCTGGCACATTAAGATTTGGTGGCATTGAACTAGAACTGGAACTATGAATCACTAGAGGGTTCATACTAACATTATCCAATGGACGAACACTACCCAGTTGCTCGAATCTCCGATCTTCCAGTAAAGGACCAGGTCCACCATAGGCACTTACTGAAGCTGGCCATGAATGTTCTGTTTTCCGTTCATTGCTACCAATTTCAGGATGCATGTCACTAGAACTGGCTCCGCCTGGACCCCAGTTGGCCAAGTTTGGCAGGTCATGACCAATAGAGGTCAGAAAGGTAATGTTATTATTTGGTGGTGGAATGTAGTCCACCACTCGGCTGTCTGCCTGATTCAGCATATTATTCCAACAGAGCTGCTGATCTACCGCAGCACTATTTGATGAAGATCCATGTTCAAACTCAAAACCTGCAGCCAAGGAACTGCTCGTACCCCTCTGCCCTTGCATCGGGGCTGACATAGTTCAGTACAAATTATGTTGTGAAGGCAGAGTCGTCACACCAACTCTAGGAGGTATCAACCTGGTCCAAACTGCGATAGAATATCTGCAATGACAGGATGGACAAAGATAAATATCAAAGTCAGCATTTCACTTCAAAGAACGTGAAAATGTTGCATATATGCTTACACTCTCATTAAGCAATAGACTCTTTGATTGCTTAAATATCATCAACTAAGATCTTCCCTTGGCGATTAGGTTGAAATTCTTACTTGTTACTCAATAGGATACACTAAGCAAATGTTCAAATGGACACATTTTGGTTACATAAAAGAGCAATTAAGAATCTGTCTTATCAGCATTCACATACGTTCTTTTGATCTCATTCTTCTAAAGAGTTTCTGGGGCCAAGAAACTTCATCTACTTTATTTCAACTCAAAATTGAAGCTCAACAACATCCGCCATTCAAGCCTGGACACTACAAAAGCTTGTGAATTTGCCCAGCTCCATCAAAGGCCACCTAATTTACAAGGCAGCAGTGCTTAGAACTTCTGAGGAATCCTTTATGATAAAATGATACAATCTGTGGCATCAATCTAGCAGGTCCAAACCAGACAGCTATGGATACACTGCTTTTTCCTAAGAAAAGAAAATGCCACTTACAGATTACAAGAGAAAAATTTTCAACAATCATAAGAATCAAAGGAAGGGAAAGGGCAACCTGGGCTCATGGTATAACAACAGACAACTTTATTAAAAAAAAAAAAAAAAAAAAAATTGTATCAGAATCCGAACGGGTAATGGAAATTAGCAGAAGCTGAGAAAAATTGCTGCTGCATCGCCTCCTACCAAAAGTTTGAATTTTTAAAATCCTGCACCTAATACCATCATTTAGTCATGACATTTGAGAAATAATCCAGGAAAAAACGTAAATTTTGCAGTCTTTAAGCAGGGAAAAAAAATTAACGGAAATAGGAAAACACAAAGAGATCCGCTGGGAAATACAAGGATTTATTTTCCATTAAAAAAAAATTCAAGGATCTACACAGCCATTTCTCACCAAGTAACAGCTCAGATGAATCGTTTGACAAGTCAAAGCACTTAACAAGCTAGCCAAAGGTAAAAAAAAAACTCAAAAGCAATCAAAACTCCAAAGTTCTGAAGCTCAAAACTTCCCACGAGCTCACCTCTGCTTCGTCCAAACAAATCGAACCCATATCTAAGACAAAAATCCTGTTCACGGTCAACCATCAAAACAAAATAAACATCTACAAAGCACCCCAAAAAAACAACCCAAAAGATTTTGAACCAAAAAAAAAAAAAGGGAATCCTCAGCTATAATTTACCGATCATCTATAAATTAAAAAATCTTGACGAGAAAAGCATAAAGATTGTACCTTTGAGCTGAAAACGGAGCTAAAACATGGATCTAAATCTGGGTCTCGGAAGGCGAAGGGCTCCAATCCCTCTGCGCCTATCCCCTCGGCGTTCTCCTTTGCTTTGCGGAGAAAATAAGGAAGAGAACGAAAGGAAAAAAGGGCAACAGAATAAGTCGCCGCTTAGCAAATGGGAGATAGAAAGAAGGCCTTGGGATGAAGAATATGAGATAGAGAAATGAAATGCTAGAGAAGAGAGAGAGAGAGAGAGAGAGAGATTAAAGAGAACAGTAATCTGTAATTTACAAGGCAACCCAAAAGAGAGAGGGACAGAGAGACAGAGAGAGAGACAGGAAATAATAGAGAGGTTAGAACAGGGCAGTTTCCTGGGGAGAGAAAATTCAATAAAATACGTATTGAATGACAGAGGGCACCCAACCCAGACAAAAATGTGTTCTGTTGGCCGCTTACCAAATGGCTCTTGTCCCCGTCTTTCCTTCAAAATCAAAACGCTCTCGGACTCCCTCCCTCCCTCTCTCTCTCTCTCTCTCTCGAGTATGTTTTTTCCTAACACCTTGTAAGGCATATAATCTGGAGGTAAAAATCTGACCCGATCATATGGTTGAAAATGGCTCTCTTCTCTTGGCGAAGGAATTGACAGATCTCGGTGTTGGCCGAAGGAGGGAATGCACCTGCCCCCCTTGTTTGACCCCCCCGGGCCGCTCTGGGAAAACTGCGACTTTTCTTGGTGCACCGCCTATGCATAGGTCGTGCCACCGTACCACCATTAGCTTCAACGCCCCAAACTAAAGTGCATTTCGCCTAATTTGGGATCATTTATGCTGAGGCTCAATTGGGATTTAAATTAAATAGATGATTGGCCCCTCGGGGATCTTGACTTTACCTGTTTGGAAATTTGGGATTTGTTCATACGTCTTTCTAATGCAAGATTGTTATCATATTGCCAACTTGGTTGAAGGGCATGAAATATCTTGTTTGGGCAGGGATGCGACTTTTTACATGAGATGAGGAACATGGCTCTAATAAACAAATGAATTAACTAGGAGGAATATAAACCTCATACAGCACAGTCTAAGATCCTATAATCTAGCCAAAATATTTTATCCCTGATACCGAACGACATGAATTATTAGCATAATGTGACACTAATTACCTATTGAGTTGGGAGATGTTAAAGCGAGAGAACCTATTGAAGGAGGTTGAATATCGTATCCCCGAAGAAGGATCGTGACCAAGCATAGATAGGATATCTTAGATATATATTCACCACCATGACATCCTATTCCATGATTAGATTTTATCTAAGTTAAACTAAAGATGTTTGGCACATAGAAAATGACCTCTTGACTTTTTTTTTTTGGGGGGCGGGGGCCGGAGAGGGGGTGGGGTATGTTGGGACGGGCTATGATTCACATTTGATTAGTCCACCATATGATATTCAATAGCAAAACTCAGCATGCACAAGGTGGAGAAATATATCTATTCATAGGGATAAATAAAATCAAATATCTTCGTATTTATATCAATTTGTTATTAATAATATGGCTGGTGTCATATTTTCTCTTCATCTTTCTTGGAAGTCTAAAACATAGGGAGACTCATTCCCACAAGCCGCCTGATAGCCAGCGAGTCTCCATGATCTAATGTGTTTTCATGTTGCCCACGCCAAGCACCTTCGGCTCTTTTACCCTCACATGCTTGTCTTTTTGCCCCGTTTTTTAAGGAGCCTTCCCTTGTGACTTCTCGTGATCATCTCATCTAATGAACACCCCACAAACAAAAAAAAAAAAAAAAAAAAAAAAAAAAAAAAAAAAAAAAAAAAAAAAAAAAAAAAAAAAAAAAGCGGAGGGACCACGTATACCTAAATCTTGAATTGCAAAAGAAATTGAATGAACGTCTACACTTTTTTTTATAATAAAATATTAGTAATTTTTCAAGCATGAGACTCATTTTTCTTTTTCTAACTACGTAAGATGTTAGTTACTTTTTGAGCATATGACAAGTTCTTATTGAATGTGCAAGTCATAAGTTTACACTTGTTAGATATATATATTGATATCCAAGATTCACCATAGCCTCCTTTCGCTTATGCTATTCGAGTTCACAGGACCCGTTAATACTGGGTGACACTAACGAGCCTCGCCGCAAGCCGCTATTTAGACCACTTGTTAGATATTTGGTAAAGGAAGTCTAGTAGAATTAGGTTAATAATGGTATTAATACTGTTAATTACAATCAATATACTATTATGAGGAAAGGGAGTAAAGAGAAAAGAAGAAGAAGGTATTTTGGTAATATAACAAAGAATCCAAGCCTAATGGAAGTGAAAAAGATATTTCGTAGACAGCCCATTGGCTATTATTGACAATTACATAATAGCTAACGAACAAATAAAAAGCACAATATACAATTAATCCATAATGTAGTTAATACGATATCATTGCACCTCACATTTCTCAAAATACACTTTGAATTTGATCCCGAGAGTATGCAATAGTAAGGACTTATTGTTACAAAAAACATGAAATTCGCTCAAAGCTGAAAGCAGCTTCGTCTTCTTCACTTAAGATGTGAGTTCGAACTATTATACTTTCCCGATTTTATTTGAACATTCTTAGGTGCACATATTAGAGGGTCTTCAGTAATTATCCCGTATGTGTGGTATAGGAAAATGCCCCATTCATGAAGATTACCCGAATTTCGAAAAGACCCAAACTTTTCTTTTTTGCATAAAACCTTAGGGTTAAATGAACGTACACATTCTAAGCTGGTTTTAGGTGGGGTGATGTTGGGACCCACGGTTAGATGTCCCAGATTTGCTGCTCCACCTAAAACTCGGTTGCCGTTGCTCTAATCATTTCTTACATTTTATGAAGACAATAAGAAAATCAAATGTGCAATTGAGTGAAAGACTGAAAAACTCAGTCACCCTTATGGAGGCAATCAAAAAATTGTCCTGTCGGTATATTTATAGGTGGTGATAATGATTTTCTCTCGAAAGGGGTTTTTGCCCTTTGGAAGTGTGAATGCCCAAAAAAAGAAAAGAAGAAAAAAAGCAAGTATACGTGCAGGTTCTACCCAACTTCTCTTGCTTTTCCTAAATTACAAAAATAAAAAATAAATAAATTAAAAACTTATCTTGCTTTAAAGTGTGCTTGCTCCTTTGCTTGTCGCCGTTCACATTCATTCGTGGGCCTCTTTGTTCTTACGTCTCGCAAGAGCTTCTGGTCCTATTATCTGTTTGCCCCCTTTTCAATGCCCCCTCCCTCTCAACTTTCAAAGTTGGTTGCTTTGCATTTTTGCTTTTGTCCTCCTACAATTTTTTATGCTCTTCGCATAATCAATGCGAGGCCACGCAAACGGGCCATTATGAGTCACCATATGGAGTTCGCTTATACATCCCCTCTTGCGTAATGCTTTGCTTTGAAAAACCAAGCGTCTATATAATAACATATTGGTGATGGGGGGGAATATCAAGATAAGTATGACGAATCCTTCCACCATCGAGAATATTAATAGGTTTATGTATTTTCGCCACTACTTTGGACAAAGTAGTGAAATTGACAACCTCTGACACTAGCCACGAATATTCCAACAGGTGAGCTCATGACCCCATGGTTTTTCCTCTCTTTTCTCCCTTGGTGTGGTTTTCAAACCTGGCTCATTGCATCAAATTCTACTTGGTGTGAATGTGGAATTTGCGGTAAGGGGGTACGTAGGATAAGAAACTTTACTGGGATATATGGATGGTTAGTCTAAACATTTTTCTAGGGTCATGTCTCGAGGGCATTGTGATTGATATGTAATAACCGCTAACTTACATGACTAGTACATTACTTTTCTTCTAGATGACCATAATGCTTAAGTTAAGATGGTCGACCATGATCATCCTAAATAGAAGATCCCAATTATATCCAAGGCAACATATGGACTCATAATATAAAGCATACAATTTGAAAAGAATTTTAAGAGAATAGTTGCTTGGTGTTGTAATGTTTGGCTTATTCAGCTCTCCAAAATGATGATTAGTGAACAATTGCATTGAAGGAGCTCATTAATGGGATGCCCATTCAGTTGATTTAAAAACACTAGGGACGCGTTTGGTAACCATTTTGTTTTTGAGAACAATTTTTTCTCAGAAATGGTTTTTTTTTTAATTCCATTTCTTGAACAAGTTTTTGAACATTTAAAGGCACTTGGTACTTGTCCAAAATTTTTATTCTTTGAATAGAAATGCATATAACACAACCTTCAAATTCTTTTGTAAGTTAGAATTTCTTTTAATTTTTCAAATAATTTTATTACATTTTCTCTTCTTTTTTTCTTCTTCTTCTTCTTTTTCCTTTAACCAGTTGTTGGAGCTCAGCCAGGCCACCACAAGGTCAGCCTCACCAATGTCGGGTGACACCAACCTCATGGTGGCCCCTCGCCTAGCCAAGGCAAGGCCAAGCCTCGCTGAGGGTTGGCAACGCTTTGGCAAGGTTGTGAAAAAGAAGAAGAAGAAGGAGAGAGAGAGAGAGAGAGAGAGAGAGAGAGAGAGAGAGAGAGAGAGAGAGAGAGAGAGAGAGAGAGAGAGAGAGAGAGAGAGAGAGAGAGAGAGAGAGAGAGAGAGATTGGTCTTGATTTTGGAAATATTCCTAAGAGCAAAGAAGTTCTTACTTTTTGGTTATGTTCCAAATTTATTTTCTAAAACAAAAAAGTTTTCAAACGAATTTCTATTCTTATTTTTTTTCCCGAGGAAGAAAATAATAAAACCAGACATCATTTGGCACATTACCAAACATGCCCTAAATTTCCATGTAATTTTTGTATTGTGATAGGGTTTTGTTGGGAGAACTTTCCTATGAAATTTCAATAATTTCAAAACTATCTTTAGTACCAATATCTACAATAATAAGTATAGATGATAAATTAGGTTTGCAAATATCAATGATTCCTTTGTATCAACAAAGACAATAAACAAGGCTATGACAAATAATTGAACAAGTACCAATGTGAGTGGCATCTCATGGTAACTTAGAAGTACCCAAGTCAAGCTAGCATTCTTGAGGGTCTTTGGGTACTGATAAATGTGGAAGGATCATTGAATTGATCATTGCATGTCATTTCATTAGTATTGTTATTGAAGATCATCAACCAATAATTTGCACATGCTAATGATGAGTCTCGAATCGTGCTAATGATGAGTTACCATCGATGATGGTGAGATATGTGTTTGGAGATGACTGTTGATGGTATGGATAAGAGCCATTATTACAAAGATTGAGTTTTGTCTAAAAAACTGGAAAAGATATTAGAAAAGCAACTAAAATGTTTATGTCTCAATGAAGTGACAAATACAACAAAGTCCATTTTTAGAAACCTAGAGGTGTTTGAAGAAACAATTATATGAGCAATCTTTATTTTGGCTTAGATCTCTGGCTACTCTCAAACGGCTAGCTACGTCACTTTGATGATCTCCAATGATTATATTGAAGACTCCTATGAATAAGGACTAGCGAAGCCTGGAAAAGGTCAAATGCGATATGAACTGTAGTTGTGCTTTGAGCTAAAAATTCTTTCTATTCTTTATCTGATATTTTTGTAAAGGCTTAGTATTGTTAATGTAGATAGTCAAGCGGACAAGATAGCATGATCTATTTTGTAAAAGGAACAACAATTGCTAGTCATAACTTGCAATATTGATTCCTAGTGGAATCTAGCTACTGGTTGTTAGTTGGAGAATGGATGTAGACTTTGGTATAAAATCAAACTATTATAAATCGTTGTGTGATATAGTTTCATTTTCCATCAATTACTCTATTTGCGCACTAGTATCACACTAGCTAATCAACATCTCTCATAATCTAGCTTGCTAATTGTTGTATTATTCCATGAAAGATTTTCAATATCTTCATTCAACATATTCAATCCCATTTTAGGTTGTATTGTTAGCCTTATTAGTTTTATCCACCACATAATCCATTAGTGCACATGCTATACGCATTCCGAAGAAGATGCTTCTTTTGGCCCCACTATCTACTCTATAGAGAAGACTAAAATAAATTTTCCTTCAATACTCTTTTAATTATAGGTAGAGGTGTTGAAATGGGTTGAAAACCCATTTATTAATCATAAATGATGAGTTTGGTCATATATGGGTTAGCTAAGGGTCTATTTGGTAATATTTCCAGAAACAATTGATTCTATTCTTTTGTTCTCGAAAACAAAAAAAGAACAAAAATCCATTTGGTTAAATTTTTGCTCCCGGGAACAAAAATTATTTGGTTAAATTTTGAATAAAATCAAAAAGTAGAAAAAAGTCATTTTTTATTTCCGGGAATAATTCTCTTATCTTCTCTTTCCTTTTCTTCTTCTTCCTTTTGGCCAATTACCAGCCTCGACCATGGTCAGTGATCGGCCAGACGAGGGCTAGCGACCTTGTCGGAGCATTGCTAGCCCCAACAATATCAAGCCACAGTGAGGCTCATTGACTTGAGCCTTACTAATGGCTAGGCGAGCTCAACCTCACTAAATCTGGGGGCGATTGACCTCATCCAGCCAAGGTGAGGTTGAGGCTCACGTGGCTCGGTGGGCCTCCAATGAGCTCACGATACCTCGCCAGCTAGTTGTTCACCATGGTGGTGGCTAGAAATCGACCACAAAAAAGAGGAAGAAGAAGAGAAAAGAAAAATAAGAAAATATAATAAAAGTATTTAAAAATTAAAATAAACAAAAAAATTAAGAACCCTACCAAACATATTTCTATTGTAGGAATAGAAATTTTGTATAGTTACCAAACACCTTCAAAAACTCAAAAATTGTTTCCAAAAAAAAAAAAAAAAAAAAATCATTTCTAAGCAAAATTGTTCCTTAGAACATAATGATTACCAAACACGCCTTAAATATTGCTAAATGAGTTGATATGGGTTTGGGTAATTAAGTCCAATAAAATTTGTTTTCTTAATGGGTTCAAAGCCCAAACTACCCACAATCTCTCTTCACTTGTCTTTAAGTTCAAGCTGGGGGTTTTCGGGTGGGACAATTTATTCTCTAGTTTTATCTTCTACTTATGATCTTCTTCGTTTTTCAAGTTTGAAAAATAGTAAATTTTTTTTTTTAATCTTTCAAGCTATAGATAATCATGAAAATTAGTATATGATATCAGGTGTCAATTTTTTATTGACTTATTGATTTGAAAAGATGTTGGCTATTTTATTGTAAAATTTTAATATTTTACAATATAGAAAAATTCACAAACAAGTCAAAAGTCTTATTGGAACCTTACAAAACTACTAAAACTTTCATCTTTTATACTATATGCATATTTAAAAAAAAAAAAAAATCTATGTGTTTTAGTGATGTGAATCGATAGGGTACAATTACAGGTCACTAAATTTATATCGTATATAAAAGTGTCAAAATGGATTAAAATGGTCAATTTATGTCGGACTATTTTTAACCTAACTCAACTCAGCCATTTAAAGGCCTTGAAATGCATATCCTAGTATAGTGGGGACCCCGCTTGTGTCCCCCGCTTGTGCATTTATGGGAGTCACATATATATATATTAGACCAAAATGTCATTAGACCAAAATGTCATGCCCGGATTCATTTTGGTTGCAGAAATAGCTGCTCCCTTTTTTTCACTAAGCTTATTGTTTATTAAAATAAATGAACGTATATATTAGTTGTAATGTACTCAATTGAATAAGCTATGAATAGTTTTTTTTTTTTTTGTAATATTTAGAATTTTAGATTTTTTTTGTTTCGGTTTAATTAGGTATTTCATTTTAATATTTTTAGCTTGATATTTTCCTTAATATTTCCTCAAGAATATACATATCAATTGCAACTTATTCGCTTAATCAAATAAGCTATACATCAAAATACAAATAATTTATTCGGCAACAAGATATGTTTTAAAGTTGTCTGTTTTCATCTTATTTTACTAAGATACATATAATTTATGCGTTCAATGATTAATTTTATGATAACATCTAAACGTATGTGAAATTCATTCATAATGGCAGGTAAAGTTAGCAAGATTAAAATTTAAATTACAGATCAGATCTCTTATCAAATATGACTTTAGATTTTCAACATAATTACAAGGAAAATATAATTCCTTAAATTTATTATTACTCATTACTCCTAAGATAAGATATATTATCCGAGAATGGCTTTGAAGATATTTCCCTTATATATGCCCTTCCAATTTTAAATTTAACAAGAGATAAATGTTTAGGATGACAAATGAGCTCCATATTTTCTTAAATGCCATAGCCACAGGTTATTGTTGAACAAGTGCCCCAAAAGGGGAAAAAATGGAAAGTTAGAAGAAAACGCTTCATCGAGAGGAAAGAGATATTTAGCATGAAAAGGAAAGCCGAGCCAGGTTTGTCGCCCTCAAAGAAGAAATTAAAATGAGTTTGGAATTATTATTTGGTCAATTTGTTAAAACTTAATTTTATTTTTACAATTTTGGAGAATCCTCATAGAGATTATGGACGAAATTCAAGGGCGAATCAGTCCAATCGAAATATAGAATTAAAAAAAAAAAAAAGTTGTAGAAGACAAGTTTTTGGTTGTGAAATTATCGTTTCTCATATTTCAAGTCCCCTCTATTTCATTATTGCAAGATCACCGGTTCAAGCTATGGAGAGGGTATTACCGACACGGAAAGAAAAAGTCTCAAGGTTGGTGCTGATTGTTAATGTCAATTTGTTCCCTTCATACCTCTTTTTATAAGCGTGTTCATCTCTCATAGCAGGATCGCACTGTGGCTGGTGCGGCGAGCTTTCCACGATCTTGATGGCACAATCTTCACGCACGAGCTCTTTCTTTTACTATGGCAACTCTCGCAGACCTTGATGTGATAATATAACCAGAGATCATGCCCTAGGCTCGAGAAGTGGAGAGGTTGCTTCACCTCTTAGTGGAATCGGAATACTGATGGCGTGGGATTCCGATTCCTTATAGGATCGACCTTCATGAATTAAGCAATTACCTAATTAAGTTACGATGAATTTAAAATTTTGGTTCATAAAGTAAAGATGGTCGATTCTAGATTCTCATCACACGAATCATAAATATGCTTGCAAAAGGTCCTTTAAGGACCGACTATAAAACCTTATTTTGGAGATGTGCTACAATATAGCTTCTCTCTTTGCATACCTCCCTGGATTTAAAATTTTGCGGTCACATATCGGCTGAGTCCTAAATGACAGCGTGACTAATGTGACAATCATATTTAACAATGCTAACCAAAGGCTAAGCAAAGCGCTCTCTTTCTTTTTTTTTTCTTTATTTTTTCCTTTGTTTTTTGGTAAAAGGTTCAAGAGCCCGACAAACCACAAAAATGCTTTTATGTGAAGAGAGCGTGCAGCAAAAATCCACTACCTCGGAAGAAATGTCTAGAAACTTGGTTAAAGATAATTAAGCTTTTGTTTAAAGATCATTAAGCCTTTTTGACCCGCTTCCATCCCCACTTCCCCATAAAATATGAAAACAGCATTGACCAAGTGCTCACCCGCAGCCACAGTACTTGTTTCATGGGTTTTGCTCCCTTCGAATAAATCAATAATCAATTTGTCCTCCCGGTGGACGTGAATAAATTAATAATCAATTTGTCCTCCCGGTCAACACCACGTCCAAATCACTAGAGAGAGAGAGAGAGAGAGAGAGAGAGAGAGAAGAAGCATCCGAGAAGTAAAAAGAATTGAAAGCTTGGTCCCATTTTGTACCAGCTTCCTTGGTCCGCTTCTCAAGCAATAATGTTAAATTGTACAACTCGATTCCCACCCCGCTGGGAGTCCACCGCCACCTTGGCCGGTCCATTTTGCCCAACTCGCGAAACGACTGTGCAGGTCCGTCTGAACTTTTAAAGCGCTCGGCTGGTGTCGTTACTGGCTGCCGACGACATAGTATGAATGCGAGGGGGATGGATTCCCCCTTCGTCGCGTAGAACCTTCAAGTGTTTGATTTATTGAGTCGTAACGCGTCTTGGAAATCATTTGGAATCGCGAGATTTCCAGTACGAGGACCGAAGATTTGGTTGTCTGAGTCCCATCACTCCACGGAAGCTGAACTTGATTAGAGCTACTTGCAAAAAATTAAATGCTTAGACTTAATTAGGAACAAGTACTAAAAAAATCATAATCTTGTTAAATTGGTACTAATTAAATCATAAACATTTCAATTGGACTAGTTTAATTCTAAATATTTTGCATTTATGCTAATGGAGTCCTACACATTTTGCATTTGTGTCAATGTAGTCTATATAATTAATTTTAATCGGAAATCACTGACATGAATATTAGCTATCCTATGTGATACGACCAATGCTGGCATCGATAAATTTTACATTTCTTAAATATTTTTTTTCTAAATTTTTTATTTCTTTATTTTACTTTTTATTAGTATAAAACCAAAAGGTTTATGACTAAAATAATCCAATTGAAAAATTTAGGATTAAATTGGCATGAATGCAATAAATTTAGCATATATATATATATATATATATATATATATGTATATTTATATACTTTTCTTGACTTAATGGATTTGTAAGACTTGTAAAGTGTTTTGTGGGTCTTGAGATAGTTGAATCTCTGTACTCACATATGTGAACAAATAAAAAAAGAAGAAGATTGAATATGGACCTTTTCAGTAGGGTAAATCTAATTTCAATCTTACCGGACGCAATATCATGGGCTGGGCCACAGCAATTAGTCCTTACTTATGGCAGAAATAGACTTAATAATGAATCACGGTGCTAGTAGTATCCTAAACTAGACTACAATTTGATTGCGTGATAGATTTCACTAGTGATCCCTAAGGCTTTGTCTAAGAGCTAGGAGAGGGGACGAAATATAGCGTGGATAGAGAAACATTTAGAAACATATCCCCCTCCCTTGCCTAAACTTGTGTGATTTCTCTCATTACACTTGTTTTGGCGGTCGAAACTTTTTGATTAAAATTATATAAATGGGGTCACCTGTCAATAACGCATTGTCCAAAAAATTGGTCTCGTATTTGCCAATTCAATATTTCTTCAAAAAATTGGCTAAAGTTCAACCAAATTCTATCAATTACAAAGAAATGCAGTTTTAGTGCAATTTTGTCATTTTTGTGAAGGCAGATCAGATGTCAGATAGACTGCATAAACAAAAGGCTTCATTTCTGGGCTTTCTCAGGTTTGTCCACACATCATTGTTTGATCACGTAGAAAGCAAGTCCATTGACCAAAGAAGTCCAATGGCTCCTTTGACCTCGAGATAGTTTTTAACGCACACTTTGAATTTTTGAGGTCTATTTAAACAAATCAAATGTAGCTTTGAAGATTGGCCGAAATTCAGAACTTTCATTCTCACTTTGCCGCCTGGTGTTGTCTGCCTGCCTTTGAGCAAAACTGATTGCTTTTTATTGTAATTCTCTTTGGAGGGCTGAATTTTAATAATTTGGGAAGATAGGAAATATGGTGTTGTGAGGGTTTTCTTATGTCTGGAGAATTATCTAGTAGAAGCAACACTTTTTACAAACTGTAGAATTTTGAGGATTACGAGGGATACCAACCCAATTATGGCTATTAAAGTTGAGAAAGTGGAATAGGTCAAGCAGAAAGCCAAACCCTTATAAATCTGTCTTGCACATTTTTAATCTCTTTAAAATTTTATTATCTAGTTTGATAGAAGTTACTGCCTCGCCTCTGTATTATTATTTTCTTGTTCATACAAAAGCACATATATACATCCTTCACTTATAACCTTTAATTTTCCTAAAATAATCAATCCCCCCTCTTGGTTATTGTGTTAGTCATTTCATGCATAGCTTAGTTTAAGTAAAGCGACTAATAATAAAAGGAATAAGTGTACAAAAAGTTATAAAAACTTGTCACTAATATGTAATTGAGTTCTAAAACTTTAAAAAATTTAAATAAAATCTAAAAAAATTGTCAAACCAGTACAATCGCATCCCTATAATTAAACTTTGGCCAATTTGAATGATGGAAATAATTGATGTAACCTTTTTTAATGATTTATAAAGACGTGGTGCCAATGTGACCCTGCATGAGACCCATTAGAAAAAAGCTTCCAAAATTTACGGGAAAAGAAACAAGAGAAAAAAAGAAAAAGATGTGAGAGAGAGATAGCGAGTTGGATTTATTTTGGGGGGGATGACACCCCAACACATCACCTCTAGTGCAGTTAACATATTCTGTCACTTTTTATGCATGTGGAAGCATAAATGGACAAAGAACATACTAGGACAATGAACACTCAAAGGAACACGTGCGCAAATATAAAACCAGCCAACGTATTTCATTTCTTTATTTATTTACTTTAAGTAACATGGTTGGTATACTGAGGATTCCAAAAACACTCATCAAGAACTACATCAAACATCACCCATGGTACCATTCTAACTTTGAGAAAACTTGTACATGTCTAGTCACCTATCCTGCGATGCTACTACACCCAAAAGCTATCTCTTAGATCCAAAAATGCTGCTTCACCTCCCTAGCCATGCTTTAGTCGATTGTACTACTACCATTGTTGTTTCCATCGTCACTTGGGTGTGAGATTGGCCCTAAGAGCTATCTGCCTACTCCTGCGAAGACTATGAGGAAGCCTAGGAGTACAGGGCTCACTGGGATTGTAACATCCTTGATTTCGACCACTATTTTGGCCTCGACTAGTAGGCCAAAGCCCGGTATGTCAAAGGCAAAGGCTAGTCATATGTCATGGGATGATCACGTACCATCATGGATCGGCAGACAGTCATGGCTTAATTCCACCTAGTCAATGCACCAGTTGTGAGTAATTCCACTCAGCCATTGTACTGGTTGTGGCCAACCATAAATCGTTCCAATGTGACTATGAATTGAGATGGATCGTTTGATCCCACATGATTACATCACAATCAATAATCAATCATGGATTGAATAAACTCAACGTGGTTCAATTTTGGACTGACCAGGAGTTGTGGTGCAAAACCTTGGACTAGTCACAAGACTGGCTATAAGACTGGTCAATTGGCCCAAGGATTAACCATAGGACTGGCTAAGTAGAATTGATCCATGGGCCAGCCCACGAACCGATCAGCGGACTGACTGATTGGGCCAGGACCTAGCTAGCCAACCTAGCTACGACCCCTTTTCTTGATAAAGGGAATTTCGAACTCAGTTTGGCCAACCAACCCGAGTTGCATCTGGCTTTGTTTGGGCATGGCTTAAGCATGAACCTCGAGCCAAATAAGCAATCGATCATGGTTGAACTCGATTGACTCTCGCCCAAAGTGATGGCCTTCTAACTTGATAATTCCTATGTTGTATTTAATGTTCTTGGAAGATAGCCTATTAATGCATGATGACTAAGTAAGACACTTGGCACCATTAGTCTTACTCTTGAAATGTAATTTGGATAGTTACATATTAGGAGAGGGTGAGCCATAAGCTCATTAATGGTAGGGAGTGACTCATGGCCTAGAAGAATGATGACAAGGGATCTTGAAGGTCGAGTAGGAAGCCACCCCTTCTCCTTAGGCTTGCCACTTAAGGTTTCATAGGTTTTGACTCTCTAGTTTTACAAAATCCCTAGACCTTTGTTGTTTTCCAATTTTATAGAGCTCTCTATACTTCGAATTTGGAGAAACTTCCTTTCTTAAAGGTTGTTCTAAATATCTTGATCTAAAACATAATTATATTTTACATTTTTCTGAGATGAAATGGTAGGGACAAAGGCCCAATCATCCACATTCTAGAACATGTCCCATGTAGTGAAAACGGTGACCAGGTTGCCTTCTCAAATTTTTATAAAATTCTCCCTTTCAAATTTAATCATGCTTCATTCATGAAAGTTTTAAAGGACATCCATTTCTATATCATATAGAAATTTCAAAAAAAAAATTGTATATATTTGGATTTTGAAATGAGTCTCTCTCTCCAACTATTGAATCTACTCGACAGATGAATTTTTGGATTGTGTTCAATGATTTGTTTTTCTCTTTCCACAGAATGAATTTAGCTTGTACTTCTTCATAATTTTTTTTTTAAGGTCTTCTCTACAACATATTAAAATTTTATAATTTTTTGAGCCCATTTGATAAAGTAATGGTACTAATTTCGAAAGTTGCTCAAAACTGTTTTTGCCTTAGAATGGGAGAACCACACACCCAACTTAAAGAGCAAGGGGCCTGCACGCCCAAATTAAGGAGCAAGCCAATCTAGAGTCTTCTTGATTTAGGATAAGGATACATTAAATATCTTTGGACTTATTCCTTGATTAAATTTAGGGGGTTGTACTTGCTTGGATCAGTTTAGACCTTATTCCTTGATTAAATTTGATCCTTGTTTGATGAGCTTTGGCTCGTGCTTTAGCTTGAGTTGCTTGGAAGAAGCTTGGTTTGTTTGTTTATTTGATATGTTTTGGTTTTGCTTTGATACAAACCTACTTTAAAAGCGTTTTGTGAAAGCTTGCTATTTCCTCACAAAACTATTTCAAACCATTTTCACAAGTGTATGTTTTAGTTCATGCCTCAAGCTCCGAAAAAAGGGCTTTGGCGGCCTTGATGTATGTGAGATCGCAATGGATCAGTCCTCTCTTAGTCTTGGTGCGATGGCGTATCGTTCCCGGGCCGACTTTGGTTTTAGGTTGGTGAACATGTCACGACAAGCCAGCCCTTTCATGGTCTCGGTGCGATATTGAGACGTATCGTTCTCGAGCCAAATCTACTAGGTTGATGAACATGTCACGACGGGCCAATCCTATCATGGTCTCGGTGCGATATCGAGGTATGTCGTTCCCAAGCCAAGTTGGGTACTAGATCGGTGCTCAAACATGTTGGATCAAATCATGATCCTTGATTCATGCTTAGCATGCTTAATGTCTCGGTTTCGGTAAGTCATTTCACACAATTATGCATGGCCTTGAACTAAAAGTGAACATAAGAACCGGATTATGATGCTTGATGCATGGTCACATGATGGACTAATATCTAGCCGTCGACCGATGGATTTTGGCGATGTTGCCCAACGAACTCATCGGAGGAGGACTACTGTCACCCTTGGATTAGGGGACGTTGCCCGATAAAGTTCGGATGCTAGATGGATGCATAGTCGAAGGATCACCATCACCCTTGGATTATGGGATGTTGCCCGATTAAGTTCAGATGCCCGATGGGTTTCGGAAGAGTCGGTGGATTTTGACTATTAATAAATGAATCTCGTGTGCATGAGTTCCTCATAGTATGAAATGGATTTTTGGTTATTCTTGCATATGAGTGAGGTGTGAGTTCCTTGTATTATGGAATGAGTCTTGTTTATACTTGTACAATATTGAGTGAGGCATGAGTTCCTCATGTTGTGGGTGAATATTGGTTTATGCTCGCATACTATTGATTGAGGATTCCTCATGTTTCACCTAAGACAAAACTTTTGTTTTGCTATTGATCAATCATCAACTAATGTTTTGGATGAGTTATATGCTTGTTGATAGGTGAGGCATCCTCCTATTCGGAAATTAGTGGGTTTTACTTACTGAGTTCATGACTCACCCCATTGTTTTTTAGAATTGTAGGTATGGAGGAGTTGCAGTCTCGATAAAGGAGCTGAGATTTACCCTGACCTTTTTAAGCATAGAGCATGTGATGGTTGTAAATATAACTACCCATGACAAAAAGGGCTTACAAATGTAACTAATGTAATTGAATGTTTTTAAATGGTTGTTTTCCTAAATGCTTGTTGTTGTCCAGGTATTGTATGTACGCTTCCACATGTGCTTAATGAAAACATACAAAGAACGGGACGACGACACGCTTGGGATGTCACAAAAATAACCTCCGTCGCTCGTGACCTTAGGAATGGAGTTGGGTCATGATAGGGACCCCTTTGTGTATGGATAGAATGGCAATACATCGGATGAAGGAAATATCCAGAAAATCTGGATCCACAAAGTTGGAAAAGTGCAAGGTAAGGTCCACAAGTACTCCATTATAAATGGAAGTAGAAGTAGGGAGGATCGACATCATTTCTATTGATATGAAAGGTAAAATCAACAACTCGTGAGCCTATACCCAGTAAGCAGAATGTCCACCGGTCTATACTACATAAATCAATCATTATACTAATAAAGAAAGCCTTAGTATAAAGTACAACGGTCACGGTCATCAACTTACTTGAGAACCTTTTACAAAATAACATAACATATCAATAAAAACATTAACTTAATTTATATGTACAAAGGTTATATTTAATAGGAATTTCCTACCGTCATCATCATTTAGGGAACTCTGTTAACCCCCGGACATGTCGCACCCATCCAGCATCATGAGGAAATCTAGGGAAATTGTTTTACACCCCCTAGGCATCTGGAGGAACCTAATTATTCCTTCAGGCATCCCTACTACAACCTAGGGCATTGTCATTCTAAGACCTGATGGCATTCTCAGTTACACATTCACATCATGATACAACAATTCCATAATTCAACTTAAAAATATGTTGACGTTACTATTACTCAAGAACTCAAATATGAACCCAATGAACCCGACGTCATTCTATTTCCTAGATTGACATAGTTTCTCCCATGCCTATATTAAATGAACTATAAGAGGAATTTTTGACCCTAGACCTTAAACTAGCCTTATAAGGCATCTTGCACGCCTTTAGAAATAGTAGCTATCATCTAGGTAAACGGGTTTAAGAAGTTATGAAACTTTGATATAGGGTAGAAAGATCTAGAGGGACATTTTTCATGAAGGTCTTAAAGTCTGATTCAATTCATATAGTTCTAAATAATTTTTGTAAACCAAGCTCAAAACACTAAGAATTTCCAAAACGTGATAGAGCAGAAAAAGAAATATTTCACAAACCAAATGAGATTGAAAAATCATGAAAATTTTATATGTGGTAGTATAGAATGTTCTCTACAACTTTTATTGAGGACATGTGATAGAATTCTTGATTGAAAAATCTGTGGAAAATGGAAAGCAGGAAGGGGTTGGTTTAGTGACCCTGAAAATAGATTTCGAACCCCATAGTTTTTTAAATATATATTTTTTTAAATATATTTTTGTCATACGAAGTCTAAAAATTCAAAAATTAAATATGTTGTAGAATAACCACTAAGGGATGACTTTCATGAGAATGCCCCATGAAATCTGCATCACACAAGTCGATACAAAATTAGAAAGAATTTAGGGTTGGGCTAAACTGAACTTGACCTAAGTCCAGCACTAGTTTGGTTCAGATTTTCTACAATCCCATACCTCATATGTGCTAGATATCGAGCGGTCATGCTGATACAGTCCAACCACAAACTCAACTACTTTCCACTCAACAATTTAGTTGGGTAATGCGATTGAAACTTTCAATCGAACAAGGATTCGTACAACGCCTATGGGATTTCTAGGAAACCATCCTTGTCAAATGACAATCGACCAATATAGGATAGAACGAAGGATAATTACTTGCCTCCGATCCTCATGAACAGCGGTTGCGACTTGGCGGGACAAAGGTGAAGTCAATGATGGCAGCGCGAGTAGCTGTGATGGAAAGCGAGTTGCTATGGTCGTGAGATGAGGAGATGGGTTGTCCTTCACTAGCTTCTGGCTCGTTGACTGCAATGGAGATGAGGAGAAGAATCGAAGACGGGCAGGCTTCGCTGGTTTCTCTGGGGGGTGTAGCCGAGTGAGGTGAGGAATGGTGAGTTCTGGGGCGGTGAGCAAAAGACAAACGGCGTCCCTCTCTCTCTCCCTTTCTCTATTCGCTCTCTCTCTCCCTCTCTCTCCCTCTCTCTCTACCATCCGGCATTCCTCATCTTGGGTGGTCTTTTTTGTTGACTCAGCATCACTTGATGCGTTGTCGCCAGCTTGGAGAAGCAGATGGGAGGGCGCGCGTTGTTGTCGTTTGGCTGACTCAGCAAGAGGGGGGGAACGTGGCAACGGTTTGAGGGGAACGAGCACATGGTGAGAATGTCCGGCAGGGGGGAGGAGAATGAAGGGGTGGTCTTCTCTTATTTCGCTCGTGGTCTTTATGCCACCGAGGAAATTCGACGAATTTGCTAGCTGTCCGTGTAGGCCATTGAATGATCCCCGCGTTTGTCGAAGGTAATGTCGACTGAAGGGTGATTAGATGATGTGTGTTGGGAATGTCGGATTTCCAAAAATCAGATTCGACACTAAATCAAACCCTTAAAACGAATGCGGAAGACGAAGCCCGGGAAAAACATGTATCACCGATCCTAAAGCACACCACGGAATCGAGCGTACCTTGTTAGCCACAGATTAAAAACCAATGCCGATAAGAGGAAGAGAAAACCGATCCTATTCGATCCGATGACGTCACTTGGCCTTGAAGGGAAGATGGCGTCGCCGTTTGCGCTTGTTTTTCTTTTGGAGGGAGAGAGGGAGAGAAAACGTATGTTATTATGCCAAAGGGTGTCTTCGCCTCTCTCTTTCCTCCCTTATATACGTTCCCTCAAAAATAGAAACATACTCCTTCATCATATTCCTCCATCCATGGGCCCTAATCCTGTGGGCCGGGCTTTCAGGCCCAACATGGGCGGACGGACCTTAAGCCCATCACATAAAACCATCAATGTGCAATTGGAATAGAACGTTAGAGTTGTTGAGGATGAATAGTGGCGGCGACTCGACAACGACGCAATGGTAATATGAATAATGTAGTTTGATGATGAGTTTGTCAACATGGCATAGACTGTTAAGCATCCAGGGCTCATTGCCTTGTCAAGTGAAATTTTGGATGTCAAGTGAAATTTTGGATGTCATAGGGGAGGAGCATTTGTTAATTACCCACGACTTTGCCAAAGAGGCTTACAGTTCATATTAAGATGCATGTGAGAGCTGACAACCCTGCTAGGCCATAGGTAAAGGCTACGAGACCTTGCTTGATACTATGATTGTGCCTCTAGCACTCCTGCCTCCACTTGCTGGTGGGGCCAAGCCTCGACTCTAATGAGAACTGTTGGCCCTTACCCTAAATACCCCCTTAGTGGACACTCTCTCTCTCTCTCTCTCTCTCTCTCTCTCTCTCTCCCCAAGTCTATCGTACACTTCAATTAATATTTAAATTGATTTTCTCCAATTGAAAATAAGAAAAATGTAGGGAAACCCTAGTCATTAGTCTCCTCTTCTCCTCTCCCTCTCATCTCTACACAATTTTTTTCTTCAACCTCTATGAAGGGGAGGGTTAAGCTAGATCTCCCCCTCCCCTCTCTGTTTCTTTGATTAATTTGGTTCTATATTATCTTTTCTTTGTTTTCCTTCCTGTTGAAGGAGTTATTCTCTTAGGGGCTAATCTAGATCCAGAAGCTCCTCTCTCTCTCTCTCTCTCTCTCTCTCTCTCTCTCTCTCTCTCTCTCTCTCTCTCTCTCTCTCTCTCTCTCGTTTTGGGGAGGTCTATCTCGACCGAGTTTAGATTTGGTGATTTTTTTTTTTGTATGTTTAAGGGGTTTCACTTTCCTTGGATTTCGTTAGTGTACAAGTTTTGTGGAAGATTGAAGAAGTTTCATGAATATTTCGCTCTCGTAGTTAAATTTATGCTTAGTCAACATTTTACTTTGAACAATGATGCTGGTGGGGACACCAAAAATAGGCACACATCTCTAAAAGGCAATGACATAACAACAAATGGAGTCCTTGGTGTGTGCTCATTACTGAAGACGAATTGGGTAATTGGTCATCAATTTTGGTTTCAAGAAGTCACAAATCTATTCTTTGAGCATGTGACCCATAATTTTGTTCTAATAATTCATTTGGTTATTTGGAGCTTGCTTTAATTTTGAAACTGTTTGGGATTTGTTTTGGGTTGCAGTTGAACTGGTTGTTTCTCTCTCTCTCTCTCTCTCTTCATGAAAATGAATGAAATGTTACTTTCGGTTAAAAAAGAAGAAGAAGAAGTAATATTTAGATTTATGTATGAGAGAAAAAGTATCAAGAAAGCAATATCAAAATATTCCATTATCCAAAATGGGCTAATAAAGGGACTTGATAACATCAATTTAATAAGTCTTATTACTTAATTATATCTTTTAAAAGCTTTAGAACTGAATTGTACTCAATGATAAATTTTAAACCTTTTGGTAGATTTATGCATAGTTAAAACCATGGGCGGGAGTATATAGTTGAAAAGCAAATAAAGAAATTGTACTATCAAATATATTCTTAACTAATGTTGCTTATTTTGAAAACATCTTATGATATTCAAATTTTGAAAGTAATATAATCTCATGTTAGCATAAAAAGAAATTAAAAAAGGCTAATACTATATCTCATTTGTTAACATTTTTAGATATTTTATATAGTGGAATTTCATCTCATAAATATATTTCACTAAAAAAGAATAAATTCCACTAAAGTTAAATAAAATGTATATATTTTGAATATATAATGAAAAATTACTCTTATTAAAGAATAGTGGAAAAAATACAAAAAACTACAATCATATCTTACTACCAATATATTTGCTTATACGCTTTTTTTATTTTTATTTTGATTAAATGAATACATCATAGTTAATAAATGGAACTTATTGTAAACAATATAATAGACTTCATTATAAAATTGGTGATGTGTGCTAAAACTCAATATGATGCACTTGTATTGTTGCGAAAAGGCGAGTGAGCAAACAATAATATAGACGAAAGAAGAAAATAAATCGGACACTAGATTTATGTGGTTTGGTCGTAAAGACCTATGTCCATGGGGAAAGCAGCGACGAATTTCATTATAGATCAAGCAATACAAGGAGATTACATACTCAAGTCACTCAAATACTCTCTTAGTGTCTCCCAAACCCCAATTACACCCAATAATGCATACAATGTTTAGTCTCAAAATTCCTCAAGAAATAATCTCTCACTATCACGAAGGAATTACACGCAAATCTTACCATAAGATTTAATTGGCTTGAATACTAATTCTTCTTGGATGTAATTCACGGACAAGAATAATAAAGAAAAATCCCTCCCAAGCACTTGACGATGAGACGGCGTTTCAAGACCAATTCTTCATGATTAACCTCCTACCACCTACGGCCACAATTCTTATATATATATAAGTGAGACCCTTGTTCTTTTGCTAACTTCTCATAGGATTTTGTTTACTATCTTGAACCAAAACATATCTCTATATACTTTAAACAAAATCCAAGTCCTAGTCAAAGTTGGACTTTCCTATTTCAGCGACCAAACTCTTCAATGTAGATTCAGAATTTTAGGAAGTTGATCTTCGGATCTTCTTTGCTCAATTTTGAACGTCTGCAACATATCCAATTCGAAATATTCGGAATTTCACATTAGACTCAAACTCGAGACATATTTTAACAATCTCTACCTTGGCTTGACATTTAAGCCAAGTTGCAATCGCTTCACAAAAAATTCAAACTCTGCCACTACTTTCCCATAACCCTCGATGGGCTCAACTGCCACAGACATTATCCACGTCCAAGCTTCGCTTGAACTTTGCCATAACTAAGGACCTCATCAGAATACCAACTCCATATACACCTTTAACTAATCTGCAATGATTTTTTGACGCAACCTTCTTAATCGCAGATAAAACAAAACTATTATTGCATCCATATCTGTCAGGAGATTGAATATGTACCTTGTTAATTTCAGCAGTTACAGTAATCATTGGCTCTATAGGCTCCACCTTGCTACAAACGCCATCCGTGTCAATTACTTTACTAGTACTCATACTCGTTACCTTAGAAGTTTCTGGTCGCAACTCCACCTCAAGCTGAACACCGTTCAGATCCATTTGAACACTGCTGTAATCACTCATAGCCAGAAGTACTGGAGACTTGTCAAACAAAAATTCTCTGCTAATAATAGGTGAATTTAACTCCGGGCACCACAATCGATAACTCCTTTCACCTCGTGCATAGCCTAAGAATATGCACTTTTTTAATCTTCCATCGAGTTTACCATCACTTGCTCGAACATCACATGGGCAACCAAATATTTTAATAACAGAATAATCAGCAACGTTACTTCACCACACTTCTTTGGGAGTTCGATATCCAATCGCAGTTGATAGGGATATATTCATTAGGTAACACGCCATTCGCTAGGAATCTCCTAGCCATACCAGCACTAGAGAGCATTTTATGGGCTGTCTTTAGTAATGTTTTGCTCATCAATTTCGAAACATATTGTGGTTCATTGGCATAAGTGCGGTATTTCACTATACCTTCCTTCATGTAGAATTCGTTTGACAGCTTCAAGCAAAACTCCATGCTACTGTCAGTCTGCACATGCTTGATCATCTTACCAGTCTCCTTTTCGATCAAAGCTATCAACTGCTTAATCCTGACAACAACATCAAACTTGTGCCTAAGCACAAATACCCATGTCTTCATTGAGTAGTCATCAACAATTGTTAATATATATTTAGCACTCTTCCTCAAAGGAAACCGCGACAACTTGCAAACATTTAAGTGAATTAACTCTACAATTTCCGTGGTTTCTTTGACAGTCGTACTGAATTGTACTTTTCATCATTGATCTCAATCACAGCACCTACATACATTCAATTCGTTAGAAACATAACCACATAGCAGATTTCTTTCACTTAAAACTTTCAAGCTTCTCTTGCCAATGTGTCCCAATTGCATATGCCACTATTCAGACTCTAGAACAGATGCATTCGATGTCTCCGTAGCGAAATTTGTCACTGTCTCACCTTGAACAATTTTCAGAAATCTGCATTCTGAAATATATTGATACCCAGCTAAATCCATGGCACTCAAGGAAATTAAGTTCTTCTTCAACTCTGGAACATGCCTTACTCTAGTTAATGTCCTCACGATACCATCATGCATTCTGATTCTAACATTACCAACACCAATGACATCGTATTCAATGTTGTTCCCCAATTGTACTTTACTACCATCCGTGCATTGATAAATAGTAAACCAGTTTTTATTTGGTATGACATGAAAAAGAACAACCATAATCCATAATCCATCCATCAAACGATGAATAATCAGTGACAGACAAGACATAATCAACATTATCTACTACAGCTGCAACATTATCTGCAGAATCAACTATAATTCCCTTACCCTTATCATTCTTCAGCTTAAAGCAATTCCTTCTAAGATGTCCCCTCTTACAACAGCTCTAACAAACAATATCAACAGTCCTAGATTGACTATGGCTGTTCATATTAGTACTACTCTTACTTACACGTATTTTAAATCTTCCTCTATTTTCACCTACTAAAGAAGCATATACAGGTTCGTCGGATTCTCTTCTATAGATGTCCTCACCCAAAATCAAATCTCGAACCCCATCAAATGTCAAACTTGTTGACCCAGAGGAATTACTAATATTAGTAACAGTAGTATTCAAATTATCAAGCAATGAGGATAACAGAATCAAAGCACGTACCTCATCTTCAAAGTCAATTTCAACTGAACTCAATTGACTAATAATCACATTGAATTCATTGATATGATCTGCAACTTACGCACCTTCGCTCATCTTCAAATTAAACAAATGTCGCATCAAATAGACTTTGTTGATCATAAAGGGTTTCTCGTACATATCTGATAGGGCTTGAATCAAATCAGTAGTGGTCTTCTCCTTCAATATGTTAAACGTGACGTTATGAGCCAACGTCAACCGAATAACACTAATAGCTCGTTTATCTAGCAAATCACAATCAACTTGCTTCATCGACTCTAGTTTCTCCCCAGATAAGGGTAAGTGAAATTTCATCTGGTAAAGATAATCTTCAATCTGCATCTTCCAGATACTAAAATCATTCCCATCAAATTTGTCGATTCTCACTTTTACTTCTTCTGTCGCCATCGATTCGCTTCAACTTAGCCAAGCCCGGCTCTAATACCAATTGTTGTGAAAAGGCGAGCAATCGAACAATAATATAGACAAAAGAAGAAAATAAATCGGACACCGGATTTACGTGGTTCGGTCGTAAAGACCTACGTCCACGGGGAGAGCAGAGACGAATTTCACTATAGATCAAGCGATACAAGGAGATTACACACTCGAGTCACTCAAACACTCTCTCGGTGTTTCCCAAACCCCAATTATACCCAATAACACATGCAGTGTTTAGCCCCAAAATTTCTCAAGAAATAATCTCTCACTCTCACGAAGGAATTACACGCAAATCTTACCACAAGATTTAATTGGCTTGAACACTACATCTTCTTGGATGTAATTTACGGACAAAAACGACAAAGAAAAATCCCTCCAAGCACTCGACGACGAAACGACGCTTCAAGACCAATTCTTCATGATCAACCTCCCGCCACCCACGGCCACAAGTATATAAATATGTGTGTGTGTGTGTGTGTGTGTGTGTGTGTGTGTGACCCTTGTTCTTTTGATGACTTCTCATAGGATTCTATTTCCTATCTTGAATCAAAACACATCTCTGTATATTTTAAACAAAATCCAAGTCCTAGTCAAAGTTGGACTTTTCTATTTCAGCGACCAAACTCTTCAACACAGATTCAGAATTTTGGGAAGTTATCTTCGAATCTTCTTTGCTCAATTTCAAACATCCGCAACATATCCAATTTGGAATATTCGGAATTTCATATTGGGTTCAAACTCGAGATATATTTTAACACGTATCATGTTGATCATGAGTAATGCTCATGGAATTGCAAGTTATATGCCATAGATTCTGGAATATGTATTTACATGTGTGTTAAAAAAAAACCTTCAAAATGCATAAAGGATGATAGAAAAAATTCTCGGGTAGTGTTTATAAACTTTGTCAATCAGAACAGTTGAATCATGTAAGGCTCATGTGAGACCAATGTGATCTGATGGCTCACGTGAGACCAATGTGATCTAATGACTTATGTCAACTGTGGCCCCATTTCAAGTAAGTATTCGTTAGATAATAGGGCTTAGGAAAGAACATAACAAATTGCCAATTGGTGTCTTAAAAGCCGTATGTGTCAGACGAAGGTAATGAACTTTTCGTTGCTCAGCGGAAGATAAAACTTGTTTAAAGGAGCTGGGCTAGGCTGCCTCAATTTTCCATCGATAGTACTACCAGCGCGTTGCTTAACTACTGTCCTCGCCTAGGTCTTTGAACAAAATGTCCATATACATCATTAATCATGATACAATCTCACGGCTTTTTCTGCGTAAAAGAAGATTATTCAGAAGGCTTACAAATATGCAATGGCCAAACAGAAACATTGACGATTTGAAATATGCAAGGAAGATTACATTTGATTTTAGGTTTTTGACCAATCAATTTCTAGTGGAAATACACTTGAGATCAGTCGAAATCATAGGTAAGCAAAGCGAATGCAATGCCTCGCCATGAGATATCACCAAAATAGTATCCAGTTTAGGCCAGTTAGTTGCAATTTGTCGTTTCACGCAGCAAAAACAGTAAAGCATATGTTTTCTATCGCAACTGGTGCACCGAACATTAGATGCCTCGTTGAACTCCACCTTGTCACGGACACCGTTGGACTGAACCTGCATGTTAGTCTCCTCTTTGGATACCTCAGGAGCCTCTAAATGCAGCTAGTTCCACCTTTTCTAAATACCCGTGATACTTCTCTGCAATCTGACAATCACTCCGTATAGAAGCCTGTGGAACCATGAAAAGTTACTTCACTTCTGATATATAGCTAGAATTCTGTATAACCGGATTCAGAAGTTGGATCTTATTTGAGACTAAAAGTTTAGATCCCCCATTAGTCACAAATTGGTAAGAAGATTTACCTGAAGTTGTTCCACCATTATTGATTTAAAACTCTGTAAAAGTGCTTCAGCATTCGATAATTCAGTTCTAATGAGGCTTTCTTAGCACGGCGTGCAAGATGGGATCTCATCCATGCATCTTTATCCTGAATATGAAGTTCCTCAAACTATGGAATGCTATAGAAATTCATGCAAAGTCCCAAAGCACATCATGGACTCCCAGCAAGCAACAGACAACGGTTATGTTCTCATATTTTCTAGACTGTGGACAAGAAACGACATAAAATTAAGTGCAAATGAATTACAAGAGTCAATGTGCCTATCTAGCTTGCTCACCAGTTTGAGATGGTGATAGGACAGATGCATACTGATATCTTATCTTTGTAAGTGACGGAAATGAATTCCTAACACACATGCCTTGAACAATACGAGTATTGTGGAAACTGTATATGAGAAACGGGCCCAAGAAAACTTGAATTACTAATTGAAAAAATACATTACACAATGGAATGTACCTTGTTTTTTACGAATTAAATGCACCTATTGCAGCGTCGTGAGAGAGATCGAGTAGGAACAATTTTCTTCATGGGGAAGAGAGTGTTTTTTGTTGTTCTTATTTTCCCTTTTGAACAAACACACCTATTATTTCACCCTTACAGAAAAAACATGTTCTTTCCTCTTTTAAAGAAGCAATCCACAAAATAATTGCCACGGCAGTTATCTTCCTTTTAATTTGTGGGCTGTGAGCCCTTTAAGTTATGGGCCGGGTTAGTCCAACATGGGCAGCCCAATAACCCATAAAATTGAACATCTCTCACTTGCCCTTGATGGGCTAAATATAACTCTCTCTCCTCTGCATTATTTATACTAGCGAATAATCTGTATAACCAGCATACTTTGAGAGCTCGTTGCCATACATTTATTAGAAATATTCCATTAGATTGAATCAATTTATGTTAGCTTGTGCCATCATGGACTTGACAATTTCCTATAGGATTTTATTTCTCATTTCTGCAACACTATTTTGTTTGAGAAGTATATGGAATAAACAACCATCTTTCTATTTCTTTTTCATCACATAAATTTATGAACTTATTATATAAATATTTTCGACCTCAATTGGATCTTGACACTTTTATTTTCTTATTTAATTGATTTTCTACCAAGCTCATAAATTTCTTAAAGCAACTTAGGGCACAAATGATAAGCATTCTGGCCTAAAATTGATTTATAGAAAAAAAAATAGATTTTTCTATTTCTATTTCTAGATAAATTTTTAAGCTAAAATACCCGTTTGATAACGACACAAAATTTCTACTATAAATATAGAAATTCATTTGATAACGACACAAAATTCCTTTCTTTCGGATGGCGGCAAAGGCAGACGGCAACTAGCCGGTGGACGGGGAGGTGGCTGGCAAACAAGGACAGCATTCGGCGGACGGCAGTGACGAGCGGCGGGCAGGCAGCAGGCAGCCAGCAAGCAGCGAACGATGGTGGCGACGGCTGGCGATCGGCGGACAATGGTCGACAACGATAGATGGATGACTAGTTTTGTCACACCCCGATTCTCGTCACGCACCCATCTCTCGGTGGTCGATAAATATGCAACGTCCCAATATGCATTGCCAACCTGTTCGTTTTAATATGCATGCGGAAGCAAATAAATACCCTTGACAACAAATGCTTGGGATAGAAAGAAGCAAGAAACCAAATCACCACCAAAACACTTCTTTTATAAACACACATGTTTATGTACGACACTGGTCTGTCTACAAAAGACCGACTCAACAAAAAGGAGACTGTCCTATGACTAGCTAGTCAGACACTTTTGCCAATTCTTTGGTCTCCACCTCCCCAGACTCCGGGCTTCAAGTCCTCCACGATCACCATCTAATGACCTAAAAATATTGAGCCCACGATGAGGTGAGACAATGTATAAGCAAGTTCATCTCCTAAATTCCGACTAGGAAGGAAATACGTCTAAAGGCCTAACCACACAAGTTAGAAGACTTACCTTGCCTCAATTTATTCCTGCACGTCAGTACAATTCATAAACCCAAACAATTGATCTAATCGATTAGTTCAATCAATTTGATTGCTCACACTAGCGTGATCCACCGATACACATCGGTCCATCAATTTAATTAATCCAATCATTCACAACTCACACAAGCATGAATTACCAACACACATTGGTCCCTCAATTTAATAAATCATTACTCACACAAGCTGAGATGCACTATTGCTCACACAAGCTGACATATATCAATGCTCACACAAGTTGAAATAGATCATTGAGATCATTCCTCACACAAGCTGATTTTTATCAATGCTCACACAAGTTGATTGATTATAACTCTCATAAGCTAACTTTTACGTTTGCTCACACAAGCTAAACTACGATAAATTAATCTCGGCCAAGGACTTGGTGCTTTGCACTTCAGTTCCTCAATTAAACCACGAACTTGGCCTAATTTCATCGTATTAAAATATACCTAATAAAAATAATCGTGTGTGGGTACACGGTCGGCCTAGGCCAAAAATACAATATCTTTCTTTTTAAAAATCCCACTATTTATATAGTGTCTAAAAACATTTTCGGCACTAAAAACCGACACCCTGGTACTTTTTAATTAAATATCGAAATTATTAAATTTTGGAATAAATTCCCAAAATTTCGAACAACACTCAATTTGCACAATCTAGCATTCAATTAAATAAACCAATCACACCATTGCAATCAGCACGGAATTCTGGTCACTGGTTATCTCGGTCTAATTTACGGAAAATAATAAATAATTAAATAATTACCATAATTAATTAATTAATTACCAATAAATGCTATAATTGTAAAATTAGGCTGGAAAAGTCTAATTAAATACCAAAACGGGCCTGGAAAATTTCTAAACCAATTTAGATAATTGAAACAAAATGTCTAGTCTCTAATTAATCTAATCTAACAATCTAACATGCAAAATTGGATAATTAAATCACTAATCTAATCTAACTAACCACATAACATAATCCTTAATTAACTTAAACTAATCATCATCTAAGCATAATTAACTCCCTAAGTAGAGTTTAGTGGGTAAACTCACTGGATTAACGTTCCGATGAGTCCACGACGACGGTAACACCTAAGTGGGCAATAAACCTCCTAGCGGCGACACCAACAGAGGTTGGGAAGAGCTTGAAAATGGGCCTTAAAGTCCCAAAACCTTGCTGCTTTCAGCTTTTGTTCAAGGCCAAACAAGCTAGAACCAAAGGGGACTAAGGGCTGGAAATGGCGAGGAAAAGGGCTGGCTAAGTTGCTACGGCTTGGATGGGTGACGGTAGTAGCAAACGGCGGCTTCGACGACCTGAATGGCGATGGACAATAGCTTGGCAACCTTCTGGAGGAGCGAGCAAGGGCGAATAATGGCCAGGGATGCACGGACAAGCAGCTAGGGGTGACAGGTGACCAGTGGCTCGCAGTCATGCAGGCGCGACTCTAACGAGTGAACAACGATCGAAGAGGAGGCAGGGGGCGTCAACGGACGGCTGGCTGGCTTCCTTAGGCTTTTGCAATTTCCTCAGCTCACACACAGCAAGAAGGAGAGAGGAAAGGCTGAGGAAGAAGGGGGGGACATCAGCTAAAGAGAAGGGGCCACTTCTCTTCAATTCTATCTCTTTGTCCCTTGAAAAGGTCCCACCTTGGTTGGCTAGCTTCCTCAGCCTATTTCCAGCTGCCAAAGCTTGCCTTAGAAGCCATTGAAGGGGTCTAAAGGTTGAGGACCAAAGGGCATACGAATTTGTAACACTTCTCCTCCAAATTAGACTAAATCCTCGCCAATTGAAGTCAATTTCGGTCCTATAAATTCCACAATCATGTCCACGATCAAATTGACATTTTTCTTCATTAATATATCCAACTTGCATCCCAAAAACGCAATAAAAAACGATCCCCTGAATTTTCCGAACAAAAACGGCCTCACTTTAAAATTTCACCAAAAATCTCGGTTTGCAGAAAAAATTTTCGGAGGATAAATCGATATTCCTAAAATAACTCGTGACATGACCAAACTTTCAATTTCTAAAATCGGATTCAAATTCGCGGTTAATTTCAATCTGGTACGATTTTAGCGTAACTTAGCCTACCATGTGGCTTTTAAAATTTTTTTGTGCAATTGACCCGTGATCAATTTGTTTCGAATCACATTCTACATCTTCAACACATTGGTGACCCTTGATTGTTGTGAAAATCTTGAGATTTCAAATATGAACACAAGGTACCAAAACGACAAAAAAATCGATCTAGTACCGATCGACAAGAATTTTGCGATTTGGTGTTATCACCCACACTTTGATCACCTATCTCAGTCGAACGAACTATCTCTAATCTTTGATCGATTTTTAACTGTGCCATAATGATCTCACTCAATGTCTTCCTTGGAAATGACTTTGCATGCTCGAGTAATCGGTTTCTGGTTAAATTCTCAAGTCTATTGCCTTAAAATCCCTTAACGACTTTACCTAATAATCTAGTTATCTCGTGAGTGATCGGCTTAGAAAATAACATTATAGATGCGGTGATGAAAGGCCCGATTTATTTAATTGAAAATAGGATTGAAATTTCACAATGTCACAACTTTTCCCCTCTTATAAAAATTTCGTCCTCGAAATTTAAGCCATTACAAATTTTAAACAAAAATGTGGGTACAATCATCTCATCAACTCTTCACTTTCCCAGGTTGCTCATTCAATGTCGTGGTGTTGCCGGACCACTTTAATTAACGAGATCGTCATGGTACGCAAAATATGTTTTTTCCGATCCATAATTTGAACCGGGTTTTCCATGTATGACACTCTATCGTCCACATCCAATTCTTCAAAATTAAGCATGTGGATCGAGTCAGTCTCATACTTTCTCAACATCAACACGTGAAAGATGTCATGCACTTGCGCCAACCTTGGTAACAATGCAAGATGATACGCTAGGATCTCTATTCTCTCTAGAATCTCAAAGAAACCTATGTATCTCGGACTCAGTTTTCCTTTCTTGCCAAAGTGTGAAGTACCCCTCATTGGTGACACCTTTAGAAAAACGTGATTACCAACTTGAAATTCCAAAGGTTTTCGACACTTATCTGCATAACTTTTATAACGGCTCTGAGCGGTTTTTAACATGTCCTTGATGATTGCAACTGCATCCATTGACTGCTGAACCAACTCTAAGCCTATGATCTTTCTTTCCCCGACTTCATCCCAACACACTAGCGTTCTACACGCTCTACCATACAATGCTTCAAAAGGAGTCATTTGAATGCTCTGTTGGTAGTTGTTGTTATTGTAGGCAAACTCAACAAGATGAAGTTGTTTCTCCCAGCTTCCCTTGAAATCCAGCACGCAAGCTCGCAACATTTCTTCGATGGTTTGAATCATCTTCTTAGATTAGCCATCCGTTTGAGGATGATATGTCGTACTGTATTACAACTTCGTTCCTAAAGTACTCTGCAAGCTTTTCCAAAATGCAGCTATAAACCTCGGTCTTTGTCTAAAGTAATCGTCACCGGCACTCCATGCAGACGAACAATCTGACACACGTACAACTCAGCATGCTTGTCTAAATCAAGGTCCTTTCATACTGCGATGAAGTGAGCCGACTTCGTCAATCTATTGACCACTACCCAAATGGAATCATTACCTCTCTAACTCTTTGGTAAGCCTGTCACAAAATCCATTGTGATATGCTCCCATTTCCACTCAAGAATCTTGAGAAGTTGCAGAAGTCCTCCTGGCATACAGTGTTGTGCCTTCACTTGCTGACACGTTAGACACTTGTTTCGAGTCACATTATACATCTTTGACACATTGGCAACCCTCGATTGTTGTGAAAATCTTGAGATTTCAAATACGGACACAAGGTACCAAAACGATAGAAAAATTGGTATAATGCCGGTCAACGAAAATTTTGTGATCTGGTGGCATCACCCAAACTTTGATCACCTATCTCAGTTGAACAAATTATCTATAATCTCTGATCGATTTTTAACTGTACCGTAATGATCTTTGCAGATAAGCACTGTTGAGCAATCGATTTCTTGTTGAATTCTCAAGTTTGTTGCCTTAAAATCCCTTTACGACTTCACTTGATAATCTAGTTATCTCATAAGTGATCGGCTTAGAGAATAGCACTATAGGCGTGGCGATGAAATGCCTGATTTATTTAATTGAAAACAAGACTAAAATTTTAGGATGTCATGGGTTCATAGCAAGGATGAACGATGAGAAGAATTTTTATTTCTCATTTCTGTTCCAGAAATAGAAAAGTAGAAAATTTTTAATTTTGATTTCTATTCCAAACCTATTTCTGAAACAAAAATCTATTTCAGAAATAGAAAAATTGAATAATTTTATCAAACAGATTTCTATTCCAGAAAATTGTTTCTAGAATAGAAATTATAGTTTATCATGCACCCCCTTAGTGTCTCAGATTTATGAGAAATCAAATAAACATATCTAAATTAAGTATAGTCATCTATAAATATGATGAAATACACAACATTATGTCTTCCTTTTACATTCATTGGACTATAATGTTATAATGGATTAATCATAAATGAAATTCAACTCTTATTCCTTTTTCAAATGATTTCCTTATTGTTTTTCCTGCTGGGTAATGCTTGCAAATAGGCAAATCAACATTTTCAAAATTGCTAAGTAAGCCATCTTTAGCTAATCTATTCATTTGTTATTGGCCAATATGACCTTCACATCTTATCATATGAATTAGCATTTGTGAATAGGGAATAACAAATATTGGTATTACTATAGTCAACATCTAACATAATAAAACCATCTAGGAAGTATTTACAACCATAGTAACTTGTACCTAAATATATGTCCACATGGTTATTATAGAAATTCAAATTAAAACCAAGTTGAACCAACACTAAAATAGATACTAAATTCCAATGAATTTCCAGAGCATATAGTATATCATTTAGAAACAAAATGCATCCACCACGCAAACTAACTGACAAGTGCCAATTCCTTTAATTTCAACTTTGGAGTTGTTCCCTACATAAATCTATTTTGTTCTAGTTGGTATTTGCCGGAACTCCACGAATGCATCTCTATCTTTCGCTAAATAGTTTGTTGTTCCCAAATCTGTAGTCCACAAAAGATTAGATTCTATTGGAAAAATTGAACTCAATACAAAAATAGTACTTATAAGAACATGAGCGAAGTGATTCTTTTTACTACAATTGTAACATTTCACGTTTGACATTTTTTTCACAAGAGGACGTTTTCCTCTCTCACATTCTTCAAATTTTGGTTTCTTGTTTGAAGAGCTCGCTCTCTTACCTTTCCGCTTTTTGAACGAATCTAGATGTTTGCGTTTAGAGCTCGAAGCTCCTTATGAGTTAGAACCAATAGAATAAATATTTGCTTCTAGCTTAGTTGCCAGGAAGCGGTCTTTTTCTAGCTCAAGGTAGTGCATGACATCCTCAAATGTCTTGATGTTCTCATTGTGGGTTAAGTGTACCTTCATATACTCCCATTAAGGCAAGGAACAGATTACTACTTACACTTGCTACTCATCAATTGGAACATGGCCAATATTTTTCAACTCATCGATCATGTTTGACACCTGCTTCAAGTGTTATTTTATGGTCTATCTATGAGGTCTCTTGTATGAGTCAAACTTAATAGTGAGCTATCTTAATTTGGTCATAGATTTTTGACCATATCTAGCCACCAACATGCCCACATATCATTGGCATTCTCAAAATGCCTAAACTCTCACATTATATCAATATCCATGCTACTTAGTAATGTGATGTGAGCAATTGAGTTCTTATTCTTTCAAGCAACAAATGTATCCTTATCTTTCTTATCTTGTGTAGTATTCCCATCTTCAGATTCTTCCATAACTTGGTTAAGATATTCTAGTGTTTCTTACTCTTCTATCATATATTGAATTTTCATATTCCATATCTTATAATTATCGCCATTCAATTTCTCTCCTTTGTTCAATTTAGCAACCATGTTCTTAGAAGCCAAAGCCATTGTATCTTAACATTTCAAACATATTTGCACAAATTATTAATGCCTAACATTTATGCATCTATTTTGCATAAACTAATCATATTAATGAATAATTTCAAATAAAGTTTCAAAATCGAAAGGTTATTTTATTCCCAATCATCATCCAAAATTCATAATTTGAAATCATCATTAATATAATCATCTATGCAAAAATAAGTTCTTTAAAGTCACTAAAAAATTTTTAAACTTCCCACAAATAATGCAAATAAGATAATAATAATGACATCAAATATTATTGAATGTCCATTAACTAAATTTCCTATTTACACAAAGTTACCAATCCAACAGAAGACATATCAACATCAAAATAGAGAAGAATATTTACAAAGGACAACAGAACTATTACTTTATGTTCAATGCCATATTTTTAACTTATAAACGGGGAAAGGCTTATCAAATTTCTTAGAAAATTTCTCTGAAAATTCTAAGGTCACATTGAATAGCCACGGAAAGACCCTTGGAGATCTCTCATGACTCCTCCATGATGCATTCATTTTGTGCAGGGATGTGTTCATGCCAAGGGTTGATGTCTTCACCGCCCCAACCCTTATGAACTTTCTTAAGAAATCCATTACAAGTTCCTTATAATCTAGAACAATAGGGTTTTCACTCATTTCTCATTGACCATCCATCATATTGATTTTAGGAGCTTTCCATAATCATCCATCATTTCTTGCAATTCATTCGGGAGAGTTCTTGTCAAGGCATCAATCATTTCTCCATTTGGCATTTTATAACCTTTTCATATGATTTCTTATATCATCCCATTGACCTTTGTGATGTGATTGACCATGTTACATCCATCTTATTGATAGGTAGCTAACTCAGTTTGTAGCCTCACAGGTCTCTCCATTTATTCATTCGTTCTTAAAAGAATGGGCATGCGTACAAAATGCAACATTGTTCTTGCAATAAATGTAAAACAAAATGAGATTACATATAATCCATAATGCAACAGCATTAAGGCTTTTTTTTCTTTTCTTTTTTTTTTTTACAGTCAATATTAGTTAATTGTAAACATTGGTCAACGAAAGTCAATGCCAATTAGTGGCGATCAACGCTAGTCAACAATGGTCAATTGGGTCAAATCAATGAGTCAACCGGGTTGAGTTGGCCAAGGGGAAAAACCGTAACTTTTGGAAAGTGGGGGAGCAAAAAGGTAATTACCCATGTAGGGCACGTGTTGTGCATGTGCCAGTGATTGTTGAGCGAGTGACACGCACGTGCCTACGGTTGCTGCACTTGCCTGGGGTGTCCCTCGTGTGTGCTGTGCATGCATTGACGACCTCGGTCCCTTCGGGCTGCATGTGGAGGTGCGTTCAGCCTCTTCTGGTGGGGTGCCGCCACCTATTTTTCTCATCTTGACGAGAATTACGATCCCACACTTCCAAAAAAAAAAAAAAATTAATCACATAAAACAGCAAGAAATGTCCCTGAATAGTACAGTCGGGTATTGGCTTTTCATACCCGAGCGTTTGTTAGGGCCATTTCTCAATTTTCAACTAACAATTTGTTTATTAAACATCTTAGACAATTAGGAAACGTGAACACATATACTCCGGTACCAATGACGAAAACAAATTCCTAAAACACATGCCTCAAACAATATGGGTATCATGGAAACTGTATATGAGAAACGTGCCCAAGAAAACTTGAATCACTGATCAAAAAAGTTTATCATGTAATGGAATACCCATTTTTTCACGGATTAAATGCACCTGTTGTAGCGTCATGAGAGAGATCGAGCGAGAACAGTTTTCTTCATAGGGAAGAGAGCCTTTTTCATTCTTCTTTTTCCTTTTGAACAAACACACCTATTCTTTCACCCTTAGAGGAAAAACACATTCTTTTCTCTCCTTACCCATATAAAAAAAAAAAAAAAAAAAAACACACACACACACACACACACACTCTATTCTCTTTTAAAAAAGCAACCTAGAAAATAACTGCCTGTGGGCCTATTGAGTTATGGGCCAGGTTAGCCCAACATGGATGGCCTAATAACCCATAAAATCCATAAGGATAACAAGGCTAAAGCATTTACCATGGAGGAGATGTCTCAAGTTAAAACTTGATTCCTAACTATTTGAAGTGGGGAAGCAGCTTCAAGCGAGGAATTAAATGAAGAAACACTCTATGTGCATGGTTCTCCATTTCACGGCTGCATTTGATGCTAGTTTACAAAACCTGAATCCATCTCATCCGACAATGAAAAAGAGGCTATAGTCTTTTCCCCCAACGTACATGGAGCCAGCTGACTAGCAAAACCCACCATCATAATTCGCAGTACCTCAGAGCCCTCATTATAATTGTTTACCTGCACAAGTAGTCAAAATGTTAAACGGGTTAGCTTTTCTTTCCAAGGAAAAAAAAAGAACAAAGAGAAATGAATTGTTTTGGCAAATGATGTTGATGCCGCACCTGTGCACAAGGAAAAATAGAGTAATTGCAGAAGCTAATTTGCGTCACAAACCAACAAGGATCATACAAGCCATGCAGTAGCCAAAACGAAGATGAAGGTTACCACAGTAATTATGAATTAATTATTAAGAAAATTTGATGACATTGCGCTATTTAACATCTTTTTTAAGACATCAAGTTACTTTGAACTTTTAACATCTTTGCTTATTAATAATTTGAAGGGTCTCATCCTCCCTCTAAAACGATCTTGCTGAGGTCGAACTCTCCAGTCACTCTGTAGACGTCAATGTTGCTCTTTAGCTATCAAGCGCACGATCTTGCTGAGGTCAAACTCTCCGATCACAATGTAGACGTCAATGTGGTTATGATTGTTATGTTTACAGAAGCTGTCAAGTACAAGCAGAGAAGATGCTTATCTGTTTATGTATGATGGAATCGGTACCCTGCTGGGAGTTTAATTCGCATTGGCTCCAAGTAATTATTGATGAGAATGCTTTGGTCTGCCATCGTAGGATGAAAGAGACACAGAAATACAACCATTGGATAATCTAAGGTAGTGGCAAGAACTTTGATATCGTCATAACTCACCCGACAATGAAAAAGAGGCAGTGGCAGAGAGGTCTGAGGGGTGAAGATATATATAGGGCAACAAGAGAAGGCGTATTTCAGGGATATATTGGAAATTGCTTCTTTAAAGTTTAAAATATTAGATGCAAGTGTAGTGTTATATTTAAATATTCTAACACTATTCTTTACATTTAGTCTAAATTTTTGTTTAATATGAAGTGCAAAATATATTTAAAGGATATATACTTTGATATCATGAAAAATTTGTAAAACTATTATCAACTGCTTTAGAAATTATAATGGGTGTGTACATTTTTTTTTATAAAGAAAATGAGAAGGAGAGAGAAAAAAATTACACTTGCCTTAAAATAACCTGCCCTATTTCTTTTTTCTCCCATAAAATGACATGTTAACATTTTCCCCATATCTATACTGGTATTATTATGGATAAATGATTTGAATTAGGGATGCGAGAAATATGAGATCGAAAGGCTCGACTTGCCCAAGTCAACATTAATTAGGATTATGTATGGAATTACCTTTCTGTGATGCCACACACTTGACTGTTCGTCATTTATTTTTATTTTTTATTTTTTGCCCTAACAAAATGGATTGAGGTAAGGGCAAAATTGTTAGCATTTCCTATTACTTTCATTATTTTGTTTAGAGTTAATATCCTGAAAAACCCAAACCCGGTACACTTGTGACAAATTTACCCCAAACTATTTTTTTGACCACCAAAAATCCCAAACTGGTATACCTTTAACAAATTTACCCAAAACTTGTAAACTTATGACAAATTTACCCTATGTTAGTATTCGTTAAATTTTACTGTTAAAATATTAAGTTAAATAACACGTGACAGTTGACTAATATACCAATTTTGGGATTTTACGTTTCGTTTGTCACAGTTTATAATTTTTGTAATTTTTTTGTGGTACTAATCTAATTTTACGGAGGGTATATTTGTCACAAATTTATCAATTTGGGATTTTTTGCGGTCGAATAAATTAGTTTGGAGTAAATTTGTCATAAATATACTAGTTTAGGGTTTTTTATGATCGGTCAAGGTAAATTTGTCACAGATGTACCAGTTTTTGGTTTTTCATAATCAAAAAAATAGTTTTTGGTAAATTTATCACAAGTGTACCAGTTTGGCATTTTTTAAGGTATTAACCCTTTTGTTTAAAGAACAAATTACAGAAAGGCAGAAATTAAAAAAAAATACGCAATTTATTACTATTTAAGCATTGTCCATGTAAACATATTCAGTTCTATGTTGTGGTGAGAAATTTCCATTTAAATATTTGAAAGGTTTTTAATATGCATTTTGCAATTGGCTAAACAAAGATAATTATTTTATATGGCGGAATTGGTTTTTTTAGTTTGAATGAACATATCCATATTCAGCGACCCTGTAGATTGCGATCATATATTGATCACATACATGATCCCTCTTGTGTTAATTTCACTTAAATAAAAAGATCAAACTTGAGAAATTGATCTTAGGTGGATCCTTTTATCTGGCAAGTAAATGATCATAGTATTTGATTTCACAACATATTTTGACTTTATTTCGTGAAAAATGAATGATTTAATTTTTTTTTTTTTTTTGTGAAAATGATTGCTTGAACTCATCTTACTTACATGCATCATTAACCATTGGGATTAGAGAGTAGGTACTACTATTTCGGATTGATGCAATGCTTCTTCTCCGAGGAACAATTTCTTTTCAAAAATAATTCTTTTTTATTTCTACTCCAGGGAATAATTTCTTAGTAAAATAATGTATTTGGTAATGATACAAAATTTCTATTCTTAAAATAGAAAAAGAATAGAAATGCGCTAGGTGTGATTTACAAATTTTTGTATTTATTCGTTTTTTCTTCTTACTCACAGATCGCCAGCCGCCGCACAACCGCCACCTACCGTTGCCGTCTACCGATTGCTGTCGCACGACCGCCGCCCACAGCCCACTAACCACTGGCCATCAACCATGGGAAAGGATGGCGGTTGATGACGACGGTCGACGGTCAACGACAACGATCGACGGTCGGCTGTCGAGCAGTGATCAAGCGGCTATCGTGCGGCTATGGTGCGGCTGTCATGCTGTGGTCGGGCGGTTGTCATGCGGTGGTCGGGCGGCAATTGGTGGCAATCGTCGCCTAGCAGGGGTGGTCGATGGGCCGTAGGCGGCGGCGATGATGGTCGGCTGGCAGTCAAGGGTTGCGGTGATAACGGTTAGGCGGCAACAACGATGACGATCACCAATGGTCAAGCGATGACAGTCGGCAATCGGCCAACGACAATCACCAATGGTCAAGCGGCAGTGGCAACGACGACGATCACCGGTGGTCAGGCGGCAATGGCCGACAGTTGGCTGATGATGGCCGCGAGTAGCCAGAGTTGGTCAGCGATTGGCAGGGGAGCCGTGGTTGCTGTAGCAAGAAAGAAAAATAAAAGAAAATGGAAAAGAAAAAATAGATTTATTTCTATAAATTGTTCTTGGGAACAATAAGTTACTTTTTTTTTTTTGTTTCTTGTTTATGTTCCAAATCTATACCACGACTACTTTTCTATTCTAGGGAATAGAAAAATAAATTGGCGTTGTCAAACGATTTCTATTCCTTTTTGGTTTCGGGGAACAAAAGAACAGAAATTGGGAGAAACAAAAACGTTGCAATGTAGGCCCTTAGATGTTCTTTTGGCGTAGCAGAAAGGCAAACTTTACTTTTCCTTTTTTGGATGAGTTGTTCTTTTTAATTTTTTTCAAAGCCCCCTTTTTATCACCTCTTTAAAGAATGCTTTAAAACTTTAGCTCAATTTTATCCGAAAACATTACATCCGTCACATAATTTAAACACTTAATAGAATTACAAAAAGATTGAAAGATTTATCAATGGAAAGTCATAATTTGACATAAAAGGACTAAGATGGGTTTTAGAAAGTATATTACCACATTAAACTCGAAATTACAAAACAAATACACATCACATAGTTTGAGATCAACCAATCACATCATTTCTATAGATATGAGACCAACACATCTCACAGATTCATCTACAAATTGGCTGTTAAGTGTCTACATGGTGAAATTTCGATCACCAGCTACCGTCATCGGCTAGAGGAGGAGAAAAAGAAAAGAAAAAAACAAAAATATAACAAAGTAGTAGAATATTAAAAGAAATTCTATGGCGCAAAAAAAAAAATTATGATTCATACACCAAACTTATTCTAATAAGAATAGGAACATTACCAAACCAAATGCATCCTAAGAGCCAGCATGACAACATTTATGTTTCTCTCAATTTATGTTCCTATGTTCCTCGAAACAAAAACAAAAAAAATCAATTTATTTTTCTATTCCCCAGAATAGAAAAGTAGCCAGGGAATAAATTTGGAACAAAAACAAGAAACAAAAAAAAAGTAACTTATTGTTCCCGAGAACAATTTCTAGAAATAAATCCATTTTTTCTTTTCTATTTTTCTTTTGTTCTTCTTCCTTGTTGCAGCCATCGATGGCTCCCTTGCAAATTACTAACCACCTCTGGCTACCCGCGGCCATTGTCAGCCGACCGCCAAATGCCGCCACCTAACCACCGGCGACCATCGTCGTTGCCGTCGCTCGATCTTCGTCAAGCGACCGCTGACCGCTAGTGCTTAATTGTCGACTATCATCATTGTTGCCACCGCCCACCGTTGTCACCGCAGCCCTTGACTGCCAACGACTGTCATTACCGCCGCCCACAGCCCACTGACCACCCCCGCCAACCGAACAACCATCGCACAACAACGACCCAACTTCTACACGACGACCGCATGACAACCGCACCATAGTCACACGACAGCCGCCCGACCGCCACACGACAATTGCACCATAGCCGCACGACAATCGCTTGATAGCTGCTTGACAGCTGAGTGCCAACCGTCGTCACCAACCACCGCCCACAACCCACCGATCGCCGTCCTCTCCCGTGGCCAGCGGTTGGCAGTCAATGGGCTGTGGGCGACGGTTGTGTGGCAGCGATCAGCAACCGGCAGCAACAGGTGGTGGTTGTGTGGTGGCCAACGGCGGCTAGCAATCTGTGAGAAGAAGAAAAAACAAATTGTCGCGACCCGATCTCATCTCCTTCGAGTCAAAAATGAGGAAAAGTCAGGTTTAGGGGGTACTTGATCACGAGAGTTCCCTCACAAGATCGTGAGCTTTCCCAAGCTCGTACCCCGCACGACATCAAGTTTATTTATGCGATCTTAGTGTTTAACAACCTACGAATATATGGGAGTCTCCATTAGCCCCATTTTGGGGGTCGGCTAGAAAACTCAATCGAGGGTCAGGAGTGTTCCATCGATTCCTACGCGACCAAATATCTAAGTTCGGGGACTTGGGTTACGCTAATCTATTAACGCAGCTTCGGTACCTAAATAGTATGTTGTGTTGTTTCTAACATGTCCATGCGTTTCTTTTTACATTTTTCGAGATCATCATTTTTATACTAAGTGATTATGCGTGGTGGATTACTTTCATTCTATTCTATTCCTAAGAAAAAAACAAGAAAAAGAACCACTCAATGAAAAGCAAGTAAATCTATCATGCAATCCTAAAAAATATAAAAGATAAATACATGAGAGAAAGAGAGAAAACATGCAACTCGTCAGGTTTTATACAACAAAATAAACTCAAGACATATGTTGGGAAAAAACGAATATTACATAATAATGGTCAGAATGGACATCGATCCCCAACATCTTCATGCTTTCTCCATCTTTGGGACTCTAATCTAATCCTAGCTTAAGAAACTTATAGCTAATTGCATACAATGGAAAGAGACAAGCAAACATATCAAAACAACCAAAAACAAAATGTCATACAAAATATGCAAACACCTACAACTTTGCTAAAGAAACTTACGCTTGAATCCAAATGCATGATTTGATTAAGATCAAAGAATTGAGACACTCAAATCAACAACATGAATTTTATAGAGTAAAGCATGGACGATTTATTGATGCTTGACCTATATGAATGACATGCAAAAATCATGAAATTGTTATATATCATAGATTCATGTGTTCCAAGCATTCTTCATGAAGGCACCAACTTAAAAAGATGATGATCAATCGGTTAGAACAGGATACTAAAACCAGACATATATCATTTACTAATCTAACTTTGATTTTGCAAGAGTGGTTAGACATAAAAAATGACAATTTGCCCCCTCAAATCCCGCTCTTCATTCTCGACCTACTGATCTGCCTTCGGCTTGGCCGACTTGACTAGGACAGGGTCTTGGCCAAGTTGGCGCTCCAGTTCTTCTACTCTTTGAGGCCAACAGACCGCCCCCTTAATTGCTACGGCATGAGAAGGCTAAAGTTTGACCCATTACCCCTTGAAGGCGAGCTCCATTGCCTTGAATTGTTTCGGCAGAGCCTCCTGTACCCGGGCCCGAAGCTGACAGCAACCCAACAATCGTCACAAACTAGGCTACAATTCATCCACTGCGTGATAGAGCTTCGGGGAAAAAAAGGATCAAGTTCAAAAACGGGGAGGTGGAGGGTTAGAACATCCAGTTCAAGGACGGGACTCTCGAGATTCCCTAGCTTGTGATCCAGGATGCGACGAGGTCGCATTTCCTAAACTTGGTAGCCTTTGAGCAGTGTCACTTCAATTGCGGCAACGACGCCACCTCATACCTGTTCTTCATGGACAACTTGATTAACTCCACCGAGGACGTAGGGCTCCACGATTGTGGGATCATGGAGCATTGGCTCGGGAGCGACGCTGAGGTCACTAACCTCTTCAACCAACTTTGCAAGGAGGTGGTATTGGTCGGTAGCCACAATTATCTCTCTGGACTATTTAAGGATGTGAACACTTACTCCAGTAACAAGTGGAATGGTTGGATAGCCATTCTCAAGCTTAAGTACTTCAATAATCCCTAGTCAATCATTTCCTTAATTGCTGCTTTCATTTTGCTTAGGCTCACTTTGGCATAGACCATGTATGGAATCTTTGGCTACTACAGGCCAGGTTCTTAATTTCTCATAAAGTGGAAATTATCCAATGAGTGTTTTACAAGTGATGAATCTCCGGTGAAAATCTAGACATAGAATTGTGGCTAATAGACTATTAGCGTGTGCATGGCAACACTTCTACTCCGAGGAACGGTTTCTTTTCAGAAATAATTCTTTTTTATTTCTACTCTGGGAAATAATTTTTTAGTAAAATAATGTATTTGGTAACGATAAAAAATTTTCTATTCTTAAAATAGAAAAAGAATAAAAATACGTTTGGTGCGATTTATAAATTTTTATATTTATTTATTTTTCTTTTTGCTCACAAATCATCACCCGCCACACGACCGCCGCCTCCTGCTAGCTACCAATCGCCGTTGCACGACCACCACCCACAGCCCACTAACCGCCAGCCACCGGCTGCAGGAGAGGATAACGGTCGGTGGGTTATGGGCAGTGGTCAGTGACGACGATCAGCAGTCGGTTATCGGGCGATTGTCATGTGGCGGTCGGGCGGCTGTTGTGCGGCTATGGTGCGGTTATTGTGCGATTGTCGTGTGGCAGTTGGGTGGTTGTCATGCAGCGGTCGGGCAGTAATCGGTGGGAGTCGTCAACCGACAGGGGTGGTTGGTGGGCTATGGGTGGCGGCGATGATAGTCGCTGGTAGTCAAGGGCTACGGTGATGACGGTTGTAGTCTATTATGATTCATACACTAAACATATTCTAATAGGAATAGAAATATTACCAACCTCACCCTAATAGTCTATTAGCCATAATCCTATTTCTAGATTTTCACCGGAGATTCATCACTCATAAAACGCTCATCAAATAATCTCCACTCTACGAGAAATCAAGAACCTGGCCTGTAGTAGCCAAAGATTCCATACAATGTCTATGCCAAAGTAAGCCCAAGCAAAATGAAAGTTACAATTAAGGAAATGATTGATCAGGGATTACTGAAGTACTTAAGCTCGAGGATAGCTATCCAACCATTCCACTTGTTGCTGGAGTAAGTGTGCACATCCTTAGACAATCCAAAGAGATAACTGTAGCTGCCGACCAATATCACCTCCTTGCAAAGCTGGTTGAAGAGGTCAGCGAACTCAGCGTCGCTAAATTACAAAAATAATTAAATAATGCAAATTAAATCCACTAAATGCTAACCTAGGCCGAAAATGCTAATTTAACCACCTAAACGGGCCTAGAAAATTTATGCACCTATCTAGAAAAATAGTACCATCTATTTAACCCCTAATCAATCTATTCTAACCACCTAACATGCAAAATTAAACAATTAAATCACTAATCCAAACTAACTAACCACATAATCTCATCTTAGGCTAAGCTAATCAATTCTTAAGTATAATTAACCTCCTAAGCAAGGTTTAGTGAGTAAACTCACCGGTTTAGCGGGCTAGTAAGTCCACAGCAACGGCAACACAAAGGCGAGCGATAAACAAGTCTAAAGCGACACCAACGGAGGTCCGGACGGACCTTAAAACGGGCCACAAGCTCTCAACTCTAAGCTAAGAGTTTGGCTTCTACTTGCTGTTAGAAGGGGTGGTGTGTGCGACTGCTTGGCGCAAAAACGGCGAGGAGGTGGACCCGGCAGTTGTAGCGAGTGATGACGGCGACTCCGGTGGTGGCATGGCTTTGACAGCTGGATAGAGGCTTGAGCTGCTTAGGACAGTGGCATGGGCTTGCAAACGACAAGCACACAAGTAGAGGACAACGCAGGCTCGGTCCCACGACAGGCAGACGAACAATGGTCGAATGGCAAATAGGGACAATTGATGGGCTAACTGGCTTGGCTAGCTGTTTCTCTCTAGATTTTTGAGCTTAAAACACACACAAATGGAGAAAGTGAAGCCAAGGAAGAAGAATGAGGCTACTGAAGATGAGGAGGGGACCACAAAATATCCAAAGCACTTGAGTTCATGCCCCACCTCCATGGTTGTCATCCTAAGCCCTTTGCTACACCAAGGCTTCCTCAAGAAGTCTCCCAAATGGTACAAATGTTGCCCACCTCTTTAGTCTATGAATTTGGACATTTCCCTCTTCAATTTCACTTCAATTCTCCTCCAATTGGACTCAAATTGATGCCCATAAATTCAGCCAATGTGTCCACATCAAATTCAACATTTTTCCTTCCCAAGTAGTCCAACTTGATTGCCAAAAATGCAACCAAAAATGGTCCTCTAGTTTTCCCAGTCCAAAAACGCTTAAATTTGTTTTTTCACTGAAAATTCCATTTTGTCGAAAAATCTTCGGAGGACAAGTCAACGTTCCTAAAATAAATTGTGACATGACAAAACTTTCAATTTCTAAAATTGGATTCAAATTTGCGGTTAATTTCAACCGAGCGTGATTTTAGCGTAATCTAACCTAATTGGTAGCTTTTAAGAATTTTTAATGCAATTGACCCATGGTCAATTATTTTCGAGCCACATTGTACATCTTCGACTCATTGGTGACTCTCGATTATTGTGAAAATCTCAAGATTTCAAATACTGGCATAAGGTACATAAATGACAGAAAAATCGGTCTGATTTCGTCGGAGGAAAATTTTGCAATTAGGTGGATCACCCACTCTTTAATCACATGCCTTTGTCGAATCAATCTATCTTCGGTCTCTAATCGATTTTAACAGTGCCATATTGACCTTTACATATTAGCACAATTAAGCAGTCGATTTCTGGTCGAATTCTCAAGTTTATTGTGTTTAAATCCCTTAACGACTTCACCCGATAGACTAATTATCTCATGAGTGATCAGCTCAGAGAAAAGAACTATAGGTACATCGATAAGATGCTCGACTCATTTAATCGAAAAGAGACTTAGAAAATTAGGATGTCGCCGATTCAGGTAGTGAGCGACACCAATGCTTGCAAAGGTAGGATGGCTCCAAAAACAACAGCTCGGTTAATATATTTTCAAGACGGCACAGGCTGGAACAAAGCCTGGTCAATGACCAGGCATAGCCAAGGAAGGGACTGGCTACAACTCCTCTCTCTTTTCTCACTCACGATGTCTCTCTATGTGTTCTAAAAATATGATTTGTTGACCTCAAATTTATGAGACCTGAATATGTTTATATAACAAAAACCAAGGTCTAGACTTGATTATGCAGGCTTAATTTAGGCCTTTTCAATGTAATGGGCTCTAAAGAACTAAGGCTAAATTCTATTTAAGCTTTAATGGGACATTCTTCACTTAATCATAGTTGAATATGGTCCCCCCATGCTAATGAATTTCGGTCACTTACACCCGCTCAACCCTTAGCCAAATTTTGCCCCACTTCACGGGCCAGTTTGTTAAGAAAAATTCCCTAATTGATTTGGAAGATTGACAAAATTTTGCTTACTTGACCATTGCTTCTGATGATGAGGTTTCTAGGTGACATTATTAGAACAAATTGATAAGCTCATATTCATCAAATTCAAAGTCTTAATGGAGATTTGTTTCTCAATGATCTTGATCTTGATAATCAAGAATGACATATGAGTTGTACAGGGATTATCTTTAGACACATAAGAAGATCTCAAATATTCATGCAACAACTAGGAAATTGGCATGAATTTCTTTCTACACTTATTGATTGTCCAAATGGGATTATTATCCACTCAATCTTTCCTTGTTGAAGGACTGCAATTCTTGTGACAATCAATTTGAGACAAGACAGACTTTTCATACGAAGCTCAACTTATGGAAACCCAGTCTATTGTATGGGCAACAAAATCAAAGGTAGATTGGATAAGTGATCCAATCTTCAATATCATTCAAGTCAACTAGTTGATTGGATAAGTGATCCTCAGAGTTTCCGTCCAATTGTCATTTTGGATATTGAGGAGTATTAAAAGAAGTTGTGATGTTGAAGGAAAAGGAGAGAACCAAAGTCTAAAAATTCCAAAGCTCAAGAGATTTTTGTCCTTACATACTCATTTTTATGAGCTTAATCTATACTCCATTAGAGGTTGTTGTTGGAGTGTGGGATCAGAAGATTTGATCACACTTACTTGAGTCAAGAGTATTCAATTATTGTAACGTTTAATTAATTCATTAGTGAAATTCAACTAATAGGCTGTTAGCACGAGAAAGTGGACGTAAGCTTATCGTAAGCCGAATCACTATAATTGTTGTGTGTTTTTTCTATCCATTAAACTCTTATTTATTTATTTTTTGACAATTTATTGTACACAGTAAAATCTAATCACTGCACGGTTTTTCTTTAGACATTGTACTTTTGCAACATTGAATTCAATTATTTTTAAGTTCCACATACTCACCTATTTACCCCCTTCTAGGTGATAGTTCTAGCCCTAACATAGTTTATTAATTAAGCTCAAACACATTCACCGTTTATCGAATGCTAATGCAATTAGTAAACTATATAATGAATACTCTTAAAACTATATGCTATGCAATTTAATTCTAATACTTTTGCTTATGGTTAAAGAATTAATCCTTAGTTTTCTATGCAATTAATTACTAAATGATTAGTCAGGATTTTAGGTGTCAAAAGAGTTTGAACAATGACAGTAGAATGATGATATTTACTAGAGTAAAAATGTCAAAGTCTAAACACATATTAGATGCAGCTAATTGGTTTGCAAAAGTTTGTCAAAAATAATCAACAGGAGTTTAAGGATAGAAGAAGATTACACACACAAATTGTAGTGGTTCAGCTTATTTCAAATCCATGTCCACCTTCCCACATTGATAGCCTTTTGGCTAGATTACACTTGATAATTAGTTAGAGACTATACTCAAGTTGTGCTGCTTATATCCAAGTGCTCTTACCCAAAACCAATGTCACACCCCGAACCTCGAGTGCGCGCACATCCCACTGCGGTCGAACAAATGCAACATTCCCAGGTAGTGTCGCCGACCCCATTCATTTATTAATGCACAAGCGGAACGTATTATAAAACCCCTGACAATAAAATACGAATAGAAAAGCAGGAAGCAAAACCACAACATAACACTTTCATAATTCAACAGAATTACAAACAGAGGTCTACGGCCAAAAGTCTACAAAAGACCGGCTCTTAAAAAAGAATTGTACTATGACCTACAAGTCGGACACGTTCTCCAATCCTCCTAACTTCACCTCTGCAACTCCTCAAGACCAACCAAAGCTATCTGGTCACTCCGTTCACCAGGGACCTGAAATTTTAATCCCACAACCGGGATGAGACGATGTCTCAGCAAGTTCAACCTCCTAAACCCCTATTAGAAAGAAAATACGCCTCGGGTAGCCTAGCCACATCACACAGAAGACTTACCTCGCATTAGCCTTCATCTCGCGGGTTAACACAATTTATATAATTCAACCACATACAATTATGATAACCAAACAATCATGGCACAATCACATCATCGGAACAATTCAACCACTTGGATCGTCTCAGCGATCAATCGACTTGGCCGATTACATGTCAATTCAGCAAATCAATCATTATTCTTAATCACGCCCCACCCAAGAAATTAGAATCAATCACGAATCGTTTAAAAAGGTGGTATCACGGCCCCACTTTTATCGGCACGACCTTTAAAAAGGTGGTAGATTACGGCCCGGTTGGGCCTTTATCGTTTATCAAGTGGCATATCACGGCCCCACTGGGCACGACCTCTAATAGGTGGCATATCACGGCCCCACTCTCCCATAATTTCGACACTTGAGACTTTATAAAAAGAATCCCTATTTATCACAATCAATCATCAAATTCAAATTCTAAATAAATACAGCAACAATCGATCGCACGAAATTCGAGAGTTTAGGGTCCCGACAAAATTTTTTGAATTTTAATAAATAATTAAATTTATTCCAAAAATTAATTAAATAATAATATCCATTTTTCGTCATCCACACTCAATTTATAATATCCAACCATCAATGTCAAAATCCGAACGCACAGCAGCGATCGGCACGAAATTCTGAGCAACCGGGGTCAAAAATAATTTTTCCATTTTTTAAATAATAATATTTTAATAAATTCGGAATATAATATAATATTATAAATTCCAGAATTTCAAAACAATTAAATAATTCAAAAATAAAACCCTATTATATCCCATCAAGACTTAACATTAAATAAACTCCTTAGCCTTTAATTAAACATATTTTAGATTAAACAAACATCTTAATCTAAATCATAATTAAATAAACTAAATTAACCACCTAAGATTACTTAACTTAGACTAAGCACACTTAGGACATCATTAACCGTCTAATCAAAGTTTAGTGAGTTAAACTCACCGGATTAGCGAGCCAAGCGGACCAAAACGACGAGGACGATGCAAGGATCGACTTTCCTCAAGGCGGGCCGAGCATCTGGGCTGGGGAAGATGACCAAAACGGGCCAAACATGGGCTGCCATACCCATTTTTCCAGCCATTGATTTAGGGCCGAGAAGGGCAGATTCGGCGCTGGTTCGGGCGGAGGGACGGCGGGGCGTGGACGAGCCCGTGGTGGCTCACGACGGCGACGGCAACGAAGGGCGACGGAGGCAAGGGCTGGCGCGAGCTGGGCGAAGCGGGCGGAGCGGCGTGCGAGCGTGAGGGCTTCGCGCGGACGACGGCGGCAGCGGCAAGCTTTGGCGACGGGCGGTTGCGGACGGCCGGCGACGGCTCCGGCGACGTGCGGCAACGGCCATGGCTGCTCGGTTCCTTCCTCCATTTTCTGGTCTTCGCACAGCAGAGATGGAGGGGGAAACCGACGGGAGAGGGAGGAGAGAAGATGCACGGCGGCTGGATGGGCGAAGCAACAACGGCGTGCGGCGGCGGTGAACGGCGGAGGCATGCGGCTTCTCCAGCTTGCTAGTTGCTGGGTTTTCAAAGAAGAAGGAGATGAAGAAGATGGAGATGGAGGAGTCGCACGGTAGAGAGGAAGAAGAGAAGGAGGAGAGAGAGAGATGGGACCCTTTTTCTTTTCTCTTTTTCTCTTTCTTTTAATCCCACATAATGGCCCACCATGACATCATCAAGTAATGTCATACCCCATTATCTCTAAACCTCCCACAACATTTTCCAATGATTGCAATTCATTTTCCGCCGGGGTCCAATTATTGTACATCCAATTTCTTCAATTCTCATCAATTATCTTCCAATTGAGTCCAATTGAAGTCCATAAAATTAATCCAATGTCACCACACTTTAATTCACATCTTCACTTGTCTATATAATCAACTTAAATCCCAAAAGCGTGACCAAAAATAGTCTACTAATTTCTCGAGCTAAAATAGCCATTCTCGGATTTAATTTGCCAAAGAACTCTGATTGCATGAAAAATCTTCCAAAGATAAGTCAATGATCCTAAAATGATTTGTGACACACCCAGACTTCCAATTTCTGAATTCGATCTCAATTCCACGGTTAATTTCACTTTGGCACGATACTAGCGCGGCCCAACCTACCGGGTAGCCTTTAGAAATTTTCATGCATTTGACTTGTGGTTGATCATCTCAAGCCACAATGTACATCTTTGAAACATTGGCTACTTTCGGTTGTCGGGGTAATCTCAAAGTTTCAAATACGAACACAGGGTACCCAATCGATAGAAAAGTCGGTCCAATGCCGATCGACAAGAATTGTGCGATCTGGTGGAATCACCCACACCTGATCACATGCCTCTATCGAGTTGACCTATCTCCGATCTCTAATCGATTTTTAATTGTGTCATAATGACCCTTGCAGATTAACTCGGTCGAAAGGTCGCTTCCTGGTCAAATTCTCGAGTCTGATGCATTAGAAACTCTTAACGGCTTCACCCGATAAACTAGTTTTTACATGAGTGGCCGACTCAAGGAAAAGAGCTATATGCGTGCCAACGAAATGCCCGTCTCAAATTATTGAAAATAGAATTGGAAAATCGGGATGTCACAACCAATGTCGCTAATACCTAGGCCAATAAATCTCACCATCTCATACCTAAGCACACACTTATGACATTATTCACACTTCTCAAATAATTACAATTGTAAACTCATGAAAGATAAGAATCTAGGATTGAAGTTCTCTCAAACTTTGAAATTTTTTATTTTGGACCTTGTCTCTTTCTCATCGGCACCTCTCCTTTTATACTCCTCCATTTCCAAATCTGAAGGATCATCTTCCAATCTATCCATTGAATAGAACTGTAAGAAGAAGATTGAGTAACCGTTAAAGGAGAAAATTTTAAATTCTCATTGATTTGGTCGCCCATACAAACAAATCTTCAATTTCCATAAGTAGAGTTTTTCAAGTAAAGGATAATGAAGTTTGTCTTTCTAATGATTGTCAATCAATCAAAGATATTTTGCACGAAAGATATGTTGCAAAATTATCTTCAAGATTGAGGATCAATTATTATTTTCTATGTGTGCAATATGAGACATATCACTAGATGTTGCAATACACACACACACACACACACACACACACACACACACACACACACACACACATACATACATACATATATATATATATATATATATATATATATATATATATATATATATATATAAGGCTGAATAGACTTTTCAATCAGATAATACTGGTCTAAGTCTGAATACTCATTGAGTCTGAATGTTCTTCTCATAGAGTTTGAAGATGTCCAATGTCTTGTCTATATTCACAAGCAAGCTTTGCTACTATCCACATAAATATGAAGTCCAAAAGTAGTTATTCAAAACTCCATATGTAACATCTAGATGATAATAACTAGAGTTTGAACATTGTTTCTTTATTATTATCGCCTGAAAATACCTTTTTTTTTCAGATTCAATAGATACTTATGAAAGTTTTGTTAATGTTCAAAACATATTAAAAACTTTTCTCAACAATGTAGAGATCCAATCATTGCCAGTTATTCTACATGGCGTGTCACCGTGTCAGTAATTTCTAGTAAAAATTGAAATTTTGTGCAAAGTTTAGGACTAAATTTATGAAAATGGAAAGTTTAACACTTTTTTAATAGGTTTAGGATTGATTTGATAACTTCCCTAATCAAAATGTAAAGACAAAACATGCCGACTAGCAACATCCGATGCCCAAGGGGCAAACTCAATTTGTCTTACCATCTCACTTCCGCATCCCTCACGCCAATCAGAAAAAAAAAAATTATCAATAATTTGATTCAAATCGTGTGTGTTATTTGGAGGGGGCTACATCTACTTTCCACATAATTAAATCCACCCATTTTTCCTAAAGAGATAAATTGCCCTAATCATTCAATTGAATTTTAGTATGATGGACCCAAAATTTTATTTGCAACCCTTCTTTGCTATTGCAATTTCTATATATGTTGAATTTACTTGCCGTAATTAAGGATATTATTCTTTCTTTCTTTCTGACTTTGAGTGGATATTACCATGGATATTGTCGAAGAGAAAAACCTCAATGAAGCCCAGTTCATTCCATGTCGTTAAGCAAATTAATGGATTAATTATCAAGTCAAATCCATAAAAATCTGAACATAAGCAACTTTTTAACACTATCCAATATTATAAATATTTATTGTACGTGTTACTCTCAAATTCTTTATTATCCATTGTCTTCTATAGACACATAAGGGGATGACCAAATCAAAAAAAAAAAAAAAAGCCCTACTCAAAATATACCAAAATTACATTCCCCAATGCAAAAATTTAAGAGATAAAGTTTGTTAAACCAAAGAGGGGCATAAAACAAGAAAAAAAAAGGATTAAATTTAAAGTTATTTGGATCGACAAAAATATCAAGGTGCTTCAATGTGCAACACTATTTTACATCATTGTTTTCAATTATTTTAGCAGGCTTTTGTTACTTCTTACATGCTCTATATGCAGATTTTGTCATCAATGATAGAAAAAAAAAATCAGCAAATTTTCAATATAACAATAACCTGACTTGATTTTTTTAAAATTAATAAAATAATAAATTCCTCGTAAAAGTGAGCCAAGAATGCATAACTTGTGATAAGAGCATTCAACAATATACTAATTTTAATTTTACTGAATACCAATTAATATAAATTTGACTGAAACTCGTAATAGAAAATAATTAAATTGAAGAAAATTATACAAATGTGGAATCCATCAAGAAAGATGATTTTCTCTCTTTAGTTAAAATATTTTAATCATGTAGTGAGTGGAAATAGTCCCACCCAATTGATTTTATATCTTCGCAGTCCAAGTTTCTAATTGTGATTGTTTCACAAAATTCAATATGTGGAAATAGGAAAAAAGAACCCCCCCCACACAAAAAAAAAAAAAAAAAAAAAAAAAAAAAGTAAAGTAAAGGAAGCGGGAAATTAAAATGGTGCAACCAAACTGCATTTGGTGCGCCCTCGTCTAGAAAAGCGGGAAATATAAATGCATGGAAAAATTTCAAATAAAAATTCAAAGAGAATTTACAAATATAACTTATTTAAAATGGTGCAACCAAATTGCATTTGTTCACATTTTTTTCAAAAGAGAATTTAAAGTAGAACTTATTTTAAATAAGAGTTTGAAATAATTTAATCTCAAATGAGGCCCTAACTTATCGACCGGCTAAATCTTCACCCGCTAGTAAGCACATGACTTTTGCAAAAAATCTTTCCTTCTTTTTAAGTAAGGAGGTCAGCTGCAAGTATGAGGGGACATTTCCTATCATAAATCTCACTTGCTGATTCCGGCGACACAATCTTTCCTTTCCTTTTCTTTTCTTTTCATTATACTGTTCATCATCTTCTTGTTCTTCCTTCTTCTAATGCACCATGCCAAGCACGCTCGAGCCATAAGTGCATGTGCGGTCACAAGCCTTCAAGCTGACCGACCGGGCAGTCCTAAATCTTAAGCTCACCTCTTGATTCGACGATGGCCTTGTAATTGGCTATAAACCTTGACGAACCACAAGCCTTGACGGCAAGATCAAATTTGTGTCTCTAGATCTGAAGCCATGATCTGGCGTTGGAACATCGCCGACGAATCTTGCAGTGGCGGTAATCTACTTACGTGGATTATTCATCACCTTTATATTTTGTACTTCTTCTCAATTCCTTGCAACCTCCGTTAATGGAGGTGCTTGAGCTCAAATAGAGGTCACTTGACCTCGTACTTGAGTCATGCAACCTTAGATCTGAGTCGCGTGACCTCAAATGTGAGGGCGTGTGCCTCAATTGCAGGTGTCAACCTCCATTAATGGAGGTGACCCACAGGGTACAGAGTGGAGGAAACGATTTGCGCCCTTACAGCGACGGTGGATAAAGGGAAAACTTGGGCTCGTTTGTCATAATTGCTCCGACACAGAATGGGTCTACAATGCCGCAGGGATGGGGTTGAGTATAGGTGGTGGCCGATAGAAATGGCTTCTTGAAGCTTGAAAAACCGGAATCGAAAAATGGGGTCTTGGTCGAATGGCCGAAGATGATTATGACAACTGCCAACTGTCATGGGCGTGTTGTCGACGGTCGTGGCTCGGTATGGCAGGCTTGGATGGCATTAGATGAGGACCAATGAACCCGTGGCTGAGTGAGTCCGTGCAAAGAAGACAGTGACAAGTTCAGGAAGAAGGAAGAACAAATATGACAATGAACAATAATATAATTTGGAAGAAAATCCCTCTTACCATGTCATGAAATTAGCAGACGAGATGCATGTGCTCACAGGCCAGCGATGATTTGATCAATCAATGAGCTAGGCACTTACTTGAGATTAAGTTTCTTAAAGCTCTTATTTGAGATTAAATATTACACTTCATGCTCCTATTTGAAACAAAATCATTTTGAACCATTTTTTGAGAAAAATAGAGTATTTTGAATTCTCATTAGAAATTTTGGGGAAATTCCAAGTAAAGGCTTGAAGTGCCCTTATTTTACAAAAAACTGGCCTAAAGTACTCTAATTTTCTCAAATAAAAACATAAAATAAAGCTTATTTCAATGAAGGGTCTGAAGTAATCATGTTAATCTTATAAATTGGTCTAACATCACTGCTGGTCAAGTTGCAATTTCGGAGTCTAATAAAACCAGGAGATCCCATTTAAGTCGAGTTGAATTGAAAATCGTAATCCAAATTGAACTTGAACGGGAAAGATGATGAAACCCGAGAGAGAGAGAGAGAGAGAGAGAGAGAGAGAGAGAGAGAGAGAGAGAGAGAGAGAGAGAGAGAGAGAGAGAGAGAGAGAGAGATCAGTTTTTACCCATGTAGGAGAGTGTGAAGCAATGGAATCGATGGCGTGAGTTGAATAATTGGATAGGGGGTGACTTGAATTGTCTTGATGTTTTTTCATTTTTATCACAATTGTGTTTAAGATGCTCTTAGGCAAACCTATATATATATTGGCTCTTAGTTTATTACAACTCATTTTAACCCAGTCATAATATTGAAGTGGTCCAGATTAAATCCAGCCCAATAAATATGAGTGAAAGCAAAAGGTATTTTGTCGTCTTTAGCAGAAGCGGAGGAAAAATAAGAAACTATGAAAAAAAAATTATTATAGGACTCCTTTTCCTTTAATTTCCTTTTGTTTTTTTTCTAATTCTCACAATCTAGTTTTGGATTTGGGAGCTTTGCTCTCCCAATCTTATATATGGGAGCTTTTTTCTCTAATATAATTCTTAATTTTGGAGTTTTAATGAATAAGTACTCCCTCTTCAGGTTTCAATGATGTTCACATCAAGTATTTGTTCAACATTTTCACTCAAAGTTTTGGCACTTCGCATTGGCTATAGGGCACTCTTACAGGTGTCGAATTTGAGATTTTTCAACATGTTTATGTTGTCTTCATATAGTGATAGTGTTGGAGATGCCAAACCTAGGTATATACCGCCAAAAGGCAAAATCGTAATTACATATGAAGATCTTGACATATGCTTATCACTGATGGTACTTTGTGATTTGGTGATTGGTCGTCGGTCCTTTCACTTGCATCCAGTAGATTTGTTCTTAAAAGATGAGCTTGTGATGATCTCTGTCAACAGTGCTATGATGAAACATCTTAATTTCTTGTTTTTTGTTTATTTTGGAGATCTATAAGTTTGTTTTGTTACCATGATTTTTGAGATTCTCTTTCATGTATCAATTTAGTGATAAATTGAAATTACTTTTTGACAAAAAAAAATTCATTATGGGACTAAACTGTTGTACTAAGCTAGGATTTCTGTTAGAGGTGGCTGAGACTGAAATTCGTCGGGAGATATTTTAGACTGAGTTCGTTTTATCAAACATTTTAATACAAAGCAGATATATAGTCCTGAAAGTATGGGCTCACCAGTCAGCACTCGAACTCATTATTTATCTGTTCTAGGCCAGGCCCAGTCTCAAAGCCGATCACAAAGGATTCTGAATGACCCTTAGAGGCCTTGGGCCTACTTCTTTTCTTTCTTGTTCCCCGCTCCTACAATTTGTTCTCGGCTTAGGTGTCGTTGAATAATTTATATAAAGTGCCCGGATAAAAATGGTGACTGATGAGGCAGGGAGCAAGGGTGATAAGATAACAAGCCCTTGGATGCTTTGTTCAGTCCAAAATTCCACGAGGTAAAAATGAACAAAATCATCCATGAATTTAAATGATGGTGTTGCGCCGATAATGAGTATCGACCTAGCTATTGAAAAATCTTTACCAAAAGTTGATTTTTCGTCTTTTATGAAATTGGTTTAGTGGTGATTTTATATATGAATTCATTCGGCATTACAACAAAGATAAACGAACAATCAGAAGACAGAAGACAGTAAATGATGGAAATTGAAAAGATAATAATATCAATAAATTGAGAAAAGTATGTCGAAAATATGTTTTTTTAATGATCCTACATAAGTACACTGCCATATATATAACCTATTAATTATAACTGTATACCAGCATTTATTACTTTAAGTATGGATATAACTACGCTCCTGAGTTTTTAGGTCTCCTAGTCGCACACCAACCTCATCCACAACTAGTTACAACTTTCGGACTCATTAACCAACTCAACTGTGGCTTGGTATTTTTCCCTTTAATCAATATTCTTATCCCCATTTCCTCCCCCTTACTTCCAATTGTAAGCCAAATTCTAGAATACCCAAGTCTTTGTTGTTCCATAGATGAACTTTGTGTTGGAAATTTTCTATAATATTAGCTTACATTAATTAATTAATTTTCTATTTTAAATAATTAGGTTAATAGATATTCCAATATTTGTTAAACCCTTGAGTGATCTTATTGAATTATGTATTGACATCAATTAATAACGGACCTAGTTGAGTAACAAAGTGTAGACAATTGTGTTTAAGTAAAGCCTATTATGGGAGTGGCTCAGTTAACACACTATTAATTAGGATTTGCTAGATCCCCTCTCTAACTTATAAAAAGATAGGTTATGCTTATCAGTTGTAAACTACTATACTAAAATAGGTCATAGAAAAGAAAATCCGGCATTATAATAGATCTCTAATTAAATAGAGTGATCTATTTTTCTTCAAGTGAAGCAATGGCTCAAACAAGTACATTTTAATTCTATTATGCCTATCATTTTTGGTGTTTTACAGTCATATATGGATTTAATTATTTTTTATTAATAGTCGTTTATGTGAGTAATTTTCTACATGTGGTATTAGAGCAAGTCATTTATGATTGTAAAACCCAAAATTATTTTCTTTTATGAACAAATTCGAAATTTTTCCTCTTGAACCAAATATTGGCGTTATTTTTTTCATGTTGATTTTTTAACCGATTGATCCTAAAACCTTAGGATTTTTTTTTTCTACATGTCGAGATCTTTTCAACCATATATAATTTGCATAGTTTCATTGAGAATTGAGTGAGAATTTTGAATTTGAAATTATAGGGTTATACATTGAAAAAGTTCTAGAATTTTAAATTACATGCAATTGATTGATGTTCGTTATAAATTGTTGCATGGGTATTGTTTATATATATTTTAGTATATTTTTTTGTATTAAGATAAGTTTTTTGGGCTTAAACAAAAGAAAAACGAATTTTGGTCATGGGTGTTAGATCCGAAATTTTGAAGCTTGAATATGGTTGATTATTTCATTTGTTCTCCGTTTAATTAATTCTAGTCAATTATATTGATATTAGATGTAAGATCCATGGAAAAATTTCATCAAAAATCAACTACTATATGTGTTTTTTTAATTTTTGGGTCGAAACCAGGTCATATGACCCGGTTTGCAAGTTTCATGAGCCGGCTGGAGGTTGAAGAAGAACTCCAGCCGGGCCGGGCCAATAAATTGGGCTCACGCCTTTTGAAAAAGAAAAAGAAAAAGAAAGGTTCTGGGCGTGAGCCCAAAACCAAGAATAAAATAAAGGTTCTAGGCTCACGCCCATGAACCAAGGAAAAGAAAGGTTCTGGGTGTAAGCCCAGAACCAAGAATTTTGGGCGTAAGCCCATTGTTCTCATTTTTCTTTTGTTGCTGATTATGGGCGTGAGCCCAAAATCCTTTTATAGGGCCTCGCGGGTCTTGTTTACAATTTGGTTTGGGCTCTGCGGGAGGGTCCAATTCTAGCTGCTCGCATGGGCTCCGCGGAGGGTCCGAAACATTTAAAATAAAAATAATAAAAATAATAATATTTAAAAAAAATTAAAAAGATAAAATTGTGGCAAAATTGTTGGTTGATAAATGCAATATGATCTTGAGAAGCACATGTTGTAAAGTGCTTAATATTGTTAGATGAATTTTGGGCATAAATTTTTTGAGTTCCCTAGTAATAAAAATTAGTATATACAATTACTCGCTCAAAGGCGATTATTGTGTATATTAATTTGAAAAATTGCATGAAGATTAATTTCCAATTTAATAGATGGGGATATATAATTGAAAAATATTTATCTGCTCAAAGGGGATAAATTTTTTGAAAATTATATGTAATTCCCCTCTATGTTGTAATAATGGAGATGTATAATTTAAAGGTCTTGTTTGCATAAAGCGAATAAGCCCTTGATGATTATATGTAATTCTCCTTATCGTCTCTATATGCCGATATCATGGATATGTATAATTTAAAGGATATGTCTGCCCAAAGAGAATGGATCCTTGACAATTATATATAATTTTCCTTGTTGTTGCTTTGCAAACTTTATGCTGCTAAAAATAATTGCACATTATGCACTTTGCCCAAATGGGAGTTTATAATGTATTAATTATTTTTGTTGAATTGCATATTGCCCATAATTGATCTTATTGCATTATGTGTGACAAATAGTTACTTTTGCTGTAAACAACAATAATGCTACGGTTGAACCACCCGTGATGGCAGTATAGTGGTTGGGCGCTGGTTCCTTTTGTGAGAGGTCCTGAGTTCGAATTCCTATGTCGCCTGCCTTGTTAGGAAGGAACCCATGACTTATCTGGGAAGCAAGAGTGGTGGTGACTCTACTCCCTCTAGGGTTTACTCCAAGCGAAGACGGTGCACGAAGGTTCCCTGGGTCACCAAAATAATAATAATAATAATAATAATAATGCTATGGTTGAAATGTTAACTGGATCAAATTTCAAGAGATTGAAGCAAGATATAGAGTATGCTCTAGGCATTGTGGATATAGACTTGGCTCTACGTAAGAATGAACCTTCCAAGCCTAATGATCAAAGTACTATAGATCAAAAGGCAGATTATGCTAGATAGGAAATATCTAATCGACTAAGCCTCATTACTATGAAGAGGTCCATTGCCAAGCATCTCATTAGTAGTTTGCCGGAAGATACAAATGCGAAACAGTTCCTTAAAGCAATGGAAGAAAGATATAAAGTCCTAGATAAGGCTGAAGTTAGGAACTTGCTAAGTGAATTAATGAACACGAGGTATGATGCTGCTATAGGTATTAGGGAATTTATACTGAAGATAGTCCACATTCAGTCCAAACTTAAGACCCATGAAATTGTCCTTTCTGAAAATTATATTATGCATCACGCCTTAAATGTTCTACCAGCTGAATTTAACCAGATTAAGACTGCTTATAACGCTCAAAATGAGACATGGAGCGTTAATGCCTTGATTACCAAATGTGTGACTGAGGAGGAAAAGTTAAAGAAGAAGAAGCATGAGTCCACCCACTTAATTGACAATGCCAAGTTGAGTTCATCTAGAGGAAAATGAAAGCCTAAAGAGTCAAATGCTCATGGTTCAAAGAAAGGCTAAGACTTTAAGAAAAATGCGACTCATTAGAGAAATGGAAATAAGGATTTAAAGTATTTTCACTGCAAGAAGCGGTGTCACAAGAGAATCAATTGCTATAAGTTCCAAGCTTGGCTAAAAACAAGAAAAAAAAAAGTCACCAATGTGAGTTATCAGTTTGTTTTGAATCAAATTTGGTTAATATTCCTTTGGATTTTCGGTGTCTTGATTCTAGTGCTACTATTTATGTGACTAATACCTTATAAGATCTCACAAATCTAAGAAATCCAAATCTGAGGGAGTCAAAGCTTAAAGTTGGAAACGATATTGGAGTTGATGTGGAGCGCATAAGGACGATTATTTTGAATTTAAACTTTGATTTTCAGCTTATTTTGAATAATGTCTTTTATGTTCCTAGTTTTAGGAGAAACTTGATATTTCTTTCTTCGCTTGACAAAGCTGGATATTGTCTTTATTTTGTTAATAAAAGAGTGGATTTGAGTTATGATTCCAGAATTATTGAGAATTGTTCTTTTTCTAATAGATTATATCGATTATCCTTATCTTTCGATAGACCATATTGTTCTTTCAATGTCGAGAATAATGTTGCTAAGAGATCTTTAATCAAAGAAAGATCTTCATTACTATGACATAAGCGATTAGGGCATATCTCCAAAGAAAGGGTTAAGCGACTCATCAAGGCTAATATTCTTCATCCTCTTGACTTAGATGATACTAAGACTCGTATTAATTGTATGAGGGGAAAATTGACTAAAACCAAGAAGAAATGCATTACTAGTAGTCAAAATCTATTGGAAATAATTCATACATATATTAATGGGCCATACTCAACCACCTTGTGTGGAAATAATACTTCATCACATTCATTGATGATTTCTCCCGTTATTGTTATGTTTATCTAATTAAGGAGAATTATGATGCTCTTGAAATGTTCATTTTGTTTCGCACTAAAATTGAGAAACAATTGGGAAAAATTATCAAGATTGTCAAATTTGATCGTGGTGGTGAATATTATGAGTGATATACCAAAATTGGGCAACAAATGGGACCGTTTGCTAATTATTTGCAGGACTATGGTATTGTTGCTCAGTATACAATGCTTGGGAGTCATGAACAAAATTGTATAGTTGAACGGCACAATTGCATATTCATGGAGATGAAACGAAGTATGATAGGCAATTCTAATTTGCCTGAATACTTATGGGGTGATGCAATTAAAACAAAAACTTATATATTGAACCATGTATCTAGTAAATCAATGCTGAAAACACCTTTTGAATTATGAACGGGGAGGAATTTCAAGCTTGGGGGTGTCCTATAGAAGTAAAAATCTATGATCCTTCTTAGAAGAAGACTAAAACCAGAACTACTAGATGTTACTTTATTGGATACCCTTATCATTCCAAAGGGTATAAGTTCTATTGTCCTACTCGTGGCCCTAGAATCGTTGAATCCTAAACTGCCAAATTCCTGTAATTAGAACCAAACAAAACGATCTCTATTCCATTGCCTATCTTGAATGATGATTCTATGCAAGAGCCTTGCAGAGTAGAAATTAAGCAAGAAGCAGATACAGGAAATATGTAGGTAGATCCTCCCATTACAAATAAAATTCCCTAGATGAATGATGCGGCTCCAGAAATGCCTATGCGAAGATCACAACGACAAAGAAGACCAACGCCTCTAATGATTATCATGTCTATCTTGGAGAAGCTAATTTTGACATTGGAAATATAATTGATCCGGCAACCTTAAAAGAAGCTCTTAATAATGATCAGGCAGATTAATGGTTAAAAGCGATGAAGGATGAGATGATTTCCATGTCAACTAATGAAGTATGAGAACTTGTTGATTTACCTAATGAGTATAAACCGATCGACTATAAATGGGTATTCAAAACCAAGAAAGACAATAAAGGCAATATAGAGAGATTCAAGGCAAGGTTAGTCGCAAAGGGGTATACATAGAGAGAAGGCATTGATTATATTGAAATAATTTCTCTAGTGTCCACTAAAGACTCTTTTCGAATAATCATGGCATTGGTGGCTCATTTTAACTTAGAGTTTTCACCAAATGGATGTCAAGACAACCTTTTTAAATGGAGATCTAGATGAAGAAGTGTATATGCAGCAACCTGAAAGGTTTAAAGAAGCTTCCCGGTTGTGCAACCTCAGGCGAGGCTTTCCGGCGGCCAGATCTGGCCGCTCGCGGCTAAGTGCCGCCCATCGCAAAGAAGAAGACAAACGGTGAAGAAGAAGGCGGATGGCGGAGGAGACAATGAACAGTAACTCTGTGAACAGTAAAATCGCATCTCCGAAATGCCCAATGCTCAAAGCTCATCCTTCCCGACATTCGGCTTTCGGCATTTGAAATGCCCGCATTCCGTAAATGGGCATTCAAAAGCTATTGCCAAACACCCAAAATTTCCCCCAAGAGGCTTTGGGGGCCCAAAGCCCCTTGGGAATGCCCAACCAAACACCCCCTACATAAGTACACTGCCATATATATAACCTATTAATTACAATTGCATACTAGCATTTATTACTTTAAGTAGGGTTATAACTACGCTCCCGAGTTTTTAGGTCTCCTAGTCGCACACCAACCTCATCCACAACTAGTTACAACTTTTGGACTCATTAAGCAACTCAACCTTGGCTTGGTATTTTTGCCTTCAATCAATATTCTTGTCCTCATGTCCTCCCCCTTACTTCCAATTGTAAGCCAAATTTTAGAATACCCAAGTCTTTGTTGTTCCATAGATGAACTTTGTGTTGGAAATTTCCTATAATATTGGCTTACATTAATTAATTGATTTTCTATTTTAAATAATTTGGTTAATGGATATTTCAATATTTGTTAAACCCTTGAGTGATTTTATTGAATTGGGTATTGACATCGATTAATAACGGGTTTAGTTGAGTAACAAAGTGTAGGCAATTGTGTTTAACTGAAGTCCGTTATAGGAGAGGCTTAGTTAACACACTATTGATTAGGGTTTGTTAGATCCTCTCTTTAACCTATAAAAGGGTAGGTTATGCTTATCAGTTGTTTAATCCCACTAAAAGCTATTATACTGAAATAGGTCATAGAGAAGAAAATCTGGATCTTTGATTAAATAGAGTGATCTATTTTTTTTTTCAAATGAAGTAATGGCTCAAACAGATAAATTTTAATTCTACCGTGCATTTTGTTTTTGGTGTTTTACAATCATATATGAATCTAATTATTCTTGATTAATTAGTTGTTTATGTGAGTAATTTTCTACATGTGGTATTAGAGCAAGTCATATATGATTGTAGAACCCAAAATTATTTTCTTTTATGAACAAATTCGAAATTTTTCCTCTTGAACCGAATATTGGCATTATTTTTTCATGTGGAATTTTTAATCAATTGATCCTGAAACCTTAGGATTTTTGTTTTACATGTCGAGATCTTTTCGACCATATATAATTGGTATAGTTTTGTTGAGAATTGAGTGAGAATTTTGAATTTGAAATTATAGGCTTTATACATTGAAAAAGTTCTAGAATTTTAAATTACATGCAATTGATTGATGTTCATTATAAATTGTTGCATGGGTATTGTTTATATATGTTTTAGTATATTTTGGTTGCATTAAGATAAGTTTTTTGGGCTTAAACAAGAGAAAAACGAATTTCGGCCATGGGTGTTAGATCCGAAATTTTGAAGCTTGAATATGGTTGATTATTTCGTTTGTTCTCCGTTTAATTAATTTTAGTCAATTATATTGATATAATAATATTAGATGTAAGATCCATGGAAAAATTTCATCAAAAATCAACTATTATATGTGTTTTTTGATTTTCGGGTCGAAATCGGGTCATATGACCCGGTTTGCGGGTTTCGTGACCCAGCTGGAGGTTGAAGAACTCCAACTGGGCCGGGCCAATAAATTGGGCTCACGCCCATTAAAAAAAAAAAAAAAAAAAAGAAAGAATGGTTCTGGGCGTGAGCCGAGAACCAAGAATAAAATAAAGGTTATGGGCTCACGCCCATGAACCAAGGAAAAGAAAGGTTCTAGGTGTAAGCCCAGAACCAAGAATTTTGGGCGTAAGCCCATTGTTCTCATTTTTCTTTTGATGCTGATTATGGGCGTGAGCCCAGAATCCTTTTATAGGGCCTCGCGGGTCTTGTTTACAATTTGGTTTGGGCTCCGCGGGAGGGTCCAATTCGGGCTGCTCGCATGGGCTCCGCGGAGGGTCCGAAACATTTAAAATAAAAATAATAAAAATAATAATATTTAAAAAAATTTTAAAAATAAAAATGTGGCAAAAATTGTTGGTTGATAACTGCAATATGATCTTGAGAAGCACATGTTATAAAATGCTTCATATTGTTCGATGAATTTTGGGCATAAATTTTTTGAGTTCCCTATTAATAAAAATTAATATATACAATTACTCACTCAAGGTTATTGTGTATATTAATTTGAAAATTTGCACAAAGATTAATTTCCAATTTAATAGATGGGGATATACAATTGAAAAATATTTATCTGCTCAAAGGGGATAAATTTTTTGAAACTTATATGTAATTCCCCTCTATGTTGTGATAATGAAGATGTATAATTTAAAGGTCTTGTTTGCATAAAACGAATAACCTTGATGATTATATGTAATTCTCCTTATCATCTAATGTATAATTTAAAAAGATTTGTCTATCCAAAGGGAATGAATCATTGACAATTATATGTAATTCTCCTTGTTGTTGCTTTACAAACTTCATGTTGCTGAAAATAATGATGTATTATACACTCTGCCCAAACAGGAGTTTATAATGTACTAATTATTTTTGTTAAATTGCTTATTTCCCATAATTGATCTTATTGCATTATGTGTGACAAACATTTATTTTTGTTGTAAACAACAATAATGACACGGTTGAAATGTTACCTGAATCAAATTTCAAGAGATGGTTGCAAGATATAGAGTTTGCTTTGAGCATTGTGGATATGGACTTGGCTTTATGTGAGGATGAACCTTCCAAGCCCAATGATCAAAGTACTGTAGATCAAAAGGCCGATTATGCTAAATAGGAAAAATCTAATCGACTAAGCCTCATTGCTATGAAGAGGTCCACTACCGAGCATCTCATTAGTGGTTTGCCGGAAGATATAAATGCGATATAGTTTCTTGAAGTAGTGGGAGAAAGATATATAGTCTCAGATAAGGTTGAAGTTGGGAACTTGCTAAGTGAGTTAATGAACATGAGGTATGATGCTACTATAGGTGTTAGGGAATTTATACTGAAGATGGTCCAAATTCAGTCCAAACTTAAGACCCATGAAATTATATATTTTTTTTAAATTACATTGTGCATCATGCCTTAAATATTCAACCAGCTGAATTTAGCCAAATTAAGATTGCTTATAGCGCTCAGAATGAAACATGGAGCGTTAATGCGTTGATTACCAAATGTGTGACTGAAGAGAAGAGGTTAAAGAATGAGAAGAACGAGTCCGCCCACTTAATTGTCAATGCCAAGTTGAGTTCATCTATAGGAAAATGAAAACCTAAAGGGTCAAATGCTTATAGTCCAAAAAAAGGCCAAGAGTTTAAGAAAAATGGGAATTGTTGGAGAAATGGAGATAATGATTTCAAGCGTTTTTACTGCAAGAAGCAGGGTCACAAGAGAGCCAATTGTTATAAGTTTTAAATTTAATAAAAGCAAGAAAAGAAAGTCACCAAGGTGAGTTATTGGTTTGTTTTGAATAATATCTTGTTGATATTTTTTTGGATTCTTGGTGGCTTGATTCTAATGCTACTATTCATGTGACTACTACCTTATAGGATCTCACAAATCTAAGAAATCCAAATATGAGAGAGTCAAAACTTAAAGTTGGAAACGATATTGGAGTTGATGTGGAGTGCATAGGGATGGTTATTTTGAATAATGTCTTTTATGTTCTTGGTTTTAGGAGAAACTTGATATCTCTTTCTTCACTTAACAAAACTGGATATTGTCTTTATTTTGCTAATAAAAGAGTGGATTTGAGTTATGATTTCAAACTTATTGAGAATTGTGTTTTGTCTGATGGATTATATCGATTATCCTTATATTCCAATAGACCATATTGTTCTTTTAATGTCGAGAATAATGTTGCTAAGAGATCTTTAATCAAAGAAAGATCTAAGTGATTAGGGCATATCTCCAAAGAAAGGGTAAAACGACCCATCAAGGCTGATATTATTCATCCTCTTGACTTAGATGATACTGATTGTGTGAGGGGAAAATTGACTAAAACCGAGAAGAAATGTGCCACTCGCAATCAAAATCTATTGGAAATAATTCATACAGATATTAGTAGGCCATACTCAACCACCTTGTGTGGAAATAATACTTCATCACATTCATTGATGATTTCTCCCGTTATTGTTATTTTTATCTAATTAAGGAAAAAACTAATGCTCTTGAAATATTCAAAGTGCTTCACACTAAGATTGAGAAACAATTGGGAAAAATTATCAAGATTGTTAGATCTGATCGTGGTGGTGAATATTATGGGCAATATACCAAAACTAAGTATTAAATGGAACCATTTGCTAAATATTTGTAGGACTATGGTATTATTGCTCAGTATACAATGCCTAGGAGTCCTAAAAAGAATGGTGTAGCTGAACGGCGCAATTGCATACTCATGAAGATGAAACGAAGTATGATGAACAGTTCTAATTTGCCTGAATACTTATGAGATGATGCAATTAAAACGGCAACTCATATATTGAACTGTGTGCCTAGTAAATTAGTGCTAAAAACACCTTTTGAATTGAAAACGGGGAGGAAACCAATCTTAAATCACTTTCGAGTTGGGGGGTCTTGTAAAAGTAAAATTTATGATCATTCTCAGAAGAAGACCGAACCCAAGACTACTAAATGTTACTTTATTGGATACCTTGGTCATTCCAAAGGGTATAGGTTCTATTGTCCTACTCGTGGCACTAGAATCGTTGAATCCCAAATTACCAAATTCTTGGAATTAGATATTGCTGAAAAAAGTTCTTCTTAATCTTTCAAAAGGGAAGAACCAAACAAAATGGTCTCTATTCCATTACCTATCTTGAATGATGATTCTATACGAGAGCCTTGCAGAGTAAAAATTAAGCAAGAAGCAAATACATGAAATGTATCGGTAGATTCTCTCATTACAAATGAAATTTCCCCAAATGAATGATGCGGCTCTAGAAATGCCTATGCAAAGATCATAACGACAAAGAAAACCAATGCCTCTAAATGATTATCATGTCTATCTTCGATAAGCTAATTTTGACATTGAACATATAGTTGATCCGGCAATCTTCAAAGAAGCTCTTAATAATGATTAGGCAGATGAATGGTTAGAAGCGATGAAGGATGAGATGATTTCCATGTCAACTAATCAAGTATGAGAACTTGTTGATTTACCTGATGGGTATAAACCGATCGGCTGCAAATGGGTATTCAAAACCAATAAAGACAATAAATACAACATAGAGAGATTCAAGGCAAGGCTAGTCGCAAAGGAGTACACATAAAGAGAAGGCATTGATTATACTGAAATATTTTCTCCAGTGTCCACTAAAGACTCTTTTTGAATAATCATGGCATTGGTGGCTCATTTTGACCTAAAGCTTCACCAAATGGATGTCAAGACAGCCTTTTTAAATGGAAATTTGGATGAAGAAGTGTATATGCAGCAACCTAAAGTGTTTAAAGAAGCTGGAAAGGAGCATATGATGTGCAAACTTCAGAGGTCTATCTATAGTCTCAAACAAGCATCACGTCAGTGCTACTTGAAATTTCACAAGGTTGTAAGATTGTTTGGTTTTGAAGAAAACAAGTTTAATCAATGCATCTACATGAAAGTATGTGGGAGTAAATATATTTTCTTAGTAATTTATGTGGATGACATTTTGCTTGCTAGTAGAGATGTTGATCTATTGAATGACACAAAAAGTTTTCTATCGAGAAAGTTTGATATGAAAGACCTTGGGGAAGCCTCTTCTATTCTAGGCATTGAGATTCATCGTGACAGATCTAATTCTGGGGTTATCTTAGAAAGGTATATAGATTGTGTTTGAAAATATTCAATATGCAAACCTACAAGTCAAGTGAAGCTCTTGTTGTGAAAAAAGATAAATTAAGTATAGAACAATGCCCCAAGAATGATGTTAAAAAAGAAGTAATGAAGAATATTTCATATACTAGTGCAATCAGTAGTCTTATGCATGCACAAGTATGTACCAAACTCGATATTGCTTTTGCTATGAATACTCTTTGAAGATATATGTCGAATCCAAGTCATGAACATTGGGTTGTAGCTAAAAAGGTGATGAGATATCTACAACAAACAAAGACTTCATACTTGTGTATAGTAGAGTAGAGGACCTAAAGGTGATTAGATATTCAGATACTGATTTTGCTAATTGTTCGGGTGACAGAAAATCAACTTCTGGATATATTTTTATGATGACTAAGGACGTTATTTCTTGGAAGAGAACAAAACAAACCTTGATTACGAACTCTACAATATACGCTGAGTTTATAGTGTGTTACGGCTCATCAATTCAAGTTGATTGTCTTAAAAATTTGATCCTAGAATTGCAAGTTGTGGACTCTATTGCTAAACCTATGGTGATCTACTATGACAACACTACAGCTATGTTTTATTCCAAGAATGACAAGATTAGCAATGCATCCAAACATATGGAGATTAAATATTATATTGTTAAGGACTTGGTAAAAAAGGAAGACATTGTGATCGACATTATCAAAACTGAGTCTATGTTGGCCTATCCTTTAACAAAAGGCTTACAACCCATTTTGTTTAAAGAATATGGGTATTTTAGATTCTTTTGATTTCTTTTGTTAGTTGAAGCTATATAACATGTATTTCTAGATATTATAGTTATATGCAAACTAATAATGCTTTCATGATGTCTATTAAACATTTACTTTCAATGATTATTATTGTTGATTCTATTATTATCTATTCTTCTATTGATTGAGAAATTGAAGTATAAAACAGTATTTTTAAATGAATTTTAATTTAAAAACGACTGGATGTCACTAATTATAAGATCTCGCGTTGAATTGTGACATAGTCGTGCAATTTTATTTTGTTTAGAAATTACGCTAATGCATTTTCATGTCGTTGAGATTTGTATTGAGGACAAATAAGAAATAATGTATATTTTGATTACATGTTGGCATTATTTCTTACTACACTACTAGGCCCATAATCCATGAAAATATAATGCTTATTATACGTGATTATGGAAGGTCATGTGTTGGGGTATTTTTTTAACACATTGATCTTTATAGTCCTATACTGAAGTTATATATGATTGGATTGGTTTTGAGATGCCGTTATAAGAACATTATTTTTTAAAGTTGTGGCCACATAAAACAAAATTTTCAGTTATTAACTTAATAGTGTTGTTTTCAATACAAAATCTTTTTCAAAATAAAAATAAGTTAATTAATGTAGCCCAAGTGAGAGAATGTTGGAAATTTTCTATAATATAGGCTCACATTAATTGATTGATTTTATCTTTTAAATAATCAAGTTAATGAATATTCCAATATTTGTTAAACCATTGAGTGATCTTATTGAATTAGGTATTGACATCTATTAATAACGGGTCTAGTTGAGTATCAAAGTATAGGCAATTATGTTTAACTAAAATCAATTATGGGAGAGGCCCAATTGACACACTATTGATTAGGGTTTATTAGATCCACTCTCTAGCCTATAAAAAAGGTAAGTTATGCCTATCAGTTACTTAATCCCATCAAAAGTTGCTATACTAAAATAGGTCATAGAAAAAAAGATCTGGCATTCTAATAGATCTCTGATTAAATAGAATGATTTATTTTTCTTCAAGTGAAGCAATGGCTCAAACAAGTACGTTTCAATTTCGCTCTGCATATCGCTTTTTGTGTTTTACAATCATATATGGATATGATTGTTCTCGATTAATTAGTTGTTTATGTGAATAATTTTCTACACTTTGTTGAACACCTCTTAGTTTCTTGTCGATGACTCTTCTTCATAGATGTCAATACTCATGTCATACAGGTTGTTGATTTTTTGATAGCTTGAATTCCACAATCGAATGTACTTTTTTGCTCAACAATAGCTATATTGAAAGGTTGTCAAGAACCACAAATTATGATCATCAATCAACTAATTTTGTAATCATCGATAATCACATCATGTAATTATCGATCACCATGACAATCATATCAACCAAACTCAATTAATCAACTAAACCTCACTGCTTGTTGATTTAAAATAATAGTATTCTTTTGTGTAAATGTATGGCTTAGCCGTAGCGTGAGAGTTTAGAGCCTCAAAAGCCCTTGACAACTGCATAAATAATATTATCTCCTGGAGCCAGTGCTTTTCCTTCTCTTTCGCCTGAAGAAACCCCACTCTGTGACGTCCACCAGGTGTTTGTGGTTTTGCCTAACTGATTCCAGCTTTAAACCTCCCTCTTCTTCCCAAAAAAATGCAAACCCGTTATTTGATTCACGGATCTAAGGGTTTTGACTACTATTTTTGTGAAATTACTTCTCTAAATGTTTGTAACTTTTGTGTTAGATCGCATTTTGTTCTCAATTAAAGTAACCGACAAAATATTATATTTATTTCCGTCCACTTAAATGGATAAGATTTTCTATTATCACACAATTTCGTGTAAATTTTTTTGGGAGGGTTGCTGCTATCTTATGGTGTAAGATGAAAATAAAACAAGCGTAAGGTGATCGCGTCCAGAAAATCATCCAATTAGTGTTAAACCTATTATACATAGCATAATATAGTCATAAACTTCTTAATTTTGTCAAATAAGTTCTAAATCTTTGCAGAAAATTTCAATATAATCATGATGGCTAATTTTCACTAGAAGTAGCTAGTGGCATGCTACGCAAACTGATCGGTGATGATTAGACTGTCAAATTAGTGATCTCTGATGAAAATTAACTAGAACAAGTGCAATAAAATTTCATGCAAAGTTTAGGACTACTAATAAAAGTGAAAAGTTTATGACTGGGTTGGTGTCAATGCAATAGGTTTAGGACCAATTATGTAATTTTTCTAGTCGCATCCAGTAAACTTGCCCTGGACAAGACTTGTTCTTATTGTTTATTGTGTTTGGGGGGCTAGTCTATTTTAATCTCATCCCGTTAGTAGATAGCCATTAACATCAATTTGTTTTTCTTCCCAAACCTATTAAGTTGTTTGATTTTATTAATATCTGGCAAGGACTTTCGTTCTCCACAGCTTTAGTAGTACCAACCATAGATGGAAAGTTGAAGTTTACTCTTGAAAACAGTACTTAGTGAGAAACTTTGATCGAGCCCAACAAATTGCAAGAGAGACAACCTAGCATGGGGAAAGTTTCTGTTTGTATTTGGAAATTTGCAAAGTTCTTATGTGCCATTTGAGTAGGATATCCTGTGGCAGTTTTTATTTTTTGCTTTTGTTTTGTGTTTTCGGTGCATTGCTAGAGAAGATGATGCAGAGATCCTTTTGTTTTCTAACGACTTATAAATCAGAAATGAGAAAATAAATTTGAGCTGGATGGCCTCAACTGAATGCTGCATGCATCAATTGTGGATGCATAGATTGACAAAAAAAAAAAAAAAAAAGATGCTTGCGTGCTAGGATTGCTTGGATTGATGGTTTACCACATCATAAATGGGTTGGTAGGTTCATGGAGTAAATGGTACTTAAAAGCCAACAAGACTTATATGGTCTCCTTTGGTCGTCTAAACATTTTGCCCGAATAAAATAAGGTCAGAAAAGTTAGGAGAGAATATGATTTATAAAATCATATGCGTAATTTGGTAAATATCTGAATATAAACATATGATAACCACAAAGAGATTGGTATACATGAATAATTTCCTCTCTGCCTCTGCCTACCTCCTCGACTCCGACTCTCTCGACGTTCGCCAATTTGACTCTCCTGCTTTTGTCGCTACTACAATGAACCGGCTCAAGCACCTTGTCGAACTCACATTTCCCTTCTTTCTTCACTTCTTTCCCATGGCTTCCTTCTCGACCTTCCCACCTATGCCTTCCTCATCCCCAACCCCTTCCCCTCGGCTTCCCGTTCCCACTTCATCGCCTACTTCTACGCTGCATGGGCTCCGCTATTTCTTCTTTGCCCAGTTGGGTCTCGCTCTCAAGCTGCAAGTGTTATGTTGTGTTTCCCTTCCTCGCTTGTCGAGCTCGTTGGCATCGTCACCTTCTGTAAGGACCCGGGCCCACTGTGTGAGATTGTCCGCTTTGGGTCACCCGCCCTGGTGCGGACGAACCGCCATTCCAGCCACGGTATTTTCCCTCACGGTTTTAAAACGCGTCACACAATTAAAGGGACCCAAGCCTTATAAACAAGGCCCAAGACTCCCCTCTAAGCGATGTGGGATAGGAGAAATGCCCTTAGCCTCGCCCGCGTACTGCCAAGGCGATCTTAGTCCGTCCCTCCGTACTGCCCCGAGTCTGGGTCGTCACATTCTCCCCCCCTTAAGGCACAACGCCCTCGCTGTAGCCCCACACGCTGTGGGAGTCGGCTCTGATACCATTTGTAAGGATCCGGGCCCACTGTGTGATATTGTCCGCTTTGGATCACCCGCCCTGGCGCGGACAAACCGCCATCCCAGCCACGGTCTTTTCCCTCACGGTTTTAAAATGCGTCATACAATTAAAGGAACCCAAGCCTTATAAACAAGGCCCAAGACTCCCTCCTAAGCGATGTGGGACAGGAGAAATGCCCTTAGCCTCACCTACGTACTGCCGAGGCGATCTTAGTCCGTCCCTCCATACTGCCCCGGGTCTGGGTCGTTACACCTTCCGTGCTTGTTCTCTTGTTCTGACGGTGCCGCCTTCCCCCTCCTACTTGGCGCAACGTCCGACATTGTTCGCACCATAGAGGCCGTAGTCAAGGTCGGGGTCAAGGCCCAGCCTTAGGCAAATATTTATCTAGGGTTCCCTGAGGCCAGATACCTCGAATATGAGGTTTCGAGTCCTAGATCTGAAGAAGGTGTGGCTGCTTGTGTGATGCAGTTGCGTGAGACGAAGAAGCTTCAGGAAATTGGCTCGAATTATTTATTTTTGTCATTTCTTTTAATTTTTACCGGATAGCAGATAGCCTATCCAAATATATCTCACCCTTAAGGTGGAACTTTTTATTTTGATTTGGATTTTCATTGGCCCAAACACTAGATAGGACAAAAATTATCCTATTTGATATTATATCATATCCACAGAACGCAGCTCGAAAGACTCACTCTCTTTTTGCAATGAAATGAGTAATAATTCTAAGAAACATATGCATTTAAAAGGCGTCTTTAAAAAATAGTCTAGAACATTGATATAAAGTTTAGAATCTCCCTCTCCATCTCCCTCTCTCCTTTCCTTCCTTCCTTTAACATCACTCCTATGCCTTATGGAATATAGCCAAATCCACAAATTGCTACCCAAATATATATGAAATGAATGTTCTATTAGGTAATTGTATCGATCACAAATAATTTTTTACTTATGTTAAGATGCAATGTCATACTTTTTTTTGGGTCAAAAAGAAATTGTCATCTATCATCAAATTGATATAAAAAAAAATAAAAAAATCTCTAAAGTCACAATAACAAAGCAAGCCCACAAAAGTCTATAACAAACAAAAAACTAAAAATCACGACGTTTCATTAGAGCTAGGTTGATAGAAATTATCATAGGCTTGTCCTTCAAGAATATATTTGTAACTACATTCAAGCGAAAAGATCGGCAACCAATCATTGAATCATACAATATCATTAGTGATAAGCACAAGCTGTAATCTCAATTTATAATTACGGCTTTGCCTTTCAATGATGCATGCCTAATTCGCCATTCCCAACACCATAACCATACACAAACAATATAAACATATTGAGAAAACTCAAATTTGACACATGTGAGAGCAAACCCCGTAACTAATGCACAGTGGCAAAGTTTTGAATGAAAACACACTATACAAATACAGATTTGACATCGAATTGCTGTGAACACCATTAAAACTGGAGGCAAAGTACTTATTTATTAAAACTCCAAAATTTAGAAATAGATCAAAGAGAAAGTTCCAAGATGTAAGATCGGGAGAACAAAGCTCCTAGATTTAATATTAGATCGGAAGAATAAGGAAAGAAAACAAATAAAATAAAAGGAACTAGGAGGGGAGGGAGAGATCTAGTTCAAATCCCTCCCCACCAGAAATGGAAGAAATGAATAAAGGCTCAGAGAGGGAAAGAGAGAGAGGGAGAGAAGGGGTGGGAAAGGAACACAATGTCATACTTTGCAAACACAATTATCTAATATCTCTAGACATTGATCCTCATCATCTAGTTGCAAGCCAACCATGTGCCCTAAGTTATTGGATTGTGTACATCCCCTTGCATTTTCTATCTCGAGAGGAAAGGTTGTGCCTACGAGTATAATCTTGGATCGGGATGGGTTTAGCGACAGTTCCATATCTACTTGAGGTTGGTCAAATCCTTGTTAGGGAAAGAACCCAATAGTGCAATTGACTCGTAAGCATCACATCATACCATGGTTTGATGGTCGAGTGAATGATACTATCAATCCTCTGCTGAGGGTTCGTCACCCTAATCACCTTCAATTACTTCAATGGTCATCAATATTATTCAAAACGCGTCTTTATCTGTTTCAAATGGGAGTGAACGCCTTTGAATTCTAAATCAACTGTTTTACATACCCTGAATCAATACCGCTATATCAAATTTGGAATTAACGGATCGTCTATGGAAGTTTTTCATGCATCCAGCGCTATAGTAGCTCTAAGAGTACATGGAGTCGTAGGTAGTGAAGCCACCGTGAAAAGACGGATTCATGAGACAGTTGGACCATATAATTTTGTGCATTTTTGTAGTTACTCTTGATTATAAAGCCCATCTACAGATGGTCGCTTAGAGTTGTCCTGAAGTTCGGATTTATAAAGTTGTCCAATGATCACCTCTAGCGTGAATTTTCGAATAAAAGAAATAAAATGAAAGCTTAGAGGGAAATGCTTCCATTCATTTTCACCCGCTTCCCTCCAGATTTAAACACCCAAATAAAGAAAATTATTCCCTAAATAATTTTTCTAAACTTCCTGCACTTCCTGATGCTAAACACATTGTTAAAGGAAACCGGCTAGGCCCACTCAGTTTGGAACCTTTTTTTTTATTATGCGTGGACCTGGGAAAAAATTTTGAACTCCATATCTAACCTTAATGGTCATTTATACAGTGTACACTTTGCTACTTATTCCTCAATGTCATATGTTATTGAACAAATTCACATGTCTTGATGCCAATAATCAATCCTTAAATTCGGTATAATTATCCAACTATACACCTTCCAATTTTGCCAATATAATCTTAAACCTTTGTACAAAATTCAAAAATTAGTCCTTCCCCCAATTGCCACTGGAAATGCTGATGTAGTGATTCACAAATTATTTTATTTATTTATCATTATTTTATTGGTAACTGAGGACTCCACCACGGACCCTCCATGCCCGAACGGCTCCTGAGGACCAAGCCCCTATACCTTGGAGGAGACTAGCCCAGCAACCCACCGCTAGGGCCCCCACTTAAATCGCTAGCAATTGCAAGTTTCAAACTCTCGACCTCTATGATAAGGGAGAAACTCTCAACCAATGTAGCTATCCACAGATGGGTTTGATTCACAAATTATTCACGTCAGCATATCGCATAAAATCGGTGACGATGACTAAACACCACCCAAGCAACAATTTCTGACAGCAATTGATCGAAAAAGACTACATTTTGACCTTTGCATGAATATTTAGGACTACATTAGCAAAATTGAAACGTTAAGACTGAATGAGATCTAGATAATAAGTTTTAGAAATGAACTGATCATTTTCACCTCAAATTCTTTATGTTTTCGAATGTTTTGAGTCATGTAATTTAACTTTTATTCAACGTGGAACTCTTTGAACTTGAACCTTTCAAGATATAATATTAAAATATAGATTCTCGTACGACTTGTTTATTTATTCTTAAAACTCAAATAGTATTTTAAATTTTGAAGAGAAATTCTAGAGAAACCTTTTTGCTTTGGAAAAAGTAAATGGATCCTAAAGTTGTTTAATGATATGTTATTGAAAGTAGAAATAAAAGTTAAAACGTTGTTAAGTTGTCATATATGTGTCCAAAATTAACACAATCATTGAGATGATTCCACGCATGTAATTTTCAAATTTCGTGGCATATGTTTTCCCTCCCAAAACTTTTTCCACAACGAGGATGGATGGCCGCCCAGATAATGTTTGAAAAAGCATGTCAAATCACCAAAGATTCTTCACATCAAGAAAATCCACGTCCCTTCGATATTTGATCATCTTGATCTTCCATGTTGCTTTTGCTAAAAAGTCTCCACAAGAGACTAAACACATATAACTACTATAAATCAATTCTTTTCTTTTCTTTTCTTTTGGGAATTGATGCAAGTGGAAACGTTTTCCTTTTAGATTGCGATGTTCATAATTTGAAAGTAGGGTTAAGGAGAAGAGGAAGAAAAAAGAAAAGGAGGAAAATGAAAAAAGATGAGTAGGTGCTTGGACTTCAGTGTCCATAGGTCGCTACTTTTAACCTAAAAGCCTTGGATTTATTAACATGCTTGTTCCTCCATAGTCAAAAGAATGAACAAGCGCATACACACACAAACACATGGCAGAGATGGGAATAAAGAGTCCTACGGAGAACGCAGGCTTAGAAGTCAGAGAAAGAGAGAGAGAACAAAGGTTAAATTAGAGTACAGAGGTCAGACAAGAGACGACACATCTTGTCTTTCTTTCTTCTTTCCCGGAACAAAAGGAAAGAAAAGAGAAAGAAAAAGCAGTACATCATCTAATTCAAAATAAGGGAAAGAAAAAGAAAGAAGAAGGGAAGATCATGCTTAGACGATGATCACATCACAATTTGGCCTCACAAAGTATTTGAAATAAAGAGAAAGGGTGAGAGAGCGAGAGAGAGAGAGAACGAGAGGAAGATTTTGCCAGGTTATATTTTTCTTCCGAACCGAACACCTTCATCTGCCTTCCGGGTGTAACGGGAAGAGCTCCAGAGTTCTACAGTGAACTGCTTCATCCTCATCTCTGAATGAAGATGATGATGACCTGCTCACATCCTCTTCTACTTCCGAGAAGTCAAATGCCCAGCTTCTACACTTCCTCTTGTATGGACTGTCCTCCTCCCCTCTAATCTCTCCTTCTGATCCCTGCAACAAAATTTAGACGTTCATTTACATCCACAAGTGCATATTGTGCTAGGACTGGTGAGTTTTCTATGTCATAAAACATGAAGCCTAGACCAGATGGTTCTAGTCTGAGAAGATGCTTGATAGATGGATCAAATGGAAATTCAGTTGTCAGGCAAAGCTGAAATAACACATGAAGCATGAGTTCGACGAACCAATTGTCATGCATCATGCAGCGCTCTGACACCAATGCTGGAATGAGGAAAAAAAGATGTTATTATGGTTTTGTGTACCTTAGGAGTGTTCAAAGTTACGGTGGCGATGGTGGCGGCTGTGGTGGGGGTTCTCGAGCAGTGAGAGAGGCCGAGGCTGTTGCGCTTCTGCTTCTGCCTCTCGCGGGCTTTGTGGTTCTGGAACCAATAGAACACGTTCTTGCCTTCAATCTTCCCGTACTTGCTGAGCTGTGCCGTGATCTGCTCGATCTGCTGCGCGTTGGGAGTTCTCATTCCCCCTCTGTACAGCATCTCGAGTATTCCGATTTGCTCTTGTGTCGGGTTCCAACGTGTCCCTCCTGGATGTGTTTCCACCTGCATGAACGTAAGAAGTTCCCATGCACACATAAAATATGAGACTTCAAAATCATATAAGAATTTCTTCACTGCCAAGACATATATTTCTTTTAACAAACACTTAATGGTTGCCGTGGCAATCGCAATGATGAAGAGAACAGACTATCTATTTTATTTTGTTATTCCGTCAAACAACACGGTAAATTAAAACCACTCTCGATTTTGCTTTGTTTAGAAGAGGCGTGATACGAATCTTTCTTTCTTCAACCGGCCCCTTTGATTAGGTTTTACCGGTGGCCGTATGCTCCAGGAAGAGAACAAGTAGATTAACACGGTTTAATCATCGAAAAGAAAATTGATCAATGGGAAAAAGACAAACTCCGAAGGTTCTTTGTGAGGTACATTGGACTTGTAAACACGGCAAAGTTTGAATTCCTAGCCACTTTGCAAAATGTCACATAGTATGTAGTCAAAATTCACAACTCATGACGTGAATTGTGGAAATTGCCGTGGAAGAGGGAAATAGGCGAGACCTGAGGAGGGTCTCTCTTGTCGTCAGAGGAGGAGCCGAGCCTCCGCGGGCCGCTCTCCGGGCGGATGAAGCTCTTGATGTCGACAAATGCGGCAGTTGAGACCACGTCGGTCTGGTGGGGGAGCTTTGGAACGAGGGGGCGGAGGCGTTTGCAGCCCAGCGTGAGGGTGGTGGGTTCGAGCTCAAAGAATCCACGTGCGAACTGATGAACCTTCATGCTTTGCCTGAAACGAGATGCTACTGCTTCCCATGAGGGGAAGATCCGGCTAAAAGAGAGAGGCAATTATATAGGGAATGACACACTCCTGTGGAAAAGGTAAAAACAAAAACAAAACGAAAAAGAGGGAGGGAGGGAGGGGGAGAGAGAGAGAGAGAGAGAGAGAGAGAGAGAAGTGGGAAAGTGGGAAATGAGGTGCATGGTGGGTTGTTCAGAAGAACCCAAGACCAAATGATGAGGCGAGGTTGACTTGGAGATTGATTACCCACACGATGAAAAAGCTAAAGTTGCACTGGAGCAAAAAGGAAAAAGGAGAAACTGTTTATGATTGCCATTTTGCTTTGAGGTGCTCTTTCAGTTGCATTAAATGCACTAGCATGGAAATTTATAATACTTTACATTATGCCTTTCTTATTGTTTAATTTTTCTTATGGTATTTAATTTGTAGAGTTTGGCTAGTGATTAAAAAACATATTTGTGTATGGATTAGGCTCATAAAAGGGATCATAGTTTTCTACACCACCGACCGTAAAGAGTTTAATATAGAGGCATCCACCTAGATCTTTAACTCATGTTTATCTCATTCATGAGATTGATAAGGTATTTTTCCATTATTGAGAAAAATGAATTCTTATGATATCTTTACTTGATTATTTTTCAATAACGTGCTTTTGATTGCATGGATTGGTATGCTCTCAATTGCCTAACTCAATTTTATCCTCTTTATATCATGATTTCTCACCAGCAAAACAATTGCAATATGTCATTTTTTCCCTTTAAAGGTTTATGGACTACAATCATGTCAAGTTGGAGCAAATTGACTCAGTTTACTTCTCCAAATTGAAAATAACGCGAGTAATCTTGATATTCAACTTTAAAGGGCCAAGATTGAAACGATGATTTTCCCAGGATAAGTTTATTTTCCCTTTTTGACAGACTATTGTCCATCCTAATCAAGTGGAATTTTGGAAGATTGGAAGGATATGGAGCCATTCAGCAGCTCTCCACTTCTTCATTGCAAGCCAGCAGAAGCAGCCAATCTCTTCATCAAAAACATGACAAAACTCTCTGTATTTCTCCATCATGCTCGTCAACAGAGACCGAGGAAAAAGGGGGTGGAGAGAATAGCCAAGAGGGAATAGAAGGTGGAGATGGAGATGTGAATGTGATGATGGAACAAGCGTGTGAATTTTTTGCGAGGCGCTCGAGTGGTTTTTGGTATTTTGTGTTGTGGGTGTGTGTTGGCCCGTCAAATCGGGTCGTGTTTTTCTCGCTTTCATGATAAGGTGTCCATGCTTTTCGGTGGCCTCTATCAAACTTTTTCTTCCATAAAGTTGAAGAGGTGCGAGGGAATGAAGCAAATAATTAAAAAAATAGTAAAAATAATTCAAGCAAAAAAAAAAACAAAAAAACGAAAGAAAGATCCCTCCAATCCCTATACTCGAAATTGCCTCTTTTCTACACAATCCAATGACGGGAAAAGGGGGGGAAATAAATGAATAAAGAAGGGGGAAAACTGAATGCCGTCGTCTTTAGGCAATGGAAGTGGAATATACAATTGGAAAATAATAAATATTTAAAATAAGCAAAGTGTTGAGAAAACTCTATCTGAATGCCCCAGATATATGTTTAATATTATTTTGCCAATAAATGGCGTGCTTTTTTCTTTGGGAACAGCTTGCTTCAATTTCCCAAACAGTTCAAAACCAGCAATACGTAACCCCACTTTCATTTTCACAATCCGAGAGAGAGAGAGAGAGAGAGAGAGAGAGAGAGAGAGAAGAATTGTGTAGAGATCTCCAGGGTTAAAGCACCGCACCACCATGGCAGTGGCACTATCACCCTCCAAATATTATTTTATTCCTCTTTTTTTTTTGGATAAAGGTTATTTTATTCCTCTTTGATCTTCAATGATTGCGTAAAATCATATGTATGTCTACGTATTGACTCTGGGTGGGGGTGAATTTGTAATTTTCAGTGCTCTCCAGCATGAGAAGACCTCGCGCAATTCAGGGTGAATGAAATTGGATTTTATGTACCTTGTTGCATCTTATACCAACGCAAACAAAATTAGAGTTGCTCCAAATTGGCTATCAACATATATTTGGGCTAGTTTCCTTGCATTACCACGAGGCTGGAGTTGGAGGATGCTTGGCTTTTGAATATGGCCTTTTGATAACGTTTTAAATTGGTTCTATACAATGATTTAAGTTTTTAAATTAGTTGGTGATTATTGAACAATTTCTGTAATTGTCAATAAACAACAACAAATCTTCACATTCACCTTTTCCTTTAATCATATCACCAAGCTATGCAGAAATACTAAGTTTTCTGTAAGTTTCTTCGAAATTACCTTTAACCATGCTTCTAATTGATGGATTACAAATTACAAATATCATACGTATGCAAATTTAGGTAAAAATGGTTGTTGGCAGTGTCCTAATTTGTATGGTATAAGTTGGAGACATGGTTGGAAGAAACTTCAAGTATTATGGCCCTTTTTATTTGATGAAATAAAAATGAAGATAAAGTGATGGTAACCTAAATTTTCTTAACCCCAATTTTCACGTATGCTTCACAATGGATACCAAAATTCTGGTAGATGAATTGCTAAACAATGAAAACTTTAGTTTCAATTTTCCAAATGGCTGATCTATGGAGACCGAACCTGGAATTGCTAAGGGAGCTGCCCCTCCTCAAAGAAGCCACGGTTATAGATTTTGTGGAAGTTCTGTGATTATTGATATGATATATGAATTAGGACTCAAATGTTCAATTTACATTCCAAATGTATCCGTTGACAGGTCCACTCATTTCAATGCAATCAACGGTTCAGACTCTCTCTCTCTCTCTCTCTCTCTCTCTCTCTCTCTCTCTCTCTCTCTCTCTCTCTCTCTCTCTCTCTCCCCCCCTCCCTGCCTCCAAATTTGACAACGAATGAGGGGTTCCCTGCCTTGAGCTACCCCTGATTTAGGGCTGCCAACAGCTGGAATGGCCACCCGCTGCGGTCGCGACCTCTGTGGTAGCATTCACTGCGCGCGCGAGCACAACAACCGTGGCGGCCCGGCGCAAGGTCCCATTGTGTCCAACAAAATATAATTTGCGCATCAGGAATAATAAGTTGTGTGTAATATATAGAAGCAAGCCAATCAAAAGCGATAACTTTCAAGAATTAGAAGTAAATTTGGTTTGACATTACTTTAGGCTTATTGATGTTGATTCCTTAAACCGCATCAAACATACAATTGATCCTCAAAATACTTTCTCGTGTCCTACTTGCAGCATTGTGATAGGTGGGTTGAAAATTGCAGCAGCATGAGAAGTGAATTCCCAAAATAGTGATAAATCTATTACAATTGTGTTAATTTAATCTTCAACGTTTTTTTTCTAATTGAGTTCTAAATCTTTTGCACTTATGTTAACTCAATCCATCCGGTCAATTTTAGCCGATTAGGACTGATATGGACACTAATCATCGTACGTGGTACGATTGGTGCGGACAAGATAACTTTAATAATGTATAATATTTTTTCAAATTTATTTGTTTATTTATTTTTCTTCTCTTTTTCCTTCTTACTCTTTTTCATTCTTTCTTTTTTCCTTCCCTTCTTCCTCTAGCAAATCATTGGAACTCAATGTCCAGCCAAGGGTAAGGGCCGATGAGGTCGGCCACCGTGGGGGTGAGGTTCGCCCTCGCCATGCTAGGTAGGGCTCCTCACCAAGGGCAGGCGAGACTTGCCCTCACCGGCCCTCACCTTTGGCTAGTCACAAAGTTTTTGACAACTTGCTAAAGAAAGAGAAAGAGAGAGAGAGAGAGAGAGAGAGAGAGAGAGAGAGAGAGAGAGAGAGAGAGAGAGAGAGAGAGAGAGAGAGAGAGAGAGAGAGAGAGAGAAGACAGAAAGAAAAAAGAGAGAGAGAGAGAGAGAGAGAGAGAGAGAGAGAGAGAGAGAGAGAGAGAGAGAGAGAGAGAGAGAGAGAGAGAGAGAGAGAGAGAGAGAGAGAGAGAGAGAGAGAGAGAGAGAGAGAGAGAGAGAGAGAGAGGGAAAAAGAAAATAAAAAATTCAAAAAAATTAAAACATTATTAAAAATTGCCATGTCAATGCTAACTACGCCATGTAAGAGGGCTAGCGTATATGTTAGTGCTAGTCAACTAAAATTGATCGGATAGACTAAATTGGTATAAATGTAAAAAGGTTTATGATTCAATTAACAAAATAAAAAAATTAAGAGCTTAATTAATATAGTTGCAATAGGTTTAGGACTGTATTGGTAACCTTCCTCAAAATGGGTCATATATCATATTTTGACTCATTTTTTAAGTTGGGTGAGATATAAGCTACATTAAATTTATAAATATGGGTTAAAATGGGTTTAATAAAGCAAAGCGTAATTAATGATAGGTTTTAATGGGCTTACAAGGAGCCAATTTAACCCAATTAATCAAAAAGCAATATCCTCTCGTGTTTGTGCACAAGTCGCCAATGGCTATGCATAGGTACCCAGCTCTTGTGTCCAAGTCATTGGCACCTAGATCTAGTCTATCAAGATCGAGCTCAATTCCTCAGTGGCTGGATTTAGGTCCATAGAGGCTGGGCCCAAATCTCTCGAGATCAAGCCCAAGACGCCAATGCCTATGCCCTAAGTCCTCTGCGACCATATCTGGATACTTGACTTCTACACCCATATCACTTGTACTTGGCCAAAGTCCATCAAAGATGGCCTAGGTACATCAAGGCTGAGCCTACATCCATAGAGGCGAGGCCTATGTCCTTAATTCATGGTTGAAACCTTGGTGCCTGTGCCTTGATCCATAGAGGGTAGGTCTGAGGCCTGATCTAGGTCTCTTAAAGTCAGACCTTGAACCTCGGTGCCCATGCTCAAGTCCTTAATGGTCATGCCCAAGTACTTGACTCTCTCACCCAAAAAATAGGGCTTAGCCCAAATCTAACAAGGTTGACCATTTTCTCAATTGCCATGCAATCTATAAAAGCCAGGCAAGGGTCCTTTGAGGCAAGGCCCCAAACATTGTCCAACCTCATGTCTAGGACCCCCATCCCCGAGTCCCTAGTGGCTCTACCCAAATTCTTGGCTCTTGCACCAAAGTCATTAGAGCTCGACTCGGGTCCATGAAGGTTGGGTCCGATTCCTCAACAACTAGGTTCTTTTAGGCTGCTGGGGTCTTAGGACTTGTGCTCAAGTCCTAGCAACCATGCCCAGAAACTTGACTCCACACCAAAGTCACTAGTGCCTAGCCAAATCCGTCATGGCTAGGCCTAGTTCCTAATCACTGAGTTCGAGTCCACAAAGGCGGGGTGGCAAAGAACCTAGCTCTTGTACTCAAGTCTAGGAAGGTGACCTTAGGACCCTCAAGGACAGGCATGGGACCCTAGTGCTCGTGCACAAGTCCTCGGTGGCCACAAGTACCCATCTCTCATGCTCAGGTTGCAAGCACTCAACTTAGGTGCATCGAGGTCGAGCATAATTCTTTGGCAGTGGAGCTCGGGTCCACAAAGGTTGGCCCAAGTAACTCAAGACCAACTTGAGACCTGATGCCCATGCCCCAGGTCTACAAACATTGATCCTAGGTCCGTTGAGGTCAAGCTCGATACTTGAGTATTGTGCTTGGGTATACAGAGGTTTGGCATGAGTCAAGGCTAGTTCTATATATATACACACACTTTTGAATGCATCAAGAATCAAACTATGATCTTCAACATGAACAAACAACAATATCACATCTTGACCAATATTTGTTTCTGCAATAAAATTGTGTAACTTTTATATTTTATTGAAAGTATTGATTTTCTACCCAAAATATAAAATGGGTTGGTTCCAAGAGAACAAGGAATCAAACTAGAACCAACTAGTTCCCATTTTGAAGCCTCTTTATTTTTGTCCATCAGCGTGGTGTTTACCCATGTCTCTATGTTACTCATGTGCCATGCTAACTCTTAGCCCATGACCTCAACCAAGTACCTGAGCTCCCCCACTAATTCAGTAAGTCAGTTCATGGAGTCACTCGTTCTTCAAAGGCAACAAATTAAGGAAAAACATTACTAACAATTAGAGCCTGTGTTTAGTCCGGATCAGGTTGGGTATGAGTCACTAAAATTATATTGCATAAAAATGGGTTAATATAGGTTGAACCATTTTTGACTAACTTAAACCTAACCCAATCTTCCTGTTTGTTGGTCTAATCCCAAGTATACATAATTAGTTGAGAATGCGAGATGATATTACATAGAGACCTATGTATGCTCCAATAACTTGCTATTTTCATTTGGCGCTAAAAATTACTACTAAAGTATTTCTTTTGAGAACTCAGTTCATGTAAATCCTTAAAGTGAGCCGTTACAACATATAGTTTTAACTTTTAGCTTCCAATGGATATAATGAGATGAGATGCAAGCTCAGCTCATTTGTTCATGTTGACGAGTTGGATTGTATGTCTAAAGCCACTCGTTCAACGCTGGCACACAGGTACATCCATAATGGGACCATCTTTCCGTCACTCATTGTACAGCGAACTTGATGTTCAACGGTATAGGTGGTTTTTTCAACGAAGCTACTCGTTTATTAAAAAGTGCGCGCTCATGCTGCTAAATTATTAAAAAGTAAAAAATTGAATTCAGACATATATTTACTGTGAATACCCTAAAGAATGAAGTAAAAAATGCTAGCCATCTAACAGTTCGATTTTAACAATTGACTCCTTCGCACCCCAAAATCCCACATGCCGCGGGATTTATCCGCTCTACTCGAGGCGGGCCAATGCGGGTATTTGTTGGGGCGGATTAAATTGTCGTGCATGATGTGGCTTACAGATCTGGTCCTGTCTCTCAATCTCATGGTCTGACTTGTAGCATATATTCGTACCAATTAAGGATCGATCTTGAAATTGACGTCGTTGCGCGATTCTTGGACGATGATTTTGCTAACAGCTCACCGACTTTGAGAGAACCTCTATTTTATACTTCTTCCTTTTTTTCGCCATTTATCTTTTTGGACTTTTGTACCGTAGGGTGATGACAAAAATCTTTCTTTGCATAATGTATTATTGAGATCATACCTAACTCAATAATGCCTGGATAAAGAGAAAATTATGTAGATGATGTATTCTATATAAATAATTATTTAATTATTAAGATTTGTTTTAGTGACTACTCTTTTAATATAAAAAGGGAGATGTGAAGGATTTAAATTCTCACATTCTCATTTTGAGAATGATTTTGTATCAAGTGTAGATTTCAACTTTCACACCTTACAAGAAAGTAGGGTAAAAATTTAAGAGTGAGAATTAAAGTAGAACCGACAATATATATATATATATATAATTATCCGTTTATCATCTCCAGTTCTCGTCTCAATTCTGTCCCATAGAAACTCAAGCAGTGAACTCAATGATAAACAGATCACATTATGCTCCCACAGTCAAAGTTGCACGCGCATCGAAGCACAATATTGATGAATTTATGAATAATCACATCGATATTCAAAAAGGTAAAATGTCTGACAAATCATGAAAACAATAAATGTATGTGCCAGAATCCGATCCTTTAGGCTCATCGATGTCGTCTCCATCAGATACCTCACCCACCTAGACCATTAATTAACCTATAGAAATAATTAACGATGGTAGTAACTTGTACAATTAGCATTATTTTATCAACAGTAGAGATTTATTGAAATACCCATAGAAACATTAAACATAGTAGAGGATCCTAGTAAAAAAATCTAATTTTGGTTCTGCGAAAATGAGTGATTTGAAAAGTATTTTTCAAAAAATAATTATTTATATAATTTAAAAAATTAGTTAATGAAAAATATGTTCATCATCAATAATAATTTAGTCCTAATTATTTTCGTGGCCAATGAAAAAAAAATTGTTTATTAATTTTTTAAATAATAAGATGCTCATTTTTTAGAAAATATTTTTCAAATCACTTATTTTCCACAAAATGAACACACACGAATGTTTTTAAACAAGTAAATACAAGTCGCATCATTAGGTATCCTTACAAAATTTAAAACTTAAATTAATAAAAAAAATAACAATAAATCCATATAGTCTTTTATTCAAAAATCTAGAGTAGATCAACCAACCAATCATGAAAAACATCATTTCAAATCCATATTCTACTTCAAAAATCTTTAGGTTTTCTAAAGAGAATTTTTACAAACGAAGATATATTTTTCTATTAGTATCTAGAACTTGCAAGACACATTTACCATCATATCACCAATTTACTCATTGATTCCTACTCTCAATCAATCCATGGATCTCGATCCTTAATGACATCGTCCATGTGACTACGTTTTGCTGACTTCACCAAACCAAAATCTCTCATGACCTACGAACCCCGACTTCAACAAAGTTCCCATGTTCAATGAAAATTATCTTTATTTCACAAAAATAAATGATTTGAATAGCATTTTCAGAAAATAAAAATTATCGATAATGAAAATATCTTTTATTCACTAATAATTTCAAATGTATAACCGATCATTCTTAGAAAAATAATTTTTTAATTATTTATTTTTTGCGACACAAACAAAATCTTAATTTTTACATATGATTTTTTTTTTCTTTCGTTGGCCTTGTTTTTCAATTGAAGCTTTACAAACTTCACTATTTATGTTCTCGGATGTCCGTTAATCTCCGTAAGTATCCTAAATCAAACTTATTTAAGAAGGAAAATATCTAATTCGAGAAAGCTAAATCTATTTTATAGGATATGAACATCCAATCATGACATTATTTCAATTTCTTTCATGTGAAAAAAATATGGATATTTGATCGCTTGGTTTAGATACAACAAGATCTCATATTCAAGTCACAGCTTCTCTCACTCAATTTCCCTAAAGGCCTCTAGGGTCTAGTAAATGCATCTTGACTGGGAGATTTAAATATATTCATGGAATATTAGTTGAGTCAAAGGTTTCAAATATCTCATCTTATCAAAAAGATGTCAATTCTAATGTTGAGAAGTTTGAAATTAAGGCAGACTTTAACATTTTGTGTAGGTTGAGCTAGGTAAACAATTTGCCTAGTATACAACTATTGTTGTTGTTGTTTTTCCTTCCTTGGAAACAGCACAATAAGTGCTAAATTTTTGTTTAGGGATACAATTAATTACATCGACCAACCCTCCAGGTACGAGGAAATAATTAAATATTTGAGCACAATTTAAATGTAGTCTTTCCATTCTATGTGGCACCATACAATGATGGCGATCTCTAGAAAAAATTAACTAGTATGACTACATTAGTATTTCACGCAAAGTTATAGGACTAAATTGAAAAGTTTGGTATTGAATTAACATTTGTACAATGTGATTTTTTCCCAAGTATGCATATTAGAAGAGTTTATCAATGTAGTTCTCAAAAATGTTTTGACAAATTTACCCTCTAATTGGTAAAAAATATATTTTGGTCCCTCCAGCACATTTGCCATTAAAATTTACAATTCCTCAAGCGAAATTAGACTACTTGTGAAAGATTTGAATACATGCAAATGACGTATTGCTCCATGAAATTCTTTGATTGTCAATATTAGGCGAAATCTGTCTCGACGTGTGTGTTTGGTCGGGGCGATCGGGTTAAACCTTTTTACCAATAGTGTATCATGCTAATAAAATCGAATCATATCCCATTCCAGCTCAGAGAGTTGTCCATGCATGACCAAGTCAAGGAAAGTGGCGTGAGCACTTTTCAAAATTAAGTACCATGTGAATTTTCATAATCAAAATTTAGTTGCTTAGAAAGGTCTTAAATTTACGCTAATTGAATGTAATTCCTTTCTCCCCGACATTCTTCAAATGGTCCTTTAGGTAATCTCAATTTAGGTAAAACTGATCGCATAACGAAATGGAAAACCTGTTTTTGATTCTAGAGGTTTAGTTTTTTCCCAATTCAATCAAAATGTTCAAGAGAAATGTTGTTCCAAGCAATCCAAGCTTAATCACGGCGTGAAAGCTTGATCCCAATTAGGCAATAGGCGATAGTGTCGATTCTATTCACTTATCCATCCATCAATATATGACACAAAATTCCATTTGAAAAAAATGCATAAGAGTCAATTTTTGTGACCGTCACACAATGATTAGTGGCTAGTGCCAGCTTAAATCAAGCCCTACATCAGCTTCCTTAGATTACCATGTTCCTCCTTGACGACAATCAATATGTATATATAAAGAATAGTTTGAAAAGTCGGAAAAGAGGGGACAAGGAAACCACTCCCTTTGGAAAATATATCAAAGACACCCCACAGATTTTCGGTGATGGACGTACGTAAGTACCGAGTCCTAAGCGCCAGAAATTGGTCTGGGACAAAACCTACACTTCGGTCGCGCTGGTTTGAATCTAGCCAACCCCTTGTTTTTCTTATTATTAGGTATTTACCCTTTTGTCCTTTCCTCCTTACAAGAAAAGGACAAACCGAACATGAGTTTTTTTTTTTTTTGGTCGAATGAGTTTATACAACACAAATTTCATATATTTGAAGATCCAGTTTGCATCTGATTGCGATTTGCTACTTATATACATAAATAAAGCAAGAACCCAAATTAAAATAGAGCTTCAAGAATTGCCCAACCACACCTTTCGAGAGTCAATCGGGAACTATCGAATTCATCCCAAAAAGATCAGACTTGTGATACATCAATAACAATTAGTATCAATACAAGACACGTTTTCAATTGGATTTAAACATAAATAATGGACATGCATGAAATCAATAATTAACATACCTAACTTAAAGCACCTAAAATCACATGTTCTCATACTGACTATCATAACTTAATTTGCGAAAAAAAAAAAAAAAAACTCACGCCGAGTCCTTCATATTTTGTATGGAATGAAATTATATGCTAATTTTTAATTGGTATAATCAAATTTCAATAGATTTTTCATGTGCATTTTATATGTTCAATACACTCGGTGTAAACTGCATGTTCGTCATCAAGGGAGCATTTTTATTTTCAAACTTTGGAGCATATCATCTTAATTTTGCCCTTTTTCCATATATAGATTGGAGAGTATGCATTCTAGCTGAAGTATATCTGCATAGTGATTCACTAGCAGCTTTAAGTTGAGCCTCTTTGCTCAATCGGACACTTCTTTCTTTTCTTTTTTTATCTATTAATTCATTTTTTGGCATTTTAATGCGGCCCCTTTATCTCACGTACTGATCATAAGTAGCTTTTGGAGTTAAAAGTGGCATATAAAGCTTGTCCACGGAATGATTTGATGCATTTAATCTGCCTCTTTTTGGGGCTGCTGTAGATTTGGCTTTATCTTTTGCCAAACTGATGTTCTAGAAGCTATTTTTCATATATCTTTCTATTCACCCTCTCTTTTTTTTCGTTTTTAATTATCTCGGGCCAAATTCTTTGCACCATAATCACTAGCCAAATATCTGAGTCGAAATACAGAAAAGGTCCAAAAGGAAATTGGGTTCATGCATCTTTTTTAACGGCCGAACCACGGCCGACAAATTTATTATAAAATTCACTTCATGATAACACTTTATGATAAAAAAATAATAGGGTCATGAGAATTCTGTGAAACCACCATTAATCGTTTCTAAAATTTAAGCTAAGAAATAAATGTGTCATTTAATATTTCGATGATTACCATATAAAGGATTGCAAGGAACTTAACTTTTTAAAAAAATATATCAAATAAAGATATGCTAGGGTAAAGTGTAGTTGAATTGTAAGAAATAAAAAGTGAAAATGAAAATGAAACTGAAGATGCAAAAGTTACAAAAGCATATACAAACTCGTTAATTCGATAATGAATTTCTTACTCTTTAATTCGAAAATGAAGTTCTTACTTTTCGAAACCACTTTCTTGTGGAATTACACGCCCTGTTTTTCTTTTTAGAGTCAAACAAAAGAAGAGGCTAAATTCCAAAATTTCAAATCGCACCGAAAAAAACACAGGGCCAGTTCCCCAGGAGTGACTTATGCTTCATGGAACATAAATTGCCAGATGTCATTCCATCACTGATGTGAAAATTGTCGAGACAATAATGAGTGTTTGACAAATCCAAAGATCTCTTTCTTTTTCGGAAGGTCCAATTTCCTGATTGCATAAGCTGAGTGAGATCTTGACTATCTCACTAATCACAAAAAAGAAAGCAAAAAAAAAAAGAAAAGAAAAGTTGAGTGAGATCTCCCACGACACCGCACTAAATTTGTCCTGATTAAATAAAGTAAAGACATAACTATTGACTAATAGAAACAATGACTCGTTGCAGAGAAAAGTGTCGTGCTTATCAATTTCCTAATTGCTCGAATTTTTGCATCGTATCACGAGTTTACGACACATGGCATGAATGCGAACCGCGAAATTTTCTCTCAAGAGAGAAGTACGGATCCGTTCGAATTCATCATGCGAACGAATTAGACGACGAATGTAAAATGAAGCAACCTGGCGTGTAATCAGTGTTTTGCCCCCGCCTCGATCCACCGCTTTCGGTCTCACGTGAGCATACAAACCCTAGAATGGATTTTAATTTCCACCATCAATCACGACTTTGCTTTTGTTGTCGACTCGAAATTCTCTCTCCCCCACCCTATTCATATAGACTCAATCATTGTGCACCTAATTTGGTGAATCCAGCGATCTACCCTCACCATTGGTCCATCAGAGATTCTGCAGCATCGCTACTCATCACTGCATGCACCTTCCCTCTCTTGATCGCCATGCATGCAACCCCAGTCAACAAGTTCTATTTCCTGCTTGAACTAAAGACACACTCAAAAACCACTTCTCAGCAATGTCAAACATGCTATCATGACCCCATTCTCGGTGGTCACCTAATTGTCTCCGAGTCTAGTGGAACTCCTTTATCGACCTGACAGCTTTAAAGAAGGAACAATCGGATTGATTGTTGTATCAAAACTTTGGTAGATGCAGTCAAAAAGATCTCGGATGTGGCTACAGCGACCGGTTTGGATGAGCAATTGCGCACTTGATTTTAGTGCAGTAGATTCTGTATTCAAATCACGGTAATTCACGCTCATATTAACTTCATGTGTTATACCTGCCACATGTGAGTAAAGTTTTATCCGATGCGTGTGAATAGGGTGATTTGTATTTATTCGTGAGAATTACCAAATGAGCTGAAAAAGTCTAGATACTTCTTATTACTATAAAAGGAATGTGCCTCAAACCCATGACCTCATTCTAAAGGTTGATTGATCTGTCTTTTTATGTTTGGATTTTGATCTCCAATTATGTTAAATGTCTCCAAGTGTATATAATTTCATAATTGGACCACCGCACAATTCGAGCAGGTTTGAGTTGTCAATTTAGTATGACATGGTCTCTTCGGCTGGGGTACAAATTCTAAACATTTGGGCAATAATTATTTTAGGGAAAGTTGTCTAATCAGTCATAAATCTATTGTATAAATGTCAGTTCGCTTCTAAACTTTCCAATTTTACTAATTTAGTTTTAAATTTTTGCTCGAAATTCTAATATAGTCCTTCTGACTAATTTTTTTTTTTTGGAGATTACTAACATGGTGATGGCTCACATAGGGTTGTTGATGACTAGACCATCATGTTACTGATTTTCGGCGATAATTAACCAAAATGACTTTATTGAAATTCCGCGCAAGATTTCAAGACTAAATTGGTACACACATGATCGGTTTAGGACAAAATGGGTAATTTTCCAAATTTTTGAGTTCTAGACATTTCACTTAGGTTGATTAGTCCCCAAAACTTCTTATGAAACGGGTGCAACCAAACATTTTTTAATTGATTATCGTATTCCATTTCTCAACTCGTTTGTCAAAAAATTAATGTTTTGCGGTCCTCTATTATGATCAGAATTGTGTTTAACTTTCATGCAAAAATGAAAGGCTGAGGTTTTCCGACAACCAAATGTTGCCGACCGGGAAATCAGGCCCTTGATTGCACCAAAAGTCAAAAACATATAGAGCTCCTCCTACAACATTTAAATTCATTTATCGTCCACATTGATTTCTTGTTCACCTTCCATTCCCCCAATCAATGCTTGTTCATCAGTGCAATGATATGTCCCTCCTTACAACTGTTCCTCTTTCATCTCGTTAAGCACGTGAAGAGGTGTTAAATGCTGTCAATATCATTGCATTGCTGTCTAATGATGATCTTACACATTCTGCTTTCATCATTTAATGACATGAGATCATTAATTAAACCTTCTAATAGAGAATGCATGGTAGAAAGATCCTTCATTAAGAATGGCAAATCTTTGAATCTATTAGGATGATAATTTAGAATATTAAAATCCAAAAGACCAGATAACTGGGTGTAGGGAAACCATATGTATAGAAGACCCCATACAAATGATAAGCAAGGTAAGCAAAAAATGGTTCAAACTAACCATAACAGTGCGGTTTGGTTTGGTTTGGTTTGGTTTGGTTTGATTGTGAAAATTTTGAAACCAAATCCAATTGCAAAAAATCGTTTTTATATGGTTTGGTTACCATTTGGTTCGATATAACCTCCAAAACAAATCAATCCGCATTGTGTTTTCTCTTTATGATGAAGAATGCTTTAACATGATTCTTGAAATTCTTTTCCCCTATACAATGTTTTGAGCGGTCCCACAGTGTCAATTCTTTTTATAATGTGAGGTCGAATCTCTCATCTTGGCTAATCCTTATAAATACATATAAACTGTTATGTTTACATGAATTAGGTAAGACTTTACTCCCACAACTGGGATAACCTCCAAGGTCAATATGAGCAAGAGTAATGTGATTGGACCATAGAATTCCGCCACTCTATCTCTCAATCAGTCTTTATTGACGTGTCTACGCATATAATTTTCTTAAACCTAATGAATCGAGACCCTCTTTTCTACGAGTCTTGTTTTCCTTCGTCCATTATTTGTACCTCTAATTCATAAGTTGCAAATTACGAACATCGCCCGTATCTATATTTACTCAAATTTAGTGCTTCGATGTCCATGACGAGTTACCCAACAATCGGAAACATGGTCCGAGTAAAATTCTTCGAGTTTCCACAGGAAATTCATTACAAGATGACATGAGCATTTTCTTTCCACCTCCAGGAAGAACGTCAATCAGATGGAGTTGATGATATGATAATTGTCGGTCAAAGATAGAGAGAGAAAGAGAGAGAGAGTGAGAGGGGAAGTTGGATCGCATGATAAGGTGGGGGTAGGGGTGGGGGTGGGGATCCCACGACCAGTGGAAGAAACGGTGGAACTCCATCATTATTGTATCCCCAAAGACATTGTCATCATTCGCACGTGTCGATGGACCCCTCGCACGCCCTCATCCATCTAAAAAAAGCTTCATGTGCTTGTGCGTGTTCGTGTGCAGTACACGAGTAAAACCAAGAATCACTTTCATTCTCTGAAAAATGACAGCATACACTCGATGCCCTGCACGGTGTAGAGGGCACAAAATACTCAGGTGAGAATCTCTGTCCTTTTTCTGGATAAAAGAGAAAAAAGAGCGAGCTATTTCGAAAAAATATTTATTAACTTTTATCGATTTAAATATTAATGTAGTGCAAATTCAACCTCCCAAATAACCCTCAAGTATCTCTTTAGGGGCCAGAACTCTCATTCGTATGGTGGATACATGATTCCATGTTGTATCATGATCCTGATGTGATGAGCCGTGAATATAGTTACATTGGCATTAACACACTGGATCTCATCTGACATGATTAATATTTTAGTTTATAGCTTGTTAGATAGTGCAATTTTAATTTCTTGAACGTTTAGATCTACCTTAAGATAATTTTGAATATTTTGAGATAAGTCAAGCTCAAATTCTAAAATTGTGGCCAACACATGCCAAATTTTGAACATTTTTGTGGCCAATTGTCAAATTGCATTTCGACATCGGTGAGTCAAAGTAATGAATTAAGATCCTCTAAATTTATGAATAAATTCACTTGAAAAGGAGAACGTATTTCAAAGCCTAACAATGTACCTAATTGGACCTTTATTGAAAAGTTTGAACCAATATGTTTGGCACTACACCACATTCTTGGTGCGAGTATTTTTTTCATCTATTATCCTCACAGTGCACCTCAACAAATCTTTCGCTAATACATGCAATTTTGCATTAGGTCTCCTACCTCTTAATGTAAGTATCCTTTTGCTCCAGCATCATCTCAATTGGAATATCCACTTTGGTCGTGCCATAAAGCTCAATGGAAAGTCTGGGTTACCAATAGCAATCTCAATTAGGGAAGTCGCACGGAGATTTCTTCTATGAGACACTTCAGCAAATGTCAATACACAACATCCAGCAGATCACTAATCAATCTTTAGCGTTGATGGATGCAGACATTTTTACTTAGAGATATCACCAAAAGGCAGTTCAAGTTCAAGCTCGTCAATATATTTAGTTAAAGTCACATTTTCAAGAACTTAATTTAATGAGCTATAAATCAACTATGATATTTATCTGCTCCACGTTACACCACATCTCGAAATGAACTCTTTTGTCCTAATACTCTCAAACGGGAAATTTTCCGGCAAATGAGCAGTGTATGGTAGTAAAGCAAAAATCAGTCAATAACTTGTGGTTTGGTTAATAGCCTTCCCTTGGCCAAAACATGTCGGTAGTGGAAATAGTTGGAAGCGTGAAATGAAATGCCATCCCGGAAATAACTTATACTTTCCAGCAAGTTAATAGTAAAGAAAGGCCCAAATTCCCCTACCTTTTCCCTTGATGACTTTATATTTCTATTCTCTTTAGTTTTCGTTTTGCTTGGAAGCCTTTTTTAACATGGAATTTGATGGAAAGTGATTGTCGTTGATGATACTGATGCCACATTCTCTTTCTCTCTCTCTCTCTCTCTCTCTCCTTAGAGTATGCCAAATAAAGTGAATGCGAGTAGCCATCATTGCTATGATGGAAATATATTCCCGACTAGATTTGGATGGACACCTTTTACACGAACTCATCTCACACGACTTTATGTCCTACAGTGGAACCCGTCCCTCCCTTTTGTTCCTCCCTTCTTTTTCCTCGAGAAAAGGGGAGAAAAAGAAGGTGATCGCATGGTGAGCGGGGAAAAAAACTCCGCGTCATGTCGTGTAAGGGAAAGTGGGTGCAAATATGGAGGGAAAGGGATTCTCTTTTGGGGCAGTGAATGGATGACAGTCCAAACACAATTAAGTAACAAATCGATGGCACTGAAAGATCCTCTTATGACTATTCAAAACCTCTTTTGTTTTCCTCCCTTCTTTTTGCTATTCCAATTTCTTTTAACCCCTCCGTGGTGCGCTTTGCACGAACTCGGAAGTGTTTTCTTGATATTTTGACTCTCTCAAAAGTCTTTAAAGATATCTTCTTTTATTCGTCAGCCCTTGGATCTCACAGTTTTGGAAGAAGTGAAAACGCAACTTAGAAAAGGAAGTTGCTTTTAGCGATGCATGTCAATGTACTGTCCAATGGAAGCAGACGTTAGTGTTGTTGTGCCCCCACTCGTCGCAGTTGTCAAAAGAGACCCTACAATTCTCGCCAAAAGAAGACGAGAACATTTTTGTATCAAGCAAAGAAAGCTTGAGAAATCACCAAAAACGACGCTGATTTTCAGTCCAATTTCACTTCACATCTCTCTCTCTCTCTCTCTCTCTCTCTCTCTCTCTCTGTGAGGTCATCAACGACCACAGCAACCTCGCCAAGGTAGTAGGGGCATCATCCATTTACACTGTCCTGTCTTTTTTAGCTCGACTTGCGTCTTACACGTCTGCTTGTGGATTTCTGTAAGATAATACCCTCTGGGCCCTGGCTCGCCATTGCCAACCCAAGCTTTCTTGCCCATGGTATGATGTACCTCATGCAAACACCAGTTGCCTTGTCATCAATGAGAAAGTGAAGGTGACACGTCATCGTCACAAATTTTACACAGAACACGTTAGCTTTTCATGTTAGATTATACCTATCAAACATATGATCTGCCGCTTCCGAAATCAAAGCTATCATTCCAGCACAAGGATCAAGCCTTAACATAAGCCTATATTTTTGTTGAGTTAGCTTATGGTTAACGCTCTGAGCCATGATCATATAACTTTGAGCAAATTGTGGCGGCGAAACCCTATATTTTCATTCCAAAGAGATAATCCAAGTTCAAACACATTAATATAACCATAAGGCCCACCTCCACTAAAACATTTAAGTAAATAAGTTATGGGCCAGCTCAGTATACATCAACGCTATCTTCGTAAATGCACCATTAATAGTATTCTATCATCCCATATTTCAGCTAAAGCAAGTGAAGCACCAAGCAAACAATTTGAGAATGGAAAAATTGTTCAAAGAAGTCTTAAACCTATTACACTCTTATCAATTCAATCATAAATTTTTAATTTTGTGAATTGAGTCATAAACCATTTTACATTTTGCCAATCGAGTCCATCTAGTTAATTTTAGTCGAAAATCACTAACACAGTGTTAACTGTCTTACATGGCATAATAGGTGCTGACATAAATAATTTTTAATAAATGTTTTATTTTTTATTTAATTTTTATTTTCTTTGTTTTTTCTTTTTACAAGTCTAGTCACTGAGGGTTGCGGGGCCCTCACCAATTGCAAGTGAGGGTCATGACCCTCACCCAAACGGCCACTGGGTGAGGGCCTGGTGACCCTCATTGGCCCGAGTTGTTAATAAATAAATAAAAAAAGAAAAGGAAAAATTAAAATTAAAATTTATAAAATAAAATTTCAAAAAAAACGTTAAAATATTATAAAAAATGATTATTGTCAATGTTGGCCATGCGACATAAGATAACCAATGTCCATGTCAGCAATTTCCATCCAAAATTGATCAAATGGATTTAATTGGCAAAACGCGAAAAGATTTATAACTCCATTGGCAAAATTAAAAAGTTTAGAACTGAATTGTTAAAAATGCAATAGGTTTAAGACTTTTTGAATCATTTTCTTGTTTGAGAACTAGTACTAGTTTCCATAGTTGAATCACTAAACGCTATTGCATGGGGAAAATCATCCAATCAGTTATAAAATTATTGTACGAATGCCAGTTTAGTCATAAATTTTTTAATCTTGCCAGTTGAGTCATAAATCTTTGTGTGCAATTTTAGTATAGTCCTCCAATCAATTTTTATTAAAATCGCTGACATAACAATTCAATCATTGTCAACTATCCTACATGACACATCGCCATGTAAGTGATTCCATGAGAAAATTGATCAAAAAGACTACATTAAAATTTTACGCAAAGATTTAAGATTAAATTGGCAAAATCGGAAAGTTTAACACTTAATCGACATCCATATAATAGGTTTAGGGTTGATTGGACAATTTCCACCGATGGCAAGTATATTTTATGTTTTCCTTTCTTCCCTACCTTTCATTTTCTCACTTTTGTGTAATTAAGAACTAATACTTCTTTTTATAGTCCAAGAAGGCAAAAAACCAAAGGATACTGCTCCTTTGACCTTGCAAATAAGTGACAAATGGGAATGAGATTATGATAACACAGATCCATTTTGAATGGAGCTTTTCTCCTTTCACTTTCCTGAACGATCTTTTCTTCTTTTACTAGTTGTTGTCAACCCATTATGCTAGCTTTTACAACATATGTGACAGCACAAAATGCAATAGCAAAAAGTTCGAAAGGTACGTAAACAGGAGACAAAAGCTATATCACCAAACTCGAACCTCCTTCTCATTTTCCATCTCAGGTTGGAGATTTTGTTCTCTAAAGGTCACTTAGTTTAACCCAAAGCTAAGAACTTGTAAGTCAACTATGGACCCAAACACCGTGACATCAAGACATTGATTTACTTAGTTTAACCCGGAAGAGGATCACTTAGGAAGGGCGGAATCTTGATCATCGTACATACTAGATGTTACTTGTCAAGTTCACCTCACAATGAATAAATTCATAATGAACTCCCCGATCCTCGTGTGTACCGATTATCTCTGATCGTAGCATAGATACATATATAATTAGTTGTGCACGAAAAGAGCTTAATTCAAGATGTCAAATGATTTTTTCTTTTCTTTTTGTTGCAATTTGGGGGTAGTTGTGTTAATTATCGCGCACCAAATTAAATTAAAATTGCCTCTCGGATCATTTGAATGCAAGCTACTGACACAAGATTCGCAAGAAACAGCATAAACAAAGACATTTCTCCAGCGATAGAATCCTCGAGATTTTGGGAACGTTTTTCGACCATTGGCGTAGCCAGATTCACTGTCCCCAAGTGTTCGGCAATGCATACTTGAAAATGCCCCTGCGACGGGACAATTGTCTGACCTCCTCAAAATTTCCAAATACACTAACAAAATGGTCCGAATAGAGTGAGCTAAATCTTAACATTTTTCAGGAAAACATGTTATTCATTTTTCGATATTTATAATTTTGAATTGCTTAGAAAAATGAGTCAATAGAAAATATTTTCCAAGTTAATGAAAAATATATACCAAAAATCGAGAAAAAAAAATTTCTCTTTAAAAAATCGGAAATCATTTTCTAGAATATGATTAAATATCGATGCTTAAAATAGAAACTTTGTGTTTTGGCACAAGAATCCCAATGCTTGTTCCTAGGCCCTTGTCAATGGACTTGGGTCTAGAAGCCAAGCCAAGTCGACTTGGGTTCATTGAGGCCAACCCCAAGTCCAAAGAGTGTGGGTTCGGAACCGCAGTGCTCAAGCCTAGGTCCATAAAGATTGGGCTCTAGACACTAGTGCCGGTGGTTGGGCCTAATGTTCAAATGTCCTTACTACACTCCCCGATGCCTTGGCTTGAGACCTAATACTTGTGCTCGAGCTCTTGTGCTTAGGCATGGGTCTATTGAGGTCAAGCTCAAGTCCACAGCACCCTAACCTAAGATCATGTGCCCATGATTGGGTCCAACAAGGCCGAGCTTGTGACCCCCATGTTAGTGCCCAAGTTCTCAATGTGCAAGCCCATGTCCATAGAGGCTAGGCTCAAGCCGTCACGCCCCCGCCCTACCCCCAATACAAGAGCGTGACTTGGCGGGTTAGCATCGACGTCCTAGGCACATCGATTACCCAAAAAAATCTTTTATCTTTTATTAAGCACATGCGAAAACGAATTAAAGACAATCCTTGTACACAAACAAATATGGAAGTCAGGTAACATGTATACAAGCCAAGCAAACAAAAGCAACATATAGTCATACATATATATACATATTAAAAGTTATTTTGATTACATGCCCATCCTAGTCCTGGGCTACTTATATTCATTACCACACATCGACAATCAAAGGCTAAGATAGCCTAGCTCCTCTATCGAGCTCCTCCAAAAATGGCCCCTATCCTAGGCCCTTCTTCTACAATGCTCCCATAGGATCCACCAGAAGGATGAGGCCTCCGATGGGACCTAAAACGTCTCCATAAAAAACGAGGCACCAAGCCTCCTACACATGAGGAACCAAGGTGTCTACCCTTCTTGGACCCATACAGTGAATATACTTTCAATAAGTGACGCCCTCGTCTAAGTCTACTATATATATCACGGTGGTAACTATATCAATCAGAAGACTAGGACGGACGGGCAGTAGTGTTGGTTCACCCATCCCAAACTTGAAATGGTGAAAACAACAATAGTGAGCCGATGACTCAGTAAGTAGAAATCTCTAATTCTCCTAGAGGAGGACATCTTGCCATCGATCCTCGAATATAAGATCACCACCCACTTGTCAATGGCAAATCAATAGCAAGGTTTGTAACTTGCCTTGCTTATGCATATGAAGGGCTCTCAATCAGCTACGTGCTTTCAAGCATCAAAGCCAATGAGTTAATGCATAAAAACAAGCCCTCCAAAGATCCATGACTTACGATCATTCTAGTCACTAAGAGGGATGCATGCATCACATAAAACTCATTCAAGCACTAAGTGACCCGATGCTAACATATGCTCAAATTGATGCAAGGACTCAACAATACATATCGAACAAACCCAGCTTTTGCAAGCCTCAATTCTAATATCGGTGCAAGCATCAATTCAAGCATCACACATGCATCAGTCATGGACCACATGTGGACTTCTAGTTTCTTTCAGTCAATTCCGTTAGTCGAAATCCATCGACTCTTTTGGTATCAACCAAGCATCAGTCCCTCCCTTAGCAACGAGCAGCATCCCAATCTCATTATCAGGACAGCATCCAGGGTGACCCTAAAGCATCGGCCTCACCTAGGCCGGCATCATCCATGATCTCAATATCAAAATGGCATCGGAGACTTTATCTCAGGGAATGACCTGGTATACCCTAGCATCAGTGGTAAAAGTCCATTGTGTGTCTATGCGTTCAAGCATCAATCAATCCATTTTGTTATCTTGAATCATTACCCAAATGAAAGGCCCAAAGACGTGCCATACAAAGTGAATCAATGACTTTTGTGCCCTATTAAACTAGACTCATGCCAGATGTGATTTGGGCTCGTGTTCTTGACTTGGAATCGTTCACTTTGGCTTCGGTATCGACCCGATGCTTGTCCCAAGTAACAACATGCTTCAATGTTGTCCCGAGATCAAGTGTGGGCCATGCACCCACCTCGGTACATGTCCAATTTGCTGAGACCTTTCCTCGCATCCGAGTGTGTTCGAAACCCACGCGAGACCATGATTTACTTGATATAAAGACAAGTAATTGAAAACACGCAACAAGCACAATGTACAAGTAAACACAAGAAAGCAATGCAAAATCCTAAATCAATACGCATAGCACATCGCCCTATCGAAGAGTTAGAAAAGTCTACTTACAAATTTTGAATCTAGCTCCAAGATGCTTCTTTGGTGGTCGGTCGACTTCTAGGGTGGCTTAGAGGGGAATGGCATAAAAGAGAGGAGAGGGAGGGAGAGGATAGGAGAGAATGGCTAGGCCTCCAAAATGTGAGGATGCCTTCTCCTATTTATAAGCCTCTTCCTCTTAGATCTTTATATAAACTTATGATTAAACCAAGATATGAATTGGCCTATATAGCCTCCTTAGTTGGCACCTATGCTTATTTGTGTTTAATTTTGATTGGCCCTCCTATTTCCTTATCCTCCAAAGTTCACTCTAGGCTCATTATTGCCTATGGCGCCTAAGGGACACATAAGCCTCCTTAATGCCTAATGTTTTTTTCTAATTGGTTGGCCCTTGCCTTGTTCACCAAGGTTATATTTTAGGGTTATCATGGTCTAACCTTCTAGGGGACACCTAAGTGGTGATTCATCCATGTCATTTATGAACTAAGATCCAAAGTCATTAAATGAAGCCTAGATATTTTTGCCAAGCTACTTGAAAAGCAAGTTTTCTCTCCCCCCAATTGACATGTGGCATATAATGGATAAGGATAGACTATCGTCAAAGGTTATGGAAGATTCTAGAACCCACAATTACCTCTTCACACTTGTCCAATGATTTATCCCTGCATTAATTGATTTGTGTTAAAATCTCATCCAAGGCAATCATGAGACTAACATAGGGTGTCATTCATATTTGTCCACAATTGACGGTTCTATGAGAATTGAGGTTCATGCCAAAATTTACTAAACTTTAACCAAATGAGTGTGACTAAGTTGGTAGCCTTCTTAAACTTGTCCATGACCATTTTCAATTAGAATTGGTCCATTGGATGTCTTAAAATAAACCTTGTGCTTGGTCTTGGTTATTTGCCCTAATCGGGTCTCAGTCGGGTGGACCGGGTCCATGGCCAAATATGCCATGTCTTGGTCTATCCAAGGTTTATGTCATTAATTCCCATGATCGATCCTTATACCTTATTCTCACAGCTTGGAATTCGCGGGTGTTACACAAGCCCCCAGCGTCCCTACTCATGTCCCTATGTCGAGACTGAGTACATTAACACCATGCCCAAGACCTCAGTGTGAGTACTCGAGACCTTGGCACCCACACCCGAGTCCTCGACACCAGAGCTCAAATCCACTGAGGTTGGGTTGGGGACCCCAGCACTTGGTCCCAAGTCCTTCAAGGCTGGGCTTAGAACCCAATGCCCACGTCCCTATCCATCGAGGTTGAGCCCAGGTCCATTGAGGTCAAGCCCAGGACTTTGATGCTTGTGCTCTTGCCTAGGACCTAGGTACCCATGCCTAGGTCAAGGTCCATCAAGGTCAAAGTCAAAGCCATAATGCCTATACTCAATTTCTTGGCTACTCATGCACAAGTCACTAGTGCCCAAATAAGGTATATTTAATTAAGTAAATCAAATCAAATTTTCTTAACCAAATGGCGAATATTATTTTCAGTTCATATTTAGTTTTTAGCCAAACACTAATAAGTATTGTAATTTTCCTTAAAAAATGACTTTTTGGAAATTATTAAAAAAAAAAAGTTACATGTTTTCTGATTAAAAAAAATGAGGTTAGGAAGGGAATATTGTGTCAAAAGCATATCGTTAGCTCTTTGGGCTTATGTAGGCCCAGCTACGTGTATGGCCCATTATTACAACTGTGATAAATCGCTGTATTCGCATGGCAAAACAATCTCAGTGATAAATAAATGCGTCGAAACCTTAGGAAGCAAGAATTAAAGGAAGAGGCTCACATGGAAAACTAGAACTCGCATGATCCGAACGTTGGTTTCGGATTTGGAATTGGGCCCAAAGAGCATAAGATCAGAAACACGTAGAATTTCTTCATGGACTTAACGTTTTATCATTGTAAAAGCCCTAATGGTATGGAAAAGGTCTTGTTTTGATTCAAATGAGACTTTTGAAAACCAATGAGAGATTCAGATTGAGAAACGAATATTATATAATTGGATTGTCGATGAAATGGTATTAACTTATTAATGGGCAAAATTGCCCAATTAGTCCTAAACTTATTGTACAATTATCAATTCAATCATAGATTTTCAAATTTTGGCCAATGTATCCCAAACCTTTATGTCTATCAGAAAACTCTAACGTAACAATCCACAATTTGCGTGAAATAACCGGTGATAAATAGACACCATATTAGTAATATCTGGTGATAATTAGCCGAAAGGACTATATTGGAATTTTGGACAAAGGTTTAGGAATACATTAACAAAATTGAAAAGTTTAGGATTAAATTGACATCCATATAATAGGTTTAGAATTAACTGTGTAATTATCTCCTTATTATTGAGCTAAAGTTGATTTTGTTCAAAGAAACTTATGGATGGATGAAACTTTTACTCCGAAAATATGCAGGAGACGAATTTACTTTTACTTGTCATATAATATTAACTAACTGTCTTAGATGAATAAAGCTCAACATGTCATTTAGTGGAATATTTGTTCTTTTGTGCTTAAAACTCTAAAATTTTCCCTCAATCTTTCTTTCACAAGAATTTCAAACCTTTTCCCCCAACTTGATATTTTGTTGCTAGAATCTGAGTACAGATTGCTGACCAGCACATGATTCGAGTGAAACTGATTAATGCACTTCAGGTTGATGGATCACCACAGCTTTTTTCATGATCTCTTTCTGCTGCACTTCTACGTGGGGGTCACCTGCTTCGGTGGTGTCCCCAGGCACGTTTGGCAATCGGAAACAAGACGCCAAATCACATCTCCATCGCACACCCTGTCAACCACCACATCGTCTAAAGCCGGGACCACACGCTCCCCTCAAACTTTCAAAAGAACCCGTAAACGATCTATGAAAATATCTTATCTTTATGCAGCATGACATGACAATTAAAATTCATGCTCTCAGGTTCACGAGATCTTGTGCTGTGACATGATGATCTTGAATTCCGTGAATTAAATTAGACCACAAGCATCGCTTTCTCGGTCGGGCTGGCTTCTTCTCTTTTTCTTTGTAAAAAAGAAGGAGAGAAAAATTACAATCAACAAATAGAAATTCCAGAGGCTCTACAGTTTCTTTTCTTAATCAAAACTGGAGACGGACGTGGCGCTGGTCTGCACCAGCAAAGAGATCACTGTTCTTCATTTGCTCCTTCTATCTCTTCAGCCCTGGCCTAGACGAATGCCTCTTTGATCTGGGGCAACCAGTATTTCTTCCTGAACCCGGCTTTTCCCATAAAGAAACTATTTCAAAACACAGACTCGTGATCAATCTCCCCCAAGTCCTCCAGTTGTGGGTACTCGTTCAAGTCCGGGGTGCGGCACGGCCTCGACTTGGCCGGCACTGCCGCCTGGACAGCATCGACCTGGGCCCCGACCTCAGCTGCACGTCTGCGGATGGAGGCGGCTGAGACCTCACCCAGCGAGTCCCGGCCCTCGTGCAAGATGAGGTCGGGGAAGTTGAGGCGGGCAGAGGGGCCACGGAGGTAGAACACAGCAGTGTCGTAGGCGCGTGCGGCAGCCACAGCGGTGGCGTAGGAGCCGAGCCAGATACGGGAGCGCTTGTTGGGCTCCCTGATCTCAGCCACCCACTTACCCCACTTCCTCATCCGGATACCCCTGTACGGCTTCTGCTGCTGCCGTTGCTGGTGCGGCCTTCTCCTGATTCGCTGCTTCTCTGTCGTCTCATCGCAGCGTTCACTTTCCATAGTAAGCTCTTAGTTCTTGAGAGAGAGAGAGAGGGGATAGGGGGAGTGAAGATTGGTTTTCTACGGAGAGATTAAGGAGGAAGATCAAGTGCTGGAGGGTATAAATAGAGTGAGAGAGAGGCTGATGAATTTGGCAAGAAAGGCACGCCTAGTTGCTGTCTTCTGCAGCACAAGCGCGAAGCCGCCTTTTCTTAATCTTCAAAACTCGGTCGACATAAGAGTCTCTCTCTCTCTCTCTCTCTCTCTCTCTCTCTCGCGTATAGGAGAGGGGAAATTTCTAACGTCGGTGATGAGAGGGGACTGTTATATTCAGTTGATCCGGGACAGTCTTATGTCGGTTTTTTTGACAAAGTCGACAGTTTGTACTGTCACGTGGTGTTTTTTGGTTGGACTTTAAGCACGTGCCCGCAAAGGAGAGAGGGGGGAAGGTGGGGAGAAGACGGGGCGAAATTCATGCTTGTCAAATGGAACAAGTCGACGTTTTTGAAGAGGAGGAAAGTGTTTTGCACGACATTACCGGGGGGGCGAAGCCCGAAATTTCTAGTTAAAATTTGAAGTATATTGCGCTCTGAAAATTGACCCTATATTATGAACTAGCAAAAAAATATATATAAAAAAAAAATTGTGACAAGTATGCTATCTTACATACACCACTCTTCCGGTTTCAAAATAGGGAATGCCCATTAGATACCAAATTCCTTAATTTGTCCTTTGAACAGTACTCTATTGAACAGAATTCTAAGTTTAGTAATTTGTGTAAAGATATCTAATCAAAGATGATATCTTTATCTAGTGAACTAATACCAGAGATTTTGGTAGTGGTGAAGCAATGGAGAAAGAACTGTATGGCGATAGGTTTGCTCCGAACTCTTATAACAAAGGTATCTCCAAAAGCGGAGTTAAGGTACCGAATATATATCTTCATATCAAGAACAGAAGCACTAGACCTAGTGTTAATGAGGGCAATGACAAAAATAAGCTTGTTATATTTGGATGGATATATTTTAATAGGGAAATATGAGAGAATAGAAGGAGAATATGCACAAAGATTTTAAATTTTTGGAGGTTCAAAATTTCCCAAAGAGAAGAAGATTCCTTCTTTAGATTCTTTAGACGAACTTTCAATGTCACTAGTTTGTGACCAACTTTGGATGACACACATAGCATGTTTGGTGGGTTCATCTTTAAGGAGAATACTGCATCATCATCCTGGAGCGACACTCTAGTTTTCTCTTCTATTTTTTGAATCAAATGAGAATTTTTTTCTCTAGCCTGTGGATAGTTCTTCATAGAATGTCCTTTCTTGTTGCAAACATAGTAATTGTTAAATTTTCTATGTTCTCTAGATGAATCTAGTCTATAGCGTCTTCTTTGCAAAAATTGCCATTTATGCTTACTCCTTGTATGTCCTAAGAAAAATCTTTTGAAGTGTCTTCGCTACTTGCATTGATAACTACAAGAAGGATCATCACAGAAATTTTTCTTTGAACATCTAGCTGTTAACTCAGGTTTTTGGTAAGCCCAATTAAGTTCTCCGTTACTTTTAACATAACTCCTAAAAGCTTTTTTTATGAATGCAAAGATCATCAAAAGCAAGATATATCTCCTGCTAAAGAGATTGTTTCCAAGAGGAACATCGATAATTGTCGATTGTTTGCTCTAAAGAGATTGTTTCACAACTTGTCCAATTCTTTTGGAAGAGAGGACAAGAATATCTACTTCAAATTTAGATAAGCTCTGAGAGCACTGACTAATGGGATAAGTTTACTACAAGTCCTAAAACTAATCACAAAAGTATAATTGAGTCCTAAAACTTACAAAAAGTGCAATCAATTTCTAAAACTTATTAAATAGATGCAATCAAGTCTTAAAATTAACACTGTCAATTTATCAATGAAAAATGCTGATGTGACATTTTTAAATGAATTTCTCTCTCCTAGTTGTCCTTCTTTATTATTTTCTTTTGTGAATCTTATTTAAATCAGATTAAAAAACTTTTTTTTAAAAAAAAAAAAAAAGCTAACATTTTATTTTAAAAAATTGAAAAAAAAAAAAAGAGAGAGAAAAGAGAAAGGTAGTGTAGGGCCACATCGATAAGTGCTACCACCACTACCACTGATCGCTAGCTTTAGGCAAGGGTGGCCAACCCTCTCCAGCTCTAAGCAAGGCCCCATCGGCCCTAGGCAAGGGCAGGTGACCTACACCACCCCAGGCAAGGGCACCCAGATTTGGGTACCCACCTAGATTTGGGCAATGCCTACTGTCACTTGGAGCCGATGAGGCCTCACCGCCCGCAAGCAAAGGCCGATGACACTCATTAGGCCTAGGCAAGCGCCGACGTCACCCAAATCGAGGCACCCAAGCACGAACCTAAGCTATCTATGGTCGCCAACCCTCGCTTAGGGCCAACAACGCCTCACCTAAGACTAGCGAGGGCCAATCATCCTCGCCTGAGCCGACAGAGGTTACTAGCCCCTCCGGCGATGCATGGCAATGGCAATAGTGACACCTATCAGCGTGGTCCTGCCCTACCCTTCTCTTCTCTCTTTTTTCTTTCCATTTTGTTTTTAATAAAATTTTCACTATTTCAATTTTTAATCTGGTTTAGATAATTTTTAAAAGGAAAACAATAAAAAAAATTCCAACTAGGAGAGAGAAATTTATTTAAAATTGCCATGTCAAATTTTCCATTAGATAAATTGATGGTGTTAACTTTAAGACTTCATTGCACCTATTTCACAAGTTTTAAAATTTGATTGTATTTTTTGCAAGTTTTAGGACTTAATTGTACTTTCATAGCAAATTTTAGAACCCTAGTGAACTCATCCCTAAAATAATTTAAGCTCAATAAGATCTTCTAGTTTACCAATAAAGAATTGATGAGTAATCCGAATCCCGTGATGAAAATCTGTTTAAAGTAGGTATGTCATTTGATCCTAATCAAAGATAGTTCTTGACCAATCTTTTAGGCCTCTAGTTCTTGACCAATCTTTTAGGCCTCTAGTAAATTTGTTCACAAACTCGGTCGGTATATCATACTAACTTTTGACAATAAGTCTTTGGCATTAAACCAAGCATGAAATTTCCATAATCTTCTGGTCGTTTAGAGTATGAAATATCATTGAGTGTGAAGCATTATTATAAGGTCGAAGATCTATGATCTAGGTTTGAGTCATGAAGATTTACAACTTCTAGCTTAGATGAATTTCATTTCATTTCTGCCTCAGGGGGGTTGGCCATAAAGATAGTAGGCTCCTGAGAAACTTGTGTTTCTAGCTTGGAGATTAAAGTATTTTCAAGGGAGAATGAATCTAATTGTGAAGTTGATTCAGAATGAAAGAGTTATTTTGTTTGGTGGAGTTGAATGCGACAATGGCCGGTATCTTTTGTTGACTCTAGTCTCACAATAAAGCATCCAGTGCATTTAAGACCATGTAGGTGAGGGGAGACTCTTGGAAAGGTTCAGGATCTGGTTTCTTTTCTAGTATTCCCGACATTTCCACAGCAAAAGCGATGTTAGGTCGAGTACAAACTTAAGCATATATCAAGCTTTCGATAGCTAAGCATACGAAATGGTTCATTTGTTTCATTTCTAGATCATTCTTAGGGCACTGGTTCAAATTGAACCTGTCACCCTTCATTTTCGGTGTTATACTTGGTGAACAATTTTTTATCTAAAATCTCTCTAGGACTTTATTAATATAGGTTTCTTAAGATAGTCCCAAAATTTCTCAAGGTCTATTTCTATGGATCTTAATACCAATGACATAAGATGCCTTACCCAAGTCTTTCATGTCAAAACTCTTATAAAGGAATTGTTCCATCTCATATATTAATTCTTTATCATTGGTTGCAAGTAAAATATCATCTACATATAACACAAGGAAGCAAATTTTGCTCCCACTAACCTTCTAGTATATACATTGATCCATAACATTCTTTACAAAATCGAATGAAATGATAACCTCACGAAATCTTAAGTGCCATTGATGAGATGCTTGTTTCAATCCATATATAGATCTCTAAGCTTACACACCAATTGCTCACCTTTACCAGAAGAGAATTCTTTAGGTTGCTTCATATAAATCTCTTCATCTATTTCCCTATTGAGGAATGTTGTTTTTACATCCATTTGATGTAATTCCATATCAAAATGGATAGCCAATGCCAAAACAATATGAGAGAATCTTTTTTAGGTACAAGAAAAAATGTCTCCGTGTAATCGATTATTTCCTTTTGAGTGAATCATTTGGCCATGAGTCTAGTTTTATATCTTTCAATATTACTCAATGAATCCTTTTTAGTTTTGGAAACTCATTTACAACTAATAGCTTTCACACCATCAAGCAACTCAACCAAATCCCATATTTTGTTAGATGCCATAAAACTCATCTTTTCTTTCATGACATTTTACCACAAATTAGATTTAACACTATTCATGGCTTGTGAAAACGTTTTATGATCATTCTCAGCTCCAATATTATAGTCAGATTATTGTAAATATACAATATAATCACTAGGAATTGTTGATTTCCTCATTCTAGTAGAACTTCTTAATGTTACATCAACAATCTCTTGAGGTGCATGTTGATCAACTAGTTGTTCAACAGTTTGGTAATTACTGAACAATCGGATTTACTAAATCAATATCAGCAAGTTGTAGAACTTCAATGATTGGTTGTTTAATAACCGATTGAACTAAAGGGGCATTATGAACAACGACCAACCTTATACTTGAAATAAAAGATTGAGTGTCTAAATAATCTTTCTTAGGAATAAGATCTTTTGATCGATCGCTCCCACTAATCAAGTCATTTTCAAGAAACTTAACGTTTCTTGATTGTGAGATGGACAATAAAACCTATATCCCTTGTACCTTTCGACATATCCAATGAAACACACACTAATGATCCTTGAGTCTAACTTCTTTTCTTGTGAATCGTAGACTCTCACTTTAGATAAGTATCCCCAAATACGTAAATGTTGCAAGCTCATTTTTCAACCTTTAAACAACTCAAAAAAGTGTTATCGGAATAGCCTTGGTCGAAACGCGATTTAATATATACATTGCCGTCTTAAGTACTTCAGTCCACAAGGACATAAGAAGTTTGGAGCCCTTAAGCATACTCTTTACCATATCTAATAAAAATTGGTTTCTCCATTCCACTACACCGTTTTGGTTCGGAGAACCAAGCATAGTATATTAGGCAACTATCCCATACTCTTGAACAAACTTTGCAAATGGATCAAGTGTTTGTCTATCTTTAATGTATCTGCCATAGAATACACCACCTCTATCTGATCTCAGTTTACTTACCGTATTATTTTTCTACTTCCACCTTAAATACCTCAAAGGTATCTAACTCTTCATGCTTATTATGAAGCAAAAGTAGAGAAACATAATGTGAGTAGTTATCTATGAATGAGATAAATTATTTCTAACCATACAAGTCGATATCTAGACTACAAATATTTGTATGTATGATTTCTAATATTTCTGATCTCCTCTTGACATATTTCTTTGTCTTATTGGTCTACTTTCATTTTATGCTGTCCACACAAGCATCACAATTAGTAAAATCTAAAGCACTGAATACTCTATTACTTATCAATCACTTATTCTATCTATGGAGATATGTCCCAATCTCCGATATGACAATATAGAGGAATCTTCATTCACAACATATCGTTTTATACCGACGTTATCATGAACATGCATCGTATTATAATAGACATGGTCTTGTAAATTAATTTGAAAATGATCATCAGACAAAGTACCACTCTTAACAATTTTAGATTTAAATGATAAACCAAAGTTTGAATTTGAAAAGTTAAAAGAGTATCCTCAAAACACAAGTCTTGAAATTGAAATGAAATTTCTAGAAAAACTAGAAACATAAAAGATCATTTCCAAATTCAAAACAAAGCCACTATTAAGAATTAATCTACATATCTCAATAGTTTCCACATGCAAACGCATTTTATTTCCTGAATAAATATTTTTGTTCATTTCCCACTAGCTTCCTGTGATTTTGAAAACCCTGCAAAAAATCTAAAATGTGGACTGTAGATCTAGAATCAATTCATCAAGTGTTGTGACTTACATCATCCATATTAGATTCATAATAAATACAAGAGATTGGATTCCTTTCTTCTTGAGTCAAACCTTAAATCTGATGCAATCCTTCCTTATATGTCTCTTCTTTTTACAAAATAAACATTTGGATTATTTCTTAACGTGAGCTTGGAGAGGTATCTTACTTTTTCCCTTATGCTTGTCATGACTTTTATTCTTTCCTCTTGCTGTCAAATGAGCACTTTCTCACAATTCCACAATCAATCCTCTTGAACACATACGGTCATAAGTTCATTAATTGACCGTTTATTCTTATGCATGTTGTAAGAGATCTTGAAAAATACATACTGTTACGGGAGAGTGTTCAGAATATAGTATACAATGAAGGATTCGGATATCTCAACCTTAAGATTCCTAAGCTGAGCTAAAATATCCCTCATCTTCATGATGTGCTCACGCACACCTCTAACACTAGTAAACTTCAACGATGAAAACTTCATAATCAGGCTCATAGCATGTGCCTTCTCTAAAGTCTCAAATCATGCATCAATGCCCTCCAATAAAGCCTTAGATTGTTATGTTCGGATACTAAGAGATATTTTAGCCCTTATAAACATCGCGCTAAGGTGGTTGAACCACTCCCATTGATCATAAAGGACTATCTCATCTGCAATGCTTAAATCACTAGGAGCGGGTGGTTGGTCTTTCCTTATAGTATGGCCAATATCCATCCACCAAAATTGAAGAACTAACTCCTTTCAAACTTTATAATTTTTACCATTCAATATGTGAACATCACACTTAAATTCAAAGAAATTCATAGGTTACAAAACTACATATCAAACAATCATGCTTATGTTACAAAATTTGAGGCAAAATATTCATAAATCATGTTTTATAGATATAAACATGTCACCAATATGAATCACATAACATAGAAACTGTCTATAGGCTAAGTTTTTAATTTAAATAGATTCATAATTACATCATGAAGAAATTACCATATTATGTCCATTTTCTAAATCCCTATGGGTAAATTAAGAAAAATAATATGATATTTCATCATTAATAATCATATTAATATAATGAAAATTCCTATGAGATAAAATTCATAATATTAATATGATTAATTATAATCAATGTCCATTTCTAAATCTGATTTGGAGGCTTTCAATGTATAAATTTAATTAATTCAAGATGATGTTGCTGCTTTCTAATTAATTAAAATATATGGATCATTGGACATTTTAATTGCATGCATAAAATATTCACAAAATACATGAAGGGAAAAATAGTAAATAAATGCACCAAAGGGCAAAACAATAAAATAAATTCGGCCAAGGATAGAACCATAAATTCAATGTCAAGGGTAAAATTGCAATAACAACCAAAAAGAGGGGCGAAGCAGTAAATAAATTAGGCAAAAGGCAAAACTACAATAACAGCCAAGGAGGGCAAAACGGTAAATAAATGGAAAAAAGGGCTTATGGCGCCTATACAACACGCGCCTCAACGATTGCCTACCCACGCCCTCTTCACCAAACGGGCACATGGCCCGCTTACGCCCACAACTGCCTTGGCACGTAGCCTGCTTACACAAGCAACTACCCTAAGGCGTGGGTAAATCCGCTTGCAATTGTGGGTGCAGTTGGGAGTTGCGGGTGCATGGCGCCCATGCAACAACCATTTTGTGCCCGTGGGGCCACACGCCTTTTTCCTCCACATGCGTAGACTTGTTTCTTTCGTCATTTTCGCCATGCTTTAATAGCCCATTTCTTCTCCAACAGCCCATCTCAGACCGAAATTGATAATGTGTTTTAGAGACCATGTCAACGTGACCACATAGGTTCAAATTTAGGTGAAAACGGCCAAGAAATTGGCCCTAAATCTAACAAAAATTCCTCAAACACAAAACCCTTAACCACCACAACTTTCGTCACCCGATTAGCATTCGGCAAACACCAATATGCTAAAATAGCTTACGATTATTTTCCTCATGGCAGTGCGACTATACCAGTCCGAAACCAAGTAGTGGGTCGTCAAAATTTGGCTAAAATCGGAGATTTTCCTCTTGACCCCAAAATAGCTGAATTATTGTTCATCTCAAAAGTCCCAACAAATATACCAAAAATTTGACAAAATAAGGTAGAGACACTAAAAATGCTTTGATACCAAATGTTATACATAAAAATCATATAGGAAAAAACATAATCAAACATAAACAAACCTCCAATCATTGTTCGTATTTGCTTTCGTTAGAAACTCATGGAGATTCAGCGAAATTACGAGCACACTCTACTAACCCAATCCCCTTGCATACTGATGGTGTATCCCAAATGAGAGGGTTTGCATTAGACATTATGATTACCCTTGCAAAATGATCGATTGTTCTTTTTATATATCGTCTCCCATCAAGGCGATTACCAAATAAGTGGTTGTCATGAAGAGGTACGAAGCATGGAAAATTTGTATGTGGAATAACCGCTACTTAAAGCAAAAACATGGGTCCCAAAATGTGGGATCACATTATATATAACATAGATATGAGAGAAATATAGGGGTTTAACAAAAACATAATATGGACATACTTGTCGAAGGTAAGTATCTGAAATTTTATTATCTTCATTAGGATAATAAAATCTCATAAAAATAGTCAATTTTGGAGAAATTAGAAGTGTGGAGTTCTAAAGGAGGGCTCAGAGAAACTAGGGCAATTACAGTTGTAAGAGTAGAATTGTGAGAGGACACTGTCATGGTGAAGAAATTCGTCCCTTTTGCATTGGATATTCAACTCAAAGCTAACATATGCTGAATAATGCCATGGCTCTAATACTAGAAAATTGGCCTATGATATGAACCAAAGAAAACAAAAATAGAATTTGTAGCAGGTATGGTATTGCACACGCATGGCTCTTCTAGCCTCAGAATAAGGACTGCCCATTGGCTACTAAGTTCATTTTCGTTTTTTGACTCATATCATAGAAAATTTTATGATAGTAGAATCCTAATGCATAGGTTCCATGTTGTGGCAAGTGTAGAGCATACTATCAAGATCAATCAAAACATCTATAGTTTTAAAGAATCATACCAAGCAAAAAAAAATATAGGAAAGAGCTTTAAGAATTCATAGCAAATTGCACAATATTATTTTTAGGGAGACGCTTTTAATTTTTCCACTCGACACTGACATATTGGGAAATAAATTGATGGCGGATAAAAGCTTTGGATGTCCGAGGATAATCTCACTCCCACCATGCAATTTAAGGATTGCTCCATGTTGATTGTGTAACTGTTACATTTATATGGACATTCAATCCCATATGCGGTCCTGAAGAGTAACGTGGCATTTGCAATGTTTACAAGATGCGGTATACTGAAAAAAATACTATAGTTCTTGTGCTGTTTTCGTCTTCGAGACATGAGGAAAAAAAAAACGCTCCTGAGAATAATGATTCGAGCATGGTTGCATTGATTTTTAATTGATGAGTCACAAGTTTTTTTTTTTTTTCCAATACACTATCTCTCTTATATCATGTGTAGTCAATATATTGAAAGTGAAAGATTTCCTCATAAGGTAGAGTAAATGAATTCCGTCCCATTAGCATGGAATCCCCCCTTCCTCATCCATTTTCCGTTTCAATCCGGTGTGGACATCCGACTACCATGTCAAAATCGTGGCCAATACGAACTCAAAACTAAGAACAAAATCCCTTAAGATATTTAGCGGGTGACAAATAAAAAGAAATGTCATGAGATGTCAATGGGTCCTTAACGTTGTAGCATACAAATTGTGTTACAAAACTTTGGCGGATAATATATGTACTACCATCGCGTTGTCTTCCTATGCATTCGGGTTCGGCATGTCTATATAGGATTAAGTAAAAGCTAGAAGCGCTTTTTTTTTGCACTCTCCCAACAAATTCAAAACATTACTCAAATTTTCAACAATGACGAAGAAATTATATTTGAATCTACTGGTCAATATTTATACGTCATGAAAGTCTCGAATATTTCGGGCTAAAAATTAGATATTTCAAAATGCATTTATCCGAGCACGCTTTTCTAGTTGCATGTCCCAGAAACATCGATAAAGCATGAACGTTTCCGAGAAATTTAGCATATGGAGAGAGAGAGAGAAAGAGAGAGAGAGAGAGAGAGAGAGAGGTCGCTGCCATGATGAAGACCCAAAAAAGAGTAGAAAAAGAGAGAACTAGACTTTCCGTCCACGCAATCGCAAGCCTGTCCCATGGCCATGAACGAAACAACACGCAATTTGCAAATATAAAAGAAAAAGCCAATAATAATAATAATAAGAGAGTCGGCGGAAAATCGGGCGGTCGAAATTCAAGTTTATCTCCTGGCAAGATTCGGTTATTTTTATTTAATATATCCTCTCTCTTTAAAAAAAAAAATCTGAATTGAAACTTCTTGTGGATAACCTTTCAGAAAAACAAGCAATGGACTTTAAAAAGCAGCCGCCGAAAAAGCTGACTAGGACGCTTTGGGCGGGTTGGTCGATCAACTTATCTACCAGAATGACTCGAGAGGTGATGATTCGTTCATGGATTAAAAGCACCCACCTTTCTGTATTTGACAATTTGATCTCGATAGAATTCGCGAATTAATGTGCCACTAGTTTTTCTTTTTTTTTTTTTCGATCTTACTCTACTCCTATTCTAAAGCTTATTTTCAGACTTTTGTTTTACTTCTTACGGATATGAAAGTCGAAGCTCATTCCTAAAACTAATGCGTCCTTATTTCAATCTCCGAGAAGGTAGGAATTCGAACCCCCCATCTCCCCTTAATCACTAGAGTTTACTTTAGTAGTTAACTACATAAAGATGTTTAAATTAAGAGGAAAGTAGCAAGTGAAGGGTGGCTAATCATGTGACAGGATGGGTCGAACCAGAAGACACGGGGCCATTGCTTGCCGCTAACTCCGTCATTGAACATGGTACGGAGCAACTAGGCCTAACGTGCTTGGCAGTTTTAATAAAACTGCATCTGGCTGATCTCGAAGCTCAATGTCGTTGAGCTCTCGCCTTGGTGACCGGTTAGTACCTTCAATTCTATCGTGCTTTGGGGACAAAAAGAGTAGAAACAAAGAGGACCCAGATGGAAATGAGTTAGGCTCGATGTGAATGGGGATTCAGTTTGGGGTTATTGGGGAAGAAAAAGGTGAAAGAGCTCTCCAGGGACTTCCATCAAACACTTTGGATGCAGCCAGGGCTTTTCTTGAGCGGTTCCAAGTCCACATCTTTCTAAAAAGCGAACAAAAATCCCGCTTTCAGGATCTCGCGAGGATTGGTGATGGGCCTTCTGTTAGGCAAGGTTTGAGCTTATGTAACCTGATGCAATAATATTACCTGGTCTCCATCCGTACCTTGAGATCACTCCTCTTCAAAGAACCCACTACAACAAAGGTCAAGATTCATATTCATCGACCTCATCGTCGCATGCCATGCAGATGCTAATCTGCATCTCAAACCAAAAGGTCAAACGAGCAAACCTCCCTCCTTGATGTCAAGTAACTCAAATCCAAATAAAAATGAGAGAACGCCTTCATGTTTCTCAAAATACTTCAAACTAATCCCAGAAGCTTTGACCACTACATGACCCACCATCTCATTTAGAGAGGCGTTTTCTGCTCATTAACAGAGCAAACGCCACAAATGTTTCCTAGCAACGACAAATGCGGGAGTTGCGGAAGCGATTTTGTTGCTTCACCAGTAATTATTTGCATTTTTGTTATCTATCCACCGAAAAGTTTGCCGTTAGTCAAGTCAAGAGTACTACTATGGAGGTGAAATTACGATAGACAAGATCTACAGAAAATAGTTGGGTTTCCTTTAATGAATATCAAAACCTGTAGGTGAAGTCTTATTCTAGAATTTAGACACGTAGAGAACAACTACAAGGTAATGGCAACTCTAGGAGTTGACTGATGGTTATCAGTGATAGGGGTAAGCATGATTTTAGGGGTAGAATTAAGAACCGGACCGGTCAAGGTTCTAGAAAGAGATGGTTCGATTCCTGGTTTCACTTTTATAGGAATTAGGATTAGGAAACGAGAACCAGGAATCGAAACTAGAACCGAGACCAGAAACCTAAAGCAAATTCCCTAATTTTTCTTCCAAACTAGAAATTAAAGTGATGTTTATATATTTATATATTGTAATTTTTTTGTAATATCTAATGAGTGAATGTTTTATTTAATCCTTTTTTTTAAGATATAGATTGTCTTAATAAGGAGATCATCATCAGTAAATAGAGTTTACCAATTGAAGTAATGAATTTATGTGGTGAGGCTTATAATTATTTTAGATTAGTTATTAGTAATTGTAAATTTAAAACTATTATTAAGTGACTAACAATGGTTGTTGTTTCTTCTGATTTCAGGTGATTAAAATTTGAAATAATTTTTCATGGATGATTAAGGACTGAAGTTCTACAATTTATGTTTTATTTTACATGTTTTGAAGCTTTTTTTATTTAATTTATTTTACTTGTTCATCTATTGTTGCTATTGATAAATGAGAAACTTTCATCTTTCCTGTTATGTGTTGTATACCTTAAATGAGAAATTTTATTTTTTTATTTTATTTTACATGTTCATCTTTTATGGACCAAAGTTCTATAATTTAGGTTTAATGTTATGAGTTTTGAACTTAAAGTGATGTTTTATGGAATTTATCTTAAAAAAAAAAAAAAAAACACGTTAGACCTCAGAACTTGTAACAAGGTAAGTTCCAAGTTTTAGGTTCTAACGAGTAAGTTCCAAGTTCTAGGCAAAATTTCTAAGGAACCTAGAATTGCTCACCCTTAAGTGACAACATATAACAAACAAACTTGAAAATAGCTAAAGACACTTAAGAAGGGATGAGTTCATACTTCAGAATCATAGAGTATTACTCCAGTGAGGACGGAAAAGGTAATCTACTTTACACCAAGCCGCCTTTGTACTAACATTATACACAAAATTTACCATGGGCTTATATTCTATATAGCAAATACTGAGATAAAAACAACATGAGTGCTACACCTTTTGTATGTCACTCATTTGAATGTCATAATTTTTTTCGCCCACTTAAGTGCCATCTATGATTTGCCTTATTAAAAAATCCAATGCGAACATCGTTTGTCGTACATGGTATCGCCGACGCTAATAATGACAACTAATAAAAAATTCAAAAATAAAAAGTTTCGTGTCGAAATGGAAAATTAATATAAAAAATCTATGTTAGATGATTTGCCAAGAATGACACTTAAAATATTGATTTTGCTTCGATGTGGCACTTAAATGAGAGAAAAAAAAAAGAGTTAATGCTTTGAAAAACCCCAAACTAATACACTTGTGACAAATTTATCACAAACTATTTTTTTTTTTTACCACCAAAAATCCCAAATTGGTATACCTTTGAAAATTTATCCCAAACCGGTACACTTGTGACAAATTTACCCTATGTTAATTCTCGTTAAATTTTATAGTCAAATTATTAAGTTAAATGACACGTAACAATTGACTGATATACAAATTTAGATTTTATGCTTTGTTTGTCATAGTTTACAATTTTTGTGATTTTTTGTAATATTAATCAAATTTAGCGGATAGTATATGTGTCACAAATTTACCAGTTTAGAGTTTTTGTGGTTAAATAAATTATTTTGGGTAAATTTGTCATAATTATACTAGTTTAGTGTTTTTTAGGGTCAGTCGAGGTAAATTTGTCACTATTGTATCGGTTTGGGGTTTGTCATGGTCAAAAAAATAGTTTGGGGTAAATTTATTACAGATGTACTAGTTTGGGGTTTTTTAGGGTATTAACCCAAAAAAAAAAAAAAGTATAGCATTCAAAGAAGCACCATATGAAAGTTATGCACTCCTACTATCATTATCCATAGCATTTTTATTTATAAGTGAAAAGGTTGGAGAGGGCCAATCAATGCAGCTATGGATCTAAACTTTAGCATAAGGGTCTTACGTAGACAAGTTCCTTGCATTAATTAATTCTTTATAAGAGGCATATTAATGGAAGTGAGTACCATATTTATAGAACTAGGTACTTACCATGAATGAGGCCTATTGCATATAAAATCCAAAATATGTTAAATTTAATTTTTAATGACAAAAAAAATCACCAAAACCATTATTATGTATTAATACATGAGTAGTATTAATTACAAAATATCTCATTTACATCTCCTTTTTCCCAACCACCGTATGAAGCTTGACTCTAGAAACTCATTATACTCTCTCCTTATTTTACTCATATCAACTCAAATATATATAAACAAGCTGGGTTTGACATTGAATGATCAATTATGTTAAAAAAATCATCACATAAAGGCTCGCACTTTTTCCATCCATTTTTTGACTTCCGATGTCTCATAATACTTTAAATTGATCATAATATCTCTTGTAGGTCCCAAATTTAATACTTATCCTTACCTTTTTCTTTTCTCTTTCTTTGAAAATTTCGATGCATTTAGAATTAACAAAAAAATATATATCTGCCAATGGTTTGATTGGATTGTCATAGAGTGCAATTACAATTGTGTCATAATTTTCTCATCAACAATTATTTATTCCACTTAATTAGCCCTACTTTCTAGTTTTGTCAATATAGTCCTAAACTTTTGGGCGATATTACAATGTAGTCTTTTCCCGCCAATTACCACCAAATATTGTTGGCGTGGCATCTAGTCATTACTGGCCATCCTAAGTGGCATTCTAACATGGGCAAATTGTTGAATTCCAAGTCACAATTTGTGACGGCAATTGTTAAGAGTTATTTTGGAATATTATGATAGCTTTTGTATCTCTCAAGATTATGTGAATTTCCTCTATGATTCTGCGTATCTTAATTGATATATCATCTCATTTAGTCATTCATAAAGCCTATAAATAAGCTAATAATCTTCATTATGAATATATCAAAATATATAGAAAATTATCTATTTCTCTTTTACACATTCTTCTAAACTTGTTATCAAAGCTTTCTTTCATGAGGCAAGCCTAGTGCACCGAGTGCACTATGCACCCAATGCACCTTAGAAATTTCCCAATTTTTTTTCTACTTTATCATTCTCAACGGTGCACCCATACATCCCAAGCAAATAAATTCATCATTGCTGCTCAACAATGTTCACCTAAGTGCATCATTCGCATCTGAGTAAGCACTACAGTGGTTGTTTTAGGATGTCTCTAACGTGTCGAGAGTCGAGCTTTTCTTTTCCATTGAGGTATTTTTCTATGCCACAAAGACACGTTTTCACATTGTAACTTTTCCCTCAGTGGCGCCCAACTTATCCGTTTGTTGTAACCATGTCAGCCACATTGGCTACGTTTAAGTTACTATCTTAACAGCAAAGTCGATCACAAAGGACGCATGCTATTCGGCTTCAATACCTTCGATTCTCGACATTTCACGTGTCGTTTCGAGAAGCCACACCATCACCAAACTCTCTTGGACCAACTAGATCTGGAAGTTTCGCCATCAATAGCTATCGGACGCCACCTCATCCGCTACATCTCAACAGTTGGACATTATTCAGACTTGCATTCAAACTCAACACAACATCTTCAATACACCTTGAGTTTGAGTTTGAGGGGATGTTAGAGTTATTTAGGAAAAGTATTATGGTTTTTTTTTATCTCTAAAGATTATATGAATATCCTCTATGATTTGCATATCTTGATTGATATATTATCTTATTTAGTCATTCACAAAGCCTATATATAGGCTGATAATCTTCATTATGAATATATCGAAATATATAGATGGTGAATGAGTTGACGAATGGAGCAGATGGGAGATTCTTTGTTTCTCTTTTCGGCATTCTTCTCAACTGCAATTGAGAAAAGACTACACTTAAATGTAGCGTAAATGGATTATATTGACAAAATTGGAAAGTTAAAACTGAATTATATTTGTATAACGGGTTTAAAATTGAATTGATCATTTGTCCAAATATTCAAATAATCACTCCTTCAACGGACACATGTTTAAGTATTTTTGCGACAAGTATTTTAAGAGTGTCATAACTTTCAACACTCACTTAAATGCCACAAATTTGAAAAAATGATCACTTAATTATCAAAAAATCCAACGTGGACAATGGTTGTTTTATATGATATCGCCAGTACCAATGTAGATAATTACTAAAAAATTCGATAATAAAAATGATCCACGTTGGAGGATCCTTAAAGGATCACTTAAAACTAAAGCAGCCTCGTATGGCCCCACTACTTGACACCGCGCCATAATCAGTGGACGATCCTTTGGAGTACAATATTATCCTTTCATCAGTCAAAAGTCAAATCAGAACGCAAAATTTTAAAGATTCGGGAGGGCATTCTAATCTCATAAAACATCAAATCCATATTACACCTTCCACCCGGTGCAGAATATGTCTGTGTCTATATTGTCCCTGTTTATGGTAAAGCTCCCAGCATCGGTGAGACGGAGATATCCCATCTGAGAACCAAAGAGAAGAGCTTAATCTCTATGATCTAGGAATATTGTACAAGAAATTTCCTCCCGAACTCGAAGAACTAGAGGCTCTAAAATCTCTTTTCTTAATCAGAACTGGAGACGGACGTTGCACTGGTCTGCACGCGCAAAGAGATCACCGTTCTTCTTTTGCTCCTTCAATCTCCCGAGCCCTGGCCTAAGTTAATGCCTCTTCGATCTGGGGCAGTCAGTTTTTCTTCAAGAACCCGGCTTTTCCCATGAAGAAAGTATTTCAAAACACAGATTCGTGATGAATCTCCTCCAAGTCCTCCAGTTTCGGGTACTCGTTCAAGTCAGGGGCACGGCATGGCCTCGACTTGGCCGCCGCCGCCGCCTGGACAGCATCGACCTGGGCGCCGACCTCGGCGGCGCGCCTGCGGATGGAGGTGGCCGAGACCTCGCCCAGCGAGTCCTCGCCCTCGCGCCAGATGAGGTCGGGGAAGTTGAGGCGGGCGGAGGGGCCGCGGAGGTAGAAGACGGCGGTGTCGTAGGCGCGGGCGGCGGCCACGGGGGTGGCATAGGAGCCGAGCCAGATGCGGGAGCGCTTGTTGGGCTCCCTGATCTCGGCCACCCACTTGCCCCACTTCCTCATCCGGATACCCCTGTAAGGCTTCTGCCGCCGCTGCTGCTGCTGGTGCGGCCTTCTCTTGATTCGCTGCTCCTCTGCCGTCTCATCGTAGCGTTCGCTTTCCATAGTAATCTCTTGATTCTTGAGAGGGAGAGAGGAGATAGGGGAACTCAACATTGGTTTCTTATGGAGGGATTTAAGGAGAAAGATCAAGTGCTGGGGGTTATAAATAGGGACTTCGGTCGGCCGAGTTTTGAAGATTAAGAAAAGGCGGCTTCGTGCTTGCGCTGCAAAAGACGGCAACTTGGCGTGCCGATCTTGCCAATTTATCAGCCTTCGCTCTCTCTCTATCCCCCGCGTAGGAAGGAGGAAATTTCTCAGGTCGGTGATGAAAGGGGACTTTTCTGTTCAGTTAATCGGGACTGTCGGGGGACGGTTTATATCTGTTTTTTTTTTTTTTTGACAAAGTTGACAGTTTATAATGTCACGTGGTGTTTTTCGAGTGGATTTTGTGCACGTGCCTGCAAAGGACTGGGAGGGAAGATGGGGCGAAATTCGTGCAAATCAAATGGAACAGCCACTTACGACAAAAAGATAAAAAAAACGAACAAGCCGCGTTTTTTTAAAAGGAGAGAAATGTCGTGCACGGCAATAGAGGGGGCGAAACCAGAAACTTGTAGTTAAAATTTAAAGTATATTATTAAGGAGTGATCGTTCCGGTATGAGCAGGTCCATGTTATAATTAATTCCCAATTTTTGGACCCTAAAACTTATTATATTTGCCTGGAACTAATTGTAAAATCTATCCAGCTCTTCTAATCTAATTTTAGGGTCTATTCGAGAACCTGTTTTATTTTTTTCCTTTTTTTGGTTCATTTTTACAGTAAAACATATGAGGTTGTGAGTAACCAAATGATTTAAAATAAAAGATGAACAACATAAATTTTAATCTGCCAAAAACAACAATTCATAATATAAATACTTAGCCATGTACAATAATTAATGATAAAAAAAGTTCAAACACCACATACAATAATAAATGATAAAAAGTTCAAACACATAATATAAAACATAAATTATAAAACTTCATTCCCCATTTATCCATAAAAATTTAGGGGAAGAGAAAAGACTAGTGAAGAATTTTGATGAAAGACAAAGGATGAAGTAGTGCTGAGATTAGAATTTATGGGAAAAAGAAATTAGGATTTTGGTTTTTTAACTTATAAAACTGGTTCCAAAATAAGGCAATGCAGTCCGATTCTCGATTGGATATTCTTGGATATTCACTTGGAACCTATTCTCAGACCTGTTTTTCAAGAAGTTCAATATAGTTCTCAAGCAAAATCAGTTTGATTGCATAGCCCTAATAGTACTCTCTTCTTAAACAAATTCTATCTGGTGTGCCGCTTTAGATTGGCCCACTTGACACTTGCATATTGAGAAATAAGTTGATGGCAGGTAAAAGTCTTTGATATTCAAGGATAATTTCTCTTGCACTGTGCAATTAGGGATTACTCCATGTCGATCATGTCATCATTACATTAAATGCGTACGTTGAATCACATATGCGGCTTTGAAGAGTAATGTGGCATTTGCAATATATAGAAGATGCAATGTACACAAAAAAAAAAAAAAAAAAAAAAACAGTTCTATAGTTCTTGTTTTATTTATCATCGTCGCCATGCATTAAAAACAGCTCATGAAAATAATGAGTCTGGCATGGTTACATTGATTTTTCATACGGGTTTTTGTTAATAGGAAAAAAATTTTTTTTTTCTAAATTAACTAAAAAAGTTCTTTTTTTTTTTTTTAATGCATTGTCTCTCTTATACCATGTGTGAATGGTATGTTGAAATTGAAAAATTTCCTTACCAAGTAAGGAAAATGATTCTGTCACTTAAGCATAGAATCCCCCCTTCCTCATCCATTTCCCATATCAATCCAGCGCGGACATCCAACTATCATGACAAGATCGTGGCCAATATGAACCCAAAACTTAGAACAAAATTCCTTGAGATATTTAGCAGGTCATGGCTAAAAAATTATCTCATGAAATGTCAACAAGTGCTTAACATCTTAACATATAAATCATATCATATTATTTTGGTGGATCATGTATGTCCAACCACTGGGTCGCCTACCTATATATTTAGGGTTTGGCATGTCTATTTAAGATTAAGTAAAAGTAAGAAGCAATTTTTTTTTCTTTACTGTCCCAACAAATTCAAAACATTATTCACATTTTCAGCAATTGCCGAGAAATTATACATGAATGCACGGTCAGTGTTTATACATCGTGAAAGTCTCGGATATTTCAGGCTAGAAAAGGGATATTTGAAAATGCATTTATTAAAACACGCTTTTCTGGATACATGTCCCATAGAAATGGACAAAAGCAGTGACGTTTCCGAGAAATTCATCGTATGAGGGGGAGAGAGAGAGAGAGGTCGGTGCCAAGAAAAGGACCCAAAGATAGAAAATGAATGGAAGTAGACTTCCCGTCCACGCAATCGCAAGCCCGTCCCGTGACGACGAGCGAAGCAACACACAATTTGCAAAATACAAAAGAGAAAGCAGAAAAAGTGTGGGCGGAAAATAAGGTATTCCAAATTCAGAAGTGTATGTGCTGGCAAAATTGGGTTTTTAATTAATGTATGCTCCCTTTTTTCAAAAAAAAAAGAATTCTAAATTGAAAATTTTTGTGGATAACCTTTGGGGAAAACAAGCGAATGGACATCTAGAAAGCGGCAGCAGAAAAAGCCGACTAGCACGCGGCGGGCGGGTAGGTCGATCGACTTCTCTACCGCACTGACTCGAGCGGTGATGATTCGTTCACGGACCAAAAAGCACCCACCATTCTGTATTTGACAACCGATGCCTCAAAAATTGACGTATACGCGAATGAATGTGCTGTTAGTCGACTAAATAAGATGATTATATAAGGAAGGAAGCTGTACACGAAGGTGGCCGACCATGTGAAGGGATGCGTCGAACCGGAAGGCACGGGGATATTGCCTGCCGTTGACTCCGTCACTGAACACGGGGCGGAACAACGTAGCCCAACTTATTTGGTCGATTCACCTCACAGTCCTTTGATTCGATTAAGACCTCATTTTCGATGTTCACGTCGAACGCCGCTAGAAGGGCTCAACATCATTCAGAGCTCTTGGTTTGCATCCATGAGCCTTTGTGCTCAACAATTTTAATAGAAATGTGGCATCAGCACGATTATGATAAAACGATGGTATAAGAATAATAGGAGTGCCAAAATTTTTATACGACGCTCACTTGAATGCTAAAACTTTTTTTTTGCTCACTTGAGTGTCATATCAAAGAAAAATCGATCATTTAAATGACAATTCCAGCCAAATATCTTATGTGAAATTTTTTTTTATTTTTTAAATTTTTTTTAACTTTTTTATTGCCATCTATATTTTGCTTCTTCTTCTTTTCTTTAGTGGGACAAAGGTCACCAACAACCCTCGTCAACCGTAGCCACCTCGGCTAGATTGGGCAAGGGCAGCCTTGCCCTTGGGCATAAAGGCCCCATGCGAGGCCATGAGAGCCCTCATCGGCTGCTAGGTAGCCACGGGCGATGCTGCCCAAAGCAGGCAAAAGTCGTCACGGCCTCACCAACACCCTCAACCAAGGCCTTTGTGGCGAGAGTGGCCAAATTTGGGCGAGGGCCTTCTCGCCCTTAGCTACGAAGGCCCTAGCGAGGCCACAAGGGCCCTCACCAACCGCTAGGTGATAGCGGGCAACGCTACCCAAAGCAAGTGAGGGTTGTCGAGACCTCTTTAGCGGTCGAGTGAGGCCTTAATGGCCTTGCTAATGATTGGCAAAAACCCGATGACCTAGCCTAGGGCCTTCGCAATGAGGGTGGCCAGATGCGGGTAGGCACCTACTGTTGGTGAGGTCAATGACCCCCTTCCGCTCTAGGCGGCGTCGCTTGCAGCCACCTAAAGTTGAACACTACCAAGAGCGACCCCGACGGCCTTGCCTTGGGCCTTTGTGGCTAAAGGCAAGGCGACCCTCACCCAATTTGGGCAAGGCGACTGCAGCCAATAAGGGATCTCAGTAACTCTCACCAAAGCTAAAGAAACAAACAAAAAAAAAATAAAAATCAATAGATAATAATAAAAATATTAAAATAATATTTTCTGGTGATCACATCGAATGACCAACAGCCACGTTAGCTTTTTCGGCTTGGCAAATCAAAAGTAATACTTAAGTGATCGATTTTTCAAATTTGTAACACTCAAGTGAGCGAAAAAAAAGTTTTTACCCTCAAGTGAACGTCATACTCAAGTAAGCATTGTACAAAAGTATTGGCACTTGTACTCTACTTAGCCCTAGAACGATTATATCTCTACAAAGATATGAATGCAAGGTTGACCTCTCATGCACAAATTGTCGGAAGTCAATGCTGCTCTCATAAACCAGTTTTGCCTAAAGTATTTTTGTCATCTCACTCGACAGACTAGACGTCCAAACTAAATTGGGTGTGGGACAATGCAATACAAGGATGCTATTCTCGATACTATTCTTAGGAATGACTATAGATAGAAGGCTGATAGGCGTTGCACATGTTATTATGTTGCCAAAGTACTACCAACCTGTGAGAAATGGCCTTCCGGTAAATGAGTTAGAATCAATGAAAACCTAGGGTCTACTTGGTCCTACGAGGGCAAAGAGTGAATCACCAACGCAAAATGTGCTCAAATATAGTGCGGCCATTGACCAACTTCTAGAATAACAATGGCGACACAAGAAAAAGCCGATTCCTCACTAAATAGGGGAAATGCTCCTAATCAGTAGATAAATCTTAAGATGGGTCTACTGCCACATTTTCAACAAGAGCAGAAACTTCCATTGGTTTGTTGAGTTCAAGAAAAAGCTCCAAATGCCACTCTTGTTAGGGAAAGAACAAGTCACCAAAGATGCCCAAACAATTGTGATAAAAAAGTTACCAGTGGAGTGGCATGTTCAATTGGGTGAGTGTTGTCATTCGATGTATAATCCAAAGTGGTGCATCAATGGTTGAGGGACTATTCAATGTATGACCCAGAGCAGCAAATTAATAGTTGAGGAACATGGGGAAGCAATAGAACAACTTGCAATGAGGGCATTGTGGAGCTAAGTTGGGGAGAATGTCACGGATCGTGATTCTTCCGCATTCGCATAACTTTGTAAGTGGAGTTTAGGGTTATTGAATGAAGAGTGAATAACACAAAGGGGATGAATACAATTGGTTTGTGAAAGTGGCATTTGAACAGTTGGTGCTAAGATTTTTGGACAAAATAGTTATATCTTTATGGAGCTTTGAAAGTAAGGTTGGCCTCTAGTGTACAAACCAGTTGATAGCTTATGCTACTCTTCTAATGAGATCATGATAGGTCAAAACTAGTTGTTATACCTAAAGTGTTCTAATGTCTCACTCATGAACAAGTCGTTCAAGCTAAACTACTTGTGGTACAATCCGATATGAGGTTGCTATTCGCCGAACCGCTCTTGGGAACACCTATAGAAGGAAGATAGTGTCATTGGCTCACTAGGTGCCACATGGACAATTCCACAACTAAAGAACTATCGACCCATGACAACTGGGTGTGGCTAACCTGAAAGCTCGATTGAGCTTCCGTTGTGGTGACTAGTTAGTTCCTCGAATTCTTTCATGCTATGGGGACAAAAAGACTAGAGACAAAGAGGACACAGATGGAAAGGAGTTAGGCTCAATGTGAATGGCGGCTTCAGTTTGGGGAATTGGGGAAGAAAAAGATGAAAGAGCTCTCCAGGTAATTTCATCAACCACTTTAGATGCAGCCAGGGCTTTTTTTGAGCAGTTCCAACCCCCATCTTTCTTCAAGAGAACAAAAATCCCACTTTCGGGATCCTGCGAGGATTGGTAGTGGGTCTTCTGTTGGGCAAGGTTTGACCTTATGCCACCTGATGCAATACATAAACTTTGATCGTGATGCGTTCTCAACGAGCACCATTAGCTTGCTGAATAAAATTACTTGGGTCTCCATCCGTACCTTGAGATCACTCCTCGACAAAGGACACACTAACACAAAAGTTTCCCAATCTCATCACAAGATTGATTAGCATGAGATCCATTCATTTTACAAGATTCATATTCATCAAACTCATCGTCACATGCCATGCAGACGCTAATCTGAATCTCAAACTAAAAGGCCAAACAAGCAACCTCCTTTCCACCAACACCCGTTGCTTCCTCCTTGATGTCAGGTAACTCAAAACCAAAAATGATGAGAGAAAACCTTCATTTTTCTCAAGATACATCAAACTATTCAAAGAAGCTTTGACCACTACATGATCCTTCATCCCACTGGAGAGTCGTTTTCCCACTCATTAACAGAGCAAATGCCACAAAAGTCTCCTAGCAATGATAAATACGGGAGCATTTTTGTTGCTTCACCAGCAATTATTTGCATTTTTTGTTATATATCCACTCAAAAGTTTGCAATTGGTCAAGTCAACACTATCAAGGTACAAATACGATAGAAAAGATCTACAGAAAATAGTTGGGTTTCCTCATGCAGTGACTTATAGAGCAATAGCAAATCCCAAAGGTGAAATCTATTCTACAATTATAGAACAACTACAAGGTAATGGCAACTTTAGGAGTTGACCAATAGTTATCAGTGACAACACTCAACAAACAAACTTCCATATAGCTAAAGACACTCGAGAAGGTATGAGTTCATATATTTCACAATCTTAAGAATATTACTCCAGTAAGGTCGGGAAAGGTAATCTACTATACACCAAGCCACCTTTTGTACTGACATTATACATGGAACTCACCACATGCAATCAGATAGAAAAATGGAACTTGTGGAAAATTTGAAGGCGAAAAACATCCAGTCATGACTCTCCTTTGAGCAGCCAAGCATGATCAGTAACAGTGGACAGACCAAAACTTACTTCCACTCTCTCCTGTATAGCTTGGCTTATATTCTATGTAGCAAATACCAAAAGCACCACTTGAAACTAAAGCAGCCTCATATGGTCCCACTACAAAACACTGCACCACACTCAGAAGACAATCCTTTGGAGTAACATGTTCTCCTTTCTCCAATCAAAAGTCAAATCAGAATGCGAAGTTCTTAAGATACAGGGGGGCATTCTAATCTCATTAAACATCAAATCCATCTTACAGATTCCACCCGGTGCTGAATATATCTCTGTCTATATTGTCCCTGTTTATGGTAAAGCTCCCAGCATCGGTGAGATGGAGATATCCCATCTGAGAACCAAAGAGGAGCTTAATCTCTATGATCTAGGAATATCATAGTAGAAATTTTATGAGCACCTCCAAATGCTTATGCTGAATGCACAAAAAACATTTGGAAAAAATTCTTCAGCTCAAGATTCAATCAAAACGGATACTGACTCAAAATCTTTTTCTTCTATTGGGTTTAAATCCTAATAAGACATGTAAGTAAAAGATGCCATACAAATAATAAGGGTGAATGTATACCAAGAGCAGATTTATTATCCTGTCTCAAAAGAAATAGTTGTTGATGAAGAAGACACAAAATGAGCCTTGTATTGCTGTTAATCCAAGCGATAGAAGTAAGAGAGTTAAGCCTTTGAGAAATATGGTCTATAATATACACAGATCGGTAACTTTTGTACGCAAACTTGTCGGAAACAAACCAGCTAATTAGTCGCCAATTCGTCCATATGGCCATCTCTTCCCAGGTAACCTATGAACAGCTCTTGAACACAATGTCATTGCAATTGAATTATCAAATGGCTATAAAACAAACTTTGACAACAAGAGATGTAATTTTTGTATCAGAAGAAGACATCTTCCTCATCCTCACTATACCCCAACACGAAGCCATTTGGTACTTCCAATGTGTCCCATTCATCTTCTTCCTCATCATCCTCCCCTTCTGAAAAAACAGAATTCCTCACACTACCAATCTCAGACCTTCCTGCAACAAGCTCATTCACTACATTGTCCAAGTCACTGTCTCCATCAACGTCCTCATCAAAGACTGAAAGCGAAAAGAAACCGTCCTCCCCTTCAGCGTCCTCCCTCTCTCTCCTCCTATTGGGCACCAAATCCTTCTCAGTGACCTCCCCATTCTCTACCCCATTCCAAGGAACCCACAAATCAGCATGCCTTCCCAATGCCCGATCCCAATCCCCAACCACAACCGTCCCCAAATTCTCCTCCCTCGCCTTCCTCAACATCTCCGAAAAGTCCGAATCATCAGACACCAAAAACAACCAATCAATCCTTCTACTCATTGAATGCTGCATTTGCCTCTTCAGGGCCCAATCCGCTGCCTGTGGCTTATCCTCCACAGTCTTAACAAAAACGCCAGCTCTCCTCAACTCCGATGCCAAACCGTATCCGACTTTTGGCTTGATCAACACCCTCGCTGCCTCATTATACTTATGATTCCCAGCTATATACTTCTCCCTGTACTTTTGCCTCTTCTTCCCCTTTAAAGACCTCATCCTATTCAGCTTCTTTTGCCTCTCTCGCTCGTGCAACTGCTTAAAATGCCTCTTCAAGTCCAAATTCGTCTTACACTTGCGGCCGCACACCCTGCAAACGTAAGGCTCGGCCGGAGTCACAATACCTTTGCGCTCGAGAATGTCCAGCCGCTTGCGCTCGTGGCGTTCCTCGACGACCCACTGCGGGAGGTGGATGAACGCGTGCCGGTTGGCGTACGCCGACATCTCGACGACGTCGCCGAAGTTCTCCGCCACCCGCCTGAGGGCGTTCGCGGCCTGGAACGGCGGCCCCCGCGGCGGCTTGTTGTCCAGGTCCCACAGCACCACCACCTTCTTCTGCTTCGGGGCGTAGACGCCTTGCCTGTTCTTCACCATGTCGATGTCCGCGCCGGCAGAGGCTCTGACCGGGGCGCTTCGGAGCGCGCCGAGAGATCCCGGCGGGGCTTTCGAGACGAGGGTCGGCCCGAATTTGCGGTTTCCAGGGCTGCTGAGGAAGGAGGAGCGAGAGAAACGGAGGGACCCTGCGGACTGGAGGCGAAGCGGGGGATTGAGCGGCAGAGGAGGAGGTTTCACGGGGAGAGAGTTCAGAGATTTGCAGAGAGGATTCATGCTGTGCTCCTTGCACGAGAGCCGGGAGAATCAGATGGGTCGGGACGTCTCCGGCGAGCGAGAGTTCATGGCTTCCGAGGGAGCGGAGAGCCGTCGCCCGCAAGGTGTTTGAGGAAATGCCGAGGAGAGCTTATCATCCAGCGAGAAGGTACGATGCACACGGCGATGAAGGTGCATCGATAAAGGTATCGGGAGAGCGAGTCTGCTTGCTTGGACTTGCCAGTCGGCATCGCCAATCATCTTCCTTCGGACGTGGAGCATCCGGAAAACGGTATCCTGGCTATCGGATTAGGAATATGCTCGCAACCCGTGAGTCCGTGACCCTTTTTTGAACCCGGACCGGGCGAGTCAACGGGCCCAATCGATTGAATCATCGGACCAGTCAGGAGTGATTTGTGGGTCGATTAATTCGCCAGTTTCCTTGTAAAATACAACAGATACATCGGCTTTTACACGTTTGACGCGAGGTGACTGCAGTCTGCAAATTGAGATGGTCCAGATGCCAGTTTGATAAGTTTGTAAGATTGATTTCCTTATCACAAATGGTACATGGGGTTGATCAATTAAATTGGGTCGACATGGGATTGACCGATTCCTTATTGGGGTAATTGAATTGAAAATAGTCTTGCATATGTGTGGAATGCTTGCTTAAATGGGTATATCGTGGCCTTAATCATCCACGAATGTCAATAGAACACATGGTGACGGTTTTTGTATTGGTTTCGAAAAATCTAACACCTACAATGATGCCGTGTACATTGTCGTGGGATAATTAGAAGAGTCGATGAGGCCTCGTCTTGTGCTAGTTTTTGTCTATTCTTTATATTGGTAGCTTCTATTGTGTTGGTTTAACAAGCAACCGATGGCTCTTTTAATGGTATAATGAAAACTACAAATCTATAAATGCATAGGATTGATCAATAAAGTGAAAATTCAAGACTTTTCAAGCAAAATTGTGTGCATCTAAACTCTAAGTCCTACGAAACTGCAAAGAATCAACAGATTTAGGCTCCATTTATTTAGCTGAAAATGTGATATTATTAAAAAATATTTTCTAAAAAGTCATTTGCCACAAAAATGATAATATTTTTCAATTTTTGCTTAAACTTGAAATACTATTTGTTATTTGATATGGAAATTCTAATTTGATCTTCTTGGGAAAATTACCAAAAAAAATTCGAATTATTTATTTATTTGTTATTTATTTATTTATTTATTTTCCTTCTTTCTCCGTCGATCGCCTGTCACCGTAACTGTCAGCAATTGATCACAATCGAGGGAGGAGCTCGCTCGAGGCCAGCAAGCTCAAGGCCTCGCCAGATCAAGGAGGCTCGACCTTTGGCGAGCTCAAAATAAATGTGGCAACAATGGACACAATCTTGCTTGACGCTGAAATTCAGAACAACATGGGCCGGGCCGGGTCAATTTGGATTGTCCAAAGTTACTTTTCCCCTCATGCAAGTTTTGTCTCGAAATGGCGACCCAATTTTCCTTTCAGCTTTCGGCCTTCAACATGAAATTCTGCAACGGCATGAAGTGGAATGACAGAGACTTGTCAGGAATGAGACTCTTCCATTCCGATTGGCCATCGGAGGGTGATCCAAGAAACTCCATGTGAGGCTACATGTACTTGTCCTGTAGCTAGCTCGTCTAGCGGTACAAACCTATGCTTGAAATTCCCTGTGTCATTCATATTGCTGTGACCACATAGGTAGAAAATACAACTCAAAACCTTAGGTACGTTCATTCTGTAAGTCCCTGTACTTGGGCCTAAAGAAACTTGATCTGACAGCCATATTCTTTCTTTCATCCCTCCCAGACTCCATTGATCAAAAAAAAAAAAAAAAAAAAAAGAAAGATCCAAGCACCAGATCTGTAGTTTTGCTCTTCAGTGTTTTCTTCCTCTTATGTTTTGGGTCGTGACAAACTCAAAACTTCAATTGTTCCCCAGAATAGTCCAGAAAAAGTAAATAAAGAATAACCCTACATAACCAAATCAAGGGCAAACTTTATAATTAAAAAGCAAAATCTCCAAAGTGTAGATATATTGAAGGTAGAGCCAACCGTAGCATACTCAATTATTAACCCAATATCTCTCGATGGTACACCACCAGGACAAAGACCGCATCTAAACGCTTGTCAATGATGAGTGGCTCCAGAGCTGCACATGCCGTGTCCCCTTTCAATTTCAAAATGATAAAAATGACCAATTGAGTGTCTTCCTCTCCTTTCTTCCTTCAATTTTCTTTAATAAAAAGAATTGCATTTTCCCCATCCAAGACATGGCATGATGGAATCCGAAAAACTGAAATGAGAAAGGATCATAGCACAAACAACTAAAAATTGTGTATTGGCTTCAAAGTGTTGACAAATGGGCCACCCCACAAAGAAAAAAAGGGATCATGATGATATTCATCAAGTGGAATCATATCTCCTCTATGAAACTCTAATCTAGGTTTCAATGTACTTTGACATGGGTGCACTGATTGACATAAATATGGGGGACGATTGGACTTGAGTCCTAATTTGGGTCCAACTTTGTTTAATAATTGGCGCTAATTACTCCTAGGAAAACACCAAAACCCAAAAAGAAAAAAGAGCAGAGAAAGTAGATGAGCTTGCTTGTGAGAAATGCCAGAATTAAAGGGAACAGAAAAGATTTTTGGGTCTTAAGTAGCCTAGATGAAAAGGAGGGAGAGTTTGGAATAATAGTGTGTTGGTGATGTGAAAAAGGAGGAGCAGTGCATGTGATTGCAAGTAGCTCCACATGGGTGAAAAGCAAGCAGTAAGAGGGAAAGAGAACAGAATAAAGATAAGGCACAACTGCGACGCAGTGACAGCCACTCCGAAACAGAGCTTCTGTCATTGGATCAAAAGGTCTGAACTTTATTTTGCTGTGCAATCATGGGGTTGGGCGGCCACATTGTACAATCAAGAGTTCGGTGAAGAATGTTGACTGGGGTTTCAGTAAATTTAATGAGACTGTTGTTAGGTTAACAAGATTTGGAGGCAAAGAAAATGCATTTTCAAGTGATCTGGAAATGATCAATTCATGATATGTGTTTTATTCCCACAGAAGGAAGATTGATGCCCTTAGATTTAGTACATGTTGCCCATGTCCAGCTTTTGAGCCTTGAGATCATTTCAATGTCATTGTCAACATCATCTGTAACGGCAAGATCGGTGCCTTTTACTCCCTTTGTGTCTTGTCCCTCTTTGCATTTGCTTTCATTGTGTTATGAGAATCTTAATTCCTGAAGAATATAATTCAGACTCAACTATATCTTTAACCAAGAGACAAAAGCACGTGAGGACTCGTGTACTTCCTTAAGACACTTGGAGGTTGGCCACGATAGCGATAAGACAGATACAAAAGTAGCACATTCCAAGAGAACAACTTCTTGAAAGACATTCATTCATCAAAGAGAAACATTTTCATCAAAATGGACACGAAAAGCACAATGCACCCAATTCTAAGACCCCCTTTATCTATTCACATTGCAGTTGGAATTTCAAAATTGCTGTTTTTGTAGTCAAAGTGCCAATCCATATCCCTTGTGGTGAAAAAAAAAACGCAAGAAGCTTTTCATTCCAAGATCCTGCAGGGTAGTTTGGTAAGACAGGCACAAATGTGGTAAAAGAATGGACATGTTCTACTCAAAGAAGCCAAATAGTCAGCAATAAGACCAATCCAGACATTTTTTTGTGTGTGTGGAGGGGCCCACTGCGGTTGCCAAGTCTGCGTCCAATGTAACGGTCGGATTGGAGCAAAAATCCAGTGAATTGAGGGGAAATGGGTTAGGTTGAGAAAGTGAAGGTTTGAAGGTTGAGGTCCTTGTGTCAGAGTTTGTTTTAGTGTGCATCTGTTCTTTCCTTGTATGTGAAGCCTTTGGTGGATAGTCCAGTGTCCAGAAAGAGGAAGAGTCCCATGTTCGGACTGGGTTGCTTAACTTGCAGTTTACCGCTTCTAAGGAAAAGGATGAGAGCAGAGAAAACACGGTTCGGCTTTAGAGTGATCACAAGAAAAATTTTGGAATACTTAAGACTATAAACTTTCCAATATAAGTCGTTCGATAGATAATCAAACTGTGCCGACTTCTCTCTTTTGTCGGTTTATAATGGGTCTTGAAAATGATTTTTTAACTTGTGGATTACAGGAGCTGACAAAGATGCATGCTCTTTTCTCATTCTCTCTTCTCTTTTTTTTTGGTTCATCTTTCACTCAAATCTGCTGAAGTTACTTGTCGCCATTCACCTAACTAGAACAGTAATGATTTAGCTTGATCTTTCATCAAAAACTGACTAGAAAATGTTATGAAATAGAAAGGTGAAAGCTACAGTTTGGTGTCTTGGAAAGAAAGACTCCGACAGCTTCCCAGTGTGCACACAAGTTCTGCAAGACCATAGAAAGTGTGCATAACTACCAGTGCATCAATAATTTGATTTTCGAACTCCTGGATCAGCAAGAACTGATAAAGATTGATGCCCTTTTCTTCTTTCTTCCAAAACTCTGCCAAGATCAATCTACGACAGCAATGCAACAAGATTAGAAATCACATGGCAATGATCTTTCACCTATGACCCATCAAGAAAAGCTATAAAGAACCAGAATGATGCTCTCTGATAAGGCCTAGTCATGGGCATGTATTGGAATAATGTATCATCATCAAACGCTCCCCCTAGACCTACACTTTTCTGAGCATGCATGTGTGTAGGTCTCAGGTAGATTGAGATTCAATCGAAGTCCATATCAATGTGATTTTGATTCTCCAACAAGGAACCACAAGGTCTCAGGTAGATTGAGAGTCAGTTGAAGTCCATATCAATGTGATTTTGATTCTGCAACAAGGAACCACCAAGGCTCAAAGACTGCAGCGCGAGGTCCCATTAGGTGGGAAAAAGAGGCTCCCAATGGTTCTCGTTGGTTATGTCAGAGAACTTGTGGCCCTTTGTTGCATCTACTTTGAACAGTCTTTTCAGTGCCCTCTTACCCATCCAATCCACCCAACTGGCCAAAATATTATGAAATTGAGATAATGCAGCCATGGCTTCCAAAGCTGGTAAAAAATAATTGTTAAAGGCACACAGTTGTGCGAGTGTCTAGGCCAGTTCCTTTTAAAAGGAAAAGACTATTCAAGGGAGACAACAGATGATGTGAAGGCATTGGATTACTACATTTATTTCTCTTGGATGGGTGGAGCTTGTTTAGGTCAAGCTTAATCATCCTCAAACTTATGTGAAATGATCCGTTTAACTAACTTAAAAAATGTTGAAATCATTTCATCAAGCTCCACTGTGAGTTATTTATGTCAAGATTCAACACGACTCATGCCTCCTAAATCATTTAAGGTCGAGGTTGAACAAGCACATCAACATCTCTAGACCAACATGGACTTCAACTCGTACATGAGAGTTATCTCTATTGTACCTACCACAAAAATGTAAAAGGAAGGCAACAAAGTATATTGTATTGCCAAGACCCATCATCATATGAGTTCATGGGAATAGTCAATCAATATGTGAATCCACAGCTATAATGTTAAGAGGGTGTGGCTACTTCATCACCAAGAGTTAGCTGGGCATTTACCTTTTCCTCTTTATGTTATTTCCTCTCAGCTTTGAGGTGTGACGCGCCATACACTCATTTGCTCCTTGAAAGGTTGCAAAATACAAAGATGGTATTTATTAACTCCCACAAATTCTGCAGAGAAACATTGGACCAGCTGAGACTCTGACCAAGTGAAGAGAGAGAAAGAGAGAGAATGTGAGATACAGAGAGAGAGAGAGAGAGAGAGAGAGAATTTGGGTCCACATGGGTTATTTGGACACTTAAAAGGCCATGTGAGCTGGGAGACCACCAGCTGTAATGTGTCCAATTGTGGGTGGGTCTCCCCCTCCCCTCACATCACTTTCCAACTCTCCCTCCCCTCTTAAGTAAATAAAGTTCATTATGACACGTAATCTTCACATCTAGGGGATACCTTGACATGATCTCATGGTACGATGCTTATATGGTCATACAGCCGTATTCGGTACAGCATTTATGAATCAAGAAAATCAAGAACGTCCGGATAGATTACAATCGCGTCGACGTACTGTTTGATATAAGTGTAAGATATATTACATTTCGCCTCTCTTCCAGCCTTTTTCTTTTCTTTTTCTTTACCGAAGTGCCATTGCTATGGCCCTCCACCACGAGCCAAAAGGCTCAAAAGCAGAGAGAGAGAGAGACCGGATCGTCATGCCCTTTTTCGTAGAGCGTTTTGGACTTTTCTTTTCTTGGTTCTTGCTTGTTGTGATATGGAAACGTGACCTGAATTCTACACTAATGACTAGATAGTGCCATTTCAAAGGGTGGGAAAGTGAGTTGGGAAAGAGCTTGATTATTGGGGTAACGTGAGAGTTAGGGTAAGTTCTCCATCATGAATAGGAGAAGGAAGAAAACTAATCCTTCCTTACTCGATACGAGCTCTTCAATGGTTCTATGTGTAACTCTACTTCTATAACTTTTGTCTGAGCTCCTCTTCTTATAGTTATGATATTATGGAGTTACCTAAACATTAAGATAATAGTGAATCTTTTGGGAATCTTATAATTTTAACTTAGATAGCTTGCTCTCGACTTAATTAATGAAAGATTGATATTAAATCATCTATACACAGAAATTAAGAAGCCCATACAACTTAAACTGATAAACAACGGATAGAACCTCGCCTATTCTATGATTTTGTGAAAGATTCGGTCATTTATACGATACATAAAACGAGAAAGTATTCAATCCATAAGCATTAAATGGTTCAACGCACATCCCATCGTGAGCCAATGCACCGTTCAATTGCCATTTAGAAACGTCGGAAAAATTATCATTGCAAGAAACTTTGAGTAACTAGCTGTATTCAGCAAGCCTATGTGGAAATGGAATGGCAAGGAAACTAGGGTTAAGGCACGCATGCCGGCCCACGTGCATGATCGGGTAATTAGGGACAAAAAGGAAATGGAGAGTTATGTGCGCTAGTTGCACATAGAATAGAGAGGTAAATTCAGAAAATCTAACTACAAATAGAGTTAATGGACGGGCGAGTACGAAACAATGGGATGAAAGGTAATTTAAGAAATCTAGAAATGAGATGAGAAGAGGTACTTTGGTGTAGGTCAAAATATATAAATATAGCAGAGAAAAAACAAACAAATACTGTATTATAATATATATGTAGGGAGGAGAGAAGCCATAAAAGAGCATGCATTGAGGGGGGCGAAATTAAATCATTAAAATGTGGTAAAATGATGAAAAAGTGGCCGCCTCGTGCCGGGAAAAACTCCAGGGACTCCCCCTCCGATTCCCTCATCACGTGGCTTTGTGGGCCCCCCAACTTCTGTCTCTGTCTCTCTCTCTCTCTCTATTGTAATCTTGGGGGCTTCTTCGTTGCAATTTACACCTCATGCTTATAGGGGTATTTCTCATATTATTCCATTGGAAGCTTCCTAATGTTAGACAAAGGAGATAAAAAGAGTAGCACCCAGAAAAAATAGAACTTGAGAAGGAGAGGTTGTCAATCCGGCATGAACTAGCCGCCCCTAGAGTCATAGATGATTTTGAAAATTGGGCACACTAAATAATACAAGTGCAAGTGGGTCATATTCTTCGAATAATAGCTTATTAAGTCAATCAAAAACGCTGATTTGTAAATTAGGCTTAAAATTTCTTTATAAGTTAATGCTTACGATCACATGGTCATGGCCTTGAATACTGCACTTGATTAGATTCTCCTTGAATTACTGCCCTCTAGTTAACTTTATTAGGCAAATTAGGGTAAAATTAATTTCTAAGATAATGATATTTTCGACGAAAAAAAAGAACATCCAAAGGTAATAATACTAGACACTACATCCGACAATATGTCACATGCGAGTGTTACTCAATTAGTATATATTTTCTTCTGTTAGAAGAACGGGTTTGAACAACTAGTGTCGACGACACCTTGGACTAAGTTTGTTACAAAATTATTCGATTTGAGACATGATTATTACTCAATCGCCATCAACCCAAAAAAGCTCGAGGTTGGCAACGTGTCCCTATATCCAGAAATCGAGAAAAAGCCTCTCTACGCAAACCATACTATCCAAAAGAAATAGGAGGAGAAAGAAAGGTTTTGCTAGATAGCCGTGATGATTGAGCTTCACTACCTCATTGCCAAGGAAACAAGTTTGAATCTCCGGATACTCACCACTTAAGTGGGTCCTAGGGATGATTTACTAGGCCCTTCTCCGAAGGTTAACGTCTAAATAGCAACTTACGGCGAGGCTCCACCTATGCTACAGAAAAAAGATTTTGCTAGAACAATAAATTTTGGAGGCCACCGGACTTTTGATATCGCAGAGAATTAAGGAGGGTCACATAAGCTTTCCCAAAAAAAAAAAAAAAGAAGAAGAAAACCAGACAAATACTCCGGAGAGAGGAGAGAGAAGCTAGCTAGGGGAGGGGCAAAATGGGAAAGATGGTGGGAAAAGCATGTGTACCTCTTTTTTTCCTTTAGGAGATGGCGCAAGCAAGCCAAGCAAAGCAAGGCAAAGCAAAGCAAAGGAGGGGGCGTGGAGGGAGGCCTAACCGTCACGTCCGGTGGAGGTGCCCAGTGGCAATGCAGTGAAGGCTAAGGAAAAATCATCATAATATTAGGAGCAGCTTCTCTACTTCTTCCTGTTGCTACTTTGCTTTGCTTTGCTTTCTACTGGTTGTTGTCCATTGCTGTTACTATCTTTCTCTCTCTACGTCTCCTACTTTCTCTCTCCTACTTCCTCCAACTACCCCTCTTTCCTCTCTCTCTCTCTCTCTCTCCTTTCTCTCTCTACCAGGACAGACAGACAAACACATGCACAAGACACTCCCCACTTTCTCCTCTAAAATCCTCTCCTCTCTCCTCCTTCCTCCTCCTCCTATTCCTTCTCCTCCCCCACTCCACCACCATCATTGCTCATCATCCTCGTCCATCCTCGTGCTGACTCTCCCTCTCCCTCTCGCTCTGACCCTTTACAGCTCCCTCCCTCTCTCTTGGTGAAGCCGGGGGGCTGATCCCCCTTTGCTCGCCGGAACGCGTCCCCCGATCCGCCCGCGTCTCTCCCGGCCGATAATCGCGCGAGGCGCTCCTTCTTGCTGTTGTTGTTGTGGCGATGGAAGCTGGCGGCGGCGGCGGGGGAGGCGGTGGTGGCGGGGAGGATTGCTGCGTGAAAGTGGCGGTCCACATCAGGCCTCTCATCGGCGACGAGAAGCTCCAGGGTTGCAAGGATTGCGTCACGGTCGTCCCCGGGAAGCCTCAGGTACGCTCGCTTCGAATGCGGCCAGCTCTCGCTCCAGTGAACTCCGGGGTTGGAAATGTCGGAGCGGAAAGAACCCAAAACAAAAAAAAAAAAAAAAAAAAAAAAAAAAAAGAAGAAGAGGGTCCCGTAGTTGAGTGCGTAATCGAGTTGACTGTTTGCTGGGCCGTCGGCGATGCGTATCTGAGATCTGGATCTCAAAAATGCTGCGCGATTGCGAGTGTTCTCTTGCTGCTGATGTTGCGTACGGGAGGTTCTTGGGTCTTCTTGGATTGGACTTTTCTGGTGTTCGAGAGGACTGTGACGTAATAGTCCCGTTTAGGATGGAACTGACATATTAATGGAAACTTTTTCTTGTTTTTTTCCTTGACTGGGTTCTTCTCCTTCTTTTCAAAAGTGGGTTGGGAAATGCTAAATTAGACTGGGGAATTTTCTTTTCCTTTTTCTCCGTTCATTTTCCCTGAATCGTCATTGCACTCTGGTGGGTGGTTCTGTGAATCTTCCCGATTCATCTTAGGAGCTGATGGGTTGCTAGTTGAAGGTCATCCACATGCTTCTGTGTTTTCTTCACCGAAAAAGGTTTGGACTTTGGAGAGTCGCATTAGTCCAAGCAAAGCGCTGCTTCCGACTTTTGTCTTTTCTTTTTTTTTTTTTTTTCTCCCTTTGGTTTGATGGCCATGAATCTCACTTCTTGGTCGGCTAAATGTTTTCTGGGTCGAATTGATTATATGAGAGTGGGAGATGCCCAGCCAAAAAAAAAAAAAAGAAAGAAAGAAAGAAAGAAAATAAAGTTAGGGAACGGAAGAAATCTTTCCATTGATGCTGTTGTCATCTGGGTTCCTTCCCAGTGGCATCAGAATTTGCTGTTAACATCCACTTATTGGAACAACTAGCCAAACGGCATTTGATGATTGAATTTTCTCGCATCTTAAAATTGTTTGTGGACTTGCTCAACTACGCATCTTTCTGGGGTACCTTTCTGTTTCTTTGGTTGCTTTGAGAGGTGGAAGGGCATTCCAAAGTCGCTGACCTCAATTTACAAAGTTTCAGACAAATGTTTGGGAGTCATGCCTTTTGAAAAACAATTGATAATTCAAACGACTCAGATGTTGGACAAGAGTTAGAAAGACCCATGAATTCATGCTGAACATAAAAGTCGGGAATGTTGTAGCAATCATGTTCTCATTTTGCTACTTATACTCAAATCATTGTAGTAAAGTGTACTTACAGTAACATTTTCCCTATTAATTTTGCTATTGTTTATAAGTATTAAGAACTTTTCTCATTGTATAAAATTGGTTTTGGCGGATAGCTATTACCTCTGCACAACTACAATCCCCCTCCGGATTTTGTTCCTAATTGGTCTATTTTATAGACATGGGAAATTCTGGAAGAAGAAGCAATGTGGGGAAAATGAAAATGGCAGTTAAAGAACTGTGAACAATTTGTTATTGGTGGGTGCAGGTACAAATTGGTACACATTCCTTCACGTTTGATCATGTGTATGGGAGCACTAGCAGTCCTTCATCTTCGATGTTTGAAGAATGTGTTGCGCCTCTTGTCGAGGGCCTATTCCAAGGATATAATGCAACTGTTCTGGCTTATGGCCAGGTGGGTCTTGTATCCCATTTTTTGTTAGATGGAGCTAATGTTTCGTCTATGGTCTCCCTTTTTTGCTCATATTTGTGTGTTCTGCACATGGCAGACTGGGTCTGGGAAAACTTACACAATGGGTACTGGTTTCAAAGATGGTGGCCAGACAGGTCTGATTCCCCAGGTTATGAACTCTTTATTCAGCAAGATGGAAGCTCTGAAACAACAAAGAGAGTTCCAACTGCACGTTTCCTTCATCGAGGTGAGCTATTTTTCCCTTTTGCAACATCGAAAATATTCTACGTCACAGTGCTTTATGTAACTTTAATAGCTGATCTTCTTATATAAACTCCATATTTGGTGGAAATGGAACCATGTACCTTTTCCTTTTGTCATTGATAATTATTTACAAAGAGGACAGAGGTCAATGGACATGTACCAATGTCTAGTTCCAGGATTGACAATTTCTCTGTTGCTTAAATGCCATAACAGAAGGCTCACCTGATGAAAAGTCTAGATTTCTCTGGAGCAATGATACCATGGCATTTTAACTATCTTTTTCTTTTCATTCTTCATTGAATATTACAAAGTGTGCTACTTTAACGGGAAAAGGTACGACAACCTCCAAGTATTGCCATTCTATTCCTCAAACTTCATCATGTTTCACGTTTTTTTCTTATTTCATAGGCCTGCCCTAGAAGGCTCTTTTTGGTCCATTCCTTCTACAGATATAAGATATTTTTAGGTTCTAGCATAATGGGCTCAATAACTCTTCCATGAGCATTCGATAAAATGATTCTCATTGAATGATGTATGAGTCGTTTTATGATACATGACCCGTCCTTTGCACATTTATTTTATTTGCAAGTATCTGTCTGTTGTGTAACTTTTTCAAAGATTTGCTTTACAATGAGATGTCTTCTTTTGTGGAAGATTTTGAAAGAAGAAGTTCGAGATTTGCTGGATCTTACTTCTTTGAGCAAATCAGAGAATGGAAATGGCCACACTGGGAAAGTATCTGTTCCAGGAAAACCTCCCATTCAGATTCGTGAATCATCAAATGGTGTTATAACATTGGCAGGATCTACAGAAGTTAGTGTTAGTTCTCTAAAAGAGATGGTTGCCTGCCTTGAACAAGGTTCACTGAGCCGGGCTACTGGAAGTACAAACATGAATAATCAGTCCAGGTTGGTGAAGCTTTTAGTTTTTCTTTTTCAATGTGGTGAAACTTAATTTAGTTGCAAAGGTAGGAAACATGGCATTTATCTGAAGCAATCTCATCCACTGGCATCATGCGCCATTAGCTGGTAAACTAAGCCTCTTAAATTTCGTCCAAGTGCACAAGCAGACGATTCACATGTTCATGGTTCTTGCTTGGACGTAGTTGCTGCATTCTTCTGTTTTTGTGTGACCTATCTGTTGATAATTCTTTTTGGTGCATCTGATTTGCAATTTGATCCCCATCTAAATAAATGAAAAGGCTGAGTTTTATGAGATGGGGCTGAGTTATTTTCTCAAATTTCTTTTTACTCTGTAATGATGTGTATATGGCCTGTTACGGTATATGCTTGTTTTGCACTGTCAGTCAACTTCCTGAATGTATAAGAATTTGAGGATAAATGGTAGCTTGACAAGGTCACAAACTTGAGTCCTGGTATCCATTGTTGTCATTTCCTCATATGGAAGAGAGACAAAAAGAGAGTGTTACACGTTGTGTTACTATTATGAGATTGTTTCTTGGAAACTTACAACTTTTAGAATGAAGTCAACCGACAGAGCTAATGGATGCTTCGAGTCTACCATTGTTTCTTTTTATCTTCTCTTCTGGTGAGGAGGCCTCTTTGCGATGGCAGACGTACTTAGTTTTCCTCTCCTGTTCCTCAAGCCTTTCTTAAATATATGGTTTGAAAGACACCAATTTTGAGACGAGATGCAAAACTTAACCAGCGGGCAATAAAGGAGCAAATGAAGCAGCTCTATGGACTGCACTGAGATTGCACAACTTGTATGACTCATAAAGATGAATACACGTATACTGAATTCCCCTTCTGATGGAAGTTCACCTTTAAAATTGTGCTTACTACTGACCATATAAGTCAGTGAACTACTTTCATATGCATCACTCAATATGAGAAATTAAATGCTGAGTAGCACAATTTTTCTGCTGTAGCTACTCATCTTGAGACTAGAAACCATTGTAATAATTTTTTTTTTTTGAAGAATCATGTGAATCTATAGTGAAATTTCTATACCATGTTCTAGGCGAGTCTTACTATTGACTCTGTCTATGTAGCCGTTCGCATGCCATCTTCACCATCACATTAGAGCAGATGCGTAGGCTCAATCCTCTTTTTCCTGGCGAAAGCAGTCCTGAGAGTTTAAATGAAGAATACCTGTGTGCGAAATTGCATCTAGTTGACCTTGCTGGATCAGAGCGAGCTAAGAGAACAGGTTCTGATGGTTTGCGATTCAAAGAAGGTAAAATAGAGTGAATCTTTCATTGCCAAGTAATAAATAATCTGCATGCTCAAATGATAATCAGATTCAATTTTCATTTTTTGATAGGAGTGCACATCAACAGGGGCCTTCTTGCACTTGGTAACGTGATCAGTGCTCTTGGTGATGAGAAGAAGCGGAAAGAAGGTGTTCATGTGCCTTACAGGGACAGTAAACTAACTAGGCTTTTACAGGTTGAGACTTAAGAAGAATTATCCTTTTCATATATTCATCTAACAGAACAGTGTTGTCTTAATTAGCAGTTTTATCTAGCAGAAGATTGTACAGTATTTGGAAGATTAAGCAATTATTATTGCAATTTTCTTTTCATCTTTAGTAACAATGATGACAAGATGATATCTGCATGTTCCTAGAAATTAATGGCTGTGGAAGTTCTTTTTGCACCATTTTAGCTTCATAATTATTACTTTATTTCTTATTGAATACCAAATATGAAGTCTACTTTGTACCTACACTAACTTTGTTTCCATATCAGGATTCACTTGGCGGCAATAGTAGAACAGTGATGATAGGTAAGGCTGAATAACCTTCTTCCTGGTGCTTTCTGTGTACCTCAATACTTACTCATGGAACCTGTGATGCTGCTAGATATGGCTTTAGTTGATGCCAGTGCTTGTTGGTGCGTGAGTACAAACTTTGGCATAACTTTTGTCTTCATGTGTTAGAAGAGAATGCATATCTCTCATTTTTCATACTTGTATAAATGTGTTTAAGGTACTGTAGTTGCCTTTTTGAGCTTCTCCTCATAATTTTATCCTAAAAGAATTTCCTTAACCTTTTTCTTTCATTCCTTCTAAATTTATTTTCATTTTTCAGCCTGCATTAGTCCTGCTGATATTAATGCTGAAGAAACACTCAACACTTTGAAGTATGCAAATCGTGCTCGGAATATTCAAAACAAGCCAGTTGTAAGTTTCTGCTAGTAGTTTGCTTCCGTGCTTTTTTGCTTTGTCATATGTGGCTGAACATTCTATACATGGTCAAAGTACCATAAGTACGTTTTGTTTTTCTGAATAGGTTAATAGAGATCCCATGTCAAGTGAGATGCTAAAGATGCGCCAACAACTAGAGTATTTGCAAGCAGAACTTTGTGCCCGTGGTGGGCCTTCATCAAATGAAGTGCAGGTATTCCAATTTTATGCTAGTCATTTTCTCCATGTACAGCAACGGCTTAAGTGGCCAATTTCATGTTTAATCCTTATACACTTGCATCAATTAATTAGAGCTCTTGAACTCAATTTAAAATAGTTCTTTTTGGTGTCTTGCTCAGTGATATTGCAATCCTTTCTTTAACCTAACCAGTCATAATTATTTTTCCTCGTAGGCTCTCAAGGAAAGAATTGCTTGGCTTGAAGCAACTAATGAGGATCTTTGTCGAGAACTACATGAATTCCGAAGCAGATGCTCAGTTGTGGAGCACTGTGAAACGGATTCCCAGGTATGATATCAACATGTGTCAGAACTATTTTAGTGCCTGATTAATTTACTGCTTTAGCCCTTTTAAAGGAGATGATATTTATTCAATGATAAATCTATCCATTCTGACATGGAGATCATGGCTCAACCACCAAAAGCTTCCTTACTACACAGCATCAAAGCTGCATACCTTTCTGCCACCTTTCCAAGTCCTTAAATCTCGGGGGCTTTCATATGGGTGCACTTTTGTCCATTTAATATCCACCCCGCTGTCAAACTACGTGTGCTCTCTGGACTTGGTTTATCCTGTAACAGAATTTGTTAAGATATCACATGCACAATTATGCTTCTGCATTTGTGAACCGGAGACATTTCTTGTAGGATGATACCTGCTCTGTGAAAAGTGATGGGCTTAAAAGAGGATTGCAAAGCATGGAGTCATGTGATTTCCAAATGGGTGAAACCATGAGCAGTATGACCCATCCCCGCCACTCTCTTGATTATGATTCTCTCTAGTACTTTCATTTGCTATTTATCAAATTTTCTCCTATCTCATGTTACCTTGCTCTCCTTTTTGTTAATCTTTAATTCCCTTCCCCATTTCCAACTGTAGCAGGTGATTCCAGAGATATAGATGAAGTTGCGAAAGAGTGGGAACACACTCTTCTGCAAAACTCCTTGGACCAAGAGCTGCATGAGTTGAATAAACGCTTAGAGGAGAAGGAGGTATGATGGACTTTCCATACTTCTGACATTTCTGTTGGCTGCAGATTAATGGCTTATTGATATTCGCTATTTTTGGACAGTCCACACATTTGCTCGAAATTTCATGATTGATAAACATTCTTCCATTGCCCTTCCAAAGTAGCAAGACCTTTTTATTTGCCTAATGAGGAGATCGCAGTAATATTAACAAATCTTATATTTAATATTCTGAATGCTTATGATTCTTCAGAAGGAATGGCGGGGCTTGTTTAAGAAGAAAAATGTAGATGATTATCTCTGAGTTTCTTCTTACTAGCAATACAAATAGTTTAGAGTTGCTTCTTATTAACTTTGCTGTGTGCTTTTGCTGGCATACAAAAAAGAATTATCTCAGGATTTTGTTATTTGACGCAACCCTACTAGCTTAACTGGCCTTTTGCTTAATGACTTTGTAGTCGGTATGCCCCTAGTGATGTTGTTATAATCTTGTAAGACAGGTTGTTGGTCAATATATAATTGTGTTTTACTTATGGAAAAAAGGGAAGAAAGTAAGAATCCATCGTCCACTTTTTTTGGTCCATTTTTTCCCATGTTATATATTTTTCTTCTGTTCCTCAGTATGCCAACATTATAGCTTTTGGCTTATCTTCTGTTATTTTGAAACTGCGTATTAACAGTCGGAGATGAAACTTTTTGGAGGCTTGGATACTGTAGCACTCAAGCAACACTTTGGCAAGAAAGTCATGGAGTTGGAGGATGAAAAAAGAACGGTGCAGGTAGAATGCAGTCTTCAGTTTTTATACACATCGCTCATTATAGAAAAATTAAGTGTAATGTATGTTTATTTTCATATATGTTGAGTGTAGCAAGAGAGAGATCGCTTGTTGGCTGAAGTTGAGAACCTTGCTGCTAATTCTGATGGACAAACCCAAAAGATGCAAGATATCCATGCTCAGAAACTAAAGACGCTTGAAGCTCAGGTGATGATGTAAAATTGATCAACATTTCTTGTGTGGTGGATGTGAAAAATGGGTTTCTTCTCAGGATGATAAATTTTTATTGACTGCCCATGTGCAACAGATTTCTGATCTCAAGAAGAAACAAGAGAATCAGGTTCAACTTTTAAAGCAAAAACAAAAAAGTGATGAAGCAGCAAAGAGATTGCAGGACGAAATTCAATCTATAAAGGCACAAAAGGTTGGAACATCACTTGGTCTTCTACGACTACTCTGAAGTCCATGACCTCATCATTTTCTAATTTTGCTTCTATCTGTTAGGTTCAACTCCAACATAGGATGAAACAAGAAGCTGAACAATTTCGACAGTGGAAGGCCTCTCGGGAGAAGGAACTGCTGCAGGTATGCATGTCCTGTCTGTGTAGTCCTTCTGAAGACCCTTGCTTTTACTGCCATTGATTAATCCTTCCTTTTCTCTGACATAACAGAAAGAAACTGAAATAAACTTAGGCCTCATATCATAGTGAATATCTAACTTTAATGAGGCAAAGTAAAACAAAAAAAAATTCGCAATTCTGAGGGGTTCTCTTAGTTCTGTCTCCCCAGCCTTAAGAGAATGGATGAATACTTTTAATTAATCATTCACTTTTCACACCACAAACGATGCCATATTCGCTTTTTACCCGACCATGATTGAGCAAGCTTGTAGAAATAATTGACAACATTTATGCATCACCAATTGCTAATTAATGTCTTTCACTTAAAAGGTCATCAATCAATCGGCTTTCCATTTGAATTATGTGGGATATATAAATATAGGGAAATAATACTCCGTAGATCTTAAACACTATTAGGATGGGAAGACAAATGCCGACATGTAGGTGTACTTCCATTGAAATGTAGAGCTGCAGTAAAGCACTTGTAGATCTTAAACACTATTAGGATGGGAAGACATATGGCGACATGTAGGTGTACTTCCATTGAAGTGTAGAGCTGCAGTGAAGCACTTGTAGAAGATGTCCAAAAAGTTATTTCATTTTGCACTGCAGTTGAAATAGTTTTGCATTTAGAGTTAGATGCATTTGTGACATAATTATTCCTCAGTCTATTTTTATTATTTTGTTCCTGAAAGGACAAATGATCTGTTTGCATTTTCTTTGCCACCTACTTTAGCATGCTCTAATATGTTTTATTTTTTGGAACTTTTTTTTGTTGTCAATTCTTCATTTGCATGAGCAGTTGCGGAAGGAGGGGAGGAGGAATGAATATGAAAGGCATAAATTGCAAGCTCTAAACCAACGTCAGAAAATGGTATTCTCATCCCATGCTCATCATTTTTTGATGAAGTCCAATAGTTTCAGTTATAGTTACAAAATGAATATGCCCGAGATGCAGATCATATTTAACATTTAACATTTAACATGACATGAAGCTATATACATTTCAATATATTGTTAATTCAGTGGGCAGTCTATTTGAGGAAATCAATGTGCAGTTTACTATATACGAGAAGTTGTTGCTTTAAGTGTTGCTGCATCCACTAATATCTTGATTTAACTTTATGGCTACCATAGTAGCAAGCCTTTCCCGACAAAAGAGAAAAAAAGTAAGCAACATTGCAAAGCCTGTCAGTATCTTGCTGACCATTATGTTTAGTAGGCTAAATACAATGTGCAAACTTATGGTCTTTTTCCTCCCTTTTTGAGTTGTGCAAATGACTTGCAAGTCAATGATGCATGATAGCTGGCAATTATATGAAAACTCCTTTGATTTGCTTATGCTGACATGTGAGAAAGATTGAGAGGATGAAACTTGGAATCTTCGTTCATCTTTTCACTTGAAGGAAATTTTGTCGCAGGTTCTTCAAAGAAAGACAGAAGAGGCCGCAATGGCCACCAAGAGGCTAAAAGAGTTACTAGAAGCTCGCAAATCTTCTGCTCGTGACAGCTCAGGTATGATGTTCGTTGTATCCTTGTGAGAATTTTAGCAGAAATTACTGATTGTTTTTACACAGGGTCCATTTCATAAATCATGAATACTCTCCACCATTTAAATGCGTATAAAAAAATTCTAGTACATGATTCACTGTATCTGAAGGCTTCATTTAGAATCAGGGATATTCTTTCTGCCTTCTAATTCAATTTTGATGCTGTAATCCAGTTATGGGCAATGTCAACGGAATAAATGGGCAGGTAGTGGTCTTGTTCCATGTTATTTTTTCCCTCAACCTAAACCTAAGATTTTCCGTTATTGAAGTTAATCAGACAAGTATTGAATTTTCAGACCAATGAGAAGTCCTTACAACGCTGGCTTGACCATGAGCTTGAAGTAATGGTGAATGTCCATGAAGTACGATTTGAATATGAGAAGCAAAGTCAAGTGTAAGTCACTAATTCAGAAAGAACTTTGATGCTAGCTGCAGTGTTTTGATAGCATTATCGATATATTGGTTTATGTAGGCGAGCTGCACTGGCGGAAGAGTTATCTCTCCTGAAGCAAGTGGATGAATTTGCTTCAAAGGGGCTTAGTCCTCCAAGAGGAAAGAATGGCTTTGCAAGGTAACTGGAAGTGATTCTTGAGAACTTTCAGGAATGCCAGTAGTCATGCCTGTGTTTACAAATTCAATGTTTTTACATCGCTCTTTGCTTTTGTTTTCCAGAGCTTCCTCCATGTCACCAAATGCAAGAATGGCCAGAATATCTTCCCTTGAGAGTATGCTAAGCATATCATCCAACTCACTCGTAGCCATGGCTTCACAGCTTTCAGAGGCAGAAGAGCGGGAACGTGGCTTCACTAATCGTGGCCGTTGGAACCAGTTGCGTTCAATGGGAGATGCAAAGAACTTGCTTCAATATATGTTCAGCTCTCTTGCCGATACAAGGTGCTTCTCTTGGCCCACTTTGCTAGTATCTGCAGAAATACTCTCATGTCCTTGCTTTAGTGGAAAAATGACCCTACTACTGTTATCCAATCTTATATCAGTGGACCTATATTACTGTCTTACATATATTTTCATGTGTATGTGGCCCAAAGAGTAGTGAGTGTGATTGTTAGCAGACTAAGATGGCAACACCGTACCACTCTCAATTCCAATAGTCCTTAAAGAACAGTGAAATTGACTGCTGGTCCTATTAATATAAATGTTCAATAATGCGTTGTGATACCGGTAAAAGGTCAGTTTTCATAATTAATTCCAACCATTGAAATTAACATTTTCAAAATGGCACCTCTGCCGTCTCTTTTTGTCTTCAGGTGCCAATTGTGGGATAGGGAGATGGAGATCAATGAAATGAAAGACCAACTAAAAGAACTTGTAGGTATATTGCGACAGAGTGAGTTACGAAGAAAAGAAATTGAAAAGGAATTAAAATCAAGAGAGCAAGCTGTTGCAGTTGCATTGGCTACATCAGCTTCGGTAAGTTTTCATCCAATGTCAAACTTTCTTGTCTTTATGTAATTGAGATGATGATATTGGAAACAATCTTTGCCTTAATTCATGAAAAACTGCAGAATCAGTTTCACACTTTCAGTGTACAACTATTTATGAGAAATTTGTTCAATTTGGTCCTGGCATACATCGAATTGGAACAATGATTTTACTTTTACATGTGCGATATAGTTTCCAGTTAGCCTTGTTCAAGTTCCAGTGTGGAGCTGTGGCTTGATATCTTTTTTTCTGGTGCCAATTTGTTTAAAACTCTTTGCACTTGGCATTGACAGGCAAACTCTCCTAATTCACTGAAAGACTTCTCTGATGAGGCGAGTGGTCCTCTATCTCCAATCTCTCTACCTGCACAGAAGCAGCTCAAATATACCCCAGGGATTGTGAATGGCTCAATACGGGAATCGGTGGCATTTATAGATCAGACACGAAAGGTCAATATCTTCTGGTTTTTCTGTCATCTGCCTTGTTACTTACTTAACAATTTGATGTTCTTATAGCAACTTAAACAGTTTGATATTCCTATCCCAACTTAACAGTTTAATGTTCCTACTGCTGCAGATGGTTCCAATGGGGCAAATGTCAATGAGAAAATTGGCGGTTGTTGGACAAGCTGGGAAGTTATGGAGATGGAAGAGGAGTCATCACCAGTGGCTCTTGCAATTCAAGTGGAAGTGGCAGAAGCCATGGAAACTTTCTGAATGGATTAGGCACAGTGATGAAACTATCATGAGAACAAGACCTCGCCCACAAGCTCTACAAGATATGATGTGATCCACTTGCAGTCACCAGCTATTGCCTGATCTTTTTTCCTTGGAACTTGCAGCATGCAGAATGTTGCATAGCGATGCATAGCGGGAGGTAATTTTGCATGGGTTTGATAAGCTTAAGCAGAGTACCTCGGCAAAATAGTTAGTTTGGCTGAAGGCATAGACATCCTGAACCCATGAGACATGCTAGTTTAACACCCAGCTTTTGCTTTCGGCCAAAGCTACACCTGGAGGGAGCTTCTAAATGGAATTACATGAGAAGTGCGTTCTTTGACAGCAATTTCCTCTCAAATTGCTAGATCGTTCATACAACTCTAGTGCTAGGGATATGCAAGTACCAACTACATTCCTGTGGAGTTTTCTGCTTCGGTTGATAATGTTAAGATTGTTTTTTGTCAAAATTCAGAGAAATTACGAACTTAGTTACTTGGTTTATCAATTGCGGTTAACATGGTCGCAGTTTAGCCACATGCCAATTGCCACAAACCATTAATGCGTTCCTCTACTTTTGCAGTTGATGCTGGTTTTTGAGGATCTCTTGCTTATGACTATCTCAAACAAGTGGAAGTTGTACAAGCTGGTTTTGGAAGCTTGAAAGTTTTGCTATATCTTCATCAGGAGCATCTTGTACAGACGGTGTGATGCTGCTGAACAGTTTCTATGTTTACGAGGTAAAGATGCAAGTACAACGTAGATGAACATAACATCGCCAATGGGAGGGTGACACCTAATTTTGGCGCTCCTTTCCCAGTCAATAACAGAAGTTGAGGGAATAGCTTTGGAGTAAGAAAGATGTATATTGGAGGTCTAAATTAGGCATCGTTTTGTAGTGTTTTGGCCAAGCCTGTTCATATGGTTTGTCGTTTGTTTGTGTCTGTTGTTGTATTGATTGTAGATTGTAGCCTCCTTCAGCCATTGCCACAATACCGATATTCTTTTATACGTTTTTCTTGCTGTTTTCTTTTGATATCTGTGCGTGGGTGAGTGAACCATCTTGTAAACCTTTTCTTGTCCAGAAAGTGATGAATACTCTGTTAACCAGTTTGTCTTCAATATGCGAGATTCTCAGTTCATTTGTGTTCTGTATTCAATACAGTCTACGCTCACATATTGTGCCGCCAAGCTCGCATCATGCTTGCTGCATTGCACATGGAAATGAAATAGAATATTACGTAGATGTAACACCCTTAAGTCTCACGTCACTTTTTAAGCAATTCATACGTAAAACACACCCTAAAATAGTCGTAACTTCGTTTGGTTGCTTTATGCATTTTTTGAGTATAACCAAGATGGTCTTGTTGCTACGTTGGCTGAAGGCTCGGGCCATCCCAGGATATCCTGAATTGGCCATGCCAACGTATACATTTTACTTTTTTCCTCGCTGTATAATCACAATCTTTCTTTTGTGGCCACATGGAATCATCATAATTGGGTTGCCAAGATGTGGACACGACAGAGCCTGTTACAAACTCCTTTGGCAAAAGCTGAAAATGACTACTTCCAGTCACCATAGGATTAGAACTCATGCAAAACCAGATGGTAACAGTACTCCCAAGATGGTAAATAATCAACATTTTTCAATGTGCTGCATACTATGGAGTATAGCCTAACCAAATTACGCTGCGCCCATCTGAAAGCCATGCAAGCAAGAGACGATCTCGCTGTATAACAGATCCGACAAATACAAACTCTGCATTGAGGAAGAAACTGTCCCCTCTTAATTCTATCACAAACTGCTGCTATTGTAATGCAGGAGCATAATTTTGCCTAGTACTTCATTGGAACAAGTTGTATGAGCTTTGAGCTGATCCAGATTATGAGCGCACCCTATCGCACACAAGGCACCAAATGGTTTTTTCACAAGTTGCCATTTAGTCAAAATTTCTGGCATCGGGTAGAAGTATGCAGCCAAACGAGCAAATCCATTAAAGGCTCAGGCAACTTCAACCAAGACAGTGCATGTGCTCAAGCAACCGATCAACCACACCAATAGGCATAGTGCTCATCTCTACGCTGGTTACTAACAAGACCACCGCATTGCAAGCAGATGAAACTGCTCCCGTCAGCAAATGCATCCAGTACAATCTGATTCCTTCCAGTTTCTGCCAGTATGGAATTTCCATGAGCATCTGGCTCGATTGATGGGCCACTTGCAGTAGCTGATCGGGGGTTGGCCTCTAAAGGTTGTGCTTCAGCAATCGCACACTCGGCGAACAATGAAGCCAACTGTTCAACTGCAGAAGTTGATTGGAGTTTGCTTCTGTATAGCTCACGGGCACGCTGCAAGAATTCCAACACAGCCTGGTCCCCTCCATTAGCCCTTGTTGCCATCACTACCTGTTTGAAGCACCAAATTAGCTCCAACCAATGAAGTGTAATTTCCGTCTCTTAATATTTTACAGCCTTGGTTTTGAAAAACTAAGTATCTCTTTATAGCTCAAATTGTAATATATTACTTGCACTGAACACAAGTATCGATTGATGGCAGAGAAGAGACATAGATGTTGCTATAGAGAAGACAGACAGTAAAAACGAAAATGACAATCAAGCAATAACTAAGGATGTGAAACTTCTCCCTGTTAAGCATAACAAGGGACATCACCATGAAAATAATCTTGTGCCATCATAAAGCATTCTTCACAATGCATCCACTAAACTACATAAAGGACCGGAGTACAGATGGAAGAGAAGCAATCAGCACTGCATTTATTATAGTGTTGGTGCATCTGTTGTCATAAATTTGGAGGATAGATGATGGTTCAATGACGAGAGTAATACAGTCAATATCCTTCTCAAGCTGAATCATATCTACCAGCTCACATGAACCGTTTCAATTCATGATAAAGTGTATTGAGTCAGTTCCTTGAGCTCCATCTTCTGCAATTCGAGGGCAACAGTTCAGCCAAGTCAAAACCCAATGCACTCTATTAAGAAGTATTTTCCAAAATCTGCTTCTCAAGGTATATTTTCCTTGTCCACATGCAGGTCATTTAGGGCATAACTGAGAGTTGAATCGATTACGGTGAAGAAAAGGCACCTATCTGCCTGCTAAACTTACTACTTGGTCTCACTTTTCTACAGACGTATTCCACTGAACTTCCTCTGGAACACGGTATTCTAATATCCAAAACCCATCCCCATCCTTCACCGCTAAGCTTGTAAAGGACAATCTGACATCTCAATATGGAAGTGACATGTTATGTTGTTCCCTAATCGTTCCAAGGAAACAGAAGAGGTGGTGCCCCGTGTTCAAAGGAAGCGTCCCATTTAGCTTCATAAACAGTGTCACCATTAAAAAAAAAAATCATCATGCAACATCAAAGCTCTTATGCAGTGTCAAATAACAAGATTCACCCTTTCATTGAAGAGAGGCTGCTGAATACTAAACAAGGTGGCGACCAAAATTCTCTCCACACCTTCATAAACGAACAGACACATTACACAGGTTGTTCAGTTTTCTTATGTCTTTTTCTTTTCCCTCATACCCTAAGACTACTGTACATTGGGGTGACATCATTCGAACCCAAAGCCAGCTGGTTCTCCTCAGAAATGCCTCAAGGAGCAGCAGTTGACCGACAGTCATTGAACTTGACACTACTGGACTCACCATAGATGATCCCATGGACCAGCGGGACCACGAAAGGTTCACAGCGTCAAAATGCACGACTCAACTGTCCAATTCGAGCTTATGCGATAGTCAATGAGATGCGCCGGCCAAGAAGGCGAAAATTGGGAAGTTGGCCACGTAACGAAGTGCACCGGCCACCAATCACAATCAAGATCCACTCTAACCCCATCAATGCACTTCATACCCAACAGTTAACCACAATGTCAGCTACCGTACGAGCCAACAATCACGAAACAACAACCCCCTAAGCATACTCACGAGGACAGCTCGAACAATGGATTCAACAATTTGAAAAACCCAACAAACTAATTCAAATCCGCAGTTCCCCAAAATAGAAGAGAAACCCATGAACTAAAAAAGCTGAAAAGAGAAGGAAAAAATCACCGCTTGGAGGGCCTGAGAGGGCTTGCCCTGATCAATGAGATAGCGGGCCATGGACAGCAGCTCCCACCCAACATCTCTCCCTTGCGTCTCGCCCTCGCTCTCCCTCATCTCCCTGTCTCCCTCCATTGGATCTCCTGCCATTCCACCTCACCCTCCTCACTCCTCTCTCTGTCTCTCCCTTTGTTTCCGCTCAATTTCTTCAGCTTCAGCTACGTCGATGCGATGCAGCACGAAACGTGAATCACACCAGTGCCACGAAAGGTGGGTTTTCCTCCCTTTAAAAAAAAAAAAAAAATTCTTCCCTTTTAGCTGTCAACTTCTGATGAAGATTCTGGGGAAGTGTAGAAAGCAGCTCTGTTTTAGACGATTCTGGGTCTGGCAAGACCTTTCATGTCGTCACCAAAGAGCACTTTCGTTTCGCTCTCCTGTCTCGTTCCCCTCGTCTGGGTCTGGACTCCCCTTTCTCTTCATGCTCATAATGTGTGAAGACTGATGGAGGTTTTGGGCTTTCATGGTAAGATATCAAAGCGAACGGGCTTTAGTTCTGGCCCATTCAGATAAACTCTAATAAGAGTTCTCTCTCCATCCATCCAAATCAATCATTGCGTATGAAATATAAATGAAAATTAAACATATCGGGTTTTGTTTTGAATGAACAAAAACGTTACTACCTTGGATTGCCTAAACGAGTTCGATGCGGTACATGCTCAATTTACCTCGAGATTGGCACTAATTTGATTCATTTTGATTCTTTCTTTCTATAAATGAATCAAATTTTCTTTGTAGTACGTAGAAGTTTGAGTTAGAATCTGCTGATGCCGTGGACACGTCGCCCTCCTATCTTCTACTTCTTCCAAGACGAGAATTAATTCTCTCGTTTGTGCATCATGAACTTGCACTTCAGAGCTCATCTCTATAACACGAGCTAGTTTCATGCCCATTCATTGCCTGGACATATTTTGTAACAACCCGATCCAATGAGTGTAAGGAGTGGCCGCCAAGGCCAAAGGGAGTAAACAAGGAGTGACTACTATCATGCCTCTAAGATGGTAAAGGAGGTAGAAATAAATTGAACTATGCACCGAATATGGGAGAGCATTTCTTAGATTTATATGTGAAAAATTGAAATCAACTCATGTGAGGTAATGGCAAGATTTGCTTTATTATTCCAAAATTAAGCAAGACCAGGCTAGAGCACTATTAGAATAGGTGACCTCTTGGGAAAGTGCTTGCATGTACGCCATAGGACACAACCGTGAGGCTCAATACTGGATAAGCTAAAGCAAATAATACCTTGAGTGAGTTAATAATGGATGTCACAATATGGTATCAAAGTAGGAAACCCTCTAATAGGTGTGTGGTTTGGCAAAGAACTAGACGAAAGCCGGGGGGTTTGTAACAACCAATCCAATGAAGAGGGGGAGTGGTCATCAAGGCCATAGGACCTAGACAAAGAGTAGGTCTTGATAGGCTTTTAGGATGACAAAGGAGATAGAAATGAACCGAACTATGCACCAAACAGTAGGGGAGCAATTTGGCGATATATATGTGAAAAATTGGAATCAACTCATGGAAGCACTTTTGACGTAATGACAAAATTTGTTTTGGAACTTTAAAGTTAAGTAAAACCACATTAAGAGTATTACTAAGATAAATGACCTCTGGGGGAAGTGCCTGTCTCTATGCCATAGAACAAAACCATGAGGTTTGGTATGGTACGGCCAAAATTGACAATATCTCGTGTGAGTTAATAATCTACCATGTTTGCACTTAAGTGTTGTGTAAAGACCACTTAGTTTAGCATAAAAATAGATATGAATGAGTCTATATGATAGTGCTTGCCGGTTGGCAGTTTAGCATAAAAAGAGATATGAATGAGTCTATATGATAGTGCTTGCCGGTTGGCACCTTTCCTAGTCAATTTTCGTCTGTTAAGCACAAAGATTCACAATAGGCAGTCAGTTCCTAGCTGGATTTGGCTCCAAAAAACATCTCTACTTGGGGGCAAAGGGCACCAGTCCGCAGAATCTAGTTTTCATTCGAGGGTGTTTACATCTAGCATAAACCTCAGTTCTCTACTTAATGATCCGATTTATCAGAAGACACAAGTTTATGATATCTCCTACGGATCTTGAGATTTAAAGAGCGCACAAAATAGTATGTTAATGGATTCGTTCTTTACTTTACTGTTGCAGTAACCACGCTTTCATCACCTTGCAATTCAGGTTTACTCATTTTTTGACGGGCTTCATTAACCATTTACCCGCGAATTTACTGTTGCAGACAAACAAGCAGTGGACAAATGTAGATTAATGAAGAAATGTGTGGTGTGATGACTCAAAAGTGAGGGACAAACAAGTCAGAGAATTCATCCATAGGAAAATACTAAACTTCCCGCCCTTTTGATCGTGATGAACAAGAAAATAATGGGTATGACTAGAAAACGGGGACAGGCGTGAGCAATGAGATAAACAAACAGAGATATTAAAAGATCGGTCGAGGACTCGAGATCGAGATCGAATGATTAAGTTCAAGCTTGTCGGCTGTGATTATAATAGACGGCTCTCGCGATTCTTCGGCTCGTATGCATCGGTTGCACACTGTGCAAATCAGACGCCTGTGTTGAATGGCATGACGACCGAAAAGCAGATATTTCCCACTTGGACGGAGACAATTAAAAAAACTCAATTAAAACTAGAAAGGTAGCCGGTGACAAGGATGTGAGTAGGACATACACCGAAATTTAGAATCCAAGGGGATGATGGATGAACCACTTTTACTTAGGTGGACCGCAATGTTGCTGCCAGAAATTCTAGTGGGAAGAGTTTGGTGATGGTCCACATTTTCTTTCACTCTAATGCATTCTGGGTAACAATTAGAACAGGAAAAAGAAAAATATTAAACCAGAGTTGTGAGGATGAGGAAGCAGTACTGTCCTAAAAAGTAAAGAGCACAGCCCCACCAAGTTCTTGACTTCAGCATCAAGCATTTTTTTCCCCTCTGCAATTTATCTCCTCTTTCTCATGTCTGTGGGGACAAAACTCTGGACCTTTTAGTTAATGGGAATTCTCACTTTCCCCGGCACTACTTGAGACTTTTGGATCCAACCTTTATGCTCTGGCACAGCAGAATCATTTGCAAGTTCTTTGTCTTCTTTTGGCTTTATGGACTTTTAAGGAGGGATGCAGCTGAAACCTTGGACATCAATCAAGTGGGAGAAAAACGAAAAAGATGATACGAAGCATGAGTTATAATTTCTGTTATTGGTGAACAGTCTTGGGCTTACATGGTACCGGTCTGGAGTGTGGAGTTCTGGTTTTAGTAATCAAACGAAACCTGACATCTAAAAGGATTTGCATTCCTGCTACACGATATATGTAGAAACGTGTTCAATCTGTACACGTACATCAGAATAAAGTCACTCAAATTTCAAGAGGCAAGGCCACTGATGTACGTCACCCTTTGCTATAGCAGGAGTAGCCGGAGTCACAATGAGTTGTTAGTGACGACATAAAACTCTTTGCCTGAGAGATTTTTTTTGGTCGGTATGCCTGACAGATATGGAGATGCGATATAGCGAGGTTCAATGACGAGATATTTGTTTCATTGGACTGCTGAGTCCATTGCCTTTAACATTAGGCAAGTTCCTCGTTTAGCAAAATGAAAAGGAAGGGTTACACAAAAAAAGGCTGATCAAACAGCAGAAACATCAGCACCTAACTTTAAAAAAAAAAAAAAAAAAAAAGGATTTATTCTTAGTTAAATCAGACATACAGTACTTTGTTCCTGTTTCTAAATTACAAATCTCAGCACTTGAAGAGAAAAGAGATGAGCCAGCAAGATTCTCAAGGTGAAGGAGCAATGCCGGGAACCAATGGATCCAGATGAGCATTCCTACATGGTACATAGGAATACGACCACATCCGCGGACATGGCCTTGGCTGTGCAAAGAAATGTGCACAGTCGGCCACTGGCCTTTGGAATGGAAGATCCGGAATGCAATTATTTCTCACATTGAGTATGCCCTTCTCAATCAACGCTCTGCACGAAGGCCCGACATGCTGAAAATAATTGTCTGACAGAGATAAGTTCACCAAGTTCCGATTCAATCCTAGCCAGCAGATTGGCTCTGGCACCATCCCGTAGAACAAATTCCCCCCGAGGTTCAGTTGCTCTACCTTCTCCAAGCAGAACAACGAGAGCGGAAGCGGGCCTGTCAGCTGATTGTTACCCGCATCCAAGACCACAGTCTCGTCCAGCAGACCAATCTCATAGGGCAAACAACCACTAAACCGGTTGTTCAAGAACAGGACCTCAGTCAAAGTGGACGGGGCTCCCGCGATGCTTCTGGGGATCGGACCAGTGAATTTGTTGTTGGCTAAGGTGAGGTAGAGCACGTGGGTGTTCCCTAGATTGTCTGGCAGCGTCTGATCAAAGGCGTTGTTGTTGAGGAATAGCACGTAGAGATCCTGAGTAAATATCTGAGCAGGTACAGCCCCAGAGAAGGAATTAAACCTTAGATCTAGGAATACGAGGTCGGTCATGCCAAGGACTGCCATGGGAAACGGCCCTGAGAGTTTGTTGTTACTAAGGTCGAGCTCATAGAGGTACCGAAGCTTTGCAATGTTCGGGGAAATGGTCCCCGCGAAGTTGTTGGAATTGGCGTGGAAGAGCGCAATGTCTGGGAGCTGATCGAGGAAGCCATCTAGACTCGGAGCACTTAATCCGAAGCCATTGAAGTCTATAGAAGCTAAAGCAGTGGCTGATTTATTGTCAGGTGGGCTATCACAGTAAAAACCTTTGTACTTGCAAATGTCACCGCCAACCCAGGAATTGGTGATGCCAAGAGGATCTGATGTGATTGTGGACTTGAACAACTGGATCACTGGGTATACCAGTGCAAGCCTCTGGTCAATAAAGTTGAGAAGACCATGCACAATTGGTGCTTGTACTACTGGTGCTAACAGGGGTGCTTGTATTATTGGTCCTAACAATGGAATTTTCTCCTGAGAACATCGAGATTGGTCTGCGTTCCCAAGAAGTTCATCGCCACAATCTTTGCTTGAGCCGCCGTTGCCACTGCCAATGCCGATGGAGAGGTCTAGTGTGTCTCTACCGCGGGAAGTTGCCTTGGCATACAAAACGAGAGAAGTTGGGAGGATGTGGAGGAGTGAGAGGATTGCAACAACAGAGATCTTGGCGACCATTATATGTTCTCTCTTCTAATTCAGATGCGAATGGAGGTTTTGACAGTGAGAAGATGTAGAGGCAGGCAACTGAGTTGGGTCCTTTAAGGAAGAAACGACCTTAGAAACTGCTAGAATGTGTTCTTGTACCTGCAATGTCCACTACTTGCTTTTAGCCTGTGACTCCCACTGAGAGGGAAACTGATAACTCCTCACCAACCCAACCCCAATAGTGAATGCTTGATCAAACCCACTTAGTCTACTTAAATAAAGCAAAATTAGTGGCTGCTTGTTCTGTCAAGAGAAACTCCGTTACATGAATTTTGTCATCTTTAATATCATTGTCTACGGAATCGTTTCCTTGACTCCCAAGTGTGCAGAATGTGAACAGCCAAGGCGATTCTTCAATAGAAGCTCCAACTTTCTGTCGGACCAATCATCACTTTCCACTTTCCTCCACCACTGGTCCCTGTCGACTTGCAGGCCTGTCATGAGTGGGACACTGGAGATGGGAAAAATTCAGCAAAATGACAATTTCCATCTCGTTATCTTCTAGTCCAGCTCTCTGGAAGCATGAACGTAGTGGTAAACAAAAATTATCACGGTACCAAGCACAAGCGCTCGTGCTTTGTATGGGACGGTGCGGGCCATTCTTCTCCTCACGCGAGAGTAATTTGTCCCCTTGAAAGTCAGTCTAAGCAGTAACTATTCGAAGCGCGTAAAGTTTCTTGCGCATGATACAAACCATCATGGCCTGGATAATGTGAACTTGAACGTTGACGCAATACGGAGTGCATTCCGTAACGTTTGATGAATAGTGAGTGCACCCCAAAGCTCTTGGTCAGGCATTAGAGCTCCATGTTCAACAGGATAGGTCATAGGATAAGCAACGGAAACTTGGCTTCTGTTCACTATTTCTTGGTCTACCGACTCCAAATCCTTGTCGTTCGTCAGCAAGAAGCGATAAATCAAAGAAGCTAGTCAACATCTTTGAAACCAATCCCCAAAATGGACCAACTTGGACGCAATTGAACGGTGCCTGTGGCTGAATCTGGCCGAACGGATGTTGATTTTGTTGGTTGAATTTAAAAAATCATCATTTCTTTTGACCCTTCCGTTTCCAGCAGGAAGGGCCGATACGTCTTCCGGGACGCTTTGCACCGCAATTTCAAATGTGGCGATCGGATGATTGCATTTATCGGTCGAGTACGTTTAATTTCAGAAAAATTGATCGTCTTAAGCCCAAGTCAATATGCATAAGAAAAAGTACGCTGATAAATTTTAGGTAAAAAACCATTTTTTTTAAATGGCGCATATAAAAAGTATTGCATGAGACAATTCTTCAAAGCACGAGGCCGTTCCAAATTCAATGTATAGATCACGCTGTTTTAGAATATAGACCCTTCAAACGAAAATTGACAAGATAATTGACGTGGTTGAACAACCCATTATGTTCTAGAAACTTTACCCATGGTGGTCAACAAAAGGTGGGACTTTAGGCCCAATCTTTGTGCACATTAAAGAAAACCACCAAGAAAATAAAATTAAGAGTTGAGATTAGTTAAATTCGTGCAAATTGTACATAAGTAGGCAGTACACATTGCCAACTAAAAATGAAAGTTTAGACATGATCTTTGCCTATTATTAAAAAAAAAAACCACAAGCACAAAAACATTTTCGCCTGAAGAATTGAGATTAGTTAATTTTGCAAATTGTAATTAAAAAAAAAAAAAAAAAAAAAAGAGGCTGCGGTAGATGTTTCCTCTCAATTCCGGCAAAATATAGGTATGAAAGTCCCCGGGGCACGGTGTTTTCGAGGAACCCAACGCTCGACTTAGATTGTGACTATAAGAATGGAATTTTCCACTCTGCAAAAATGAAGGGGTGCCATTTATATTTTTGGTACGTTGGATTTATGGTGCATTTGGTAATGTTTCAGTTATGAAGAATAATTTCTGTGCATATATAATTTTTATTCATTTATTCAATGGACAAGTTTTAAAAAATTATTTCTGAAAAAAAAACAGAAATTCATTAAGTACGATCCTAAAAATTTATATTCTCAATTTTTTTCATTTAATCAAGCCAGCAGCAAGCATGTTTATTCTTCATCACGATAGAATGTAACAAAGTATCAAGCACGACTTTATCGGATCAATAGATCTAATGTCAGTAGACATTAACTCAAATTTTTCTATAAGAAGATGAAGATGAAAATCTGAATCAAAAATTCGCCAAAGCAAGGAAGTGAGTTTAATTCAAATCATCCCCTTATTATGCAGATCGGCGGGGTTAACCCTCACTTGAGGCCAACGAGAGCACCCTTGGCCTAGATTGGTGAGGGCAACCCTTCTAGATTTTATCTGCAATTTCACTCACCCCAAAGTCATGCCCATGCGATTGAAGCTTGATTCAATGATGGTGGTGGAGAAGAGTGTTGATCTTAGTCAGCCCATGCTCTATTTGTGAAGAAGAGATCTTCTCTCATTGTATCGATGTGTAAAGAGAATCACCAGGTTACGCTAAGCTTATTTTTCTAAAATGACATTATTTATCTTTTTGTTTTTAGGAACAGAAAAGTTTTTTTTTTTTTTTTTGACTTTTTGTTTATGTTTCAAATCCATTTCCTGGCCACCATCTATTCCGGTCGGGGCCACCATCTATTCCGAGTGACAGAAAAATTAATTGACATATACAAATAAATTTATGTTCTTTTTTTATTTTGAGAAACAAAATAATAGAAAAACATATCACTTACCAAACAAACCCTTAATTACCTTGACCATGGACAGTTAGGCACCTCAAATCATCGATGCATCTTTTAAATTATCGCACACATAAGGTTCGAATTGCTTCCCAAGGTCAAATCCTCATATGTTCTCTTCGTCGTCATGTTCGTTAAGACTTTTCTGCCATTGATGAAGTTGTGAACTTTCTTATTCATTTAATTCTTTTGTTCTTCCATTGACGTCTTTTGTTTTTTAAATATTTGCATTAAAAGTCCTAAAACTTATCGTGAAAATATAATTGAATTTAAAATTTTCAAAAAATAAAATTAAATCCTAAAACTTGTCATAAATGGTAAATGAGTTTTAAAATTGCAATCAAGTTCTAAAATTTGTATGATTGATACAATTAAGTCTCTTATTGAAATACATCCAATTTGATATAAAAAAAAATATTGGTGTCATTTTTTTTATTACTTTATTAAGTCGTGCGAGGCCCATGTTGTGCCACCAAATGTTGCATAGAATAAAATTTGAGAATTTAAAAAGAAAAAAAAAGGACAAAAGTTTAGAAAAAGATAAAGAAAAAAAGGAAAAAAAAAAGTAAAGTTAAATAAATAAATAACAGAAGAAATAGAAAAAGGCAAGACCTTGGGGCTGTTATGCTTTGTTGGCAAGGATCCGCAATCCTCGCTGGGGTGTTAATGAGGGTCGGCGAGTAGGTAAGGTTTGCAGGCTATCATCTTCATTAGATTAACAAGTTTTATAATTTGATTGCAATCTTTAAATTTTACAAAACTCGATTATATTTTTGTTACAAGTTTTAGAATTTTTAATACACTTATTCCAATTAATGAAGTCAGACTTACTTGAACGATTTGGTTTGGTCCATATTTGGTTCAATGATGGCCACTTTATTTAAGCATCTGTATAAATCATAAATGGAATGGCTAGAATGTGTGAAAATAATAGTGGCAGAAGAATAGAACAAAAGCCACAAATACTAATTCAATAATGTCAATAGTGAAAACTTTCAACCCAAAAAAGAAAAAAAAGACAAGCTTGATCACATATAACTTTCTTACGTTAGGGAATGTTTTAGCGTATGTTGTTTTGCACTTTCTATGATTAAAGTCAATGAAATCCCACCCCAACCGTTATGTACGCTACTGAGTGTTATTGCTTCTTGAGTTTGGACTGTTGTTCGTTCCTTCATGTACTATAAACAAGAAAGAGATATGGAAAGCTGTCATTGGGGTCGGGTTTAATACCCTTCCTTTAAGCATGGCAGCAAACATGCTTGCCGGGAACAACCAAGAAAAGGCTGAGAAAACAGGAAGCGCAAGAAAAACAGAGAAAATCAGACGAGAGAAGGAGAAATGGAACTACTAGTTCTTTAATGGGGAAATTCCAAAAAAAAAAAAAAGTAATAAATCTATTATAATTGTACCAATTCAATCCGAAACTTTTTTTTTTGGCCAATTCAATTGTCAATTCAATCTTAAATCTTTTTTTTTTGGTCAATTCAGTCATAAACCTTTTGCATATGTGTCAGTTCAGTCCATCCAATTAATTTTGAACAGCCAATGCTGACGTGATACTCCCAACTCTGATATTGCATTTTTTTAAATAATATTTTGATATTTTTGAAATTTTTTATAATTTTTTATTTTTCTCTTTTTTCTTTTATTTTTTTCCCTTTCTCTTCCCCTACCCTTAGTGCCAGCAAGCTTGCTGGCTGACCCTCACCCAAGCAAGTGGGCAAGGCCCGCGACGCCCTTACTCACCCAAATCTAGTGAGGGCCCCAACGCCCTCACCAGATTTGGCCAAGTGAGGATGTCGTGGCCCTCGCTTAGTCTGGGCGAGGGCTGCGATGGCCTCGTCTGATCTGGGCAAGCAACGGCATTGCAACCTTCATAGGCACTAAGGTTAGGGGAAGGGCAAAAATTAAAAAAAAATTTTAAAAACAATTATTAAAAATTAAAAAATATTAAAATATTATATTAAAAATGCCACGTCAACGGTGGTAACGCTACAGCAACACCGGCCTACCAAAATTAGTCAAATGGACTAAACTGGTATAAATGCAAAAGATTGAGGATTGAATTGGACAAAAAAAATTAGGACTGAATTGGTATAATTATAATAGATTTAGGATTTTTATGGCTATTCTCCCATTCATTAATAGGCGCTAGTCGACTCCAGAAACATGTTAAAGATGTAATTAGCCATTCGACAGCATGAATTCGGTTTCGTCTTTGGTAGGCATTTACTTGATGGAGCACTACTTCGCTGGAGAGCTGCCACTTTAATGGCGAACCGCTGCTGTCGATTAGGTTTGATATGCCACAATGCCTGGTTCCAACACCGCTGACTACACGCATTTTTGTTTCAACGGCTATGTAGAAAACAAGCACTGAAGCCAGAGCTGCGTGGTAGAAACTCGGAGAAGCAACCTGCCGACTTGAAGCTCGGATTGGTCTGCCGGTAATAATTCTTTCACAACGAATCTACTTTAAAGTTATAGTGCGCTAAATGATCTTTTTATCCGTGTAAAGATCACCTTAAAGTTGGATCGTCACTATCCTTAATATCGATATCATCAATAAATAAATAAATAAATACTTTAATAAAAGGAACATGGAAGTTTGTCACTAGGTATTTGATTAAATAGGATCATCAGTTCTTATAGAATTTATCACTAAAATACCCTTTAGAAAAGGATAGGACTAAGTGGAGTAAAAAGGATTTTTCATGAGATGTGTGATGAAAATTATTAGCTCCACGCGTGATTTGACAGGTGGCGCATGAGATCCACACCCCTACTGCAGTAGCGCCTTCCGGATATGAACACCATTGCGTGTTCTTGTTTCGAAGACGATGAACTCAAAAAACTAGGAACCTAATGGAAGAAAGGATTTCAAGATGCTTCAACAGGTTTAGCATTGTCTCGCTTGTATCACATGTTCATGGAGTTATACAGCATCTGCACTGGTTATGAGTATAATAAGTGACATGGTGGATGTATGATTGCTACCGGATGCAATCCATGAGAGAAAATTATCTAAGAAGTCTTAATCATATTACACTTTTGTCAATTCATTCATAATTTTTTCAATTTTGTAATCAGTTATAAATATTTTTACTTTTTGCTAACTGAATTAATCCTGTCAATTTTAACCATAATTTTTTGATGTGGATAGCCGGCGCTTACGTGGTACATTTTTAATAATATTTTAATAATTTTTTAATAAATTTTTAATAATTTTTATGGTTTTTCTTCTTCATCATCATCTTACTTTTCTTTGTTTTTTTTTTCAAGGGGTTTGGAGTTTTGTTGGCCACCCTCATCGGAGCCACCCTCATCGGCCATAGGCGAGGGCCGGCAACCCTCGCCAACCACAAGTGAGGGGCAACCGACCCTTGTCGGCCTTGGGCGAGGGTTGCAATGCCCTTGCCGGCCAAAGTGAGGGCATGTGAGCCCTCACCTATAATTGACGAGGGTTGCGATGCCCTCGCCAGATCTAGCTAGGCAAGGGCTCAGCGGCCCTAGCCGGCCCCAAGTGAGGGGAGTGACCTCGCTTAAGGCCCTCGCCTAGCTAGATCTTGCAAGGGCGTTGCGACCCTCACCGAAGGCTGGTGAGGGTCAGCTAGCCCTCATTTGTGGCCAACGAGGGTTGGCTGAAAACCCTAGCCAACCCTAGCTCCAAAAAAAAAAAAAAAAAAAAATAAAGAGAAAAAATAAAAAAATTCAAAATATTATTAAAATTACATGTCAGCACCGGCAATCTATGCCAACAATTTCCAGCCAAAATTTATCGGATAGACTCAATCAATAATAAGCAAAAAGGTTATGAATAAATTGATAATAGTGTATTGACCCCCAAAAAAGAAATTGATAATAGTGTAATAGGTTAAGAACTTTTTAGACAATTTTCCCAATCCGTGGTCATTCAACTTAAATGATTTTGTCTAACCAAAAAAAAAAAAATACTTAAATGATTTTGCAGCAACCTTGATTTTATAGGTAAAAGATTCAAAATTTATGTCCAGTTTTGGATCTTTTCACTAAATCCATCATATGATAATGTCTATATAGGCTAAGAGGGCGTCAGGCATTTTTTTTTTTAAACTATTTTCTAGCCTTTTGTTTTAACGTCTGGATGCTAATTTTTTATTTTAATTATCTTGTGTCGATGTATGAAAATTAAGATGAAGGTAAATATATCATTAAGTTATCTTGGGCTGGCAAAAAAGCAGAGAACGGATGCGAAAAAGCGCTCCCTTAATGATGGATAAATGGGAAAATTAAATTTAGACCATTTCTCGATTTTTGCATGTCATCCTTACACATGGATCGTGTTAATTTTCTCAGTATTGTTCCAATTCTATTGGACGTCCTGAAGAGACAATGTTATCACCAAACACGTTGGTTTTTATAGAAAACAATTGATGTGATTGAAAAAAACACCCGCTCCAAAAATCAAAATAAAAAAGACGTAAAACTATAAGAAAGCAAAGAAGAAAAGTGCATTTACCGGACGATCTGACATTTAGCTGGCACGAGATTCAACCAATAAGGGGGAGAGCGAAACTACTTATCTTTAAGCATCGATGGCATTGCCACAACCACAACATTGTGATGACAACGCGGAGAGAACAATAATTAAGAGGCGTGCATGATAAAATTTTTGAAATATAAATCAACTTTTTTTATCAAAAATTGATTTCTTAATATTCCTTAAATGAGTTTCTCAACAAAAAAATGCATTTAATAATGATTCAAGATTTCTGTTTCTAAAATAGAAATTTGTTTGATAATAGAATAAAATTTTTATTTCTAGGAGAGCAACGGCCTCCGTTTAGTGGTAGGTGGCTAGCATCCGACATCACGACGATCGGTGGTGGGCATTTAGCATCCGGTGACTGACAACCAGTGGTAAGCATCGGCATATGGTGTCCAATGGCCAATGGCCAGCGGGCGGTGACGAAAGTAAATGTGAAAATAGTTTTAATTTTTCACTTTTATTCCAGAAATAGAAAAGTTAAAAATTTTAACTTTTTATTTCTATTCCAAATTTATTTATGAAATGAAAACTATTCCAAAAATGAAAAAATAAAATTGCATTACCAAACGGATTTCTGTCCTAAGCTCGTTTCAAAGAATAGAAAAATAAAGAAATAGAAAAATAGAAATTTTGTCATGGGTGCTGTAAACGGTTGTAGAAGACGGTGGAGAGATAAAAGAGAGAACAAGAGAGCAAGGCTCCTTACAACATGGATTGCTTGTTTTGAAGAGCTTACAGAAGCCTATGATTGAAGAAACGCAAAATCACTCATTCCGTTCATTTCACGGAAAATAATTTATGGGAAAACGTTTTCCGAATTTTCCGGCGTTCGTTTCACAGAAAATGAATTTCTTGAGGAAAATGTTTTCCATCAAAAGAAAAAAGTCTTCTAAAGTGGGGAAAGTAAAAAATATTTTCCTCACGTGATCTCTCTTATCTTATACCTCTACAAATCTTCACTTCTTCCTCCTGTTTCTTCTTCTTCTTTTCTTTTTTTATTCGAATTATTTTTTAATTTTATTTTTTATTTTTTAATTCAAATTATTTTTAATTTCCTTTTTCCTTTTTTCGTTTTCTTTTCTTTGTTTCCCATCTTCTTCTTTTTTGGCTAGTCGTCGGACCAAGTGAACCTCAAGCTCGTTGATCTCAAACTCACGTTTATCGATCTTGCAAGCCTCGAACTTGACGCTTGCGCTTGTCAATCTGGTAAGCAGAAAATATTTTTCTTACTGAATACCGAAAAATATTTTCTGAAACATTTTTAAAGTTTTAATTTAACATCGAAAAAATATTGTCATTTTCCCTGGAAAATGATTTTAAAATATTTTCCTGAAATTCGGCCCATTTTCCGCTAAACGAACGGACCCAGTAGTGCTGCTGTAGGTGATATTCCACCAGCATAAGCGAAAGCGAGTACGCTTGCCAGATTTCCTAGTCTCTGTTTCCGGAGCACCCGCTCTTTCCATTTCCATCGACGCTTGAGCATCGCAATCTTGCGCTTCCTTTTCAATCACTCTCGCCATGGGTTCTCTCCATCAAACTCGGTGAGCTCGCCACACCTTCTATTTCTCTGTCTCTCTCCATCTCCCATCGTATCGCATTGACGTGGAAACGATGTCATCGGTGGGGTTATTTTTTTGGTCTTTCTGCTTCGCAGTTCTACATTGGATCATGGTTGCTCTTCGCAATGGACTTGGTTTGAGTTTCAATCTCGTGTCTACTGAGCTCGAGAGGTAATTTATCAAAAATTGTATCCATGGACCATTAGTTCATTGTTTTTGTAGGAATCCGTATGACCATACGATGTAATGCACGGCAAAAGATGGGTATTATAGGAGTTTTGTCGAGGTAGCTCTTTCGCTACGGTATAAGGAAGTAAATTCGTTTTTTCATGAGAACATGCAGATAATTTTTTGAATTCATATTAAGATTTTGACTGGAAAATTATTGAAAATATTTTTTCCTAATGACTTAAATTTTTATGTTAGCATTTGCTAATAACCGTGAAGTGAAAAAAAAAAAGAGTAACTGGTCTACTTAATTCGCTTAGAAGAGAACTAACGAAAGAAAGTAATGTTGCTAAGTATAAAAATAAAATAAAAAAATTGCATCATTTCTCGATTTGTGCATGTCATCCTTGTGCGGGGCCATGCTAATTTTCTTCCTATCGTCCCGATTTTATTGGATGCTCCCAAACAGACAGTACGATGACCGACCACGTTGGCTTGTTGGCTTTTACAGAGAAGAAAGTTGTCGTGAGGATCCGACGAGGGACAAAGATGGGATGACTTGCCCTGCTTTCCTCCTCCAAGTATTACTTTCCGTCCAGCTGATGTGATGTCCATAAACACCCACTCGGAAAACCATTAGACATAAAACGCAGCCTCTCCACCAGTCCACTGGAAGATGTCGGTCATATTAGAGTAGCCTCAATTTCGTCTTTCATATAGACAAGAAGGCGAAGAAGAAATTGCATGTAACGGACAATCTAGCACTGGCACAATGGAGGATGTGATTTTTGGCCCAGGGCTTAAGGAAGAGGTTGAAGGGTAGGGCGGCGGCGAGGAGATGGTGACAGGCGAGCCAGAGATGAAGGTCACGGTTCGGAAAGACCGTGACTTGTGCTGCGAATAGAGAGGGACGGGAGGGCGGAGGAGGAGGAGGAGGAGAAATTGGAGATGAGGGGCAAGGAAGGGACAAGAGGAGGTAATGACGGTGAGGGAGACGGTGCGAGAAGAGCAGTGGAGTAGGGGAAGGTGGCGGTAATTCATTTCTTTTTGTATTTTACTTTATCAGACTCATTTCTGACTCATATTTAACTTGCACATAACTCATTTCTGACTCATATTTAACTTTCACTTGATTCATTTATGACTCATATTTAACTTTTACTTGACTTATTTCTGATCCATATTTAACTTTTACTTGATCAATATATAACCCATTTAATTAAAAATGGGCCATAATATGAGTTTATGACCCATTTTGCCAGCTCTAGCGATGAAAATGAAAATGGGTAAAGAGAGGGAAAAACTGGAGGGGTACACTCTACGAGATTACAAGATTACTGTCACTGGATAAAACAATAACGAAAGTTCTGACAAGACGATGCATAACAAAATCATCACCGTGAGCATTGGCCTTGTGAAAAGCTCAATGACGCTAGCCAATCCGGACAAAATATCACCTTCACTAAACGTATATTACCGTCCTACAACGGGAAAGACCTTTGATCATATGCTGAATCTTCTGAGTGGTGCCATCTCCATGACAAGACTTTTGATCGATTTCTATTTTCCGTTATGAAATGCGACATCCGATGTTCCGGGATTGCGGAGCAAGTAATTGGATTACGTAGGATTTCGTTTTCATCAACGACGAATTCTCGAGTGTGTTAGGTGTGCTATGACTTTCTTTTTGGACTTGTTTTGATGGGTTCAGATTAGCGGCTGGCCCAAAAAAAGAAGAAGGAAGGGAGCATCCTCACGTGGAAAGAGAGAGAGGGACGGGGGAGGGGCCACCTCGTACAACGAAAAAGGAGTGGGGGTTTAGCAAAATTATGTTGTCTAAGTGGGTGCACAAATATATTATAAAATCAAAAATAAGTGAGTCCTCTAGCGAGCAACGGTTTAATTTAGCCCTAAACTGAGCGCTATTTTGACAACCCGGAAAAAAAAAATCTCAACCTTGTTTTAGTACGATACAGAATTGGATTTCTTAAGTAGTTAAATTATAATTTGTACATTTTTCATGTCTGTAGAGAAATCAAAGTGTGAAATTGAATTTCAATTGTACAAGGATTCCACAAAAAGCGAAATTGGGTGTTCTAGCAAACACTTAGTAGTGAGATTCCAATCCCGCATTGCTAACATGGGAAAATTACCAAAAAAATCATAAACCATACACAAATTTAGTTATAAACCTTTAAATTTGGCCATTTATTCTTGCATCATTTGACAATTTAATAATTTTGTTATTCCAACTAATTTTGTCCGGAAATAGCTTATGTACATGCTAGTGCCATACCAAATAGAACAATTGGTATTGATGTAAATAATTATTATTATTATTTTTCAAATTTTGATTTTTTTTTTCTTTCTTTTTTCATTGTGGCCAACTAAGATGAACAAGAGCCTCAAGCCCTCACTAGATATGGGCAATGTGGTCACATTTCTTGCCTGTCATAATGAAAAATAAATAAATAAATAAATAAATAATAGAAAAATTATAATAAATGTTCACTTTAGTGCTGGTTGTATGTCAGTGATTTTCGATCAAAATTAATTTAAAAATGTATAAATTGACAATATATCAACAAATTTACAAGTAAATTAGAAAACTTGAAAATTTAGCACATAATTGATTTTTTAAAATTTATTACTTTTTTGGTAATTTTGCCTGCCTAACATCACCAAACTATCAAAAATCTATCGAGACCACTGCTAGTCACCGGCCGCTAGCCGTCTACTATCACCGGTGAAAAGTCTTCCTTCTTAGAAGGCCGGGACTTTTTACAATTCAAATAATTGAAAAGGAATGTCATCCAAGGAACAAGATTACTTGAATTGCGAGTCCATCCGTCGATTTCTCGTCATGGAAAAACGAGGCTTCAGCAACCATTTAATGTGAGACTGCAAATGCGACATAAGTAACTCCGGCTTTAGAGAGAGAGAGAGAGAGACAGAGAGAGAGAGAGAAGGGAAAGTTCATGAGGCAACCTTTCTAGACGTTCCCAAACACGAATTTCCCATTTATTTTAAATAAATTACCACGCCCAATATGCTGTGATTTTTTTAATTCCTTACTAAACGAGTACCCTTTAGACACATGAAATAGATTTCCAATAACATTAGAAAATGACATAAAAGGTCTCTAAAACCAATGTGCAATATGATCTACTGAATTTTTAATTTGTTCAATGTGATTTTTGAATTTTTGTACATGTTCATTTTAACTCTCAAACTATATAAAAAAATTTCATTGTTGTCCCTGATCTTTAATTAATGGAATGATAACATTGAACATTATCATTTAATTCAAGAATTGCATTGTATATATAGAAAATCCAAGAACAACATCCACATTGAATTAAAGTTCAAAGATCACATTAAATAAATTAAAAGTTCAAGGTCATATTGTCCCTTACACCAAAGTTTAAAAACTATTTGTGATATTATCCCGTATGTTGTATCTAAAAATATCATGTAACCAAAGAAAAATAAATAAAAGTTTGTGGGAGGCACCGAAAATTACACGTGTCATTTTAAGGGACAAGACAAAATAGTTTTCCTAACGAAATCTGACAAAATTTCGGACACATAGAAATGCTGGCAATTGGCCACTTACCTGACCATTCGTCCTTCCGTGACCCAATTTACGTTTGACCAGGACGGCTTGATGCTTCCATGAGATATTATTTACTATACAAGACGTGTGAGATTCCAACTCTTTTGCTGTAGTACAAGCTACAAGACTTTTGATTTTCTAATTTGTCAACATATTTGTCTAAGAGCAAATTCTTGCATTTGGTTTTTACATGAGAAGATAAGGTATTATTTCTTTGTTAAGCAAGGTTAGGCTCAACAATCACTGTTGGTTCGAGTTAATTTCTTGACTTGATAAGCTGAAATAAATTTATCGATACACATTGTCTCGATTGTAATTGATCCAGACTCATCCAATCTATATATTGTAAAGAAAATAAGTCTTTCGGCTTTCATCCACCGAGAATCCTTCCATATGTAAATCAGTGCAAGTATTAAGAGCATAGAGTGAGAAGAGAAGAGATACTGATGTTCACCGTGGTGCGTGAGGTCCATGCGCCTAGTGCAGTGCCTTCTAGATGCGCGCATGGGCCACCCTCGATGATAGTAATCAAATAAGCAGGCATGAGCAAACACCATTGCATTTTCTTGTTTATGAAGATCGACGACTTCAAAAACTAGGAACCTAATGACAGAAAAGGAAGATTTCAGGCAGCCTCAACAGGTTTACCATTGTCTCTCTTGTACCGCACGTTCATGGAGCTCGGGGTCTCCATCTGCACTGCTTATCAGTTATCAGTATGGTAAGTGACATGGTGGATCTATGATTGCTATCGGATGCAATCTGCGGTCATTGAACTTAAATGATTTTGCCGTAACTTTGATTTTTATAGGTGAAAGATTCAAAACTTATGTCCAATTATGGATCTTTTCAATAAATCCTCATATGATAATGTATGTATAGACTGAGAGGGTATTTGGCATTGTTTTATTTTTTTTTTTTCCTTTTATAGCAATTTGCTTTGGCGATTGGATGCTAAGTTTTGATTTTACTCATCTCGTGTTGATGTATGAAAATTACGATGAAAGTAAATATATCATTAAGTTATCTTAGGTTGGACCATTTCTCAATTTGTGCACATCATTCTTGTGCAGGGGCAATATTAATCTTCTCTATAGATCGTTCCAATTTTATCTAACGTTTCTATAGAGACAACCTTATCACCTAACACGTTTGTTTTTATATAGAAGTGTTACAAAATTGCACGTCTATTCCAGAAAAAATAATGCTCGCAAACAATTCACCAGACAAAATATAATAATAAAATAATAGAATCAGAATAACACGCCAAAAATTTGTTATTGAAGTTCACCCAAACCCGGGCTACGCTCCACGCAGAGGCACTCTACAAATCCAGTAGATTTCGAAAAAAGTTGGAATACAACGATAATCTTCTCTCAAGATCATGGCACAAAGAGATTGAGAACTCCCGTTAAGAAAAAAATTCACTTTTTTTCTTCTCTCTTTTTCTTACCTCTCTATTTCCTTTTTTAACATCTTGACAGCTAGAGTTTTGCAATCGCTAATATAAATGTATCACTTTTAATCTAAAAGCAACTTTGATAGAAAAAATAAAAAAGTCCCTAAAAACAAATATTTAGCTTCATCTATAACAAAAAGGAAGCTGTCGTGAGTTTTTAATATGGGATAAGTATGACATTACTTGCTCTATTTTTTCCTGCAGGGATTACCTTCCGTTCCACAAATGCGACTGACATAATCACCCATTTGAAAAGTCAAATGACGTGAAACACATTCTCTCCTTTTTTTTTTTTTTTTTTATAAATAAAATTAGAAGATGGCAAAGAAGAAAATCGCACGTACCAGATAATCTAGCACTAGCACTAGATTCGACTTTATAAGTGGGAGAGTGAAACTGCTTATCTTTCGGCATCGATTGCATTGCCACAACCACAGCATTGTGCTCGACCAATTGGTCATCAACTCATCATTGTCAATTATAGTTAAACATGACGAGGACTGGGACACAAATCATTCGATGCATGTACATGTAGGGCCCTTTCTTTTTATTTTTTGGGGCTTTTTATGTTATGTCATTCTCCTCTTGACAACTAATTTAAAAGGAAAAAATTAACTCATTTTTCCATCTAATGGGACCTAATATAGATAAATTATAAAAAAAAAAAAAGTATTAAACCTATCGTGTGGAAACTAATTCAGTTCTAAAATTTTTAATTTTGCCAATTTAGTTATAAATCTTTTGACGATTTTTCAATGTAGTCTTTCCATCCAATTTTGTCCGAAAATTGTTGACACAGAACTAAGGAATCCCAAAGAAAAGAAAAAAGGCATAAAATAAAACAAAAACTTTTTTCATTTTTATAAAGAAAAAGAAAAAATGCAAAAAAAGAAAAAAATAGATATTTTTAAATTACAAAAATTATCCTTATCAATACCAGCTGTGCCATCCATTTCAGCAATTTTCGGCTTAAATTATTTAGAAAAACTAAGTTTAAGATTGAATCTATATCCATACAATAGGTTTAAAATTTTTTTAGTGATTATCTCAAGTGAAAATCATGTCGAGCAATTATGAAAAACTTTGTTGGAGGAGACACGAATGTAACTCGACCTCAATGTATGTGCGTGCCACGTACCCGCATCAGTTGAAAAAGACTAATTAGATTAATTCATCCAAGGTAGGCTTCATTTAATTTGTGGACTGAAAGAGCCTAAACATCAAGTCTAAAAACTGTTATCTAGACAAAAGCCAATGATTAAAGATACACGAAATCACTCTGTAGCGTTCCTGTCGGTGGTGATCTTCCACCACTAGAAGGGAAAGCGAATAGACTTTCCAATTTTCCTTAATCATTTCCAAAGCACTCAAGCTCCATTTGGTAATGTTCTTATTTATCCTAATTTCTATTATTTTGTTTCTCGAAATAAATAAATAAAAAGAAATTCATTTGGTAATGTCAACTAATTTTTCTATTCCTTGGAATAAAAAAAGTAATGGATGAATAGATTTGGAACAAAAACAAAAGGTAGAAAAAGTGGTTTCTTAATCCCGAAAATAATTTCTAGAAATAAGTCATTTTCTTTCTTTTCTTTTTTTTTTTCTTTTCTTCTTCTTCCTCGCCACTCACAACCCGCCACCTGTTGCCACTGATTGCCACCGTTTGCCGGACGCTACCACTGCTTGCTATTCGCTACCACCGCCAGCTAGAGGAGGAGCAAGAAGAAGAAGAGAGGGGAAAAAATCTTTAAAAATTATTAAAAAATTAAAAGAATTTGTACATTACAAAAAAAATTGTGGATCGTACCAAACACTTTCTTTTTTTTCTTTATTCCGAGAATAAAAATTTTGCATAGTTATCAAACACATTTTTTTACTAAGAAATTATTTCAAAAAAATAAAAATAAAAATAAAAAAAGATTATTTTTTTTAAATTGTTTCACACAAGAAAAATATTACCAAACAAACCCTGACTCAATCTCCCATGCTCGGTGAGCTCACACCTTTTATTTCTCCATCTCTCTCCATCTCTGATCTTGTCGCATGAGCATGGAAACGGTGTCGTCAATAGGGTTCGATCCGTCTGCTTCCGTTGAGTCTTTCTCGCAATTCGACGTCTGATTGCGCGTCCTCTTCGCAATGCACTCAGTCTCTATTTCAATGTCATAGCTTGGAGAGAGTGAGTAAAACGAAAAAAAATTAAAAAATTGGGCCAAATAATGGCACCGTGCCAAATCGGACAAAATCTATAGATGGTATATGCGATTAATGTGCTAAATTGGGACTAAATGGAGGGAATGTCACGGTTAATTTACCAAAAATTGTATCTACGGACCATCAGAAGATAGAGAGAAAGAAAAAGGAAAATTATCCAAAAAGTCATAAACCTATTGCACTTTTGTCAATTTAGTCTTAAACATTTTAACTTTATCAATTCAATTTTAAACGTTTTCACTTCTTGCCAATTAAATCCATCCGGTCAATTTTGGGTGGAAAATGCTCATGTGGACACCGGCGGTGCCACATAGGACTACCAACGCTAACGTAAACAATTTTCAATAAAATTGTAATTGTTTTGAATATTTAATTTCTTTTCTTTCTTTTCTTTTTGGCCTTCTTCTTTTACTTTTCTGGTAGCTAGTCAGCTAGCCTCACCTGCCACAAGCGAGGCTCGGCCAAGTGAGGATGAGCCCGGCCAAGTGAGCCCTTGCCTAGTCGAGGCTCGGCAAGGCCGGCCTTGTGCAAGCCAAGCAAGGGCAGCTTTGCAAGGCGTCGGCCAGGCAATGGCAACGCTAGGCAAGGGGAGCCCTCACTGGGGATCGCCTAGGCGAGGCTGACCCTAGCCAGGGCTCGTCCTCATCAAGTCGAGCCTCACCTGTGGCAGGCAAGGCCCAACCGAGCGAGGCCGCGGCCGACCACCAAAAAAAGGAAAAGAAGAAAGCCAAAAAAAAAAAAAAAATAATTAAAATTTAAAAAATATATATTATTTAAAATTATTCACATCAGCACCGGCAGTCCTATGTGACATTGCCAGTGTCCACATCAACATTTTTTGCTAAAATTGACTGGATATACTCATTTGGCAAAAAGTAAAAAGGTTTGGGACTGAAATAGTAAAGTTAAAAGGTTTATGAATTAAATTGATAAAAATACAATAGGTTTAGGACTTTTGAACAATTTTCCTGATAGAGAAAGATTATGGTTAATTCCACGTGATATAAGTTTGAAGCCACATTAGTTCATCAGGAAAAATTATCTAAAAAATCCTACCAATTTAGTCCTAAATCTTTTAATTTTGTCAATTAAGTCATAAACCTTTCCATTTCTTCCCAATTGAGTCAATTCGACCAATTTAGCCAGAAATTACTGATATGGACTACCGGCATTAACATGGCACTTTTTAAATAATATCTTAATAATATTTTGAATTTTTTTATGAATTTTTTCTTATTTTTAACTTTTTTTGGGTTTTTGGATGTAGGGCTAGCAAGAGTTGCCACCCAACCATGTCAATGAAGGTGAGCCTTATTAGAGGTTGATGTGGGGATCGGCTCGCCCCCTCGGCCAACAAGGGCCCCCCCTCACCAAATCCGATGAGCGCATTGGAGCCTTTACCTATGGCTAGAGACCTCCGCTAGCCATCGCCGAGGCCTGGTGATCAATGGAGGGAAATGAGGAGAAACAAAGGAAAAAAAAAGAGAAATTCAAAAGAAAATTAAAAATGTCTATGTTAATACCAACCATATTGCATCGCATACTCGACATCTATATTAGTGATTTTTGGCCAAGTTTAACTAGAAGGATTGTATTAACAAAACATCAAAAGTTTAGCTAAATTGAAAATTTAAGATTGAATTAGCAATTATATAATAGGTTTAGGACTTTCTTAGTAATTATCCCAGATTTTGAACATTACTGCCAATAAATGCATGAAAGTGATGAAGTAAATTCTGTTATGGTTCACAGCCCATGTTAGAGGAAACTTCATTTTCCTATGTAATCTTTCTTTAATATTTAACCGAAAAAAGAAAAAGAAAAAAAAAACAGATGTTCTTAACTCGTACTAAATTTCCAGAATAATTTATCGAGGAAACTTCATTTCCTGTATAATCTTTCTTTAATATTTAACAAAAGAACCAAAAAAAAAAAGTTCTTATAGCTAGGCCAGATACTCTGTTCAGGGCGATTCCAATTCAATTTACAATTTATATTAATAAAATAATAATATTAATTATATTCAATTTCGAATATTTTCTTTTTTATTGGGAGAATTGTGCCGATTTCGCAACTGCACCTGCAAATAAAAGAAAGGCACACAAAATAAGAAATAAAAAAGGAACCTCATTATTATAAATCAAGTTACTCATACTAAATTTCCAGCATAATGAATCTGAATAACTTAAATTTTCATGTTAGCACTTGCTATGAAACTTGTAGAGAAACAAAATTAATATAATAATAATAATTGGATCATTTCTTGATTGGCGCGTGTTATCCTTACGTAGAGGTCTAGATAAACTTCTGTTTCATTCCAATTTAATTTTATTGGACGTCTCCGATTGCAAGGGGTCAGCACTTGACACTGGGATTTATAGACAAGATAGCTGTTGTGAACTTTTCGATACGGGACAAAAGACGGGATGGGTCCCTCACTTTTCTCCGGCATCCTATTGATGTGAATGTGATTGACAAAAACACCCCCTCGAAGAGCCAAAATATATAAAACGTAGCCCTTCTCTCTCCGCTCGAAGATGCAAGTCATATTAGATTAACCTCGATATCATTATGCTTTTTAAATATATGTAAATGCACACACGAAGGACGAGAAGAAATTGCATGTTCTATGCAGTCCAGCACTACTGGCACAGAAGAGAACTAACTAAAGAAAGTAATGGAGGATTTGAAATTGGCCCTGGCCCTGGAGGAAGAGGTTGAAGGTTCAGGTGGAGATGGAGATGGAGACAGGCGGAGAGGGAGGACGTCGTCCGTGATCAACGCCGCTTCTGCTAACCAACCACTCCCAGTCATCAAATTTCTAAGGCTCGTTTAGGCCCGCACGTTGTCGCCAGCCAGTTACAGGACGACTCTTCTTGGTACAGCGAGGCCAATCAATCCTGACTACCTGACAAGTGACAAGACAACAACCATGGCGAAAGTCCCGCAGGAGGATGCACGAGGAAACTACCGCTATGGACATCGGCCTCGTGAAAAAGCCCAAGTAGTTAGCAGATCCGTACGCGTTTTCCCTTCACTAAACGCATGTTAAATTTACTTTTTCGACTCGTGTTGATGGGCTCCAATTAGCTGCTTGGCCCAAAAAATTAAATGAAATGGAGGCTCATCAAACGAAAAAAAAAAAAGTGAGAGAGGGGGTTGATGCAGACGGAATCGCGTTGTGTAATTGATTTCACATATATACATATAAATATATATATATATATATATATATATATTATCATCGGCTTAATTTTGCCCTAAATTTTGCCCCATTTTGACAGCCCGAAAATAAATTAATGTTGACGTTGTTTAGTTTAGTACAAAATCAGATTTCTTAAGTCGATGAGATTTCAATTCTACATTTTTCATGTTTACAAAGCGGGAAAACTATACAAAGAGTCTCAAACCTATTGTTCTTTTACCATTCAGTCTTACATATTTTAACTTTGTTGAATAATAAACATTTTCATATTTTGTAATTTGAGTCAATTTAGCCAATTTTTGTTGAAAATTACTAACGTAAACAACGGTCGTCCTACATGACAAACCGATGTTGATATGAATAGTTTTTAATAATTTTTTAAATTTTTTTCTTTCATTTTTCTTTTTTTTTTCTCCCCCTTCTATTCCTCTAGCAATTGCTAGGCTTGGTGATGTCCAACAACTAGCCAAAGGCAACCACTAGTGAAAGTCGTGCTCACCCAGATCTAATAAGGACAAGCCTTGTCCAAGGTTGAGTCTCGTCCAAATCTAGCAAGGACAACCCTCACCAGTTGTTTCCTTTAGTCAGTTGATGGCAATCGCCAAGCCTAGTGACTAACTAGAGGAAGAAGAAAAGAGGAGGGAAAAAAAGAAAAAATAAATTCAAAAAATATTGAAATAATATTAAAAATTGTCTATATCAATGACAGTCGTGCTACATTGGACAACTAGCGTTTACGTCAACAATTTTCTAGTAAAATTGACTAGATGGACAATTGACAAAATGTAAAAAATTTATGACTCAATTAGCAAAATTAAAAAATTTAAATTTTTTTTTTGGACAAAAGGAGATACTACGTTCATTCATGAGAGAAACGAGTTTTACAAGACATCGATGGATAGAATTCCAAACAGAGAATTTCCGAAAGAGGAAGAGGGGGAGAGCTCACCCAATTTACGGGAAGTTTTCTAGCTCGGTGTGATCTGGCCACCCAGTCAGCCGCTCGATTTGCTTCACGTGGACAATAGAGGACCTGGACTAAATTGCAAAGAAGCAACATTTCTCTGCATCTTCCTGTTTTCAAATTCCATGGGGGTTTGGCCCGGCCCGTTGCCATCTCCACCAAACTAAAAGTATCACTCTCACACACCCATCGAACCGATTGACCAGAGAAGCTCCCCACGTGCGAAGTTACTTTTTCCCTCAAGTACAGCAGCCCGTGTAGGAGAGAGAGGGCTTTTGAGATGAAGAAGGCCTAGCTTCGAAAGCAAAACCCTCGACAACCATCCCCGTTGAATCGTGGATGATTCCAGCGATTGAGCAGAGAAATTCACCTGGAAACCACGAAGCATCGACGTTGATTTTCAACTCATCCCTTTCCGACGGCTTCAATCGACCAGGTTTGACACAAGTTTTGGGTATTTCCTTTTTTTCGATTTTGCCATCGACTGAAGCTTCATTGCTGTTCTTGTGCAATTGAATTGAGACTTTTTGGACAATTTTCCCATATAGAGAAATCAAATTGTGAAATTAGATTTCACGTGGTATAGGATTCCTCATAAAGCAGAATTGCATGTAGTAGCGATACTTAATATTGAAATTCCAAATTCACATTCCTAACATCACCTAACTATAAAAAAACCTAACTATATCACAATCGCAAGAACGCCGCCGGTCACCGATCACCAGCTGTTTACGTGAGCAGCGAAAATTGTTCTTTCTTAGAAGGCTGAGGCCTTTGACATTCCAAATAATTGAAAATGAATGTCATCTAAGGAGCAAGATTATTTGAAATGCGAGTCCATCCATTGGATTCCTACCCATGATACAGCCTTTCTATGCGTTCCCAAACGCGAATTTTCCATTTATTCAAATACGTCAGCACGCGCAGAGTATTGTGAAGTTGTTTAATTTCTTATTAAAACGAGAACCCTTTAGACGCATGATGAATAAAAATTTCGTGAGAATTATCCAAAAGTCACGCGTGTAACTTTTAAGGGGCAAGACAAAGTAGCTTTCCTAATCGAAATAGGACAAAAACTTTGGACACATCGAAATTCTCGCATTTCTCCACTCGTTCCTTTCGTCCTTGAGTAAGCCAAGCGACATATGATGAGAACGCTCTGATGCTTCCACAAGATATTATTATTGACTATACAAGACGTGTGAGATCCCAACTCTTTTGCTACAAGCTACAAGACTTTTGACTTTGTATAAATCAGTACGTTCGTCCAGGGGCAAATTCTTTGCATCTTTTCAACAAAAAAAAAAAAAAAAATCTTTGCATCTGGTTTTTCACATGATAAATTACATGTTCTGTCTTTGTTAAGCAAGGATAGGTTCAAGAATCAGGGTTGGTTCTAGTTGATTTATGGACTTGATAAGCTAAAATGAATTTGCCGATGCACATGGTTAGGTTGCAGTGGGCCCAGACTCGTCCAATCTGTACATTGAGAAGAAAAGAAGTCTTTCAACTTTCATCCATCAAGAATCCTTCAGTATTGATGCTACATTTGGTCATCTCCCTCTTTAATTAGGATATGACTATATAAGATAGAATATAAAATCCATCAATTTTACTATATCATATTTATTGTTTGGTGGATCGCAATATTAAAATAGAATATTTTCATATTCTAATATGGCCATTATGTATGCACAATATGTCGATGTAAATAAATCTGAAAATACACAAATGATAATTGTAAGAATCTTCCATGATTCACTACTAAAGAAATTATAAATGCACAAACAATAGTAATATCAAATAACCATTCCGTGATTATCATATGATACGCATTTTAAATAGCAAAAGAGCTCATTGAAGCATTCCAATGCCATAGGTTCAACTGTAACAACAAGAAATGTAAACAAGCTATGACAACGTTAATGAGGTAGATTAGACAATAAATGCCAAATCTAGCAAGAGAGGGAAAAAATGAGTTTTTTTACCTTCGTTATTTCGAAAAGTATAGCGCTTCGACTCTCTTGTTACTTTCACGAAATTCCTAAACCGCAAAACTACAGAGGAGAAGGAATTTCAACTTTCTTTCTTCTTTTGTGGAGTTTTGACATGAATTAGAGAATTATTGAGGAAAATGAGATTCAATTTTCTCATCATTTTTGTAGAGTTTCCACATAAACTAAAGAATTATGAAGGAATTATGAAGCTTCAACATGAACTAGAAACACGTAGTAGAATGAGACTGAGAGGGTATTTTTTTTCCTTAAGAAATCTCATTGCCTCTCATTCTTGGAGAAATAGAAAGATCCTTTTCGAATTTGAATTTGTTCATTTAAAATTTAGGTTATCCTACTTCATCTTTATCAACTTGTATTTTTACTATTTTTCCGTCTATTTTTATTTCTTTTTTATTCCCTTCCATCATTCCTTAGTAAAAAAATAATAACTAATAAAACTATATTAAAATACCTAAAATATATCATAGATATTGATGCTATTATATATGTGTATATATACATATATAGATTATGAAGTAGAAAGAAATATGAAGATAAAAAATAGGAATAAATAAAAAAAACATATTTTATTGTTATTGTTTTTCGAATTTTTTAATTAGACTCCAAATATTTTCCACGTTTAATTATTTATTAATTTAAGAAATTATTATTCGAGAAAAGTAGCTTTTATATTATAAATACAAAAATCTTGTCCACCTTTACCCACCTTCTCATGAGATACTTTTATCTAGGTTATATCTCTATGTTATCCGATTTTACAATATTATGGAGCAGGAATTAAATACAAAATATGATCAATATTATCGTATCCCGATTTTTATCTTTGTTACCAAACAAGTTTGAGGGCATAGAGTGAGAAAGGTGGTGCTAATGTGTAATCACACCCATGAATTTATAGAGGTGTGTAATCATCTCCATTATTTCATTCCGAGCATTTTCCAAATGAAAAAGAGAAGCATTTTATATAATTTGTTGCCTTAACAAAAGAGGGGAACGTATAGCAAATATAACATCATTTGATATTGAGACACTTCACGAGTCAAAAATTGGATAAAGACTTATTTCTATTATAGCAATGCATGGTGTCCTATCTAATTTTGTATTGTCTTTCACCTTTCTTATATAAAGAGAGAAAAAAAAGAGAGGAAAATACAGATTTGTCTAGACAAGCTTTTCCTTTTAACTATTATTTGAGTTTAAATCCCGCGATGGGTGCATTTTGATTTTTTCAAAGACTGAAATCACTCACCATGCAAACCCCGATATGGTTTTTTTCTATAATTTCTATTATTCGAATAGTGTTCTAAATTTTGGTTCAAAAATGAAAAGTTGATATTATTCTGAAAAAGGTCCATTACAAAGACCCGCCCACGTTATAGGGGTTAGTTTGGGAAACGAAAACCTTTATTATATTTTTTTTTTCTGGAACCCACTTCGACAATTGACATTTTTCGGATTATTTTTCTCCTGGCCATATATATATATTTTATATATATATATATATATATATATATATTTTCCAGCTTATTGAGAAAATGGTAATAGCGTGCGAGTAACGTCGATGTGACGTTGCGAATGAGAAGGAACCCGTGATTAAATTACAAAGCCATAATAATAATTAAGACAGGGTCATGGTCAAGTGGCTATCGGCCTATCGTGGGATTGTCCTCGTCTCCATCAATGATAATTACTAAAGACACTTTTTTCGTAAATGCCCAAAAGATTCATCGGAATCTGTCATATGGTCCCCGCCCTCCACCGAAGGTTATAACCCCAAGTGCCATTACCCAATTGATGCCTTGCTCGTATTAGCTCGCCTATGCGCTGTTTTTGTCCCTACTTTTCTTTTCTTGTATTTTCGGTAAAAAATCAGAAAAATTTTCAGACCATACATACATTTATTCTAAACTTTTTTTTTATCATATCAAAAACTTTAAATTATATCTATTATGATATATTTGCCTTCTGTCAAGATTTCATTAGATGATTTTTTAATTGAAACAATCGTTGTTTTTGTTTCATTTAAATTACGTGAATGGTTTGCTAATGATATTTTCTTTTTGACACCCATGTCAATAAATTTTCTTTTTAATGTCTCGCATAGGCATAAATATGAGACTTTTGGTGTCTCATAAAATATTTGGGATAAATGTATCATTGTAGACATAGTTAAGGGTTTTTAATTGCGTTTTGCATTGTATTTTTCACCCTTTGTGGATTATATGGCTAACCTTACTAATGTCCACAAATGTGATTGCATTTTAGAGATGTCAAAGAACCAATCTTCAAATAATGATTACACTCAAGTACTTTAAGAGTATTTATATTAAAACATGCATTTATCTATCCATTTAAATCTTTATAAAGGTTTCTTTACTCTCATACGAATCATATCGTGTCAAAGCAGTAAATCCCAAGTTCGAATTTTTCTAGATCTTCTACTGGACTCCCCATTATATATCAAGTATTTTCACACTTTAGCCATAAGACAAAATTCAACTTACGGGTGAGGGGAAGGGCTCTAACACTTTGCCAAGTTGAGAATTCTTAATCACATCAAGCAGCGAGATAAAAGTCATGCTCGATAAATTGTAAGTAAATTTTGGCCCGCAATAGAAAGAAACTTTGGGACTAGGTGCTGGAGGGCTTAATTAGTGTACCGAGGACATTTGGTTGCTGAGATTTATTTTAAACAGTGGTTATCATTACTCCTCTTCGCTTGAAATTTCTCATGTTTCGTTGAATAGAAAAGATACGCACATCACTTGCTCCGTTCCACGAACTTTTTTTATTTTTTTTCAATTTTTTGTGGGTCCAACGACCTAGATGGTATTTTTTAGGGAGGGGGGGGAGGTGGGACAAAAGACGGTGGTTGGTCGATTAATTTACCCGATCGCCATTTATAGTGACAGAGGATCGAGATGGTGCAGCTCATTTGATTAATTTGGGAGGATTCGCATCATGGTAGGAAGTAGGAGGAGAGAAGCCGACCAAATTAGGAATTACTGAGAAACAGACGAAAGAGGGGAGGGCCCCCCGGTTCCTTCGGCCCCCACTTTCGGACAGCAATCGGCCACGAAATAATTGAGTCCAGCACGCACGAAAGCAACTCATCGCGCGTGCTGGAGTCGCCCGTACTTAGTACTTACATCGGAGTTCCCCATACTACTTGTTTTTTTCTTTTCCTCTTCTCAATACAACGTTTATCACGACCGTGTACGGCGCAACAACTTCCTGAAACTTTTTGTAATTTCAACATGTCGGACTTCTGCACAACTTTGATGGAAAAAAAAAACTCATGATGTCTTATTGGAGGGTTTGATTTCTTTATTAATAAGTGATGAGCATATCAGATCTAGTTTTGTTAGGCAACTCCTAGTGTAACATTTGGACTTCGCCCCTTTCAATATCCCCCCAAAAAAATCGATTTCCATAAAAAAAAATTGGGAAAATATATTACGTGAATTGATAAATTCAGATATCATAACTTAAGCTTGGGTCCATTTGTTAGAAGAAAAACTATTTTTGGAAAATAATTTTCCAAGTTTTTGGTGTTTGAACAACATAAAACTAATCATTGTTCAGAAAATGTTTTTCATAAATTGAAAATCAACAAATTTAGACTGGAGGGAACACAACTTTCCCTCAAATTAAGAAAGAAATTACTCTTATTAAACCACAAAATAAATAAAAACTTGACTATCTTTCTTTAAAATTACGAAATTTTCATTGAAAAAAACGTACCTTTTTGCATCTCAATCGAATTCAAACTTAACCATAAAGTGTTATTGATATGAATGATGGTAAATTATGCTATTGGAACACGTCACCATGCAATTGCGTAACTAGCAAAGGTACTGGATTGTCATATCTGCCGAGCACGAGGTCACCTCGAGTTGGAAAATAATCGAGCAGTATTCAAATCGAATTCGAACAGCTATTATTATTTAATAAAAAGGGCAAAATCATTTATAAGCCACCGCAAATGGAAAGAGAAGAAAATATCCAGTGCATGTGCAACCATCCCCCTCCCGTTTCCCGTGGGGCCCACTCTCTCTCCCTCGCCTCCAGCCAATCACGTCTCGCCTCTGCGATTCCTTGCTGGGGGCCCTGTAATACTCTCCTTCGTCCACTCCCATTCCCACAAATTTACAATTTCCCCTATATTCTCTCTCTATTTCTCCGATTCTCTCTCTACATCGCCTTCTATAAGACCGCGATTCCTCTCCCTTCTCGCTCCTCCATTCCCATTTTCTCTCTCTATATTCTCTCTCTCTCTCTCTCCTCTGATTCTCCGATCGGATACACCGAAGGCAAGAAGATGGATCTCAAGTCGCCGACGGCGGCGGCCGCCGTGGCCGTCCTCGCCCTCGCGCTGGCCCTGACGACGATCGCCTCCGCCCTCGACATGTCCATCGTCAGCTACGATCGGGCCCACGGCGACCGGTCCTCCTCCTGGAGGTCAGACGACGAGGTGATGGCCGTCTACGAGAGCTGGCTCGCCAAGCACGGCAAGGCCTACAACGCCCTGGGCGAGAAGGAGAAGCGCTTCCAGGTCTTCAAGGACAACCTCCGGTTCATCGACGACCACAACGCCGGCGGGGACCGGACCTACACGGTCGGCCTCAACCGGTTCGCCGACCTCACCAACGAGGAGTACCGGTCCATGTACCTGGGCGCCAGGATGGATCGGTCGGGGCGGCGGCTCGGGAGGGCCCGCAGCGATCGGTACGCCGTGGCCGCCGGGGAGGAGCTGCCGGCGTCCGTCGATTGGAGGGAGAAAGGCGCCGTTGTCGACGTCAAGGACCAGGGAAGCTGCGGTGAGTTCTTCGTTTAATATCGCGTATGTATTCGCTTGATTTGATTTTCGTAACGCTTCGGATACTTTTAATGATTTTCTTTTTGATATTTTCGATGCGATACGTTTGTGTAACGCATCCGTGATGATATTAAACAAAAAAAAAAAAAAGAGGCGGAAATTTTGATGTTGTGGTCAAGGATGCGGTTACTGGTAATTTGCCATTTTACTCTCTGGGAGGAAAAAAAAATTGATTTTTGCGTTAAATATAAGCCCTTTTTGCTCGTTAGGAAGTTTCGTGCGTTTGGTTGTCTGATGGTAGCTTCCATCGTTTTGGACCGATTTCCATGGTTGCGTTCCGTTTTCGTTGTGTTGATCGCGTGATTTACATCCTTTTATGGGCTTCGATAGGGTTCATTTATGAAGATCTATCGGCTGTTATTCATATATTTGAACTTGCTTATAGACGGGAAGTAAAAAATCTTTTTGTCCTCTTTTTTCCTAGAAATTTAGAAAGCATATGAAGGTATAGTAATGGCTGCATATGGCTGCAAATCTTTGCGCTCTTATTTGAATTTTTCTATTTTTGCTAAGTCATCTTTGTGCCTACAAAGTTCACAGCTTGAGGGAGGCAGTAGCTACATGCGCTGAATTTTAAGTTAAATAAGGAGGATCAAGCAATTGAGATACCCCAATTTGGCCCAAAATAAAATGCCATTCGTGCACAAGCTTCTCTGAAGTCGCTGTCGATGGATTTGAAGTGAAATGGTACTTTACTTGGAAAAAGAGAAAGCCAATTGGTGTAATTTTTTTTTTTTATTATTTGTTTTGACGCAATTGTAGCTGCTAGTGCAAAAGGATTTTGGGAAGAAAAAATAATCAAAATCGATTTAGGCGGTGGTGGATTCACATACATGTGCATAAGGTCATTAGGATTGTTAGAAATCCCATGGATGAAAAGCTTATGAGTGAACGATTGACAACAAACTTTGAAGCGCCAGTTTGCAAGGGGTGTTTGTGTTTTATCTATTTATTGAGACATGATTATCTTTAAGAAGATCAATTGGCAGCAAGTTGATGTCCTGTTAATTCTTCTTCATATCTGTTTCTTTGGACAATGAAAATGAAGTGTGGAGGGAAGGTGTAGCTTCAAGTTTGCAGCTTATCTAGCAAACGTGAGTGCAAAATCCGACGATGGAAAGGCTAATGGTGGGGCTGAGAAACAACTACTCACACTTGACATCCAAATGCAAAAAATTAAGGGTGTCCAGAAGTTAGCTTATTTAGTAATCATGTGGAGGCAAAGCTAAATTCCTCAAGTATTTTGTGAAGAAATTCATGTTACTAGCAGTCTGGAAAGGGAAAAACATCTTATAATTATGTGAAAACTTGAATTTTTTTTTTCCCAATAGAACCAGAGGAAACACGGTAAGCTCTCTCTATATTTTTATTTCTTATTGATCTCCATGAGTTATAAAATTGGTATGCCTTTATATATCAAAGTAATTTGCTAAAGAGATGAATATAATGAGTATGAGACATGTCCGTGGAGGCATTGATGATGTGCCGTCTTATTGATGAATATAACAGGGAACTCAGAGAAAATATGGGCTTGAGATTCTTCTATCTATACCTGCTTGATTGGGTGTTTATTTTTGACTGAAGGGAGTTGCTGGGCGTTCTCTACAATTGCTGCTGTGGAGGGGATAAACAAGATTGTGACTGGTGATTTGATCTCTCTGTCCGAGCAGGAACTTGTGGACTGCGATACATCCTACAATGAAGGATGTAATGGTGGGCTCATGGATTATGCCTTCGAATTCATTATCAACAACGGAGGCATTGATACCGAGGAAGATTATCCCTATAGAGCTGTAGATAGCACTTGTGACCAATACAGGGTTTGTGTAACAATTAATCATCTAATAGTCTAATGGGCATAATAATGATCACGAAGGTAATAACATGTCATTCCCTCTATGCCATCTTTTTGCAGAAGAACGCAAAGGTTGTGACGATCGACGATTATGAAGATGTTCCAGAAAATGATGAGAAAGCATTGCAAAAGGCAGTTGCTAATCAACCAGTCAGCGTGGCCATTGAAGCAGGAGGCCGGGAATTCCAGTTTTATGATTCGGTAATATCCTCACTTTACGGTATTATTTCCTTAGTTGGTCCATCAACCTAAAAATATTGCATGCTCAATCATAAGAAGCTTTAGCTTTGGCGTAATCATCATGGAGTAGTGTTGCTTGCAATTTCTCTCTAAAATTCAACTATTCATCTGCAGCTTGAGTGTCAACTACGCTAGTTACCTGAAAAATTATCACGTAGAGGAATTGATGAGCTTCTGTGGATTAATGAAATTCTGGCTGATATAGTCCTTTTTGATGGTCATATGAACTAGATTTTAAAAAAGACAGGTCTACTGGGCCCTTTTTTGTGAATGCCCTCGCATGAGACCAACCATGCTAGCTAACAAAGCATTTTTTTCGATGGTCAGATGAACTAGATTTTTCGAAAAAATAGGTCTACTAGGCCCTTTTTTTGTGACTGCTACGGCATGATAGTCATAATAATGTTTACTTTTCAAATTGTGAGAGCTAATTTGGAAAGTTACTGTCAAACACAAATTTCTTGGAGCAAGTGCAGATGATTTTCAAAAGGCTTATGGCCCTAACCGTGCCCTCTGGCTTTTACAGGGTGTATTTACTGGCAAATGTGGGACAGCTCTGGATCATGGGGTTACTGCAGTCGGATATGGCACAGAAAACGGAGTTGATTACTGGATAGTGAAGAACTCATGGGGCGGTAGCTGGGGAGAGCAAGGGTACATCAAAATGGCACGAAATGTGGCCAATAACCCCACTGGCAAATGTGGTATAGCAATGGAGGCCTCCTACCCCATCAAGAAAGGCAAAAATCCTCCTAATCCCGGCCCATCTCCTCCATCTCCAGTGAAGCCCCCAACTGTCTGCGACAATTACTACTCTTGTCCCGAGAGCAACACCTGCTGCTGTGTCTATGAGTATGCAAACTACTGCTTTGCCTGGGGATGCTGCCCTCTCGAGGCAGCCACCTGTTGTGAAGACCACTATAGTTGCTGCCCTCAAGACTTCCCAGTCTGCAATGTAAACGCTGGGACCTGCCAGATGGTAAGCACAACCAAGTCAATTCAATTTCATCATGAATTGCTTCCTGAATTTGGGGATGCATCTGACTTGACCTGAACATATAAAAGTCAATTCAAAGTGCCTCCTTCATTAACAATCCTTTGTGTTCTTTCTAATTTGTTTTTGTGCGACAGAGCAAAGACAATCCACTAGGAGTCGAGGCATTGAAGCGCACTCCAGCTAAATTTCACTGGGCTTTTGGAAGTGGACAGAAGAGCAGTGCTTAAAAAAAAACTTGGGGATTGTATGCTGTGGATGGAGATTCGTAAGGAGAGTCAAGAAAATCACAGCGACTCATCTTCTCCTCATTCTCATTGAACTGCAGATCCACAGAGCCCCTTTCTTAAATCGTTCGTAAAGTATGTCTAGGAACTGGTTCTGTAAATAGACTTAATTATTTTATGCGGCATGAGATATACAGACTTTGCTGCTGCAAGTTTCTTAAGCATCCTCTGTAAATCTAGGCTTCATTCAGCAAGGGGTTCTCGAATAGTTCCCTTATTTTAATGGAATTTGAATGCTTTGTTTCAGCCCACGCCTCTGATTATTCTGTTCTGTGGTGGGTTAATATTTTTTTATGATGGGGAAAGCAGCTTTACTCTGTTTAATCTCTCTGGTCTGTCTTGAACGGATCGCAACCCTTTATTGAAACAACTCTTAGAGAGATCAAGCATTCTTTCTCTGAGAACGGACATCATTGTGAGTTGCTGATGATTCAAAATTAAATGTTTGAAGAGAGAGCAAGCATATATTACTAACAGTCGGGGTGCCAGTCTCGGGATCCACCTACATTCTCGAGCAAAATATGCACGTTCTTTTAAGTTGATTACTGCTTTCCAAGTCCTTACAGAGATTCAAGCAAAATTTGTTGCTACGGTATTATTATCCCCTGTATGTATTGATGGTTCTGAGACATTCTACTTAGAAAGCCTATCTGCCGTGCAGACTTTTGGCCCCATGCATACATAAGATCAATGTGATGGGGTCCTGTGAAGATCATGTCGCGAAGGGGAGTGAAGTAACTTGGTCTGATTATGTAGCACGTATGAGAAAGGTACTTCTAGCCTTCATGAAAATCAGCCTGATTACAGAACTCGACACCAGTTCAGACAACGTTGTTTTCCAACCTGTCACTCTGCATCTGTCTCAGAACATGAATTGCAGTTCTCTCTCTCTCGAATTCATTCAGCAAGGAAAAAAAATCAAGTGGTTTGAGAATGGGGACCAATCAGCGTGTCCCAGGCAAGTTCTCAATCGTTGCGCACAACTTCATCCTATTGACAATTTGCCATGTCCTTTTCCTATCGGCATGCTCAGGGGGACCATCACATAATGGTGGAGGTCATGTATCCCACAACGATAGGGATGGAACAAAAGGGAATTGGGCCAACCCAGTTGTTCGGCTCAACCCTGGCCGGTGGATGTCATACGATCAGCCACGAGATTAGCTGATCGTGATCCAGAACAAGGCAGTGCTAAATCGAGCTAAGGCTCCAAAGTTTGTCATACTATATGCAGAGCATTCAGTACGGTACGAGGAGCATAATTTGGCTTCACAGAAACAGACTCCGCATATGTACATAACGCCTGAGCTTATCATATAAAACTGTACTTTCATTTTTTATAAACAGATGGACAACGGTTGCAGAACTACTAATGTACTACCGACTGACTGCTCGGAGCCTGAAAGTGCCCTGTCTATATGTATACTTCATAATTATGTGGCGTTTCGGCTATCCTAATTAATTAAGATTTGGCGACTATTCTCCATCTCTAACATGCGCAAATCCTAGTCCAACAAGTACCTGATCTTTCACGTCAAATTCACAGTTCGGGGGCCTTGGATTTTCTTCGCTAATAGCATCCAGGTGACATGAAGCCTCCACTTTCACATCACCAATCTGAACTTGGTTTTCATTCGCTTTTGCTCTCTGGCACCCATTGCTGATGCTGTTCCTGTCTTGGACAGCTGGATTGAGAGGTTCGATGGGGTTATAAGGTGGGATCACGGGAGGTAGCTTCGACAGAAGAGGTGGGATTGGCCACATGGATGGGCCCTGGACACCGTATTGCGGGGTGTTCCAACCGAGATTGATGGACTTGACCGGGCTGCTGTCCGGTGCTTCCTCGAACAACCTTTTGGCGCGAATGTATTGGCGTTTCTCATCCTCCAAGTAAAATGTTTCGTGGTGTTCAGCGATGGAGATATGGGATTTCCGGAGGTAGGGATTTTGGAGAGGTACATATGGTCTCTGTATCGTGAAAACGCCGGGAATGCTTTGGAGATAGCTGAATTTTCTCTGTATGCCGATCACCAAATTAAGATCTTCCGCTATCTGGAGAAACCAAATGACCATAATGGACAACGATCAGGAGGGAAGGCAAAGAAGAAAAGAGAAGGAAGAGAGAAGAAGACCTTATCCAATGATCCAAGCTGAACTATGCCTTCTCGTACCGAAATAATGACAATTGTCTGCAATTCAAACAATTTAGCTGCAGGTGCATTTGTAAAGGGAGAAAGAAAAACTGGGTTTGTTTTGCTTTTTAGGTCCGGGAAACACCGACCTGAATGCCGGTATCGAATTGAACCTCCCATGCCCTCGGTTGCTGCAATGTAGGAAGTAAACTTTCATGCAAATGAAGATTGAAGGAGAACTAGAGAAACTGAGACTTGCATCTACTGTGGTTACTCAAACAGTGAAATTGCGTTACTTGTCTTACCGGCTCAATCGACATGTTCCACGAGGAGACGAAGTTCGGATCGCTTTCGCTCCCGGTATCTCTCGACACCCACTTGTGACTGCTGTCTGCTGCCACTTTCCCGACCAATCTGCAACAGGAGTTGGAAGAAATCACTCTTTCTTGCCCCGGAAAGAGACACGGAAAGATGACAATGCGAGGGGAGTTCGATTAAAGTCCGACCCTTCACCGTAGCTGTAGACCTCATGAGACATTTTGAAGAAGACCTCTGGTCCAAACCTTCCCTTCGTGTACCCACCTCCCACCTTCTCACACTCGCAGAAATCACAGAACCCATCTTCCCAAACAAGAATCCTGATTCAGAAACCAGATGAAAAGCTCAAAAATTGACGGCAGATTAGAAGAGGGTCTCTCAGTTCTTTTTAAGTCACTCAAGATCACATAACGGTTACCAGTTTCTTTTGTTCCCTTTGGCTCTGTCAATGGCACCCCCTCCAAATTCCCACCTGCAGCAGAGCAACATCGATCAAGAAACAGCGAAATGTACGAAACTTTACGCGACAGAAACTGACGATTCATGAGTGCATCTCTACTTTGGTGGAGGGTAGTTCCGAGGCAAGATTCTCCAAAAAACAGCATAAACCCACTTCGAGGAATTAGAATGATCTGATGAATACGAACATAAGCTCCTCAATGTATGCTGCAGCAGACAATTCAGCATTGGAAGTCCACCGTCCATTCTCACTCTCCGTGTGTGGGTGTGAGAGAGAGAGAGAAGGAGAAAGAGAAAGAAGAGGTAGAATTGGAGAGCTCACATTGTACTCTGGCTTATGAATATGTTAAAAAAGACACTGTGTTGCTTTACCAAAAAAACATAAAATCCTGTTATCTTGCTGTGAAATTTTTAAATCAAGACATGTCACACAATAATTCAAAATGAAGCCTATATTTATTACGTGAAGTGTTTTTCTTCTCTCCACAAATACCAGCGAGACTAAATTTATTTTATTTTAGGATATAAAATTCCTAGTACAATTGATTTTATCTGGCGAATCAAAATGAATTAGCTGATTTGACAGTCCTTCTCCAAATCTTGTGCTCTCATGCACTTGAAACTTGAAAGTGGGTGTTTGGAATCACACTCTGAACTTCAATAAACCTCGGTTATTAGTGACCCCAGTACCTCCTTTTTCAATCAAAGGGGTGTTTAGTGTTCAAAAAAGTACATCGCTTAATTGACAACCCAAACCCTCTGTTTCCTATCTGTCTGATCTAGATCAAAGACCATTTCCTGAGAACGACATCGGAAGAAGCTTCGGCATTTCTTTGTACGTGTCGGTTTGTGTTGACCTGATTTTGTTGAAACCAGGAATCGGGATGTGGTGTGAGTTGTGATGTCGCCGTGGAGATTTGTACACCCACTTTTCCCGGCGCCGATTGATAGCAGGTGGTTCATAAGATCATCTCACATGTCTGTCAAACTTACGTTTTTCTAATCTGTGCATGTTACTGCTTACTGCTATGAACCCATGAAACTACGATACGTCAAAAACCCTTCAGTCCGCTGTGTTTTCCATCACAAAATCAGTATTCAAACAGTTCACTTGACTTAGTATATCATACTTGACAGAGTACTTCAAAATGATTGGGATGTCACGTTCAATTTTCCACGTCGTTATCTCGGGGAGTATAATATGTGGACCAATTCATTCCGCATGGAGCCAGACTAAAGCGAAACGATTGCCCTCAGGTCCGGGGGCTAGAGCGTAATGCGCGATGAAATTCAAGAAGAGAGGAGCATTGGCATGTTGATGATGGGGGCTTCTGTTTCCGGCCAATGCAAAGGTGGAGCCACGGCAAAGGGAGAAATGTCTTGTTTGAGAAAGGTCAATTCGCACACTTATTAATCGCCCCAGCTCTGGCAATGTGTCTCATCCACCACGTTTGGCTCATTTACTCTCTCGTCCTGTATGCCTATGTAGTGATGTAGCTGTAGCAAGCAGTACATCGCTATATCAAGCACAGCCACAACCAATAACAACATGGCATTGCCGCATATAGTGGAGCCGATCTAATGTGAGCTAACCCTATTTTCTATTTTTTCTTTAATCGGAAGGAACGAGCCCAGAGACATGACTACTTAAAAATTTAAGGAATACGAGCAAGCCTCGCATAAACAGGTGAAGTCCAAGAATTTAAGTGACTCTAAAGGCGTGTTTGGTAACGATTCTATTTTCGAAAACAGATTCTCATCAGAAATGATTTTTTTTTTTATTCTGTTCCAGGGAATAGATTCCAATCATTTTAAGTCATTTGGTAATTATCCAAAATTTCTGATTCTGGAATAGAATTATGTTTGTTATCGTACTCATTGATTATGTTTCAAATTAATTTCTTTTAATTTTTAAATAATTTTTTTTATTGTTTTCCTTTTCTTTTTTTCCTTTCTCTCTTATTCTTCTTCTTATTCAAGTAGGGCTAGTGACCCCACCGGAGCGTCGCTAGCCCTCGGCGAGGCCGAGCCTTGCCGGTGGCTAGGCCGGCCTTGTTAAGGCTAGGCGAGGCATGTTTGGCCATCGGCAAGGCTGGGTGAGTCTCGCCGAGGTTGGATGAGGCCCGCTTGGCCACCGGTGAGGCTCGCCCAGCCCCGCCAAGGCTCGGCCTCGCCAGTGGCTGGACTTACCTCTAGCGAGCTCGCCGGACCTCGCCCTGGCCTAGCAAGCATTCGACAAGCTTGTCAGACTGGTTATCTGGCGACTAGCGGCGGTGGGCGACGGATGACAACTGCGGCGACAGCGGCAGCGGTAGATGAAAAAGAAGAAAAGGAAAGAAGAAAAAGAAGAAGGGAGAGAACGTATGAGAGAGGAGGAGTTTCACTTTTTTTTTTTTTTGTTCTTTTCTTTGTTCGAGGAACAAGAATCAAGTTTTTTTTATTTTTTTATTCTTGATTTTGCTCCAAATTTGTTCCGGGAACAAAAATTTTACTAAATGCAATTCTATTCCCAAACTGTTCCCGAAAACAAAAAATCAAAATCAATTACTACTGGGATGGTTACCAAACATGGCCTAACTTGGAGTAGTCGAGCAATTTGTAAGATTGAAACAAGTGCCTTATCATTTGTGAGTTGAGAATCCCCTGAAACCCTGATGGACTACGCCAACCATTGGGGTGAATTTTTTAATTAGTTGCCTATGTCTCAACTCTATCTGTCTATTTTTACCAAAAAAAAAAAAAAACCCCATCCATCTATTAGCCTTTACCAAAAAAAAAAAACTCTATCTATCTATTAGGCATATGTTAGTGATACCGAATTAAACTTTTATGATATCTCAAGAAAGGATCCCATACATCATTCAACATGATGCAATTGAGTGATCAAGTAACGTGCAACCACCATATGATGTTTCCTCTATAGGATTGGAACCAACCATCTTAAATAGTTCCAAATACTCTTATTTTATAAGAACATTCACCCTTAAAGTTTTGATATGTGAAGAATTAATTTGCGCATGTTACTAATTCAAGATCAAATATCTTAGCAAGTGAGTCTTTAGAAAGCTATCTTAATAAGCATATGTGTTTTGTTAAAGAAATACTTAACCTATGTAATTGACATTTGCAAAGAATGCTGCAGATGTTTAAAAATTCAAAGACGACTACATGATATGCAACATCATTAAGTTCATGAACTCGCGACGTCAAAAAGCAGACATTTGTTGAAAATTGGTAGATGATAATGATGTGAATGAGATTAAAATTTGCAATAACATAATCTCGGAGGGGTGGACTAATGAAATATGTCCAGCTCTAGAGGTAGTCCTTTTACTAGCTATTGGGTCCCTTGTCGACGTAAATCAATAGATTTTTCTTTTCATGACAAAAAGGTTATCCCCAAAAGATAAACCTCAACTTGTGAAATTCCCTACTAATTCCATAGACTAGTAAGAAATCATCTGGACCCCAAATCGGTCGTCAAACACTAATCAATATTTTTTTTCTTATGGGGTGCTAATACGATCCATAATTGCTAAAAAAGAAAATCAGATACATTTGCTTTAGATGTAAAAGTTACGGGTGAGCAACGGTCTAGGGTCGACCCTGGACCTGACCTTGGACTAGCCCAACCCTGCTGGTCCTAGTCCGGCTCCCAAGGGGACTGGGTTGATCCTTTGGTCCTGAAATTTCAGGACCAAAACTGTGCGGGTTGGTCCTCGATCCTTAGAATTTTGGGTCGGTCCAACCCTGGACCAACCCTGTATATTATATTATATTATTTATAATTCTTTTATATATTCAAACCTAAGTAAAATGTCTATTATATTATATTATATTGAGATGTTTTATTAATAGCAATAATAGTAATTTCAATTTAAAACTTTTTGTTGAGTATTAATTATGTGTCGTTTGTTTTGTTTTCGGTGTTTAGAAGTTTAAGTGAATTAACAAGATGTGAAGTTATATATTCATGGTTTATATTAAGTATTTTGAACTTTTTATGGTTTAATTGTATTTTACTAATGAATTTCAGTTGCACTTTGCTTTTCAATTTGTGTCAAATAGTAGAAATTTTTGAAGAGTAGAGTAGTACTACAGTTACTACGGTGATTTGCTAGTCAAGTAGTGTGAAGCTCATTTTTTGATTGAGTGGACTCTACATGATCAAATGCAAAAACATGCTTTTGCATATGTTGTTATGAATATTAAAGATAGATGATTACAAAAACTTTTCATCTTACCCCATATCTCGATGAGCGGTTAACATGTACAAAATTTCTATTATTGTGTCATCTTAAATTTACTAAATATGTATTGGTATTTATAGTTTAGTTGCACAATGCCGCATTATCGATGGATGTGTAATTTGAATTTGTAGGTTTGCTTTTTCGGAAGTATAAAAAATAAGACGAAAAAAACTATCGATCGGTCTCGGATTGACGCTACAACTGGACCGAACCCATTGGACCGGTTCGGTCCTTGATCCCAAGCTCAATAGGGTCGGTCCTTGGTCCTAAAAATTGAGGACCGATACTGTACGGGTTGGTCCTAGGGTTAGGGGGTGGCCCGAACCAACCCGGACCACGCTCACCCCTAGTAAAAGTAATGTTCTTACACCCAAAAAATGCGATAAAAATTAATGTTATGTATATCTATATTTGTTGCATGCTAAGATTGTTTATTAACTATTATTGATTTGTGAGTGTAGTTTGCCCTCGTTATAACATATCCACATTTATTTATTTATTTCAAATTAAAGGGAGGCTAAACTCAATTTAAAGGTCAAAACAGTGTGAAATTATCAGAAGACCTTAAAGACAAAATATTTCTCTTCACAACTACAAAGGATTGGATGGGGGCGCATAGTGTAAATTCGTCGCCGTTAGTGACCTACGACACTCGATGGTATTGCGATATGAAAAATGGGTCCTGTGTTCAAAGCACACTCAAAGTTTGTCCCCCAATCACTAATCAACTACGTGGGTTAATTCAAATATTTGAAATTCAAGTATATATTTCTCATTCATTGATAGTTACGACAACATTATTATCAGTCGGTATATATTTTTATTGACAGCGGCAACTTGCGGGCAACATTCTAGAATATTATAAATTCTGAACCATCCTAAGCACGCCCAAGTGATGATCTCCCTCTCTCTATCTCTGTCAATTCTGAAGTTCAATTGTACTAGAAACGTTTGCTTTTCGAAAAATGAATAATTTAAAAAATATATTGCTAAAAATAATCATTTATATTACCTAAAATAATTAGTTGACGACAATTATTTTCATTATCAATAATAATTTATGCCTAATTTTTTTTTTGTTTCACTTATCCCGGTACTTCCATTACTTTTTTTTCAAGGTTGTGTACTTTTGATTTTTCTAATCAAGTCATTCTACTTAAATAAAATGCCTAATCAAATCCCTTAAACACGATATTCGGTCAAATCCAGCTAACACCACCATTGCAGGATGTCAAAGTGTTGAAGTGGATTAGATATTGCCTATGTGGACACCCGATGTGTATAGTGAATGAGCGGTCGAATGAAATCTTAATAAAGAAAATCAACCCATTCATACTCCGACGGCCACATCGACTGGATTTGGCTAGATCTGGTGCCAAACATACTCAATCAGATATTTTACATAAGTAGAATGGTTTGATTAAAGAAAACTTAAAATTATAGGGATTCAATCAAAAAATAGTGAAAGCACGTGGATAAAAAGGAAAATTCCCTCTTTTTTTTTTTTTTTTTTTATCCTTTTGGTCTGTTAATGTGCAGTTGAATTCTTGATTGACACATTCATTCTACTTAGACGCCCTTGGAAGATGTAGGGCGTGAACAATGATATCATCGCAGATAATGACGCTCCATACGATAGGAAAGGAACCCATACTTAATTCTTGTTACTCAGTGGTCCTCGATGTGGAATTGCTATTTGGTTTTTGCCGTATGCTTTACAACAGCACTTAAAATCTTGTCTTTTGATCGTGGTCCCTCGCTCGTCCTGCAATGGTTCCGGACATTAATATCTGCCTTGAAACTTAAACAAAGTCGACATATGATTGCGCTTTATGTATCCAATGAAGTGTCACTAAGGAAGGACTCTCTTTTGTTTTTGGGGTATGACAAAGCAAAGAGAGTTTGGTGCCTAGTAACTAGCTAGTCAATTGCTCTTTGCGGTTGGACCAAATTTTTATCGCATGATTAATTGATTAAATTACTTCAATGATCTCATTATGTTTGCCTTGTCTATAAACTAATTACTAGAGTGAATGAGTCCCCCCTCCCTTCTCTCTGAAATTGTCCGTTAATCTTAAACTTATTTTAATGCCAATTAAGTCCAAAAATTTTTAGTTTTGCCAATTCGGTCTTGGAGCTTTGCTTGAAATTCCAATATAATTCTTCCGGTTGATTTTGATGGGAAATTGCCAAGTGATGAAAATTGCCTAGAATGAATACATTGGAATTTCTCGCAAAATTTAGAATTAAATTAGCAAAATGAAAAGTTTGGGACTAAATTAACATACATACAATAAATCTAGGACCAATTGGTTATTCCTTGAGAACCTCTCTCTAGGGGAAATTGTCAAGTTAGTCTTAAATTTTTTCTAATGCAACTTTTCAATTTTGTCAATTTAATCATAAACCTTTACGCAAAATTCTAACATAATTCTTCCAGTTAATTTGGCAAAAAATTGCTAACGCAATAAAAATTGATCAGAATGATTATATTGAAATTTCACATAAAAATTTAAGACTAAATTAAAAAAATCAAAAAATTTGAACTAAACTAGCATCTATACAATAAGTCTAAGACTGGTTACTTGATCCCCAAGAGCCTCTCTCTCAGGGAAATTATCTATTTAAGTCAACAATTTTTTAGTTTTGCCAATTTAATTATAAATCTCTACATGAAATTCAAATATAACTCTTTCAGGTCAATTAGTGACGAAAATTGGCCAAAATAACTACCTTGGAATTTTGAGCAATAGTTTATGATTAAATTAGTAAAATAAAAAAAATTATAATTAAAATGACATCCATACAATAAATTTAGGACTAATTGTTTAATCCTTCCCCTCCCCAACCTCCCCCTCCCAAAAAACAATTACGACCTCACCTACAAAGCTGGTTGCGTACATTTCGTGTTGAGGCATTATTGGGTGCACCAAACATGGCAACGATATTCACCCAACATGTTTTAATTTCAATGAATAAGTTGTTCTTGAACAGAGAAGGGAGAAAGTACAACAATCTTGTATCGAAACCAGTAAACGAACACCAAAAGATCATTGAAATGTGTACCAGGCGTGGGGCTTCTTCCCCGTTCTGACAAGAAGAAGACGTGGTCCTTATCGATGATCCTTTCGGCAATCGAGAGAACGCCATAAAAGACTTTGGTCCATAGCACCGGTCAACATGTCCACCCGGTAGTGTGTGTGTGTACCATGTATTGCATATCTCGAGGCTGGACCCAACACATCCATGTTGATGTATTGCATATCTCGAGGCTGGACCCAACACATCCATGTTGATGTTTTTTTTTTTTTTTGAACAGGCATCCATGTTGATGTTAGACATTGTAGATTATAGTGAAAGTGTACAGTGCAATGAGCTTTATTGACCAAAGATCAGCTGTTGATTTTCTAGACAATATCAATGCTAAAATCTCCAGTGCAATTTCGAAATTAACTGTCACTTGTTTACAGTGTTTTTGTTCTTTCATAAGCTTCCACGAAGCTCGCCTATATAAAGATTGACCTTGCAATCTTTTTGTCGCCCAGTGGGAAGGAGCGTTAAGTTAGTATTATGATTTGTGTTGAATAACTTGGCAAAATTTAGAGGAAGTTAGTATTATGATTTTTATTTATAAGTGAAAAGGTTGGTGAGGGCCAATTAATGCAGTTATTCCTCTAGACTTTATCATGAAGGTCTCATGTAAACAAATGCATTGCAGTAATTAACTCTTTATATGACAAATTAATAGAAGTGAGTACCATATATATAAAACTAGGTACTTCTCATTAATGAGGCCCGTTGCATATAAAATCCAAAATATTTTAAATTTAATTTTCAATAAAGATCGAAATTAAAATATCATCAAAACAATTATTATGTACTAATACATAAGTTATTAATTATAAATTACATGATTTGCCCCTCCTTTTTTTCCAACCACCATACGGCCCTTGACTTTAAAGACCCATCATACTCTCTCCTTATTTCACTTGTATCAATTCAAATATAAATAAGTAAGTTAGGTTTAACATTTAAATGAGCAATTATGTGAAAAGGAATAACGCATAAAGACTGTGCTTTTTTCATCTATTTTTTGACTTCTAACGCCTCCTATCACCTTAAATTGACCTTATTATCTCTTGCAAGTCCTAGATTTAAGATTATATCTTACATTTTTTCTTCTCTTTTTTTTTTTTTTTGAAAATTCTAATGCATTTAGAATTGACAAAAAAATGCATTTACCAATGGTTTGATTGGATTGTCTTAAAATGCAATTAAAATTGTCATAATTTTCTTGTCAACAACTAATTGTTCCACTTAATCAGCCATACTTTTTGCTTTTTTCAATATAGTCATAAAATTTTGGATGATATTTCAATATAGTCTTTCTCATCAATTGACATCGAAAATCAATGACATGACATCTAGTCATCATTGCAAATCTTAAGTGGCATGCTAAGGTGGGAAATTTGTTGATTTCCACATCACAATTTATGACAACAATTAATAAGAAAGACTACTTTTATATTCTTCTATTTTTAAACCAATAGCCTGGATTTATTGTTTATGGTCTCTACTTGTTGGCAATAGAAATCTAGAGGATCCAAAATGTTTACGGTAATGAAAAAGCTCAAAATGCTGAAATAACGTAAGCACCTGAATAAATCTCAATTTGGTGACCTACACTTGAAGGTCAAGACGACTAGGGACAACCTACAACAAATTCAACATGAGCTTGTGCAAGACCTTTATAACCCCATCACTCGGGCTGAAGAAAAGGCACAACTAGAAGAATTTTTTGCTCTTAGTAAGCACCAATAAGACTTGCTCACGCAAAAATCTAGAAATCTATAACTCAAGGTAGGTGATAACAATAGTAAGATTTTCTTCACCTTCATGATGCATAGAACTGCACATAACAGGATAAATCATCTCTTACTTGACAATGGCACTGTTATTACTAACGAGAGAGTTCTCAATGATACAATAATATCTTACTATCGGCATATTCTAGGCAACTCCAGTCACATTTGTGTCCCATACGAGAGGTATGCATCTTTATTCCATAAAGATATTAATGCTCTAATGAACTTACCAGCCTTTCAAAGAACACATACTTAAGAGTTATCAAGGGTTTCAATGACTTCAAAGCTCCAGGTCCTAATAGATATAAAGATTTCTTCGACAAGGGGGCTTGGCCCATCATAGGACAAGCCATCAAGGATGCCGTCATGGAATTCTTCGCATCAAAGAGAATGTTGAAATCCATACATTCTACATTGACTCTCTTGTACCGGAGGCTCCTAATCCATGCCACTTCAAGGATTTTAGACCCATTTTGTACTGCAATGTTCTATATAAGATCATACCCAAGCTACTAGTAGAACTAATTCGTTGTGTTCTCCCTCAATTGCCAGCCTCAACCAAATCACTTTCATCTCAAGACAACAGATTTTAGAGGATATACTACTGTGCCAAAACTCTTACACAACTACTGCAAGGGGCGGTAAAGGTAAAATCAATGCATTACTACACCAAGCTTGCAATAAAACTTGTTCTCGTGAAACTTTTGACATGGTAAAGTAGAAAGCAAAACTTGAGGTAGTCAGGGTTCTTAAAACTTTAAATACACTTGATTTCTTGGTTGATCTAATAAATCAGTGCATCACTACATCAAGGTTCTTAGTTGACTTCAACGGCAAACAAGTTGGCTATTTTATTAGCACTAATGGGCTATGACAAAATTGTCTACTCTCTCCTTATCTCTTTGTCCAGTTTATGTAAATTCCTAAAAAAATTATCAATGCAAAAATTGATGCTTCTTCCTTCAAGTTCCATTGGCACTATAAAATGCATAATAATGACTCATTTATGCTTTGCAAATGATTTGTTCCTCTTTGCTAATGGAGATATAGACTCCGTCCTTTGCCTTGTTGATGTATGGGATGATTTTGCATTTCTCACAGGATTGCACTTTAACCCAAACAAATGTCAAATCTTTTTTTTTTTTTTTGGTTTTTCGAGGATGAAAAGCTCCTCATATTGAATCATACACCTTTCTCCATAGCTACCCTTTTATTAGAACCTTGGCATTCCCCTTGTTACTAGAAAGCTTGCGCACGTCATTGCAAGAGTCTGATTGGCAAAATCTTTCTAGGATAAAAGGATGGGGTATAAAATGCTATGCATGATGTCTTTAGTTGGCCAAATCGGTCCTAATCTCCATCTGCACTTATTGGATCCAAATGTTTCTATTTCCAAAGAAAACTAGGTTGAATAGAAGATCAAACAATTCTTATGGGCAGGTCGTACAGAAGTACATAGATCCCACAAAGTTGTTTGGCAAGTAGTTTGCTTACCCAAAAGATAAGGAGGACTTGGGTTTGCTCAATTTGAAACTATGGAACAAAGAATTGCTAGGCCCCATGTTTAAGAACCTCATCAATTTTTAATTTTCTTCCCTATAGAGCAATTGGGTTCATGATACTAAATGTAGAGATACTCCAATTGTGCAACTCACATCAAGGGTAGTATAACCTAGAGTTGGCAAGGGCTCCTTAATTTGAGACCTGATCTAACTTTGGTCATATTCTAGGTCTAGGTACAGTTGTAAAGAGTTGTATGACAAACTCAAACGGGTGGGATTGATCATGGAGTGGCATAACCTAATTTGGACTAATGGTATCAACAAACATAATTTTACCGGATGCCTCCTTTGCAAAAAGACAAACTTCCGATAGCAAAAGTTGTATCGTGATGGATGCCTTTAGTTGACATCAAGTGCAATTTTTCATGACCTGTTTAGAAGACTGAATACATTTATTTTTGAAGTGCAATTGGACTAGAAGTATATGGAGTAGTGTCTTAGCACAACATGGGATTCGGCATTTTGTAAGAGGATGGAATGATGAATTTCAATAGATGATTAGTGCTATGAGGGGCAAATACTTGGCAACAAGGCTCCTCAAGGTGTCATTCTTAAAAATAATATATTGCATTTGGATGTAGCACAACTATAGATACTTTTAAAACAAGTTTAATGATATCCAAATTATTTTGTCTAAGGTGCATAAAGTCATTAGAAGTAAAGCTCTTCACTCTATAAAAAGATTAGACCTTCCCAAACTACTACTATGTGGAAACTTCCTTTCTCCATCTTCTTGCATCATTAGTTCTATTTGTAATGTTGGGGATGCCTCCATACTTTTGCACTTCATGTGATAACTAATACTTACATTTTACACACAAAAAAAGTATGCTCAATTAATAATTAATAATTTTTCAAAATAGAACAATAGTAGAGTCGGTTAGCTTTACAAATAGAAGGTGAAAAATAGTAAAGGGAGAGATAAAGGTAGGGTGAATGAGCGATTAATCTTGTTTCATAACATAGAAAGTTATTTCTGTCAATTGAGAAAATGGTGTATCAAGTAAAAGAGGGGGTGAAAATAGCATTGCTAAACTTTTATGGTATTTTTATTGGGAAAAATATCATATGAAGTTCTAAATTATACTTATTGTGACTCCAGTAATACAAACTTTTTTTCTATATTAACAAAACTCAAAATTTGTGACAAAATACCCTCCATCCATCACTAAAAACCCAAAATTTTGTTCATGGTCATACCAACACCAAAATCATTTTTTCGTGTCACCAATATCTAAACTTGTATCGATTTGACAAAAAATGTCCTCCTTCTACTATTAAGGGCCCGTTTGATTCGGCTTTGGGGAAATGCCATTGGGAGAATACAAATACCTTTGAGGTAAAGGGGCTTTCGGAAATGTTAGACCGTTTGGTAAATTATAACATTGAAATGCAACTTAGCATAAACACCGTTTGGCAAAATTCACAATTATAATTAGCTTTTGTTATTTTTTATTTTTTTAAGTCTGAAACCAAATTCCTGTGGCCGGCCACCGCCGAATGGCTAGATCTCGCCTCAAGACCGCCGACCGACCGTCGAATAGCCGTGATCCGGCCTCAAGACCGCCGAGATCTGGCCTCACACGTCGCTCGGCTCGCGTGAGACCCGGTGACGCCGGGCCGAGGTCCACACGGCCTCGGGCGAGGCTTCCCGGCGGCCGATCCGACCGCCGGGGCCGGATTTGGTCACAGCGCTTGAGCGGGCCCACCGCAAAGAAGAAGACGAACGGTGAAGAAGAAGGCGAATGGCGGAGGAGACGATGAACAGTGACTCGGTGAACAGTACAATCACATATCCGAAATGCCCAATGCTCAAAGTGGTCCCCTCCCGCATTTGGCTTTCGGCATTTAAAATGCCCGCATTTCACAAATGGGCATTCAAAAGCCCTTGCCAAACACCCAAAATTGCCCCTAAGGGGCTTTGGGGGCCCAAAGCCCCTTGAGAATGCCCAACCAAACACCCCCTAAAAACTCTAAACTTTGCCTACTACAATACCAATATCCCAATTTTTTTTTTCGCATGACCAATACCCCAAACTTGTGCTAGCAACATAGGGTGTTTTTATCACAGTAGCACAAGTATGAAGAATTTGGTGACAAAAAAAAAAATTAAGGACATTGGTGTCTCATTTGATATAGTTTATGAGGCTTTGTTAACACACACAAAAAAAAAAGGGATAATTGTGTCGCAACAAACATATTTTAAGTTTTATGTGATTAAAAAAGAAAGGGAAAAAGCCACCAAAAACCCCGAATTTTGTCTCGAGTGACAGATTTACCCCGAACTTTGTTTTGTGACGTAAAAAACCCCGAAATTTGCTAACTGTGACACATTTACCCCATTAAGGGTATTTTCGTCTTATTTTTCTGTTTTTTCTTTTTCCTTTTTTATTTTTTTCTTCCTCTCTCTTCCCTCCGCCGGCCATGGTGGCGGAGGGAAGCCGGCGTCCGGCGAGGGCTGCCCTTGCTGGCATCGGGCAAGGGTCGCCCTCGCCTGGGCTAGCTAGGGCCGCCCTCGCTGGCGTCGGCGAGGAGGCCCTTGATCGGGTTGGACGAGGGCCTCCCTCGCTCGACGCCGCGAGGGGTGCCCTCGCCGCATCCGGCGAGGGTGCTCGCGCGCGTCGGCGAGGGTGCCCCGCCGCATCCGGCGAGGAGGGCCTCGTCCGACGCCGACGAGGGCCGCCGCCCGACGCCGACGAGGGCCGCCCTCACAGCGCCGGCGAGGATGCCTTCGCGATCCGGCGAGGGAGGCTCTCCGCCCGACTCGGCGAGGGCGGCCCTCGTCGGCGGCGGACGAGGGCCTCCCTCGCCAGATTTGGCGAGGGCACCCTCGCCCGACACCGGCGAGAGCACCCTCGCCGATCTAGCGAGGCACCCCCTCGCCGGGACGCCGGCTTCCCTCCGCCGGCTCCGCCATGGCTGGCGAAGGGAAGGAAGAAGAAGAAGAAAAAAAAGAAAAAAAAAAGAAAAAATTTTTTAAAAGTAAAAAGACCAAAACGCCCTTACGATTTAGGGTAAATGTGTCACACAAATGAAAGTTCGGGATTTTTTATGTCACAAATAAAAGTTTTTGGTAAATGTGTCATGGTTAGCAAATTTCGGGGTTTTTCACATCACAAAATAAAGTTCGGGGTAAATCTGTCACTCGATGCAAAGTTTGGGGTTTTTGGTGGCTTTTTCCCAAAAAGAAAATTGCAATATTGGTGTATTAGGAACTTTTGATGGTATCAACCCGTTTAATTTATAAGTACATGGAAGGACAATAAAGTCATAAACTTGTCAAATTTGTACAATCAAATCCTTTTGTTAACTCCATTCATTATAATTTGTAAAACATTTCACAAAGTACAATTAAGTCATAAAATTTGTCAAATTTGTGTAATCAAATCATTTTGTTAACTCTATCCAACTTGATTAATGGAAAATGCTGAAGTGACTTTTTTAATTATTTTCTCTCTCAGTGGCAATGGCATGACTAAAACAATACCATTTTGCTCCAAATTTGTTTTTTTAATTAATAATTTTATTTAAATTAAATAAAAAGAAGCAAAATCTTTTTTTTCTTTTTAAAAAGGAGAATTAGAAACCATGCGTGTAAAGCTACAAAGCCCTGGCCGCTTGGTTTCCAACTCTCTCTCTTTTTTTTTTAATAGCTATATTTTAATTTATTTTAAATAAAATTTGCATAAAAAATTAGATTTGGACTAAATTGACATTGGTTTAGCCTTATTTTCGTGTTTTAGCCACATCATCGCCATATAGGAGAAAGAAATATAAAATGGTCACATTAGCATCTTTTGTTAACCAAATTAGACGGAATTAATAGATGCAAATTTTAGAAATCAATTGCACTATTATGACATATTTTAAAACTTCCAGTACACTTATCCATTTTCTATTTCCTTTGTCTAGTCTACATCCAAATAACACTACCACCTAATTTATCCATTTCATTTCATTATTATTTTTCTTTCATAATTATTCAAATTTCTTTTTTCCATTATAAATACCTCTTCCAAATATAGTGGAATTGAGAAGAACATTACCTAATAAAAATCACCAACCATGAAATATTAAGATATATACTTCCTTGTACAATAATTGATCATGTTTATGCTAGTTGGGTCATTTATAAAACGACTCTATACAATATTTATCCCAACTTCGCACCTACTCCCAGACCATGTATAAGTCTTAACCATACCTCTTTTTGTTTGGATGCTCGGACAGACAAGAGGGGAATACCCTCCTCCATTCCTCAACTTCTCTCAAACCCTAATGAAAGCGAGAGTTTATCTCTTTTCCTGGAATAATGAACTCTTGAGGCTCTTTTTGGCTGTGAAGCTTTGCTTGGTTAGATCTTATTATTTCATTATGACTTCTGGCCGATAAATAACATAATTATGACTCAAGACTCAGGGATTTTTGCAAACTAGTAAGAACCAAAAAGGAGAATAAAAGTGGGCCAAACTTATGTTTCGCAATTAAATAATCCAATTTTTTGAATATATGTTTTCGAATTGAAATTTTTTTTTAAAACCATTAAAGCTCTCTCATGTCATACTAAACTGTCCTAGTTCTCCTAATCTTAACAAGGAGCTAAACCCAAAGCCAGATTGAATGTTCAGCAGCAACTGATCATAGATACATAATGCATAAGAGGACACAGAAGATGAACCCTGCATTGTGCGGAGGACTTTGTTGTCCGGGTTCAGACCTTTTTTATGAAGCCACCACAAATGAAAACTGATTGACAGCTACAAGATAAAAGATCAAAGCCCATCATGCACCCCTCCTTACTCTTCTTTTCTGAAACAGCATCACCTCCAATTGCCATTGGCATGGCCCTCTCTGTTTCGCCTCTCTCCCTTATCCCTTCAGATAGAAGATTCGGACCTCCTCAGACTCCTATTGGTGGGCTCATGCAAGAACCACATTCATTCACACATATCATCATGAACGCATCCTACCCATATTCATTGTCTATTCTTTAGCTTGGCCTACTTGGGAGAGAGCCCTACCTAGGAAAGAAAACAGAGCCTCTTTATCGCATCGTGGAAAGTGTCCCTCATAGTCACATTATTCTAGTGAAGTCCTTGCCGACGATGGATATCACTAAAGATGGCAAATCTTGAACCTTAGATGGCAAGTTAATATGACATATTTGGTTGCATCGAGGGCATAAATTACGTATCGTTTCAAAGTTCATGCCTAAGATTCGGTGGAGTTAGCCAGAACTTTAATTTGGACACCCTTGTGACATCAAGCGAAAATGATAATCCTCTCTCTTCGGAGGAGTAGCTAAAAAGTTCATGGAGCCAGTCTCAACAAGTATTTAAGTGATTAAGGTGGTTCTAGGCTTTGCCTTAAATGCAATCTGGAGAGTCCGTATCTATCTCGAAAACGGGTGGATTGTGCAAGCTAATTAAAGCCTCCTTTTCATTTGAAAGAAAAGGCTATTTAACGGTAGTCTTTTCATGATCCGCTTAGATGATCTGGTGTTGTCCACTTCATAGATTGACAGATCGTGCAATTAACAAGAAAGTGTGCATTTTGTCCCTGGGAGTTGTGTTGCAGATTATGACAACCACAGGCCATACCTGCATTACTGACATACTGGAAATAAATATCGAATGCTAATAAAGCTTTTGATGTGCTTTCTTGCTCTGTCATATTTATGTCTTGATGATTCAGAAGTAGGTTACATGAATCCATGCACTATATGCGCCCTGAGCCAACGGCTCGATGCCAAAGAGCCATGGACCTCTTTCTGTTTTTTCAGGTGCACTGTGCTGACTTCTAATGAAGTTAGAATTTTGCTGCGGCGTCGATTGTCCGGGAAACTGTTTGCTTCCTGTTGGGTTGGGGAAGTGCCTACCCTCAATTTAGTAATCCAACATTGCCTTTTGATTCTCTCTCTCTCTCTCTCTCTCTCTCTCTCTATAGAAAATACTAATACGCCCAGTTATGTACACAGCCCGTACTGCGCAAGCAAAGCAAGACTGATTGGCATTTCGACAACCAGCAAAGTATTCTACACAGTTAGACCTGAATGGGCTGAGCCGGAAACGGCCTTGGGTTGATTGGTTCATTGGGATCGAGTCAAGTACACAGCCCAGTAATCCGTCTTAGACTTCGGTGCTATGTCAGAAATCTTCCAACATTCGAGTCCCAGGTTTCGCTTTTCCTCTCGGGCCAGTGCAACTTTACAGGGACTTCAAGAAATTTTCTAGCATGCGAATGTTTAATAGCTCCATATTTTGCTAGAACAACCAAATCTACGAAAAAGTGCATTATCATTCCTTGGGACCTAATGCTTTTCAATTGTGGAAATTACCAAAAAAAATTTGCATCTATTGTACTTGTATCAATTCAATTTTAAACATTTTAATTGTGCCAATTGAGTAATAAGTTGCTTTCACTTTTTGTCAATTTAGTCCATCTAATCAATTTTAATTATAAATTATTAATACAGATGTTGATTGTCCTACATAGTATAACCAACGTTGACCTAGGCATTTTAATAATATTTTATTTTATTTGAATTTTTTTCTTTTTTTTTTCTTTTTTGAACTTAGGTCCAATCCGAGTGGTTCCAAACCCTCACCTTAGGGGTGATCAAGACAGATCAAACCGAGAACCACCTTAACCATACTAAGGGCTCGTTTGGTTCGGCTTTTGGAGAATACATTTGCCAAAATGCAAATACCTTTTGGTGAATGGGATTTTCCGAAATGCAAATATCGTTTGGTAAAATTTACATTAAAATACAACTTTGGCCAAAATACCGTTTGGTAAAATTTGTATTTGTAAATGACTTTTATTAAATTAAAAAAAAAAATCTATTTTCTTTTTTGAAGTTTGGCCACTAGGGGTGCGTTTGGCTGGCACCTATTTCTGTTCCCAGGAACAAAAATTTCTATTTTTTTGTTCATGGGAACAAAAAAGGAACAGAAACGCGTTTGGGTGCGTTTCTGTTTTTTTTTGTTCTTTTGTTCCTGTGAACAAAAAAAAAAGAAACAAGAAACAAAAAAAGTTGTTTCTTGTTTCGGAACAAAATCTAAAACACTTCTCTTTTTTATTTTTTTCTTTTCTTCTTCTTTTTCTTTGGCCGATCGCCGGCCTTGGCCACCGCCAACCGACCGGCCGACGAGGGCCGACGGCCTTGCCCGGCCCGACGGCGAGGCTCGCCGGCCCAACCGGCGAGGCTCGGTTGGGCGAGCTCAAGCTCACCTAGATCCGGCGAGGCCAAGCTCGCCCAACGGCCCGGCGAGGCTCGGCCTTGCGGATCTGGGCGAGCTCGAGCTCGCCCGGCCCGGGCGTGAGATCGGGCGAGCTCGGTCTCGCTCGGATCCGCGAGGCCAAGCTCGCCCGGCCGGCAAGGCTTGGCCTCGCCGGCCACCGCCAGTGCTGCGTCGCCGGCGGTGGCCCGAGGCCGAGCCTCGCGGCCGCCGGGCGAGCTTGGCCTCGCCGGGGCCGGTGAGCCTCGCCGTGGTTGAGCGAGGCCGCCGGCCCGTCGGCGGCCGGTCGCCGGCCATGGCCGAGGCCGGCGACCGGCCAAAGAAGAAAAAAAAAAAAAAAGGAAAAATAAATAAGAAAAATAAGAAAGAAAATAGAAAAATAAAATAAAAATATTAAAAAATTATACAAATTTATCAAACGTGTTTCTATTCTTTTTATATTTCTGGAACAGATTTACCAAACGCGTTTTTTTGTTCAAAAATTGTTCCCTGGAACAGAAACACTTTTTTTTTTTTCTGTTCCCAAAAACAATTTTTAAACAGAAACGTTACCAAACGCACCCTAGACAAATAGATCCGGCCGCCGATGGCCGGATCTGATCGCCGAGTCGCGCACCTTAGGCGGCCGCCTAGGCCGCTCAACCTCAGGCGGTCGTCGCCTGGGTCACGCGACCTCAGGTGGCTGTCGCCTGGGGTCGCCCAACCCCGGCGGCCGTCGCCTGGGGTTGCCCAACCCCGGCTGACCGTCGCCTAAGGTCGCGCGACCTCAGGCGGCCGCTTGGGTCACGCGATTCGGCGACAGCCGCTGGGTCATGCGACCCAAGCATTGCTCGAGGTCCGGCGATGGTCGGCGGGGTCGAGGGACCTTGGTCGGCGGTACCGCCGGCACATTACCGACGTGCGTGACCCCTCGGCCGACGGTGATCGTCGGCCTTCGATCGGCTTCTCTCCGGTGAAGATGAACAGTGGAAGTTGCATTCTGAAAATGCAACTTCCCAATGGACCTCTCCCCCTCTATTCCCTCAAAGCCCTTTCAACGCCCTTGGAGATGCAATTGCATCTCCCGAAAGTCCCGAAAAAAATGAACCAAACACCACAGCATTTGGCCAAACCCCTTTAGAGCCCAAATGAGCATTCCCAATGCTTAACCAAACAGGGCCTAAATCATCCAGTTCAAGTCAATTCCCAGAAATGCTGATCCAATTCTTAATTCCTAAAAGTGGAACCGTGTCTAGGCAATCTAGTTCCCGGTTCCCCCTTGGAACTAGACCAAACCGGACCACCTAGACCGATTGTTTATTATCCATTTATTTTTATTTTTTAAATATCTCATGCACACCCCCTCTTCTCTTTTGGTCTCTCCCTTTGCCCCATGACCACTTCCACTAGATCGGTTGGGAACCGGTCTATTTGGTTTGGTCTGATATTCGATCCCCAATTCGAAAAAATGGGAAGTAGTTTTTCCAATCTAGTTTCCAATTTCAAGTTGTGATTGGACTGAACTAGGAATTAATCACCCCTAGCCAAAATGCCCTCACCTAGGCAAAGGTGTCCGGGCCCTCATCAACCTTAAGTTCAAAAAAGAAGTAAAGAAAAAAAAATAATGATGAATTCAAAAAAAAATTAAAATGGTCCATGTCGGCATGGGTCGTGCCATGTAAGATGGTTGAAGTTCACGTTAGTGATTTTTTGCCAAAATTAGTTAGATGAACTCAATTGGTAAAATGTAAAAATACTTAGGACTCAATTGGCAAGTAAAAGATTTAGTAGTGAATTTGTACAAATATAATAGGTTTATGATTTTTTGGTAATCTTCCCCTTTTTCAGTTGTCACGTTCGGTCTTTCACCAATATGTCGTCGCTTTATGGTGCTTCTTGGACTAAATATTCTTAAGAAACCCTCTATATTTACTAATTTTACTAGTATATCCATGTCTGATAATACATTTCGTAAGCACTGGCCTATGCTCATGCACGTTAGTATCAATTGAGGTGCCGTACAGTTAATAGAAATGTAGGGGAGTTTATATGCTGACAACCACATTTATATTTTAATAGTAATTTAACGGTGACATGAGCATTTTCGTCCATAATGTCAAATAAAAAATTATCGTTTTCATTTTCTTTTTAGTACTAACCAGCAAATTTCATTCTTTTCGTCTTTGTAATTTCTTTTCATGGGCGGACTACTCTTAGTAGGATGAACGACTTAAGGAAATGAGAAGATAATTACAAAAAAAATTTGAAACCTATTGTACGGATACCAATTCAATCCTAAACTTTTCAATTTGATCAAATTAATCATATTTATTTTTGAGAATTTGCTAATGTAGTTCTTCAGGCCAATTTTGACTGAAAATCTTTAACATGACTACTGGCTATTTTACATGGCATGACCGATGCTATCATAGACAATTTTTTTTTTTTTGCATTTTTTTACTTTTTCTGATTTTTTAATAAATTTTTCGTATATTTTCTTCTTCTTTGTTTTTTTTTTTTTCTAACGTTAGCTATGTCATATATGATGAGTAACTAGTCAATAATTTCGAAAAGGGAGTCCCCAAATGCACCACTGGTTTGTTTGCTAACCAATGGAAAATAGCGGGAAAAAGATGCATAAAGAAGTGAAACTTGACAACAACCGGAGAAAGGCCAGTAATGGAACACATACTATATTTTGCATGTCTTACAACAAATGATTCGATTCATAATTCATCCCTTTGCACAACGAGCGAACTTCCACATCAGTAATTGTCAGAAAAAAATTACATTGACAACTTATCAAAATATTTAGGACTAAATTAGCCAAATTGAATTAACATTTGCACAATAGTTTTAATACTAATTGATAATTTTCCAAAAAGAATAAGCATAATCGTAGTCAATGAATTGTGAAGTCAACAACGGAGAGAGCTTGCAGCTCATCTTCGTTGGCATTTCGATTATGAAGATTCATCCATTTTCTTTCATGCGATATCGACAAATTCTGGTCAAAACACTCGGCTGGTCAATGGTTTAAAAAAAAAAAAAAACCCAATTCGGATGAGCTCCATCGCATCGGCGGGACATACCATTTCCATCTCATCATTCAATTTTTCGGTGCCTTTTTCCCTAATAATTAATATCTATAGACCTTTTATCTATTTTACTAAAAAAAAGTTTCATAAAATATAATGCGTATGATCTGTGCAATGTGCACATGTTCATGCACTTTTATTTTTCCTTTTAAAAATAATCATTGATACATATGAATATCATATATTTTACTTTTAGAGAGGCCTCTTTATCAGCTTCAATTGCTCATTCCTGCATGCCTCTTCCAGCTTCTGAACAGGCAATTTGCAATGGTTAATTGCACAAAATGAACGAGAACCATACCGTTGATTTTTGTAGATGATTGACTTGACCAAGCTGTGATCATATCAGGACCCATTGTAGCTGGTGAAAATTAAGGAATGCCAAAGTCTTAGTCAACTCTTTTCAAGAGATCACGTCTTGCTATTATAAAATGCTGGCCTTCAAAAATCCGATTGGTCTGCTTCGTTTACGCAAAGAGATGTCATGTCGCTCTCAGGAATCCAAGGGCTGCCTCTGGAGGTCACTGGTGGAGTCCGATTCTCTGTTACCGCCAACCCTCTGCTTTCAGCATTGTGGCTTATCGAATGCCTTTGACTCGACTTGTTCTTCTTTTCTGTTTCATGCACTAGTGGACCACTAGTAGTGGTCGGATGCGTCAATTTGAAAGATACGGAATGGATCTCCAGGCAAGACCCTTACGTCTGCCTCGAATACGCTAGCTCCAACTCCAAGTTCCGAACCAAAACATGTACAGGTAACGCAGCAAGTGTACCTTTTCTTACGTGTTTTCACGGTTTCACTTCGTGCTCCAAGGCCGGTTTCGAAGTGTCTGTAGTTTCTTCTCGTCCACGAAGATTGAACTTGCTTCTGATATGTGCAGACGGAGGCAAGAATCCCATCTTCCAGGAGAATTTTGTGTTCACCCTCATCGAAGGCCTGCAGGAATTGAATGTCATGGTTTGGAATAGTAACACTCTCTCTGCTGATGACTTCATTGGCAGTGGAAGGTAGTTGGTGATGGGCATGTACTTACTATTATATTGACCAGACTGAGAAAAAGAAACGACAGATTGAATTCCTAATAAAGATAGGAGCATAACCTTATCCTTGCACCTAGTCCCCAAGTGAGTGGTTTTCTTTTGGGTCCTTTTGCCAGGATTCAACTGTACAAGGTTCTGTCTCAAGGCTACGATGACACTGCATGGCCAATTCAGGATCGAAGTGGCAGGTAATGAGCTTTTTCTAAACCCCGTCAATGCCCTGTTACCCTTCATAGTTTACATGTATGCATTGCTTTCTTAATTCCAGGTATTCCGGCGAAGTGAGGCTCATACTGTACCATGTAACCTCTCTCTCTCTCTCTCTCTCTCTCTCTCTCTCTCTCGCCCACGCTTGCTCACGTGATGCATGTGCAGAAACCTGAAAACGATGAACTTTACTTAGGACACAATTGCACTCTTATAACCGAGAAATCATTCTGATCCAAAGATTGAAGCTTTGCGCTTCTATCGGAAGTGTTCATTCCACCGTTTGTTTTTGTTTTTTTCTTTACACTAATCAATCTGGAGTAAGTCTAGAGTAAATCTGCATATAATGGAGTTGAGCAACAGAACTTGACAGTAAGGATCTGTTTGGTAGACGAAAAGGAAAGGAGTCAAGAAACTCGTTTTTCTCATTCGTTAGCATGTAACGGGCAAGTTCAACATTGAAACTATCAGGATCACATATAACTGGCTTTCTTGTGATTGTTGACCAGCAATCGAACCTGAAATCCAAACCATTGGCCCTGCAATGTGGAATCCCGAACCTGACCATGCCCGGCATCCTGCCTTACACCCAAATAACCACATCTCCTTATCCGACCCCATCACCATACACCGAAGCGCCGGCATATCCTCCTGCATCAAGCACATGCCCACCAGGTGCATATCCCGCCCCACCTACTTACTCGGCATATCTTCCTACTTCGAGCACGCACCCACCACCTCCTGCCTACCCTCCTCCGCTGGCTGGTTATCCCCCTTGTGCTCCGCCAGGTTATCCTCCACAGTATCCTCCTCCAGCTTCGACCTATTACCCTCCAGGTAAATCTATATCTTCCCTATTTTTTTATTGTCTTTTTGCCTATGATGAGTGCTGTGTACCTGCAAATTGTCACGCCTTCAGATTGTTTTGCTCTCATAATCGGAGGATGTCGAGAATTACATCCATCTACGAACGGAAACCTAATGGTTTCTCTCTCATGCATATATCGAATTGAAGCTTAACGGACTTCATCATGACGGCGCAGGTCCAACAGCTGGAATTTACCCGCCTCCGTCGTACTGATCAGCAACTGGTCAACTCAGCTCAACTACGGCCTTGCTATCACACAACAACAAACTGTATCAGATGCTTGGAAGAATATGAACGATCTGCATTTCTTCTACTTTCTTTCCCTTCTGTTTTGTCAATTGATTTGAACTTTTGTTACATGATAATTCAATCTGCTCCCTTAGGCCAAGCAGTAGTACGTTCTTTTCTGCATCCTTTGTTGGTCTCAAAATCTCAATGTCAATTCGCTGCAGTGGAACGAACTTCAAAATGGTCAGATACTTATTAGATGTGTGAGATGGGCCAAGAAAATCAATTCTCTAAGGGCACATTTGGTAATGATTCTATTTTCGGAAGTAATTACGATCGAAATAATTTTTTTTATCCTTTGGATATTAAAATTTTAAACCGTTTGATAATTATCCAAAATTTCTTATTTTAGAATAGAATTGCATTTGGTATCGTGCTTCTTCGATTGATTTTGTTCAAATCAATTTATTTTAATTTTTAAATAATTTTTTACTTTTTTCCTTTTTTTTTTCTTTTTCCTTTTTTCCTTTTCTTTTTTTATTTTTTTTATTTTACCTCACCGGAACGTTGCCGGCCCTCGGCGAGTCTGGCCCTCATCGGCTGAGCCTCGCCGATGGCCAAGCGATCCTCGCCCAGTCTTGGCGAGATCCGCTTGGCCACTGATGAGGCTTGGCCTTGTCCTCGGTAAGACGAGCTCACCGTGGCTAAGCTTGCCTTGGCCTATCTCGCCTCCTAACAAGCTCTTGGATTGAGCTCATCGGATTGGTTGCGGCGAATGGTGGTGGTGAACAACGAACGACGGTGGCAGTGTGGCGGTGGCGATGGCGATCGTGGGATGAACGGAAGAAGAAGGGAAAAAGAGATTTTTCTCATTCTTTTTTTTTTTTCTTTGGAACAAGAATCAATTTTTTTTTAATTCATGATTCTACTCCAAATCTTTTCCCGCATCACGCGTCAATCACCTAAAATTTTATCAAACGCGAAAGAGTTTTCTCAAACTACTTCTCAAAAACAAAAACCTAAGAATTTGGAGTCACCACGGCCGGTGAAGATTTTCAGATTTGTTTCAAGAACAAGAATTAACTAAATTTTTTCAAACGCAATTTTGTTCAAAAATTACTCTTAAAAACAAAAAATCAGATGTGGGTAGATGGACACGATGAAAATAACTCTAACTGTACAAAAATCGGAACCCAAATAAGATCAAAACAATTCGAGCGAGAAATGCACGCAAAAATGTAAATTTGAAACGGCGGACTTTACGTGGTACGGTAGTTCAAAAGATGCTCCATACAAGCAAGTCGGGTCGGAAATTGCTGGCGCTAGTTAGTCGTGTTCCTCGGCATTCGCGAAAAATTTCACACGTGTTGTCCATTCATAAGCACTTTCCTTGTAAGAGGAAAAGGAAAACGAGTTGTAAAATATCCCGAAAATCACCACTTTTCAGCAACCACGAGCGCGAGGAATGGCGCTTCTCGGGATCGATTTCGCATGCGCCCTCGAGTCCCTGCGCGACGGCGGAGTCCCGGACCGGGACTGCGTCCTGTCGCTGCTGTCGAAGCTCGTCGGGTACTGCCTCATCGCCGCTTCGACCACCGTCAAGCTCCCTCAGGTACGTCTCGTCAATCGCTGTCTTTCTTGTTGCAATGGAGACGAACCCACGTCGCGTCTCGTTCCTCGTGGATCGGTAAAGGGTGAAGGGACGGACCCTTTTGAGGATGACTTGACTTCGACACTTTCCGACGTAATGGGCACTCTGGCCCAATGGCGTTCGAGCTCCAGATCGTTTGGATTTTAGAATTTGGTTTTCTTGAAGGGTGATAATCGAATGCTGTCTCTGTTGCTCGCTTTGTCGAGGAGTGATGGTGCGACTCTTGGAGTGATTTTGGTCGTGGAATCTTTGCTTTGGTAACCGCAGATATTGAAGATTTTGAAGAATAGGAGTGCCAGAGGGCTCAGTATATTATCCTTCGAGCTCGACGTGGTCGGCTACACATCGCTTTGGCGTATTGCCTCCACAAAGGGCTACACTTCTCTGCTTATGGCGAGCTGGTGTTTCTTCTGATCCAATGTATGTTACTATCTCGAGCCACTGGAGGAAGCTTAGAGATTGTTTGGTTCTGGACAATCTTTCCAAATTTTTTCTGGGAGTTCCAGTTAGTGCATTGAGTTCGCTTTCCACCGGATCGAATTATGTTTGCTCTCATTTTCATGGAGAATCTGCCTTGCATGAGAGTGTCATTCATAATCATAGAACACTAATTTTCTTCTTATTTTGGTTTGGAGATTCAGAAAACAGTTCTTTTTTGTCTTTAGGTTTCTAATTAACTTCCTTTCATTTCCAGAAAATTGGGAAAAAATGCTGCCTAACACTTTTTGCTACGGGCATTAAACAGTTTTCTTAAGCCAAACAAACAATCGGTTTTTCTCCCAGTTAGCCCCTGTGAACGAAGATGACTGCTTATGTGATAATTATTGGAAGTGTGGCTTCCTTGCCATCTTCAGCACCTCTTTCCAGGGAAAGCATTACTTGAAGGGTTCTCTTTATCTCATCAGTTTTTCTGTCTTGAGCTCATAAGTTCAAGCAGATTAAACGGCAACTTAAGTAAATGAAGAGTTAGGTAGCTCTGTTGGTTACTTAGTATCTTCCACATTGGTTTTTGACTGTGTACTTAAGCAGAGTGGCTACTATGTCTGACAACAACTCTTGTAGGATCAACTTTTCCGGGAGCACAAACTATTTTACTGCTCATATTTACTAAAAATTGCTTCCTGTATTCATAATGCTGTGCATCGACTGTAGGAGTTGGACCGTTTTAATGAGTGATGTATTCTGCTCTCCAAATGGATGTGTTTCCACCGACAGCTCTAGTTATTTTAATGGAATGATTGTTGTTTAATTTTCTTTCCTAGAACTAAATACCCTGTTGCATGATGATGCTACGAGTTAATTTGATGTCCACAATTCACAGCTATAATTTTGGTTGCTGTAATATATTATTACTCACAACCTCTGGGAGCCAAGACATGGACCAAGACGCTCCTGTATCCTCCTTCCTTTGCCAGCAGAAGTGTCTTTTCCTGAACGGCCATGACTTTGATGTTCCCTGATGATTAGATTTTTCAAACTTTTTTCTTAACGTGTAGTCATCCAGGTACTTTGCGGTGGCACCAACGATTTTATCTGGTAAAGTTGATCCTGTTCTTTTTGAAGCTTTATATGTGAGTATCAAATTCTTTTATCATTCTGCAGTCTTCTTCTACTGTCTGATTGTGTTCATTTCCTTTTCCCATTTTTCTCGTTATACTTTCGTCATGTATATGTACTTTTCAAGATATTCTCCTTCTGAGTTTACACCTATATGATTTTAACATAACATGAGACTGGAATCCTCAAACACAGGCATGCCAGCATGCAATATTCTTCTGTGCCAGAGTTCCACAAATATGGAAAAATTTCACTGTAAGTTCTCTTTTGGCTGAAACTTCACTACAAGTTGAAGAATACTAGTTTATCCTGGTTCAAGGAAACTGTGATGCTTCTTCTGTTTGGATTATTATAGTGTGTTTTAAAGGGCATCTCTTTGTCTTGAGATAATGGAGATTTAGGATTTGATTATCGTTCCAATTGAAATAACCATGATGGTTGGAAACTTGCATACAAGTTCACCTCTCTTTTCCTTGGTTAATCGATATTTTTATTTTGATAAGTAGATCCCTGAGAATCAGCTTAGCTGCTATTTTCCTCGCCATTCTCTTTTTGGTTGCATTTGATTGGGAGTTAATTAACTAGACATGTGAGCTCTCAAGGATTTTCCTGGTAGGTCCCTCTTCTACTTAGAATTTTGGTCCTTTCAGTAATGAGTATGCGATAAACTGGGTGTATCTTTTTTCAGTCATAATATTTTGAAGGGGTTAATGGATTTTCTGTGATTCATTAAGCTGCCCCATTATGATATCTTTGCACTTTTAATCTTGCCATCCTCTTTCCATAAGAATATTTCACGGTGTTTGTTGTGATACTAATAGTGACTTCTTGCTGAGCAGACCAAGAGTACGGGGCAACTTAGCTTCTTGACAGCTTCCATGAATTTTGGAGGTTCCGTTGGTGAGTTCGAACTGCTTGTTGAATAGCTCTACACCATATGACATAATTTTAGTTTTTGAATCTAAAGGGACATCTTCGATTTCCTCTTTTATGGCAGCGAGAGTGTTCACCGGTATACAAGAAAAAGCCCCAATGAGCGGTAACCTTTCTTTCATTCCTTATGCTTTCTCATTTCAAGAACTTTTGCTTCTCAAGATCCACCAAAAATACAAAGATTTAATCATAAGTCAGGCTACCCTGGGACTCGAGAGGTTCTGCTAATCTTTGTGTCCAACATTTTCTTAAAATATTCATGATTTGCTTTTGCTTCTGTACCAAAATCACTGCGGAAGCAATGGCCCTGGAGTTGACTTAACGTTAGTTTGCTTCTATACAGTCGAATTACTTTGTTTTCCCTTCAGGAGATCAGAATTTCGATCCTTTCTTTTCTCTATCTGTCCACCTGAGGGGCTTAACAATGCGCTCAGTGCAGACAAACACGAACTGCCATTGTCAATGGAGCCAAAGTGACGGACATTCTAAAATAGTCTTCTTACTGATTTGATGTGGTCAATAAAATCAGCACACCGTTTCACAAAGCACCCCTTTTTTCTATATTTGCATCTGCCACAGCCTGTTCAGCTATTTTCTTGTTTCGCATGGATCCTGTCAACATGTCTGTCCTCATTTCTACTGTAGTTGTTTTGGGCACAATGCGAACTGTGGTGACGAACGGCACCATCCTGAGCCAGATAATCATATACCGCAAGCCAAGCGAAGAGAGAGAGAAGAAAGTCAAGTAGCAACCGTGCTTCAGCAACCTGCAGTTCAAGCATGGACTTCTTGTGTTTGTTCCAGTTTGATCAATAGTGCGGAGAGATGAATCGTCATCCCTGGAAGTGCATCTTAGATATTAAGCCTTTTTTCTTGGACCGAAGGACGAATAGGCGTGGTCGGTGGTCTTGATGAGCATGGAGAAGTATTCTAGGTGCACCGAAAGTGATATGCCATTCCAGTCTTTAGTCTGTAGAATTCAGCTTTTTATAGCTTTCAACGAAGTAATGCTGATTGAGAGTAGCACGTAGATCTTATTGCATCGTAATCGTGGCCAAACCACGAGAGTACTTGTATGTCCACTGTGAAACCATTCTGCCCAAGAAGTTAGAACATCGGTTGGGTGAACCTTGACGGGGGTGCCAAATAGGTCCTTCGGTGAGGGATGCTTTAGTTCGCAGGCTGTACTAGGGGTATGTATCAGTCCGAACGAACCCAGGAATCGGATCGGACCAAACCAACCGATTCAGGGTGATTTTGGGAGGAATTGGTGCAATTCCTCATTCTAAAAATATGGAATTCTTGTTTCCACGTAAGAAACCAGACCAGACAAACTAGCTCATATTACTCAATTTTTTTAAAAAAAATTTCTCATCGTGAAACAAACCCCAAATTAGTAAATTATGTTTCAATTTTCACCGAAATAGAGTAACGATATTATATATATATATATGTATGGATAGAAGAAATTATGAAGGAATGTGTATATATATGATATTTTTAATTTTTTTAATAAACAAACCCTAATTTCTCTTAATTTTTCTCGTTTTTCATTTTTATTTTTAGCCCAAAGTAGCAAATTTACTGGTTCCACCAAACTAGACCAAACCGGTCCGGTTCCTGGTCTCAGAATCTAGGAACTGGGAACTGATGGGTCCTAGCTAATACGATGCCATGTAATACATTATTGACTATAAAATGCAATAGAAAACTAGTAGTTTGTCAATTAGCGCCTAATCGCGGATCATGTAAATATTCATTTAACGAATAAACTAAAAATAATTCTCTTTTTTTTAATGTTAAGAAACTCCCACTTATAGAGAATAGAGGGGGAAGGAATCATTGGTTTCAAGACTAACCTCTGACCATCTTTGTCCGATTCTAAGATTGGGTGGGCTTATTTCCAATTCCACAAATTGAAAATTGACAATGCTCAACTTAGCTCCTAATTCTAGGGTGGGAATCGACCCACTTGGAGACCAATCACCTCTAGGTTGTATATCAAAAGTAAGTAGTGTGTGGGCTCAATTTCAAGTTAAAAGAAAAAAAAAGGAAGAGAGAGAGCTTTGATGATAACAACCCCCCTCCCAAAAAAAAAAAAAAATGCAAGATTCTGCCTTGTTATTAGAAGAAGCTCAAGTCTCTATTTTTGCGCTCCATCTTCCGTTATGGGTTATCTCTTTGTACGCATAAAGATATTTCATCATTTTATTAGTAAGCTAAAAATGAAATCATTGTAATATTTATAAAGAGCAGAAAAGTTATTAAAAAAAAGTAATAGAAAGACATAATATTTTAATTGATTTAGGATATGGATTGAAATAAAAAGATATTCTAGAATCTAGATAATAATGTGATTATAAAATTATGGAAAGCTAATGAATTAGATTGAAAAAATCGGAATCTTTAGGATTAGATTGCATATTTTGCAATAATGTAGGGGCTCGTGATTCTCTCTTTTGTTTGATCAAATAAAATCACTGCATTGAACGTTTGAAAATAGTCTAAGGATTGGATTGGAGATATTAAAAGGTCAATGATAACATTGCATCCTTAGTCAGAATATAGATATTATTGAAGTCATTTTCTATTATTTTTCTTTTCAAGTTCTTTTATTTTAGGTGGTTGGGATGGAACGTATCCACGACGTTAGAAGTCTTTGGACTAAACTTGGGGTCTCTCTCTATTACATTTCAACGAGATATTCTCAAGAACCTGCCTGAAAACGTGATGGAAAAGGCTCAACTACTCTACTTCCTAGGGAAGCCTCTTCAAATCAACCAAAGTCGTCATCAAATTTAAGGTTGGTAGGTATCGGGGGAACTCGAAGAGAAGTAACGAAAAAGAGAAAAAGTAAGAAAGGAAAAATAGGGTAAGACATATCAATGATACAATTTTAAGAACAATACTGTCTCGAACGGATTCGTCGTTTAACATGCGGTTGGCTAATCTGAAAGTCTTATCTGTAGAGACAACGCCCGAACTTGGATCTTTTCTTAGTTTGCATACTAAGAGAAAGCTAACAAGTTGAAACTAATCTAACAAGTTGAAACTTATCTAATACTCCAGTGAGCAAAATGAGGAGAACGAAAGATGATGGAAGAGTACAGAACGAAAACGCTTTCTGTATAATTTGTCGAGACGGGATGCAACGTACCCTCAAAACCGAAACTATAGCAAACAACTGAATAGATACTTAGCTTATACTTTTTTATTTTATTTTGCCACAACAGTAGAAGTTCTAGACCTCAGGTTGAGTCAGATTATCTAGCTTGCTCGCGCTTTAGCATCTAGCTTATTGCGTCATCGCTTACGTAGATGTAAGAAGAATTCCATCCATGCGTCGATTTAGGTTGAGAATAAGGACGGGGATGGTTTTAAAAGCCTTTTGATCCTTGGAAGTTTGGACAAAGACACTAGTCGTTCGGATGGCTTTGAGATGTACACGGAAGCACGAACCGAAAATTAGGTAAATCCCTTTCCAAGACGTGTCTCGCGACCAATACATTGACATCTCATCACCAACTTGAGCCACGCTAATCACAAGTTGGAAGAGAAAATGGGGAAATTGACCACCATTCAAGGAACACATTAAAAGGGCTACATTGAATTTTGCCATGAATGTTTATGATCAAACTGATAAAATTGAAAAAGTTTCGGATTAAATTAACATCCGTGCAATAGATTCATGACCGATTGGATATGTATAATTATTCCGAGAGAATGAGTTCTTGTTTGATTAAGAATATGCTCGCTTCATCGCACCTTTTTTTTTCCTATTTTCTATCTGTCCCTTTTCCAACCCGACTTTAGACCACAAAAATGAGGTAAAGCAAAGAACGAACGAGAGCCAGAAAAAGGAGAACGACCCAGGTGAAGAAGCGTGAGTATTACGAAGAATTATTCGGATCAAAGGCGCACATCAAGCTTTCCACGTTCACTTTCGGCGTGTGAATTGCCTCGCACTTGCACAGGTGGGATTTAGAAGCGACTCCCAATTTTGACTGCCGGCTCGCATCTTTACGTGAAAAACGAGATTCGATTTTCTTCGAAGCAAAGGTCAGTGGTGTGAGGTCCAGATCACTTTCCTCACAGAACCTGACAGCTGACTCACTCACCATCCGATTTAGCATGCTCAAAACAGCAATCGCCTAACCAATTGGCACGCGAAGTCCATGTCACAATAGTAGTCATGCCGCGACGCGATGAAAATCTATTGGATCTCTCGATGATGGTCGTCCCAGGAGGCCTGCATCAGCCTCCGCTGGCAAGCAACATGCACGCCTTGAGATTCGTCAGCAATTTGCTTGTGGAAGTCAATAGGCGCTCCCCGAGAGACCCCGGGACCGTCTACTCAACGGATCACGGAGCTCACAATAACTTGTCTAAGCGCCTTTTATTTTAAGGAAACTGAAAAAAGGGTTGTAATTCTCAGTGCCCCGTGATTAGTTAGGCAGAAGGCCGCGTGGTCCTCAGAGACTGCATAAAAATTTTGCCCCTAGGGCGCTCCCGAGAGACCCCAGGACAGTCTACTCAACGGATCACGGAGCTCACAATAACTTGTCCAAGCACCTTTTTTTTTTGTTGACTGAGGAACCACTAGAGATCATCCTTCGGGGATTGTCTAAACACCTTTTATTTTAAGGAAACTGAAAAAAGGATCATAATTCTCCGTGCCCCGTGATTAGTTAGGCAGAAGGCCGCATGGTCCTCAGAGATTGCATAAAAATTTTGCCCCTAGTCCTCTCAGCGATAATTAGCAACATATCCAAATTTCGACTAGAGTAATCACCAGGCGAACTTACCGGTGACCAAACGCCGAAAAAACTTACCGGTGACCAAACAGGCAATCGACTCCTTCCGAAATCCAGCCCACAATCAAAGGTGATACTCTCATCGGTGACACCGCTGGAGCCTCACTTATGCAAGGAATCGAAAAATATACAGAAGCCCGTTCAATAGTAAACATTGCTGCACAGCTTTTTCAGGCTGACTGGTTCGGAACCTTGACACAAGATTCATACATTCTGACTACACCTTTATAGCTCCATGTGCAGCTCCGGGATGCAAAAGTGTCTTCGCAAATGGCATACTATCTAAGCTTTTACTCGAACCATGAAGTAACCACAGAGATTTTATCAAGAGAAAACAGCTAATACCTCTTTCCTTTGTCCATTGCCATTCAAGGAATAGATCCTGACCAAGCACCACACCTGAATCAAACAGGATGGATCGATGAGAATCATCGACCACTGCAGAAAGGGGGCAAAAGATAATATCTCTTGACCATCTCCCAACTCGCAAGCCACTGGACTGAATTAATCTCGAGTAGCGAGAGGATAATGCGAGCCACTCAAGAATGTATACAAGTGGGCCAGCAAAACTGGCAATAAATCAAAACAATTCTCTTCAATTTAGAGCATCAATTTCAAACACGAGCATTCCTCACAAACTGCATCTCACTAGTCACTCCACAAACAGTACATACCTTTTGAGCATCGCCATCAGAAAGTTCGGGCAACAGCCGACTAGTGCTTCTACACCTAATCGAAATGGGGAAATTCTCCGTACAAAGTTTCTCTAGAGCTGTACATTTAGCGAAGTGAATAGTATCACTAACCATTGATTGCTAAAAACCACTCTAAACTCAGGCAATTTAATTCCAGCAAACTCAAGCACGATTTTTTTTAGGACCGACACCAATTAGAACAGGTTTGTGCATGTTAGGACAACAATCGGTGATGGCACAAAGCTGATCATCTGAAGATCAAAGTTCGAAACCTTCAGACCCATAAAGTCAACAATTCAAATTTGATGCGCCAAGGAACAGTCATTGGTTTACCCTGGCTGTTCAGAGATTCCCCTAAGATCTTGGCTTTTAGGAATCTTTACTGCCACTTGACCATCTTCTGAATGTGCATGCCATCAAACTCTTTCCGCTCAAACTGCCCAATCTCGATTTAAAGGAAGATGACCGACTGGTGCCGCTCGATGATGCAATATTGGCGCCGGCTGTTTGGCTAGGTACGGGAGGAAACTCCACATGATTTTCTTCTCCTCCACCATCACTGGCGAATGCGTCTATCTGTTCTTGGTCACTGGAGTCCAAATTCAACGCAAGCGATACCCTTCTCATTCTTAACCAAGCTGCACCCTCAGAAGTCACTCCACCACACTTCTTAACCTTCAGTTTCACCAAGTTAGGGCAACCAGAGGCTAATGCCTTCATTCCTTCGTCCGAAACTGGGCAATTCTTGATGCAAAGCTTCTTGAGCGCCATACACCTAGTCGCGATGCACATAATCTCAGCGTCTCCAACCGTATCGCTACCGCAAAACGCCAGTCTCTCCAACGTGCCGCAGTTAGATCCTAGCAAATCCAAGCTCAACTCCGTAGGATTGACGCCAATAAGAACAAGTTCTCGCAAATTAGGGCAACGCTTTGCGACAGCAATCAAACCATCGTCGCCAATGCGGTTCAGCTTCAATCCATCAATATGGAGCTTCCTCAACAACGTACAACGTTCGGCAACCGATATGAGCCCTAAGTTCGTGCAGTGCGGTGTCTTTAACAGATGCAGTATCTCGAGATCCGAGCAATTAGATAGCGAGGCAATGCCAAAATCGCTTACCTGGATCCTCTCCAGATGGATCTCCACTAATTTTGCGACCCTCTCCACCATAACTTGGAGCACCGTGTCCCAATCTCCGTAACATTTCACCAGCTTCAACGTCCTCAAATTCTTCGAGCCGATGATCAGCGGACCGAAGCACTGTCCGTTGTAAAGCTCCTTCAAGCAAATCGTTTTGAGGGAGGCGGCAGCCGCACCAGGCCCAATCGGCTCCGCCGTAGCACCTTCAGTGGGACTCCGGAGCCGCTTCACAGATAACTCTTCGAGGGAGGCGCAGTGATCAATCACGGCGTTCAAGCCTTTGGCTCCGAACGCGCAAGATCCGCAGGAGAGCTTCCTCAGCCCCCGGCAATTGCTCGTGAAGACCACGATCCCCGTGTCCGTGAGCGCGCGGCAGCCCCGCAGCTTGAGGCGCGTGAGGTTCCTGCACTTGAGCGAGATCAGCACGAGCGCGTCGTCGCCGATGCTCAACGACTTGCGGTCGCACTTGAGCGCGAGCTTCGTGACCGAGTCGAACCGCGCGAACAGCGCCGGGACCGCGTCCAGCAGCTCCGACTGGGCGTGGAGGGCGAGCCTCTGGCGGCTCTGTCCTTCTATCGCGAGCCAGCGGTGGCACACGAGGGAGCACCGGGCCCGGTCGCCGGAGCCTAGGTACTGGAAGACGCAGGCCAGGCACTCGTCGGGGAGATCGGAGATGGAGATGGAGAGATCGGGGGCGGCGCACTCGTCGGCGGCCTCCCCGAGCACCGGCCAGATCACGGCCTTCGACTTGGCCGCCGAGTGGCCGTCGTCGGGGTCGGGGTCAGGGTCGGCGCCGCGGCCGCCGAGCGCGGGGGCCGTCGAGGACGGCGACTGGCCCATCGCCGGCGGAGGCGAGGGAGGCGGGCGGTGGAAGGGGGAGGAGAAGGGAAGATTCAGGCGGCTTATCTTATCCTTTGGTTCTTCGGGTGCGCACGGAGGACTCACTGTGTTTTTTTGGTCTTGGAAGATCGAGGGCGAGAAATGTCTAAAGGAAAGGGACTGTTGCGTTCGAAGAGTCAAAAAGCGCGCACGGATCGGGCCCATGGCGAGGGGATATTGGGCCGAGCGTCGACCCTCGAGATTCGGCCCATCGAGGGGATATTGGGCCGGACGTCGACCCTCAGGATTCGGCCCATCGAACGCACGCACGTGGCGCGAGTCTCGACACTCGTGTGGAGAGAAAATACTGCGCGCACGTTGCATGACCGGCACAATAAAAAAGGAAGACCCTTGGGAACGCGACACGTGTCGTTTGTGGGCCCAAACACTCCACCAAATTCTGAACTCAGCGAGCCGGCCTTCTTCTTGGGAGAACACTCTTCCCTAAGGTTGAGGCAATAGGACAGCGTCGTCGGTGTAAACCCTCTAGATTTATCATGATCCGGCGATGGTCGAGGTGAAGGCCATGTAATGGTTCATTGGACAAGGGCTCAGTCGTGACTTGGAAAAGGAGAGAGAGAGAGAGAAGGCATAGTCAATAGGAGCCAACGATTTAGCAACAACAGAGGCGTTGAATGAGCCAGAGCCAAAGGGCGACACAGTAATTCGTTAATCGGGGAGATGAGAACCTAGAGAGAGGTGAGCACAAAGAGAAAAATCGTTTTCTTAAAAGGAAAATCCGCTCGCTCAATTTAAGATTTTTGTTAACATTTGGGTTGCTTTCAAGGAAAAAGCCACAAGATGCACATAATATTTTCTTATCTCAAAGACTAAACTACCCCTCTTTGCAAACTCATTTCAATGCCTTCTTTGCTTAGGTTTTGGGTAAGCTTGGCTTTTGTTGGATTCGAGCATTTGGAGTGGGTGTGAGAATTCGACATAAGGGAATGAGCATTTATGGAGAAAAAGTAAATCGACAATTTTTTATTCTTTTGTAAATATGCAATGGCAATAATTTATATGAAGATGCTAAATGGTCTCCATAAATTAAATTTGCATTTGTGCTTGGTATTTTCCAAAGTAGAGGTGTGCTAAGTGGCCAAGAAGGCGAGGAAGTTTTTGGTGTTATTTTTCCAAGAATTGGGTTGCAAAAACAATGTGATAAAATTAGGGATGACCATGTGAATGACCATTTTCTTGAAATATCAAAATGTGATTTAAATGTCAATTAAGATATTGTATATTTCATGAAAAATGAATAATATGATGAAAAATATTTTCTTAAGAATGATCGTTTATATACTTATAAAAAAATAAATAAATATAAATAAAAAAAAAATTTTATTTTCTACCAAGATAATTAGACACAAATTATTATTGATAATAGAAATATTTTCCATTACAAAGCATATAAATGATTATTTTTAAATATATTTATTATCTGCGAAATAAATATAAATCACTTTCAAAGGAAAGATCTTTTCGTTAAAAAGCAAAAATCGATGAAAGCTTTGTTTCTCAAACGAACAAGCGGAGCCCAAATGCAGTGGGCCCGGCGCCGGACGTGATCTCTCCCTCGCGAAGGATCGACGCCACGAGCACGACCCGCACCGCCGTCGTCATCCTCGAAGCCGGAGCAGAGTAGAAGCTTCGGTCATGGCAGCTCCTCCTCTGCTCCTGAGGAGCGCGCCGGTCCTCCGCCTCCGGCTCCACCTCCACCTCCGGCTCCACCACCGCCTCTTCCCCGGAGGCTTGCGTCCGCTGTGCGCGGCGGCGGGGGCGGCGGCGGCGGACGCCTCGACCGAGCCGGCTTCGCCGGGGGAGAAGGCGTCCCCCGAGGACAAGAAGTGGGGCGCGGCGGTGTTGTTGAGCACCAAAGAGCCGCCGAGGTACCAAAGGTGGGACGATCCTGACTTCCGGAAGTGGAAGGATAAGGAGGACGAGATTTTGAGGGACATCGAGCCCACCGTCTCGCTCGCCAAGGAGATTCTCCACTCCGATAGGTTTCTTCCTCTCTCTCGCTCGCAATGATTTCTTAGACTGGATGTTCTGTGCCGACGACGATTCGGTTATTCTTGTGTAGCGCGAATTCGTGAGTGTTAATAGTTCATTTCGCACCGAGTTCTGGTGATTCGGTGTTGTGCACTGATGAACTGCGTTCGGGATTTGGTTAGAGTGATTAGAGTTCAAGTAGAATTTGTGAATATGATATCGAGCCCTTCTTTAGTTTTTTTGACTGGACTTTGCATATTTCGTGTCGTCGGTCTTTCGTGCAAGAGCATGAACTTATTGGTGGAAGATTGTGCCGCAGGAAAGGAATTGATTCAATTAGGATGCTAATTCACTTGATGCCTGAAAAGTGCATGTTAGGCGTGTTTCGATTTACAGTTTGTTATGCGTTTACATCGGGAACATAGCTTGCGTGCACCCAGCTTACGTGAGTTTTGCCTTGCAGCAAACGATGTTGAAATTTTTTTTCTTTATGTAGAAGAGAGTTATATCAATTCGATAGCTTGCTTCAGGATGGTGAACTCCTCGATAAAGAACCTACATAGCTTGGAAGGTGAAAGTTGGTTGTGATTAATTACATGGGAACTTGATAATGGCTATGAATTTATGAAAGCATCCTTCTTTGGCGCCAAGCATCTTAGGTGAAAAATTGTAAGCGAACATGAAAACACACAACTCTTGGGATTTCTATTTTTGGTTTTTTTTTTTTTTTGGCTTGAAAACCTGTTGGGATCTCTCATTGAATGAAGAGCCAGAAAATAAAGTCACAGCATTTTTATTCATCTCACTCAGACGAATGAGTTGCTTACCCTTGGTAGACAACAGCTCTCTCTCTCTCCCTCCCTCTCCCCCACTCCATCTCTGTGCACGCGCATGTGCATATGTTTTGTGCTTTCCTATTAGTTTTATTGTCACTTCTCTCATCCAACTATTTCTGTGTTCTACTAATTGATAAAAGTGGTTCTATGGACGGTTCTTGTGGTGAATTATTTACCATCCTCTTTCCTTCAGTTTATAATGTCTATCTCGGGATCTTGGTACTCTTGAGTACCATTTCAGAACAGCGGACCGCTCATGTATTGTATGCCTTTTCTCTTTAGATAAACCATGACTGACTGCTTAGAAATCTGCAGACGCCTTGTACTATCTTCATATGATGTTCTTATCATTCCAAGCCTGAACATTTAACTGCTTTCCATAGAGGCAATTGATTTTTCTTGGGAAAAAATGAAGATGGATAATTTCCAATCTGCCATTTCTCTCTGCTTTCCTTATCTTCTCTTTTCTTCTTCTCCTCCATTACTCTTTTACTCACTCTGATGCTAGCAATGGATGTTAGCTTTTCACTATGTATAGAAAAAGGTCTAATTACATTATTAATAGTAATAATAATAATAATGCAGAACCTTCAGTTCTACCTTGAATTTCTGATTTTCCAACTCTACTGTGAAGGTACATGTCAGCCAGCCAGCAGTATTCCACTAGTGACATGATGAACTGCTGATATGGCTCAGCATAGGGTTAGTGTGGTGATAAGATTAGTTATTAAGTTAAAAAATGGCCTTCAAAAATATGAAAGTGAAAAGATGGTCAATAATCAGAATAATTTGCCCTGCATGTCCTAATCTGCACATTTTCTTATAGTTATCTTTGAAGCTGTCATGGGCAGTAGAAATTAGATTTTATTTTCACATATAAAGTGATCATTCTTAATGTTCTTTCGTGTTTTTTTACAAAGCATATATTTGACCATATCAGGACCTGTCAGTCTCTTGTTTTCATTTAGCAATTTCGCTGGACATCGACAGTGATCCAGTAAAGATACATGGAAATGAGTCCCCTGTTGGGCCACTCCTTAGGTCAACTGCTGGGGCTGAGTCAGCATAATTGAAAATCAGCTAAAGTTTTCAGTCTTTGTAGGAATCAGGCCCTAAGACAGCTATAAAAAAATTTGAAGTTATCTTCTATTGGTGCGGTAATCATCATCTAATTATATTTGGCTTTAGGGTATTGATTATAAAATTTTTGAGGATGACTAGAGATCTGTGAGAATTCTTCTGCATGTAAGTTCACTAGAGAGGGAGAAATGGACTTGCAAACTAAGAGGTTGAAGTGAAAAGATTCAGCATTTAATAAGATGAAGCATGTTTGATAATGTTTATTAGTTGACTTTCCAATTAAGTAAAAAGTTCGCGAAATTACTTAATGGTTTACTAACTCAATAGATTGCAAATCAGTTTGCTAAAACCTACATATCCTATCCACAATTTCATTTTAGGTGAGAAATGAATTATACTCAGACTTGAAATTTTGCTATCATCAAACAACTTTTTCTTTTCATTTTAAGCACTTAGGTCAAAACTTAAAGTTCAATAATTAAATTTTCAATACTCATTTTCAATATTATCAAACAAATGGTGAGTTCTTCTGTTGTTCTAATTTTCTTCCCCATTGTTCTTCCTCTCTTATTCTGAAAAGTAGAGATAAGATGATCTCAATGGGAAGGCACCAGAGTCATGCCAATTAGTTTTCAAAGGCTTGAGGGGAAGCCATTTATGAAAAGCTCAAAAAGTAGCTCAAGGATACAAGCACATTTGATGACAGCAAGCATCAACTTGTGACTTCTTTGAATGCCAAAAATGAGAAATTTGCATTTGTTCTTGTGGCCTTGTTTGGTTTTCTATGGATATGGAATCCCATTTCTGAGAAACTGTTTCCATTGTATGGAAACATTACTAGGAAAAAGAGCACTAAAGCACTACAAATGCCAACAGAATCCAATTCCCTAGCTGATGGAGGTAATCAAAATCTCTTCCCATAGATTCATCTATTGTACTTGTTCTGCCTCCCTCAATGAGCTCTTTCCAGTCTCCGTTATTGCACATGTCCTCACAAAAGATAGAAAATTCCTCTCTCTCTCTCTCTCTCTCTCTCTCTCTCTCTTCTAGACACTGTAACAAAGTAACCAAACAACAAATAAGAATTCTATGCAGGGGGATCCGATTACCTGGAATTGTGTCCATTTCCTCATCCAATTTCATTCTCCGATTGGATGGCTTGAAATGTACTGATGCAGACTTAATTCCTTCAAAGGCTCTTCGGTTGCTCCCTCTCCATACACTAGAAAAAGGGGGGAGGGGTCACATATTATGTCTTCCTAGCCACATCTTTCAAAGAATGGTTTTTGACATTGATGATTATTGCATGAACACTGTCTCTTAGTCTGTAGTCTGACTGGACAACTCTAACTCTTGGTTCCGCTTGGGGAAAAATATATCTAACTCCTGGTTTCTGCTTTTGTGCCAGTTGCACAGAGCAATGAATGTGAAGCATCGCCTTTGACTTCTAGGCTACATAGAATTCTTTAACTGCTACCAAATAAAAGAATATAGGCTGGGGATTGTCATAGTAGTCTTTGGTGATGCCTTCTCATGTTGCCTAATCAACAAATAGGCAAGGAGTGACATCTCCTGTCTTGTGAACTTTTTCTGTCAAATTGATCTAATATATCGTGAAATTCAAGAAGTTCACTGATGTGCTTTTGATGATGCTGTTTGCCAGAATTTGGAAGAGTCAATAATGACGTTTGTTTATTAGCAGGAACCTTCCTCTATACCATTAACTTCAAATTGAACAGTGACTGAGGATACAAATAGGAATAAGAAGAAATGAAAAGGGAAGGTTTATGGGCATTGCAGGAGATCAAGCCAACCTTGGATAGCAGAAGATGTGCCATGTAACCATGATTGCAGAGCAGAAATTGTTAGCTTTAGAACTAGAAAGAAACTTAAGAGTATTCCTTTCCCAGCTTTCATAGTTGTTATATGACATGGGTACCAACTCATTTGAAATGCAATAACTTTAAGAAAATGGTCTCGTAGCTAGCTAATAAGTTTCATTGTAGAAGGGTGCAGATGCCTAAAGTTGATTTTATTAATTATATTGGACCTTTTCATTCATATGTGGTGCCTAATTATATTCTTAACCAAAACAGTGACTGAAGAATATTTTACATGCCTGTGATGTTTGTAGTATGCTATATCCTCTTAGGTAATATTTGAGCACTTCATCCAACTACTATGTTATTCGTTTTAAAGGTATAAAAGACAGATACTTGTCCTCACGCTCGATGTTGTTTGAAGATAACTATGCGTGGCTATATCATTTGACGAAAAATTTTATATCCCCTCTTTTGAGTGTAGATTATATTATACAGTATAATTGTTATGGTTGTGGTTCTATTCTATCCTTATAGTACATGTTTACCTGCGCATTGTGCGGGATTATAAGTTTACTCGGAAAATTAAGAAGAAAAAACAGATAAATAAAGGATCCATAGAATCAAAGTCAATGAAAAAAATTAAGTTATTTACTCATAGGTGGTCTTTCTGGAAATGTAAATATGTAAAAGGAAGATGGGATCGATATTCAAACTCTAGTATAAAAGAGGATGAAACCAATACATGGCAAAACTTTGAACTGATAATTGCTGGAATTAGATGAGCTGTGATGCCCATTGGAACTATGTTATTGTATATCTTCATCCTGTTTCCACATTGTAAGATAAAATTGACAATATTTTCAACTGCGAAAGAAAACTAATTTTCATGTCTTTATAGTATAGTATTGACGTGTTTGTTTTGGTTTTGTCAGTAAACCTAATCAGATTAGTAAATAACTAAATGGCTAAATTGACTTGAAAAAAAAAATAAAAAAACAAGTTGAGATTTCATTCGTCCTACTCTTCCCAACGATGCTTAGATAATTGTAACAAAATCATGGAAAGATGCTAATCGGATTGCTGAAAAAGAAATATTTTCTTGGAGATCATAGGGGAAAACATTCAAAGTAATTATCAATTCGAAACAAAAGTAGTGGATGAAAAATTAGGTTTTGGATCATTCAAATGTGGGGTAGAAATAAAAATGGTAAGACAAATAATGGTGTAATAACAAAACTTAATGGAATGGAAAGCTTGGACATTGGAAGAGAAGCAAAACACTAGGAACTATCTGCTCATCTATCAAGTGCAAGGGGAGAGAATGAACAATTTTTTATATCCCAATTGATGTTGGCGACTCTAAATGTCCATCTCAGACATCCACGTGATAGTATTAAATTCATAAAATAACTATATGACATAGAATTAATGCACTGAGGAGAGGCCCAATCTGGCAACCTACAAGCTCTGTAATAACATATTTACATAGATGTATATGGTACTTACATTTTTGTTGGTGCAAATGGAGTCACTTTTTATGTACTTGTTGTTGTGACACTAATGCTATGTTTACGAAATGGGGGAAAATGGAGAAAATGAAAATTGGAGTGGAAAACAATGAAAAATTTAAAATTTCTGTGAGAACAAAAAGGCTGGAAAATTTAGAATTATGAGAATTTTCTTCATGTAGTTTCCTCTCCTAGAGTCTTTCAAATATAGCCTACAGATATTTTTAGTTTGTTACGCACGATTGCAGGTCATTTGTTTCTACATGTATGTTTTAGACTTAAGATTATTAGGAAGAACTCGTATCTCCCTGACATTTTCTCATTGCTCAAAGGATGGCACCTGTCCTTATGACAAACAGCATTTACCATTTAACAGTGGCCATCACCACTTGACATTCCTCCAGCAATTTTAAGCTTAATAAATGTGCTTAATCTGCTGCTTGATATCCCTGCTCACTACGATCTTCCTCCTCTTCCATTGCACTCTTAAATTCATTTCAATCACTGGCAATATTTGTCCATATTCTGTTCTTAATGGCCAGGAACTTGGTGGAGTTTGTAATTCATGTCAAGCTCTCCCAGTACACTCTAGTCCGTTTTCTGGTATTATGATGCCATTCGCCATTGTATGCTTGAATCTCGCCTGCACTTCATGACTACTTGTTTCAGTTTTGGTTGTACTTTTTTCATCAGATTTCTCACTTCTACATTTCTAATCCTAGAGTTCAGGAAATAATGTGTCAAAAGTTGCATCAAAAAATATTCTTTCATAGGATTAATGAGAAATCTAGAATGGTGTTGTTCATACAAGATGCTGCAAAAGGCTTTTGATTTAAAATTGGCCAGCATCAGTTATTTGGTGGTTAGCTGCATACCATGATGATCATAGTTCAGTTAGTTACATTCACAAAAGCTGTTTCTCCTATACAATTTGTGATACTTGTAACAAGCTAATGGTGATTATAGGTGAAGAGGATTATTTGTCATTTTGCTATTGTTTTTTTTATTTTTTTTCTTTTGGTTACCAGGTACTTGGATGGGGAACGACTGACAGCTGAAGATGAGAAAACTGTTGTAGAGAAGCTTCTCATATATCATCCACATGCTGAAGACAAAATTGGTTGTGGACTTGATTACATAATGGTAAGCTCTTCTGCAATTATATTTGCTTTGAGAAGAAAATGGAAAAAAGCGACAAAAGAACCCCAAACTATAGCCTTTGTGACACATTTACGCCGTACCTTTTTTGGTGATAGCAGAAAACCCAAACTTGTACTCATGTAACTCATTTACCCTCTGTTATGATTCCGTCAGAAAGTACCATTTGAAGTCCTACATGGACACTGACGTGGATGACAGAATGTAAATGAAGCTGATTTGGCATTTACATCAATTAAGTGATTAAAATGACGTCCTTTTAATGGCTTATGTGGATCACAACAGTGCCATTTGCTCTCTTCTCTCAGTTGTTGAAGGCGGTTTGTGCAAATTTTAGGATTTTTCTTTGTGTTTATCTCTCTCTCAGTTTCTCATCAAATCTGTGATTGTTTGACCAAGATTTATCCAAATCCAGCTTCGTTTCAACTTAAGCAAGTGATTATGAGTTCAAATTGTTCCAAAAATATGGTTGTCTATACCGTCTGGTGTTTTTCTGATTCTGGGTTTTGCCCCCTTTTCTGGTTTTTGAATTGCTTCGATAGCTTCGTCTGGTCTGGTTTGGTTCCACCCATTAATCTTCATTTTAATCGCTGATACACAAAACACTTGAGCCCGACTCCTCCGTCACTTTCACCTTAGGAGGCAGTACCATCTGGTCTTCCCCTCCATTCCATGTAGCATCTCAGTGAATGCCTTGAAACATGCTGAAATATCAATTATTAGCATTGTATTAGCTCTGATTTTGTCTCAGATCTTTCGCATTCCTTATCCTGGCTCTCTTTGCAACTCGCAAGGCAATTTTCTCCTCCATGCTGTTTCACACCCCTTCTAGGTCTACATGGTCTTTTCTTTTCCTTTTTTCTTCTTTTCTTTTATTTTATTTTTTTGCGCAAACCCTCCCTTTTTATAATCACTAACCCCAGGAAGAACCCGACCTCCCAAAACTGAGCTCCAGGTTGAATCCTAATGTCCAAAACGAGAGAGATGAAGAGCATGGCACCATTTTGTTAATGTCCACTTAATCTAGATGGGTGTGGCATCGACGCCATTTGCATTCTGTCGCCCACGCTAGCCACATTTAGGACTTCTAACGATGCTTTCTAATGGAAACATAATAGAGGGTAAATATGTCACACGAGTACAAATTTGGGGTTTTTGGTGCAAAATAAAACAATGTAAAATAAATGTGTCACATTGGGCATAGTTTGAAGTTTTTTGTGGCTTTTTCCCCAAAGGAAAAAAGCTAAAAGAGACATTCATGTTACAGACAATTATTTTTAAAGCACTTACACTGCTAATTAAAATTTAAAGTTATAACCACCTATTCCCTTTACCTCCCATCCTCAGAGAGACAAAAAAAGAAAAGATAACTTAGCAGCCAAGTTAAAGATCGATCTCAAACAAGTTGTTAGGATGGTGATGTTATTGATGGATATTTAGTTTTTCTCCACACCACAAAATCAAGCAACCAAGTCGTATGGCATGCATTTGGCATCTATTGCAAAATTTTGATTCATTTTTCTGCTCTTATTGCATTTTTCAGCTGCAAGCCATGAACTATGATTGTATATTCGTTGGATCCACTTACATCACTGAGTTAATGACCATAAACTGTTCCTGGTTCTGCATATCTAGCCTATGCTGGCATCTCATATTCCTTTCTTATGATATCACACACGGTTACCCTTTTCTTTTAATGGCCAAAAGTGCTCCCAATTGCAAATGCTAATGTTTCTATAGTTCAACTTTGTGAGTTGTCTTAGTAGAATTTTGAAGTGCAGTACACTTGCTATATCCAACGATGCTTGTTCTTGTAATAATTTTCACGTGTAGACAGCAAGTGGGCTTGTAAACATAACTCACATGTTCAACACTTGATTAAAATCTGATGCGTAAGTAGATAAATTTTATAAACCAGTCTTAATAGGCCTATCATGTCCTTTAAAAATAAAATAATGAGTTTACTCAGTAATGAGAGAATGAGTTTATGCTACTAGCATATTATGCCTGGTTAATATAAGGAACTCCTTGTGCTTCTCGAGGATCTAGTGCCTTGCTGTTTGAGTTAAATGAATCTAGTTTAAGACGAAATACATGCATAAGGAGAAAGAAATTATTAATCCTAAGAAAACTAACAGTGACAAAGTGGCATGGATAGATGGGTATCATACATGTACCGGTGATACTTAGATCACAGAGGAAAAATGAATTCAATAGGAGACTACAAGCACTGAGGAAACTAGGTGAGAGAACTCATCATATTGACAGTAACTATTCCACAGAGTAGTGGAGATCGAGGTTTCATGTCATGGTAAAATAATTCAGTTGCAATGATACTGCAATTGCCCCAACATCCCACGCTGTAAGTAAGAGACTGGACATATCAAATTATCGTTAAGTTGACTTATGGCTTGCTTCTTCGTTTTTTTTCTTTTTTCTTTTTTTCTTTAGGAATTTTTCAGAAAGAGCTGTCCTTTATTTATCTCGGTAAAGTTCTCTTTCTTCTTTCTCTGTCAACTTGAGTGCCTGTAGGAGTCATTATTTGATATATTCCTTTCTCGGGTTTACCGTCACATGCCCCTTTTACCTGGCAATCCATTAAGTGTATGACCCCTAAAGGTGGCTTTTGAATTTGAGGTGAGAGATTATGACCATTGTTTTCCACCCCATTGCTTTTTGTACCGCAGAGCTTCTTTCCGGTGTGGTAATAGGTCTATTAATTTGTAGTTAGCACTCAAGATAGAGCCAACATTACTAGTTCTTATTTGAGCAGAAATATGTCGACACAGTAGTTCCAATTGCTCATAGTAATTTATGCTTTTATGGTGAAGTTTATTGCTTGTCATTGAGGTAAACATGGGAAATACTTTCTTGCCAGAACATGTCATGACATGATCGAAACATTTAAGGAATGATCTAACGTGCCTTTTCCTCTCGATGAAGGTGGACCGACATCCCCAGTTTAGAATTTCAAGGTGTTTGTTTGTTGTAAGAACCGATGGTGTATGGATAGATTTCTCGTACCAGAAGTGTCTCCGAGCGTACATCCGGTTGAAGTACCCATCTTATGCCGAAAGATTCATCCGGGAACATTTTAAACGCGGCAGTGGTTAATGCATGTCAAAGACTCGTGCTTCATACTGTAAGTTCGACAACAGTTTTGGAATCACTAGAGGTCGTTGGCTCGTATAAAATATTCCGAATTGGCTGTGAGGCTAAAGAAATGCTCATGCACTTTAGATTATGTCATTAGTCAATGGAGCAGATGCTGCTTTGACCGGCACTTCAAGTTCAACTGTTGGTTCACATGTGGGGACAAGAACATGATTGAAGGTGAACTCCACTTTTTCTTTTTGGTTGTCTTTAGGACTTGTGTTCGGTAGGAAATTGGTAGTTAGTCTCTCTCTGTCTCTCTGTCTCTCTCTCTCCAGCTATATGGATTCTTTTGTCTGTAAAGGGACAATCATGAGTGAGCACAGGGTCAAATGCTGTTGACTTATATGAACAGATGATGTAGAACTACCTTAATCAATGATGGTTCAAGGTTGATGCTTGATTAGGTGACTTGTTCTTTATGAATGAGCTATCATGGACGGTCCTAGCCCGACTTCAGAAGTTCCTGTGGTGGTCCAGGAAGAGAAATTGGAGTGAATGAGTCAGGAACGGGGTCAAACTCAAAAAGGAGTCGCTGTTCGGTTTTGGTCTTGCTACGCTTCATTTTGAAAAAGTCAATGGAGGGAATCCATTATTGTCCGGCTCTGAAAAGACTGCAAATAATGTTCTGGGGTTGGAGGACACCCATATCTCTTTTTCTTCTGTGTTTTCGGCACATAGGCGATTCGATACATGTTTGGACAAACCCTGCTTGAATTTTTTGTCCTTTCTCTGTCCTCCATGGCCAAGTGATTGTGCAATTTTTACTCCAAGACATCAGAGCATCATGAACTGCTGCTTTAAGGGCAAGGCTCCCATTTTCTAACTCTAAAGTTTGGTTTGGCATTGCCTATTTTCTCATGGGAAGGAAGTTCCATTTCATCTCTTGAACATAAGGATCACATCTTTTTAGTAAATGAAGTGCATTAAATGCTTTTCTTATATACGTTAGCAGGGTCAAAATTGGCGTTTGATGCTCATCCTTTTGAATGACCCCATTCCATACATGTCATGGTGATCTAGGAATTGAAAGCTCCATCTTCTAGTGTACAATGAACTTTTGATTAACTTTTCTTGGACAGTGGTTTTGTACACTGGTCATGAAAACGAAAACATTTCTTTAGGGATGGTGATTTTAGTTCTTGGGCACTGGGAATTTTCTTTTCGCAGAGGTTAGTAAACGCCACTTTCATGATTTGATCTTCAAAATGATGATTGGTCGCACTAATCTCCGCCTAGACAAAGAAAATCTGCTTTGCTGAAAGTGAGGGGTGAACTACCATATCTTCTAATAAGGATTGAGGACTGCCAGTTCAACCATGGTGCGGTCAATGTGATGAATCATTTCGATTGGGTGAAAGAACCCCAAAAATTTTGATTTATCTAATGTTAAGTATATTATTACCAGTAGATTAAATTGATTCACTGAATAATGCGACAGACTCGTATGGATAGTCGATTGTGGCCTATTTGTAGTTTGCCTCTATCATGTTCTTAATCTGATCATTTAATGGTGATTTTTATATGTCTAGTGTTACTCTTGAGTTTCGTGTGCACGCTAGAAAGTCCATGATATGATGATGCTTGAATAATTTACCAACTTAATTTCTTTTAACTATAGGGTTTTGTGTTTTGTGTCCAGTAAAAGAAATTTATTCAAGGGAGAGAACAGACAATGTCATGGGCTAAAGATTGATTTCTCGAAATTATCAATTTTTCTTAATGGTTCAGAGGCTTACTGACATTCTCTATCCTCGAAAAAGAGAATAGGGCATTCTTTGTGGGTGATGTACTCCTCGCAAGTTCTATTGCATTCTTAGTTTGTAACGTGTGCGTCGCGAGATTGTAGTTATCATAGTAGAGTCTACAGGGTTGTCTCTAATTACAGATGGAAACTCATATTGCAAATGCCTAATGTACAACACTGTCGTAGTACTTGTCGTCAGTAAAGTTCTGATTAAAAAAAAGAAACAATAACATCGTTAGATGGTACATAGTGTGATGCTTAGAAATCCTTATGCCACAACCATATTTTATGTTACATTTCCTTCCAGATCATTCCATTTTTGCCCCCTCTTTTGTTCCAAATTCGTTTTCTCGCTTTTGGACTACAAATTATATGGTTTTTGCACTGTAGATTTCGTAAAAAGCGATTCTAATCAGTCAAGCTAACATACCTCTCCGTACTTTTTTTTTTTTTTAATGCTAAACCTCTCCGTACTTGGCAAGCTAGTGTTTCTCTCTTCTAGTTTTCTGATCTCTGATTAGCCAAGTCACTCTTACAGCTCAATTAAGATATCAAATGGGCAAATTTCCATGGATGATGATAATCATAAAATCTCCAAGGAGTGAACGCGATGTTGATGATATGTAGCAATAGGTCAACCCTTTTAATCATTATGTTGCAAGATCCAACCCCAATTCCCACCCTAGCTCATGACCACATCATTATACATTCAAAGGTGGGATGCCTTTTGCTAAAGAACCGGTCAATTTAAACGTACTTGTTTTGGAATGATTATTTGTTCAGCTTGGAAAAAATGAAGTGGCGAAATTGTTTGAGTGTAGATTTTCGTTGATAGTAGCAAAATTCTCCTTTGGCTACTTCTTCTATCATATAGTATTTGAATATTAAATAACGCATTCATCGATCAACTTAAATTTATAGAACATTTCTCGGTGATCCCATGAAATTTCACAGAGTATCGGAATCAAGTTTTGTCTCAATGTAAATGGTGTGCGCTTCCACTCCATTATTCCTAATTCTTAATTCAACTTGCAATGTAAGAGATGGTGTTGAAATATCTTATATCTGTTGACTATGGGGTTAATATGCTCTTTATACAAATGTGGGGACCCCTGCCTATTAACTAGCTTTTAGAATAATTAGTAGTTGTCCTACAAAATCTCAAATAGTACTAGAGTAAGAAGTATTGAGGTTAAACTTTCCAACTTTATTTCTTTTAATTGTCGCATTTTTGTGTTTGGCAAAAAATTTTGTTAGAGAGAGAGAATTGATAGTGTCATAGGCCAAAGTTAGTTTTCGTGAAATTATAAATCTTTTTTAATGGTTTGAAGGCTAATCAACATTCTCTATCCTTGAACAAAAGAATGGTGCATTCTTTGTGGGTGATGTACTCCTCGCAAGTTCTATTGCATTTTTATCTTGTAACATGCATGCACTGCTCACGGGATTGTAGTTATCATAGTATAGTTTACAGGATCATCACTAATTACAAACATGGAATCTCATATTGCAAGTAGCTAAATATATAATGCCGTCGTAGTAGTCCTTGTCAAAAGAATGGTCCTTGCACAAAAGAATGGTTCTTATCACTGAAGGTTTGGTTATTAAAAAGAAAAAATAACGTCGTTAGAAGGTACATAGTGCGATGCTAAGAAATCCTTATGTCACAACTTTATGTCACATATCCTTCTTTATCATTCCATTTTGCCCCTCTTCTGCTCCAAAATTTGTCTGGCCGCTCCTGGACTACATATCATTTGGTATTTGCACCGTAGATTTCGTCAAAAGCGATTCTAATTAGTCGAGCTAACATGCCTCTCCGTGCTCTCTCTGTCTCTCTCTCTCTCTCTCTCTTCTTTTTTTTTTGGTGTCTGTCGGCACTTGGCAAGCTTAGTGTTTCCCTCTTCTAGTTTTCTGATCTCTGATGAGCTAAGTCACGCGCACAGCTTTATTAAAACATCGAATTGGGCAAATTTCCATGGATGATAATCATACAATCTCCGAGGAGTGAACGTGATGTTGATGATACGTCGCAATAGGTCAACCCTTTTAATCATTATGTTAAAGGATGCAACCCAAGTCCTACCCTAGCTCATAACCACATCTTTTTATATAAAGGTGGATTTCTTTTGCAAATGAAACGATTTGGAAAACGTTCTTGTTTTGGGATAATTATTTGTACCGCTTAATGAATTGACTAAAATGTTTAAGAGTGAATTTTCGTTAACTGTAGAAAAATTATCCTTTGGTTAATTCCTCTGGTTATAATATTTGAGTATCAAATCATGTATTCATCAATCACCATAAACTCGTAGAACAATATGGTATCAAAGTTAGGTTCTGCCTTAATTTATTTGACATGTGCATCCATCCCATTATTCTATGTGTCACTCCTAATTTGATTTGCATATAAGAGAGGGCGTTAAAACTATGGGGCTAATATCCTTTTTATATACATGTGATGCTCTTCCACTTATTGACAAAAAAAAAAAAAAAAAGCACTTAAACTTTTGAAAAATTAGGGTAGTTCTACAAAATCTCAAATGATATTAGAGTACAAGGCATCGAGGTTGAACTTTCCAAGCCCTTAATTTGCCTCTATTATATATTTCCACCCTGTAGTCTTAGAATAAAATCTAGTTTATGCGTTGAAGGAAGTGGTAGAGTATTTGAATTTAAATCACGATTTCATCCATCAACTTAAACTTCTAAAACAATTAGCAATGGTCCTATTACATGGGCATCGGCCCTATTATTTCATGTATCATCCTAATCCGGATTGCAAGAAAGAATACCTATTAAAATATTCTACATCATTGAACTATGAAATCTATATACTCTTTAGTCTAGACTTTTAAAGTAATTAACAAATGTCTTATATAATTTCACATGATATCAAGGGCGTTGATTGTACCATGGAATATGAAAGTCCATTAAATTAAAAAGGAAAGAAAGAGACTCCCATGCAAGCTCTCTCCTACAATTACGGGGAGAAGCACATCATTAGATACACCCAGACACCATCTCCCCGGGACAGCTGGAAGCTGCAAGATATCCAGTTGGGGTCCTCGCACCTTCGCACTGCAGGCACCATGAGTTTCTCATTAGTGGGGTCTCGACCATTTGGTAATAGTTAAATAAAACATCGTCTCCCCTTTCCAAAAAATGTCCCACTGTATCTTGACCCCCTAGTCCCCACCCCCAAAAAAGTAAAAAAGAAAAAATATTAAGCCCCCACCATAAAATCTTCGACATATTTGAACAAAGAAAAAAGAGAAATATCAGTAAGAACTGTTTACAAAATTTGAAAGTAGATTTGTTGGATCGACCATTTACAATTTACCGCATCATTTAATAAATTATTTTTGGTATTATTAACCTTCCATCAAAGAAAATTGGGGCTAATTTCCTAAAAAAAGCCACAAACTTTAGGTCTAGTTTTGCTTTGAACTTTTTTATTTAGAAAAAAATTCAAACTTTAGGTCTAATTCCAAATCTAGTCTAATTTTTTTTTATCTTAGAAAAAATGCCAAACTTTAAATTAGTCTCAAATATGTCCTAAATTTTCTTTTTATTCTTAGAAAAAAAAACCTCAAACTTTAGGTCAATCTAAAATCTATCTCAATTTTTTTTTTTGTCGAAAAGAAAATTATTACACTAATCATTAATTTGCCCCCCATTAGCCCTCTATCCAAAAGTCATGGTTAGTCTTCCCTAATTTTTATATCCTATTCATATCACCTTGTCATGTGTATTTATTATCGATGTATAAATTTTATGTTAAGTTGGGACTAAAACTTGAGAATAAATTAAAAGTTGATGATTTTTTTAGAATAAAATAAAATTCAGGATAAATTTGACACTAAAACCTAAATTTTATTTTTTTCTAAGATAAAATAAAAATTTAGGTCAGATTCGAAATTTAACTTAAAGTCTGGGAATTTTTTTTGGGAATTAGCCAAAGAAAATTGTGTGTGTAGAAAGATATTGACAGATTGGGTCAAGATGAGGTGAATGTGAAGTAGGTACGGTCTGAGAGAGTAGGAGCGTGGGGAACGTGAACGGCGGGGAGAGGGGAGTTCGATGAATCCCAATGAGAAAAAGAGATTGCGCCTTTTTCTCTGATGGCTGCCATTGGACATGGATTTACATCAAAACATGACTCTCTCTTTACTTCTGGCAGAGAATGGTCTCTTCTGATCTTTAACCCTATTGATGATAATAAAACTGCTCATTCTTTTTTTAGGCCTTTCTCTGTCTGAGATTTGGTTAAAAAGCAAAGAGGAAGATAATCCCAGAAACTGTGTGTGCATTGGGAGAGAATGATAGAGATGAGTGAGCTTGAAAGGTTATGGATATAAAGGGCTCGTGTTCTCCAATTTAAGAATTTGTCTTAGGGACACACACATGTAATATATGCCGTGCAAATGAAAAATAAGACCACTTACCAAAACCATTATCTCAAGGATTTGTATAGGGCATGAGATGAGAAGTGGTGAAGCAATCCAGTAAGTATATAATTATTTTTTTTAAATTCAAGTTCTAAGTGAATCGGGATTCATATCATAATGTAAAGCTTGAATAGTCACACAACACCAGCCGTGCAATCGATGCATTAAATATTTTCTTGTATGTGATGGCGTTGTGATTAATTTTTTCGATACATAGATTAAGTAAGAATGAACAAGCCTGTTTGATAAACCCAAGTAAGAACTAAAAATTAAGAATTTAGTATTTGATGATATTAATCTTATCAATTATATTGCTAAACCTATCATTATGAATCCACGTTCAATAAGAAATTAATTATAACTCACGAGCAACAGTTATTACCGAACGGTTCTATAATTTTATTTTCAGCATTTGAAATTCTCATTTATTATTCAGCTTTATCAAACAAATATTTGCCTTAGAGCTAAACTCCTGCCAACTATTCTGGCCAAAAAAAACTCTTGCCCACCTTGCGGCAATTTTTTATAGGTCCATACTGGGCACTTTTATATGCTATTGACCCTAGTTATGTTGCGGATTTTGATTGTACGATTGTCGATAAAAGGATCAGACCAATGACATTATTTGTCACTGTTGTTCTTGACTTTCTTGGTGTTGTTTTATCGTATGATTCTTTAAGGAATTGGTTTCCCTCCTTACATAACAGTAGATAAACTTTGGTCTTTTAAGTGGACACACTTCCCTTTAGAACAAAAAAAAAAAATCAATTTTATCATTCGTTATATTCACTTTGTAATGGTATCCTAAATATTACTACAATCAAGAGATACTAAACATATTAAAATTTACTTTTGTCAAACTTTTGGATCGTGCAATTTGACATATTGGATGAATGCAGATAAGTTTGTATAAAGATCGAATCTCACACGATGGAATATTTAACTCGATTTTATCACATCACTAAAAATACAAAATGGATCTCAAAGCACTTATAAAGTATGTTCCATGAGAAAAAATTACAATCTTCTTCTTGATAAGAGGGAATAAAATAAACCCTCGTTCTAAATGTTACAAAATTTGAAAACGTCATTACAAAATGTCAGCGGGTCTACGGCACATTCCTGTAAAGATCCGAGCATAAAATGTAGTAAGAGATATTTACTAGACCTAGGATTACTGTACAAGTAATGCCGGAACTGTGAAACAGAGTTAATGGCGAGAAATCGATAAGCTTCTTTATCCCTGCTTTTCCGGTCCTTGGCGGGGGAGAGGAGGCGGGGGTGTCGAAACTTGAAACCATCAATCACCCGCAAACACGATCTCTCTCCATTATCCCACCTACCTTCCATCACCACTCCCTGTCTGTCTGTCTCTCTCCCTCTAAATCCAATGGATCCTGCACTGCTTTCACCACCGATTGCACTTTTTCTCTGTCATTTCATAACGCCGTTTCTCTCTCTCTCGCAGACACAGACACACCCAGAGTTGGTGCATGCATTTCTTGGAGAGCGAGCCCATAAAGAAGTGGTGAGAAAAAGAAAGAAAAGGTTGAGAGGAGGGGGAGAGGGAGGGAAAGCAACGTTTCAGTTCTGCCCCCTCAAGCAAAGCGAAGGGCCTGAAGAGAGTCTGAGTAGTATTCACAGTGCATTACGTACTCTCTCTCTGTGGGTGGGAATTGGCAAAAGAATGGAGGAGATGGAGGGGAGAAGTACGTACTTTGGATCTGCATCAGTTGGGCTACTTGTTGGCAAATGGCAATGACACTTTCTTACCAATAAAAAGGAAGGTTCGTGCGACCTGCCTTCAAAAAGCTGATTCAGCAACCCCACTCCCACACCTCTCTCTCTCTCCTCTGTTTTTTTTTATTATAAAAAATTTTTATTAAAACAAACACACTTAAAATTCCTAGCATCTTAGGGCGCGTTTGTTTGCACCGTATTTCGCCCCAAAACAAAATTTTTTGTTTTTTTTGTTCCCCGAGACAAAAAAAACAAAACGCATTTGTTTGCGTTTTTGTTCCAAAACTATTTTTTTGTTCCTTAAACACATTTGGAATAAAACAAGAAATAAAAAAAAAAAAATGTTGTTTCTTGTTTCGGAACAAAATCTATAAACACTTCTTTTTTCTTTTCTTTTCTTCTTCTTTTTCTTTCTTTTCTCTTTGGCCGGTCACCGGCCTTGGCCATGATCGCGACCAATCGACGAGGGCCAACGGCCTCGCCGGGCCACTTGCCAGCGACGCCGACTGTCGGTGGCCCGGCAAGGTCGAGTCTCGGCCGCTAGCTTAGCGAGCTCGGCCTCGCTGGATCCGGGCGAGATCGAGCTCGCCTAGCTCGGCGCGGCGAGGCCGACCTCATGCCCGGGCTCGGGCGAGCTGGATCTCGCCCGATCCGACGAGGCCGAGCTCGCCCAGCCTAAGGCAAGGCCGCCCCCTCGTCGACCGGTCGCCGGCCATGGCCGAGGCCGGCGACCGGCCAAAAGAAGAAAAAAGAAAAAAGGAAAAATAAATAAGAAAATAGAAAAATAAAATAAAAATATTAAAAAATTAAAAGAAATAAAAAAAATTATACAAATTTACCAAACGTGTTTCTATTTTTTTTTTATATTTCGAACAGCATTTACCAAACGCATTTTTTTGTTCAAAAATTGTTCCCTGAAATAGAAACACTTTTTTCTATTTATGTTCCCAAAAACAATTTTTAAACAGAAACGTTACCAAATGCACTCTTAATTGCTTTTTGTAGAGGATGGTAAATTTGCCATCAGGCCATATAAAACCTAATTAGATTGGGCAGAGGAACGTGGATCCCCCCGCCCCCCGGGGAGTTCTATGGCTATCTCAACCTATTACTTTAAATACACGTTTCATGTACATGCGCATAATGGATCGAGACGCCTATATAAGAGAACATGACTCACGGAAAGATACTCGTTGAACTTGTGGAGTTTTCGTTTCAACGTTAGAGGAAATTTTTTCTTTTGGGGCCAGGTGAAAAAAGATTACATGGACTCAAGTCAATTTCGTGGCTCGAGCATAATTCATGCTCAAAACAAATTGAGTCAAATTTGGGAGACCTACGATTAAGTTCGAACTAGGAATGAGAGGATTTAAATTCTACCTTGAAACCTAAAACCTACATATTAGAATAGATTCATTTTATAACTTAATTTGGATATTCAAGAATCTGGTGGATCATCCACCCTATTACAGGTTTCAAGGTTAGTTTCATAGTTTACCCAGGTTCTACCTATACTCTTAATTAAATGATTGTAATGATTGTAATAATTGATTACCTCTAATGATCACTATTCATTACAATCAATTGATCACAACTAGTATTAAAACACATTAAAAATATTAAATATTAACAGAGTAAAAATCCCGGTCATGAACATCACTGGAAATGGAAGCTTAGACTAGTGATTTATATTACACACTTATTAATGGACATCACATAAATACATAATAAAGGAAAAACACAAAGACTCGTTCCAAGTTACAAGTTGTCTATTGAAACAGGTTTTCCAATTTTTTGAACCAACAACCTACCATGCATATTCTGGAACCTAGAACCAAACCAATTCCTATTGATCTAGTTCTCAAATTCCCAATTCTACCCTTTCAAACAATTCACAAGTAAAGCTAGACATGTGAAAAGATAACATGAGTATAGTCAATTACTTTATTTTGGCAATATAATTTATATACTTTGTTTGTTTTGCAAAAAAATTACGATTTTGAAAACATATTCAATTATTTTTTCAAAAATATCAATGCATTAAAATTAGGAAAGCGAATTCCTAAATATAAAGAGATGAAAACACTTTTCATAATTGCTCCTATCAATTTTTTTAATTTTTTTTAATTTTCTTTTTTTCCTTCTTCCTCCGTTGATTGCTAGGCCCTAGCAACAACCAATGACCAGCCACAAACGCGGGTCAGCGAGTTCAAGCCCCACTTGTGGCTTGTTGCCAACGGTCATGGAGACCTAGCAATCACGAAGGTGGAAGGAAAAAAAAGGAATAAGAAAGAAAAACATATATAAGAAAATAATATATATGAAAGAAAAAAATAAAAATTCAAAGTTTTTTTAGCTTGAAATAAAGTTAGGAAATTGAATTCATATTCCAAATGAGATCTAAACATTTAAAAACATTTTTTATCACAAATCATCAAATAGAAGAAAATTATCCATTTTTAGAAAAATAATTTCCTAGATCATTTATCATGACCTTCTCTCTCAGACAAATGCACTCAATCACAACTAACACTTTTTGACTTTATCAAAAACTGCTTGAAATTTTCGCAATAATTGTTGACAACTAGATCTACATATGATTTTTTTCGTGATTTTATGAAATCGGAATAAAATTTAAAAACCTTTGGTGAGAAGAGTGCATTTTGCCTATATTTACGTCCAAACAAAACAGCTAAGATGAATTTCGTCTGTATTTATTTGTTTTATCATAGTAATCTAATAAATACGTTAACAGCCATTGATGAGTGACTTGTAAGTCCAATTAATCCCATCGACTTTTTATATACATAATTGAGGGAAAAAAGAAGGGGAAATCGGGAATTTTATTAATTAAAGTTATGCCAATTTTGCATTACTTAATTTAATTTATAACTACTCGAATTTTCCTATACTTCGATTTTGCATGAAAAACGTAAACAATTACTTAATCGTGAAAGATTACTAGATAATTAAGCACTATGTAGACCCAACAAAGATTTTTCTAATAGTAAATTTCAGTTTTCTTAAAATATAGGGGCAATACCGATATTTCACAATCCCATCAAGTCTAGCGGAGACTCTCGGCCCATGAACGCCATTTTCGGGTTTGAACTTTATTTCAGCCCACTAAATTTTGGACCTTTTTTTTTTTAATTCCTAATTTTACAATTATTGAATGTCCTTATGACCGGCCGCGACTTACTAATGTGCCCCGGAACATTGCATGTAGTCACGGTTTCGACTTCGCAGAAAATCAATCATGTAACATTTATATCATGCCACATGATGTATCTTTTCTGATACCATGTAATAATGGCCATTATAATGTTGGCATATCATATTCCATAATTTTCATGCGAAAAACAATTTCATATTGGTCTTGTCCTTAATCAAACTTAATCTATGCTTGACCGTGTCAGCGTCTAGAAAACTTTTCAAGCCAAAAATAAAAACCCAACCATTTAATGGTGATAATCGCAGGATGGATTCAGGGACATTCCCTACTCTCTCTTTTTTCACGAATTTAATTAGTTTACTTAATACATGATTTACCGCCAAGGTGATTGGCCCATGGTAAAAGTATAATTTGTCTTTGATGAGGTCAAAAGTTTAGTTCATGTGGCAAACGAGTACGGGACCCCTGTGATGATGTTCAGAAGAGGTCCGCGGGCACCAATTGTACGTTTGCTCACTTTGCTAATAAAAAAGAGGAGGAAAAAAGAAAAATAAAAGAAAAAAAGTTTAATTCTCAAATTCTCCACGGCTCAAAAAATCCAATTTTTCAAGATTGGCTTCGTGCAGCTAATGATTTGAAGAAACGGGTTGCAAATGGAGTTGAGTGGAGTCAAGTTAAAATTGCAAGAATAATGACACAAACGGTCATTGAATTATGATTTAATGTACAATATGATTCATAAACTTTAATTTATTCTATGTCGTTGATGAATTTTCGCCAAATTTTCAATGTGATCCATGAACTTTTAATATGTTTAACGTAGTTCGTGAACTTCTTATAATAATTTAATTTAGTCCAAAAAAGTATATGAGAATATTCAATATTATCATTTTATTTATTCCAATTCAAGAGCAAAGTTGAACGAGTTCATATAGTTTAGTGATTAAATTGAGACCATATTAAACAATTTAAAAATTTAAGGACCGTATTGCACAGTAAGCTAAAATTCAAGAACAAATCAAATGAACTAAAAATTCACGGACCAAGTTACATATTTGACCAAAACTTAGGAGCCATTTATGCTATCTTCCTAAAATGGCACATGGCCATGGTTCTAACGTAGCTTTTCTTTTTTCTTTTTAACTTCTATACCCCTCACTGATGCTCTTATGCTATTGGCTAAATGGCCTCCTTGGTCTTCGCAATCGCTCTTATATTAGATTGGCTTACTAAGGGACCCACGTACTTCTCTGATGGTGTTTATTTTGTTGAGAATGCCGCATTTATTAAGAAATTTTACTTTAATTTTTTTGGCCTTTGCTAAGGCAGTAACCAAATTGGAAATTTTTGAAAAAATAGAACTCATAATTTTTAATTATTTATATTTTCAAAATAAACTATTATGCTCGAATGATGACTTTCGAGAGTTGGGTATTCACTAATGGGCAAGAAGAATACCGCTTAATATTATATAAGATAATCAAACTTGATAATATAGAGTCATGGTTTATTTCATGGAAAAATTTTCTACTCCTGAGTAAAACAAGTGATGTTATCATACACATAACTAGTCATTTTATCTCTTCCAAAGTTATGTGTGTTTGTTTACGTGAATACACTATGTAGCACGCATAATTTTTTCTTCTAAAGTTTTTTTTTGGTAAAGATTTTTTCTTCTAAAGTTAATACCATAAAAAACTCAAATTGTTACACCATTAAAAAATTTATCTCAAATTATTGGTACACTATGACAAATTTACCTTTTATTAGTTTTTGTTAAATTTAAAATCAAATTACTAAGTTTAATGAGACGTGACAGTTAACGGATGTAATAATTTAGGATTTTACTCTTTGTTTATCACTAGCGTAGTAGTTTGTGGTTTTTGTGATATTAATGCAACTTAACAGAAATTAATGGAGGTAAATTTGTTGCAAATGTGCTAATTTTGGATTTTTGATGGTCAAAAAATTAATCTGGAGTAAATTTATCAAGTGTACATCAGTTGCAGGGTTTTTTATAATAATAATCCTTCCTTCTACACTACTCACATCCAATAACATTCATTTGAAAATTTGATCGATTTTCTAAATTATAACTACTCTTTATTAACGATAAGAGGGATGAGTCTTAGATAACTTTTTTTCCAAATAATAAGCGCTTTCCTCAAATGATTTAAATAAGTCTTCAGCATCATATGAAAATTCTCTCTCTCTCTGTCTCTGCGCAGAAAAAGACACACTGCAATAAAGAGAAACGCAGCTCGAAGACCACAAATAAAACAGATCCCTTTTGAGGAACTCATCAGTTTCCCCCTACCCCCTCCCGTCTTCTCCATCAAACCCAGTGCTGCTCAGAGAGAGAGAGACAGAGAGAGAGATGGCTCCGAGAGCAGGGCCATTCTTGGACCTCTCTTTCTACTTTATCTACACCATCTCCATTGCCCCTCTCATGGAGTAATGATCTTGTCGTTCATCGACCCTTAGAAGCAGAAGCAGAAGCAGGAGGAGGAGGAGGAGAAGCAGAAGATGGAGGCGAGTTATCAACCCCACCACCATGGTCATCTTCGTCAACACGACCTATCTAGCTCTCAGCAAGAAGAGCAAGTCCTTTTCGACGCGCTTTACTGCTCGGAGGAGTACTGGGGAGAAGAAGATGAAGAAGAGGGATTGGCGAGCGATGGGCTCTTGTCGGAAGAGAGAGACCACAGATTGCTGAGCCCGCGAGCCTTGCTCGATCAGGACCTGCTCTGGGAAGACGAGGAGCTGGCCTCCCTCTTCTCCAAAGAGGAGCCGGGCGGCATGCGCTTGAATCTGGAGAACGACCCGTCTTTGGCCGATGCTCGCCGCGAGGCCGTGGAGTGGATAATGAGAGTCCACGCGCACTACGCGTTCTCCGCTCTCACGGCTCTGCTCGCGGTGAACTACTGGGATAGGTTCACGTGCAGCTTCGCCTTGCAGGAAGACAAGCCGTGGATGACTCAGCTCTCCGCCGTCGCTTGCCTCTCCTCGCCGCCAAAGTGGAGGAGACCCAAGTGCCTCTTCTCATCGATTTCCAAGTACGTTGCCGGAAAGCGTCCGTCCTCCCCCTATTTGATAAAACGCCTCTGAGAAAAAGCGTCTGCTTGATTTGCTTGTTAATTGAGTATGTGGGTTCGGTCGTTTTATGTAACTTTTTTTATTTTCTTCAGGTCGAGGACAGTAGCCCCGTCTTTGAGGCGAAGAACATACAGAGAATGGAGCTCCTGGTGCTCTCGTCGCTCGAATGGAAGATGAATCCAGTGACCCCGCTATCGTTTCTTGATTACATGACAAGGAGACTTGGGCTGACGGGCCATCTGTGCTGGGAGTTTCTTAGAAGGTGCGAGCACGTCCTCCTCTCTGTAATCTCAGGTAGGTCATTTCCAAAATGCCCAGCTCCATTGCTTAGCTGATACAGATGGTGTATTAAGTCTTTCGGGATGGTCGCGGGTTTTTGTTTCTGACTCACCGTGCATTTCTTCATTCGACAGATCGCAGATTCACGTGTTTTCTTCCTTCGGTGATAGCTGCTTCCACAATGCTGCACGTAATCAATGGCCTAAAGCCTCGTCTCGATGTCGAAGACCAAACCCAGCTCTTGGGAATCCTAGCAATGGGCACGGTTGGTCTCTCTTTACCCTCATTGATTTGTTCAAAACAGGGCATTACCAAGATAAATTCTAAAACTGAGCTTCAACATCACTCTCTGAACAGGACAAGATCGATGCTTGCTATAAGCTCATCGACGACCACGCATTGAGAAGCCAGAGATATTGCCACAACAAGCGCAAGTTTGGATCGGTCCCCGGGAGCCCCAGAGGAGTAATGGAATTGTGCTTGAGCTCCGATGGCTCCAACGACTCTTGGGCCGTGGCGGCCTCGGTATCGTCCTCCCCGGAGCCTCACTCCAAGAAGAGCAGAGCCGGCGAGGAAGCCGAAGACCGGCTTCTGCGGGGGCTCGAGGGCGAGGAAGACGACCCCGCGAGCGCAGATATCTTCAGCTTCCCTCACTAGCGGGCACTTCATCCGGGTCCTGGTTATCATACTCTTATATATGTTGGGGAATAACAGTTCATATGTTTCATGTAATGCGCAAGTTAAATTGCCAACCATCTCTCGGTTCCAGCCTAATTCCCCAAAACGATTGAAAACACACCAGATCGGAAGGTTGCAAGAACCATTCTCGACTGGGATTGCTGGGTTCCTAGGCTTTTGAGATTTGGAATGGAGATGGTTGGCATTTTATCCGGATTATAACTTTAGGGATTATGAACAAAATGAAGAGAAGAAATCGTTGGGAAGGATTCTGCTGTTCCTGTTGTTCCTTTTTTTTTTTTTTTTCCCTGTACGGTCCCCCCCTTCTTCTTTCCCTCTTTTCTGTATCAAAGCACTTCTGCAGCAGTTCAGCTATAGGTAGTACTTTGAAATAAAAGAGTTCATCATGAAGGGTAAGCATTTTTGTTTCTGATGTTTTTCTTTTTCTTTTGGGTTTTTGGCTTATTGGGTCCTTGACTAATCATATAAAAAAGCCTGGAAGTGTACGAAAATAAGTTAGAGCCTTTGGACAAATTCATCAAACTCTATGGAATATTTTCTTTTTATTTCTTTGGTAGGATATCTTTCGGAGTGAATTTTACGGGCCGCATGAAGCCGAGTGATTTTATAATATTTCACCGGTAGATCAAAATGCAGCGGATTTTAGTCGTTCAATAGATTTTAGTTTGGAAAGTGGTCATTTTTTACTTTTCGATCTCACCCTATTTTTTTGACTTCTCTCCTGTGGGCTGCTACCTTTAAAAAGTACAAGCTCCAAAACATGGCCAGTGTTCTTAGTTTTTTGTTTCCGGGGAGACCTTTATCTTTTGGAAAGAAAAGTCAAATCCTTCGAACATTGTGAAAGATCATCCGGTACCACTTTTTGGCAATATATAATGGAAAAGGCCATGATTTCGGAAAGAATTATTTTCTCATTAAATTGGTAAGAAAAATGACCAAAGCTCATGTTTCCTATTGTCGTCTAGAAAATATATCAATGATTTAAAAATTATTCATCTAAAAATAATTGCTTCTACAATTTATAAAATTATTCATGAAAATATTTTATTATAAATAACAATTTATGTCCAAATTTTATGAATTTTTTTATTTATTCGTTTTCAATAGATATGCAAAAGATTATTTTTTTAAAATGTAATTTTCAAATTATCGGTTTTTCACCAAATAAATACAACCGGGTATTTCTTTCCTATTGTTTTTGGCATGTGAAAAGAGGAACATGTGGTCGGCCACTCACGTATCTTTATGAAATTATTTTCGAACTATTATCTCGGTTTGACCTCGTTAGAAGAGCTCAAAATACACCTAATTGACCAAAGACTGGAGTAGATCTAGTGGAAGCCACTTGTGATAAAATAGTTTTATGATAAAATAGTCGGTGGTTTTACATATTGTATAATACGCATGTGATATTTGATGATACTTTTATTTTTATTCTTAGAATTACGTGAGGAATTTCCTTCTTTTTGCAATCAAATTCTTTATTAACTGATAAACTACAGAGGCTTGCATTTGATTAAGAGCATTTTAGTCATGTTATGTAGCATGCCAAATTTTCACCTACACAAATTATGAAATGTTATCATATTACATTCACATAAAAATTTTACCTTCAATTTTCTTAATAGATAGCAAGAACTCATAACATTCAATTATTTCACAAATTTATTCATGTATGAAATTGAGTACTCGACCATTTCTTGATGGAAATGCACTTATTGTACCTACCTTTTCAATCATACTATTCGCAACAATGACTATATATACTCATCCTATCTTGTACACTCTTATTTACACACTTTTTCTATATCGTAGATGGGAGAGGCATAGCACATAATGGTCAAAGCTGTAGACCTTCTGATGCTAGTTGCTCGATGTGATAATAATTACTATGCCAGTGAAATTTCGAATTATCTTTACTTACTTTGCCCTCGCAAAGGAGATTATTTTAAAAATTTCCAATATAAAAAATCTAAAAATTCATAATCAGGCTTCATCAGTTAGGTGTGCCCAGCTGGAGCCCATAAGAGACTATTAAGAATTAAGAAAACACATAACATAAAATCCATATGTTTATATATATATATATGTGTGTGTGTGTGTGCGCGTATCCCATCATTTATGCCATTTACGTGCTTCTCATCGTTCCAAGCAGAACAGAGCTCGAGAACGGCCCTTAAAGCCAATGCTGCTAATCATGCACCATTTATTTAAGTCGAATCCACACCCATCTTTATCATAAATTGACATGACAAAAAATAAAAATAAAATGGGAGTCTGATAAATATACCGGTTTTGAATTCAATCCGAGGGAGGAGAAGTCCAAGGAGAGAAGCACATGCGAAAGGGAAGTTGCATTAATGGGCGGTATTAATGAATATTCCTTTAGATGGAAGCCGATTTGCATGTTTGAACGCAAATTGGTGGGAGTTCGAAGTACAAAGCTCGTTATGCACATTTCCAACTGTGCAATAAATTGATGTTTTGTATTTGGGTTGATTCTTTGTGTAGGCGAAATCAGCCGTGAGATCCTCCCAAGCCTCATCAACTTCTTTGTCTGATCTGTTTTAACTTATGTTGGTAACAACACTTGGGGTAGTTTTCTTAGGTTTTCAGATGTAAAAATTTAAGAATTCAGCACAAAGTATCCCACCCTCAAATAGTTTATTTGTCTAGCCCATAACCCAATTCGGTTTATGCCACAATGTCCAATCTGAAAGGGGGAAACCGCACGTGAAGGATTGGGAACATACGTGTGAAATTACTAGAAACTTTTAAATGGAAGTAGATTTGTGTATATAAAAAGCATATAAAACCCGTATATGAGCTATGTAGGATAATTTAACACTTTATAAGCATATAAGGACGTGAGAGAGGAAAAAGAAGAGACCTTGCTCAAAAGTTGAAATTCGACCTCGGCTTTGGTAGAGGAAACGGACTATAGGTCTAGTATTTCTACTCTTTAGGCTATCAAAAAATTGACCTAACTGGATGTATTTTTCAAAAAAAATTCCCACCAAAACTTAAATGTCACATGGAGGGCTATGCACTAGCTATTTAATGAGCAGATCGAGTGATCCATGATAGATTAGCAATAGAACTACAATCAAACGTGCAATAAAACCTCGTGCGCGCGGTGAGAGATTCTCAGAACAGAGGAGTACTACACCACAAGTGCCTTATGACAAGAAGCAGGAATTAAAATTTCTCTGAATGACAATTTAAAAAAGAGAGAGAAAATAAATAAATGAATAAAATGAGAATATAATTTGATTTTTTTTTTTTTTACTGAGGGGGAGTTGTTGGGAGTACAGAAAAAGACATGCACAAGGGGGTTTCCATGTGCTTTCCACCCCCCCACCTCTTTGAATTAAAGTTTTTGGAATCATGACTTGGCTTTATTCTCTCAATCTGGACTTTATATTATAATCCCAAGTAGATGAAAAAAATATTAAAAAAATAAGATTTCACTTGCCTCACGCACAAAATAATCTCTAATCCAAATTCATTTTTTTGGTCTTTCATACATAGCGCCGTGAATGTCGGAGCCATATGAATTGACAATTCCAATCGATGTCAAATCCACATTCATTGGGCTGGTCGCTCCTGCTCAATCAAGTGGGAATATGGCCAGTTTCTTTTTTACCAAATAAATAAAAAATAAAAAATGGCCAGTTTCTTTCTTGCTTTCTCTCTCTCTCTCTTTTTTTTTTTTTCCCAAAAATAAGTTTGTGATTTATGAACAGATCTTGTAATGGAAGTGAAACATAGAAAAATGCATTTGCGCTTTGAAGAATTTATTTATTTGGGGTTTTCAGAAGAATGATTTCTCGAATCAATTTTTGCGACGGGACAAACTCTTTCTTTTTAGTCCGATTGAAAGTAGGCCATTCACGTTAGGATAGAGAAATCAATGAAGAATTGATAATTTGTTTTGGGGCCAAACCCCGAGAACTTAAACTAAATAAGAACCAAATTTGAGATATGCTATGCCTTTTTTATTTGAATGTTAAAATTCGAATGATATGCTATGCAGGCTTTTTTTTTTTTTTTTCTATTTACTATCCAGACGAATTATGTATCTAATCAAGCTGACAATTTGAATAAGATCACCATGGCACAAGCATAATATGAGACAAAAGATGCATTACAGATAGAAAATCTAAGTATGACATGACATGACAAGACATTTGAGACGAATTGTCAACTTTGTTGACAAACTCTCACTTTTACTTTAATACTTACAACCTATTAAAATTAACAACTATGTATCCATACAGAATTATATGTATTCCAAAACCTTTTCCGGTTGACCCTCAAGTTGGATGAGAGGACTCATCCAACTCCTCAACTCAAATGGGACAAAGAAGACCGAAACCTCTTTCATTTTCCCCCTTTTTTCATTGGAAATACAAGATAATATGCCCACTTTTTGTCTTGGACAATAAAAGATGGATTGAAGAATATAGGAAAGGTGTTCACCTAAACCCAAAAAAATAAAGAAAGAAAAAAGAAAAAGAAGAATATAAGAAAGGCGACTCAAAAAGAAAGTAGACACGAGAAGACTAAGCAGCGGTTAGCCTCATAAAGTGAGCTCTCAAGAGAAGATCCAAAAGAGACAAGTGGATGCACCAAAACAACACTCAAGGGAAAAAGTGAAATATATTATTAAAATAAGGATGAGGATATTGAAATTGGGGGACACTAGCTTTTTCATGTCGCCTTTTTTTTTTTTTTTTTTTCGGGGCTTCTTTGATTAGTTAGCACTTCTGATATTAGCTTGGCACAGCGTGTAAAAAGAGAAAAGAAAAAGAAAAAGGATTGAAAAATTTAAAAAAAAAAATGAAGAAAAGAATTTAGGGAGAGGAGAGTAATTGGCTCGATTGAACATCTCTGGACAGTCCTCTCTTTTAGGCTCCTCTGAGGTCCCCCTTTTGACCTCGGGAGCATTGATGTTTAAATGTTTATTGAAATTAATAGAATTGAAGCTTTTTTTGGGAAAATAAATATAAATTCTTGGTAGCCATATTTACAGGGTAAAGGTCATCATGGTTCACGTTATTTATTCCGGTTGTTTTTTCCTTTTTAATTAATCATTGGCATGTTCATTTTCGTTTATAATAGATGGTTTCCCAAATGATTAGTATAATTTTTGTCTCTTCTCTAAGTAAAACTCATTGTATTTGCGCACCTTTTCACACCTTTATATCATGATTTTGTTTGGATTAAAACTCCATTGTCATAAGAATGGCGTTTTGTTTCAAGTTTTAGATCTCTCAATCTCTCCTATTGAAAATCCATTCTAAATTCATAATCATGCATAGTTTGAGTCAATTGTCGAAAGATGTACCCTTTTAGTTTTTTTGTCTGAAGAGGAAGGCTTTTTCTTATAGAAAAAAAATCTAGAGACTTGGGAATGAGGCTAATGCGAAGCAATTTGCATGCAATCAATGAGTTTTAAACATGTGACATTCAATTTTTGAACTGAATATTCATTGATGCTCCAATTAAGCGCACCGGTTCCAGGTTAAAGTACTTCAATACCCTTATTCGAACTTTTGACTAATGACCATCCTTTTGTCTATTAATTTGGCAACTACTGATTTTATCATGAACAAGTAGGCCGCGAACTATCATGGTATATTATCAAAAAAAGAAGAAAAAGGAGTCCTTCTCTTAATGTCCTCGGGTGGAGTCAAGTCAATGCTAAACCAGTACTTTCGGTTAAGTCATTGCCAATTTCAGTTCTTAATCCAAAATAAAAGGAATAAGATAACACAATAAGTAAATAAAAATAGGAATGTGTAATTGACCTATAAGAGTCAATAAAATAACAAAACCCTAGGGGATCACGATCGCAGTGGACCCCCCCTAACTCTGCATGATTATACTTTCAACCCAACTGTTGAAAGAAAAAATAACCACAAATGGCCAAAATCATATCACGAAAAAAGATGGAAAATAAATAAAAGCCCTAAAAATAATAGACAAAGAGACTACCAAATCTGTAGATTTACGGCTCATGCTTCAGAAGTTGTTGAGCGTCCTCCATTAGATGTCGGCTCCATAATTTTACCAAAACATTCATTCCCCCAATCAATAATTTTGCTTGGGAATTTTTGCCCATATCATTGAATTTGCCCTTTGTATTTATCATATCCACTTAATTCACTGGACCCTTTTGATTCATCCTCAAAAGGAGATATGATAAATAACTAATTGATAATATAAATACTTGATTTATTTTGCGAATAATTTCTCATCAAATCTCTCGAGTGATTATTTTGAATAATGACTTAGATTTGGTTCACAGATAGAGAGAGAGAGAGAGAAATGAATAGAGGCTGAATGATAACAACTATTTGGATGTGTTTATTTCAAGGAAAACTTCATTGTGAGGGAAAAAGTTTTCCTGCTTTTTAGATAATTTTTTTTTTAAAATTTTCCTAACTTAAGTGTGCATATTCTTTTTAGCTACATATGATTTTCAATTGACCAATAATAGCAAGCCAAACGCATAAGAGTTTGGGAAACTAATCTGCAGAGAATTCTTTCACTCAAATGCATGTCGGAAAATGAACGTTTCAAAAGATATTTTTCTAAAAATTAACACTAGAAATAATTAATCAATAATAAATATTTTCATTATCGACAACAATTAATATTTAAATATTTTCGTAAATGATGAAAATATTTTTTATCAACTCATCTTTGTAAGCAATAGAAAAATAATCATTTTTAGAAGAATACTTTTCAAATCATTCATTTTTCACGAAATAAAATCTGTCTTAATTTATTTGAGTGTTCGAGTTTTCTTTTGAAATAACTATACTGCCAAAAAAAAAAAAAGAGGAAAATTTATAATTTATTCCAATCGAAAATAAAAGAGAGGAAGCTTGGTCTCGAATTTAATGAAGCCATGGGGCCACTTTGGATCCAATTACTATATGAACGAAAAATATGAATAATCCATTCAGTACACCACTCGCTACTTGCCAGGGGATTTGCACGCTTCGTGCGTGAGCATTATTTATTGCAAAAGATCCTTCAAATATTTGTGTCTATCATCTGTTCTTGTTATCGCAGTTCTCATCACTATCTATCCATGACATTCATTTCATACCCAGTCCGTACAAAATTCAATTGGACATCGACTATTCTCAGAAAATACACGAGATTCGTTTGCATCACTGGCATTCATCCATGATAGCTCTCGTAAATTCAAGAGTAAATACTAGTAAGAGTCCTTAGTTGGGACCCTACGATACATATATTTGTCATTGGCTTTTGTCTCTAGCTGATACTTTCGTAATACATTTATTTCGAATTAATTTTCGACTGATGAAAAATTTTAAATTGGTACTCTGACCCAAATCTACTCTTCACATTAGATCCCAAGATGCTAACGGGAGGGTAGATAGACAGAAACTAATTTGCATAAGTGTGTCATGGAGCAGAAAATGGGGATTTTCAATGGTATTAACCGTGAGATAAAGATCCGATGAGAACCGGGCAAAAGAAGAAAAGTAAAACAGCAATGCCTTGTCACCTAATTTGTTGAGATGTTTGTTGTAGACCAAAGTGGTGAGAAGGGTCCACAGGATGAGCATCCAATGGGCCGGGGATGGCTGGGCTTTTTTGACCTACTCTGCCTATGCATTCAATTATTGTCACTTTCTCAGGTAAATGCCAAAGGAAGTGTTCGCCGTGCAGGCCTCCCCCCTGACAGGTAAAAGACAAGCCTTGCATTTAGTTTCTCATCTGCACCTATTGGAGGGGGTAACCAAAATAACATATTTTGATGCCCAACCAACCCATCCATCTCTCTTTCTCTCTCTCTCTCTCGCTCTGTCTCTCTCTGTGGTTCCATGAGCCTGAGAAATTCAGTGATAGGATTATGCAACTGTGGTCCCAATCTTCAAGAATGGTTGGGCTTCTTAAATGAAATGCAGCACCGAAATTAAAAATGACAGAAAGAAAAACCCATGTTTTGTCACAACCCAGTAAAAATTCTCTCCAGCTTTCAAAATGGGCAGTGATGGGCCAGCCCATTCGAGGGGAGAAGATGTTGGTCATAGCCAACCTCATGGTTTTTACTTTTTGACTAGGGCTAGGAAGCCTATGTTAATAATTTGGTAAGAAGCATGCAATTATATTTTGTAGCCCCTCTAAGCAAAAATTATATCAGGAGACATTATGGAAAAGCACCCATAAAACATGGATCTGTGAACAGATACTGCTGGAGTCTTGTCACCATAGTACTCTATCAGGCATTGATGAAATGCAGGGAAAATTAATTTCTTGTCATTTAATATGGTCAGAGTCCATTGGCACCAATATTCTCAGGAACATCACCAAGAGAGAGAGAGAGAGAGAGAGAGAGAGAGAGAACTTAGGGGCATTTAGAATTGGTAGGATACGTTGATTGTGTTATAGAGTATTCTGTGTGGTCCTTCAGTTCGCACCGCATGGAGTTATAGCTCTCGTTCTCCCTCTCCCTCTCCCTCTCCCTCATTTATTTATTTTATTCTATATGTATATTATATGAGTTTCGGTAAGTGGGAGTTATAGCTGATGGGTATGCAACTCAGTTTCAGGTCTCAAGGGTCCCTAATTGAGGGCAGAAAGAAGGGGACGTCACCCTATTTTGGGGGACATCCTGGGCTGGCAAAGCCCATTCTTCCTGATTTTGTTTCTAATTTACTGTGATTCCTGAATTATTTCTTTTTAAAGAGCTTCATCTGCCAGCATAGACTGTCTAATAACCAACGCAGGTTGTTTCCAGGGATTGCAAGTTGCAATGGACATACTTGGAACATTAGTAGAGTCCAGAGTCTAGTCTACACTAAGCATCGTTCTTCTGGAAAGTTTGGCTGAGAGAATTTATGGTCCTTTATTTATTAGATTTTACTAAGATTGGGCAAAAAAGTTTCTCGACCCCCCTGGGAAAAAAAAAGGACATTGGACAAAATTTTAAATTTTTTTTGGGGCATTTCAATGCGAAACAAATTAACTTTTAATTCATATAAATGACTGGACCGTTTCTATAAAAGAAACTAGCCAAATTTGATGGGACAACGACTTCGACAAAAACAAAAGTGAAGATTGCATTGCTAGTGAAGGTTATACATCACGCATGTAATGATTTTTAAAAAAATATCTATAATTTAGTGTAGAAAAATTTCATTACGAGGATACCAATATGGTCTTCGTTTAGATTTTCATTCTTGGCATTAACCCTCTTATCTCTACGATGAAATAAGAAATGGAAGGAGGTCTTCATCAGTCAGTCTCACTAATGTCCGGCGGTCTTGAATTTATAATCGATTAGGCCCAATCATCTTGAGATGCACGGTGACAAAAGAAGCCTAAACATATTGCTTCCTTATTTGGGTTTTTTGGACCTGAATGGGCCCTCAGATTGGCCCTCAAAATGTCACCCTTTCTTTTTGTTAAATTATTGAAGCAATTGAAGCCTGAAAAACTTAGACATTTTTAGGAAGGCAATATCAAGTGTAGAATAGAGAACAAGACGAAGAACCAACCCACGTAGAAATGAAATCTTAAATGAGACACGAGAAATTGAAACTTGACCTGCCGTTACTGAATATGTTGAAGAACCCAAACTCAAAGACTTTTTGGAAATTGAAAAACCATGCGTTCCGTCAAGAAAAGACAAAAACATGCATTGATTGTCAAGAGTTCGGAATATCCGCCGTGCAAGAGATAAACGAAAAATATCAAACAGAGATGACATGACAATACCAGAAATTGATTCACGGATCTTCCAAGCTTAATCAGGTGTTGTTTGCTCCAGGGAGACTTCAAATGCATTCACAAAAGAGGCGCTTGCATAGCGTGTGTGGAAGATAGAGAAGTTTAGAAAGAAATGAGAAAAAGAAAAGAGTGTATTTTCGACTAGATATTTATGGGACACGACCATAGTCATTTTCGATCCTTTTAGATGTTCATTTGTCCATTATTTTCGCAATATGCCTTTTGCAATTTACAGTAGATCATGGGCTTTCTTGAAGTTTCTAAGAACATTTTAAGACGAAGCTTAGGAATATGTTCGAGTTTGCTTTTCAGTACAAAGTTAGAACCCATAGATATATCAGTTGATTGCTATTAACATCCTAATGAATTTTCATATGAGGTCACAAGTTTGAATCGCGTCGTGAGCAAATTTCAGGCCAGCTCATTCCTTGGGCATCGACTTATGTGGAGAGATTTCCTAGCATGCCGGTGGTATTGTGGTGATGGGCTTCCATACAGCTTCACAAAGAATTATGTTCTCAAACTGAACATTTCGTGACGGGTGTCCTTTCGACAAAGTCCAGAGGAGACAGCTGAGCAGGTCGCCCCAATCTACTTTTCTCACGGACAAAAGAGAGAAAATTCTTGGCACAAGCATTTGTCCTCCGGCCCAAATCACCCTGTTAGCGTTTGCTTGTCCTCTCCTCTTTTTAGCTCTAAAGCATCTGTTAAGGGACGACGGAGACGGGCCCAAAGTGCGAAGTATCGAAGAAGTTGATGAGCCACTCGAATTGTTCCGTGATTCACGTGGCATAATGCAAGGCGTCTGGCGATGCCTAATGGAATTTTCTCATCCTATCTTCATGAGGAAGATTTACAAAGACAAGGACATCCATTACTATACTGCTTGCGAAATGCGCATTTCATGGCTCAGACTGTTATGCGTAGCGTCAGGATATTTGGGGAATTTGTGCAGAAGGTCTTAGCCAAAAACTTTCTCTTATGACCATATTTTTTCCAAAAAAAAAAAAGAACAAAAGAGTTATATCCTAAGTAATATCTTAGGGAAAATTGTCCAAAAAGTCCTAAAGTTATGACATTTTGATTAATTCAGTTATAAACTTTTTAGAAATGTTGAGGATAATCCGAGAAACAGGAGACTTCAACAAACCTAAGGGATTGATCCGTGCATCTTCTTTGCTACTCCTTTGGAGCCATAGCTGTGGTTGCCACTGGATGGCCGAAGGCTGCTCGGTTCGTTGGATGGCTCCCGTGTTTTTTGTTTAGGGATCTTTTGGGTGGGTTGCCTTTGTTTGGCTGGCTGATTACCTTCTTTTGGTTGGATGGTCCTTCTGGACTAGTTCTTTGTGGGTGTTGGTTTTAGCTGTATGGCTTGTTGTGCCGTTGTTTGGCTTTTCCTTTATCTCGGCACCCTTCCACTCATCATGCTTTTTATTTTATTTTGAGTGTAGGTTTTGGTGCCGTGATCTCTCTGTATAAGTTGGTTTAAGCTCAATATATTTATTATTTACACAAAAAAAGATTTCAATTTTATCAATTGAGTCATAAATTTTTTTATGTTTTGCTCATTGAGCCTTTGCAACTAAAATCGTTGACATGGACGCTGGTAATGTTACGTAGGATAGTTGGCACTGACATGGACCATTTTTTTTTTTTATATTTCTTTTTTACCAAGTTCGGTGAGGGTTGGCGACCCATGATGGCCATTAGGCAAGGGCCACAAAGCCCTCATTGATTATAGAAAAGGGCTTCATTACCCTAGCTAGGTTTGGTTGAGGGTTGGCAATGTAACATCCTGGGCCCCACTATGTAATATTGTCCGCTTTAGGTCACCCGCCCTGGCGCAGACGAACCGCCATCCCAGCCACGGTCTTTTTCCTCATGGCTTTAAAACGCGTTACATATATTAGAGGGACCAAGCCTTATAAGCTAACCAAGACCTCCATCCCTAGGCGATGTGGGACAAGAGAAGAGAGGGACCCTTTCCTTGCGCACATTTGAGGACTTTCTTGCGCACGTTCAAGGACCATCGCTCAGGCCGTCACAGGCAGTGACCTTTGTTGGGCTTTGAAAAAACAAAAAAGAAGAAATTACTAATAAAAAATTCATAAAAATTCTAAAAATTGTTTATGTTAACACGGGCTATGTCATGTACGATAGTCGGCGTGCATATTAGCGATTTCTAATTAAAATTGATCGGATGAATTCAATTGGTAAAACATGAAAATGTATAGTACTCAATTGACAAAATTAAAAAAGTTTAGAATCGAATTAGCCAAAATGTCATTAGTTTAGGACTTTTCGGACAATTTTTCTTGGGATATCTTAGGATATAACTCTTTTGTCTTTTGGGAAAAATCTGGTCATAAAAGATTTTTTTTTTTTTGAATTAAAGCGAGGTGAGATGGATTTCCATGAAATGGAAGTCTTTTAAAAGACTGGACAAATATGGTAAAGATGGTTTGTCCAAATGAATAGCTCCTGCTGGACAACAACGTACAGACATGTGATGGGAATCCTTTTGGAGCGCACAAGGGGCTGTCCTTGTAATGGGGGAAAAGTAGGAGAATCATAGTGGAATCGTGAAGATTCCTTTGGCGCATCGTGGATGTGACTCGTACCAATTCCCATTGGCATTTTGCGCACCCTTTTGGACTCGCGTGAATGTTGCACATTTAAATTCATATAAAAGATAAAAAGAAAGGGGGGCGGCTCGAATGCGATCCCTATAATCCTCCATTCACGCAACTTACCTTGCCATATCAATCAAAATCTTTTCAAGATAGAAAAATCGTCCAATCAATTTAAAACCTTTTATACCGATACTAATTCAGTACTGAACTTTTCAAAATTTTCATTTTTGTTTTATACATTTGTGTGAGATTTCAATATAATCATTTTGAACAATTTTTACCTAAAGTTACCAACGTGGTGGGATTGAATTGGTGCACATACAATAATGTTTACAACTGATTGGATAATATTCCCGTTTTCAAGATTATAATTTTAAATTCACTAATAATGCTAAAGTTATTCAAAAAGTTTTATAAACAGTTGCTTGTTGAGTGGGGTGGGAAAAGAGTGGTGTGGACATATCTTTTCATCAAGTGTTTCCACGCTCCTTTAAAGTTTAGCACGTGATAGTGATGTGCAAGCAAAGTTAGGATATTCCCCTTAGGATCTCTCGTATTACTGAACTTTTATTTACATTTCCTCACCATGTTTTGACATGGTCTGCACTTATCATTGCTTCTTCAACATGTGGTCCGATCAAGTCTGTGAAATTCTAAATCTTTTTTATTTTTTATTTTTTAAATTAATTTCCTTTATCGCCAATTCTAATAGATTAGAGTTACTCTATTGATTAGTCGGTTAGAATTGATTTTCCTCTGTGACATCGAATTTTCAGAAGTCGTACTTCAGGCCTGCATCGACAAACGTCTTAGCTTCAATTTACTAGGATTGGAGATATAGTAACATGAGTGGAATATTATTCAATGAATCAATTATGCAAATTATTAGTTCAAAAGGATTGTATTTTTATTTATTTAATTTTTGCTATATTCCGTCCATTGTCAAGAATAACTACATTTGCTTATTTGAAACCAAAGGAATATACCAACATTCTCTAAATAAATAAAAATCGCGTAGATATCAATTTCCTTACTCCGCTAATCGTAGCTGATTTTCCATGTTGAGTTCGTTGTTGATCTCTATAGATGGAGATTCTATTAATGGTTTTCAACTTTGTGATTATGCTCAGGTTCGGACCTTTTTTCCCTCAAATTTAACCAAATTACAAGGGATGAACTATTTATTTGCACCCACTCATGGGCAGTGCAGTTGGTGTGAGTTCCCTCCCTCATTGCCGAGGTCGAGAGTTCGAACTCTCTCGTTGCATTCCATGACTTAAGTGGGGGTTTCAGGGGTGAATTACTAGGCCAACCCCCTAGGTTTTACATTTAAATAACAGCTTACGGCAAGGCCTAACGGTGGTACTAGAGGGTCATGTGATTCCTGAAAGGTGATCTCCGACGGTTCCTCAGTCATTAAAAAAAAATATTTATTTGCCACTGACCCAAAAAAAAAATATTTATTTGCCATTCCATACTCTAATATTTTTGGTGAGTGAATTGTGTGTTAGAAAATTTGCCACACTCACCTTGCAATTTTGGGGAAATCAAATCAGAGACAAATTAATAGATAATCAATCTTCTATGAGTAATTCATGCATATTTTGCTGGAATTTCATAGATAAAACTAATTACAATGCATAACTCTTGTGGAATTGATATGATTATAATGAACACTGTGGATAAGAATACCACAAGTGTTATAACTTTCAAATGACAATTCTTGAGCACTATAACTCTTTTTTCGATCACTTGAGTACCATAACTTCTAATAATTATTCACTTGAGTGTAATAATTTTTAATTGATTATCTAAGTGCCATAACTATTAAAAGTGTTTGCCCAAGTGTTGAAGCTCCAATGTGAGATGACACTTATGGGGGACATTTTTAAAAAATTATAACAAGTGAGTGCTTGAAAAATTACATGATACTCAAGTGATTGTAAAAAAAAAATAAAAAATTATAACACTCAAGCGAGCGACATACATAAATTATAGCACTCAACTGATTGAAAAAAAGTTATGGCATTTAAGTGAGCTTTGTATGAAAATTATGATACTTGTGGTAATTTTTTTCTTGAATGCTTCAGTGTTAAAGCTAATTTGGCAATTATTTTATTTGCTTAAAAGTCTTTTAGAGGCAAATAAAAAGTTTATATAATTATGCCTTCATATCGCGGCTATCGCCTTTGTTGGAGTGACGCTTTTGCTTGGAGAGCAGTCTCAGGTTCGATTAAGACTTCTTTTCTTCGGTTCTTTTTTCGGATTCTTTTGTGTTATCTTATAATCCATTGGTATGAGCATGGATATTCAACTATCTCGAAACTCATAAAACACCTGCAATACCATAAATAAGCCAATTAAAATGGGCAAAGAACACATCAAGTGATGCAATTTGGCACCGAGGAACACATAAGTGTCAAAAATGCCAAAAGGTATACATTAATACCATTTTTTAAAAAAATTGGACACCTAATTCCAACTTTGATGAGCTGGTTGGAAATTCGGCGTGGCATTATTTATTATAAAACCGGTCTACATGTCTTGCCGAAATATCCACTCAGCAATCCTTGTCTAAAACAACATTATCCTCCATTTTGCTTAGTGCTAGTCATAGTTGAAAAGGATCACTTAGTGTTAAGTTATGGTACAAGTGATCACTTAAATATCATTTGTGATTAAAAGTGAACACTTAAGTGTTAAGTTTTATAGAAAGTTATTACTTAAGTGCCAAAACGACGTCATTTAATGTCGTCTTGTGTATTCTATAGGGATGATGCAACATTATTCGCCTTGTCTACCTAGATAAATTTCTTTAAAGAAATGCCTCATCTTTTAAAATTCTCATAGGAAAAGGTCACGTCAGCTGGTTGGTAGAAAATTCTCACCCTTGCACTTAAGTATTTATTTCTTCTCCAATTTTAGTAATTAAGTATACCTTTTTAAAGTTTTGGCACTTATATACCCCCTGTGCCAACTTGTGGTGCTTGAGGTCTTCTTCTGCCCAATTAACTCAATCCCTTTTTATTTGTGCAAATAAACATTGTTGTAGTTAGTAATATAACTTAGAGGGGAGGAGGGGGGTATATAGGTAATTTTAACAACAATTGACAATTTAATGCGGAAGTAAAATAGTCGAGTATTCTCAAACTCCGGTGAAAGTAGAGTTTGAATATTAATAGTGATAAGATCATGTTCATCTTGTGCAAAATTTTATTAAAAATAATGAACAATAGTTGAGAGATATGAGAAATTGCACACATAATTATAGTGGTTTGGTTTAAAGTAAGTCTCCCACATTGACAACTTACTAGCGAGATTTTGTTATTCAATCAATTAGGGGTTACAAAAGTAAGTGATATTACTCAAGTTTGTGATAAGTCTCATTATATCATACAATCACTTTGTCGATGCCTCTCAATGATTACAATTTTTAGCTCATGAAAGATAAGAATGTAAGATTGAAGTTCTCTTGAACTTTGAAATTTTTATTCGGGATCTCTCCTTGCTATTCTGTCCCTTGATCTCATTTTATACTTTTTTGACAAAAAAAAAATCATAAATTGGAACACTTGTGTTAAATTTATCAAAAACTAATTTTTTGACCATAAAAAACTCCAAACTGATACACTTGCGATAAATTTATTTTAAACTAATTTTTTTGACAACAAAAGACCAAAAACTGATATTTTTATGACAAATTTGCTCTCCTTTAGCTTTTGTCTAATTTAAAGGTTAGATTTACTTACCTAGATGACACATAGTAATGTGGTACGGTGACGTGGCAAGTCCACATGGAAATCCATAGGGTAAAAATAACGAAAGTTTTTAAACTGGTATGCCTATAAAAAATTTAACAGTTCTTTTGTGCTAATTTTAAGGTACACCTTGTGATAAATATAGGATTTTTTGTGACATTAACCCTATAAATTTTCATGTACATTGGCCATGTCACCATAACATATCACGATGTGTTACCCACGTCAGTAAATTTAATTTACTAGTAAAATATGATAAAAGTAAATAGAAGGCAAATTGGTCAAAGGTTTCCAAATTAATTTGAAAAGGTTTATTGATTGGGATTTTGTATGGACTAATATAAGAAATTAGTCTGTGATAAATTTTTCTTAGATGTACTAATTTGAAATTTTTTGTGGTCAAAAAATTAATTTAGAATGACTTTATCATGTATGTATTAATTTGAGGTTTTTCAAAGTATTAATTTTTTATTTTTAATCCTTTTGTCTTGTCCTATTCGTTGTATTTAAAAATCTTGGAAATCCTGTACGACCAGGACCTACTGATTTGAACTTTAAAAAAAAAAAAAGAAAAAGAGAGAATTTTTGTCGAATTTCGCAACAAAAGCGGAAAAGGTGAAAGGGACCCGGCCCCACAGTTGCTGGAATCTTGGAATTGGGTTCTCCCAGCGAGAGGAACGATTTAAAAATCGCAATTAAGGAAGCGATAAGAACGCTGATTGGCTAAGACCTGAGTAGGTCTTTAAACTACTCCTTCTTGAAATGACCATCCTGGGAGAACTTCTCCCCGCAAGCCATTTACAGGCAAGTGGGGGGAGGTAATAAGGGATAAAGGTCCCATTAGGTAACCCGGCCAAGCCCTTCAAAGGGTTAAGGGATCCACCTTTGATCCCCGTGAAATCTTTCTTCTAGCATACTAGGCTGGGTTCAGGGAAATGATAAGGCCTGGGCAGTGGCACATTGCCCGGCCTGGATTAGGCGAGGTTGATGACTCGGTGACAAGCTTGCTTTTCCCCATTTAATTTATCCAAAGGGAAAGGGGCCAAGAAGAGGAAGGGATTAAAATAACCATGGCGAGATCGAAGCCAATCGCGAGACGGAAAAGAGGTGGCACATCAGATCCGCATGTATGTTGTCATGTGGACATTTGCAGTGTTTGCGCTTTGCACTCTGCACCTTGCCGGGTTGCTTAGGCGAGTGGCTGATGTCTGTTCAGATGCGTGCGATGTTATCTTGTTCATGAGATGCGAATCTAGCGGAAATTAAATTCGATCACTGCGGTGGCTAGCCCAATAGCGTAGGGCTTAATTCCAAATAGTTCCTCCCCCAATTAGTTCGGTAGTGAGGTTGCCGTGACACGCTCGCTCAAAATGGATAATATTTATTATTCAAATTGAACGTTCCATCGCATGTGTGGAACTCCTATTAACGTTCAAGGAGGGGGTTGTCGCTGCTGGTTGCCCCTCTCACCCTTCGTATCTATGTACAAAAAAAGAAAAGAAAAGGAGGAATTAATTCAATTTTACTACTTGTTGATCATGTGCTGTAACAACCTGTTTTGACAAGGGCGTGAGAGTGGCCGTTAAGGCCAAATGGCTCGGACAATTAGTGACTACTAGTAGGCTTTTAAGAAGGCGAATGGGGTTAGAATGAACCACGTTATACCCCGAACAAGGGAATAGTATGTCTCTTGTGTGTGTGTGTGTGTGTGTGTGTGAAAACTAGAATTAACTTATGGATGCGCTTTTTGATGTAACGGCAAGTTTTATTTTGGAACTCCAAAGTTAAGTATGCTCACGTTAGAACACTACCAAAATGTGTGATTTCCTGGGGTGCTTGCCTGTACACTAAAGGAAAAAGTTGTAAGGTTTGGTATGAGATTGGTTAAAGCAAAGAGTGCCTCAAGTGGGTTAATCTAATGACGTCATAATATAATATTAGAGCGGCACCCCATCTAGTAGGTATGTGGTTTGGAAACAAACCATGTTGAAGCTAGTGGCCTATAATGACTCGGTCCAACAAGGATGGGGAGTGATTGTGAGGACTAGAAGGTTTGAACATGGAGCAGTTTGTAGTGGGCTCTTAAGATGGTAAATGCGGTTAGAATGAAACAAATTGCCTACCAATATATATATATATTGAAATTAATTCACAAAGGCTCTTTTTTATGTAACAAGAAGTTTTATTTTGATACTCCAAAATTAAGTGTGCTCAAGTTAGAGCATTAGTTGGATGAGTTACCTCTTAGGAAAGTATCTTCAAGATACATGTTGCTTCTATTTGCACACTTCGACTACGTGGAACAAAGTCCCTATGCTTAGAGACCTCAATTTTGGATAGATATCGTGGACATGTTACGAAATCTCACGGATGTGAGGGCAAAACAGTGGAGCAAGCACACAAATCCGACATGCAAGTAGTTTACACTAAACAAAAAAGGCTTTTGGCCGGGGTATGTTTTCCTTCATTTTTAGTTAGAGGAATCAATTTTCCAATTGGTAGGTTATAACTTGTAATTCACTAGTCGGAAACATGGTGGGAAGAAGTTTCATTCAATTAGGGTTTAAGTAAAATATAATCCTTCGTTGAAAGCCTTCAAATATCTAAGGCATAATTGTAAAAACCGTCCTCAATTTTGCTTCCATAATAAACACCATTCTCACATATCAAAGCCTACATTTTGCAATTCCCCAAACTAAAGACACATTTGTTCTCATGCAAACCCAAAATCTACACCCAAGCCCCTCTCTCACTTTCTTCATCTATTTTCGTTACTCACAACATTACAACACCAAAAACAATTTGGAGTCACCCTCGTAATGTTTTGTTTTGTTTTTTTTTTTTTTTTTGTATTTTTATCGGTTCTACTCTATTCCTATGCTAACTTTCACTATCAAACTTTTACCCTACCTTCTTGCAGGGTGTGAGAGTCGAAATCCATTTTTGAAACTAAATCATTCCCACCCCAACCCCCCTGAAAAATGTGGGGATTCGAACTCCCCACCCCCCCTTCCATGTTAGAAGAGTGGCCACTGGGGCAAATCCCAATGGTTCACCCCGTAATGTTAGTGGCGGCGCAACGCCATTACTTGACTCAAAGTTGATGACCATACCCCCGCCCTTGGTGCTACTTGCATCCCTATCTCTATTTGTGGCAAGATTGTTTGTGGCTCATGAGGGCAAGGACATGTGATCTCGCCCGAGCCCCGAGGCTATGTGAGCCTTGTGAGGTCGGCCTTAAGCTTGCAAGGGCTATGGTCGGCTGTGAGCATTTTGATGAGCTGGCGAGCACAAGCTTTGTAGTAGAGCTTGGCCATGGATGCTAGGTTGAGGTCGATCTAGGCTTTAACTCGTGTTGGGATTGTTGTCGGACTTAGTTATGAGGTCTTGACATTGTCCTTTGAAGGAACGACACCGGTGTGGGTAGTAGAGAGAGGGAGACGCGGTGGTGGATTACATAGTAATGACACTGACACATGACACACGACACGACACGACATGACACGCCAACACGTCGTTTATAAAAAAAAGAGAATTTCGACACGTTGGGACACGTTATATATTAAATATATTTTTTTATATGTAAATAATAAATTATCACTTACTTTTATGATTATTTCAACCAAATTAATTTGAATCAAATTCATAAATAAATAAATAATTAAAAAAAGCCTAGAATGAATATACACTAAAAACATTAATCCGCCATTTATTAATATCATTCATTGTTTCAATTTGACAAATTCAACTCTATTTCAATAATTCATAAAACTTGGAGAAAAAACAAGCAACCTATATTCCAGATTCGCATGTTAAATATGTTGGAAGAAGATAAAAAAAAACTTAATGGGTGAATTGTATATCATGAGAAATGGGAGTCTGAAGAGAAGAGAAAACTATGTTTTTCTTCTTTCTACATTTATTATTTTTATCATTGTGTTTTATTTTTTCATATATATATATATATATATATATTTTGACATTTCATTTGTTGAATTTTTAAAATTGACCTCAATATTGAAATTATGTGTCGAAAACTCATATGTCAGAATTCCGACTCGAGTGTCAGAGAGTGTCAATAAAATTGACTAGGTGTTGGATTTTCTGACACGTGTTGACCGAGTGTCGGAGAGTATCTGAAAGTGTCGGACATGTGTCGAAGTGTCTGACAAGATAAGAAGGCTTTTGAAAAGTGTCGGTGCTTCATAGGCGGTGGATACTTTGGACTACACAAATATCTTAGGCGGGGAGAGAAATGTGGGTGGGCATTGGGTTTTTTCTTTTTTTTACTTTGCTAGCATAGTAGTTTTTCGTTTTTCGGGTACTGTGAAAATAACAGTTTATTATAAGTCACAAATTCTTGAATAAATGGGTTCCGCAAAAAATTGTAATTATTTATTATTTAATTTTTTGTGATTAAGAATAAATTGTTATTTTCACGGTATATTAACAACTTTCATGCATTTATTTTTTATTTTTTTTTGTGGTTGATTTAGGAAATAAAATTGCAATTTGAAAAATTACGTCAGGATGAGAGATACAAATTGTAACCTATTGTAAAAAAGTCATGATGATAATCAGGCGTTGAAATGTAAAGAGGATAGTCCACAGATTGGCTTGTTCTATGCTCGGAATGTAACACCCTGAAAATTTCTTACACAAGTGATGGAATCTAATTAAACTCTTAACATTACATTTACTCTATTCTCCTGAATTCAGTACATGTGAATCATTAATTTTGATGAGATTCATATAATAAGATGGCTCACGTTTATTAGATCTATGTGTATAGTTGGCCTAAATCCCTAAAAAAAAAAAAAATCCAAATTTTAAATCCAATCATAATTCTGCCCTGAAATTTTTCTTCCCAGAAAAACTCACCAACTTTCACTCTAATCCCAACTATTCACGTGTCAAAAAATCGCTGTTAATTTCTTCAAAATTATCAATGTTTGAGCTACTTAGAAGTTCAATATCCTAACCCAGCTTATGTTTTTCATATAGCATTTAGACCGAATGACTCTATAAAATTATATCGATACTTCCGCATATTACGGGTAATGTATGAGACATCTCTATTTTTCCTGTGGTAAATCTTTTGAATTATCATAGCTTAGCTTTCAATTCGCCTTTGACTATCAAATAAAATGTGAATAACCCGTCCTCCTCTCTTTGAAACATAGGTCTTTTGGTTTTATTGACACTTGGAACAATTTTGTCTTCTCCATATTACTATATTTCTAAAGTCAATAATTTTATATGAGAAACTATTGAACTCAATCACTTGTTATTGTTACTTTTCAGTTTTTCGTTGAGGTCTATCCTGCAGAGGTACTCAAATTGGATTAATGATTTATTTGTATTCATCAACACTATCACCTTTGTATGGAATAGCAACAATGTCTTGAAGTTGATAATTTTGAAGAAAACCAATCGTGATTTTTGGCCAAAAGGTTAACAGGGGTAAATTTCGGGTATAATTGAGATCGGACCTAAAACTGAGAGTTTTGTTAATGAATTGGATAAGGTATAATTGGACAATTGTAAATTTACTCAAAATTAAAAAGGGTTAGGCTTCGTTTGTTTTGTGGAAAATAATTTATGGGAAAACATTTTTCGGATTTTCCGACATTCGTTTCACAGAAAATGAATTTCTCGGAGAAAATGTTTTCTATGAAAGGAAAAAAATCTTTTAAATTAGGAGAAAATATTTTCCATTTTTGAAAAGAAGAAAACATTTTCCTCATTTAATCTCTCTTATCTCACACATCTATAAATCCTCACTTTCTTTTCTCCTTTCTGATTCTTCTTTTCTTTTTTAATTCACATTATTTTTAATTTCCTTTTTCTTTTCTATTTCTTTTCTTTGTTTCCTATCTCCTTCTTTTTTGGCTAGTTGTCGGCCTTTGCCAGATGAACCTCGAGCTCGTCGATCTCAAGCTTGCACTTATCGATCTAGCAAGCCTTGAGCTTGACACTCATGCTTGCCAATCTGGGGAGTGGCGAGCCTCGTGCTTGTCGACGAGCTCAAGGCTCATTGGTGGCCGATCGCGAGCCATCGCTGTGGCTAGCGATCGACCAAGAAAGAAGAAGATGAAAAAAAAAAGAAAGGAAAAAGAAAAGAGAAATAAAAATGAAAAAAATTAATAATAGATTTTAAAAATAAAAATAATAAAAAATAAAATTTTTAAAAAATATGAAAAATCCATTTTAAAAAATAAAATAAATGAAAAAGAGTATGTGAATGAAAACATTTTCCTTACTGAAAATGAGAAATATTTTCCACTTCATTTTTAGGTTTCATCCAAATACCAGAAAATAATTGTATTTTCTTGGAAAATATTTTCTAGAAACACCATATTTTCCATGAAACGAACGGAGCCTTAATGTCACAAAAAAATTTAATCGATATACCTTTAACAAATCTATCAAAAATTAATTTGTGTCCACAAAAAATCACAAACTATTATATTTGTGACAAACTTACTCTTCATTAGTAATATCATGGAAAATTGCAAACAAGTACACATGTGACAACTGAAGGTTCAAATTTATACTTGCTAATTGTCATATATCATATAACTCAGTAGATTGATAGTAAAATTTAATGAAAATTAATGGAAGGCAAATTTGTTATAGATGTACCGTTTGGAGTTTTTGATGATTAAAAAATTTGTTTGGAATAAATTTGTTATATGTAACTAATTTAAGATTTTTTTTATGGAAGTAGCTCAATTAAAGATATATTAGTCTTTATATACGTATGTACCGACGTTGCGCTGGAAATTCCAAGAAAGATTAGATAGACAGAAAAATCTGCTTGGAACTGACCGCGATGGCTGCTCATCTTCCCAACATTTGCATGGTAATAAGACATACACTTATCGTATTTTAATTAGCCCCTACTTTCAATCACAGTTGTAGTACAATGTCTCATCGCATTGTTTTCTTGAACCCAGCCTAGTATGCTAGGAGAAGGGCTTCATGGGGATCAGAGATGGGTCCTTTAACCCGTAGAAGGGCTTGGCCGGGATACCCAATGGGATCATTATCCCATACTACTCCCCCCCCACTTGCCTGTAAATGGCTCGTGGGGGAGAGTCCTCCCGAGATGATCATTTTAGGAAGGAACCTTTTAAGGACTTGTTCAGGTCCTAATAAGACATACACTTATCGTATTTTAATTAGACCCTACTTTCAATCACAGCTGTAGTACAATGTCCCATCGCACTGTTTTCTTGGAAGTTTGCTGCGGCAATACGGTTCTCGTTCTTAGGGACCGATTTACTTATTATATATGTTAATTAATATATTTTAACTTTTCCATCATAATATATAGAATTCAGTTCAGCTTTACAATGTAATCGAAAGTTTTTAAATGATTTTTAAGTAATCTTAATGTTCAGGTTCCGATATACACAAAGCTTTATAATTATCATTCACGGCGCCTAACGTGTAGTTGAATTTAAATATTAATTGCTAAATACTATAGCAACTAAAAGAGAAAAGGCCAGCGCTACAAACGGAGCCCTTATATCCTTAAGATTGTAGGAGTGACATGCGAATTTAAAAGTTAATTATAAGTTCTCTCACGTGTTTACTTTTTTAATATAATTATAGTTCTTGTAAAACTCTTCCCCATCATACAAACTCGACATATGTGAATTGTTATTAAAATATTTGAAATATGCATATCTTAGGAGTAGCTAAATTGGGAATGAGTTTGGTGTCTAACAACATCTCGAATTGAAAATTGGCAACGACTCGATCTTTGAGAATGAGTTTGGTATCTAACGACATCTCGAATTGAAAATTAGCGATGGCTCAATCTTTGAATACGCATGGAGATTGCTATGCAGCATCAGAGATGATAGGTATGATGATGACTTTGAAAACGATATTTTACTCCTCCCTTGCTTCGAAGGCTTTGAGGTCTTTCCTTTGATCTACACCGACAACTACATAACCTTAGATTCTATAAGTCCAGTCCTCCTAGAAATTAGCAATAAAAGACAACTCGCCCTTGGAGTTTCTTTCCCAGGACATGAAAAATTAGACGATATATAACAGCTTACGAACAATCAAGGACGAGATTTTATGATTGGACGATGTGAGCTACTTTTTGTTGATAAAGCGACAGAAGATTTCATTATAAAATATGCGACACGACATAAATTACATATGTATGATTTTATCGAGTAGGCACTGTGTATTTTTTGGTAAGGTCTATAATAGAATGTTATTTTCATAATAGATTAAAAACTTTTATACAATCAATTTTTTTTTTTGTGTGTGTGGGTACTTTAGGAAATAAAATTGCAATTTGAAAAATAACGTGAGGATGAGAGATACAAATTGTAACCTATTGTCAAAAAGTCATGATGATAATCAGTCATTGAAATGTAAAGAAGATAGTCCAGAGATTGGCTTGTTCTTTGCTCGGAATGTAATGCCCTGAAAATTTCTTACACAAGTGATGGAATCTAATTCAACTTTTAACATTCATTTACGCTTTTCTCGTGAATTCAGCACACGTGAATCGTTAAATTTGATGAGATTCATATAATAAGATGGCTCACATTTACTAGATCTATTTGTATAGTTGGCCTAAATTCCTTTAAAAAAAAAAGCCCCAAATTTTAGATCTTATCATAATCCCGGCCTAAAAATTTTTTCCCAAAAAACTCGCCGACTTTCATTCTAATCCCAACTATTCACGTATCGAAAAATCGCCGTTAATTTCTTCAAAATTATCAATGTCAAAGCTACTTAAAAGTTCAATATCCTAACCCAGCTTATGTTTTTCATGTAGCATTTAGATTGAATGACTCTATGAAATTACATCAATACTTCCACATATTATGGATGATGTAGGAGACATCTCTATTTTTCTTGAGGGGAATCTTTCAAACTATCATTGCTTAGCCTTCAATTCGCCTTTGACCATCATATAAAATGAGAATAACCCTTCCTCATTTCTTTGAAACATGGGCTCTTTTGGTTTTATCGATGTTTGAAACAATTTTGTCTTCTCCATATTTCTATATCTCTAAAGCGATTAATTTTATATGAAGAATTATTGAACTCAATAACTTGCTGCCGTTACTTTTCAATTTTCCATTGAAGTCTATCTTATAGAGGTACTCAAAGATTGACTATCACCTTTGTATGGAACGTCAACAATGTCTTGAAGTTGATAATTTTGAAGAAAACCAATCGTGATTTTTGGCCAAAGGTTAATGAGGGCAAATTTTGGACTAAAGTGAAATTGATGATTTTTTAGAGATTAAAAAAAAATGAGAACAAAATTGAGATCGAACTTAAGATTGAGAGTTTTGTTAATGAATTGGACTAGGTATTATTGGATGATTGCAAATTTACTCCAAATTAAAAAGGATTAATGCCACAAAAAAATTAACCAATATATTTGTGGCTAATTTACTAAAAACTATTTTTTATCCACAAAAAACAAAAAATTAATACATTTGTGACAAATTTACCCTCCGTTAATTTCATTAAATTATATTAGTATCATTTTGCAACCTAGTACATATGTGATAATTTGAGGTTAAAACTTACACATGCTAATTGCTATATATTATCTAATTCTGTAATTTGACGGTAAAATTAAATAAACATTAACGGAAGGTAAATTTATTATAATCATACAATTTGGAGTTTTTGATAATTGAAAAATTTATTTAAAATAAATTAATTAATTTAAGATTTTTTGTGGTAGTAACTCAATTAAAGATATGTTACTTTTTATATGCGTATGTACTGACGTTGTGCTTGGAATTCCGAGAAAGATTAGGAAGACAGAAAATCTTGTTGGACTGACTTCGATGACTGCTCATCTTCTCGGCATTTGCACTGTAAAAAGACATACACTTATCGTATTTTAATTAGCCCCTACTTTCAATCACAGCTGTACTACAATGTCCCATCGCACTATTTTCTTGGAAATTTGTCGGCGGCAATACAGTTCTCGTTCTTGGGGACCGATTTACTTATTATATATATTTATTAATTGATATATGTTAACTTTTCTATCATAATATATAGAATTCCGTTCAGCTTTACAGTGTAATCGAAAGTTTTTCAATGATTTTTAAGTAATCTTAATGTTCAGGTTCTGATTTATACAAAGCTTTATAATTATCACTTATGGTGCCTGACGTTTAATCAAATTTAAATATTAATTGCTAAATACTATAGCAACTGAAAAAGATAAGGCCAGCGCTGCAAACGGAGCCCTTATCATGAAATATCTTACGATTGTAGGAGTAACATGCAAATTATAATTCTCTCACGTGTTTACTTCTTTAATATAATTATAGTTCTTGTAAAACTCTTCCCCATCGTACAGACTCCACATATGTCAATTGTTATTAAAAAATTCGAAATATGCGTATCTTAGTAATAGCTAATTTGGGAATGACTTTGGTGTCTAACAAGATCTTGAATTGAAAATTAGGGACGACTCAATCTTTGAATACGCATGAAGATTGCTATGCAGCATCAGAGAAGAAGATAGGCATGATGATGACGACTTTGAAAAAAAAATTTTACTCCTCCCTTGCTTCGAAGGCTTCGAGGTCTTTCCTTTGATCTACACCGACATCTACATAACCCTAGATTCTATAAGTCCCAGTCCTCCTAGAAATTAGCAATAAAAGACTATTCGCCCTTGGAGTTTCTTTCCCAGCACATTAAAAATTAGACGATATATAACAATCGATAAATAACAACTTATGAACAATGAAGGACGAGATTTTATGATTGGATGATGTGAGCTACTTTTTGTTGATAAAGCGACAGAAGATTTCATTATAAAATATGCGACACGACGTAAATTACATATATACAATTTCATCATGCATCGTGTATTTTCAATTCCCGAATACATTGAATAATATTGCAGATTACTTTGAGAAATATTTCCATAGAAACTCTAGGATGATCTCACTAAGAACTCCATAAAATATGTCAGAATTGCTCTTAACTTATTTAGCAATTTTTCTCAATGCCCATAAACAATCAAATATACAAGAGAATTGGTGAAAACCAATTCCTCTTTAATTCTCAAGTTAGTGTATATAATTACTCTAAGAAAGGGAAGATCTCTTTTGTTTTACCGATTAAGCCCTTGATTAAAGAAAAAGAAAAAGAAAGAAAGACATGGGAACGTGGTTCTACATAAAAGATTTAGAAAAAATGACATAAATGATATCTGAACTTTATTAAAAATTTAGGGATCATATCAATAAATATACTACATTAAACACGTGCTGAATTTTAGTTACAAGCAAAACCCTAGGTTAGGAATATCTCGGTATATCAAGCATCGGACGGAGGCGCCCTGTCGTGTCACGGTGCCAAACCGCTCTCCTTCTCGGCAATTTCCTCATTAACACCCCAATTCAGTGAACAAACTCCACATTAAATACGAATCCAGATCCAAATCCGTCTCGGAACCTTAAAAAGGAAATAATAATTAATAAGAAAGAGACAAAAGAAATTTAATAAATTTCCAAATATAAAGGATTTTAAACAAATCCGATTCGGACATGTTAAAAAGGAAGTTATTTATTTTTTCCTTGAAACTCCACCCACTATAAATTCCCACAACCGCAGCCCTTTCCTCTTCACTTCCTAGACGTCCGCCAGTTGCGAGCAACAGAAACCGTAGTCACAGAGAGAGAGAGAGAGAGCGAGGGCGAGCGAGGGATGGTTGGGTGGGCAATCGCCGTGCACGGCGGCGCGGGTGTGGACCCGAATCTCCCCCACCACCGCCAGGAGGAGGCCAAGCAGGTCCTCGCCCGCTGTCTCAACATGGGCATCTCCGCCCTCCGCTCCTCTCTCCCCGCCGTCGACGTCGTCGAACTCGTCGTACGTACTAACATGCACGCCCACGCCCACGCCCACACCCACACACGCACTCTCCCTCTCTCCTCGTCTCTGTTTCTTTTCGACATGCAACGCCGGTTCGGGCGAAACCGAACGACGGACGAGCGTTTTCGATGTGTTTACTCGAGACCTTGTCGTCGTGGATTACTTGATACAAAGACTCATCCGTTTTCCTTTTTCTCTTTGGATGCGAGAAGGTGAGGGAACTGGAGTCCGATCCGGTGTTCAACTCGGGGCGGGGGTCGGCCCTAACGGAGAAGGGCACGGCGGAGATGGAGGCGAGCATAATGGACGGGGTGGGGAGGAGGTGCGGCGCGGTTTCTGGGGTGACGACGGTGAAGAACCCGATCTCCCTGGCCAGGCTCGTCATGGACAAGTCCCCCCACTCCTATCTCGCCTTCGCAGGCGCCGAGGAGTTCGCCCGCCTCCACGTCTGTACTTTCTCCCTACTCCCATAGACTTTCTGCTTCTCCTTTTTTGCTCATGTGGGTCTCGCATTCGGGTCACGAAAATCATGAACTCCTCTCGAGAGAAGCGTTTCTGCGGCATGTATTAACGGACGGTCTCGATGAACGATCTCACCCGTTGAAATATTTAGTCGCGAGAATTCGAAAACAAAACCATCTTCTCTCGAACGGATGGTGAATGAAACGTGTTGGCATGGTCGGCGGTTGGGACCCAACGCCAGCCACGAGAGACGAAAGGACGTCAATGGCGTGGCTCTTTCTACGTTTAGCCATCCACGTGCTTTAACTGGTGCATGAACCTCTGACCCGGCGGGTCGTGTCTTTTTCCCCAGCGTGCCTGCCTCGGTTGAACCGGGTTCTCGCCCTCTTGTTATTAGGGTTTTTTTAACGAGGCTTTGCCTTAGATGGTTTTTCAGTCCTACTTTTCAAGTTGATTATGTTTTGATTTTGTCGCTTGTGGCGGCCCTTGTCAAGATTGGTGCGGTGCTTGGTTTTTGTCGAAGAGTCTCGATTGTTGTGCAGAGAGTGCGCCATGGTTGCTAATTTGCACGAGAATCGTGAGATGATTACTGCTGTCTCGCCTACCCTTTTTTGAGATTCTTTGATTCTTGATACGTACAGGGTGCTGAGGTGGTGGACAATGACTATTTCATCACTGAAGACAACAAGGGAATGTTGAAATTAGCCAAAGAAGCAAACACAATCATGGTGAAGTTTCATTCTCAATGTCCTTTGAATTTGATGATTTTTTTAGCCCCAGTTGTGCTGCGTCTCACTCCGGACGATAGACTAATCACGGGTGCCTACGTTTTTTTTTTTTCGTTTTTGGCTGGATCGAACAGTTTGACTACAGAATCCCAACTGTCCTCTCGGACACGTGCGGCGCCAGCGTGGAGAATCCCCTGCAGATGAATGGCCTCCCTATCAGCGTCTACGCACCAGAGACGGTCGGATGCGTCGTGGTGGACGCGCAGGGGAGGTGCGCGGCGGCCACCTCCACTGGCGGCCTCATGAACAAGATGTGCGGCCGCATCGGGGACTCGCCCCTGATAGGGGCCGGGACCTACGCGTGCGGCCTCTGTGGGGTCTCGTGCACCGGTGAGGGGGAGGCCATCATACGCGGGACCCTGGCCCGCGACGTGGCGGCCGTGATGGAGTACAAGGGCCTGGGCCTCCAGGCAGCAGTCGACTTCGTGGTGAAGGAGAGGCTTGATGAAGGGAAGGCAGGGATGATAGCCGTGTCCCGGAATGGGGAAGTGGCCTGCGGCTTCAACACGAACGGGATGTTCAGGGGATTTGCGACCGAAGATGGATTTGTCGAGGTCGGGATTTGGTAGTGAGCTCTGGGTGGTGGAGCTCTTTTGTTGTCATCTCTCCGGCTCTGTTGTTAGGGACCGATGTGTTGGTGATGTAACTGTTTAGTCTGTTTCCTTTTTTTTAAGTGTAGTTATTTCAGTGTTGGTCGACAGTAATGGATGTTTGAATGCTTCTATCCTCGACTTGAAGAAGCTCCCAAAAATTAAGTCTCTCGGCATGTGCGGTCTCAGCTTTCAAGCTCTCTCCTGTGTTACTTGCGCACTTTCCGTGAAGACATGGCGTATGAGACTGAGACATAGGATCGAACGCCTAGTAGCTACAGAAAAATGTAAAGCGTGTTAAGAAAATTGCAGGGCATGACCATGTCAAGGCTCTTCTTGTGTAATGTCGTTTCCACGATGTGGCAAACCGATTCTCATCGAACTTCTTCTCAGTGACTGACCAGTTCATACAAAATGGAGGCAAATTGGGTTTTGCATTAGCGAAATTCTGCAAAAAGCAGACTCGTGCAGATTCCTGAAGTGATCCTTTTTACACGCCCAGGTAAACTACACGAGTGAAGACATATTATCGCGAAAAAGAAGGAACTGGCATGTGAATTCTGTATGCAGCAACCGCGTTTTCCACAGTTGCAGCATGGACATTTTTATAAACAGGAAGCACAAAACTGAAAAAATAACCTTCGTTGGATGCATCGGGAAACATATTTTCACCTGAAGATTTATATATACCGGCATACTGTATAGTACCTAAACACATACCAGATGACAGTTTAATCAAAACTATCATCGACGCCATATAAATCTATGTCAATATTAACAGCCAATAATGAACTACATTGATATTTATAACACTTATCACACAAAAACCATATCTTCAAGAATTCAGCAGCAAAGACAAGCATCTCAATTTTCTATCTCCTACAATTTCAAGAAAACAAACTCTTCGATGGCGGGAATCTCTCCAATAGCCAGTAGGGTTTCCCTGCTTGGCTCCTCATCCACACCGATTGTCATAATGGCCTGCTTCCCTGGAGCGGTCCTCCCAACACTCATATAATTCACGTTGACATTCTCCTCACCCAATATACCACCCACCTTCCCAATCATGCCAGGCTGATCGATCTGCCTGCACAGAATCAAACTCCCTTCCAAGCTCACGTCTACGCCGAATGACCCAACCTTGGTGAGATGCGGTTTCCCATCCTTCACCTTCCCTTCCACGCTGATCTCTCCAGACTCTGACATAGCGCTGGCGAATTTTGACTCGACATTGGCAATCTGGACCTGAATGTATTCAAGGGGGTTCTCAGGTGATCCGTCCAACACAGTTCTCTCCTCTGTGATCCGGAGTCCTCTTTGTTTGGTGGTGAAGTCAGCATTGACCAAATTTACAAAGACGCTGGATATAGGCTCAATTAGACCCTTGGTGACCATAGCACGGAGCAGCCTGGTGTCAAGATCATCTGGACCTCTGGCTGAAGCAAATCCCACCTTTACCGATTTTATGCCACTTCCACCTGCAACGAGCTGTGTGGCTAGTCTTCCAAGCTTTTCCGCTAGATCAACATAAGGAGTGAGCTCCGATATAACCTGTGAGCAACATGAGTGAGCTTGAGCTTCGCTCTGATGAAAGCATGTGAGTGGGTTACATAACGCTGCACTAGAACAACTGATGCCTGTGTCTGGAACAAATGGAATGAACAATGAAGACCTAATAATGAGTCTAGCTAATAGACATAGTGAGACCCTGGGAAATGAAAATGACTTTTTAGTTTCGAGTGCAGTGTTTGTATTGTTCTCACTAAGAGGCACTTCTCTATAACATGTCAGGTTTGACAATTCTCATTGAAAATAAGTAACTATGAGATGAATAGTATGGCAACAATTTAATGAAAGAGCAATTCGAACTCAGTTAAATTCAGCATGCACCAAACACATGGTTATGCTTGTAAATTGTTCATGAATTCAGAGACAGCACAAAGTGAACATCATGCTCTGAAACTGGTCAATCCATGTCAGTTGATTAAAACAATTGTGAAACCAAGCAGTTGAGGATGATGAAGTTATCCTGTACTATATGAGGAAGGAGTCATTGGAGCAAAATAACTAAAGGTCATTGCAAAATGCAGCACAACAAAAGTGTGAAAATAGAATTTGATATCCAACCTTGGCAGGCACCATGGGTGCATTAACGGCAGTAGCCGCAAGCTCACCCTTCAAGGCCCCAATTACTGCATCTGCAATTTCAATGGCCACACCTTCCTGATTACATCCACAAAGAAACTCACGGTTGGAAAACTAACCCAGCCTGGAAAGAACAGAACTTACCAACAGTATGTCAGCCAAGCTTACCTGGGCCTCAGTTGTACTAGCACCGAGATGAGGTGTGACAGTCACATTCTCATGCCGCACTAGCTTACTGTCTTGGGGAGGAGGCTCTTCCGTGAAAACATCAAGTGCAGCCTGCACAAAAACGAGAACTATTGTTCCTTCACCAATTGTATGAATTGATCATAAAAATTATGCAAACAGAACAAAGAAGATCAGAACCTGAGCAACAATTCCAGAATCTAGAGCCCTTAGAAGAGCTTCTTCATCGATCACACCACCTCGAGCAACATTGACAATTCGGACACCCTTCTTCATCTTAGCAAAAACGTCGTCATTTAACACCTTGGATGTAGCAGGGGTAAGAGGCATGTGCAGGGAGATGAAATCTGCAGTCGAGATTGCTTCATCGAAGCTCACCATTTCCACTCCGATTGCACGCGCGCGATCAGCAGGAGCATACGGATCGTGTACAATCACGTGCATGCCGAGACCCTTGGCCCGCCTAGCAACCTCTGATCCAACCTTCCCAAACCCCATAATTGCAAGGGTCTTCGCCACCAGTGAAACACCGACATACTTGTTCCTCTGCCACTTTCCTTAAAAAAGAAAGTGACCCAGACAGTGAGAGGCCAGACATTTGCATAAGAAACAGCATACGGCATTCACGGCATGAGAATCCAATTGCCATGTTATAGGCTCACATGTCCATAATAAACATTTGTATGATACCGAAAGCTTACAGCTTGCAAAACAAAATAGGCTCCGTTCAAGCATTTCAAAGATTTGTCTTCCGTTCGTGAACCTCCAATATACGCTATGTAATCTCTGTAACTGAGCGAAAAGTTTCAACAAGCCTCAACCCAATTCAACACTGCCTATCACCAAATCGCTAAGAGACACGACCAACCATACCATCGACGATTTAACAAACAGAAACAAACGGCCTGCGCAGCCAACAATTTCAAACGCTTCAAAATCGCCAACATCGCACCCAGGCTGCTCGAAGAAATGCCACAACGAGACCCCGTGAAAAATTAACACTACCCAGAAAGCACCAAAAGAACACGCACCCGCTTTCACCGAAGCGTCCGCCTGGGCGATGTTCCGCGCCATGGAAGCGAGCAAGGCAATCCCGTGCTCGGCGGCGGCGATGGTGTTCGCCGCGGGCGCATTGACCACGAGGCAGCCATGCTCCGTGGCGGCCGAGACGTCGACGTTGTCGATCCCCACGCCGGCGCGGCCCACGACCTTGAGGCGGCCGCCGGACGACTCGAAGACCTCGCGGGTGACCCTGGTGCCGCTCCTGACGATGAGGGCGTCGCAGAGCGAGATCTTGGTGCACAGCTCCTCGGGGCTCAGGTTGTAGGAGCAGTCGACGTTGGCGAAGGCCCTGAGGAGGTCAAGGCCCGCCTCGCCGAGCTTCTCGGTGACGAGGACGGTGGGCTTCGCGTCCAGGAGCGAGAGGACCGTCGGGGACGCGGCACGGCTGGCCCCGGGGGCTAAGCGGAGATGGGATTTGGAGGGGAAGGACGGGAGAGAGCGAGCCCACGAGAGGGAGGAGGACGACGAGGAGAGAGAGCGCTGCTTGGAGGGTCGGGTGAACACGAGATTCCATGAAGATACAGCCGCCATTTTGCGAAGTGTACTTCTGCTCTCCCTTCCAGTTGTCTGGGATTGGCGAAGCAATGGGGGGATTTTGTCTGTTAACTTTTTTTTTTTTTTTAATCTTTTTTTGACTCTTTTGCAACTCGGTAGGTGTTGACGATGGTGTTGCGTTGACCATTTGATTCCAGTATATCCCCATCTTTCTTTCTTTCGGCAGAAGAACACTAGCGAAAGTCAAATTTAATGTATGGCGCTCACACTAATACTAAAAGTGTTTTTCGGATTAGTCGAAGTGCCATTTAAAAAAAGAATTACTTGAGTGCTAACTACAGTTTGAGTCATAGAAATTTAATGTGATCATGTTTTATTAATTTCTTAATCTTACGTATCTTGTTGGAATGTCCAATCAATATATAACCCTTAAACGATATCATGTAGTGCCGATCGTAATTAAAACATGATCATTTTTGTACCCGACATTGTTAACAATTGATTATTTCAGTGCCAATATCAATGAAAAGGTGATCACTACTAAAAAATGCCATCTTAAATTAAATTTTTAATTATAAAAGTTACATAATTTTTCTAATCGGAATTTCTTGTCGGAAAGCATTTGGTACTTAAGTGAGCCGACGAAAATTTTTGACATTAACGTGAATGTTGTACATAACTTTTGACACTGTTAATGTCATTTTTCCTTTTTTTTTGATGTAAATTATGTATATTTGATCAAAATAAATAAACAAATAAATTTAAACCATCCATAGAAATTATGCGATTTTATTTCAAGGTTTTTTGATAAGTCTATTCTCGTTACAAAAAATATAAATATTCTCGATAGTAAATGTGTGTTGTCTTGATGGTGAACCTAACAATTATTTTGAAATCTATAAAAAGATGCATTCCACAATCTTTCTACGCCTTTCCTTTTCACGCAAGGAAAATAATTTTGACCAAAATGGGAATTAATTTTCCCTGTATATGAGTAGTTTATGAAAATTTATAAGGTGAAAAAAAAAAACCTAAACTAAGCAATTGTGATTCTTCACATATGATTTGCCCTTGCATGAGGATGGCCCGGGCAAATTAGGAAAAATGATACCGATTTTCTCACTCAAAATGTAAATTCTGCATCTGAAAGGAGAAATATAAGCGATAACCTCATGCAGGGATATCACAGATGTAGGACATCAAGAGGAAGTTATTTTGTATCAGAATTAGAAGATTTATTGTCCTTTTAAGAGCGTATACATCTTTTTGTTCTAATGGTGTCACATGACATCTAAAGTTTGTTTTTTGGAGGCAAAATGATGATATTGCTCGAGTTCAAAGATCAAAGTTTTATCGACCAAAAAAAACTCAAAAGTTTATACCTTTCCTATTTTTAACTATCGTGTATACCACATTATATATAATCTTTAAAATTGATGCATGTAATTGATTTACGATGGACGATTATTTGGGAAAATTGTATATTGGCTCTCTCATATTGAAATGAAAAGAGCTAACAAAAGGTTGGTCAGCGGTCAAGGTCAACATAGCTTTAAAAATTGTGGTGGTTGCGCTGCTGGATGCACGAAACTTCTCATGCGCCAAGAAAACATAGCATTTACCGACATGGCCAGTACTAAACTCGAAGGATTCTTCATTGTGATTCGTGAATTTTAGTACTAAAGGTCCGAAGTTGGTAAGAATCGAAATTTCATGTGAACTTCCTAGCCATTACTTGTTACATCTGACAAAAGTATATTCAATTTGGTCACCAGTACTTCTTGACCTCAATTGCCAAAGGAAATCAAGTCCCATGTATTTTCTTGCTTTTTAATGGAATAAAGAGATAAGGACGGCAGGTTCTTGAGTCAAGTCGGGAACTTCCCAGGCCGGTTGTAGACCTACTCGAGTCAGTTCTCGGCTTTGATTTTTCAATTTTCGGTTCTCAGAAGTGCATACTAATTAAGATGGAGATGATTGTAGAACGTTTCTGGCGAAATTTTGTAGGAGTTAAATCGCCATTCTAATGAAGATGGAGATTAGTGTTCATGAATAATAAGCCAAAGAAATGATAGGAAGGGCAATGAGAATTAAGGTTTTAATTGTTTTGGGAAAATGAATAATTTAAAATGTATTTTTCCTAAAAATGATTGCTTATATTACTAACAAAAATGAATAAATGAAAAATATTATATCGTTCGTAAAAATATTTAGATATAAATTGTTGTCGATAATGAATTTTTTTTCATTGATTAAATATTTCAAAAGATACAAGCCATTGTTTTTAGGAAATATTTTCCAAATAATTTATTTTTAAAAGAAATAAATAAAACTACCAATAGAGAGCATTTTTTCTTCTCAAAATTTCAATTCCAATGGGACAATCTATCAACATATCAAGTTGTGGAAAAGTCTCAAAAGTGCATACTTTCACAAATACATTAGTAAGTTCAAGCCAATCTAATCACATTATTAATGTACATTACACATTTAATGAATATAACTAACACCTATAAAAACCCACCCATCAAATAAGGATGAAAATTAGGTTTATGACCCATTTTGACAGGTCTAATAATTGATAAGATTCTTGTGATTTCATATAATGTATATGAATTTATAATTTAACTATATTAAACATCAATACCGATCCACAATAATATTCTCTACAATCCACAAAGCCAAATTCAAAAATCATTTTATATGTCACAATGTATTTCCCAAATCATTTCATAAACTTGGTTCATGAATCAACGTATATATATATATATATATAACTTTTAGTGATAATTTTCCAAAAATATTTGACTAACCGTTTGTAAATATCAAATCGTAGTAAATGCTCAATCTAGATTTTGTGCAACAAAAACATTAATAAAATATAGTATATCAAATCTCTATAACTTTCAAGACATGTTTTTACAAATTCAAAGAAGGTAATACCACTCACCGAGGAATACCCAAACCAAACAACGCTTGGCCAAACAAGCCAAGAATCTTGTAACCCTAACAATTAAACGAGAATCGATGTTAAAACCAAATAAAATACTACAACAACTATGAATTGGTTAATCTATGCTTAAACGCTAACAAAACAAGTCCTACTCGACAACAAATTGCTTGTCTGAAGTGATTATCAAATTTAAACGCAATGTGAAACTCAACGTGAAAACCTAAAATCTCGCTCTAACAAATCTGTTGCTTGAAAACAACTCTTAACAAACCCTACGGCTCCATGACGCCATAAACCACAATTTTCATGAAATTCCAAACCTTCGCAACTCAAAAATCGGATTTTGTAGCTCAATTTTCATAAAACTTTGAATTTAAGCCATAATTCAAAAATTACTATGATAGGTGAACGGAGGACACGATCACTTATTGGATGTTATGAATCGGAGTTGAATCGCCTTGACAAGGATCCCATGGCGTGTATACTCGAAGCCCTCTCTCTTTTTTTTTTTTTTTTTTCAATTTTGTTCTTCCTTTCTTTCTTTCCCTTTCTCTTCTTTTCCTCTCCCCACCATCTCTTAGTCTCTCTCTCTCTCTCTCTCTCTCTCAAATTAGCGTGCACTTCCCACATTTTTGTTGCCTTTTCAACCTTTTCGTTTTCTTTTCTTTTTTTAAGGTGGGTCCCACCACCTTTTTGACCTGGTGAAAGATCCCAGGTATTACATTATGCCTTCATTAAAAGAAATTTTTTAGCTGAAATTTACACTTACCTTAACCTTTAAACAAATGAGGGTATTCACGTTTTGCCTCTTTCTCAAGCTCCCATCTCAACAACTTTTTTTTTGGGTCCCTCCATTCACAACTTTAAGAGTCATTCCAAGTTCACCGGCCACTTCCCCTTCTAACTCTCCTTTCTTCATTTCACTTCTGCTTCCACTCTTAATTGACAACTCCTCTTGGTCTCTACACTCCTTGACCTCTCACTTAATTAGCTTAGGGGCTTCTCCTTCTCCTTAGCCTTAACATATTTGGCCTCTAGATTTTTCAATGGCAACCTTACCTTAAACTATTGTTCACTATTTTAATTGCCTTTTGACATACTAGGTGACTTCATAGCATTCACAAGGTTTTCCATACTCTGAAGCATCATGGCATGCGCCTCGACCCCAAAAGAGACATACATCCTCGTACCTAACAAAAGACTAAAGTGCTATAAACTATAACAAAACCTCTTAATGTCCCAATAAATCTACGCCTAAAAGATTACAATCTAAGCTCTGATAACACAAGATATCACACCTTGAATCCTACAGGGATGGGGGCAATGATATGGACACCTTTCCACTCGAAAGACTTAGGTACTGTTTGGTAATCATCCAACTAGTGCCTGATTTTGATTTTTTGTTCCTGGGATTAGTTTGGGAATAGTATTGTGTTTGGTAAAATTTTTGTTCCTGGGAATAAATTTGGAATAGAATCAAGAATAAAAAAAAAATTTGATTCTTGTTTCGGGAACAAAAAAAAGAATAAAAAAAGTGGAACCCTTCTCTCCCCTCCTTGTTGTCGTTTGTCGTCGTCCATCGCTGCCATCTGCCAGTTGTCGGCAACCAGTCCGGTGAGCTTGTCGGAGGCTTGCCAGGCCAGGGCGAGGTTCGGCGAGCTCGCCGGAGGCAAGCCCAGCCACTGGCAAGGCTTGCCCAACCCCGCCGGTGGCCAAGTGGGCCTCGCCTAGCCCCGGTAAGGCTCGCCCAGCTGCCAGCGAGGGTCGGCAGACGAGGGTTGGCCTCGCCGAGGGCCGGCGATGCTTCGGTGAGGTCGTTGGCCCTTGTTTGGCCGGCGACCGGCTTGAAGAAGAAGAAGAATAGGAGAAAAAAGAAAAAAAAAAAAAGAAAAAAAAGGAAAAAAGGAAAAAAAAAAGAGGAAAAAAACAAGATATCACACCTTGAATCCTACAGGGATGGGGGCAATGATATGGCCACCTTTCCACTCGAAAGACTTAGGCACTGTTTGGTAACCATCCAAACAGTGTCCGATTATGATTTTTTGTTCCCGGGATCAATTTGGGAATATAATCGCGTTTGGTAAAATTTTTATTCCTGAGAATAGATTTGGAGTAGAATCAAGAATAAAAAAAAATTTGATTCTTGTTTTGGGAACAAAAAAAATAATAAAAAAAGTGGAACCCTTCTCTCCTCTCCTCTGTTGTCATTTGCCACTATCCACCATTGCCCGTCACCACCATCCGTCGTTGTCTGCTGCTGTCCACCACCGTCCGCCGTCGCTGTTCGCCGGTTGCCGGCAACTAGTTCGACGAGCTTGTTGGAGTATTGCTAGGCTAGGGCGAGGTTCGGCGAGCTCGCTGGAGACAAGCCCAGCCATCGGTGAGGCTCGCCCAGCCTTGCCGATGGCCAGGTGGGCCTTGCCCAGCCCTGGTGAGGCCGGCCTGGCCATCGGCGAGGGTCGGCCGACGAGGGCCGGTGATGCTTCGATGAGGTTGTTGGTCCTTATCGAGGGTCGGCGACGCTTCGATGAGGTTGCTGGCCCTCGTCTAGCTGGTCGCTGGTCCGGCGACTAGCTTGAAGAAGAAGAAGAATAGGAGAATAAAAAAAGAAAAAAAAGTAAAAAAGGAAAAAAAGGAAAAAAACAAGATATCACACCTTGAATTCTACAGGGATGGGGGCAATGATATGGCCACCTTTCCACTTGAAAGACTTATGCACTGTTTGGTAACCATCCAAACAATGTTTGATTCTTATTTTTTGTTCCTCAGATCAGTTTGGGAACAGAATCGCTTTTGGTAAAATTTTTATTCTTAGGAATAGATTTGGAATAGAATCAAGAATAATAAAAAAGTTGATTCTTGTTTCGGGAACAAAAAAAGAATAAAAAAAGTGGAACCCTTCTCTTCCCTCCTTTGTTGCCGTTCGCCATTATCCGCCACCGCTTGTCGTTGCCGTTTGTTGCTGTCCACCACCATTCGCCACCGCCGTCCGCCGGTCGCCGGCAACCAGTCTGGCAAGCTCGCTAGAGGCAAGCCCAGCCAGCGGCGAGGCTCGCCCAGCCCCGGTGAGGCTCAGCCTCGCCCGGATCTAGGGAGGCCCGGCCTCGGTGGGGCTGGGCGAGCCTCGCCGATGGCTAGGCGGGCCTCGCCCAGCCCTACCGGTGGCCAGGCAGGCCTCACCTAGCTGCCGGCGAGGGTTGGCCTCGCTTAGGGCCGGCAAGGCTTCGGTGAGGTCGCCGGCCCTCGTCGCCGGTTGCCGGTCTGGCGACCAGCTTGAAGAAGAAGAAGAATAGGAGAAAAAAAAGAAAAGAAAAAAAGAAAAGAAAAAAAGAAAAGAAAAAAAAGGAAAAAAGTATAAAAATTATTTAAAAATTAAAATGAATTGATTAGGAACGAATCAATGAGCACGGTACAAAATGCAATTTTATTCCAGAATCATAAATTTTTAATAGTTACCAAACGGTTTAAAATGCTTAGAATTTGTTCCCGGGAACAAAATATAAAAAGAATCATTTCTGATTGGAATCTACTCCAAGAACAAAATCGTTACCAAAAGCGCCCTTAGCCTTTAACCATCAGAATCCAAATCCAACCCCAAAATTCCCATCGATAGTGCTCACACTTTGATGATTTGAATAACATGAAATATGAATGGAATGAACAACCCTAACCTAGTGAGCAATACATCTTTTCTAAGCGAATGGAATATTCACTATGCACCTTTACAAAACAATATGAAAACTCACTTGTTTCAAATCTAGTATAAAATATATGTACAAGATAAGAGTGAGTTATATCTCTTTAACATAATCATATATGTATTGAAAACATTCATTAATCAACAGTAGCATAACAAATATCAACAATCCACTCTATTGATCAATCTCATCAAAACACACATCAATGATCAATTCCATTAACTAATCTCATTCACATATCAATGGTCCATCCATTGACCAAACTCTTACTTAAATATCTAACCATGGTTATGCATAATGCTTTGTGCTAAGCGACCAAGCTCCTTTTCTTGGTAAGGTCTCCACCTATGTTGACAGTAGCTGGCCCTATAAGTCCTTCATTAGGCTCATAATGATATTGAGCATCAACACTGATTCACAATCTACAAAGCCAAATTCATAAACCATTTCATATATCACTATATGTTGCCCAAACCATTTTATAAACCAAGTTCACAAATCAACATATATATGCATATAACCTGTAACATTCTGATTTTTGAGTCTGATTTTGATGAGATAAAATGGGCTTTTCATCGATGTGTCTATAGCCTTTTTCTTTGAGTTGGCCACTCACAAGTTAACTAGCCTATCGGGTGAAGTCATTAAGGAATCTAAATGCAATAACCTTGAGAATTATACTCGGAATCGACTACTCGACTGTGCTAATCTGCAAGGGTTATTACGGCACGTCAAAATCGATCTGAGACCAGAGATAGATTGATTTGATAGAGGTATGCGATTAGTACGTGGGTGGTTCCACCTAATTGGAAAATTTCTATCGAACGACATTAGACCGATTTTTCTGTCATTTTCTTACCCTGTGTCCGTATTTGAAACCTCGAGATTTTCATGACAACTGAGAGTTGCTAATATGTTGAAGATGTATATTGTGGCTCGAAAATAATCAACCATGGGTCAATTGTAGTAAAAATTCCTAAAAGCTACTTGTTAGGTTGAGATGTGCTAAAATCACGTCAGATTGAAATTAATCGCGAAATTGAACTCGATTTCAGAAATTGGAAGTTCTGTCATGTCACGATTTATTTTAGGAACGTCGACTCACTTTCCGAAATTTTTTCGGAGATTCCAAGATTTTTATGGAAAATTGATTCGGACGATTTGAAAAACGAGCGGAAATTTGGTTTAGCTCATTTGAAGGGAATTTCGACTTCTAAGTCACGCTACTGGGTGATGGGAATTTTGTGGAAATATGTGGGATTTTTCTTCGATGAAATTGGACTTTGAACTTGAGAAATTGAGGATGAAATTGAAGTCTAAGCTAAGAGAAATTCGGATCAAAAGAGAAGGGCTACATTTTGGCACCAAAATTGAATTATTTGGTGGAAATTAAACAAGAAAGTATTAGGGGGAATATTGAGATATTTATGCAAGCCTAAGGGGGGCCAAGCCTTTAATTTGTTGGATAAGTCTTGACTTTTGGCCTTTGTTTCTTTTAATCTTCTTGACTGTCCAAGCTGGCTCCATCTTCTCGCGCGGACGACTCCTGCTTCAGCCGAAGACCCCTTCTGTTTTCGTTTACTTCATTTCCTTCCTTCGCTGCCTCTTCCTCCATCAATGTGTCTTCTTGGTGCTGTCTCTTTCTCCCACCGACGACTGCTTTCTCTCCATCTTCATTGAGTAGGCCATCTCCACCGAAATCTCCTTGCCACACGCTTGCACCCCCTCTGAACTCTCCTCTGCAAGCCACGTCTTCACTTGGTCAACCGAAGGAATCCTTTTCCCCATAGTTGACTTCACCTGCCAGCCATAAACCGAGCCAATTTCCATCTTCTTCGTATTGTCAACTCGCTGCCGTGCCTGCACCTTCTGCTCTCTACGCGTCCATGTCCAGCAACGATTGAAGACCCCCCTTGCAGCAACTTCTTCACGTCTTCAGCGAAACCGTCTCCACGCGTGGTCTTCTCCAGCAACGCGTTTTCGGCCTAAACCTGCAGCAGCCCAGCAATTCCATGAAATTCGGCCCAAGCCCAGCTCAGCTTTGGTCGTGAATTTCCTCAGCCCGAGCAAAGCCTAGCAGCTCGCATCTTGAAGCCCGTGTCTTCAGCAATTCAGCCCATCTTGGGTTCGCGAAGCAGGCCCAGCCTGCGGCCAAGCCCAAGCCCGAAGTCAAGTCCAGCTTTTGCTGTGGGCTTGCAAGGTTTCTTGCCCCGGTTCGAGTGTTCGTCGACGCTGCTGAAAATTTGGATTTTGGCCGCCATCGCACCGTCGTTGTGGTGAACCAGTTTCCGCAATAAATCGGTTAATTTATGCACTAAACTCTTCTTAGTAGGCTAATGACGTCTAAGGGGTGTTTAGTATAATTTAATTAGAAATTGGGTGGTTAGTTAGATTAAATTAGTACTTTCATTATGCAATTATGCATGTTAGGTGGTTAGATTAGATTAAGTGAGGTCTAGAGAAATTGTATTATTTATCTAGAAGGGTTTGGGAATTTTCCGGGCTCGTATCAATACTTAATTTAGTGATTTTGGCCTAGGTTGTATTTTTAGAATTTAAATTGAATTATTTAATTAATTTTAGAAATTAATTAATTATTAATTATTTTTCTCAGAAATTAGACCGGGATAGCAGGTGATCGGAATTTTGTGCTGATTGCAATGGTGTGATTGATTTATTTAATTGAGTGCTATATTGTGCAATTTGAATTTAAGTTGTGATTTTGGGTAATTATCCCAAAATTGTATAATTTCAATAATTACTTATAAATTACCGGGGTGTCGGTTTACAACTCCAAAAATGTTTTCAGACTTTGTATAAATAATGGGATTTTCTAAAGTAAAGATATTATATTTTTGGCTTAGGCCAATCGTGTACCCATATACGATTATTTTTATCAGGTACACTTTAATATGATGGAACACTTTAATATGATGGAATTAGGCCAAATTGGATATGTGATTGAGGAATCGATGTGTAAAGCACAAGATCCTTGGTCAGGAGTAATGTATTGTAGTTTAGCTTCAGGGAGCATTAAAGCCATATAGATCTCTAGCAGTTTCGGTAAGCAATAATATTTTAGCAGCTTTGGTGAGCACTATAGATATTAGCTTCGGTGAGCGTTATAGTTATCTAGTAGCTTCGGTGAGCAAATGTTATTAGCAGCTTTGGTGAGCAAAATTTTAGACATCAACTTTGGGGAGCAATGATATATGATTATATCTATTTCATCTTAGGTGAGCAATATTCGAATTGATAAAGTTCATGAATGGTATCGATTGTGTGGAGTCGAATAATTCAACTGACTAATGGTTGAATAGATTGACCAATAGATGGTCTTAGTGGTATGGAGTCGATTAGATCGATTGATCGATGACTCATTTTGATTTGATAGAATTGTTTGGTCAAGTATTTGATTTCACTGACCTGTAGGGTCGACTTGAGGCGAGGTAAGCTTCTATGATTGTGTGATTGAGTGGTTAAGACATCTTTGGACGTATTTCTCTCCTAATCAGGATTTAGAGCATGGACTTGCTGAGACATTGTCTCACTGGTTATTGTATAACTATTTTCAGGTCCTTAGAAGGTGGTCGTGGAGGATCGAAGCCTCGGGTTTGTGGAGGTGGAGTTAGAAGGATTGGCGTTTGTGTCCAACTAGTATGTCATAGGACAATATCTTCGTTTTTGGAGAACCAGTCTTTTGTAGTCTTTTGGCCATAGACTTTGTACATGACTTAGTATATTTATAATGACATGTTTGTTTGTGAATTTGTTGTCCTACTTTTCTATCCTGAGATGGTTACCGTAAGGGAATTTATTATTCGCTTCCGCATGTGCAATAAAAAGAAAGGGTTGGTGACTTGTCCTGGGAAGTCGTAAAATTTTATCGACCAGAGAGGGATGGACATGCGCTTAAGGAACGCGCTTGAGGATCTAGGTGTCACATAACCCGTTCGCGACATCTTTCCAAAAATATTTGACAAACCATTCACAAATATCAAATCATAGTAAATGTCCGATCTTGATTTTATGTAACAAAAACATGATTTTAATAATTTATAATATTATCAAATCTCTATAATTTTCAAGACATAAATTTACATATTTAAAGAAGAGATAGTAACACTCACTTGGGAATTCCTAAACCAAACAATGTATAACTGAACAAGCCAATGATATTGTAATCCTAACAATTAAACAAGAATCGATATTAAAACCAAATAACATACTATGGCAATTACGAATCAGCCAACTTACGCTTAGACGCTAATAAAACGACTCCTACGCGATAATAAATTGCTCACCTGAAGCTATTATCAAACCTAAATGCAACATTAAACTCTAATGTGAAACCTTGAAATCTCATTCCTACACAACCGTTGCTCAAAAACATCTCTCGACAAACCCTTGCTCAATGACACCATAAATCACCATTTTCATGAAATCTCGAAACTCTATAACTCAAAAATTAAACTTTGCAACTCAATTTTGCCCTAATTCCGACCTCTACTCTGAATAAATGAACGGAGGACGTGATCACTTACTAAATGTTGCGAATCGGAGTTGAATATGCTTCGCGAGGTCCTCGAGATGTGTCTGCGCAAAGCACTTTCTCTTTTCCTGATATTTCTTATTCTTCCCTTCTTTCTTCCCCTCTCTTCTTTTCCTCTCCTCCACGGGCTCTTGGTCTTTCTCTCTCTTAAGCTAACCGAACACTTCACCTATTTTTGTTGCCTTCTTAACCTTTTTTATCTTTTCTTTTTTTAGGTGGGTCCCACCACCCTTTTCACCCGGTCAAAATTCCAAGTATTGCAAGCATTACTGGTAACTTCTCCACGTCTGCTAACAGCTTCTGCCACACTTTTGTCCATGATCTTTATTAAAATATGTTTCAAGTTTGAGCCAAATACGAAATTCTGAATATTCTAAATTGGATATTTTACAAACATTGAATTGAGTAAAGAAGATCCGAAGATCATCTCCCCAAAAATTGACTTGGACTTGGATTTACTTAAAATATACAGAAATATATTTCAGGCTGAAGTCAGCGAGATAAAAACAGAGGAAAGAGTCAAATTTTTAGGGTTTGACCGAATCATGTGAATTTCTTTCCAAATAGAAATCGGTCTATCTTCTCTTGGTGCAATATAAATAATTTTATGCTCGTGGGACTCTCTTTAGCGAAGCACACATATTGAAGTGCCGTTTTACTCTAAGTGTTGTGGGTGTTTTGTTTGTGAGAGATATCCATAGGTGCTGGGTGCTTGGCATTGGGTCTTCGTGTTGTTCGTGCTGTGAAGCTTACTCGTGGATTACATCCAAAAAGTTTAGTGTTGAAGCCGATCAAATCTTGTGATAAGATTTGCGTGTAATTCTTTCGTGAGATTAAGAGATTATTTCTTGAAGAATTTCGAAGCTAAATACTGCGTGTGTTATTGGGTGTAATTGGGGCTTGAGGAACACCGAGAGAGTGTTTGAGTGACTCGAGTATGTAATTTCCTTGTATCGCTTTATCTATAATGAAATTCATCGCTGCTCTTCCTATAGACGTAGGTCTTTATGATCGAATCACGTAAATTCGGTATTCAATTTATTTTCTTCTTCTATCTATATTATTGTTCGATCGCTAGCTTTCGCAACAATCTTTGCCAATCCTATATTTTGAGGGTTGAGATTTAAACTAAAAGTAACCGTGCTCACCTTTTAATATGTCTTGATTTTCTATTAGCATGCATTCCCACCGTTGCTACATATTTGTCAAATGCTTATCCTAAGTTTCTGGTCATGATCACCATATCCCAGAAGTCAAAGTAGCACATGCCAATTCTCAACTTGATTGACATATTTAGTAAATTATTATCATTATAAAGGTAATTTCTTATCTAAAAGAAGGGTCAACACTTGCCCATGACATTCAATTGTATGGGCAATGCAAGTGGATTTTTTTTTTTTTTTTTTTTTGATACTGAAAAGATAGCTATGAAATTTTTTATTTATGGGGATAAGTGCACTAGAAGTCATAAAACTTGTTATAAAAGTACAATTGATTTCTAAAAATTTCAAAAAGTGCAATCAAATCCTAAAATTTGTTAAATCGGTTCAATTAAATTATTTCGTTATCTCTGTTCAACTAGATTGACAAAAAAATGTTGATGTGGCTTTTTATTTATTATATTCTCTCCTACATGGTTTTTTTTTCATTATTTTATTTTTCAAAGTACTTAAGTTAGATTAAATAAATTGGAAAAAGGATAATTTATTTAAAAACCAAGCACACAAAAAGGAGAACAAGCCATTGCTAGCCTTGGACGAGGCCTTAGTGGGCCCCAATGAGGGCTTGGCTGCCTAGATCTAGTGGAGGGCCAAACCCCTGCTCAGATATAGGGTGAGGGTTGTGCCCTCCCCTAGTTATGGGCCGCTAAGACCTTGCTGGAGATCGTCGAGGGTTGTTGGTGGATGACGGTGATCACCACTGGTAAGGTCTCAAGTTTTGTGGTTTTTTTTTTTTTTCCAGAATTTTTTCTCTTTCATTTTTTAATCAAATTTATTTTATATTTTTAAAAATTTCTAATATTTTTCTAACATGGTGCTTGTTGGATGACACATTGTCACCTCCTGTCTTAAGAAAGTTATAAAATAAGACCCATTGGTAGTTTTCGTTAACCTAGTTGGATAGAGTTAACATAAATATTTGATTGAATTAATTCAATAAATTTTAGGACTTGATTGCAATTTTTAAAATTTTGTAACTCAATTACCCATTTGTGAGAAATTTTAGGAATTTCAATGCACTTATTCCTTACTTATGAAGTGTACCATGGTTAGTCAACACAGTTATAAGGAGGCATTTGCCTGAATCGAAACTTGCCACCAACATCAATTGAATCAAAATGATCTTTTTTTGTTTGTTTGTTTTTTTGTTTTGTTTTTGCATTTGCATCTTATTCTTCTTTCATTTTCTTTGACTTCACTACATGATCGATCTTTTGAGCCGGCATTGAGAGTACTAAATCACTTATTTCTTCTTGGTAGCACCTCTCTTTTGACTTGTTTGTTCATTTAATCATGTGACTGTAAGAAAAAGAGATAATAATACAAATGGTTCTTCAACTTTGGCTTAATATGCAATGTGATATCTGAACTTTTGATTTCTTTACTATGATCCATGAATTTTAACCTAACGTATAGTGTTGATCTTCAATGCGGCTCTTATATTTTTGGTAAATGTTTAATTTTTTTTTTTGGCTAGAATCGTGAATGTTTAAACTAATCGTTAGGCTATATGAAAATATCCAATGTTATCCTTTAATTAATTTAAGTTCAAGAACAACAATGATCATTTTGACATAGTCCAATGATTAATTTGAATATATATCAAAAGTTTAGAGACCACATTGAATAATATAAAAGTTCAAAGATAACATTACACATGGAGCCAAAATTTAGGGACCGCATCAAACAATTAAAAATTCAAAGGCTGGAAACACTAAACCATTTATATCATTTTCCTTAAGAAAAATAACATAAAACCCTAAGGCTGCATTTGACAGTCGGGATAAAATTCAGGATATGATATGATTTATCCTATCCTACATTTGATGCTCACTTAGGACAAGATAAAGTCGGATATAAGGGGATATGGACAGGATAAAATTATCCTACGGGAGAGGTGGGATAAAGGCAGATAGGATGTCTAATGTTCATAATAGGAAAGTTATTTTTCTCGAATAAACAAACTTATTAAATTAACAAAATTGAAATTATATTTCAATATAAATAATATTTGAATTCTAATTTAAGAAATTAAAAATAAAATAAAATATAAATTATTTTTAATTAATCCTATTTTAATTTCTATATTCAACTTTAATTCTATCTTATAACAAACATTCAATCTATAAGTTAAATATTTATATTTATTGTATATTTTAGGTTTTTTGTATTTTAGGTATGTTAGTACGGTTTACTATTCGATAAAATTTTATTAAATAATGATGAAAGGGGAAAAAAGAAATAATAAATAAATGATATAAAAAAGAGGAAAAATAAAATAAAAATAAATTAAGGAATAGTGTTACGAGAGATTTTCATCATCTCTCGTTTATGAATTTAGGTTCATTTATAATAATATACCGTTTATATCAAAAAAATGTACATGAATATGATGTGAACACAGCTGACTTTAATAGTGCGATTCACCAAACAATGGATAGAATATAAAAAAATCCTAGTATTTCATATCCTATCATATCCAGTCCTATCTCGATTAGAAATTCGGATGACCAAACATAGCCTAAGCGTGCTTTCTCTCTCTTTTTTGGTTTGCCATCCCATAGCAATTGGCGCTTCAAGAAAGATGGCCATCACCTCCAGAACAACTGCCACCGCGGCTATCATCCCGGACAAGTAACCACAAACTAATGCCGTTCTTGGTAATTCCCAGTCACTATTCTTTTGTATAATGCATATACCTCATCCTTCTTTGGTAATTCGAGTGTCTACGCTAGGGGCAACATACTAGTCCCCAAACGAATATGAAAATCTCAATGGCGATTTCCTAATTTATTGCTTATAAAAAAATGACGATGTCTCGTTCTACGGTCATTTAGTGACACCATAGATATAGCTAACATTATTCTCAATCATCATATAATTTAAGAAATCTCTGTTTATCAACTCATCAAAAAAGCTGACTTGATATTATTTGTCGACATGCAAGGATGGCCAGGACGATTAGACTGCCGTGTTAGTATTTTCAGAGAAGACTGGCTGGAAACACTAAATTATAATTTCATGCAAAGGTCTCAAGACAACATAAGAACAATAGGACTTATAATTAAATTGAAATTTGTATGATCAATTTAGGACTGAAATAGCAAATTTCTCATTTTTCATGTATATCCCCGTCAAATTTTTAATCTAAACAACAGTTGCATCTCACGTTTCTCTACGCTCTTTCACAATTTTCAGTCGAGTCCAAAACAATCAATCGTTAATCACCTTCCAATCCAGAAAATCGTTAATCACCTCTGCTCGTCAAAACTGCTCTAATAAGTTTCCACATGAAGAACGCCAAAACGTGAATTACCAATTTGGACCACTCGTGGAAGCTTCACTCACGAGCGACGGGGAGAGAGCTTCACTCACGGGCGACGGGGAGCGAGCCATGGACTGAAGGAAAGCGTCGGCCAGCATCTGGCCAAGCCGGACCTGGGCCGGGGTGGCTAGATGGAGCCGGTCGGGTCCGAGAGGCAGCCCCTTGGCGTCGACGGTTCTCACGTTCGGAAGGTCAAGCCCGAGCTGGACCTTTCTGACCGTGTCGGTGAAAGGTCCCAGTCCTGATGCGATAGCCACCTGCCCCCATTCACAGAGCAGACATGCAATTAAGCAATAAATTGTTATCCATTTAAGCGAATTAAAAATAATGGAACCAAAATATACATTTTTTCAGAGAGGTTAGTGTGAATATCACTATTTCTTGATGTCCGGTTCATTAATCTAATGAGATAGGTGGTAGAATTTTGATTATCTTGAACATATTTTAGAGGAAAAGCCGCTCGTGGACCTGAGGTGAATGCCCCAACCCCGTAGATAATCCTAGGTTTCTACCGTTGATGAGTCGTTTCTTGTTATTATTTAATTTTTATCTAAAAAGCTGCAGAAAAGAAACACACCACATGGATTCCTACGGACCCTTTTGCGAGCCATTACTACATCTAACTATTATTTGTCTGGTTTTGAATAAAAAAAGACTAAGAAAGTACCACATCGAGATGATCGCCGTTTGCTTAATTATAATAACGACTTTCATTTAGAAATTTATCATAATTTGTTCGAACAATCTAAAGTGAAAGATGCAATTGATTCCGAAATGAAGCGCGAAGGAAAATTCAATCACCTGGAAAATTGGGAGCTCGGGCGACTGCAGGTCAGTCCTCACATCCGTAAAGAACTTCTCCAGCCTCCCTTTGTACTGCACGGCGTCGCTTTCCTCCACCGTTTCGCTCTCTCCTTGGTACCACAAGAGCGCTTTGATTGTCCCCCCGTCTTTCGTCCCGGCTCGCGCCCGCTTCATCAATTGGTCGTACAAAGGCGTCCCTCTTTCCCACTCGCTTATCCTCGTCCCGCCGATTGCGCACGGCACCAACCCCACCAAGCCCAGACCCCGATCCTGGCCCACGACGGTGTTGGCGAATGCCATACCCGGGCCGATCCCGTTCGTCTGGTTCACGCCGATGTCCGCATGGAGCGGCTCCCGGGCCTCGACCCACGTGAGGTTCACCGTGAGCCGGATTATCAACGGGTTGGGGCTGCACTCGGGAGGGATGACGCCGTCCCACTTGTTGATCCAGCCGGTGGATGTGTCGTTGACCACGCCGCCTTGGCCCACCATGTTACTCTGCCCGGCGAGGAGGAAGATGCTTTTGGGGCGTTGACTTGGACTTGGGCTCGGAGTGAGTGGTTCTGGATGGACAAAGAGGGAGTTGGTGGTGGCAGCGGCGGCGAGGAAGAGCAAGAAGAAGATAAGCATTGTTGCTGGCTTGGTACCTTCTGACGGGGTGTCGCGAAAGGGAGAGATTATTGCGCCTCTCTCTCTCTCTCTCTCTCTCTCTCTCTCTCTCTCTCTCTCTCTCTCTCTCGTGTTAAAGAGGGTGCTTGGCTTGTTATATATGAGCGGTTGGTATTTTTTTTTTTTTTTTTTCTTATGACTCAGGGTTTTCTTGGGGCAAGGATCAACGGAGCCTTATCTAACGGAGCCACCGCGACGGATGGTTATGAGCGGTTGGTAGTTTGGTTATAAAACAAATGGAGAGATGCCTCGTTCCACATCAAAAAAATGTAAGTGCGCATGTGGATGAGATTTGCCACTAACCGACGATCATTATTTTTATTTATTAAAAATTCAGCTTTATTTCTATAAAAAATTAATTATAAATCTTGTTAAAACAAGATACAACTATTAACGAAAAGTCACGATTATTTATTACTTATTATTATTTAATTCTGAATTTTTTTATGTCTTTTTAACTTAATTTTTGAGATGTACTTGTTCATTTTGCAACCTTTCCCGAAAGGTTGTCTTTGTTCTTTTTGCAAAGAGTTGCCTTTATTCGAAAAAAAAAAAGATAATTACATTTGTTTTGAGATCAAACACACATATTCTTCCATTTTTTTTTTTGTTTTCTTTCAAAAGAAACTATAGTCATTGTTTCTAATTGTTTCCCATGAGAGATTCTGAAGAAATACTAGAATTGTTATCTAGTATTTTTATTTGAGACTTTGTTGTATCCTGGAGGAAATTTGCCGATGACCATTAGCAATTTTGTGAGGCAAAAAAATCCTTAAAAAAAGTGGTATCACACCTCAAAGTCCAATTTGATTACTCTAAAGATCCGACTTCATTGTTCTACCCAGCTCGAAGCCATATTTTCCCAACAATTTAAAGGATTTATTTTGCAACAATGGAGTCAAGTGGATGAAGCGCACAGAACGAGTTAGGGGTGTTCATATTCAACAAAGCAAGGCTGCATAATAATTCTTTACGTCCTCCACCGGAGCAAGTGGACATCGTCGAAATCACAACCCTGCAATGCTGTCTTCCTCGGATGACCACCATCCTCTGGACGATGCTTCTAATCCTGCTCTGAAGGCTCTTCCTTCGTATGAGCGGCGATTTAGATATCATTACTATTGTGGGAACACCATATATAGACAAATGCAGGCAAAAAATGAGATCTGTTGGAGGCTCTTGAGGGAGCAGAAGGTGCAAGAAAGGCCGCTGGAGGTCGCCAGAAGCAATTTGGAACAGTACTATACGACACCAACACGTAAAAGCTTACTGGATCTCGATCGAGAACTTTCCGTTGGCCATGACTCCGATCATTATCATTGAAGCGTTTGTCATCAATCCAATTGCCAATCTATTAACAAGGTCACTTCACGGACTCGGCGACTTCTGACGAGGCCCTTCGGTGCCTTGTCCGTTTTAGTCCAGTTTCGCCGGTGCCGCTCTAGTCGCTCACCAACCATCATGATGGTTTTGTTTTCGAATTCTCGCGACTAAATATTTCAACAGGTGAGATCGTTCATCGAGACTGTCTGTTAATACACGCCGCAGAAACGCTTCTCTCGAGAGGAGTCCATGATTTTCGTGAACCGAATGTGAGATCCACATGAGCAAAAGAGGAGACGGCAGTTGCTCGCTGGCTTCTGTTGCGGAGCCGCCTGATATCGCCAAGATGGAAGCTCGGAGTGGTGAAAGTGGACATATAATTGAAGTTTGTGGGGAAGTGCCAGCAGAAACAGGCGCAGGCAGGATGAAAATTTGTGGTGAGGCACCCTGTGGATTTAAAGATTCTAGTGCAGTTCTCAAGATGAAAAGGAGCGGTCAGCATCTATGAGGAAACTTTTGGTGGCAGTTGTCCTCTGCATAGTATTCATGGCCGTAGAGGTTGTTGGAGGCATCAAAGCGAACAGTCTAGCAATTCTAACAGATGCAGCTCATCTATTGTCAGACGTTGCTGCATTTGCTATATCCTCATTCTCTCTGTGGGCTTCAGGATGGGAGGCAACACCTTGTCAATCCTATGGTTTCTACGGGATTGAGATTCTTGGTGCTCTTGTGACTATTCAAATGATATGGCTTCTTGCTGGTATTCTCGTATAAGAAGCCATCGAAAGGCTGATCCATGATACAGGTGGAGCTGTGGTTGATTTTTACTCAAAACTGGGATTCCTGGACGATGCTTTGGGAATATTTCAAAATCTAGAAGAGAAAGATAATGTTATCGGTCAGTCCCAGGGGTATTAGCCAAAGTTAGCCACTTGACGGTGCTCAACTCAGAGTTTTTCCGGTTGCATTTGTAACACAATGGTACTATCAGTGGGGTGGTACTATCAATGGGGTCCTGAGAAGGATGATATGAGAGCTTCCAGAAATTTAATATCACGAAGAAATGAGGTATGGCTCTGATCATACCTTTTAGAAGGTTTCGGATTATATGATTTTGTTGATTCCATTCCTAGAATTGCTGGTATCTTCTTTTTGCCTCTCTTAATTCTGGTTCATGCACTTTTGATACCTCGATACTTGATTTGCTCGCGTTTACTAAATTGTTAGAGAATGTTGTTACATGCATGAGCTAATATGTATTGCTGTATTTATGGAGGCAATCTGGAGATACCGAATGGGTTTATTGGGTGTCCCTTGTTTGGTTCTAATGTGTTCTCTTTGCTGTCCGTGCCCTCATAGATTTGATTCTAAGGAATAGCATAAATGAGCCAAGAGAGTAGAATTGCATTGGTTTTCTATTTTGATGTATGTATTTCATCGAGGATGAAAATTTCATGATGCATAATTTTGATTAATTGCCTTTTGAAATATTCTTGAAGTGGGGGTATCTGAAGGGGACTATGGAGCTAATGTGACTGGAGTCATTAAGACGAAAAAGTATCTAGCTTTCATTTTAAAATGAAAGATTTGAGTGAAGTAGATACCTTATTGGGAGTTAAAATTAAAAAAAAAAAAAATAGTGGGGGTTATTCTTTAAGCCAAAGTGATGACATGGAAAAGATGTTAAATAAATTTAAACATCTTGGCTTCAAAGAGATATGTATACCATTTGATTTAGTATTAAATTAAATTATAATATTGGTAGAACAATAGCATAATTTAAATATGTTAGTGCTATAAGGTTTTTAATGTATGCGATGCATTATATTAGACCTGATATTGTGCAAGTTGAGTATATATATTAGTAATTTGAGTATAGAACGTTGGGTTATCTTAAGAAGACTATAAATTTGTGATTGTTCTATAATAATTATTCAGTTGTATTGGAATTATACACCGATGTTAGTTGGATTACAAGTGTGGGAGATGAAACTTTTGGATGGATTTTCATATTACGTGAATGTGTTGTTTCTTGGACGAGCAAGAAACAAATGTACATAACTTACTTGATGATAGAATCTAAATTCATTGCTTTAGTGGCAACCAGGGACGAGGCTAAATGGATTAGGAATTTGTTGTTGAATATCAAATTATGACCTAATCCTATGCCTCCTATTTACTGTGATAGTCAAGCTACTTTGGCAAGAGCCTATAGTAGCACCTATAATGGTAAGTCTACACATATTAGTCTAAGACATGACTATGTGAGACAATTGATTAAAGATGGTATCATAATAATTTTTTACGTGAGGTCAAGTAATAATCTAGTCAATTCCTTGACAAAGGCGTTACCAAGAGACATGGTGATAATGACCTCATAAGAAACGAGGCTGAAACCTTTTAATTAAAATCACTAGTAATGGTAATCCAACCTTTTTCTAGAACATCACTAGTTACAAGGTTTAATGAGTAAAAACAAGTTACTGAATGTGATTGTTTGATATTGACGTAACCCTGATATGAGAAGTTAGTATCATCTGTTATGTTTTTTGTAGGTTAGATTGAATTCTTAATGAAGTATAGTACAAACTTGTAATGTGTTGATAGTAATAGAAACACATGGTCGATACTTCACTTATATGAGCTTAGAAGTGGTGCCGTTTCTTACGAAAGTTAGGGTTGCTTCTTGGAGAGCTCATGAAACAGGATTAAGCACAAGGCCATAATAGTGCGGAGTAATATAGAATTTCTTGCTGAAACAAGAGGTTAATATATGTGCGGTATGTTCAGTTTTATTATATACAAGTACAAGTTTAAAGTCGAGCTACTTGTTACTTTGGTAGAGCTTTGAGATATTTGCACTAAGTAAAGGTTTAACTCAAAAGAAACCTTTATGTATGTATATTAATCTCATAGAAATTTTGGCTGTATATTTTAACGTTTTATTTCCTATTTTGTTTTACAAACAAAAGTGGGGGATTATTGGTAGTTTATTTATAAAACAAATGAAGAGGTGTCTTACCCACATCGAAATGATGTGAGTGCGCATGTGGATGAGATTTGATACTAACTGATGATCATTATTTTTATTTATTGAAAATTCGGATTTATTTCTATAAAAAAATTAATTATAAATCTTGTTAAAACAGGACGACTGTTGACAAAAAGTTACGATTATTTATTATTATTATTATTATTATTATTATTATTATTATTATTATTATTATTATTATGATTATTTTATTATTATTATTATTATTTAATTTCGAATTTTTTAAGTCTTTTCAATGTAACCTTTGAGACGTACTTTTTTTTTTTTTTTTAAAATGCTGGAGGAACCGCTTTGGTCGATAGCCGCCACGTAAACCCCCAGGTGACGCTAGCCCAGGACCCACCACCAGGGCGCCATGCTTAAATCGCCTAATGATCCGCCAGCCTCCCTGCAACTTGCGTTGCAGGGGCTTCGAACTCTGGACCTCCCGTTTGGAGGTCTGAAGCCTACCTAGCGGAGCCACCACGGCCGGTGGTTTTGAGATGTACTTGTTCATTTTACAACATTTCTCGAAAGGTTGCCTTCGTTCTTTTTGCAACCTTTTGAAGGGTTGTCTCTATTCGAAAGAAAAAGATAAATACATTTGTTTTGAGATCAAATACACATCTTCTTCCATTTTTTTCGTTTTCTTTCAAAAGAAACTATATCTATTGTTTCTAATTTTTTCCCATGAGAGACTTTGGAGAAATACTAGAATTACTATTTAATATTCTCATTTTAGATTTTGTTGTATCTTGGAGAAAATTTGCCGGTGACCATTAACAACTTTGTGAGGGCAAATAAATCCTTAAAGAAAGTGATATCATGCCTCAAAGTCCGACTTGATTACTCTAAAGATCCGATTTCATTGTTCTACCAAATGCGAAACCATATTAGCAACTTGGCATCACTGGTCTTTCTTTAATAATAAACGTCAAACAAAATCATGATCTTTGAAAAAAAAGCAAATGATTTTCACGTTTGGTGTTGAATTATCTATTAGGGCTTGAGTTGTAAAGGGAAGGGGAGAAACTTTGAAGATTGTTCAACTTTGTGGACGATAGCAAATTGAGACCCTTTAACTCGGAAAGATAAACTACTGGGGTTTGCACCAATGGCCATCATTCCAACTTGGAATGGGGAGGTGGGGGGAAGGTTTGAATCCCCACATTCTCAGGGGGGTTGGGGTTGGGACGATTTAGTTTCAGGAGTGAGTTTTGACTCCCACGCTCTGCCAAGAGACAAGAGAAAAGTCTGAGAGTGAGTGTTAAAGTAGGAATATAATATAACTGACAAAAAAAAAAAACTCGGAAAGATCCAAACATTAAAAGGTTGTATTTGAGTTAATTTGACGTTTTAGTTCGGCCGTCCTAGCATCCAACGGTTAGGTTTGATTTATAAAACATGAATGGAGTTCTTTCCACTCTAGCATATACCTATTTTATTTTTAGTGAAACTATGATTTGGGTACATCCGTCCCATTAAACAAATGTTTTGAAAGTCTAGAAAAAATAATAAATAACATTATAAACGAATCTACATATGAATACTTATGTTTGTTTCTTCTCGAAAAAGGTTTCGACTGCCAAAGACTCAACAATATTCTGTCATTTGAATAACAGTTTTGATCGACAATTTCTGAATTACACGACAGTCCTTGTGTTAATAATGAGATGGTGACAATCAAGAAAAGAACAAAAACTCCATTAGGGTTAAATACAAAGCGAGACTAAAGTTGGTTTGACAACAAGAAGCAAAAGATCAAACTTAGAAATGCTGGAAATCAGTGTATGAGTGGCTAGGAGACACAGATTTATCTGCATTTTTCCTGCGTGTGGGTGCCTTTCTTCTCTTCCGACAGGTTCTTTTGTAGTCCATAACCTCTAGAATCCCACATTTTCACGTTCTAGTTGTTTCCCATGTTCCGAAAAAGTGTCTCTCATGTTCCAATGATTGTTTCCAACATTTAGCATGTTCCTGTAACTAAGCTGGACTGACATGGCCAATAACTTCTCCACGCCTCCTAGCAGCTTCTGCTCACGATTACTACCAATCCTGTATTCCGAGAGTTGAGGTTTAAGCTAAAAATGACCGTGCTCAACCCTTTCTATGGCTTTTAAACCACTTTGGCCTTTTGAATTGGTCTGCATTCCAACCGTCACTCCATGTTTGTCTGTAAGAGTTGCTTTTTTTGACCTGGTCAACTCGTGTGAGCCCCATTTAAAAAAAAGAAAAAGAAAATTAACTTGGTCTATAGAGAGAGAAGGGGGACCTCGGGTAAGACAGAGAAGACTGAGACAAGAAATGAAAAGGGTAAAGAAACAGAAAGAAAGAAAAGGGAAAAGAGAGGTTTTGCGAGTACTCGCCATGGATGCCTTGTTAAGTCGATTTAAATATGTATCGCAATACTTTGTAAGCGATCGTGGCCTTCGTTCGTCTAATCAAATTAATGTTCAAAATTATGGTGCAAATTTGAGGTATATATAAAATGCATACATACATACATACATACATACATACATACATACATATATATATATATATATATATATATAGAAATGATGATAGTTTAGAAATCGATTTGGATCTATGATTTACCTTAAACAAAATTTTAAAGTTGGCATTGTATGAACAGTACACGACTGGTGGCTTAATCATTTTGGACAAATGATTTGTGGGCACGTTTGAATTGTTTAGTTAGTGCTTAAGTTTAGTTTAGTCAAGTTGTAGTTAAGGTAGTGTTTTACTTAAGTTTAACGTTATTTTTCACCTACTTGATAGGATTATGAGTTCGATGGTTCGAGTAATATTTGTTATTTGATCGTAGGCATTCTGAGGTGAGTGGTGCTATCATTTCTTCAAGTTTGTGATCTCATGTTTGAAAATGATATATTATGAGTTATAAAACAACATTTTTATAGCATAAAAATCATGATCATGCATTTATTGCTTTTTGGTTATTTGAGAATGATTTGAGAAACGTGTTATAGAAAGTATTGTGAAAATTTATCTATATGTATCATGTTGTGACTTGATCTATGGATCAAGTTCTAAAATGATTTAGGAAATGTTAAATGAAAGATGTTTCGAAATGTTATCGATTTATGAAATGAATTTCGAAATGGTGTGAGAAATATTCGGTGAAATATATGTGTGTGTATATATATATTGAATGTTTCTACTTGTCGTTTAATTTGTTGGGTAGGATTCTAAATGGTTAATTCTATCCTATTTAACTGTTTTCCTATGGTTATTAAATGTTGATTTGTATAGTTGTTTTGTTCAATTACTTATTGTTTAAAGTGAATCTATTTTGGTTAGTATCTTAAAAGGAGTAGTTATTACCTCACTCTATATATTACATTTGATAAACAGAGTTGCGAAAGATGAAATATTTTGGGTGGTGAAACCTTTTTGTGAAATAATTACATTGACCTTAAGTATGATTTATGAAATGTAATTTGATTTGGTATGTAAAACCGATTTATGATACGGATTCTAGATCGATTTTGTGGAAAAAATTGATTTGTGAAAGGCTATGTTTTGGCTTGTGAAATCAATTGTGATATGAACTGGTAAAGGACTAAGTGCTACATGATAACGTAACTTCGTGTGAGGCACTTCTAGGGCTTTGGAATCAAGAGTAAGTGCTACCTGGTGACTTAAGTTACGTGGGAGCAACCTCTAGAACTTTGTACTATTGATATATGTTGGTTAAAGACTAAATGCTACATGATAACATAACTTCATGAGAGTCACCTAGCCAAGGGCTAAGTGCTATATGGCAACTTAAATTATGTGGGTGCAACCTCTACAGTCTTGTGCTATTGATATACGTTGGTCAAGAACTAAGTGCTATACGATAACGTAATTTCGTGGCAGCTACCGCAAGAGCCTTTATTATTGATATGCATTGGCCAAGGGCTAGGTTTTACACGGTGATGCGAATCTTGTGGAAGCGACTTCTAAGTCCTTGAGTACTTGAGGGCTAAGTGTTACATGATAATGTGAGTCTCGTGGAAGCCATCTATGGGGACTTGATGTGACAACCCGACCCCTTTCCGAGGTTGCAAGGGTTATTGTTATGACATCCTAAGCTAGTTGCTGTCCTATGTCTTTTATCTTTACAATTATTCTTCCACAAAAACAAGAGCTGGAAATTAGGGATAACACCGCATATGAAGCAGGTTACTTTGTATTATAATAATACATTTACAAGCCCTTACTCTACGGGCCTTTTTTCCTCTTTACATTACGCTACAAGTATCTGCATAGGCCAAGGAAATTCTTATCTCATCTAGCATGATTGTAGTTCCCAAAACTGCTGTGAGATTTCCATGTCTATAAGTCTAAAAGATAAGAGAGTGAGTCGGAAACTCAGTAAGTAAAACTCATAATTCTATATTAAGGGGATATCTCATCATCAAAATTTAGCAGATATAGCACTTGCCATATAATGTCGATGGAAAATTAATAACAAATTCATTACTACACCTTGACCCTGCTTCTTAGTGAATGAGAGAAAATATCAACTTTCTTTTTTGCGAGATATTACACAAAACTCTCTTGAAATTTTGAGACGTAATACACATTTTTCCCTAAATTATCAATATTATGCAATTAATTTTTGAATTCTCATTTGTTACGGTCGCTATTCCCTTTATATTTTTCGGTAATATACGCAATGCACATCGTATATTTAATATGTATGGCCCTTTATTCGCAAAGACTTATAAGTCTTTGGTAGAGTAAGGATTGGGATGTAAGTCCACAAAGCGAGAACTTAATACTGCAGAAATAAAATCCCAACCTGCTTTAATAAATAATGAATCCGTTGCCAAAAAAGCATGAAATTCAACAAATGCACAATGAAGTCTTATTTTCGGTTTTCTTTTTCTTTTCCAGAAATACTAATGAGCGTTTTGAGCTATATTTTCTCTTTGTTTTCGTGTAGAGATCGTTATCAGACATCATCAAGAAAAATATATTTTGGCGTGGGTAAATCTTAACTGATCATAAGATGATCACCATTACATGTTTTTGTTTGAAAAATGTAATTAACATGGTCAAGAAAATTTCTGTCAGCAATGAAAGATGTGATGTAATAGAAAGTGACAAAAAAGTTCACATCCCACCAGAAGTAATGGTGATTTTGGAGGAGTATCCTCCACGCACTGAGAGCGCATTTCGGACCAAAAGAAAAGAAACGCGGTATTGAAGAAGACTGGACTAATTCCCAAGCATGGACCGACGACGTCAATGGAGGAATTAACCATCTACTCCATTTTCCTTGGTCTTTTACGTGAGTAGCGTGTTACGTAACCGTGTCAAATAAATGTCGCTGGAAAGAAAACAAGCGAAATAGAAATAGAAAGAGCTAAAGTAAGGAGTTTCAAATCTATAATGGTGACCTTTATTGGGATGTCGGGTTAGACAAATTATCTTTTCTCAAAAACACAAAACTGCTTGGAATCGGACCGATATGAATATGTAGCATGGAGAAACATTAAAGCCAGATGGACATGACAATGATCGAACATTTATGCGAACTGCAATGGCTTCTATCACCTATATGGTCTCAAGTAAGCATTGAGAGCTTTGTTTTAATTAGTTTAGCTTTTTCTTTTTTCTTTCTTTTTACGACTTTTGGGCTTTTTAGGATCCACATGTCTTGCGTCTCTTATCCCTTGTTTTCATTTATCGATTCACAGTAACATAGCTTTATTACATACAAGGATGACATTATTGTAAATCTATGAATTCGAAATTGCTCGATAGATTTGTATGAATATAAGTTCACACTCGATGGAGAGTTCAGCATTGGGACCAGCATATTCGACAAATTGAGCTGTTGGATGTGGAAGTCAAGAGCATCCATTGCTAAAGGACTTTTCTTACGCCTGCACACACAAGAAAGGTCCCAGTTGCTTTAATTGATCCCATCTTCTTGTGGACCATTCCATAATGACTTGCTCAATACAAGGATGACATTATTGTAAATTCATGAATTCGAAATTGCTCTATAGATTTGTATGAATTAAGTTCACACTGGATAGAAAGTTCAGTATTCGGACTTGGGTATTCTGCAAATTGAGTCATTGGACTTGGAAGTCGAGAGTGTTCATTACTAAAGGACTTTCCTTGCACCTACAGGCACAAGAAAAGTCCTTATTGCTTTAATTGCTTCCTCCATCTTATGGAGCATTCCATAATGACTTGACTTCCTCCACTCCACAAAACACGGTGTAGAAGAATTAATACCCATGACTATAAATAGTTGTCCTTTTGTCTGGCTACTTCAGATATTTCATTTGGGGCTTGAGCCACGTGGATTGAGCTAGATCATAAGCCATCTCTTGTCTAAGTAAGGCGTGACATGTGCAATGTGAGATGTAGATGGGACTTGACTAGTAAATACCAACAATTATCAACAAAGAAAGATACTTCTTGTGAATTTTTTTCGCACATCTCACATCACAAGTTGTAACACCGAACATTTGTTATGCGTCGCCCTCTATTTGCAAAGACTCCTTAGTCTTCTTTAGAGTAAGGACCAGGATGCAAGTCAACAACATTGAAAACTTAACATTGGTTATGGAAAGTTTCCCTCAAAGTTCGTATGAGATCCGACGTGATGAAAGAGAGAGTGACCCAAGAGTTCACATCCACTTGAATTGATGGCATTTTTGGTGAAGATTCCTCCACTCCGCAAAACACGGCGTAGAAGAATTGATACCCATGACTATAAATAGTCGTCGTTTAGTCCGGTTACTTTAGATATATCATTTGGGGCTTGACTCCGGAGGTGGATTATACTTCATCTCACATTTAAGCAAGACGTTGCATGTGAAATGTGAGATGCATAGAAATGACCATGCCCAACGTCTAATAACCTGTAAGAGGAACAAGCAAAATAGAAAGAGTAAGAGATGAAATAAGGAGTGTCTAATTCTATACTGTGAGATGTCGGGTCAGTTAATATTTTTGGAAGCGGACCAATAATGAATATATAAGATTCCACTTAATAACACGCATGGATGAAAATTAAAGGCTCACGGACCTGACAATGATCATTAATCTTATGTATGCAAACGGCAATGGGTCGAGCTTGTTTTGATCAGTTTTTGAAACTTTCTTTTGGACTTTTGGGTGGTTTGGCATCAACATTTGTTTTGAGTCTCTAGATTCCTTGTTTTCATGGTAATCTAAATTTAATCAAACACATGGCTAACATTATTGGAATATACAAATTCCAAATTGCGGGATAAATTTGTACAAATATAACTATACACAAGATAGAGATTTCTTAAGGGACCTGTGCACTTTGCTAATTTGGGGTAGGAGAACACCCTAAGTGCCACAATTTGGCATAGGGAGACATATAAGTGGCAAAACTTTCAAAATGTACACTTAAGTGCCAATGACGAGCCACGTAGACAGCACATTGGATTTTTGGCAAGCCTTGTCGGAGTTGGCACATGAGTTGCCAATTTTCAAAAAATGTGATATATAAATATACCTTCTGGAAGTTTTGGCACTTATATGTCCCCCATGCCAAGTTGTGACGCTTGCAGTGTTCTGTGCCCACTATTGAATGTAGAAGTCGAGGATATTCCTATGCACACAAGAAAAGCCTAAACTGTTTAATTGATTAGACTTTCTATTAGAGTAGTACACAATAACTCAACTTGATTCCCTTCTTGATGTCATCGGGCTTACACTACATGGTTTGCTAAGCATAATTTAGACTATTGATTATGTGGGCCCTAATGTTAAACCCACCAGATTAACGGTTTTAATTTGGGTGGAGATTTGTCAGTAATTTTAGTGTTTTGTTTCTTAAGCTTGACATAATATAGATCTCTGAAGGGAAAAAAAGGGGAAAACAGAGAGAAAGGAGAATAAAAAATAACACAAAAATAGAGAAAAAGAAAATAATAAATGGGCTTAAGTTGAATTTTAGTAAATTTGGGTTTGCTTTGGTTTTAGTGAGTTTAGGCTTGATTTAGTTCAAAAAAAGTTTGGGTTTGACTTAGTTTATAAATGTTTGGGCTCAGTCTGTTTTTGAGTGGGTTGGATTTAGTTAAATTGAGAGGGCCAGATATAAGAGCCCAACTGTTTCCACGGCCTAGAACCCACGATGTCCAAGTACGGTCAATATTTGGACCGGGCCCAAGGGCCCTGGCCCGTGCCCTCTTTTTTTTTTTTCATAATATATAATAAGAATAAAAACAAACATTAGGAAATAGTTAGAAAAATAGGTCTTACTTAGGTGTTAGATCTTAGTACTCGATTCAGTTTAGTTTCTTTTAGATAGCATGCATGTAGTTCAGGTTTAGTTTAGGTTTAGGTAGATTAAACTCTCAGGAAAGAAACAAAAATTCGATTTGAGGATTGTTTTGGAAATGAGGCCATGACAGCTTGTTTAGGTTATTCAAGGTCGGCTTTTCTTTGCTTTTAGGCTCTTACATGTTTGAATGGACCAAGAACAAACGAGACGTACTTACAGAGAAAAAAAATTTGAGACCATGGAGTAAAGAACCATGTCAATAATATTGGGGATATTCCTTCCCCATTGCTTGAGTATTCAATTCATCTGTAAAAGGGTTGTCCCAATGCCCTATGTTGGATAAAATTATCCAATTTGTCTTAAATTTATTATTTGGACGATAATATGATTTTAAACTTTTCAATTTTGTCAATATAATCATAAAATCTTTGTATGAAATTCCAATGTAATTATTCCTATCAATTTTTGCTAGAAATCACTAAAGTGATAGTTTAATTTGATGGTTATTCTATGTGACACACCATCACATCAATGATTTTCAGAAAAAATTAATCGAAATGACTATATTGAAATTTTGTGTAAATGTTGAGGACTAAATTGGTAAAATTAAAAAGTTTAGGATGTAATTGGTATCCGTGAAATAAGTTTAAGATTAATTGGACAATTTCCTTTTGGGTAGGACCTCAAGAAGCCATGTTAGGTGATATATGAAATAACACTCCCACCTCTTGGTTATCAATATTCTCGACCTAACGTGGGAATATTTTAAATTTATATTATTATTTTATATTATTATCATGGTTGTGGGATTGGGAGCCAGACAATTGGACTTTCGAGTGGGAATTGAAAGGTGTCGAGTGGATAGATGGAGTTGTTTTATCATGCCTTCCTCAAATGATTCAGTCTACCGACCCTCTCGCTTTGAATACGCAAATGGACTTATCGATTAACAATGTTTCACTAAGAATAATATACTTATTGGTCCATACAACTCACATCACTACTTGTTTTATTATTTTGCAAAGACTTATTGATCATTATGGAGAAATAGATTGCGATGTAATAATGGTCAACAAAGCGGAGAAACTAAACTAACGTAACTACTTTGCCTGGAAAAAAGCATTATTCTTTGATGAAATTCTAGAAATGCATCAACAAAGTACTTTTCTAGATGTTTCTTTATCGTGGATAACTCCTTGATGTTTGGAGCCATATTGGCTAAACTGTCAAGAAGGTTTTTTTTTTTTTTTTTGGTGAAGTTGAATGATGTAATTTAAAGAAAATTCTTTCCGCTTGGGAAATACGGCACATCAAAGTGTTAGACCGATTCTCATACATTTGCAACTTGCTGATGGTAGGGAAAAACGTAAGTAAAAATACTACCTATTCAAATCAGTTAAAAATACGGAATTTAAATTTAGTGCTCTTTTTCCTCAATCTCTAATAAATAGGAAATTCTGTTTGGCCATTCTCCGGTTAGTGTAACATTCTTAATTTCGATCCTTATTTTGGTCCCAACTAGGAGGCTAAGCTAGATAGGCATTGGACTAGTCAAATCCTCCTAGAATATAAGTGTGAATAAGTGTAAAAAGCATCACATGAGGATGATGAATGTAAAGGCTTGTGTGTCCTATAGCCTAGCCTAGTTATAACCTTAAACTAAGTAGGAGATCTTGGAGCTCAAGAAATGAACTACACATCCATTGGAAGAAAGAGCAAGCAAGTCAAAACTTCTTGGACAAGCTAAATTGCACATTAGATACATTTGGTTTCTAATTATTTAATGCCGAGATGAAGTATCCAAGCTAACCTAGGGCCTAGTTGTAAACTTGGGAGATAAGGATGCCCGGCAATTAATACTTCTTGATGGTATTGCGTTGACCATTTGATTCCAGTATATCCCCATCCTTCTTTCTTTCGGCAGAAGAACACTAGAGAAAGTCAAATTTAATGTATGGCGCTGGCTCAAATACTAGAAGTGTTTTTCGGATTAGTCGAAATGGCATTTAAAAAATGGGGGGATTTTGTCTGCAACTTTTTCTTTTTTTGTTTTGGCTCTTTTTCTAATCACTTGAGTGCAAATTTAATGTATGGCGCTGGCTCAAATACTAGACTTACATTTAAAAAAAGTTTGAGTCGTCGGAAATTTGATGTGATCATGTTTTATTAATTTCTCAATTCTATGTACCTTGTTGGAATGCTCAATCAATGTATAACCCCTAAACGGTATAGTGTAGCACCGATCATAATTAAAACATGATCGCTTCTATACTCGTCCTTGTTAACAATTGATCATTTCAGTGCCAATATCAATGAAAAAGTGATCACTACTAAAAAATGCCATCTTAAATAGAATTTTTAATTATAAAAGTTACGTAATTTTGCTAATTAGAATTTCTTGTCAGAAGCATTTAAGTGATCATTTTTCTCTGATTTGGTACTTAAGTGAGCGGGTGAAAATTTTTGATATTAATGTGGGTGTCGTACATAACTTTTGACACTTTTAATGTCCTTTTCCTTTTTTTTTTGATGTAAACTATGTATATTTGATCAAAATAAATAAACAAATAAATTTAAACCATCCATAGAAGTTATGCGATTTTATTTCTAGGTTTTTTGATAAGTCCATTCTCGATATAAAAAATATAAATATTCTCGATAGTAATTGTGTAATGTATTGATGGTGAACCTAATAATTATTTTGAAATCTATACAAAGATGCATTCCAAAATCTTTCTACGCCTTTCCTTTTCACGTAAGGAAAATAATTTTGACCAAAATGGGAACTAATTTTCCCTGTATATGAGTAGTTTATGAAGATTTATAAGGTGAAAAAAAAAAAAAAACCTAAACTGGGCAATTGTGATTCTTCACATATGATTTGCCATTGCATGAGGATGGCGCGGGCAAATTAGGAAAAATGATACCAATTTTCTCACTCAAAAGGTAAATTCTGCATTTGAAAGGAGAAATATAAGCGAAAACCTCATGCAGGGATATCACATATGTAGGACATCAAGAGGACGTTATTTCGTATCAGAATTAGAAGATTTATTGTACATCTTTTTGTTCTAATGGTGTCACATGACATCTAAAGTTTGTTTTTTGGAGGCAAAATGATGATATTGCTCGAGTTCAAACATCAAAGTCTTATCGACCAAAAAAAACTCAAAGTTGATACCTTTCCTATTTTTAACTATCGAGTATACTACATTATATATATATATAATCTTTAAATTTGATGCATGTAATTGATTTACGATGGACGATTATTTGGGAAAATTGTAAATTGGTTCTCTCATATTGAAATGAAAAGAGCTAACAAAAGGTTGGTCAGCGGTCAAGGTCAACATAGCTTTAAAAATTGTGGTGGTTGCGCTGCTGGATGCACGAAACTTCTCATGCGCCAAGAAAAAATAGCATTTACCGACATGGCCAGTACTAAACTCGAAGGAATCTTCATTGTGTTTCGTGAATCTTAGTACTAAAGGTCCGAAGTTGGTAAGAATCGAAATTTCATGTGAACTTCCTAGCCATTACTTGTTACATCTGACAAAAGTATATTCAACTTGGCCACCAGTACTTCTTGACCTCAATTGCCAAAGGAAATCAAGTCCCATGTATTTTCTTGCTTTTTAATGGAATAAAGAGATAAGGACGGCAGGTTCTTGAGTCAAGTCGGGAACTTCCCAGGCCGTTTGTAGACCTACCCCAGTCAGTTCTCGGCTTTGATTTTTCAACTTTCGGTTCTCAGAAGTGCATACTAGTTAAGATGGAGATGACTGTAGAACGTTTCTGACGAAAATTTGTAGGAGTTAAATCGCCATTCTAATGAAGATGGAGATTAGCGTTCATGAATAATAAGCGAAAGAAATGATACGAAGGGCAATGAGAATTAAGGTCTTAATTATTTTGGGAAAAATGAATAATTTAAAATGTATTTTTCCTAAAAATGATTGCTTACTTTACTAACAAAAATGAATAAATGAAAAATATTATATCGTTCTAATGAAAATATTTTTCATTGATTATTTATTTCAAAAGATACAAGCCATTGTTTTTAGGAAATATTTTCCAAATAATTTATTTTTTTAAATAAATAAAACAACCAATAGAAGAGCATTTTTTCTTCTCAAAATTCCAATTCCAATTGGACAATCTATCAACATTTCAAGTTGTGGAAAAGTCTCAAAAGTGCATACTTTCACAAATACATTAGTAAGTTCAAGCCAATCTAATCACATTATTAATGTACATTACACATTTAATGAATATAACTAACACCTATAACAACCCACCCATCAAATAAGGATGAAAAATAGGTTTATGATCCATTTTGACAGGTTTAGTAATTGATAAGATTCTTGTGATTTCGTATAATGTATATGAATTTATAATTTAACTATATTAAGCATCAATATCGATCCGCAATAATATTCTTTACAATCCATAAAAAAAATTCAAAAATAATTTTATATGTCACAATGTATTTCCCAAACCATTTCATAAACTAGATTCACAAATCAACATATATATACATATAACTTTTAGTGACAATTTTCCAAAGACATTTGACAAACTGTTTATAAATATCAAATCGTAGTAAATGCCCGATCTAGATTTTGTGCAACAAAAACATTAATAAAATATAGTATCAAATTTCTATAACTTTCAAGACATGTTTTTACAAATTCAAAGAAGGTAATACCACTCACCCAAGAATACCCAAACCAAACAACGCTTGGCCAAACAAGCCAAGAACTTGTAATCCTAACAATTAAATGAGAATCGATGTTAAAACCAAATAAAATACTTTGACGACTATGAATTGGTTAATCTATGCTTAAACGCTAACAAAATGAGTCCTATTATCAAATTTAAACGCAACGTGAAACTCAACATGAAAACCTAAAAACTCGCTTTGATAAATTTGTTGCTTGAAAACGATTCTCAACAAACCCTATGGCTCCATGACGCCGTAAACCACAATTTTCATGAAATTCTGAAACTACAGAACTCAAAAACCGGACTTCGCAACTCAATTTTCATAAAACTTCGAATTTAAGCCATAATTTTGAAAATTCCTATGATAGGTGAACGCATGACACGATTACTTATTGGATGTTGCGAATCAGAGTTGAATCGCCTTGACAAGGACCACATGGCATGTATGCTCAAAGCCGTCTCTCTTTTCTGTTTCCTTTTTTCTTTTTTAAAAACTTGTTCTTCCTTTCTTTCTTTCCCTTTCTCTTCTTTTCCTTTCCCCACCATCTCTTAGTCTCTCTCTCTCTCTCTCTCTCTCTCTCAAATTCAGCGTGCACTTCCCTCATTTTTGTTACCTTTTCAACCTTTTATTTTTCTTTTCTTTGTTTAAAATGGGTCCACCACCTTTTTGACCTGGTCAGAGATCCCAAGTATTACATTATGCCGTCCTTAAAAGAAATTTTGTTTGTTGAAATTTGCACTTACCTTAACCTTTAAACAAATGAGGGTATTCACATTTTGCCTCTTTCTCAAGCTCTCATCTCAACAACTTTCTTTTTTGGGTCCCTCCATTCACAACTTTGGGAGTCAATCCAAGTTCACCGGCCACTTTCCGTTCTAACTCTCATTTCTTCATTTCACTTTTGCTTCCACTCTCAACTGACAACTCCATGTGTCTCTTGGTCTTTGCACTCCTTGACCTCTCACTTAATAAGCTTTGGGGCTTTTCTTTCTCCTTAGCCTTAACCTTTTGGCCTTTAGATTTTTCAGTGGCAATCTCACCTTAAACTGTTGTTCACTATTTGAATTGCCTTTCGACATACTAGGTGACTTCATAGCATTCACAAGGTTTTCCATACTCTTAAGCATCATGGCATGCGCCTCGACTCCAAAAGAGACATGCATTCTAGTACCTAACAAAAGACTAAAGTGCTATAAACTATAACAAAACCTCTTGATGTCCCCATAAATTTATGCCTAAAAGATTACAATCTAAGCTTTGATAACACAAGATATCACACCTTGAATCCTATAGGGATGGGGGCAATGATATGGCCACCTTTCCGCTCTAAAGACTTAGGCTGAGCATGACAAAATTTCTGAAATAGAAATTGATTTCTGGCCAGAAATCAATTTCTTAGGGCGCGCATGACAACCATTCCGTTACATTCGAAAATAGTTTAAGAAATAAATTTTTCTATTTCTATTTCTAGAAGAGTTTCTAAGCAAAAATAACCGTTTGATAACGACACAAAATTTCTACTCTAAAAATATAAATTCGTTTGATAACGACACAAAATTTCTTCCTTCGGATGGATGGCGGCACGACCAATTTTTTAATATAAAAAATAAAAATAAAAATGATTTAGTAACAAAAAAAATAATGAATAAAATAAAATAAAATAAAATAAATCATAAAAAAATAAAATAAAAATATAATTTTATTTTAAAATAAAAATATAAAAAAATAAAAATAAAAAATAAATTTATTTTATTTATTCTATTTTATTTTATTTTATGAATAAATTTATTTTAAAATGAATAAAAATAAAAAATAAAAATAATTTTATTTGGCAAAACACTCAAGGCAAATAAAAATAATTTATTTTTATTTATCATAAATAAATTATTTTAAATAAATATAATAAATATAATAAATTTATTTTATTTATTCTATTTTATTTTATTTTACGAATAAATTTATTTTAAAATGAATAAAATAAAAAAAATTTTTATTTGGCAAAACACTCGAGGCAAATAAAAATTTATTATTTTTATCATAAATAAATTATTTTAAATAAATTAAATAAATAAATTTTATTTATTCTATTATATTTTATTTTACAATTAAATTTATTTTAAAATGAATAAAAATAAAAAATAAAAATAATTTTATTTGGCAAAACACTCAAGGCAAATAAAAAATAACTTTACTTTTAATAAAAATATTTATTTATTTATCATAAATAAATTTAATAAATTTATTTTTAGTAAACTAAAAATAAAATGATAAATAAAAATAATTTATTTATTTTAATAAATTTATTTTTATTTTTAAATGAATATTTTTATTTTTATTTTGGGCGAGAAGAGGCGTACGAGGGAGAAAATAGTGAAATTAGGGTTGGGAGAAATCGAAATTGATTTACGGAGAAATCAAGTAGAAAATTTCTACTTCGATTTCTCCTCCATTTCTATTTTGGAATAGAAATCTATTCCAGAAATAGAAAATTTAATAAGCGTTATCAAACAAGTTTCTTTTTAAATTGGTGCAAAACAAAAAAATCATTTCTAACGTAAATAATTTTTATCATGCACCCCCTTAATTTCTATTCTCCTGACAAATTTCTCGAAAGAAAGAAACCCGTTTGATAACGACTCAAAATTTCTATTTCTGAAATAGAAATCCGTTTGATAACATAACAAAATTTCTATTTCTAAGAATAGAAATTGATTAGATAACAACATAGGAAATCCTCAAATACAAAATAATAGTCGAAATAATACTAAAACAACATGGGAAATCCTCAAATACAAAATAATAATCGAAATAATAATAATACATTACAAAAGTTGAAAATACAATTTCATGGAAGTTCCGGCATATTATTATCTATTGTCATTTTATTAGCAATTGTTTTCCTAAGCATATTTATTTGATTTCCCTCATCGGTCAATGTATGGTTTGCAAGCCCGCAAGCCCATCCTGCGTAGGTTCAAACAAGTACTGCGGAAGCATGAATATGGGTGCCATTAATGGTGCTTATATAGCCTTGTCATTTTATCAAAAACTAGTATTATACAAGATTATCAACAAAATAAGATTAATGGTGTAAAGGAATATATGAGAATTCTACCTTAAAGTAATGTTTATGGTTAGGAACTAATCGGGAGAAGGTCGGTTTATTTTGATTCTCGAATTGAATTGTTCATCCATAATTTTTTTTATTGTTGCTCAATGAACCTTTAATGGCCCTTGCATAGCAAAGAGAGAGATTCTCTTGAATCTCTTGCATTCGAATTAAAATTCAAGATTGTGTAACAATCTAATTATCTTGATTTTGCAAGAATTTTGAATCCGTAAAAAAATAATGTTAAATTTCTAGGCACTTTTTTATTCATCTATTACGTAAGAACTTTTTCTTCAACTAGCCATACTCGTGCCTTTTCTAGGAGGAAAGAGCCCCATTGTTTTTAAGTAAACATTTAAGAACTTTGATCGTTTTTGAAAATTGGGGACCCATTCAATGTCTTTCATCCTAAAGATGAAGTTATCAAAAAAATGATAAAAAAAAACACGAGCAAAATAAGAAAAAGAAAATTAGCAATAATTTGTAAAGTTGTGGTTATGAGTGAATTAAGTTAGCAAGAAAGTGCAAGATTCTTTTATATGGTCTGATTTCAGTTTCTGATTTTAATTTCAGAAACTGAGAAGTTAAAAATTTCAGCTTCTGATTTCTTCAATTTCTCTATTTTTGGAACATAATTCTGTTTCAGAAATAGAGAAATCAAATTGCGTTATCAAACGGATTTCTGTTCCAAACCTGTTTCGGGGAACAGAAAAACAGAGAAATCGAGAAATAGAAATTTTGTCATGCGCGCCCTTAGCCTTTAACCATCAAAATCCAAATCCAACTCCGAAATTCCCATCGATAGTGCTCTCGCTCTAATGATCTGAATAACATGAAAGATGAATGGAATGAACAACCCTAACCTAGTGAGTAATGAATATTTTCTAAGCGAATCGAATATTCACTATGCACTTTTTACAAAATAATATCAAAACTCAATTGTTTTAAATCTAGTATATAATATATGTACAAGATAAGAGTGAGTTACATTGCTTTAACATAATTATATATGTATTGAAAATATTCATTAAGCAATAATATTATAACAAATATCAATGGTCCACTCTATTGATCAATCTCATCAAAACACACGTCAATGATCCATTCCATTGACTAATCTCATCTACATATCAATGGTCCATCCATTGACCAAACTCTTACTTATATATCTAATCATGGTTATGCATAATGCTTCGTGCTAAGTGACCAAGCTCCTCTTCTTGGTAAGGTCTCCACTATGTTGTTAGTGGCTGACCCTATAAGTCCCTCATTAGGCTCATAGTGATATTGAGCATCAACACTGATTCACAATCTACAAAGCCAAATTCAGAAACCATTTCATATATTACTATGCATTGCCTAAACCATTTTATGAACCAGGTTCACGAAGCAACATATATATACATATAACCGTTTGCACATCTTTCCAAAAATATTTGACAAACCATTCACAATTATCAAATAGTAGTAAATGTCCGATCTTGATTTTATGCAACAAAAACATGCTTTTAATAACTTATAATGTATCAAATCTCTATAAATTTCAAGACATAAATTTACATATTCAAAGAAGAGATAGTAACACTCACTTGAGAATGCCTAAACCAAACAATGTATAACTGAACGAGCCAAGGATCTTGTAATCCTAACAATTAAACAAGAATCGATATTAAAACCAAATAAAATACTATGGCAATTACAAATCGGCTAACTTACACTTAAACGCTAATAAAACGACTTCTACGCCATAATAAATTGCTCACCTGAACTGATTATCAAACCTAAATGCAACATTAAACTCTAATGTGAAACCCTAAAATCTCATTCCTACACAACCATTGCTCAAAAACATTTCTTGACAAACCCTAGCTCCATGAAACCATAAATCACCATTTCTAGGAAATCTAGAAACTCTACAACTCAAATATTAGACTTTACAACTCAATTTTGCCCTATTTCCATACTCTACTATGAATAGATGAACGGAGGATGCGATCACTTACCAAATGTTGCGAATTGAAGTTGAATAGGTTTTGCGAGTTCCTCGTGGTGTGTCTGCGCAAAGCACTCTCTTTTCCTTATTTCTTCTCCTCTCTTCTTTCTTCCCCTCTCTTCTTCTCCCCTCCCCCACGGGCTCTTGGTCTCTCTCTCTTAAGTTAACCATCCACTTCACCTACTTTTGTTGCCTTTTCAACCTTTTTTTGTCTTTTCTTTTATTAGGTGGGTCCCATTACCTTTTTCACTCGATCAAAAATCCAAGTATTACAGGCATTTGTCATGGCCAAGAGGTTTCCGGAGCTAAAGGGTCATGCCTTGCTGTAGAGGGCCTCTTGTGATTGCTTGGATTCCTAACAAGACTCCTTTCGGAACTTTCCAAGGGTGGGCAATACGGTAATTGAGCAGCATTCTAGAAGTCTCTAGCCATTAATGTCAGTAGTTAGTAGTTGTCATTAGTGTCGGTAGATATGGTGGTGTGATCTCGTCCGCCGGATAAAAAATCAATCAACGGATGTAATTTGAGGGCCTCAAGTATAAGAAGGGGTGCCATCCCCCTCATTTGTAACCATCCAATCCTTTCAATAATATCAAAGCTCCTCTATCTAAACTTTCTCTCTCTACGATCTGGGTAAAGCGAGTGAGTGTGCGATCAATTGAGTAAGGCTTGGCTTAAGTGATCCAAAAGTGCTTGAGTCGCCGCATGGTCACGATCCCAATTGATTGGCTTGTGACAAGTGATATAAGAGCAAATGAGAGATCCGTTTCAAGAGATCGAGGAGCACCAACTGTTCGAGAGAATGTTGAGCCAAGAAACTGTCATGGATGGAGAGGTCGTTCAAGTCAAGGAGACTCATGGCTGAACAAAGAAAAGAGAAGCCTCGATGGATGCTGTAGTTGCGTTGGATGAAAAGCTCGCGAAGGTCTGGAGTGCCATGGTCGAGTTCATGGAGGGACTTGACGATGTGAGAGACCGCATCATGGAGGTTGAGGTCTCGCTTTGCGAAGACTTCACAACCGGCATCAACCAAGCTATAGCTCCGTTGCATGATAAGGTCGAAGCCCTTGAAGCATTGATCAATGTGTTGAAGGAGCATGTTCAAGTGATCGAGGAAGAAAGCCCTCATAGAGACGAGGTTGAAGCCATGAAGGTGGAGATCCAAGAGCTCAAGACCGAGCTTGCCCTATGCAAACTAAGCATCGCCAATGGGTTGATGCCTACTCAAGCGGTGCCCAAGATTGAGGTGCCGAAGCCTAAAGAGTTCAAAGGCGATCAATCTACCAAGGAGGTGGACAACTTCGTTTGGAGTATGGAGAAATATTTTGGCTCTGTCAACATTCAAGATGAGTCAATCAAGGTAAGAACCGCTTCGATGTTCCTTTCCGATACCGTAATGCTTTGGTGGCGTGATAGGTGCAACGAGATGAAGCGCGGTGCCGATCCCATGGATACATGGGATGACTTCGTGAGGGAGTTCCGAGACTACTTCTTCCTTGAGTTTGCTCAACAAGAGGCCCGTAGCAAGCTCCATCGCCTTGAACAAAGAGGCACGATCTGAGAGTACGTGAAAGAGTTCACGGAACTCAAACTCTAAATCCGCAATCTAGGAGAGGAGGAGGCTCTCGGAGCGTTCATGGATGGATTGAAGCCGTGGGAATAACTTGAGCTAAAGTGACGGGACATGAGCAGTCTTGCCAGAGCACTAAGCGTGGCCGAGTCTCTCATTGACCTCACCAAAGCCGAACCAAAGAATTGAGCAGGAGATTGGAGGTCTGGATCGATCCTCTGAGGACGAAGGAAGAAGCACTCCTCGAGGCACGCATGATCAAGGCGGCCGAGTCAAAACATGGGGGGAAGGAACTTCCAAGCCGTCCTTCCAAAAGGGTCGACCAACGAACTGTACGACGAGTAAGTTTGATTAACCCCCACCTTCTCCTTGCTTCATTTGCAAAGGTCCACATTGGACCCAAAAGTGCCCAAAGAAGGAGAAGATCAACGCCCTCTTGGCCATCGAAGAGGTGGAGGAGGAGCCCAAAGAAGAGAAGCGGTAAATCCGGCTTGGAGTTGTGAAGGTTGTCAACACCGTCCAAGCTCAATCATCGTCCAAAGAAGAAGAAGCTACACCGAACACGGACACGTTCTTCGTGGAGGCCGAAGTGTGTGGCCAAAAGTGTGTGGCCGAGTGCCTTATGCCTTGGTTGACACTGGAGCCTCAAACATGTTCATGTCAACCGAGGTGGCGAAAGCCTTGGGACTTCACGTGGAGCCAATTAGGAAGACGTTCAAACCCATCAACTCGGATGGCCTCTATGGCATTGGATCAACTCTTGATGTGGATGTCCAAATCGGCGGATGGAAGGGCAAGCTGGCATTCGAGGTAATTCCTCTTGACGATTATGATCTCATTTTGGGCATGCAATTCTTCCATAGCGTGAGATCTATGATCAACATGAGGACCAAGTGCATCATGATCCTCAATCCAAAATACCAGGCGATGATCCCCATGATGAAAGTGGTGGTCGACACCAAGACCATCGCCACGATCTGACGCCTTGACAAGAGCTTGAAGGCCAAGAACCGCATGCACAAGCCGCCTCCCATGGAGAAGCCGAAGGTAAAGTTGGATCCTACTCCAACTCGCGACATGCTGATCCAAGTGCTCTTCCCGAGGTTGAGTACTCGTCACGTGCCATGCCCAAGCCCAAGTTGAAGATGGAAGGGTGTGGTCCATCATTCGTGAGTGTCCGAACCAAGCAAAACCAAAGAGGAAAGCCCGTACTCGTGCTAAGAAGGCCGCCCATTGAGCTGTGAGCGATGAGGGCGTCGCTCAATTGAGTGGGGGAGAATGTCATGGCCAAGAGGTTTCCGGAGCTAAAGGGCCATGCCTTGTTGCAGAGAGCCTCTTGGGATCGCTTGGATTCTCGACAAGACTCCTTCTGGAACTTTCCAAGGGCAGGCAATACGTTAATTGAGCCACATTCTAGAAGTCTCTAACCATTAATGTCGGTAGTTGGTAGCTGTCATTAGTGTTAGTAGATATGGCGGTGAGATCTCGTCCGTCGGATAAAAACTCAATCAACGGATGTAATATGAGGGATTCCAGTATAAGAAGGGGCACCCTTCCCCTCATTTGTAACCATCCAATCATTTCAGTAATATCAAAGCTCATTTCTTTCCAGAGCTCTTCTCTCTAAATTTTCTCTCTACGATTCGGGTAAAGCAAGCGAGTGTGCAATTGATCGAGCAAGGCTTGGCTTACGTGATCCAAAAGTGCTTGAGTTGCCGCACGATCACAATCCCAATCGATCGGCCCGTGACACATTGCTGGTAACTTCTCCATGTCTGCTAACAACTTTTGCTGTGCTTTTGGCCATGATCTTTGCCAATCCTATATTTTGAGGGTTGAGATTTAAACTAAAAGTAATTGTGTTCACCTTTTAATGTGGCTTTAATCATTATAGCCTTTCGTATTAGCATGCATTCCCACGGTTGCTGTGGCACCCCTCGATGGCCCCCGATCCGTTAGGGTCACCACAGTTCGCTCTACCTTTCACTTTCCCTATTAACATGTTACTCTGATACCCCTTCAATTGCAGTGGGTCCATATAACCTGGGGGTTTACATCTCTTTTATTTTTATTTTTTTCCTTTTTAACTAAAGGTCCCTTGTGCAATTCATATACGGAAGCACGTCCAACAACTCCCTTCCTATATTCAGAAAACGATGCACACCTACTAAATATTTATAAGTAAAAGCCGTACACTTTTATTTACTTAAATCAGATGGACATTATTCATCGGTACATCAAAATGCCGTAGTCTTTTATATTTGGATACACTCCAAAAGATGACCGATATTTCCTCAAACAGTCATACACTTTAAGTCCATCGATCGGTGTCAGCGTCCAAAAGCTCCTTCCCTTGCTATCCTCCTCCTCACGGTCATATCCAACCGTTCAAACCATCTACTAATCTGAAATGTTGGTCCCTAAAAGGGGTGAGTACAACCACTCAGCAGATAAAGGAATCCAATAACCACTCAATGCATCATACAAGTCATACATGCATTGCAAAGCATTTACCTTGAAGCCATGCACATACTATCATGCATCATCATATCAATTTATAATACATACATGTGTATCATCTTCGTATCATACATGTCATCATCATCATGACATCATTACATTACACATGTCATCATCATCATGGCATCATCATATTACACATGTCATATCATATATCATCATCATTATCATCATGCATATCATCATGCATATCATCATCATCATCATCATCATCTTGCATATCATCATGCATATCATCGTTATCATCATCATGCATATCATCATGCATATCATATCATGGGTGATCATCATTACTTCACATCACATATCATCATCATTTCCATGCATCCATGCATGTAACATCATCCTCACATCATGCATAATTTAATTTCAATTTCATTTTAAACTGCCGCATTTCTCTTTTCCCGGGATCAATGTTTGCATCCCACATTCATCACTCGCGCCCAATCTTGGCATTGCGAGAAACCATCCGGGCATGTATCCAAGATACAACCGGTCATTCGGCACCCCCACATTCCGGGCATCTCGTATCCCAACTAGCATCACGAGGCATTCGGGCATGTATCCAAGATACAACCGGTCATCCGGCACCCCCACATTCCGGGCATCTCGTATCTCAACTAGCATCACGAGGAATCTCTGGGGCTCGCCATGAAAATGGTTACCCCTACCCTTCGGGCATGCATCATGATACAGCCCCTCACCCTCCGAGTATGTATCATAATACAACCGGGCATCCCCACACTCCCGGGGAAAACCTCTAGGCATGTATTCATAATACAACCAGGCATCCAAAGGACATTGACTCCTTCGAACCTTTGGGCATCCCGACTCCCGGGGCATCGTCGGCTCACACCTCCGACGGTATCATCATCACCACGATGCATATTCTCATACATCTCATTTCTCATCTTCCACATTTACCAATATTTTGATCTCAATTTAACATGGCACATGTCGTGACATCAAACAAGTCATACTTGGCATAGCATTCACACATGCATCACAATTCAATGTCATACATACACCAATATCTCATCATACATGCTACATGGTGTAATTATTTATGGAATTTATGGCCAATAAAATAATCCATTTTATTTTATTTTTATTATTATTATTATTATTATTATTATTATTATTATTATTATTATTATTATTATTATTATTTTAATAAATAAATATTAAATTCAATATCTATAAATTCCCAAAATTATAAAAATTCAAGCAACTACAAACCAATAGAATTACATGCAAAATTCATGGCCAAATCGAATTTCACAAAATTTCACAATTTCCACAAAACAGCCCATAATATTCGGATAAAACCAGAATGCACAGCTTCCGTAGAAATTCAATTAAAATATCCATACGGCCTCCAAAAATTACAAAATTTTACTGAGTTATATCCAAGACATTTTCGTACAACTTTCATGAAGAACTCCAAGCCAGATTATGTTTAGATTATTTTATACATTCTCACGAAGCTTCTGGATCCATTACCGCATCGTCCAGTGCACACATCTCCGAAATACTGAGGTTTCACCTACCTATTCTCTTTCGTTTTCTCTGAAATTTTGGTATGTTATACATCAAGATATCATTTACAAGTTTCATGAAGAGATCTAGGTCAAATAACCAGATTATAGTCATCATTTAGGTCCTTGAAATCTCGGGTGTCTCGGAACACATCACCAGAATCATCGTCTTCAAGATCTAGTCGATTAACCAAGCTATACTTGTCCTTTTCGCTTAAAATTTGATTATGTCGTAGTTTAAGATGTTCCCTACAACTTTTGTGAAGACATCAAAGTAAGATTCTCAAGAAAAACCAACATGCAACCGTGAATCCAGAACAAGGTTAGTAAAAACTCTCCAGATCTGAGGTGTCCGTAATATACGGCTTTAACCCCTCAAATCTCCATAATTTTATACGAAATTTTAGTATGTTGTAGTAAAAGATGTTAGCTACAACTCTCATGAAGATATAACATCCAAAATCGAACTCTAAACATGCATGCAAGCTCTCACAACATTCTGACTCAAACAGTTCATACGAAAATATTTCAGATCTAGCATCTCCGTAGGATGAGGGTTTGACCCCTCAAATCTCCATCATTTTCCACAAAATTTCAGTATGTTATAGTTCAAGATGTTAGCTACAACTTTCATGAAGAAATTGAAGCCAAAATCGGACTCTAAACACACATGTAAGCTCAAACAAGTTTCTGACTCCAAACAGTTCATGCGAAAACATTGGTGCAAGAGTAGAAAGTGGATTCCCAACTTGCCTCTAGACCTCACGAACAGCACGAGCGGACGGCGGCGAACGGGCTCCTTTCTCTCCCTCTCGGCTTCCTCTCTCTCTCGCACAATTCTCTCTCTCTCTCTCCCTCACTTGGCCGAATGGCTAACCGGCCATTCTCTCTCCTCTTCTTCCCTTTTATATTGCATGCACTCTAGGTTTGCATGAGGGACAAGTGTAATTGTGGAGGAAGGCAAGTGTCCACCATGCTTCACCTCCTCCATGCCACTTGTCCTATTGCATGCATCATGGGCCTTGGAGTTGGGCTGGTCGACCACTCCTCTTGGGCCTCTATTGGGCTGGCCAACTTGGCCCATTAAAAGCTTAGGCCAATGGGCCTAACGCCCGTCCTAAAAATTGACCTTTTCCTCTCTTTTTTTTTTGAATTTCTTTTATATATATTTTAAAATTTAAATTTTCCACATGGCCAAAGTCTTTCGACATTTCATTTATTGAAATTTAATTTATAAAGTGCATGGCCAAGCATAGATTATTAATTTATCCTATAGTCCTAAATTCAAAATTCATAAACACAAGCACAATAACACCTAGCCTTAAGAAAACTAATGGCTAACACATAGACCATAGGTAATTTCATTACCTAATTATAGGCTTTAATTTCTCTAGAGGATGACTTGAATTTTGGGATGCCACAGTTACTCCATATTTGTCAAATGTTTATCCCAAGTTTTTGGTCATGATCACCATATCCCAAGAGTCAAGTAGCACATTATGAGTCGAATTCATACCATTCTCAACTTGATTGACAATTCAATAAATTATTATCATTATAAAGGTAATATCTTATCTAATATAAGGGTCAACACTTGCCCATGACATTCAATTGTATGGGCAATGCAAGTGGATTGGTTTTTTTTTTTTTTTTGATATTTAAAGATTGTTATGAAATTTTTATTTATGGGGATAAGTGCACCAGAAGTCATAAAACCTATCATCAAAGTACAATTGAGTTCTAAAAATTTTAAAAAGTACAATCAAATTTTAAAATTTGTTAAGTTGGTTTGATTAAATCATTGTGTTAACTTTGTTAAACTAGACTGACAAAAAAAATGTTAATATGGCTTTTTATTTATTACACTCTCTCCTACATGGTATTTTTTTTTATTATTTCATTTTTCAAATTACTTCAATTAGTCAAAAAAGGATAATTTATTTAAAAACCAAGCACACAAAAAGGAGAACAAACCCTCGCTAGCCTTGGGCAAGGCCTCAATGGCCCCCAATAAGGGCTTGGCTGCCTAGAAGGGCCAAACCCCTGTTCAGATATAGGGCGAGGGTTGTGGCCTCCCCCAGTTATGGGCTGTCGAGGCCTTGCTGGAGACCATTGAGGGTTGCTGGCCATTACGAGGCCTAGGCGAGTTCCGTCGACTCTTTTTGATGATGGACGGCGGTGATCGCCATTGGTAAGGTCTGAAGTTTTGTGCTTTTTTTTTTTTTCAGAATTTTTTCTCTTTCTTTTTTTTTATCGAATTTATATTTTATATATGTTTTTAAAATTTCTAATATTTTTCTAACATGGCGCTTGGTGGATGACACATTGTCACCTCATGTCTTAAGAAAGTAATAAAATAAGACCCATTAGCAGTTTTTGTTAACCTAGTTGGATAGAGTTAACATAAATACTTGATTGAATTAACTTGACAAGTTTTAAAACTTGATTTCCATTTTTAAAATTTTATAACTCAATTATACATTTGCGAGAAATTTTAGGAATTCCAGTGCACTTATTCCTTACTTATGAAGTGTACCATGGTTAGTCAACACAATTTTAAGGAGGCGTTTGCCTGAATCGAAACTTGCTGCCAACATCAATTGAATCAAAATGATCTTTTTTTTTTTTTTTTTTTTTTGCATTTTAATCTTATTCTTCTATCATTTTCTTTGACTTCACTACATGATCAATCTTTTGAGCCAGCATTGAGAGTACTAAATCACTTATTTCTTCTTCATAGCACATCTCTTTTGACTTGTTTCTTTATTTAATCATGTCATAGTAAGAAAAAGAGATAATGATACAAATGGTTCTTAAACTTTGGTTTAATATGCAATGTGATCTTTAAACTTTCGATTTCTTTAATATGATCCATGAATTTTAACCTAACGTACAATGTTGATCTTCAATGCGGTTCTTATATTTTTGGTAAATGTTTAAACTTTTTTTTTGGCTAGAATCATGAATGTTTAGATTATTCCTTGAGCTATATGCAAATATCCAATGTTATCCTTTAATTGATATAAGTTCAAGAACAACATTGATCATTTTGATGTAGTCCAATTATTAATTTGAATATGTGCCAAAAGTTTAGGGACCGCATTGAATAATATAAAATTTCAAGGACAACATTACACATGGAGCTAAAGTTTAGGGATTGCATTAAACAATTAAAAGTTTAGAGACCATATTAGGGGTGTGCAACTGGACTGGGTCAACCCGGTTCCCAGATTGGTCCACCGGGAAAACAGGGTCGGGAACCGGTTTTCAAAATTCAGAACCGGTTTGACCCGGTCTGGGAAGTGGTTCTAAGGGACTACCCACCCGGGAACCGGATCGACCGAATCGGTTTAAGAACCGGTTTGTAAGCCAACCCAAAAAGACCAAAACCCTAATTTGTTTCTATCTTTACCTCTCAGGCTCTCACACTTGCAAACTTCCCCGAGCTTGTGACCTCTGCCGATCCTGGTTCCATTCGAGCGCTGACGCTACTTCCGCTTGCCCACCATCGCCTTCCTCCCACAACACTCGCAGCCCGTGAGATCTCGACGTTGCCACTCTGCCTCTCCCTGCTCCGCGCCTCCCAAAATCGTGACGCCGCCTCTGTCAACTCTGTTCCTAGCTGCTCGCCAGCCTTGCTCCGAGCTCCCCTCCCAAGCTCTGCCGCTAGATCTAGCTCCACGTCACATTGCTTCCTCGTCACGCCATCGCCAGCTCCTTGTTGCGCCATCGCCAGCTCCCTGTCGCGCCATCGCTAGCTCCCGTTGCTCTATTTCATCCGTTGCTGGCTCCTCATCTGTAAGCTCGCAAATTTCGTCGGTTTTTCTAAAATTTTCTTTCGAATTGAAGCTGGGTTCTTCTCGTTTTTTTTTGGGGGTGCTTTCCTGAGCTGGATTTCTTTTCAGATTGGTGGAAAAGTTTGCGTTTTTTTTGTTCATATGGGAACTCATTGTGAATGGGTGGGGTAATCCAACATAGGAATTGTGTATGAAGTGATTGAAAGACAGCAAGAAATCCAACATAGGAACTGTGTTGGGACTTTCCCTAACTATTGACTGGTTATTTCAAAAGCCATGATTCTTGCATGTTGGATTTTCTTGTCGCTAGTGATCATTTTGCTTTGACTTCGTTTTGCACTTGCAGTGATGACAAATGACAACATAGAGCTTCACCTAACAGGCAGAACGTTTGACTCCTTTGTAAAGTTAAACCTAAAACACAAATCTACCATATTGACCGTAGATGCACAATTTGACAAAGCAAAGAAAATTCAGATCGAATGATGCACTTTTGAACTTTTCCCTTTTGGGTGTGATGTGCGGTTAATCATTGTTGGGTCAGGGTACATGAAAAGATGGGCATCAAAAAGTTTGTGGAAGCATCTCTATGCATTGCATTTCTTACATTGTACTAACTTGATTTTTTACCTGTCAACTAAATCTTTGATACTATCTACTTTGTCAAGATGAAAAATTCATTGCTGTGACTTGAGAGCACGATATTTACTCATCACAGCATGCTCTCTGCCGCTTTTGTATAGGAAACTTAATGTAACATGATTTGTATCATCTCCAACATATTTGTAGTTAGATCAATGCAAATCATTGAGCATGACAGATTTCTATTGTGGGTAGTTCCCTCCATTTATGCTAATGAATGCTAAACTAATTTCTACACCTAATGAGATGAAATGGGGTTGATTGTTAAGTGTCTGATCAGAGCATGAATATGTGTAGTTGTTGGACAATGATTGGAATGTGACGCCACTAGATCAACCTTTGACCTGTCCCACTAGCGCCTTTGCTCCTCTCTAATCCCCACTATTCTATTGTCCAACTCCTATTGATTATGCTCTTTCTTGTGTATTTGGTAAAACTATTAAGAAATACAGCCACATACTAAATTCTTAAGGTGTCTCTCAGAACATGTTGTTGCAGGCTTGTTGTATAGAAAGTAATGAAGGGCTTCAGTACCTAGAAAAGATGCCTTCACATGAAAAAGAATATAGCTTCTATAGCTGCTCATTTGGAGCTTTTTTAATGCTTTATAGGCAGAACTTGTGCCAGTTGGAGCAAGCAATTTGTTTAAATTAAATGTATAGCTTCGGCGAGTGACTTCTTGGGATGAATGAATTACTCTCTATCTCCAAAGTTATGTTGAGAGATTTGATTTACTATGAAAACTAATATGTTTTTGTAGAATCCTAATGTTATATAATTTTTTTTTTCAATTTTCAGTTAATGGATCAAGACAAATACATATCAATTGAAGTGTATGAGTTCGCTCATGGAATTGCCATTCCATGGAGCTGATGAAGTGGAATCTGCGACCATGGGCACGACAAACAAGGTGAGGGTACCTAACTCTCATCCTCCTTCGGGTAAAAAGCGAGCTAATCAATTAGATTGTTAGGATCATTTTTTGAGAATTATAGAGGAGAAAACACAGAAAACAGTTAAGGTGAAGTGCATTCATTACGGGATGGATTATGTATATAATGTTGATCATTGAACCTCTACTATGTGGAAGCACTTGAGAAAGTGCAAAAAGTATCCTCGTGTAGATAAAAAGCAAATGTTGTTTGCATCACGTGACAAAAATGTGGTTGGTGAGGTAGGGGAAAATACTACTAGTGGTAGTAGTGTCTTAACAACATGGAAGTTTGATCAAGAACGTTGTGGGCATATGCTTGCTCGAATGATTATTATTGATGAATAGCCATTTTCCATAGTTGAGCGTGTTAGTATTTGCGATTTTGTTACTGAATTGCAACATCTTTTTCATCATCTTTCACGATTTACAATGGCAAGAGATTGTATGAAGTTATATCTAAGTGAAATGACTTGTTTGAAAGCTTACTTTGGTAAGCTTAAATCTAGGATTGCACTCACAACGGATATATGGAGTTCCATTCAAAACTTGAACTATTTGTGTCTTACTGCACATTATATTGATGAAAATTGACGGTTGCAAAAAAGAATAATCAATTTTGTGATGATACATAGTCACAAGGGTAAGGAGATTGGGAAAATGGTGCAGAAATGTATTTATGATTGGGGAATAGAAAAGAAGGTGTCCACAATAATAGTAGATAATGCAAGTTCAAATGATGTGGCCGTTAGTTATTTGAAAGAAAAATTTTCAGAAGAAGGATTTTTGATTTTGAATGGCGATGCTTTACATATGAGATGCACTGCTCACATACTTAATTTGATAGTAAGAGAAGGATTGAATGAGATGCGTGATTCTATTGCACGCATCTGAAACATAGTTAGGTATGTGGGGAGTTCTCCGGTGAGAGCCAAGACATTCAAAACTTGCATTGAGAGTGAGAGGATTGCACACAAGGGTTCGGTTTATCTTGATGTTGCCACTAGATGGAACTCCACTTACATGATGTTAGATACTGCCATAAAATTCAAGAAAACTTTTAAAAGAATGGAAGATGAAGATTTATTTTTCTTAAGGGAAATTGACAATGATCCTATTGAAGATGAAGATTGGGAAAATGCCATCATTCTTTCTAAATTTTTAAGACGGTTTTATGATACAACCAAAAGGATGTCGGGTAGTTTATATGTTACTTCAAATGATTATTTTGAGGGGATAGCTATGTTGTATAAGTATTTAAATAATGCAACGAATTCTTTAGACCCAAAGCTTCAAGCTATGGGTTTAAAAATGAAAGAGAAATTTGACAAGTATTATGAGAGTTTGGATAAAGTTAATATAATGGCATTGATTGTGGTTGCATTGGATCCTACAAAGAAGTTGAATTATGTAAAGTTCGTTTTGAATAAATCTATGATGATGAATCAAAAATTGATGAGATGCATGATAAAGTGAAGGTTGCCTTGGAGAATTTGTATAAATCTTATGAGCGATCTTTTGTTGGCTCTTAGTAAAGAAAAATTTGGTGATTCAAGTGTGAGTAACAGTAGTAGTGCTTCCAATGTTGATATTGATGACAACGATTGTGAAATCCATACTTGGCACAAAAGCTTTCTCCACTCGAAGAAAAGAGTGTTGGATGTAAACAAATCTGAGCTTGATCGATATCCGGAAGCTGAAAGTGAAGATATCCTTAATATTGATCTTTTGATGTGGTGGAAGAGTATTAAGTCAAAGTATAAAATCTTATCTTTGATGACTCAAGATGTTTTATCTATTCTTGTGACTACCGTTGCTTCAGAGTCGGCTTTTAGTACATCGGGACGTGTACTTGATGGCTTTCGAAGTTCTTTGACTCGTAGAGTGGTGAAAGGTTTAATTTGCACTCAAGATTGGTTGAGAGCTGTTCGCGTGTCAATTAATGTTGAAGAGTGTATCGAGAATGCGGAAAAAGTTTGAGGCGGGTAAGTTATATATATTTCTTTCTATCTTGTAATTCATTCGCATAACTATCTATTAAGTGAATGCCTTATTTAATCTTCTTCTTCTTCTTCTTCTTCTTCTTCATTTTTTAATAGATTTGGATTGTCTTACCAAGGACATTATCATTGGAAAATAAACTTCATTTTGTGGAAACTCTGATTTTGTGGTAAGTAAATAGACTTTATTAAATCATAACTTTTGCATGTCTCTAGAGTGTGGTTTCTTGTTGATTTTTCTTTATATATGAATTTTAGGTTTTTGTCAGAGATTTTGTACCACGTGGAACGCGAGGCCGAAGAAAGAGAAGAAGATCGAGCGCATCAAGGACAAGGTTGATATAAGTAGACTTGATAGTCATAATAGTTTAAGTAGCTCTTGACGGTCATAAGTTTGTCTGAGCTGCTGCTTCCGGAAGTATGGTGTTTTAAGACCGTTTAACATCAAAGAGAGAGTTGCTTGGTTAATTGGCAGATATGAACCTTTTCTCCAGCTATTAAGCTTTTCTCCAATTGGAAAGTGCTTTCCTGGTCATTATGTGTGCACTGAGTTGAGTTACTACTTGACTGGTTTCTTTATGTTTTACAAGCACTCCATAACAATTGCATTTTTAATAGCATTCCTCATGACCTTCTTCTCCACGTTTGATGTTCCCGTCTTTTGGCCCATATTGCTCTTTTACTGGCTTGTGCTTTTCATCATGACAATGAGACGTCAAATTGCACACATGATCAAGTACAAGTATATACCATTCAACATTGGGAAGTAGGTGAGGTCTCTTTGTGGTGCTGGTATATGTATTATTCTTATGAACTATGCAATAGAGATAGTTTACAAATGGTTTACAGAGGTTTGTGGCAAAAACTCATTTGGATGCTTTGATATGGTCCATTTGTTTAAATACCAATCCTTCATATTGCTATGCAAATCAATTTGCCCACTAGTTTGTTATGGTTTCAGCAACTTTTACTACTAGTATAATCGCCTTTCAAGTAATGGTTGCGATCCTATTTATTTGCAGAAATACGGTGGTAAGAAATTTTCTGCTAGTTCCAGTGACTTGCGCGTGGGGATTAAAATGTGGCAGCATAGTATTACAGTTTCATGAACTATTTCAGAAATCTGGTGTATATAAATTTCTGTTTCATATGGTAAACAAGCATCTTTAACTGTTTGCTACAAAGGTGAATGTGTTTATGCTGATTGAGATTGTAAACGCTTTATCTTATATATGAGTGCTGTACAACAATTTTTATGCAAAACATGTTCAAATATAAATAGGATTAATCCTGTGCACCAGAAAAATAGGGTGGGTCCGGAACATGGTCCAATACAAACAGGGTCGGGTACAAGGTCCAAAAAAAGAGAACCGGTTATAACAGGGTCGGATACAGGGTCCAAGTCTAAACCCTACCCACCCTGGACCCGATCACCCCTAGACCATATTGCACACTATGTTAAAATTCATGGACCATTTATATCATTTTTCTTAAAAAAAATAACATAACACCCTAAGCGGACTTTCTCTCTTTTTTTTTTGGTTCACCATCCTGCAGTAATTGGCGCTTCAGAAAGATGGCCATCACCTCCAGAACAACTGCCACCACGGCTATCATCCCGGACAAGTAACCACAAACTAGTGCCGTTCTTGGTAATTCTCAGTCACTATTCTTTTGTATAATGCATATACCTCATCCTTCTTTGGTAATTCGAGTGTCTGCGCTAGGTGCAACATACTAGTCCCCAAACGAATATGACAATCTCAATGGCGATTTCCTAATTTATTGCTTATAAAAAAAATGACGATGTCTCGTTCTACGGACATTTAGTGACACCATAGATATAGCTAGCATTACTCTCAATCATCATATAATTTAAGAAATCTCTGTTTATTGACTCATCAAAAAAGCTGACTTGATATTATTTGTCGACATGCAAGGATGGCCAGGGATGATTAGACTGCCGTGTTAGTATTTTCAGAGAAGATTGGCTGGAAACACTAAATTATAATTTCATGCAAAGTCTCAAGACAACATAAGAACAATAGGACTTAGAATTAAATTGAAATTTGTATGATAAATTTAGGACTGAAATAGCAAATTTCTCATTTTTCATGTATATCCCCGTCAAATTTTTAATCTAAACAACAGTTGCATCTCACGTTTCTCTACGCTCTTTCGCAATTTTCGGTCAAGTCCAAAACAATCAATCGTTAATCACCTCTGCTCGTCAAAACTGCTCTAATAAGTTTCCACATGAAGAACGCCAAAACGTGAATTACCAAATCTGGACCACTCGTGGAAGCTTCACTCACGAGCGACGCGGAGCGAGCCATGGACTGAAGGAAAGCGTCGGCCAGCATCTGGCCAAGCCGGACCTGGGCCGGGGTGGTTAGATGGAGCCGGTCGGGTCCGAGAGGCAGCCCCTTGGCGTCGACGGTTCTCACGTTCGGAAAGTCAAGCCCGAGTTGGACCTTTCTCACCGTGTCGGTGAAAGGTCCCTGTCCTGATGCGAGAGCCACCTGCCCCCATTCACAGAGCAAACATGCAATTAAGCAATAAATTGTAATCCATTTAAGCGAACTAAAAAAAATGGAACCAAAATGTACATTTTTTCAAGAGGTTAGTGTGAATATCATTATTTCTTGATGGCCGGTTCATTAATATAATGAGGTGGGTGGTCGAGTTTTGATTATTTTGAACTTTTTTTAGAGGAAAGCCGCTCGTGGACCTGAGGTGAACTAGGTTTCTACCGTTGATGCGTCGTTTCCTGTTATTTTCTATTTTTTATTTAAAAAGCTGCAGAAAAGAAACACATCACATGGATTCCCACGGAACCTTTTGCGAGCCATTACTATATGTAACTATTATTTGTCTCGTCTGGAATAAAAATAGACTAAGAAAGTACCACATCGAGATGATCGCCGTTTGCTTAATTTAAATAACGACTTTCATTTATAAATTTATCATAATTTGTTCGAACAATCTAAAGTGAAAGATGCAATTGATTCCGAAATGAAGCGTAAAGGAGAACTTCAATCACCTGGAAAATTGGGAGCTCGGGCGACTGCAGGTCAGTCCTCACATCCGTAAAGAACTTCTCCAGCCTCCCTTTGTACTGCACGGCGTCGCTTTCCTCCACCGTGTCGCTCTCTCCTTGGTACCACAAGAGCGCTTTGATTGTCCCCCCGTCATTCGTCCCGGCTCGCGCCCGCCTCATCAATTGGTCGTACAAAAACGTCCCTCTTTCCCACTCGCTTATCCTCGTCCCGCCGATTGCGCACGGCACCAAGCCCACCAAGCCCAGACTCCGATCCCGGCCCAGGACGGTGTTGGCGAATGCCATACCCGGGCCGATCCCGTTCGTCTTGTTCACGTCGATGTCCGCGTGGAGCGGCTCCCGGGCCTCGACCCACGTGAGGTTTGCCGAGAGCCGGAGTATCGACGGGTTGGGGCTGCACTCGGGAGGGACGACGCCGTCCCACTTGGCGATCCAGCCGGTGGATGTGTCGTTGACCACACCGCCCCGGCCCGCCATGTTGCTCTGTCCGGCGAGGAGGAAGATGCTTTTGGGGCGTGGACTTGGACTTGGGCTCGGAGTGAGTGGTTCTGGATGGACAAAAAGGGAGTTGGTGGCGGCGGCGGCGGCGAGGAAGAGCAAGGAGAATAGAAGCATTGTTGCTGGCTTGATACCTTACGACGAAGCGTCGCAAAAGGGAGAGATTATTGCGCCTCTCTCTCTCTCTCTCTCTCTCTCTCTCTCTCTCCCGCGTTAAAGTGGGTGCTTGGTATATGACCAACTTGACATCACTGGTCTTTCTTTAATAATAAACGTCTAACAAAATCATGACCTTTGAAAAAAAGCAAATGATTTTCACGTTTGGTGTCGAATTATCTATTAGAGCTTGAGCTGTAAAGGGAAGGGGAGAAACTTCGAAGATTGTTCAACCTTGTGGACAATAGCAAATTGAGACCTTTCAACTCCGAAAGACCCAAACTATAAAAGGTTGTATTTGAGTTAATTTGATGTTTTAATCGGCCGTCCTATCACCCAACGGTTAGTTTTGATTTATAAAACATGAATGGAATTCTTTCCACTCTGACATATACCTATTTTATTTTTAGTGAAACTATGGTTTGGGTACGTCCATCCCATTAAACGGAATATCTTGAAAGTCTAGAAAAAACAATGAATATATAAGCAAATCTACATATGAATACTTATGTTTGTTTCTTCTCAAAAAAGGTTTCAACTGCCAAAGACTCAACAATATCGTGTCGTTTGAATATCAGTTTTGATCGACAATTTCTGAATTACACGATAGTCCTTGTGTTGATAATGAGATGGTTACAATCGAGAAAAGAACAAAAACTCGGTTGGGGTTAAATGCAAAGCGAGACTAAAGTTGGTTTGACAACAAGAGGCACAAGATCAAACTTAGAAATGCTGGAATTCAGTATATGAGTGGCTAGGAGACGCAGATTACATGTTGAATTTTTATATCTGCATTTTTCCGGCGTGTGGGTGCCTTTCTTCTCTTCCGACAGGTTCTTTTGTAGTCCATAACCTCTAGGATCCCACCTTTTCACGTTCTAGTTGTTTCCCATGTTCTGAAAGTGTCTCTCATGTTCCAATGATTGTTTCCAACTGTTGACATCTAAATTTTGACAACCCGATAAATTGTTTATCGCATTTAAAAATTAGAGATTAATTTTTAATCCCTAAACAAAAATATTAAATAAAATTGCATAACATATAATTTTAGGATAATTTTTTTTTATTTGCATTGGATCGGTGATGGATATGTTCGACTTGATGGTTCTGAGCTTAAATTTAATGAGTTAGATTAAGCCCACGGCGAGAGAGAATTGGCCCAAGCCCATTTTTCTTTGATGACCGACAAATGACTTATGAGGAATGACGATTTGATATTTTTGGAAAAGATTTGTAAAATATTTCATATATTTATGCGATATATACATCTTTTTTTTTTTTGAGAAAAATGCGATATATACATTGAATGATATATTTCGCAGCAGATTGGAAGATTTCGGAGAAAATATCAAAATAATAAAAAAGAATATTACAGTTGGAGGATATATTGAATGATATATATATTTTTTTGCCTCAAAATGAGAGAGATTGCATGGTCATTAGAGATTTTGTGCGGAAATTTTCTTTCCCTGATGATATCATACTATTCACCTATAAAATACCGCTTGGTCAAGAAAAAAGGGGGAGGCCACGCTAATATAATACACGGCCATTGATAGAGGCACACGAGAGAGAATAGAGAGGAATCGTAGAGGGCTTCAATCGAGACAAACCTGCGGCGTGGCAAGAGAGATGGTGCAGAGGGGAACGTGAAGAAGCACGCCCATATCTCCCAAATTGTAGCTGCTGGACCTTGCTTCCACGTTGCTTTAGTCTTTGTTTGACATTCCAACATCAGTCTTGGTTCCAAGACAGCCAGAGCGCCACCAACAGCGGCTGATTTTGTCCTGTCTTGCTCCACGTCGCACCTCCCATTACCTCAGTCCATCGTGTTCCAGGATCGCCAATCAAATCCTGATCAATCGACGTAATCGAGCTTCCAGAGATAGTCCAGCAGATCCAGGCGATCTCTCACGCCACTCTCGAGTCCCTCGTCGTTCCGTCCGTGACTCGTGTTGCCCTGCCGTGCTGAGCCGCAAAGCCCCGACGTGAGCTGCTCCAAGTCATTCTTTGGCCCCACGCCGAGACGAGCTGCTGTCTTGTCAAGCTCGTCCCCGAACCAAGTCATCCTGTGAAGTTTCTGCTTTGTAGGTTCGTTGATCGTAAGCACCACCGCAAGCCTTGCCCAGCACCACCACATTGTGTCATGAGTAGCCGTTCAAGGATTAGAATTTGGAAACCAATATTCGAAATTATGTGAAAATCTTATCTATTTTGATTTCTGAAAATTGCGTTTCCTTATTTGAAATATGCACATAATTGAAATTCCTGATATGCTATCATATCTAGGTGTGTGCAATTGGACCAGGTATACTTGGTTCCCGGAATGACCCACTCGGAAAACAGGGTAGGGAACCGGTTCCCGTTGAAATCAGTCCAAGAATCGGTTCCCGTTGAAATCGGTCCAAGAATCGGTTCCCAAAATTTAGAACCGGTTTAAGCCGGTCCGAGAATAGGTTCCGAGTGATTACACCTTGAAACCAGGTCTTGGTTTTGGAATCGGTTCCCGGACCGGTTTTGGAAGTAGAGGTCCAAAACCTTTTTTTTCTCCCAATTTTTATTTTTACTCTCGTAATCACAGGACATTTTTCCTCTTGGCTCTCTCAAACATGCACAGCACTCCTCATTTGTCATTCCTCTTCCTCACTTTCTTCTCTCTCTCACTAGCTCCCTCTTGCACTATCTGATGGACGGACGATGTTCGTAATCGCTTCTTGTGTATCACATGGATTGGCTAGCCTAATTTCTCTTTTATAGGAGGAGTTATGCTTGCATAAATGAGTAGTTTCATGTAGTAGTTGTGGGAATAAGACTAATATTAGACCCATGTTTGTTGCTAATTATTTGCCTTATGATTTTATTTATTATAATTAGCCCTGTGGATCCTTAATTTTTTATTTAGTCAAAAAGTTCATGTATTTATTTATTACAAGTGCTTAATGTTTCAATACAAATTAGAAGGATTACATTATTTTCTCGCGTATTAATATAAAATTTAAAGTCATATAGGATATTGGGAGATTGCAAAACAGGTTCTAGTGGAAACAGGGTTGACTTTAGAATCGGATTGGAAAAAAAAGGGTGGGTCATGTACAGGGTCCAATACAAACAGGGTTGGGTATAGGGTCTAAAAAAGGGGAACCGATTATAATAGAGTCAGGTATAAGGTTCAGGTCTAGATCTTATCCACTCTGGACCCAATCACCCCTAATCATATCCGTAATCTCAAGTAGCCTTATAAATTAGGAAATCTTCCTAATTTCATAACATGCATATAATTGATAGTTTGATTTCACGTTTGAAATACGACTTGCAATCGCACGAAAAAATTGTTAATCCAATCTCACGTTCAAGATACGATTCGCGATTTTGTTAAAAATTGGTTAATCCGATCTCATCGTGAGATACGATTCGTCAATTTATTAGACGGATATTAATCATATCTTGCCTGATTTGTTGTCGTGTTGTTTGAATCAATTTTATTTCCATAAAAGAAAACCCAAAAAAATATATTTGAGTTAGATTAGATTCATGTTAGAATATTACTTGTTTTAGGGTCATTTTGCATGTTTAGAATAGGAAATTTATTTATTTCGAATTTTTGAAATAAAAATCCCAAAAAACATTAATTTAGGATGTTAGTTTTTCCATTGCATGTGTAATTATTGAGTAATTTTAATTTCGAAATTTAATTAAAAGAACATAAAAATTATCATGCACATGTCATGCACGTCATCTAGATGTGTAAAGGTTAGAATAATTGCATTAATCTTTTCTAGCACTAGATTACGTCATTTAATAAATGTCGCGTGACATATAGTTCGCATGTTAGGTTGCATGTTGCATGTCATTTTAGTTAAAAGATTTTGTAAGTCATTGCATTGCATTGCACGTAATTTCTAGGCTTCATTTAAATAAAAGAAAATCTTGAAAGACATTGAATGATTGCATGTTTATTAGAAATCATATCGAGGACTGTTGATGTGAATTCTAATATAATATTGCAGATACTTTCGTTGCTATGAGGTAAGTCCCATAATTAATTTATTACTTTATTTGGGTGTTAAATTGGTGGTTTGCGCACCCGTATGATCACTTCATATCTTAGGGAAAGTAAATTAGAATCAATTCAAGCTGCCTACCAAATATTTTTTTTTGAAATAAAAGATAGAGGTACCGAAAGGGCGTTAGAGAAATCTAGCGTAATTAAGTTCCTGAATTCACAATCTCTGATTCGCAGGAGTAAAGTAAATCTCCGTTACTTTACTTGGGTTTCTAATTGACCTATCGAAAATAGATTAGTGGCGACTCCTAATTAAAAAATCATTGGTATGTTAAGAACTTGAACCTAAGTTGCGAATTGATATAGGCTTGAGAGAACCCGAGCAAAGTTTAGGCTTAGTAATTCATTAGCCAAACCCTAGATGGTGCACCCAAGGTTAGGTCGTGACACCAACATGTAGCGTGTCCGGTAACTAAGCAAGACTGACATCACCAATAACTTCTCCACACCTGCCAACAGCTTCTGCTCACTATTACTACCTATCCTGTATTCCGAGGGTTGAGGTTTAAGCTAAAAATGACAGTGCTCACCTCTTTTTATGGCTTTTTAATCATTTTAGTCCTTTGAATTGGTTTAACTACTAAGGTTTGCTCCAGTGAACACCTTTCCAATATGGAAGGGGGAGGTGGGGGGTTCGAATCCCACATTCTCGGGAGGATTGGGGTGGAGACGAATTGGTTTCAAGTGTAGATTTCGACTTTCACGCCCTGCAAGGAGGTAGGGAAAAAGTCTGAGATTGAGAGTTAGAATAAGAGAAGTAGAGTGGGACCTCTCAAAAAAAAAAAAATCGGTCTACATTCTAATCGTCACTCCATGTTTGTTTGTAAGAGTTGCCTTTTTTGACTAGGTCAACTCTCGTGAGCCCCATTTAAGAAAAATGAAAATTAACTTGGTCAACAAAGAAAGAAGGGGGACCTCGGGTAAGATAGATAAGACAGAGAAAAGAAAGGTAAAAGGGTAAGGAAATAGGAAGAAAGAAAAAGGAAAAAGAGAGGGTTTTGCAAGTACTTGCTATGGATGCCTTGCCAAGTCAATTTAATTATGTATTATAATACTTGGTAAGTGATCGTGCCCTTCATTCATCTAATCAAATTAATATTCAAAATTATGGCACAAGTTCAAGGTATATATAACACACACACGCACGCACGCAACGCACACACACACACACACACACACAAACAACTGATAGTTTAGAAATTAATTTGGACTTACCGTTTGCTCGAAACAAAATTTTAAAATTGACCTCGTATAAACAACAAACAACTGGTGGCTTAATCATTTTGGACAAGTGATATGTGGGCATGTTTGAGTTGTTTAGTTAGTGCTTAAGCTTAGTTTAGTCAAGTTGTAGTTAAGGTAGCATTTTATTTTATTTTAATATTGTTTCTCATTTATTTGATAGGATTGCGAGTTCGATGGTTCGAGTAATCTTTGTCATTTGATCGTAGGCATTTTGAGGTGAGTGGTGCTATCATTTCTTCCAGTGTGTGACCTCATGTGACAACCTGAATTTTCAGATTTTGTTTTCAATTAAATAATTCGGGCCTTTCATCGACGCGTCTATAGTGCTATTCTTTGAGTTGATTACTCATGATATAATTGAATATCTGGAGAAGCAATTAAGGAATCTAAATGCATTGAATCTAAGAATTTGACTAGAAATCGACTGCTCGACCGTATTGACTTGCAAGGGTCATTACTGTACTATCAGAATCGATCAAAGATTAGAGATAGGTAAACTTGACTGAGATATGTGATCAAAATATGGATGATTCCACTTGCTTGCAAAATTCTTATTGATCGGCATTAAATTGATTTTCTGTCGTTTTGGGTATCTTGTGTCTATAATTGAAACCTTAAGATGTTCACTACAATCGAGAGCCGCCAATGTGTAGAAGATGTATTTTGTAACTCGAGATAAATCGATCATGAGTCAATTGTACCAAAAATTCCTAAAAGTTACCCGGTAAATTAGGTCATGTTAAAAGTGCGTTGGATTGAAATTAATCGCGAATTTAAACCTGATTTCAGAAATTGAAAGTTCTGCGGTGTCACGATCTATTTTAAGAATGTCAACTCACCCTCCAGAGAATTTTTGGAGATTCTGAGATTTTTACGAAAAATCGATTCGGATGTCGTGAAAAATTAATGGAAATTCGGATGGGCCAAATTAAAGGAAATTTGGACTTCCAAGCCGAGCTTTTGAGTGTTGGGGATTTGCAGAAGATTATATGGGATTTTTCTTCATCGAAATTGGACCTTGATTTGAGGAATTTGGAGATAATATTGAAGCTCATTATTAGTGAAATTCGGAATTGGCATGGGGCTGCAAAATGAGACTTCAATTTGGGCAATATTGTGAATTTTCAAGAAAGTAATAGGGGGGGGGACCAAGCATTCAATGGAGGGGATACACATGTTGACTCCCTCCTTCGGCAGCTTCTCCATCACGCAAGATTAGCCGCCTCTCTCCCTTTCCTTCTTTGTGCAATTCACGCCTCAGCCGAAGACGGGCTGCCTCTGCTTTTCTTTTCCTTCACTTTTCTCTCTCCTTCTTCTCTTCTCAAGTCTTCACGCCAGCTGCCTCGAATCCATATGCTTCTTCTCGGTCATCCACGTCGCACGCCTGCACACCGCCAGCAACCTCCTTCGATTTCTCCTCCCTTCGGTGCTGCCAGCGGACACGTTTCCTTCACCACCAAATTTGGTCTCCTTCGGTCAACACTCCACTTCGTTGAAGCCTTGGTTGACTGTATGAGGGAAATCTCTTATGATGTTTTAAAGATGACAAAATAAATCAAAGGCTACTAACGTGTTTAATGGTTAAGTAATAGATCATGTAGATGATATAACATGTAAATGATATTGTCAAAGTCCAAAGATGGCCAGAAGACTGAATGTAACACGTGTCCAATGTATATTTTGAAGATTTTCAGACTTCTATGTCAAAGTCTAAAGACTGCCAAACTTCTGTGTCAAAGTCTGTTCTAAATCAGAAATCTGCTCACTCTGACAAATTCAAGACTGAACGTGAATGAAGAACCAGCAAGTAGAATCTATGCTAAAACTGAATCAGAAGAAAGACTCTATGCTGAAGCTAAACTAGAAGACAAATTCTATACTGAAGTTGAACTTATTCAGACTGTGTTCAGACCTTAAAGCTAAATCTGTTCAGAAGCAGATTATGCTCAAACTCAGATTGTAAAGTTATTGCTCTCAGACTTTACATCCAGATTCGATAGAACGTAACACAAGCCCTAAATGTATAACGGTTAGTGATCTGGTTTGGATTCCACATCAAGATTGATTTGATTGATTCAATCTAATTGATTGACAATTGGATCTTGAAGACAATAACTTCTATACGAAGAAGCTCTACTTATGGAAACCAAGATTCTGTTTGTATGAGCGATCAGAATCAATTTGGGATTCTACTTTTATCACTCAATGGCTACCAAATCTTCTAGATACAGATCTATCCAATGGGTAGATTGGAAGATGATCCTCGAGAGGCTGTCCAACGGTTAGTTTGGAAATGGAGGTGCATTTAAGGAGATGAAGGACCGATGAGCAAGTAAGAGATGGAGCGTAGAATTTATAATTCCAAAGTTTGAGTGACCTTCGATCATACACTTGTTTCTTGTGAGCTTAAACGTTTGTGATCGTGAGAGAAATACCGAAAGAGTGACTTAGTGAGATAGTGTGATCTACTACTAAGTGTTTGCACTAAAAGTTATAATCTCTTGTTGATTGCATAGTGGAATCCAGCCAAGAAGACTACTAGCGTGGGAGAGTGAATGTAGGCTTGGATTAAGCCGAACTACTATAAACTTTGTGTTCTTATTCTCTTCCTTGAATCTCTTTATTTTGTTGGTAGTTCTATTTAACTAGTAAAGTCTGATCTCGCTCAAAGTCTGCTACTCTTTAGACTCAGTTTCAAAAGTAAAGGTTTTTACTGTATTTTGCAAAATCTGCTTTTACACCTATTCACCCCCTCTAGGTGTTCATACTAGCACTTTCAGACCGCCCCTTTCTCCTCCATCCAGCCCAACAACCGTCGATGCTCCTTTGCCACTTGTCCGTGAGCTAGCTTCCTTTAGTTAAAGCTTCAGCGTCCATCAGAGCCAGTTGACTTCCAGCTGCTCTATTCTATCGAGTTCTCACCCCATGTCCAAAGTTCCTCACCGACAGCAAGCCTTTTGCAATTAACTCTTCATGAGTCCTCCACTTTGGCGTCACCTCCAGCGAATCTCACGGGCCCAGCATCTCCATCAACCCCAAGCCCGGCAGTCCATTTCAGTCCTCCAACTCCGCCATTTGAAGACCATCAGCAAGCCCTTTTAGTCAAGCCCAGTCTTGAAAGCCTAGCGAATCTAGCCCGTGAAGAAGCCCAACTTGGGTCCAGTCTAAATCAAAAACAAATCTCAGCTTGGGTTGAGGTTTGTTGGGCCAAGTTTAGAGCCGGTCCAAGCTCATCGACGCTAATGAAAATTTAGATTTCGGCCGCCGTCACGCCGTCGTCGCGGTGAACCGGTTTCCACAATAAACCGGTGAGTTTATGCACTAAACTCTTCTTAGTAGGCTAATGACGTGTAAGGGGTGTTTATATTTAATTAATTAGGAATTAAGTGGTTAGTTAGATTAATTTAGTGATTTAATTATGCAATTATGCATGTTAGATGGTTATATTAGATTAAGTGAGGCCAATATAAATTGTACTATTTTTTTTGGGGGTAAAACTAGATAAATTATACTATTTATATAGAAGGGTTCGGGAATTTTCCGGGTCCGTATTGGTATTTAATTTAGTGATTTTAGCCTAAGATAATTATTTTTAGAAATTAAATTAAATTATTTAATTAATTTGAAAAATTATGTAATTATTAATTATTTTTTCAGAAATTAGGCCGGGATAGTCAGTGACAAGAATTTCGTGCTAATTGCAATGGTGTGGTTAATTTCTGCAATTGAGTGTTAATTTCTGCAAATTGAGTGCTGATTGGATTTTTTATATTTAATTCCAAAATTTGTGAATTTTCAATATTTACTCAGATAATCCTGGGTGTCGGATTTTGACACTGAAAATAGTTTTAAGTACTATATAAAATAGTGAGATTTTAAAAAGGAAGAATGTCAATTTTTTTGAATCAAGTTGACCGTGTACCCACACACGACTAATTTACAATGTATTTTTAATACGAAGAAAAGGCCAAGTTCACCATTTTAATTGAAGCATTTAAGTGTAATGCATGGTACCCTAGGCCATATTTGAGTGATCGTGTGATGGTTAAGAGAAATCATCTCGGGCTGTTAAGCTGGACGTTATCCTTATTTGGGATACCCCTAGACAACGGGAAGTCAGTCGTAGTAGATTATGGATCCTATGCTCCTTCAGAAAAGCCATCTAAAAGAGATGTGCCGTGTCCAATGGGGTGAGACGAAGCCTGGTAATGCCAGTAGATTGCCGAACAAAGAGTAGGCCGTGCTATATGCCGAGACCAAAACTAGGAGCGCATGTTTAATTGAGTTGAATGCGCCGGATTATGGGACAAAATTGTGTGGTATGGTATGGAACATGTCATAACGATTTGGCCTTATAATCAGGACTCATGTGCTTACTTGAGAATTTCAATATGGCGTTCTAGTTAATTGAGCTTAGTGGTTGCTCATGCTTTCATGCTGTTTGAGACATAAACTGTATTGACTTGCAGGGTGGATCTGAGATGAGGTAAGTCTCATTGATTATGTGATTGTGTGGTTAGGACACTTCTTGGCGTATTTCTCTCCTAATCGGAGTTTAGAGCATGGACTTGCTGAGATATTGTCTCACTGGTTATTGTATAACCATTTTCAGGGTTGTCAAGTGGAGGACCTGGAGCCAAGAGGAGGTGATCGGAAGTGTAGATCAGTTAGGACCACTTCTTTTTGAAGGGCTCGTCTTTTGTAGTCTTTTGGCCACAGAATTTGTACATGACTCAGTATGTTTATAAAGGCATGTTTCGTTTTGTGAATCTGTTGTTATGCTTTTCTATCCCGAGATGATTACTATCAGGAGATTTATTTTCACTTCCACATGTGCAATAAAAAGAAAGGGTTGGCGACTCATCCTGGGAAGTTGCAAAATTAAGTCAACCAGAGAGGGATGGGCATGCGCTCGGAAGTTCGGGGCGTGACACCTCATGTTTGAAAATGATATATTATGAGTTATAAAATAACATTTTTATTGCATCAAAATCTGGATTGAGCATTTATTGCTCTTTGATTATTTGAGAAATGTGTTATGGAAGGTGTTGTGAAATTGCGACTTGATCTATGGAATGAGTTCTAAAATGATTTAGGAAATGTTAAATGAAAGACGTTTCGAAATGTTATCGGTTTATGAAATGAATTTCGAAATGGTGTGAGAAATATTTGGTGAAATATATGTATTTTGTTTGATAAACAGAGATGGGAAAAATGATATATTTTGGACCATGAAATCTTTTTGTAAAATAATTACGTTGACCTTGAGTATGATTTATGAAGTGTGATTTGATTCTGTATGTAAACCCGATTTATGATAAGGATTCTTGATTGATTTTGTGGAAAAAGTTGTTTTGTGAAAGGCTATGTTTTGGTTTGTGAAATCAATTGTGATATGAACGGATAAAGGACTAAGTGCTACGTGATAACGTGGCTTTGTGGGAGCTACTTCTCGGGTTTTGTAATCAAGAGCTAAGTGCAACACGACGACTCGAGTTACGTGGGAGCAACCTCTAGGGCTTTGTACTATTGATATACATTGGAGACTAAATGTTACACGATAACATAACTTCATGGGAGTTACTTTTAGGGCCTTGTAGCCAAGGGTTAAGTGTTACATGATGACTTGAGTCATGTCAATGAAACCTCTAAGGTCTTGTACTAGTGATATACGTTACTCAAGAATTAAATGTTACACGATAATATAATTTTGTGGGAGCCACCTCCAGAGCCTTTATTATTAATATGTGTTGGTCAAGGGCTAAGTACTACACGGTGGTGCGAATCTTGTGGGAGTGATCTTTAAGTCCTTAAGTACTCAAGGGCTAAGTGTTACATGATAACGTGAGTCTCGTGGAAGTCACCCGAGAGCCTTAATGTAACGACCCAACCCTGCTTTGAGGTCGCGGGGGTTATCGTTGCAACGTCCCATGCTTGTCAGCGTCCTACTTCTTTTATCTTGTTAATATGCATGTGTGCAAATATGTACAAGTATTCTCCCAAACAAACAACAGTTGGAAATTAGGGGTAACACCACATATTGTGGCGACCAATATTTTCGGGTGTGAACCACCTAGAGTTTGGCTAATGGATTGTTAAGCCTAGACTTAACTTGGGCTCTCCCAAGCCCATACCAATTCGCGACTTTAGGTTCAAGTTTTTTAACATGCAATTGATTTTTAACTAGGAGTCGCCACTAATCTATTTTTGGTGGGTCGATTAGAAACCCAAATAAAGTAACGGGAGATTTACCTTACTCCTACGAACCAGAGATTTGGGTACGGGGACTTGGTTACGCTAGATTTCTCTAACGCCCTTTCGGTACCATTTCTTTTTATTTTGACAAAAAGGTTTTGCAGGCAGCTTGAATTGATTTTAAACTATCTTCCTAACATGTAAGGTGATCATACGGGTGTGCAAACCACCAATTTAACACCTAGATAAACAAGAAATAAATTGCAAAAACTTACCTCCAAGCAACGAAAGCATCTGCAATGTTAAATTAAAATCCACATCAACAACCCTAGATATGGTTTCTAATTAACACGCAATTTTTCTTATTTTCACTTAATTAATGAAAATCATGTAATATGCAATGCAATATTAACTAAATGACCTAATTCTAATGACATGTAATTTCTAATTAAATGGGCCTAGCAAAAATACTAAATGACATGTATCTCAATGAATCTAACCCTAATGACGTGCATATGGCATTTTTTTTTCTTTTTCCTAAAAGAATGCATTTTATCCTAAATAATAAAACTAATTTAACCTATGACATTTTTTGTATTTTTTCATGAAATTCAAAATTTGGTGAGATGTGAAAATTACCTAATTAGATTAAGATCCTAATTAATTTATATTAGGAATTAGGTTGAGCCAAATCCTAATCTAAACTAAAATATTATCTTAACCTAAATAATCCTAAAATGCAATATATCTAAAAAAGTACCTAAAATTATAATAAATTAAAAAATTATCTAAATTAAACTAAGTGCAATTTTTATCCTAATATGCAATGACGTGCAAAATGTACCCTAACTTTACATGATATATGCACGATGATTTTTTTTTTGTGTTTTTGTTTTTTTTTTTTCCTTTTTTTTTTAAATTTCGAAATTAATAATTGAACATGCAATCCAAGTTAAAAAAGAACTAGCAACCTAAATTAATTGATTTGATTTTTTCTATTTTTGAAAATTCGAAATAAAATTCCTATTGTGAGCATGCAAACCCTAAAATTACATTTTTTTTTTTAAAGGAAAACTAATCTAAGTAACACCACAGCAAATCAAGAAATATTGATACCCAAATTGGCAAACCATATCTCGCGCATGAGATCGGGTTGGCCAATTTCACATAAATCATGAATCAAATCTCGGGTGGGAGATCGGATAGATGATTTTTCTGTGTAATTGCGGGTCCTATTTTGAGCATAAAATCAGACCGTCAATCATATGCACGTTGCGGAATTAGGGATTGATCCCTTATTTAAAAGGATACTCAATATTTTGTGGATACGATGGCATCGTTTAATGATTCATACGAGATAGCGATTTCACAAATTAGGCAATAAAAATATATGAAGATCAATTTGATTATTACCTAAATCAATTTGATTATTACCTAAATTGCAATATTGCTCGGATACCGTTTCCAAATTTGAATGACGGAAGGTTCGTAGGCAGTGACCAGGATTGAAACCAGCTCCATGATGCGGCATGACCAGCAGTGAGTGAAAGGGCTCACATCGGAGACGTCATGGCGGAGATCGGGTGTGAGGTGGGTTTTGCTTCATTATCGTCGAAGAGAGAGAACCGCCAACGTGGGATCTGGACTTGCGAATGAAACCTGGTAATTGATTTGGCGACGGACGTGCTCTTGATTTGCAGACGTCACGTTGCTTAATGCAACTGAGATCTCCAATTTCCACTTTCCTTGATGCTGTCTTTTTCTTTGGAATTCATTGCTCTGGATCACGTGGCCATGAATTTCAGTTGAAGCTCCTTATTTTGGTCGACATGTTGTGATAATGGAACAAAATTCATCTCCTGGACTCACGATGACAGCTCAAAGGTTTCTCGGCCAATAAGGATTCCCGACCAATGGACCAACGTTGTGGTGATCGACCAAGGAAAGGCGGCGGCAGTGGCACTGGTAGTGTACCCCGAGTGAGGGTCGGCTAGGTGAGCTTCTCGGAACAGCGAGAAATCATGGGAGCCCTGCAAAAACAGAAACTTTGCTGTTCGGTTTCAGTGAGGACACGGCTCGGCTCACAGTGCGCTCAGCCTCCTGTCGCTCATGGTGCAGCAACTCCAGGCCAGCATGGAGAGGGAGGTGTATGTTCTGCAGCAAAATTTAACCGGATCCGTGAGGGAGACTGAAACGCGAGCGGCGGCGTCAATGGACCTGGAGGGAAAGGGAAAACTCGCTAGGCTTCTACTGAATGTTAGAGAATTTAGTAGCTCGCTCGGGCTGGTTTAGATCGATGATGAAGCTCCGAGACAGCAAAGTCTGCTAACAGCACGGGGTGCAGCGGCAAGAATGCTGTGAGGACCGAAGACTCGCCTGGATCGTGGTGGCTATTGCTGAGAATTGCTTGAAACGCCGAGATATTCAACGACAAAAGCTAAAAAAAGGGCACAAGTAGAGTCAAAGATTGACTGAACACATGGAACACAACATGCCGCATGTGTCATGTAAATGTAAAGACCATCGCAAAGAGAGAGCCAGCCCCTCCCCTCACGTGATTTCTCTCTTGCGCTCTCAGAATCAAATTTCGCTCTTTCCGAATTTATGGCCCCCTTTTGTCGTACTCTCCAACGAGGTGAGCGAGTTTTCTCCTTGTACCTTCAGAACCTGCAAGAAAGAAAGAATAGAAAAATACTCTCTTTTTGTGGCCGTATGTATCAATATGCGTGGCCTCAACTGGTGAGGTGCAGCGGATCGACGCGATGCTTCCGCTTCACGATGCGATGCACGGAGGTGTTGACTATCAAGCAAAGTCGTTGATGGATATCATCAAACAAGGCAGCACCGGCGCAATGGTAGGCGTCACGATCGATGGACGGCAAGGGGATCAATGGATTGTGGGGAGGCTCCACCAACCTTCTCTCTCACGTGTGTATCCCTTGATGTGTTTTTATCAATGGCCGTGTATTCTATTGAGTGGCCCCCTAAACCCTACATATGTTTACTTATTTATAGGGCACGAATTAGGGTTTTTAAATTTTCCAACTCCGTATCCACGAAGATTTCTTTTCGAAACGCAATATTTGTTTTTTTTCCAAACGTAATATTTGCTTTTAAATTGAAATCTCACAAAGATAAATCCGTAAAATATCTCCGAGGATACGGGCTTGGACCGATTTGCTTTCTTCGTGGGCTTAGCCTGACTCATCAACTTAAAGTTTTTGAACCATCAATTCGAATCCATCCGTCACCGGCCCAATGCAAATAAAAAGTAAATGCACCTAAAACTATATGCTATGCGATTAACTATTTTATTTATTTATTTATTTTTTAGGGGTAAAATTAACCCCTAATTTTTTAATACGATAAATGACTAAACGGGTCACCAAAATTTAGGTGTCAACACATATGAAGCACACTACTTTAAATTATAACAATACATTTACAAGCCTTTACTCTATGGGCCATTATTCCTCTTTACATCACACTACAAGTATCCTCATAGGCCAGGGGAATTCCTATCTTCTCTAGCGTGATTGTACTTCCCCAAACTACTGTGAGATTTTCATGCCTACAAGTCTGAAAGATAAGGGAGTGAGTTGGAAACTCAGTAAGTAAAACTTTTTAATTCTCTACTAGGAGGACATCTCATCATTAAAATTTAGCAAGCACGGTACTTGCGATACAATGTTGACGGCAGATTAATAGTAAATTCAGTGCTATACCTCAACTACATACATGTGTCCATTTTGACATACTTTCAAACTTTAGCTTTTCATTGAACACATCATACACAATCATACCTATACATACATCAAGACACATAAAAGATTCATTTAACTTCATATTGGCTTGACCTAGCTCTCTCGACTCGACTAAGGCTTCCAACTTTATGTTGGGTTTCCTGGCTCGATTAGGGTATCTTCGCTCAATTGAGGCTTCTCAGGACTAGCTTCCCAATGCTTCCGAGCTTAAACACATGCAATTGGCGTAGGGGCATCCTGTTAGCATAGGTGCATTGTTGCCACCTCAAGTGGTGATGGTTCTTATCTTCCATTAAACACATTGACTTGATTTCCTAATTGTGATTGTTTTTGGCTTTTTGTGATTGTGATTGTTTTTGTTTGTTTATGATTGTGATTGTTTTTGTCTGTCTTGCTAAATGTACATTTTTTTCCTATTGTAAACATTTTAGTCTTAGTATTAGATTAGAATTAGAATTAGAATTAGCCCATGAAGGTGGCGATCTCGAAGACGTAAAGACAACAAATGGTTGATGTCCAATCAATCCTATTTTGTACCATTCATTCCCCGATATATGTTTTGGGTTGTCTTGTGTTGTATAAAGGCCCAACGAGTTGTTGGTTCCTTTCCTTCGCTTTACTTTCTGTTTCATGAGTGCATATTAGATTTACTACTTTCCTTAAACTGTTTTGGGTGTTTATTTATCGTATTGTCTTTAAATTTCAATTGATTGTTTATTTTCCTTTTCTTCTTCAATAGAAATAGAATGGCATGAAATTGACCATTTATGCATGATCACCTAGTTAATTTCTCATTCGAACGAAAAAGTAAAAAGACATGATGGACACCATAGGAAATACGACAAACTATTAGGTATGGAAGGAGCTTTAATAGAAATATTAACATAACCCAAGTCCTTGAACTTTAGAATATCTAGTTGTGCGGATATTGAGGGACTGCCCCGACCCTCAATTGGGTTTTCTGGCCTACCCCAAAAAATGAGGTTAGTGGAGACTCCTAGAATCATGCTTTAGGTTGTTAAATAAAACTAATAATAAAATGACAACGTCATGCAGGGTATGGGTCTTCTAGAGACTCACCGTGGTTTAGCATACTTGATGTGTCTAAGCCAAATGACGAAGTGATGATGTCTATAGTGGATATGCCCTCAAGAGCACTACTATGTTAAGAATATCCCTAAATTCACCTTTCAAACCCGATCTCCTTTTTCAAGGTGAATCCTACATATGGAGGCAAATCACGACACCTTTTTGCTGTCGCATAGGGTATGGTTTGGGAGAACTCGTGTTCGTGTAGACTTCAAATTCAATGGGCCGAAACTGAAGATGAGGTGATGACGTCTTTGGTGAACATGATCCTGAGTGCGAACTCATCAGCAAATACCCTTAAACGCCGCCCCTCCTCGACGAGCCTTGCCGGAGGGTGGGTCACAACATGAGCGTTCCAAATTCTGTCTAGATTTCACCCGGAATCTAAAATCTATCCTTTAGGATGAGTTCCTCATTTTTAGAACCTGAAGTCTACCGTGCATACCTTAGAATCGGGAACCTACCCCATCTTAGGTTTCAAGGTCAGTTCTAGGGAACCGGCCAATTTTTTTTGGTTTCATTTTTAGTTAAGCAAATGAAAATGAACATAATAACAGAAATGAAAGTTTCTCATTTATCAATAGGAACAATTCATGAAAGGTGAATACGTAAAATAAAATAAACAACAAAAAGCTTAGGGGGACAGAAGAGAACGTGTGAGTTTGGGTCAAGTATCCAGAGAGAATTGTGTACGAGAAAGTGGAAATAAGGAGCAGGGAGTAAATTGCACCTTATCGGCATGTTGAATCTTCAACCATTACTTTCATGCAGACAAAACGAAAAATAATACGCACATGAAATCTAAAGCGTATCGCTCTTTCTCTCATCTATTTTCGCATTAAAAATTTCCAGAGATTACACTTCTAAATGGCCTTGGATATGAAAGCTTAAAGGGATTTTCAAAATCTGTGGCGATTTTGATTGAGTGCGAGTCGGATTTCAGACCCTTCGCTAGTCTGCATCGTAGCCAAGTCGTCCCATGTAGATGCATAGTTCATGAGGAATTAATCCCCTCTCCTTGGTCGAGCGTTTCTTCAGGTGCGAGTTCTAGTCCAGACAACTCACGGTTTTGATTCTCTGATCATATCAGGGACACCAAGCACTTCTGATAATTTTTTACATGTCTCCCCCTAAACTCCATAACCGAAAAAGCTAGTGAAGCTTGACTTAAAAATGTGTTTTGGCCAATAAGGTTTCCCGTTCAGTTCTCTTGGGAATTGGGAGTCGAACCACATGGTACAAGTTTCTAGAAATATGAAATTGGAAAACGGATCGATTTCTACCCTGAATCATAATTCGAACTTATTTTTTTGATGGCCTGACGTTAAAAAAAATCGTCTCCATTAAGAATTAAGAACTTTATTTGGGTAGTATGCCCAAAAGTCAATGTCAAAAAGGAAATTACAAAATTTTCAACTATCTTATCTAGTGAACAATTAATCATTAACGAACAATGCGCCGATTAAGAAGTGTATTTCGATAGTGATGTTCAAAAGTCAATGTGGAAAAGCAAATTTAAATTGTCTAACAATTTTAGTTCGCCAATAACTTATAATTAAGAGACAATGTGCAAGAAAATCAGATTAACGTGATCATTGAGATACATAATGTAGCTTCTTTCAGATGGATTCATTGAGCTGAATTTAAGATTTTGCTTTTGCTTAGCAAAATGATCAAAGAGGCATCTTCGATTTATAACCATGTTTTTCTGCAAGGATAGTGAGAAGGTTAAGGACGTGTTTAAGTTAAAAAAGTTTTAAAAGAAAAGATTGTCTTAAGCTGTCATAAATGGATACGGTTTCAATTGTTTTAGGGAATACCAATGAATTCAAGGGTTGATACATGGAGTAAGAATAAACATGATGAAAGAATAAAGAAGGAAAACTTGATAATGCAACAGAGAAGCCCGTGGAATATTCGACTTGGATTAGCCGCAGTTGCTACCTATTACTAGCAGCTCGTTCCTTCATCAAGTTTTATCTAGTGTTCATGTCGTATCGAAGGCTAATGTGACACCAAGGTTCGCATATGCCGAGCTAAAGAAAGCTACGGGGAATTTTTAGCAAAGAGATCGGAAGAGGAAGTTGAGGATTGTGTACAACGGTGTCTTGCCTGATCATGGGGAAGTTGCGATCAAGCGGTTAAATGAGGTGAATCAAGAAGAAGAAGAGTTCCTGGCTAAAGTGAGAACAATTGGGAATCTCAATCACAATGAAACATCTTTTAAAATTTGCCGAAGCCACTTTGCTTCTTCAACAATTTTATCTAAAGCAACAAACTTTGATTCCATTGTGGAGCGCACTATCAGAATTTGCTTTAAGGATTTCCACAATACTGTAGCACCTCTTAGCATGAAGACATATCCATTAGTTGATTTCAATTCATTGGAATCCGAAATCCAGTTTGCATCACAATAACATTCCAAAATAGTTGGATATTTGCCATATTGTAAAACATAGTATTAAGATCTTTGCAAATAGCCAAACACTCTTAAAATCGCATTTCAATGGCTTAGTTTCTCTACTGAGTGTGCAATATCCAATCTAGTATAGTTCATGATGTACGTGATTCTGCCAATCACTTGAGAGTACTCCAACTGCTTGATATTGTTTCCAACAATCTTTCTTAAAGTTAGGTGTTGAAGAAAATGATTACTTGCATCTTTAATGCCAAACCCTTTAAATCTCTCCATTACCTTTTTAATGTAATGTGATTGTGTTAAACCTAGACCATCAGAATTCCTTAGATTTGTGATACCGAGTACAACATTTGCAACACCTAAGTCTTTCATATCAAGGTTTTTCATGAGAACACTTTCGTCAATTTTGATACCCTGAGTGTTATCTACAAAAATCAATAAGTCATTGACATATAGATAAATAGTACATATCCAACCGACATGCATTTAGTGTACACACATTTATCACATTCATTTATTCTAATTTTGGATCATCACACAATCAAACTTCTCATGTCATTGTTTAGGAGCTTTTTTAAGTTCATACAATGATTTGACAAATTTACACACTTTGTGTTATTGTCCTTCAACTTTGAATTCTTCTGGCTATTCCATATAAATCTCCTCATCGAAATCAGCATTCATCTGATATACCTACAAATTGTATAGTGAAGATATAACAATTCACATCCTAACTGATGTTATTCTTGTTACAAGTGAATAAATATCAAAGTAGTTTAGACCCTCTTTTCGTCTAAACCTTTTCGCAACAAGCTGTGCTTTATACTTATCTATTGATCCATTAGTTTTATGCTTCCTTTTGAAGATCCATTTACATCCAATTTATTTTTTTCCTAATAGAAGATCAACCAATTCCCAAGTATGATTACTTAGGATATAATCCATCTCATTGTCAACAGCTTCTTTCCAATAAAGAGCATATGGAGTTGATATTGCCTCTTGAAACGTTTGAGGCTCACCTTCTAACATGTACATTAGAAAATCAGGTTCAAAAGACTTTTCAATCCGTGATTTCTTGCTCCTTCAAAGTTCGGTTTATTTAGCCTAAACTTATCATTCTCAGATTCAGATTCTCTATATCTCTTCTAAGAAGGTTCACCTTAAATTCTTTTTGTGGGATATATATCCTTAAAGAATTCAGCATCCCTTGATTCTAGGATAGTCTTGGCATGGATTTCCACAATTTTAAATTTATGAACCAAAACCCTATATGCGCTACTATTTAAAGCATAACCAATGAATATGCAATCCACCATTTTGGGTGCCAATCGATTTTGTTTCAAAGGAGGAATTGCCACTTTGGCTAGGCCCCCCACACTTTCAAAAATTTGTAGGATGGAAAACATTCAATTCCATAACTCATATGGAGTCATACCTTTTTTTCTTATGGGGCACTTTATTAAAAATAAAGTTCGCAGTTAAAAACTGCCTCCCCACAAGTTTTGAGGTAAACTCGAACTCAAGAGCATGGCATTGGTCATCTCTTTTAGAGTTATGTTCTTCAGTTCAATAACTCCATTTTACCATAGAATGTAAGGTGTAGTTATTTGGAGAATTATTCCTAAACTAGCATATAACTCCTTTAAGTTGGAATAACTATATTCTCATCTTCTGTCAAACCTAAGCACTTTAATTTGTCCATCAAGTTGGTTATCAATATCATTTTTATACTTGATAAACATACATATAGCCTTATCTTTGCTAGTTAACAGATAAATATAGCAAAATCAAGTACAATAATATATAAAAGTGATGAAGTACATCTTTCTACCTCTACTTTCTACACACTTTAAGTAACATAGACCACTCACTATGCATTAATTGTAGAGGTTCACTCGTTCTTTCAATAGTTTTGAAAATTTCTTAATAAACTTAGTCAAGTCTTACACTTGTAATAGACATTCAACTTAAACTTTGGAATTAGTCTCAATTTTGCTAACTTCTTCATTCTATTATAGTTTACATGTCCTAATCTATCATGCCATAGATAAAGAGATGCAATAGTATAAACTGAAGACTTTTCTTTATTATTGGCCTTTGGGTATAAGAATTTTGAGTTTACACCAATGACAACCACATTAACTTTGGAGAAATCATTATACAAGTAACCTTTCCCTACATACATCCCCCCTTTAGAAAGTACAAACTTGTCAGATTAACCTCCTTGACAAGTATGGGCCTAGAAATGAGATTCCTTTGGATCTCTGGTACATGTAGCATATTGAGCAATGTGATTTCCTCCCTATAGGTGAACTTTAGGAACACCTTTCCTCTCCCAGCAATATTTGCTATTGTAGAGTTAGCCTCATAGAGCTTATCTTCTTCCTCAACCTTCTCATAAGACAAGAACATGTTTTTATCCACACATATGTGATTTATGGCATCCACGTCCAACCACAAGTCGGTATTGTTCGCCACTAAAGATACCTCGGACATCACCACAACAATAAGTCTCTTAGCATCTTCTTGCTCTATTAGATTTAGCTACTTGGCTACACTGCACCCTTGCCTTTGTTTGGAAAGCTCCACAGTGTTGGGCTTTGGTTCCATAGGAGGGTTTGCATTCCTCCTATTATCCTCCTTGATTATGAGGCGTAGAATGAGATTTTCAAGGCTCATACTTTTTTTTTTTGTTTGTGTTTCAAATAATTTTTGAAGTTTGACTAGCCTGGAGATAGCTTCTTACTAATAGCTGCCACTTGGAATGATTCACTAAGTATCACTCCTTTAGCAAATATGTCATTTATAATTATTTGTACTTCTTGAAATTAATTGATGACAAATTTAGAATCCACCGTCTTGAATTCCAAAAATTTGGCAACCACAAATTTCTTGGGGCCCGTGTCCTCAGTTTTGTATTTCTTTTCTAAAGACTCCCATAACTATTTAGCACTTTCAATGTTATAATAAGCATTATATAGGGAATTCACCAAACAATTAAGGATATAGTTTCAGCAAAGCAAGTCCTTGCGCCTTCTGTCGTGACATGTCCTCCACATGCTTCGTTGGGGAAGGATGAAGATTAGGGGTGAGCACCGATCCAGGGTTAACCTTGGACCGGCCCAACTTTGTCGGTTCTGGTTTGGTTCCTAGGGAGACTAGGTTGGTCCTTGGTCCAAGGATTCCTAGACTAGTACTGTGCGGGTTAGTCATTGGTTCTAAGAGCTTAAGGTCGGTCCAACCCGAACCAACCTTAACTATATATATTATATCTAATATATTATTTATAATTTTTTTATATAGAGAAAACCTTAAAATAAACGGTGTCAATAATATCAAACAGCTTTTTAGTAAGGAGTTCAAGTAATTTTACATTGTTCTTTAATAACTGAGATTTTTAATATTTTTTACTGCGTCAATAGTCATAATTTACAAATGAGGAAAATGTTTTTGTGAGGAGTCCTCATGGCGTCCAAAATGGCATAAATAGCTCTCTATGGCACTCTCCTTTAGTACTCATTCTCTTCTGTCTTATTTGTCCTCTTAGTCTTCAATTTGCCAAAATCGAAAGAAACAACTTTTCCGCTCGCCACTTGACACTTGCCTCGCTCACTTTGGGTCACTCGATGCTCGAGCCGCTCGCCACTCAATGCTCGCTTGGTTTGTTGCTACCCGCTCGACACTCAATGCTCGCTTTATTCGACGCTCACCCTACTAGACCCTCGCCGCTTCCCTTTCTTAGCTGACTTTGCTCGTCATCGAACTCATTGGGTCAATCCGGTCCTCGATTGCTTTTTCAAGGAGTACAATAAGTGAAATAAAAAATTATTGGTTAGTCTCGGGTTGACCATGAAACAGGACCGAACCCATTGGGTCAGTCTGGTCCTTAATCGCTTTTTCAAGGAGTACAAAAAATGAAATAAAAATTATCAATTGGTCCTGGGTTGACCTTAGAATTGGACTAAACCTATTGGGTTGGTCCAGTCCTCGATCCCAAGCTTAATAGGGTCGGTCCTCAATCCCCAAATTGAGGACCAATACTGTACATGTTGGTCCTAGGGTTAAGGGGTGGATCGGTCCAACTCGGACCATGCTCACCCCTAATGAAGATTAAGGGTATTTGCTCGCAAGTTCGCACTCGGGGTCATGTCCACCAAAGACTTCATCACCTTGCTTTTGGTTTTGACCCATTGAGTTTGAGGTCCACATGAATGCGGGTCCTCTCAAAACCATATCCCATGTGATAGTGAAAAAGTATCATGATTCACTTCCACACATACGGTACACTTTTGAAAAGGAGATAAAGTGTGAAAGGCGAATTTAGGGGTACTCTTACCATGGTAGCCCTCTCGAAGGTACTTTGGCTCAAAATGATGGCATTATTTCATCCTTTTGGACTCCTACCACATTGAGTCTACTAAACCACATGAGTCTACACAAGACCCATACCTTGCATGACGGGTTCATTTTATTATTAGTTGTATTAGACAACCTAACATATATTTTTAGGATTTGCCACTAGTCTCATTTTTTGGGATCTGCTAGAAAACCCAATCAAGGGTCAGGAGTGATCCCTTAATATCTACGCAATCAAAGATTCTAAAGTTTGAGGGCTTGGGTTATGTTAATATTTCTATTAATGCCCTTTTTGTACCTAACGGTTGTCATATTACCTAACATGTCCATTCGTGTCTTTTACTTTTTTGTGTAATATGAAGTTAACAAGGTGATCATGCATGGATGGTCATTTTCATGCCATTCTACTTCTACTTAAAAGAAGGGAAATAAAGCAAACAATTGAAATTTAAAAGACAGTGCGGTAAGTAAACACTCAAGACAGTTTAAGGAAAGTAGTAATTCTAGCATGCAATCCCAAAACAAAAGTAAAGAAAGCAAAGCAAAGAAAAGCATGTAATTCGTTGGGCATTTATACAATGCCAAAACAGCCCGAAACATATATCGAGGAATAAATGATACAAAGATAGGGTAGGATTGGACATCCACCATTCGTCATCTTCTGAACAGCCTTCTCCATGAGCCTATTCTATTTCTATCCTATGACTAATCTAAAGTATCAATTAAAAATGACCTCAAAGTCACTCATGGCAATCAATCAGGTAATTCATAGAAATTAGAGAGTATATCATTTTGCATCAAACATCCAAGGAAACGTAATCAAACAATTAAGGATGGCCTTGAAGTCAGCCTTTGAGGCCCTGTTTGGTAACCATCCAAACAGGGCCAGATTCTGATTCTTCGTTCCCAGAATCAGTTTCGGCCCAGAATCACATTTGGTAAAAAATTTGTTCCCTAGGAACAAATTTGTTCCCAGAATCAGTTTTGGACAAGAATTTAGAATAAAAAAAAATGTGATTCTTGATTCTGAATCAGAAAAAAGAATCACAAAAGTGGCTCTCTCTCTCTCCTCATCCTACGCTCTCCTGCTCCACGTTCTCTCTGTGCGAACGAGCCCTTTCTTTTTCTTCTCTTTTGCTCCACATTGTTCTGGTTCGTTCTTCTCTAGTTCGTTCTCTCCACAACAACGGCGACGGTGACTGCTGCTTCTTCATCGTTGAAGCTACTCGTTCAAGGTGAGTTCCCTTCACTCACAGGTAGCGTCATTGCCGGCTGATCTAGGTGACGGTTTGCATATTCCTCACCGTCGTTCATAGTCTGCAACGGTTGGCAGGAGTGCCAACGAGCTCCAGTCGGCGGGCGCCAGCGCCGATTTGGCCGAGGAGTCGCTCGGCGAGCGACCCCCAGGCCCGAATCGGCGAGCACCAGCGCCGATCTGGCCGAGGAGTCGCGCGCAATTGCGCATTCGTTTTGACCGGCGGCGGATTCTCGGGGCGGGAGCCCGGCTTTCGGTTTCCGATCCGTTTCTCTGCCTTTTTTGCCCCTCCCTTCTCGTCGCGTGTTTGATATTTAGATTTGAGCGGCCGGAGTTAGGTATTATCGGAGGCGGAAGAGCAGAGTCTTTGCGATTCTCCTCGTTAATTCGTGATCGGCAGATTTTGGCGGTGGCGGTGAATAATTCGTTCGATTTCTTGTTCTCTCTCTTTCTCTCTTTTTTTGGTCCCCTTCGCTTGAGCTTTTTCTATTCGTGCCGGTGAACTGGTCGTGTCGGAGCGGCGTGATGTGTTAGGGATTTTTCCGATTTTTTCTTGGCTTCTATCGGTGTAATTACAGAATGCGCGTAATGAATGTGTGCTGCTGCATTTGGTGGGTCACTATATTCTAGGTTTAGCTAGAAATAGCTCAAGTTTTCTGGTCTTTACCCTCTGTCGTGCGTTTTGCTATTTTAATTCATCCGTGATTGTTGCAGAAACTTTTGTAGATTGTTGGATTATATGTGTTCAAGATGTCAGTTTCGGTGACAGGGAAGAGATTGAAACGATTACTTAGATGGCTCTTGCATGTTTGTTTGATGATGCTCTTAGTTTTCTTTGAGCAATTCTGGCTGTCTGGATGGAAGAATTGTAGACAGTATTTACTTCCTTGATTAGAACTTTTCCTGGATCGTAGGATGGGCTGGACTCTGTAATCGAGACGCATTGCTAATATGACCGGCATCTGTGAAAACATGACAATGTCTTGGTTATTGACTGGGCTTTTGTGAAAACATTTATCTCACATTTGTGAAAGCTGACCGGTCATATTAGCTGGACTCCGCCATAAACCTTTCACGTTCATCTTGCACTTTTTCACATACACATTGGGAATCATCTCTATCTTTCACTTTTGCCTTGAACGCGTAAGACCACTCATATTAACGGCATTTGTGGTGATATGTGAAGTCACCTGCAAAAAGCGTTTGTTATTGACGGGGCGAAGAGGAACTGAACTCATAAATATTAAATGGTAATCCCAGAGGTGTCCAGGCCGTCCAGGCATCAAAAGTTTTTGTGGGGTTGTTCAGGATTTGGTAGTCATGGCTGAACCTCACTCTAGCCTCATGGGGGATTTGATGTTTTAGACTATAGAGTGTAGTCAGAGCTGTTGGGGTATTGTTGAGATGAAGGCTGGCCTCTCTGATAATTTCTTTGAGGGCTTAACTGCATGTTCATACCTTTTTTTTTTGTGTAAGTTATGCAAATAGCTGCTGTTTTCATCAATTTAAAGTGTTGGCTAATTAATGTCCCTTCCTCATACCTTTTTTTAAGGATGAAAGGCGTGGAGAGAGTGCTGTTATGGTCCAATATGTGAATGATATAGCTCCGAGCTCGCGATTTTTGCTTGGTTTTCTGTTTGTCAATGCTGTGAACAGCATGTAGAGTTGTTGAACTAGGAAAAACAAACTGAGGAGGAGAGAAAAATTGTACTAGTTCATACTCTACTGATAATTTCTCACCAAGTTCTTATTTTTTTGCATTTTTTTCTGAAGTTAACATGGTTATTTGGATTATCCGCCCCGCCTGAAATTCTTTTCTTCTATTGGGATCTTTTACAGGAAAGGCTGCAAGAGTTTGAAGCCACTTTGAAGCCACGCTTACTACTTCTCCAAGAGATACCATAGCAAGGGATTACAATAGCAAGGGATGATACATCAAATGAGCAAGCAATGGAGATAAACATACTTCGGAAAAGTATCGCAAATCAAATGGCAAGGGATTACAATATGCCAGAGATTCCATAACTTTATGTTTCCGACTTTTGTAATATTGTTATTAATTATTGACTTATCAAAGCCAATATTTCAAAGTTGAACAATGGACTAAGTTATTTCAGTATTCATTTATGGATAAGTTGTAGTGATGAGTTTCTCATTAAAGTCTTCTTTTTGTTTCAAAGAGTCATGTTGGTTTGAAGACTTATTCTTTTAAACGTTGGGTGTTCGGTTTTGGAGAAGGGAATATATATATATATATATATATATATAGAGAGAGAGAGAGAGAGAGAGAGAGAGAGAGAGAGAGAGAGAGAGAGAGAGAGAGAGAGAGAGAGAGAGAGAAAGAATCTTGGTTAAATTAAAATTAACATCCATCCATATTAAATTCAAAATGGATTAGATATTTAATCATAGAAATGTAAATATTTATTGAAAATAAGAAATCACCATGATAAAAAAAATATTATTTAAATATAAATAATATTGAAATTCTAATAAGAAAAAAAAAAATTAAAATAACAACAATTTTCGTTTTTATTTTTATTTATTTTTTTATTTCTATATTTTATTTTAATTTCCTCCTATTCTAAAATATATATTTGCTATATATAGAATACATATTTAATTTTTCTTTATAATTTAGTATTTATATTTATTACATATTTTAGGTATATTAGTATAATTTATACTATGGTTTATTATTAACTATTTAATAAAAATTGATTAGTTAATATTTTTATTACTTGGTATAAATATAATTAATCAATGAGGGGTTTATGAGAATTCAATATCAAATTTATATTTATTTAAAAAGGAATTAAAAAAAGAATTGGAATAGAAATTTTATGCAGTTACCAAACGCATTTCTGTTCTTTTTCTATTCTAGAATCAGAAATTTTGTACAAGATCGAATGCATTCTTTTGCTCGAAATCGCTTCGGAATAGAATAAAAAAGAATCAATTCTGATCAGAATTAGCTCCCCGGAACAGAATCGTTACCAAATGCGCCCTGATTGTCCATGCAACGAGCCACACTAAGACCCCTTATGAAGCACAGACACATGCTCCAAGCTTCTGTGTCGTGTCTGACACGTGTCGATGTGTGTGACATGCTCAGACACGTTGTGACACACTCGGACACACGTTGAATGCATGTTGAACTTTTTGACACGTGGTCAACTTTTTTTCGACACGTTCCGACATGCGTGTCTGAGAAAAGATCATTGAAGAAGACGATGGAGGGTGGAGATGAGAGACGAGGGCGAAGGAATGGCGGCAACGCCGTGACGGTGAGGGAGGGCCTGCTGCGATGGAGGGTTGGCGACAAGGTTGAGGTTGTAGCTACGAAGGAGGAAGGGCCAAAGGAGAGGTAGTGAGGCCATTGAAAGAGAGCAGAGAGGATCGTGGGAGAAGGAGAAGGAGTTCATGGTTAGTAGGTGATGGGGGGAGGGGGAAGAAAGGGAAAGAACTAGAGGTAGAGAGGAGGGAGGGAGGGAAGGGGGGGGGGGGGGGAGAAAACAATGGGTGATGGAGGGGTGGAAGAAAGGGGAAGAAATGAGGCGGGGGCCCGGGGGTTGGGGTGGCGTGGGAGTGAGGGAGGGAGAGAGAAACAACAGGTGAGGTGACTGATGAGGGGGTGGCGTGAGGGGAAGGGGGGAAGAGATAAATGATGATAGGTAAGGGGGGGAGGGAACGAGGGAAAAAAAATCAGAGGAGTGGCATGAGGTGGGGGAGAAAATCTAGGGAAATGATAGCACGGCAACCTGAAAAGCTTAATGCACTGCAAAAGCGAGGCGTGTTCCCAACGCACCCTCTGTCCTAGTGCATTGCAAGAGACGAGAGTGAAAACCTCTTTGTCTTCTTTTTATCGAGAACAGGCGTGGAGGCCAGGATCGAGAAGTTCTCGATGCGCTCTAAGAGAGAATCTCTCTCTCCTTCCTCTCACTGAAGTGAGTCCACCTGCCTCCTTAAATTCTATCTTGAATTCAAGAAACAACATTGAAGCCTCTCTCTCAACTTGTCTTTCATCGTCACTCTCTCACCATCCGTCGCAAAATGACGAAATTGCACATGAAAGGAAAGAGGGTTGGCTGCCATTCTGATGTGCTCCTTCGGGGGTAGAGAGGAACGGGGGAGGGAAATAAATTTTGGGGAATGAGGGTTTGGGAAAAAAAAAAGGGAGGAAAATAATTTTTAGACGGTGATGTTATATTTGTTAAAAAAATAAATAAATAAGCTAAAAATAATTTTCAACAATGAAACTACTAAAATTTAAATAATGATAAATTTTAATTATTATAGAAGATCATATATTTTTTAAATAAGTTAATTATAATTTTTTTTAGTCATTAGTTTCATCTATAATTTTTTTGTTGTTGTTAGAGTTAGAAATATGTTCTCAAATATGGATACGCATTAACTATTAATATGTGTTTCAAATTTCCTATGAATACATTTATTAATGTTATTAGTGCAAATTCATTGTAAGCTCTTTTTATTATTTATTTATATGTGAATTTGAATCAAATTAATTAAAAATAAAATATTCATTTAATATATAATGTGTCTCAACGTGTCGGAATTCTCTATTTTTAAGAAATGACGTGTCGGCGTGTCGTGTCGTGTCCGTGTCGTGTCATGTCCGTGTCGCGTGTCCATCTCGTGTCCGTGCTACTTAGAAGACCCCTACCCAATTATTTTAATGGTTTGCAGTAATTAGTCATCACTTGTGTCTACAAACAGTGATTAATACTAACAAATCTCTAATTTGGGTTCCAAGTGTCACCTAAAGTACCCCATGGGTACATGCATCATACCTATGCATAAATCTAAAACTCACATGCATAATTTAAACGTAAGCATGCATGTAGGCTATTGGACCTTGGTTCTCAATCAATCAAACAAATTAATAAGCTAGCACCGAATAACTTGTTCAACTATCATGTGCCAAACACATCCACATGCATTTCATAGCAACTAAAAAGATCAATATATGAATCATGTGATGCCTAAAAAGATTTCATGAACAATTGGCAAGAAGATGCATTTTTTCGAAAGGATTTGATAGAAAGGACATAATTTCGTAAATGCCATGTAGCACATTTAGCCATCAAAGCTAGCTAGGGTGCATCGAAGGGCACAATTGATCAAGTGTTGTAGACAATCTAAATATAATCCAAACTTTGACAAATTTTATGTCAAATCGAGATTTTTAAGGAAAATGTTAGATAGGGGCATGATTTTATTGAACCAAGAATCACGTCTAGTCATTAAGGTGAGCTTGGGTGCATCAAGGGCACAACTAATCAAGCATCACAAACGTCTTAAACATGAATTAAGGATTCAATAAAGTCATGTCATATTGAAATGCAAAGAAATATAGGCATCACATGAATGAAAATTGGATTCGAATAAATCAAAATATGAAATTCCAGATTGTTTTGCAACATTTGAGGGGTTTGAAAGGCATGTCAGAACGTGGCAAAAAGGATTCGAGCAATTGAAGTATTACCTATGAATAATTGGTCCTAAAAAAATACGGTACATCAAGCACTCAATAAGAATTACTTCCATGAAGGAACTTTCTTAAGATAAGTTGCACGTGAATTCTAAAAATCTAAGAACACAGAACAACGCATCAGGAACAATGTAGGGCAGCGGGACGTTCATGTATGTTAATAGCAATTTGTCCCAACAAACGATGTCTAAAAATTCCCAAAATTTACCATAACATAGCCTTTAAATTAGCCTTTAAATGGAAAAAAAAATTCCGTGAAGGACTTGACCTCAAAATTTTTAAGGAAAAATCCATATAAAAATGACAAAAGGTCCGGTTTAGTAAGGGTAGAACAAACATTCCGAATTTATCACACGGCATATTTCAAGGTAAATTCACAAAAATGAAAAATGGGCCAAACGGCGTGCAAATGAGACAAAATTGGTGTTCTAATAGAGATTGAGTTCAATTAATGTCAATTAAATGCTCAAATGATAGCATTTACAAAACTGCACGAATCAACAATAAGCATGGCACGACATGATGAATGAAAATAGGCTTGCTAAACCACCTAAATGATACACGAAAACTATGATTTTTTATCACGATGTAGGGCTGAGTCCAATGGATGAGAGGGATTAAGATACTACACCCTATATCAATGCACAAAGAATCATACAAATTTATGAACGTCAATAGGTAGACTAATACCATCTAATGCAAGCATGTTAAAAATAGACTAAGAATGGCAGCAAATTCGCAATGTGCATTCATGGATCTAACGATCATTGATTGGAATGAATAATATATCATTTTGAAGCTTATGAAGTTTTCTAACTATGTCTAGAAAGACTCTCACCCTAGTTTTCCCCTTAAGGAGCTCAATTGAAGATACGCACCGGTCCAAAACACGCTGCATTTTCATGAATCGGGAATGGTTATCACTATCCTAATGTCATAAAAAAAAAAAAACCCAGGAAAATTCATGCATACAGAAAAATACTCATGGATTGTTTCTCATGAAGGAACTTAAGTCTAATAAGGTTCACAAAAATCAGGAGGAAATTGAAAAATAATGCGAGTCATAAGGGCACAGAACCGATGTATCATGTTCTTTGAGCAATTTACCCTATCAGATTTTTTGAAAAGTTCATATGTCATAACCTAGATGTCTTGAGTAAACTTCATGAAGGATGCATTCCCAATTTGCAACACATAATTTTCCAGAAATCGTGGAAAGGGCAGGGGTTGGTCAGATAAGAGCAAACAGAGGACGATTTTTTGGGGATTTCCCTAGTTAAATCTATTCCAAAAAATTTGGAAAAATATATGTCATGTCCAAAAAAATTTCAAGCAACTTTCATGAGATATCAACCTCAAAATCTGAGCATAAAATTCAGAAAAAAAAAAAAAGACAAACAGTGTAGACCGCAACCCAACAGAATAGTAAAACATTTAGTAGATTCTAGACACGATTTTGAGGATGCGAAAATAAGATCAAATGAGGTTTATTCAGGGCATTCTATGGCTCGCTGGAAAGATATTCAAATAATTTTCGACTTTCATGAAGACATTGAACAAAAAAAAGCATGTTTACAAGCTGATATCAAGTAGTTTCTCAGATCGGTCATCCAAACATCCGAAAATTGCAGAATAGGCTCATCCAATCAATCAAGCACAATCAAGCCATTCAAACTCATTCAAGACTATCATAAAGCCTTTCTAACATTCTAAACATGTTGTGATTTGCAGAAATAGAAACTCTAGGGCAAGCTCTACCCCGGTCTCTTAGCGAGACCTCACTTTATCGATCTCAAGACTTAAGAGTTACTTTTGTGCAATTTTTTTCGCAATTTAAAATTCTGCGAACTATCACCAAGTTGTAACAGCAACTAGAGACATTGAGGAAGGTCCGATAGAGGTTGTGGTCACCAGTGGGGGTTGGATTGATGCCGGTGGACTCCGGTTTGGGCACTGGGCACGGATTAAGTCGGGTTTGTATCGTGGAGGAGGATCGGCCATTTGCTGGTGGATCAATGGTTGTTTGATCAACCTCCGACCACCAAGACGTCGTGGACACACTAGGAGATTTTATTCAGGTGATTGGAATGCCAAGGAATCGTCGCTGGTAACCAGAATTAGTCGCGGTTCTTGCGGTTGCAATCACTGGCGTTCATCCTGGTCTTAGACGCCACGAAAGAGGAGGCGTCGGACAGGGGGTTGAGTGGCTGCCGGAGGGTGCATCGACCACCAACAGGTCGACAAGGAGCTGGGAGACGCTAGGGGACTAGGCACGGCATTGGAAAACCGCTGGTGTGTGGCAATTGGCGACGAGGGGGAGTCGGGGGAGAGTGAGCGGGAATGAGAGGGAGAGAGGGGTTTTGAGAGGTTTTTCTGCCTTTAGATTTGTATTTTCAGAAAAAAATGAGCCCTTTAAGTTTTGGAGGGGTAATGATATATATACCATCCCCAAGATCGAATCCTAGCTGTCGGTTTGATTTAACGGCTAAGATTTGATCTCAAAGCCTAACTAATTTGCTTAAGGGTTAAGCAATCTTGAAAATCAGACACGTGATTATTCCGATGGTGAAGATATGCCGAAATCATCGATTCGGATGGAATTTGTGATTAAGGCCTAATTAGAGGCATTTTCGTAATTTCACATAATTTGGGGCCATTTTCGCAAAATCTGGAAAATTGGAGGACATGGGGGATAAATACATATGACAACATACAGATGGGTGGTTATTGATCGCCAAGAATCGGCAAAGTTTATTGAACCATCAAACCTTGCAAAGCCTATTGAACCATCTCTCCAAAAATTGGACTACACACCATTTGGCTTGTATTGTTTTGAAAAACAGTCCTAGGCATATCATACCACCATAGATTGTTTTAGCTCGAAGGCTTGCAGCATTTGCTGCCATAACACCATGCCACGGGGTTTGAACCTCACTGGTCAAAACGACCAAAGGAACATTTTCAGGAACGTTCTGGACATCATTGTTATTAGCCATCTTGATTTTCTAGTAAACCCAACAAATAGTGAGAAAACTAATCGTCTTAAGGTGATTCAGCTAGCTGTATCTCACCTCTACTTACTATTTCTTTTTATTATCACTTTCTCAAATTTATTATTTTTAGATCAGAACAAACAGTGTTGCCTATTCTTCCCCTAATACTCCTCCTCCTCCTCCTCCTCCAGTGAGGTTTTGTTTGGGGAGGAGCACATCGATCAGGTAGTTAAAGCTTTGCCACAACGGGACCTTGCCTTCTCTGTCACTAAGAACAATAGTACCAAAGTCTAGGAGCAATAACTGACGAACTGGTGTCTTTGACCATAAGAGTGAGGCCGTATCTGTTGCCCAAACAATAGCGTCCTTGGCGTCAGTTAGCACAAGATCGCCATTCTTTTAAACCAAAAGCTTAAGAGTATCTCCCATTGATAGGTTCATCGCAATTTGCCATCCAAACTACGGTGCAATTCTCGCCACTGCACGGTGGATTGATGTACCATATGGCAAAGCAGTAAGCGTTCTTGCCGATGGGATAAAAGCCTACGGAGAAGACGCTGGACTTTGAGATGAGGATGTTGTCTGGATTGGCAACGGAGAGAGAGTTGCCAATGCGCAAAGTGGCGCGAGTTGCAGAGGAATGTTGAGAAGACAAGTGAAGAATTGAGAGCACAAGCGCAAGGAGGAATGACGAGTTTCTCATGGCGTTCCAGTTGAGGACTGGCTTGTACTGCGATGTATATACATATATATACATAGATTCCTTATATATATATATGAGGAATGATAGAATACAAAGTCATTTTTCAAAATAAACCACTCTTATACGCTTTGTCTGTAGCATCGGAGTGTGTTGTTCTTTCTCCTACAGATGAGGATCGCGAACTTTCTCTCTGTTTGATTTTTCCTCAGTGCCTTGCAAGTACAATATGTAGTGTGTATATTCTCAAAATGATATGTTAAGATTACCCTGTATGTACAGTAATCTGGCCCGTGCTATGCACGGAAGAAGTGGAAAATTCTTAATTCAAGTAAACAGCAATAGAAACTAAAATAATTTATTTAAACTGAGTTGACGGATTATTCATTTTTCTTATATCGTTAGAGTTATCACTTTATTTCCACATAATAACGCAGCTTTTAAAGAGCAAAACTCAAAGTAGGCGAGGCACAAAAGTTATCCCATTTCTTACGCGTGATTGCTGCTTATCCCTGCTCATATGCCACATATTTCTCATTCTCATGCCAACTGCCAAGCACGTGCGTATCAAAGACCAAATCAACTTTGGTGTCAACAATTTCAAACTATTTTGTGATGGCTTGACCTCTCAAGATTAATGTCAAGTTCCCTAACCCAAGTGAATTGCTTCGGTTTAGGTATTAGAATAGCTCATAGCAAAGCACGGCCGAAAAGAATGAGAAGTGTATGGCGAGAGTTATGTTCGTAAGTTAATGTCTGGAAAGGAGATTATAAATTGTAACTATTTTATCTAGTCAATGATTTGTTATTAAGAAGAAGTGTACCATCTCGTGAGCCTAAGGCATGTATATCAATTTAAACCACGTTAGATCAACCGTGGATTCATAAGACTGGATCATAGGAACCAAAGGTGAACATTCCACAAAGGAGCAATAGCATCCTTGTTGCTGAATGATGTCAAAGGGAACTATCATGCTAAATGATCTTTCATAGAATTCCAAGAAGATAAGACAGAGATAAACAGGGACTTATTCCTAAACACTTACATTTCCTAGGTTTGTATATCCAAAGACTATTACCTTTGCCACTGTCCAATTACTTAGAGTTGGAACCCGAGTAGTTATGCTTGTATCTGATTACAAATCCTCACTTTCATGGCACAGAAGCATCTCAACCACCTGGCTCATGGTGGGTCTTGCATCTCTGTCCTCCTCCACACATTGAAGCGCCACCGCAACCAAAACTTCCATCTTCTTGATGTCGTAAGGTCCCTTCACGGTTGGATCCACAATTTCCCTTATCCATGTCTCCATGGGCACTCCTGGTTTCATCTTCTCTCTCACCCAAGAAGTCAATGTTTTGTTCTCGCCTTTTACTTCTCTGCGGATGGCATGGCTTGCAACCGGGTTCCCTCCTGTTAGCATCTCCAATAGAACGATTCCATAACTGTACACATCCACTTTGGAGGTGATTGGCATATTGTAAACCCATTCGGGAGCCATGTAACCCCTCGTTCCTCTGATTCTTGAGAAACTCGTATTCTTAAGGCCCTCTCTGTTGAGTAGCTTAGAGAGCCCAAAATCAGCCACCTTTGGTTGGTAATCGGAGTCGAGGAGTATGTTCTGTGGCTTCACGTCGCAATGGAGAACCCATTCCAAGCACTCCTCGTGAAGATAAGCAAGCCCCTTGGCTGATCCCACTGCAATCTCATACCTCTTCTTCCAGTCTAGTTGATCGGGAGAAAGGTTTTCTGCCAAGGAACCGTGATTCATGAACTCATAAACCAAGAGCCTGTGCCTTCCCTCCACGCAGTAACCCCACATCGCAATCAGGTTCATGTGATTGAGATTCCCAATTGTTCTCACTTCAGCCAGGAACTCATCTTCTCCTTGATTCGCCTCGTTTAGCAGCTTGACCGCTGCTTCGCCATGATCTGGCAAGACACCCTCGTACACAATCCCCCCACTTCCTCTTCCAATCTCTTTGTTAAAGTTCCTGGTCGCTTTCTTTAGCTCGGCATATGTAAACCTTGTAAATCCTGTCCCCGCAAGACGATATCCCTTTGCATGACCTCCACGTTTGTCAGGATCAGTCCTGATCAAAAAGGACCATGTGAGGAAGACTACAGCAATTTCCACTCCAGCCAGCGCCGTAGCAAAAATGAGCAAAATCTCAAGTGTCGAATTCTGGTGGCTCTTCAGATAAGTCCTCTGCAGGACAACTTCTTGAGCTTTTGGGGGACAGGACAGTGGGTCGAATCCTTTGGTGGGTATTTGATAAGAAGAGAGATTAGCTTTTGGTAGTTTCAAATAGATGCTCCCACTAAATGAGAACGAATTATATCCATTTAACAGCAGTATCTTGGGGAAACAGTCGAAGCTCCCTTTTTCCCCGTTGAATTTGTATTGAAAGCCTTTACAATTGCAAAGATCTGCGCACTTTTTCTTGCACGACGCCAGGGTAGTGTTTGGAGTATAGTCCTTATCGTATCCATAGAAATCATGGTGAGGCAAACGCAGGAAATCGACATGAGCATCAGAACCCTGGTTGCAGAAGCTCTCGAATTTGGGCGCACATCCCTGAGTCCAATCAGTGTCATTATTCCACACATATCCAGGAAGGCAAGAGCAACTCCTTCCCTCCATCGGGCTGTACCTGCAAACGCTATTCCGTCCACAAATCCCATGAACAGCACATGACTCAGATAAGCCTTGCTGTGTTACAACCCCCTTCTCATCTTTGTCTCTACTATAGACCCTTACATTACCATCGTGATCCACCTTTAACATACGTTGTGTTTTCTTGCCAAAATCCGACGTCAGGAACGTCAGATTGTCAGATGAAGTGAACTTCCCCAGGGGATCGAGCACTGCAACTCTACTATCGTTGTAGGTTGTTCTTCCAACTTCCCAACTCACTTGGGTCGGGTCTGGCCAGTATACGCTTGAGATCAAAGGTCCATTGAAGAGGAGACGAAGGACGTTGTCGTTGTCGAAGTATAACTTGTAATAGCCAGAAGAGAAGTTGCCATTGCTCCGAGAGGAAACAAGTGATGAGTTCCTGGTCAGGGTTTGTCCAGGGAGGAGCACGTCGGTTGGGTAGTTGAAGCTTTGCCAGAGCGGGACCTTGCCTTCTCTGTCACGAAGAACAAGATTACCAGATTCTAGGAGTTGTAACTGATGAACCGGTGTTTTTGACCTCGAGCGTAAGGCTGTATAAATGGCCAAAACAAAAGCGTGGCTGGCGTCGATTAGCATGAGATCACCGTTCTTTTTAACGGAAAGCTTAGAGTACCTCCCGTTGACGGGTTCATCACGGTTTGCCATCCAAACTACGGTGCAATTCTGGCCGCTGCATGGTGGATGGCTGAACCAGATGGCAAAGCAGTAAGCGTTCTTGCCGACGGGGTAAAAACCGGCGGAGAAGACACCAGATTTTGAGATGAGGATGTCATCTGGGTTATCAACGGAGAGAGAGTCGCCTCTTCTCAAAGTAGTGCGAGTCGCAGAGGAAGGTTGAGAAGACAAGTGAAGGATTGAGAGAACAAGCGCAAGGAGAAATGACAAGTTTCTCATGGTGTTCAAGGAACAGGTTGAGGCTTGGCCTGTCCTGAGATATTTTTTTCCAGAAGTCGTTGGCTTTACTTATAAAGTGAACTGGCACATAAAACAAATCACCAAGCGATCCGTACATGCTCCTAGATTCAAATCACCGTCCTTATGCATTTCTCTGAAGGACACCCTCAAGAGCATCTATCTAATTTCAATCGTAAAGAAATCTTTTAGGCATCTGAGGTTGTAATTTTAGCACTTACTTTATTAATGAACTCTCATTTCTTGCCCATAATTATTGTATTACACTATATTATATTCTGATGTACAACCAATAACGAATTTTAGGGGTGATCCTATTCTAAACCTACAACATGAAATTTAGAAAACTAATTATTAGTTTTTGAAACTTGTAACCTACCCTATTTGTCCTAGAGCTGACCTTAGAACCTGTCCTATTTTTTTAGTTTGATTCAAAGGTCTACCAAGAACCTTTTTTTTTTTGTTTTATTGAGTTTAATTTTTTTGGTTCATTGAGTTACAATAATATGAACCATATTTCATAAAGGCACCACTTGACGTTTATCTTGATTCACAGGCAAGGGCCCTTGCTTCAGGGTCGTAGCAGCCCTTGCTCGGTGGTGGCGAGAATCGTAGCCTGCGCTTATGGCCAAGTGAGGGCCAACCACCCTTACCTCGACCCCGACAAGGGAGGTTGGCTATAGAGGGCACAACACATTGCCGTCCCCCTTTCCTTTTAATCTTACAAGCTCAAAAAAATAAAAAATAAAGAACAAGTTCATTTTTCTTTAATAAATAATTTTATAAAACATAAATGGACGAACACAAAATGTCGCCCTTGTAGAGGAAATAAATAATAGAAAATGACAGCCTAGATTTTTCCATCAACTAAAAGTTTGGTAGTTAATGAAATGACTAACTTTAAGGATGACGACAGATTTTAATATTTAAATAATCGAGAAAAAGAATTTGAAAAGTAAATGTGACGGACTGAAATGAGTGTAAGAATTTTCATTGTCAATATCAAATGAAAATTGGAGCAGTGTTGTCTTATCCAACTTCAGAAATGTTGTGGAATTGGAGATGAGGTGCTCTTGCTTAACCCATGGGAGTAGATTAGTAACTAGGTTTGATTTATGCATGTGTGCTAGGGGGTGAATAAAGTGCACAAATTAATTTTGATTTCATTGTGCCATCACAAACTGTGCAACTCGTCTTCCATATTTGAACTAATTATAATCATTTTGTTTCACGTCCTATCTATTTTACAAATTTAGTAATTGATTTCATGCGGTTCACATCAAAGTTTATGATTTCATTAATTTCACATCACTGATCCATGAAATGAATCTCCATTAGTTAATTTACTCGTATTTGACTAATCCAATTTGGATTGTTTGATTAGCCATAGAGATATCACATCATCGAGAAAACTGGTGATCTCGTGATACATACTATCTATCTAGTGGTTGCGATTTTCAAAGTGCTAAAATTTCTGCTTTTCAACAATGGTCATTGGGTACTAGTTGGACGTCTCTATTCGATGGCGGACAATTTGTCCTCCCCAAAAGTGCAATTGACATCCCCTGGCACCAAAGCGATATTTGATAAAGGCACCACTTGACGTGTATCTTCATTCATAGGCAAGGGCCCTTGCTTCATGGTCGCAGCAGCCCTTGCCTGGTGGTGGCAAGAATCGTAGCCTACGCTTAAGGCCAAGTGAGGACCAACCACCCTTTCCTCAACCCCGACAAGGGAGGGTTGCTATAGAGGGCACAACGCATTGCCGTCCCCCTTTCCTTTTAATCTTACAAGCTCAAAAAAATAAAAAATAAAGAACAAGTTCATTTTTCATTAATAAATAATTTTATAAAACATAAATGAACGAACACAAAATGTCGCCCTTGTAGAGGAAATAAATAATAGAAAATGACAGCCTAGACTTTTCCATCGACTAAAAGTTTGGTAGTTAATGAAATGACTAACTTGAAGGATGATGATGGATTTTAATATTTAAATAATCGAGAAAAAGAATTTGAAAAGTAAATGTGACGGACTGACACGAGTGTAAGAATTTTTATTGTCAATATCCAATGAAAATTGAAGCAGCGTTGTCGTATCCAACTTCAGAAATGTTGTGGAATTGGAGATGAGGTGCTCTCGCTTAACCCATGGGAGTAGATTAGTAACTAGGTTTGATTTATGCATGTGTGCTAGGGGGTGAATAAAGTGCACAAATTAATTTTGATTTCATTGTGCCATCACAAACTGCGGAACCCGTCTTCCATATTTGAGCTAATTATAATCATTTTGTTTCGCGTCGTATCTATTTTACAAATTTAGTAATTCATTTCATGCGGTTCACATCAAAGTTTGTGATTCCATTAATTTCACATCATTGACCCATGAAATGAATCTCCTTTTATTAATTTACTCGTATTTGACTAATCCAATTTGGATTATTTGATTAGCCATAGAGATATCACATTATCGAGAAAACCGGTGATCTCGTGATTTATACTATCTATCCAGTGGTTGCGATTTTCAAAGTGCTAAAATTTTTGCTTTTCAACAATGGTCATTGGGTACTAGTTGGACGTCTCTATTCGATGGCGGACAATTTGTCCTCCCCAAAATTGCAATTGGCATCCCTCGGCACTAGAGCGATATTTGATAAAGGCACCACTTGACATTTATCTTGATTCATAGGCAAGGGCCCTTGCTTCATGGTAGCAGGAGCCCTGGCCTGGTGGTGGCAAGAATCGTAGCCTACGCTTATGGCCAAGTGAGGGCCAACCACCCTTTCCTCAACCCCGACAAGGGAGGGTTGCTATAGAGGGCACAACGCATTGCCGTCCCCCTTTCCTTTTAATCTTACCAGCTCAAAAAAATAAAAAAAATAAAGAACAAGTTCATTTTTCTTTAATAAATAATTTTATAAAACATAAATGGACGAACACAAAATTTCGCACTTGTAGAGGAAATAAATAATAGAAAATGACAGCCTAGACTTTTCCATCAACTAAAAGTTTGGTAGTTAATGAAATGAAAAACTTGAAGGATGACGACGGATTTTAATATTTAAATAATCGAGAAAAAGAATTTGAAAAGTAAATGTGACGGACCGACATGAGCGTAAAAATTTTTATTGCCAATATCCAAGGAAAATTGGAGCAGCGTTGTCGTATCCAACTTCAGAAATGTTGTGGAATTGGAGATGAGGTGCTCTGGCTTAACCCATGGGAGTAGATTAGTAACTAGGTTTGATTTATGCATGTGTGCTAGGGGGTGAATAAAGTGCACAAATTAATTTTGATTTCATTGTGCCATCACAAACTATGCCACCCGTCTTCCATATTCGAGCTAATTATAATCATTTTGTTTCGCGTAGTATCTATTTTACAAATTTAGTAATTCATTCCATGCGGTTCACATCAAAGTTTGTGATTCCATTAATTTCACATCACTGACCCATGAAATGAATCTCCTTTTGTTAATTTACTCGTATTTGACTAATCCAATTTGGATCGTTTGATTAGCCATAGAGATATGACATCATCGAGAAAACCGGTGATCTCATGATACATAATATCTATCCAGTGGTTGCGATTTTCAAAGTGCTAAAATTTCTGCTTTTTAGCAATGGTCATTGGGTACTAGTTGGACGTCTCTATTCGATGGCGGACAATTTGTCCTCCCCAAAATTGCAATTGACATCCCCGGCACCAGAGCGATATTTGATAAAGGCACCACTTGACCTTTATCTTGGTTCATAGGTAAGGGCCCTTGCTTCATGGTCGCAGCAGCCCTTGCCTGGTGGTGGCAAGAATCGTAGCCTGCGCTTATGGCCAAGTGAGGGCCAACCACCCTTTCCTCAACCCCGACAAGGTAGGGTTGCTATAGAGGGGACAACACATTGCCGTCCCCCTTTCCTTTTAACCTCACAAGCTCAAAAAATTAAAAAATAAAGAACAAGTTCATTTTTCTTTAATAAATAATTTTATAAAACATAAATGGCGAACACAAAATGTCGCCCTTGTAGAGGAAATAAATAATAGAAAATGACAGCCTAGACTTTTCCATCAACTAAAAGTTTGGTAGTTAATGAAATGACTAACTTGAAGGATGACGACGGATTTTAATATTTAAATAATCGAGAAAAAGAATTTGAAAAGTAAATGTGACGGACTGACACGAGTGTAAGAATTTTTATTGTCAATATCCAATGAAAATTGGAGCAGCGTTGTCGTATCCAACTTCAGAAATGTTGTGGAATTGGAGATGAGGTGCTGTCGCTTAACCCATGGGAGTAGATTAGTAATTAGGTTTGATTTATGCATGTGTGCTAGGGGGTGAATAAAGTGCACAAATTAATTTTGATTTCATTGTGCCATCACAAACTGTGCAACGCGTCTTCCATATTTGAGCTAATTATAATCATTTTGTTTCGTGTCCTATCTATTTTACAAATTTAGTAATTCATTTCATGCGGTTCACAGCAAAGTTTTTGATTCCATTAATTTCACATCACTGACTCATGAAATGAATCTCCTTTTGTTAATTTACTCGTATTTGACTAATCCAATTTGGATTGTTTGATTAGCCATAGAGATATGACATCATCAAGAAAACCGGTGATCTCATGATACATGCTATCTATCCAGTGGTTGTGATTTTCAAAGTGCTAAAATTTCGACTTTTCAACAATGGTCATTGGGTACTAGTTGGACGTCTCTATTCGATGGTGGACAATTTGTCCTCCCCAAAATTGCAATTGACATCCCCCGGCACCAGAGCGATATTTGACAAAGGCACCACTTGACGTTTATCTTGGTTCATAGGTAAGGGCCCTTGCTTCATGGTCGCAGCAGCCCTTGCCTGGTGGTGGCAAGAATCGTAGCCTGCGCTTACGGCCAAGTGAGGGCCAACCACCCTTTCCTCAACCCCGACAAGGTAGGGTTGCTATAAAGGGGACAACACATTGCTGTCCCCTTTTCCTTTTAACCTTACAAGCTCAAAAAAATAAAAAATAAGGAACAAGTTCATTTTTCTTTAATAAATAATTTTATAAAACATAAATGGCGAACACAAAATGTCGCCCTTGTAGAGGAAATAAATAATAGAAAATGACAGCCTAGACTTTTCCATCAACTAAAAGTTTGGTAGTTAATGAAATGAAAAACTTGAAGGATGACGACGGATTTTAATATTTAAATAATCGAGAAAAAGAATTTGAAAAGTAAATGTGACGGACCGACATGAGCGTAAAAATTTTTATTGCCAATATCCAAGAAAATTGGAGCAGCGTTGTCGTATCCAACTTCAGAAATGTTGTGGAATTGGAGATGAGGTGCTCTGGCTTAACCCATGGGAGTAGATTAGTAACTAGGTTTGATTTATGCATGTGTGCTAGGGGGTGAATAAAGTGCACAAATTAATTTTGATTTCATTGTGCCATCACAAACTGTGCGACCCGTCTTCCATATTTGAGCTAATTATAATCATTTTGTTTCGCGTAGTATCTATTTTACAAATTTAGTAATTCATTCCATGCGGTTCACATCAAAGTTTGTGATTCCATTAATTTCACATCACTGACCCATGAAATGAATCTCCTTTTGTTAATTTACTCGTATTTGACTAATCCAATTTGGATCGTTTGATTAGCCATAGAGATATGACATCATCGAAGAAAACCGGTGATCTCATGATACATAATATCTATCCAGTGGTTGCGATTTTCAAAGTGCTAAAATTTCTGCTTTTTAGCAATGGTCATTGGGTACTAGTTGGACGTCTCTATTCGATGGCGGACAATTTGTCCTCCCCAAAATTGCAATTGACATCCCCCGGCACCAGAGCGATATTTGATAAAGGCACCACTTGACCTTTATCTTGGTTCATAGGTAAGGGCCCTTGCTTCATGGTCGCAGCAGCCCTTGCCTGGTGGTGGCAAGAATCGTAGCCTGCGCTTATGGCCAAGTGAGGGCCAACCACCCTTTCCTCAACCCCGACAAGGTAGGGTTGCTATAGAGGGCACAACACATTGCCGTCCCCCTTTCCTTTTAACCTTACAAGCTCAAAAAAATAAAAAATAAAGAACAAGTTCATTTTTCTTTAATAAATAATTTTAGAAAACATAAATGGACGGACACAAAATGTCACCCTTGTAGAGGAAATAAATAATAGAAAATGACAGCCTAGACTTTTCCATCAACTAAAAGTTTGGTAGTTAATGAAATGACTAACTTGAAGGATGACGACGGATTTTAATATTTAAATAATCGAGAAAAAGAATTTGAAAAGTAAATGTGACGGACTGACACGAGTGTAAGAATTTTATTGTCAATATCCAATGAAAATTGGAGCAGCGTTGTCGTATCCAACTTCAGAAATGTTGTGGAATTGGAGATGAGGTGCTCTCGCTTAACCCATGGGAGTAGATTAGTAATTAGGTTCGATTTATGCATGTGTGCTAGGGTGTGAATAAAGTGCACAAATTAATTTTGATTTCATTGTGCCATCACAAACTGTGCAACGCGTCTTCCATATTTGAGCTAATTATAATCATTTTGTTTCGTGTCCTATCTATTTTACAAATTTAGTAATTCATTTCATGCGGTTCACAGCAAAGTTTGTGATTCCATTAATTTTACATCACTGACTCATGAAATGAATCTCCTTTTGTTAATTTACTCGTATTTGACTAATCCAATTGATTGTTTGATTAGCCATAGAGATATGACATCATCCAGAAAACCGGTGATCTCGTGATACATGCTATCTATCCAGTGGTTGTGATTTTCAAAGTGCTAAAATTTCTGTTTTTCAACAATGGTCATTCGGTACTAGTTGGACGTCTCTATTCGATGGCGGACAATTTGTCCTCCCCAAAATTGCAATTGACATCCCCTGGCACCAGAGCGATATTTGACAAAGGCACCACTTGACGTTTATCTTGGTTCATAGGTAAGGGCCCTTGCTTCATGGTCGTAGCAGCCCTTGCCTAGTGGTGGCAAGAATCGTAGCCTGCGCTTACGGCCAAGTAAGGGCCAACCACCCTTTCCTCAACCCCGACAAGGTAGGGTTGCTATAGAGGGCACAACACATTGCCGTCCCCCTTTCCTTTTAACCTTACAAGCTCAAAAAAATAAAAAATAAAGAACAAGTTCATTTTTCTTTAATAAATAATTTTAGAAAACATAAATGGACGGACACAAAATGTCACCCTTGTAGAGGAAATAAATAATAGAAAATGACAGCCTAGACTTTTCCATCAACTAAAAGTTTGGTAGTTAATGAAATGACTAACTTGAAGGATGATGACGGATTTTAATATTTAAATAATCGAGAAAAAGAATTTGAAAAGTAAATGTGACGGACTGACACGAGTGTAAGAATTTTCATTGTTAATATCCAATGAAAATTGGAACAGTGTTGTCGTATCCAACTTCAGAAATGTTGTGGAATTGGAGATGAGGTGCTGTCGCTTAACCCATGGGAGTAGATTAGTAACTAGGTTTGATTTATGCATGTGTGCTAGGGGGTGAATAAAGTGCACAAATTAATTTTGATTTCATTGTGCCATCACAAACTGTGCAACGCGTCTTCCATATTTGAGCTAATTATAATCATTTTGTTTCGTGTCCTATCTATTTTACAAATTTAGTAATTCATTTCATGCGGTTCACAGCAAAGTTTTTGATTCCATTAATTTCACATCACTGACCCATGAAATGAATCTCCTTTTGTTAATTTACTCGTATTTGACTAATCCAATTTGGATTGTTTGATTAGCCATAGAGATATAACATCATCGAGAAAACGGGTGATCTCGTGATACATCCTATCTATCCAGTGGTTGCGATTTTCAAAGTGCTAGAATTTCTGCTTTTCAACAATGGTCATTGGCTACTAGTTGGACATCTCTATTCGATGGGGGAGAATTTGTCCTCCCCCAAATTGCAATTGACATCCCTCGGTACCATAGTGATATTTGATAAGGGCACCACTTGATGTTTATAGGCAAGGGCCCTTGCTTCATGGTTGCAGCAGCCCTTGCCTGGTGGCGGCAAGAATCGTGGCCTGTGCTTACGGCCAAGTGAGGGCCAACCACCCTTTCCTCAACCCCGACAAAGAGGGTTGCTATAGAGGGCACAACACATTGCCATCCCCCTTTCCTTTTAATCTTACAAGCTAAAAAAAATAAAAAATAAAGAACAAGTTCATTTTTCTTTAATAAATAATTTTATAAAACATAAATGGTTGAACACAAAATGTCGCCCTTGTAGAGGAAAAAAAAATAGAAAATGACAGCCTAGACTTTTCCAACAACTAAAAGTTTGGTAGTTAATGAAATGACTAACTTGAAGGATGAAGGATGACGACGGATTTTAATATTTAAATAATCGAGATAAAGAATTTGAAAAGTAAATGTGACGGACTAAGACGAGTGTAAGAATTTTTATTGTGAATATCCAATGAAAATTAGAGCAGTGTTGTCGTATCCAACTTCAGAAATGTTGTGGAATTGGAGATGAGGTGCTCTCGCTTAACCCATGGGAGTAGATTAGTGACTAGGTTGGATTTATGCATGTCTGCTAGGGGGTGAATAAAGTGCACAAATTAATTTTGATTTCATTGTGCCATCACAAACTGTGCAACCCGTCTTCCATATTTGAGCTAATTATAATGATTTTGTTTCGCGTCTTTTCTAATTTACCAATTTAGTAATTCATTTCATGCGGTTTACATCAAAGTTTGTGATTCCGTTAATTTCACATCACTGACCCATGAAATGAATCTCCTTTTGTTACTTTATTCGTATTTGACTAATCCAATTTGGATTGTTTGATTAGCCATAGAGATATCACATCATTGGGAAAATCGATGGTCTCGTGATACATACTATCTATCCAGTGGTTGTTTTTTTTTCAAAGTGGTAAAATTTATGCTTTTTGACAATGGTCATTGGCTACTAGTTGGATGCCTCTATTCGATGGCGGACAATTTGTCCTCTCGGAAATTGCAATTGATATCTCCCGGCACCAGAGCGATATTTGATAAAGGCACCACTAGGCGTTTACCTTGATTCACAAGCAAGGGCCCTTGCTTCATGGTCGCAGTTGCTTTTGCCTGCTGGTGGCGAGAATCGTAGCTCGCGCTTATGGCCAAGTGAGGGCCAACCACCCTTACCTCGACCCTGAGACAGGAGGCTGGCTATAGAAGGCAGAACAGGTTGCCGTCTCCCTTTCCTTTTAATCTTACAAGCTCAAAAAAGAAAAAGAAAAAGAAAAAGAAAGACAAGTTCATTTTTCTTTATTAAATAATTTTAGAAGACATAAATGGATGAACACAAAATGTCGCCCTTGTAGAGGAAATAAATAATAGAAAATGACAGCCTAGACTTTTCCATCAACTAAAAGTTTGGTAGTTAATGAAATGACTAAATTGAAGGCTGACAACGGATTTTAATATTTAAATAATCGAGAAAAAGAATTTGAAGAGTAAATGTGACGGATTGACACGAGTGTAAGAATTTTCATAGTCAATGTCCAATGAAAATTGGAGCAGCTTTGTCGTATCCAACTTCAGAAATGTTGTGGAATTGGAGATGAGGTGCTCTCGCTTAACCCATGGGAGTAGATTAGTAACTAGGTTGGATTTATGCAAGTCTGCTAGGGGGTGAATAAAGTGCACAAATTAATTTTGATTTCATTGTGCCATCACAAACTGTGCAACCCGTCTTCCATATTTGAGCTAATTATAATGATTTTGTTTCGCGTCTTTTCTAATTTACCAATTTAGTAATTCATTTCATGCGGTTTATATCAAAGTTTGTGATTCCGTTAATTTCACATCACTGACCCATGAAATGAATCTCCTTTTGTTACTTTATTCGTATTTGACTAATCCAATTTGGATTGTTTGATTAGCCATAGAGATATCACATCATTGGGAAAACCGGTGGTCTCGTGATACATACTATCTATCCAAAGGGTTGTTTTTTTTCAAAGTGGTAAAATTTATGCTTTTCGACAATGGTCATTGGCTACTAGTTGGATGCCTCTATTCGATGGTGGACAATTTGTCCTCCCGGAAATTGCAATTGATATCTGCCGGCACCAGAGCGATATTTGATAAAGGCACCACTAGGCGTTTACCTTGATTCACAAGCAAGGGCCCTTGCTTCATGGTCGCAGTTGCTTTTGCCTGCTGGTGGCGAGAATCGTAGCTCGCGCTTATGGCCAAGTGAGGGCCAACCACCCTTACCTCGACCCTGAGACGGGAGGCTGGCTATAGAAGGCAGAACAGGTTGCCATCTCCCTTTCCTTTTAATCTTACAAGCTCAAAAAAGAAAAAGAAAAAGAAAAAGAAAGACGAGTTCATTTTTCTTTAATAAATAATTTTAGAAGACATAAATGGATGAACACAAAATGCCGCCCTTGTAGAGGAAATAAATAATAGAAAATGACAGCCTAGACTTTTCCATCAACTAAAAGTTTGGTAGTTAATGAAATGACTAAATTGAAGGCTGACGACGGATTTTAATATTTAAATAATCGAGATAAAGAATTTGAAGAGTAAATGTGACGGATTGACACGAGTGTAAGAATTTTCATAGTCAATATCTAATGAAAATTGGAGCAGCTTTGTCGTATCCAACTTCAGAAATGTTGTGGAATTGGAGATGAGGTGCTCTCGCTTAACCCATGGGAGTAGATTAGTAACTAGGTTGGATTTATGCATGTGTGCTAGGGGGTGAATAAAGTGCACAAATTAATTTTGATTTCATTGTGCCATCACAAACTGTGCAACCCGTCTTCCATATTTGAGCTAATTATAATGATTTTGTTTCGCGTCTTTTCTAATTTACCAATTTAGTAATTCATTTCATGCGGTTTACATCAAAGTTTGTGATTCCATTAATTTCACATCACTGACCCATGAAATGAATCTCCTTTTGTTACTTTATTCGTATTTGACTAATCCAATTTGGATTGTTTGATTAGCCATAGAGATATCACATCATTGGGAAAACCGGTGGTCTCGTGATACATACTATCTATCCAGTGGTTGTTTTTTTTTTCAAAGTGGTAAAATTTATGCTTTTCGACAATGGTCATTGGCTACTAGTTGGATGCCTCTATTCGATGGCGGACAATTTGTCCTCACGGAAATTGCAATTGACATCCCCCGGCACCAGAGCGATATTTGATAAAGGCACCACTAGACGTTTATCTTGATTCATAGGCAAGGGCCCTTGCTTCATGGTCGCAATAGCCCTTGCCTGGTGGTGGCTAGAATCATAGCCCGCGCTTACGGCCAAGTGAGGGCCAACCACCCTTTCCTCAACCCCGACAAGGGAGGGTTGCTATAGAGGGCACAACACATTGCTGTCCCCCTTTCCTTTTAGTCTTACAAGCTGAAAAAAATAAAAAATAAACAACAAGTTCATTTTTCTTTAATAAATAAGTTTAGATAACATAAATGGATGAACACAAAATGTCGCCCTTGTAGAGGAAATAAATGATAAAAAATGCCAGCCTAGACTTTTCCATCAACTAAAAGTTGGAAGTTAATGAAATGACTAACTTGAAGGATGACGACAGATTTTAATATTTAAATATTCTTGAAAACGAATTTGAAAAGTAAATGTGACGGACTGACAGGAGTGTAAGAATTTTCATTGTCATTATCCAATGAAAATTGGGGCAGCGTTGTCGTAGCCAACTTCGGAAATGTTGTGGAATTGGAGATGAGGTGCTCTCGCTTAACCCATGGGAGTAGATTAGTAACTAGGTTAGATTTATGCGTGCGTGCTAGCGAGTGAATAAAGTGCATAAATTAATTTTGATTTCTTTGTGCCATCACAAACTGTGCAACCCGTCTTCCATATTTGAGCTAATTATAATCATTTTGTTTGACATCTTATCTAATTTACCAATTTAGTAATTCATTTCATTCAGTTTACATCAAAGTTTGTGATTCCATTAATTTCACATCAATGACACATGAAATGAATCTCCTTTTGTTTCTTTATTCGTATTTGACTAATCCAATTTGGATTGTTTGATTAGCCATAGTGATATCACATCATTGAGAAAACTGGTGGTCTCGTGATACATACTATTTATCTAGTGGTTGTCTTTTCCAAAGTGCTAAAATTTCTGCATTTCGACAATATTCAAAGGCTACGAGTTGGGCGTCTCTATTCGATGGTGGACAATTTGTCCTCCTGGAAATTGCAATTAACATCCCCTAGCACCGGAGCGATATTTGATAAAGGCACCACTTGATGTTTACCTTGATTCATAGGCAAGGGCCCTTGCTTCATGGTCGTAGCAGCCCTTGCCTGGTGGTGGCAAGAATAGTAGCCTGCGCTTATGGCGAAGTGAGGGACAACCACCCTTCCCTCGACCCCGACAAAGGAGGTTTGCTATAGAGGGCACAACACATTGCCATCCCCCTTTCCTTTTAATCTTACAAGCTCAAAAAAAGAAAAAAAAATGTGTTCATTTTTCTTTAATAAATAATTTTATAAAACTTAAATGGATGAACACAAAATGTCACCCTTGTAGAGGAAATAAATAATAAAAAACGCCAGCCTTGACTTTTCCATCAACTAAAAGTTGAGAAGTTAATGAAATGACTAACTTGAAGGATGACATCGGATTTTAATATTTAAATAATCTTGAAAAAGAATTTGAAAAGTAAATGTGACGGACTGACACGAGTTTAAGAATTTTCATTGTCATTATCCAATGAAAATTGGAGCAGTGTTGTCGTAGCCAACTTCGGAAATGTTGTGGAATTGGAGATGAGGTGCTCTCACTTAAGCCATGGGAGTAGATTAGTAACAAGGTTTGATTTATGCATGTGTGCTAGGGAGTGAATAAAGTGCACAAATTAATTTGGATTGCTTTGGGCCATCACAAACTGTGCAACCCATCTTCCATATTTGAGCTAATTATAATCATTTTGTTTTGTGTCTTATCTATTTTACAAATTTAGTAAATGATTTCATGTGGTTCACATCAAAGTTTGTGATTCCATTAATTTCACATCACTGACCCATGAAATGAATCTCCTTTTGTCACTTTACTCGTATTTGACTAATCCCATTTGGATTGTTTGATTAGCCATAGAGATATCACCTCATTGAGAAAACTGGTGGTCTCGTGATACATACTATCTTTCCTGTGGTTGTCTTTTTCAAAGTGCCAAAATTTCAGCTTTTGACAATGGTCATTGGCTACTAGTTGGACATCTCTATTCAATGGCGGACAATTTGTCCTCCTCGAAATTGCAATTGACATCCCCTGGCACCAGAGCGATATTTGATAAAGGCACCACTTGATGTTTATCTTGATTCATAGGGAAGGGCCCTTGCTTCATGGTCATAGCATCCCTTGCCTGGTGGTGGGAAGAATCGTAGCCTGCGCTTACGGCTAAGTGAGGGCCAACCACCCTTACCTCAACCCCAACAAGGGAGGTTGGCTATAGAGGGCAGAACAAATTGCCGTCCCCCTTTCCTTTTAATCTTACAAGCTAAATAAATATATATATATATATATATATATAAAGTTCATTTTTCTTTAATAAATAATTTTATAAAACATAAATGGATGAACATAAAATGTCGCCCTTGTAGAGGAAATAAATAATAAAAAATGCCAGACTAGACTTTTCCATCAACTTAAAGTTAGGAAGTTAATGAAATGACTAACTTGAAAGATGACGACGGATTTTAATATCGAAATAATCGAGAAAAAGAATTTGAAAAGTAAATGTGACGGACTGACACTAGTGTAAGAATTTTCATTGTCACTATCCAATGAAAATTAGAGCAGCGTTGTCGTAGCCAACTTCGGAATGTTGTGGAATTGGAGATGAGTTGCTCTTGCTTAACCCATGGGAGGAGATTTGTAACTGGGTTTGATTTATGCATGGGTGCTAGCGGGTGAATAAAGTGCACAAATTAATTTTGATTTCTTTGTGCCATCATAAACTGTGCAACCCGTCATCAATATTTGAGCTAATTATAATCATTTTGTTTCATGTCTTATCTGATTTACAAATTTAGTAAATCATTTCATGCAGTTTACATCAAAGTTTTTGATTCCATTAATTTCACATCACTAACCCATGAAATGAATCTCCTTTTGTTACTTTATCCGTATTTGACTAATCCAATTTGGATTGTTTGATTAGCCATAGAGATATCACATGATTGAGAAAACTGGTGGTCTCGTGATACATACTATCTATCCAGTGGTTGCCTTTTTCAAAGTGCTAAAATTTCTGCTTTTCGACAATGGTGATTGGCTACTAGTTGGATGCCTCTATTCGATGGTGGACAATTTGTCCTCTCAAAAATTGCAATTGACATCCCCCGGCACCAAAGCGATATTTCTTAAAGGCACCACTAGACGTTTATCTTGATTCACAGGCAAGGGCCCTTGCTTCATGGTCACAGTAGGCCTTGCCTGGTGGTAGCGAGAATCGTAGCCCGTGCTTATGGCGAAGTGAGGGCCAACCACCCTTACCTCGACCCCGAGACGGGAGGTTGGCTATAGAGGGTAGAACACATTGCCATCTCCCTTTCCTTTTAATCTTAGAAACTCAAAAAAAAAAAAATTCATTTTTCTTTAATAAATAATTTTATAAAACATAAATGGATGAACACAAAATGTCGCCCTTGTAGAGGAAATAAATATTAAAAAATGCCAGCCTAGACTTTTCCATCAACTAAAAGTTGGGAAGTTAATGAAATAACTAACTTGAAGGATGACGACAGATTTTAATATTTAAATAATCGAGAAAAAGAATTTGAAAAGTAAATGTGATGGACTGACATGAGTGTAAGAATTTTCATTGTCATTATCCAATGAAATTGCCGCATCGTTGTTGTAGCCAACTTCAGAAATATTGTGGAATTGGAGATGAGGTGCTCTCACTTAACCACGGGAGTAGATTAGTAACTAGGTTTGATTTATGCATGTGTGCTAGCGGGTGAATAAAGTGCACAAATTAATTTTGATTTCTTTGCGCCATCACAAACTGTGCAACCAGTCTTCCATATTTGAACTAATTATAATCGTTTTGTTTCACGTCTGATCTAATTTACAAATTTAGTAAATCATTTCTTGCGGTTTACATCAAAGTTTGTGATTCCATTAATTTCACATCATTGACTCATGAAATGAATCTCCTTTTGTTACTTTACTCGTATTTGACTAATCCAATTTGGATTGTTTGATTAACCATAGAGATATCACATCATTGAGAAGATTGACTATCTATCCAGTGGTTGTGTTTTTGAAAGTGCTAAAATTTCTGCTTTCTGACAATGGTCATTGGCACTAGTTGGATGTCTCTATTCAATCGCGGACACTTTGTTCTCCCCGAAATTGCAATTGACATCCCTCGGCACCAGAGCCATATTTGACAAAGGCACCACTTGCCGTTTATCTTGATTCATGTTTGATTCTACCAATTTTTTTTTTTTTGAGAAATAATGCGCAAAATCTGCGATCCCACTTTCATTAGGCTGAAGCTTCTAAGCCGTGAACACCTGCACACCACAAATAAGGAAACCCGTTATGTTTAAGTGAGAAAACTTTCTGCGAACTAGTTTTTTGAATTTTCACTTTAACCAATTGGCATGATGATGGGAAATTTGAGGATTAAGCTCAAAAGAATGGCCGAGGCCCAAGCTAAAAGTGAGGATTGGAGCTTGTTTCTTGCCCAAATTTCAATATTGTGCTTCAAAAGGATGCATAGGATCGGCCTACAGTGCAGTGTCTACCTTGTGGCTGTTCTGTTGAAAAGTAAGAGCACAACTCTTAAAAAGTCCGTAATGGCCGGACAATAGGTACTTGGAGTATCGTGTCACGCCCCCATCCTCGGGCACGCACACATCCTTCTACATTGGTCAATTATATAATGCGATATCCCAGGACTAAGTATGCCGACTCTTTTTTTTATTAAGCACATGCGGAATCAGTTATAAATCCCCAAACAATAAGTCGAGCAGGGCCATATTTTTTATATTGAAACTTATAACCAAACTTTTATACAAAACACAAACCAGAACACTTCACAACTTTTTACTCTAAGCTCTATTCACATCAAAATGGAGTTCACAAAAGAAGATGGAATCTCAATCCATCCGGGTCGTACTCAAGATCTCTCTCGGGATTATCTTCTTCTTCCAAAAATCTTTCTCCTCAAGTTTCACCTCCGAGTTCTCCTTCTCAGACTCCTCCTCCTCAGCTCCTTAGCGGGGTCGTGAAATGTTTTCCCCAAACCGGGATGAGACTACGTCTCAGCGAGTTCTACTCCATTAAGGCTGGATTAGTAAACCATCATACTATAGGCTGCCTAAACACGCATAGGACAGAGGACTTACCTTGGCCTCAGATCCCACCTGCAAGTCAGTACAATTCACAATAGGCACCCATTTACTCCAAACAAATCGAACCAGTCGATTACATGTCACACAAATCATTCTCCACTGAGGAGTATCTAAAAGCTAGGCAACGTGCATTCTCCAGGACAACATCCCAAGTCTTCGAGCCACGTGCCTCGAAGCTTGGGCCCACATGCATTCTCTAAGGCGACCACTTCGCCAAGGTGGTACATCAAGTCACCAAGCCACATGCCCTTTTAGATGCTATTTCCGAATACTAGACCCACGTGCATTCTCTAAGGCACTAATTCGCCAAGGTGATGCATCAGATCACCGAGTCACGTGTCCTTTTTACGATGCCCAGGCCCACGTGCTTTCTCTTAGGTGCTATCTCACCAAAGTGATGCATCAATTCACCGAGCCACGTGTCCTTTAGATACCAAACTCTGTCACTGAGCCACGTGCATTCTCCAGGATGACATATCGAGTCTCCGAGCCACGTGCATTCTCTTAGGCGACCTCTTCGCCAAGATGACATATTCAACCACTGAATTCACGTGCATTCTCTAGGTGATATTCCAATTCACCGAGCCCATGTATTTCCTTTTAGATGATAACCAATACCCAACGATTTCTCAACCAAATAATTAACAATCAACTCAATATGAATAGTTCCTAAAAATTCATAATTAAATCAATTCCATACAAATTGTAGCTCAATTAAATAAACGGACTACGCCACGACGATCAGCATGAGATTTCGGTCATCAGCCATCTCAGTCTTAATTTCCGAAAAATAAATAAATAAATAAATAAATAAATAAATAATTTCGAAAATTAATTAATAAATATTAAAAATTCAATTTCGCTCAAAATAAAGCCCGATTAAATAAACGGACTTTACCACGGTCACTAGCATAAGATTATGGTCCCGGACCATCCCAGTTGAATTTTCGGAAAATAAATAATTCTATAATTTAATTTTGAAAATTAATATTTAAATACCAAATTCCACTTAGGCCCGAAAAGCCTAATTGAAGCCCACTAAGGGTCGGGAAAAATCCCGGGACACTTTCAATAAATAGTAGACCACGTGTACTTGCTAAATGCACAATCAATTTGTCTAATTTGCATCACAATTGACTAATAAACACTAATCCATACTAATCTAACCACCTAAACCTAATTAATCAAAAATAAATCACCCTTAAGCATAATTAGCCAACTAATCAAGGATTAGTGAGATTACTCACCGGAATCACGCGCAAAACATATCAATCCGACGGGGACGACACGAGGAACGATTCCTCCCAAAGCACGGCTCGGGTTCAGGGCCCAGAAATGGCCCAAAACCAACCACGAACTGGCTGGAAACCCACTTGCGGGTTTGCTGGTTCGGCTACAAAATAGAGAGAAAGAGGGAGGGTTGGGGTGGCAAGAGGTCAGGAGAGCGGGCGGAGCTCCGGTGAGGTCGGGCAGTGGCCGGAGGGGGTCGGGCCATGGCTTGAGCTGGCCAAACAAGGCTGGGCAGAGGCGGAAGTCGCGTGGCAGGGATGGCAGTGCGGCGGCGCACGGGGGAGGAACGGTGGACGCGCGGCATGCGCGGGCGTGCGATGCGGCGATAGGACGAGCGGCGACGGTGGCTGGCTGCTGCTTCCAATCTTCTTCAGCTTCTGGTTTGCTATTTCCACGAAGAAGAAAGAAGGAGAAGAAGAAAGAGGGGGGTTCGGTTACGTGGGGTGAGGGAGAAAAGAGAGAAGAGAGAGAAGAGAGAGATAAGGGGGTTTTGACTAGTCAAATGGGGAGAGAGAAGAAGCCAAATTGAATTTGGCAAGGGGTAGGTGGTCGGTGGGGAGGGTGTCCGCATGAAGGGGGAGGGGAGAGGAGAGAGAAGAGAGAAAAGGGAGAGAGAGAAAAGGGAGAAAAAGAAATATAAAGTAAAAGAAAATAGTGACCAAAGTCACATTATTCAATTTACTTCTATTATTTTCCTTTTCTCATTCCCTTTTTATTTTCTTTTGGTCTTCGATTTTTCCTTCGATAATTTCTTTTTGAAATTTTGGACTCGTCAATAATTTGATAAACGATGAGATGGTCCTAAAAATGAATTGTGACACGCTTGAATATTCGATTCCCGAAACCAATTTAAATTTCATGGTTAGAATCGATCAGATGCGATTTTAGTCCAATCCAACCAATTGAGTAGCTTTTAGGGATTTTACTGCAGATACATCCCTTAATGACTTCACCCAATAGGTTAGTTAACTCGTGAGTGATCAGCTCAGAAAAAAAGGACTATAGGCACATTGACGACATGCCCATTTCACTTTATTGAAACGGGGTCGAATTTCAAGATGTCACATATCGCCTATGTAGGAGATTCATTTCATATCAATAATGTATTGGTGAGGCCAAGTGTTACCATTTCAAATTTTAGGACTATTGACACCTAAATTTTATGGGATAAGTATATTGAAAATTCTAAAGCTTGTTACAAAAATGCATTTAAGTCCAAAAATTTGTCATGGATATGCAACCGAGTCTTAAAACTTTCTAAAAGTGTAATTGAGTCTTCAAACTTATCAAGTTGGCCTAATTGAATCCTTCAATTGATTGCATTTTTAAAAAAAAAATTAGAATTCAATTATATTTTTGTGACAAGTTTTCTGATTTGATTGCATTTTCTTGATAAATTTTAGAACTTAACTATACTCGTTGAAAGTTTTAGTACTCAATTGTAATTTCGCGACGAGTTTTAGAACTTTCAATGCACTTATCTCAAATTTTATTTAAAGGTTTTTTTTTTAAATGGAAAAAGGAGAAAGGAAAAGGACAGACAATTGGGATTTATAGTCCCTACCAAAAATGTTGTTTTCATGAAACCATTGCATTTTTTTTTTTTGCATTGGATAATTAAAGCCATTCATATGATTGGTCACGTCTGGTTCATCGAATTGAGTCGTGGGACACTCTGTAAATTACAATTTAAGGGTAACCTGGTCATTTTGTGAGAATTTTACCAAGTAATTTTTTTTTTGGTCAGTTACCAAGTAAATTAAAGGTTAGTCTATTCATGGTTTTTTTTTCCTCACTTTGGCTTTCTTTTTTCCTCACTTTGGCTTTCTTTGTTCCATTTTTTTTTTTTTGTTTTTGGTCAAAAGGGATAGTGCGTTCTATTATCGATTAAAGATAGTCTTACAAGATATAGATGGATAACACTCCGAACATAAAATATTCCATAGAGGTAAAGGGGGGGTATTCCACCAATTTGGAGGGAGCTTGTGTGCTCGATGAGTCCATGTTATCCAATCTGCTGCTGTATTTGCTTCGCGCGGGCAATGAATCACCTTAATATTGTTGCATTGGGCTAGCTCGCTTCTACATTGCTGCACAATTTCATGTAAATTCCATGGAGACTCGGCCCGGCCCATTATCGATTCGACCACAAGTGAACAGTCACTCTCACACACCCATTGAACTATTTGACTTCGGAAGTCCCGCATGTACTGTGACTGAAGCTCCTAGATATAAAAGAGCCCGTGTAAAATCGCCTTGGCTTCCGCTTCGTGCGATGATGAAACCCTAGATGTGGAGGCGAAGCCTTCGACAACTCTCCCAAATGAATCACGTACAAGTCCAGCAATAGAGCAGAGGAACTCGCCTGGAATCCAAGACGCGTTGACATTTAGCTTCAGATCCTGCCTTTCTGAAGGTGTCCATCTATTAGGTTTGCTTCTGTTTGGTTGTTGTGATTTCTGGTTCGGTTGCCCTTGACTGAAGTAGATTTGCTGTTCTTGTGTTGAAACCAGTAGATCTGCTGGTCTGGGTTGTTTTGCTCGAAAAATCCAGCTATTCCGCGCCTTGCATATGTTCCAAAGAACTAGGCCGGTGAACTCTCTTGCGGGTAAGATCTTATCTCTTCTGAAAGCTTCCATAATCCACTGGCCGGTTCTCTTAATATGGCTTGTGGGTATGATCCCTTTGAACCTCGGGTCTTCCCAGATTTTTCTTGTTCATTTGCACAAGAAAAAAAGGTGTTATGTAGTTTCTATACTAGAATGACAGAACGGACATAATGGATATTGAGTTATTTTCCTTTTGTATAGATTTTCTCACGTGAGAAGGGCGTTTTGACAGAGGCTCCAAAGAAAAGTTCTGATTTTTGGTGGCGCGACGAGACTCCAGATCTGAGTCCATAAGGTATGTGGTGGCTGGAATGAGCAGGATGGCCGATTTTGGTCTTTACTGCGTGTTGTTGAAAATGCTCTGTCATAGCCACTTTTGACAGAGTATTGCCCTATATTGTTGCCTGTCCATACTAAAATATCTGACTTTGGTTGCTGACTCAGTGGGATTGCTAATATTTCGTTAGCAATGTTTTCATCATACAGCTATTGGATTGTCTGTTGTTTCCACTCTCTAGCTTCTATATTAATCAATTCAGACACCATGATAGGCTTTGTTTGGTTTGCTTGTCCGCCAATTACCCCCTGCATTAGCCATTTGTCTTCTTGAATACAAATAGATTTGCCATCCCCTACCGACCATTTGATGTTGTTTGTGATTGTGTCTCTGCCAAACAATAAACTTTGCTAGCCCCATTATGGCCGTTGGCTCTTACAAGTTGTTTAGATATCACCAGTTGGGAAATAGACCCATTTTAGCACTCAACTTCACACGGCCGAAGGAGAATTAGCTAATCTCTAGATTTTCTTGCCAAGCATGGCACGATTAAAGGTAATCAAGTCTTTAAAACCTAGCTCACCTTCATCCTTTCAGGTTTTCAATACGTCCCAATTTTTCCAATGCATCCCTCGCTTAGCATCACCTTTCTACCACCAAAATGATACAATTCGTTTTTCTATGGATCTGCAGATAGACACTGGCAGCTTGAAGATGGACATTGCATAAGTAGGTATGGATTACACTACACTTTTGATCAAAACCTCCTTTCCTGCCTTGGTAAGTAGCTTTTCTTTCCAGCCTTCTAACTTTGTGTTTACCCTGGCAATATACATGCAAACAGTTCTTTCTTGGATTGACCCCATTCCGTGGGGATGCCCAAATATTTTTCAGTTTTCTCAAAAACAGGGACTCTTAGCTCTGTGGCCATGTTTCTTTTCAATAGTTTAGGGCAGTTTGCGCTAAAGTAAACCCCTGATTTGTTTAAATTAATTGCTTGTCTCGAGGCATAGCAATATTGTTTAAGTATGAGTGTTAAATTATGACATTCCATGATAGTTCCATCCATAAAGAATATAACATCATCAGCAAAAAGAAGGTGTGATAGCTTAGGACAGAACCTGTTAATCTGTATGCCTTTGATGCTGCGATCTTCTATTGCTTTTTTCATCAGCCAAGTTAAGACATTGGAAATCGGGATGAATAAATAAGGCAAGAGAGGATCACATTGTCTGAGACCTCGCGAAGGATAGAAGAATGAGGTAGGTTCACCATTAATCTTCACACTAAAAGAAACTGTGGATATACATTGCATAATTAGTGACACCCACTTAGCACAAAATCCCATATGCAACATACAATCCCGTACAAAATTCCATTCAATTCTGTCATATGCTTTCTGCATGTCGAGCTTTAATATGGCTTGATGTTTTGTCTTTCTCTTTGTAATGCGCAGCTGGTGCAAGACTTCCTGCACTATGACAATGTTGTCTTGAATTTGCCTACCCTGAACAAAGGCACTCTGCTTTGGTTTAATAATAAGTGGCAGCCACTTCTTTAATCTGTTTGCAAGGATTTTTTATATAACTTTGTAACTGAAATTGCATAGACTAATGGGTCTGTATTGGCTAATGTTCTCAGGGTTTTTGACTTTAGGGATCAAGGAAATGTATGTTTGATTAAGGAGGGGATCAAGAATGCCCTTCTATAAGAAGTTCTGCACTAGCTGCGACAAGTCGGTTTTTAGAGTTTCCCATGAGTGTTGATAAAAGGTTCCATTGAAGCCATCAGGGCTAGGAGCTTTTAGTGCTCCCAATTGAAAAATAGCTGCATGAATTTCCTCCATCAAAGGTACAGCCACCGGTTCTTCGTTGATATTCTCTATTATAGGTGAAGGACATTGGTTTTAAGACAGGTTGATAGTGTTTTGGACCCTCTGTCTTATATAAATTCTTGTAAAAAGACTTTATATGGTTTCAAAGCATTACAGGATCTCGACACCAACTATTATCTTCTAATTGCAGCATGGTAATACGATTTTTCTACCTCCTTTGTACAGTTGTTGCATGAAAGAATCTAGTATTTTTGTCACCCCATTGCAGCCATTTGATACGTGTTCTCATCCCCCATAATTGTTCTTCCTGTTTTCTCAATATCTCTATCTGGTTGATGTATTTGCTTCCTGCTTGTATGTTGAGCTGATTGATTGGTGATTTCTGTTAAGGCCTTATTAAGCTCTTTTATCTACAAAGTTGCATTAGCAAACTTTTCTTTGCTCCATTTGGCCAACACTTGTGATGTCTCCTGTAATTTCTCTGAGAAAGAGGATAGATGGAGGGATTTTGCAGACCATATTTGTTGGATAACTTCATGATACTCAGCATGTTCTGTCCAGAAAACTTCCAATTTAAATTGTCTTTTTCTCGTCTTTGTTCGAGGGTATAACCAAAGGACCAGAGGGCTATGGTTTGAACCAATAGCTGGAAGAGCTTGGACTTTAGCTTCATGAAAAGTAACCCTCCATTCCAAAGTACATAGCACTTGATCAAGTCATTTTTTGACAAGATCCTCCCTTTCCCTGTTGTTGGCCCATGTGTATGCGCATCCATGACTATCGGCATCCATTAGAGAGAGTTCATGAAGCATGTCTCTGAATGCTGCAATTCTACTGTTATCAGCTTCTTTTTTCCCCACTTTCTCCCACACATACAATATCTCGTTGAAATCTCCCATACAAATCCATGGGATAGAATTATGAGGTTTAAGAGTTCCCAGTATTTGCCATAAAGTCAGACGCTCTCCAAAGTTGGTAGAGGCATGGACAAAGGTAATCTGCATAGCTTGTCTACTTTCTGGATCAGTGCATTCCACATCTATGAATTGCTTTGAACTTGCTTTCACCTTCAAAGTTACTTCCTCTTGCCACATAATAGCTAAACCCCCCGCTATACCTGTTGGATTAACTAAAAAAATATTCTGAAATTGTAACTTTTTGCAAACATTTTCCACCATTGATGGTTTATTTTTTGTCTCCATAAGAAAGAGTAAGCTAGGCCTTTCATGAACAATTAAAGCTTTTAGTTCCTGGATTGTTAGGGGATTGCCCAGCCCCTGACAATTCCAACTAACGGTTTTCATGGTGTCATTGGTGGCTTATTAGGGCTAGCCACCAAAGCCTACTCGTGTCCATCTTTGATCAACTTCACAGGGGTCTCCAGAAGGTCCGTGTCATCTATGAGGAGAGGAGATATCTCTGGTACACACTTCTATTTTTTTTCCTTCTATACCTTCATATTCTTCTTACTAAATTTCCCGACTTTTGATAAAACTTGTTTATGAGGTTCAGGGTATAATACCTGTTTGCTAGAGTCTCTGTTTTCTTTAGCAATTACTACATTTTCTTGAGTTGCCTCCTGTTCTTGAAAGCTTTCTAATCTCTTTTTTGTTGCAGGCTGCGATTTGCATGTCAGGTGCTGCCTCTCGAGCTATGATATCCATCCCACTGGTTTGGGTGGATGAAACAGGTACAGTCTCTTCCACTACAAGCTCTTCTTCAATTTTACCATAAAATGCTTCCCCGTAAGGGCTATAGTCACTTGCCTCCGCCTTCAGCCAGGATCCATATGGCCCTATTTTGTTGATTGCCTAGGATGATTGCGCATAAGGAATTTCAGCATAGTTGGTGGCATAGTGACCTATTCTTCCGCAAGAGTAGCAATAATATGGGAGGTGCTCGTATTTAAATTCCACCCAAAGCCATTTGTTACCAATATCCAGGATGGCCCCCGTCTTTAGGACCAAGAAGGCTACTTTAGTAAAATCATAGCAATACTCGGGGATTTCAAGCTCACACTGCTTTAGGACCAGCAAGTTACTGGAGTTAGACCAAGGTGATGTCTTCATAACTCTCTCTTTATCCTCCTCCGATTGAAAAATGAAGGTAAATTGGCCTGGTTCTTTTTTAGAGCAGGTAACAGCTTCAGTTTTCCATGCTTTCTTCATTGTAGATATAAAGGCTGGATAATTCACGTTGGGTTTAGAGTAAAGTTTACCAAAGAGGGTATGTTTACATTTCTCCCTTTTTTGTGGGGTTATTTCAGCAGAAACTTCAACAACATCCTCCTCAGATTAAAGGTGCCCAAGACTTTTGCATAAGGCTACCACTCGCATCTCATTTTCTTCCTTGCTTTCCATTTACATTGACTTTCGATTTGACTAAATTCGTAGGTTATGCCAAGAAGGGACAATAATAAGCACAGGGAGGCTGAAAGGAATCTCTATAGAAAGTTCTCCTGCTCTGGTTTATATCACCGACTAGAGAAACTAGTGTATTACTGCCAATCAACCAACACTGAGAAAGGCACATCACCGACTATTTCCAGATCCATACATCAACATCTCATTCCGCATCAATCGGTATCCAAAGACCCAAGGGAAGACAATCAGAGACGTCTTAAATCCCACTCAAATCAGCTAAGATCCAGAAGCCCAAAGTAACATTGAGGAAGAGAGCATCGACACTCCACTTGTACAAGACTTCATTTGCAAGATCGTCGCAGCCGATGGAGTCCTGAGGTCGCCAAGGGGGTTATTGTTCGATTACTAGTAGGCGATTCGAAAACTTAGCCATGTTGCTTCGAATGGAACACTTCTTTTTGGATTTTTGATTTTAGGATTCTATGATGAAATCTAAGGGAAAGGGTAAAGGGTTACGAAAGAACAGATGGGGCTTGGGGTTTGTAAAAAGGGAAGGCGCTACCATGGAGGTAGAGAGGATCTCGCATAGACAAGGGTTTTGTCAACAAGTTGCGTGAACATTGTTTTACTTTGCAATTTTTGGAATTTTTTTTCTAGAAATCATTTATCAAGAAAATAACATTATTTTCCAATATTTGACTGAGATCAAAAAATGAACTAGAAAATACTTTTTGCTATTTGGTAAGAAAAATATGATTTTCCTAAATAGACATAAACTATTTCGAATGCTAGTGTTTTGTGCATGAGTAGTCTAGGAACCCAACATAGGCACGGGGTCTCAAGATTGAATCCCTAACTCCTGGGCATGAGCACGGGCATTGGTCTTTAGGTTTGTCGAAACTTAGCACAAGAACCCAATCCCGGTGCTTGGTTCTCTAGGGCCTCAGCCTAGGTCTACAGAGGCTTGTCCTAAGTCCTTAATGCATGCGCTTGGGCTCATCGAGGCTGAGCCTTGACCCTAACTCTCGAGCTTGGTTCAATTGAGGCCGGGCCTCAAACTCCAATACCGGTGCCCACATCCAGGTTCATCAACAGTCTCCGGTACCCTGGTCCCTTGTGTTTGGATCTAGGTCCATCTAGGTTGGGGCGGGGATCTTCGTGCCCACCCATGCCCAAGTCCATCGAGGCCTAACTTTGGTCCTCAACGCTCGGTCCTTGGTCCATCGAGGCTTAGGCCAAGTGTTTGATGCTTGCGCCTGAGTCCATTGAGGTTGAGATTGGGAGCCCGACTTGACGTTTGTGCTCGAGTCCATCGAGGTTGAGCCCCGATCCTTGAAGCCCGCACCTAGGTCCATCAAGGTCAGGCCCAAGACCTCGCCGCCTAGGATTGGGTCTGCAGTGCCAGGGCAAGTCCATTGAGACCTAGCCCAACACCTCGGTGTTGGAGCTCAAGTTCTCGTTGCCCAAACCAAGTCAATGACACAAAGCACATAATCCAATAATCGAAGGAAAACCATGTTTTCTGCTTTATATGTTTCTTAGTTGTTTATATTGTATTATGTGCTCCAAACATCCATTTACTTATTTTACAATTCGATAAGTGTTGCAATTTTATGTCTCATGTTTTCTTTTAATTGGAGTATAAATCTAAATGGTGGAATTCAGATCTACTTTAAATGACATTCCGCATAAACTCCGATGAAGAATTTGATTGATGTGACCGTGTATTTTGTTATAATTTTATGCATATTATTTTTCTTGCGAACGCACGAGCATCTTGCCATTGGATAATAAACCGTGGAGCACGACTACATTGAATACTTCTAAGAGAAGTCGACTATTACGTGCGTCATATGCACTTCTAGTTCTAGCTTGACACTTCTCTGCGCAAGTTGCTTGTGTAATCATACTGTCTGCCGGTGTAATTCACCAGCCATGACCATAAGTATTGACTCCACACAAATCTCTGTTCTTAGTACTGTCTTTAGCTAGTGAATGCACAAGGACCGGTGTTGCGAAAAGCGAATGATTAAATAATAAAATAAACAGAACAAGAAAATAAATCGTATACTAAATTTACGTGGTTCGGCCATGGTGACCTACGTCCATAGGGAGAGTAGCGATGAATTTCACTTTAGATCAAGCGACATAATGATGATTACAATCACACTCGAATCACTCAAATATTCTCAGTTTTTCCAAGCCCCAATTAGACCCAATAACCCATGTAGTGCTTTATATATTATGAAATAATTAACAAATCTTGAACTCACATAATTTAATCTGCTTGAATACTAAATCTTCTTGAATGTAATTCACAGGCAATGCCTACGAAATAATGCATGTCAAGTAGGGGTGAGCATATCGGACTACTCAGACCAGAAACCATTAGGACTGGATCAGACTAGCCGGTTTGGTTCAGTTCCCGGGGGCATCAGTTCGGTTACTAGTTCCATAAAATTGAAATCGCTGATTTTCAGTTTGGTTTCCGAATCCAAGGGAGAATCAGACTGGACCTAATCGATAGACCGAACTGACTCCTTTTTTTAAAAAAAAATATTTTTTTAATTTCCTAAAATAACAATAAACCATAAAATTTGAATAACTTTAGTATTTTTAAAAGTTATTATTATTATTATTATTATTATTATTATTATTATTATTGCCTAGTGGTTGGTTCCATTGGACTGAACTGGACCAGAATGGTCGGCTCGGTTTGGTTCCCAGTCCTAGGACCGTTTGGTCCAGTTCTCGATCCCAAAAAATAGGAACCGGTCCTCTTGGTTTGGTTCCTAGTTCCTAAATGGAATTGGATCGGGTCAAGAACTGATCATCCCTAATGTTAGGCATTTACTTGGAAACGGTGCTTCGGTATTTCCTTGTGACCACCTTAGAAAACCCACAGCCACGAGCACATCTTTAGTTATATATATCTTTGCCCTAAGAACCCAATCTAATTCTGCACGGAATAAATCCATATCTTTCTTTGACTTTGCCGGCTAAGATTAAGAAGCAAAGTCCAGCCATTCTTTTCTTTCTTTTATTTTCTTTTATTTTTCTTTTGGTTGCGTCCAAATCCTAATAGGAAGATGCAGTATCTTCCTTTCCTCGATGTTTTCGATATCCACATAAATAATCCAACTCGGACTCTAACACTGGACGAATAATATGGATTTCTAAGGCGCAAATTTCAACGTCCTCAAATAGTAACTTATCTCGGATTGGACTTCGTTCGTGGGCTCAAACTTGGGATGTATTACAACAACCGGTATATTTATATTCGCACCAAACGTGTATTTGAACAAGAGAGTAATACTGCTCGTTGCTGAATGATTTTTCCAAGCAACACATACTAAATGACCATTCTAAATTTGCAAGTAAAAAGCAGATATAAAAAAGGTGCATACTAATTGATCTTTCCTGGCTTTGTCCATCCAAAGACTATTACATTGTCGATAACACAGCCTGAAGGAAAGCGTCGGCCAGAATCTGGCCAAGCCGGACCTCGGCTGGGGTGGTTAGATGGAGATGGTCAGGTTTGAGAGGCAGCCCCAAGGCGTCGACGGTTCTCACGTTCGGAAGGTCAAGCCCGAGCTGGACCTTTCTCACCGCGTCGATGAAATTTCGCTGCCCGTGCGATAGCCACCTGCTCCGAAACGCAGAGCAAACATGCAATTAAGTAATAAAATGTAATCCATTGAACCGCATTAAAAAAATCGCATTAAAATGCACATTTTTATTTTCAAGAGGTTAGTGTGAATATCACTATTTCTTGATGTCCGGTTCATCAATCTAATGAGATGGGTGGCCGAATTCCGATTATTATGAACTTATTTTAGAGGAAAAGCCGCTCGGGGACCTAAGGTGAATGCCCCAACCCCGTAGAAAATCCTAGGTTTCTACCGTTGATGGGCCATTTCTTGTTATTATTCATCTTTATTTAAAAAGCTGCAGAAAAGAAACACATCACATTGACTCCCACGGACCCTTTTGTAAGCCATTACTATCAAAATGCATATCTAAGTATTATTTGTCTGGTCTCGAATAAAAATAGACTAAGAATGTACCACATCAAGATGATCGCCAGTTGCTTAATTTAAATAGCAACTTTCATTTATAATTTTATCATAATTTGTTTGAACAATCTAAAGTGAAAGATGCAATTGACTCCGAAATGAAGCATAAAAGAGAAATTCAATCACCTGGAAATTTGGTAGCTCAGGCGACCGCAGATCAGTCCTCACATCCGTAAAGAACTTCTCCAGCCTCACTTTGTACTGCACCGCGTCGCTTTCCTCCATCGTGTCGCTCTCTCCTTGGTACCACAAGAGCGCTTTGATTGTTCCCCCGTCATTCGTCCCAGCTCGCGCCCGCCTATCAACCGGTCGTACAAAACCGTCCCTCTCTCCCACTGGCTTATTTTCGTCCCGCCCATTGCACACGGCACCAAACCCACCAAGCCCAGACTCCGATCCTGGCTCATGACGGCGTTGGCGAATGCCATACCGGGGCCGATCCCATTTATCGCAGTCGTGTCAATGTCTGCGTGGAGTGGCTCCTGTGCCTCGACCCATTTGAGGTTCACCGTGAGTCGGAGGATCGATGGGTTGGGGCTGCACTCAGGAGGGACAACACCATCCCACCCTGTGGATAGGTCAACGCGGCCCCGGCCCGCCATGTTGCTCTGCCCAGCGAGGAGGAATATGCTTTTGGGATGTGGACTTGGACATGGGCTCAGAGGGAGTGGTTGAGGATGGACCAAAGGGGAATTAGTGGTGGTGGCGGCGAGGAAGAGCGAGAAGAAGAAAAGCATTGTTTCTGGCTTGGTACCTTGCGACGGAGTGTCGCAGAAGGGAGAGTTTCTTGCTTCTCCTCTCTCATGTGTATTGGCTTGTTATATAGGACGAACTTGGCATCAACGGGAGGCCGCTTGGCTTGTTATATAGGACCATCTTGGCATCAACGGTCCTTCTTTTATAATAAACGTTAAACATTAAATAGGGGAAAGCAGGCCCCGCGGGGTAAGCAAATGATTTTGACGTTTGGGGTTGAATTATCTAGTAGAGCTTGAGTTGGAAAGCGAAGGAGGAAGCTTCAAAGATTGTTTGACTTTGTGGACAATTGCAATTTGAAACCTTTTATGTCACGCCCTGATCCTCGAGCGCGTGCTCATCCCTCGGTGGTTGATAAAATTTGCGATGTTCCAGGACGCGTCATTGATCCATTCATTCTATTGCACATGCAGAAGCGAATAATAAATCCCCTAACATCATCAGCTTGGGATAGAAAAGTAGGAAATAGATTCACAAACAAAATACGTTTTTATATACGAACTGAGTCATATACAAAAGTCAACACCTAAAAGCCTACAAAAAAGCCGGCTCTCAAAAGAAGCTATCCTATTTGACGTACACCTCAAATCCCCTCAGCTTAGCTCCAAGTCTTCCATCCTACGGTCCTGAAAAGTTGAAGCCCACGACGGGGTGAGATATAAATCTTAGCGAGTTCACGCTCTAAATCTCGATTAGGAGGGTACTACGCCTAGAGGCGTCCTAACCACACAATCAAACAATCATAGAGACTTACATTGTCTTAGATCATCGCTGCATGTCAGCATAGTTCATATCACAGACAACCACAAAAGAATGAGCATTAAATAAGCTTATCAACTAGAATGCCACACTCAATTTCAACCAAGCACAGGGGTCTTGATTATAGGGCCAAATCGTTATGACATGTCTTATACCATGCCACATAATTTTGCCCCATAATTCAGCTCTTTCAACTCAATTAGTCATGCGTCCTTAGTTTTGATCTCGGCTTATAGAACATCCTATTCGCTATTTGGCGATCTTCTGGCATAGCCAAGCGTCGTATAACCCCATTGAGCACAGCTATGTCTTTCCTAAACGGCTTTCCCGAAGGAGTATAGGTCCAGAATATACTACGACCGGCTTTTATTGTCTAAGGGTGTCCCATATTGGGGTAACGTCTAACTTAACAACCCAAGATGATTTTTCTTAACCAACACACGATCACTCAAATACGGCCAAGGGCATCGTGCATTGCACTCAAATGTATCAATTAAGATAATGCACTTGACCCATTTTTTTCGTATTAAAAACACCCGGTGAAAATAATCATGTGTGGTACACGGTCAGATCGGACTTTAAAAAGTGATATACTTCCTTTTAAAATCTCACTATTTCATATAATATATAAAACCATTTTCGGTGTTTTTTTAATAAATATTGAAATTCACAAATTTTGGGATAAATAACCAAAATTTCAATCAACACTCAATTTGCACAAAATAACACCCAATTGCATAAACTAAACACACCATTGCAATCAGCACGAAATTCCAGTCACCGACTATCCGGGTCTAATTTCCGGAAAACATTAAATAATTAAATAATTTTCAAAATTAATTAAATACATGCATATTAATTCAATAAATACCAACTTAGGCTAAAAATTGCTAATCTAACCACCTATTGGACTTATAAAATTATACTAACCATTCTAACTACAAGGTCACATAATAAACTATCTAACTAAAATTTCTAACCACCTTGTTCACTATTTTACTAACCTAAATTAACTAAACAAGCTAATAACTACACTAATCTAATCTTAATTTAATCTAAACACCCATTAAGCGTCATTAACACCCTAATTAGAGTTTAGTGCATAAACTCACCAGTTTAGCATGAAAACCGGTTCATGGCGATGACGACGCAACAGCGGTCGAAACTTGGGCTTATGACGACGCTAACGGGAGCTCAGACTAGGCTAAAAAAGCTTAGCAAGCCCACTACTTGCTGCTCGATCGGTTGCTGGCTTTGGGTTGAGCTAGCTTTGGTGGCTCACGGTTGGGCTAGGCTGAGCTGCAAAGGAAACGTTGGCCGAACAAAGAAAAATGGGAAGGAGTTGCTGGCGTCAACGTGAAGTTTTATGGGGGCTGGATTGTTGCGTGAAGGGGCAGCGAGAGAGAGTGTGGCACTCCCGATTTGCTTGAGGTCGCCATAGGTGATCTCTCTTAATTACTCGATCTCATATAACTTCACAGACCGATACCCTTTGACTAGGGATTTTTTTTTTAAGCGGTCCCAGCGCAACTTATTAGCGGAAGCATAAACAAGTCTCACCATCTCTCCCTCCAATAACCATAATCCAATACACACCAACCACGCACCATAAGAAAAAATAATGTCAATTCACTCTTATTTATATTTTCATGATGGACGTTAAGGTTGATACAACAAAAAGTTGAAGATTTTAACTATATTTAGCTACCACCCTAAAAAGGACTTGATTCTACATTGATCATGTACCACCCTCAATCTACGAGCGTCGGCTATCTCCAAAAAGTGTCAGCTCCCATCAGCTATACGCGCCATCATACCCAATCCGGTGCATCGGGTGGCAGCAGCGGTAACATCCCTAACATCTCTCCATCATGTCGAGCATGGGCAGATAAAAACTCCTGGATGACCGGGCCATCAGCTCGACCCACATCGTACATCACCAATACTTGGACTCGAACAAAAACTAAACCAAGAGCACCGACATAGACATGCTCAGTACACTCCACATCCACAGCAGTAGGTATGCCATAGTAAGTACCGCGTGCAACCGATCGCAAAGGTATCTTTCTAATCTGAAATGTTAATATTCCAAAATGGGTGAGTACAACCACTCAGCAGTAAAGATCCACCACACTACTCAATGTGTCAAACAGAACAATCAAGAATAAAACACATATCATTCATGCATTCAAGCATACCTTACCTTACAGTCATGCAGATATCACCATGTCATATGTGCATATATCACCACGCACTCATCATCAATCATTCATGCATATATCCATGCCATATGTGCATATACCGCCATGCACTCATCATCAATCATTCATGGATACTCATGCACATGATACAATCTCAATTTTTATCCTTCCAGGGACCAGTGTTTTCATCCCACAATTTATCACTCTTATCCAACTTGGCATCACGAGGAACCTCCGACACACACTCCGGGCATCCGGCACACACACTCCGGGCATCTCGTATCCCAACTAGCATCACGAGGTATCCCCCCGGCACACACCTCTGAGGCTTCCGGCACCCCTACACTCCGGGCATCTCGAAACTCCCGAGGACATCCAGCACACACACTCCGGGCATCCAGCACCCCCCATCCCGGGCATCTCAAAACTCCCGAGGCATCGTCGGCTCACACCTCCGACGGTCTTGTCATCATCTCAATATTCACACATGTGTCTCAATCTCGACATGGCATTTGATGCAATAATATCAAGGGTCTCAACCAACATTTCATGCCATATAACATGCCATATGTCATCACATATGCAGCAAAATCAACCACTCAAAGTATTACATCACATGGACAAATTCATTTATTTTTTTCAAAACACATCAATTTTTCGGATAATTCAGAATGCATTCCTCAAATTAAAACTCCAAAAAAATTAGTAAATGAAATTAATAAATTCTGAAAACTTGACACATTATAGACGAGACCTAAAGGAAGATATCTCATGAATAACTCCATGCCAAAAGAATCTCACACAAAACAGTATGGTCCATACATCACAGAATTCAAAACTTCAATATTTCAGCTTGCACAGTTTCTGGAGTAATTTAAATTAAATACCCAAATGAACTCTAAAAATTCTGAATTTTTGACATGTTATAGAAAAATCCTAGAGGTAAATATCTCATGAAGAAATTGAAACCCAAATCGTTTTAGGTTAATAGATATATACGGTTATTTCCCCTGTTCTCGGTGTCATCTTTTCCAGGTTATCATCTTTCAAAAGAAACTCATTTCACTGACCTACATATGTTCATTTCTTATAAATTTTTAGTCTGTTATTCCTCAGAATACTATCTACAACTTTCATTAAGGACACACGAACAAATTTTAACTGTATGATTTTATAAAAATCACGAAATCATGCTGGGTCAAAGTAATGTTTTTCCCAGATCCAGTTTCTTCAAAAGACAATGATTTCACCGACCTATCTTTGTTCATTTCCTCTGAAATTTTGATATGTTCTACCTCAAGAAGTATACTACAACTTTCATTAAGAGATAAAAGTGATAGTTTCATTAAAAAGTTACTTTACAGACCACGAAATCTCTAAAGGTCATCACAACGAATTCCGGATCGAAGTCCTTCAAAGAAAAATCACTTCACTAACCAATACTTGTTCGTTTTGCCTCAAATATTAGTATGTTGTTTTTCAAGGTGTTCTCTACAACTTTCATGAAGAAATAAAAACAAGATTCCAACTAAAAAGTCACATGCAACACACAATCTCATGGACGGTCGGACTAGTCTTTCCCGAAACAACATGCATGACCAACAAATCTCTCTTCAAAGCTCCGAAATCTCATCCCATCTACCACAACCAAGACTTACCATCTACTACACATACACACAACAATGCAAGGGGTAGGTTTAGGACTTCACTTGCCTTAAACTCAAGCACAAACAGCAACAAGAATGGTGGCAAAGCGGCGAACGGACGATGGCCAGCTAGGCGGACGATCCTCCTCCTTCCTCTCGCACGCCCGCGTCCTCTCTTCGTCTCTTCCTCTCTCTCAGAGGACACACTCTCTCTCTCCCTCTCTCTCTCTCTCTCTCTCTCTCTCTCTCTCTCTCTCTCAGCCGATTCTCTTTCACCCATCCGCCTCTCTCCCTTTAGCTTTCTTCCCTACAATCATTTGCAATCATTTGATTGCATGAAGCCGCCCAAGGAAGCCAATGGGGGCAGCCACACTTGGCTTCTCCTCCATGCCACTTGGTAGCTCACATGCAAAGTTGATGGGCTTCAAGGCTGGGCCGGCCTTGGGCCTTCATGGGCTAGTCGACTAAGGGGCTGGCGTGGGCTGGTTGGACGGTCTTTGGGCCTAGAAATGAGCCCACCCTCTCCTATTCCTATCCCATTTAATCTTTATTTAAACAAACAAACACCTAATTTCAACTTATAAATCCACAAGACTTTGTAATTTAAATCAATAAACTTCTATTTATAAAGTGCACTACCAAGAATAAGATTTCTATGTCAATTTGCACCTAAATAAAATCCTTGGTTCACTTGTAGAAAATCTCCATCCAAACAATCATCCATTATAATGCTCGGCCTTAAATTGATTGAAATCCATTAATTCAATGGCTAATACAAAATCAAACGGCACTTCCATTACCTAATCATGGTTCATGGTGCTCCAGAGGTTGTCACGAGATTTTAGGATGCCACAGAAAGAGAAGAGAGAGAGAGAGAGAGAGAGAGAGAGAGAGAGAGATTTGGTGGAGAAGATGGGCAGACAATGGGCTTCGTTAGCATGAAGGCGTGCGGTCAACTGACCGTTGAAGTTGACTGGTGGGGCTATCTAGACGAAGTTGGGGTTGGGGCATGGAAATGGAGCTAGCACGCGGCAGGATAGGGGGTGATGATGGGGTGAAATGCTAGAGATGGGCGGACGAAGGAGAGAGGCGATTGTGGGTTGCTTTGATGGAGGGAACAGGCGAAGAGAGGGGTTGACACTGGAGGAATTGTTTCGCTAGTTGACTCGAATGTGGCGGCGAAAGGGAGAAAAATGGAGGATGCAGGAGTTCATGAGCATGGGCGTGCAGAGGGGATTTGGTCGGTGTTGGGGGGAGAGAGAAACAATGTGGAGGTGGACTGCTTTAAAGGAAGAAGCGGGCGCACAAAGAAGAGAATGGGGGAGGAAAGAGAGAGAGAGAGAGAGAGAGAGAGAGAGAGAGAGAAGAAAGTCAAATGAAAATATCTAAAATTCATTAATACAAAGTCCAAGAAGTCTTCATGCTTATCCTCATAGTCCCCTATTACTTTCTTGCATATAATTTCCACAAATAACCAAGTTGAAGCCAAATGTTGTAGCCCCCACACCCAGCCTCCGAATTTCCTCACTTTGGACTTCAATTTCTTTACCAAATTCCCCAATTTGATGTCCAATTTTGCCAAGGAAGAAGCCCACACAATTTTCACAATTTTCCTTCACTAGGGAGGCCAAACATCTACTCAATTTGGCCCATCCGAATTTCCCCTCTTTGCCAAATCATCTGAATTGATTTTTCTTAAAAATCTCAAGCTCGCCAAAAATTCTTTGGACGATAAGTCAACGTTTTTAAAATAAATCATGACATGATAAAATTTTCAATTTCTGAAATCGGGTTCAATTCCATAGTTAATTTTAATTTGATGCGATTTTAGCGTGACCTGTGGTCAATTATTTTCGAGTTATATTGTACATCTTCGACATATTGGTGACTCTCGGTTGTCATGAGATTCTCAGGGTTTTAAATACGAACACATGGTACAAAAATGGCAGAAAAATCAGTCTAGTGCAGTTCAATAAAAAATTTGCAATTAGGTGGAATCACCCATACACTAATGACATACCTCTGTCAAATCGACCTATTTCCAATCTCTGATCGATTTTAACGGTGCTGTAATGACCCTTGTAAATTAGCACAGTTGAGCAGCCGATTTCTAGTCGAATCAAGTCTATTGCATTTAGATTCCTTAATGGCTTTACTTGATAGACTAGTTATCCTGTGAGTGATTAGCTCATGGAAAAGAACTATAGACGCGTTGATAAAAAGCCTAACTTATTCAATCAAAAATAGAACTTGAAAATCATTATGTCATAACTCTTCCTCTCTTATAAAAATTTTGTCCTCGAAATTTAAACCCTTAAAAATCTTTAAACAAAAAGGTGGGGGTACAGTTGTTTCATCGAATCTTCACTTTCTCAGGTTGTTCTCTCTGTGCCGTGGTGTTGCTAGACCACTTTAACTAACAAGATTGTCTTGGTGCGCAGAATCTGTCCTTTCTGATCCACAATCTGAACCGAGCTTTCCTCATACAACTCCCAGTCGTCCATGTCTAATTCTACAAAATTTAGCACGTGAGTCGAATCGAGCTCATACGTCCTCCACATCGACACATGAAAGATGTCATGCACTTGTGCTAACCTCGGCGGTAGTGCAAGACGATATGCTAGGATCTCGATTCTTTCCAGAATCTCAAAATGACCCATGTACCTTGGACTCGACTTTCCTTTCTTGTCAAAGCGTGAAGTACCCTCATTGGTGACATCTTCAGAAAGATGTGCTTACCAACTTAGAATTCCAATAGTCTTCGATGCTTATCTGCATTGCTTTCCTGGATGCTTTGAGTAATCTTTAATCTGTCTCTGATAACAACAATTGCATACGCTGATTGTTGAACCAACTCTAGGCCTGTGATCTTCCATTCTCCGACCTCATTCCAACATACTAGCGTTCTGCATGCTCTACGATACAATGTTTCAAAAGGAGCCATCTGAATGCTCTGCCGGTAGCTGTTGTTGTATGCGAACTCGACAAGATGAAGCTGTTCCTCCTAGCTTCCCTTGAAATCCAACACACAAGCTCGCAGCATGTCTTCGAGGGTTTGAATTGTCCTCTCCGACTGGCCCTTTTTTTAAGGATGATAGGCCATACTATACTGCATCTTCGTTCCTAAAGCAACCTGCAAACTCTTCCAAAAGGCAACTGTGAATCTTGGGTCTCGGTCTAATGTAATCGTCACTAGTACTCCGTGCAGACGAATAATCTGACACACATACAACTCTGCATGCCTGTCCAAATCAAGGTCCTTTCGTACGGCAATGAAGTAAGCTGACTTCGTCAGTTTGTGGACCACTACCCAAATGGAATTATTACCATTTTGACTCCTTGGTAAACTCGTCACAAAACCCTTTGTGATGTGTTCCCATTTTCATTCATGAATCTCGAGAGGTTGCAGAAATTCTCTCGGCTTACAATGTTATGCCTTCACTTGCTGACACGTTAGATACTTGGCAACATGCTTAGCGATGTCCACCTTCATACCAGTCCACCAATAGTGTTGATGCAAATTCTGATACATCTTTGTACTGCTAGGATGAATGCTGTAACTGCTACGATAAGCTTCTGATAAGATCTCTTCTTTAAGCTCCACATCGTCAGGTACACACAATAATCCTCGGAACCTTAGTGTTTCATTTTTAAAAATCTGAAAATTAGCCCTTTTCTTTTCAGTATCCTCTTGCAGGATCATTTGAACATTCGGGTTTGTCAACTGAAGCGTCTTAATTCTGATATGTACTTCTAGTTCAATTCTAAAGATGGCCATAATATTTGAAATATGGACTACCTCAAACTTGAAAACCAAATCTCGAGCTCTCTTGAGTAAATCCATTACTTAACCATCATATGCGCAATTGAAGACTTCCGACTAAGCGCATTTGCAACTTTATTAGCCTTTCCCAGGTGATACAGAATATCTCAATTATAATCCTTCAGGAGTTCCATCCAGCGACGCTGTCTCATATTCAACTCCTTCTGAGATAATAGATACTTAAGACTTTGATGGTCGGTGAAGATTTAGAATCTTTCTCCATACAAATAATGTCTCCAAATCTTTAGAGCAAAAAATGATTCCTGCAAGTTCTAAGTCACGCATTGGATAATTCAGCTCATGAGCTTTTATTTGACGGGGTGCATATGCAACAACCCTACCATGTTGCATCAGCACGTAACCTAGTCCTCTAAACGATGCATCACTATAGATCTCGTATCCTCTAGGACCAGAAGGTATGGTTAATACTGGTGTGGTAGTCAACTTCTACTTAAACTATTGGAAATTACACTCGCACTTATCGTTCCACACAAACTTCTATTCCCTCTTTAGCAGTCAAGTCAACAGTGAAGCTAAAACTGAAAATCCTTCCACAAACCTTCAGTAGTACCCTGCTAAATCAAGAAACTTCTAATCTCTATTACTATTGTCGGTCTTGGCCAGTTGATAACTGCTTCTTGGTTGAGTCCACGGAGATTCCTTTGCCTGAAATCATGTGACCTAGGAAAGCAACACGAGTCAACCAAAACTTGCATTCGCTGACCTTGGCATACAACTCATGAATCCTCAATGTTTGAAGTACCATCCTCAAATGTCTTTCGTGCTCCTCTAAGCTTCTTGAGTACACTAGGATATCGTCGATGAACATGATCACAAACCGATCCAGATACTCTTTGAACACTCGGTTCATTGGATCCATGAAAGTAGCTAGGCATTTGTTAAACCAAACGACATTATAGTAAACTCATAATGGCTGTATCGAGTACGAAATGCTGATTTTGGTATGTCCTCCTTTCTAATCCTCAACTGATGATACCCTATCCTCTACACCTTTAGTTCTTTCAATTTAGACAACGCCATCCGGTAAGGAGCCTTACAGATTGGCTCTATCCCAGGTGCTAACTCAATTACGAACTCTATCTCCCTTTCCGGCGACAGACTTGGCAATTCTTTCGGAAACACATTCGGAAATTCTCGACCACTGTGATGTTTGCAATCTTCAGCTCTTCGACTATCGTATTCATGACAGTTGCTAGGTAACCTTGACAACGCCCATCTAACAAACGGGTCACCTCAAGCGATGAGATTAGGGTAATCGAGGGTCCTCCTCGACTTCCAATAAATTCGAAACTTTCATCCATTGACAGGTCAAACTATATTACATTATGACAACAATTCATTACAACAAAAAGCTCATCGAGCCAAACCTTTTTATATATGGCGGTAAAGTTATACATAAGCAAACTAGTCAAGTACAACTCTAGCTAGTGATTCTTCTTTCTATAGCTTTATTACAACAAACTGAGATTCTACACACTCAACCAAAATTCCATTGTGCTACCCTGATAAAATCACCTTAAAATCATTCTTCCTCTAATCGGTGCATGGTTTGGTTCATTCCTATCCCTTTTGCCATCCTAACGGCATCCTATCTGTGGTAGCGATGCTTGTGCTCTCTTGGACCTACGCAAACAATATCTGATCTGATGGCCATGCAGCTCAATGACTCCTTAGTCAAAACTCGAAACTCAAAATTGACTTAACACACATCTTTTTTAAATTTTAATGTTGTTCTTCACTTATTTGATAAGATTGTGAGTTTAACGGTTCAAGTAATCTTCATTGTTTAATTGTAGGCAATTCAAGGTGAGTGGTGTTATCATTTCTTTAAGTTTTTGACCTCATGTTTAAAAATGATATTCTATGAGTTAAGAGATAACACTGTTACTACATTAAAATCTAGATCGGGCATTTATTGCTCTTCAATTATTTGAAAATGGTTTGAAAAAGTTGTTATGGAAGGTGTTGTGAAAGTTTATTTATTTGTATTATGTTTCTAACTAATTTATAGAATGTGTTCTAAAATGATTTGGGAAACGTTTAATGAAAGACATTTCAAAATGTTATCACTTTATTGTTTGATAAACAGAGTTAGGAAAGATATTTGTATTGTGATGGTGGATTTAAATGAGTATTTATGATTTATATAAAGATTTGTCAAAATGAAATTACACATATGTGATTCAATACATATTTTATAACTTGATTTTGGATTACGTGTTTCCGATATCACTTTGTATACATGCACAGTAGTTGCTCGATTTACTTAGAAAATATATACTATTCACTGAGCCATGGTAGCTTGCCTCTTTTCTTCCTAATCCTTTTAGGTTCCTCAATTAGTAACCCTTAGTAAGGGAGCACTGTCGATGGGGACTTTTGGGAGTTGGATTTCTTTGGATATAGTTTGAGGTTACGTCCTTTAGATGAAGAGAAGAACGGTCGTGTGTTGCGACCTGACCTCTCTCAATCCTCCCTTGGTGGGGAGGGGAAAATGTTAGGTTTAGGAGTACTTGATCAAGAGAGTTCTCTCACGGTTCACAATCCAAAAGACGTCGTCACCTTATCTTTCGAGACAAACCCTTGTGAGTTCCCTCGTTCACCGTTGTGAGCTCTCCCAAGCTTGTACCTCACGTGATAGTAGAATGTGTCATGATTCGTATCTACATGGGTGACACGTCTTGAAAGAGGAGATCAGATGTGGATACTAAATTTAGAGGTACTTTTACCATAGTAGCCCTCCCAATAGTTCTCTCTTCTTTAAGGATGTCATCACTTTATCCATTAGGAGGTTTGCACAGTGGGTATGCTAAACTCCGGTGAGTCTCGGCGAGACCCATACCTCTTACGATAGGTTCATTTATTATCTAGTTATTTAAAACAACCTAAAAAGATAGGAGTCATCACTAGCCTTCTTTTTTAAGGTTGGCTAGAAAACTTAATCGAGGGTTGGGAGTGGGCCCTCGATTTCTATGCAGCAAGAGATTATTGATTAAAAGACTTAGGTTCCACTAATATTTCTATTAGCACCATTTTGGTACTTAATATTATGTCGTGTTTCCTAAGGTGTCCATGCATTTCTGTTTACTTTTTTGGGTCGATTATACTAGCTAAATGATCATGTGTGGATGATTGCTTTTATGCTATTCTATTTCTATGAAAGAGAAAAGAAGGCAAACACTTGAAATTTAAAGATAATGCAGTAAGTAAACAATCAAGCAAGTAATTTAGGGAATGCAGTAAATCTAACATACAACCTAAGCAATGACCAAAAATAAATGGAAGAAATAAACTTGCAACTCGTCAGGTGTTTATACAATACGAGATAACTGGAAACATATATTGGGGACAAGTGATACAAAAAATACGGTCGGATAGGACATTGACCTTCCGTCATCTTCAAGTCTTGAAATATCTCCAGCTCCATGGACCTATTCTAATCCTAACCTAAAACTATGACTAGGTATATACAATAGGTAAGAAACAATCATTCATGAAAATAACATTCACAAGACAATCAAGAAGAATCAAACAATTGAAACCACGTGCAAAATGAACAAATTGGGCCTCGGGGTCAGCTTTTACAATTCATGTGTCGATAACTCTGGACACCTATCCCAATTCATTTTCATAGCTTGCAGCTATTGGCCACTATTTGTGTTCTTGCATGGCAACCAATGCTTATAAACCCTTAAAGCATGTTCTAAGTGAATCCCAAGGTCATCCAATGGAATCATATATCGTACCTATGCATACATCTAATAGAAGACACGCATAACGGGAAATAAACATGCCAGCAGACCCTCAAGCCTTGGTCCTCAATCAAGCAAACAATTTCAATGAGCCAACACTGGATCGCTTATTTAGTTGACACCCACTAATCACAATCATAAGCATTTTAAGAAAGGTAAACAAGTTCAAGGTTATAAGAGTTTGAACGATGCTAAAAAATTATCTGAAGAACAACTGATAGTGAATTGTGAGAAAATATGCTAATGGTATAACAAAGATGTATCACAGTTATGGAACACATTTAATTGTCAAGGTTAAATCAGGTGCATCCTGTCTACTCTAATCGACTTTGCAGATGCCTTAAATATGTCCCAAACTTTAGGTAACATCAATACCAAACCAAGAGCATGGTTTGAAAGTTTGAAATTCAAGGACGACATAAAAAGTGTGTGCATGAGTATCACTTCAACTAAAATTAGGTTCAAATTGACAAAAACAGGAAAATTTAGACAAGTTCATGACATTCTAAAAGGTCGAAAAAACATACTAAAGTGCTTTTTATTTTTCAAGAGTTTTTGTGTATAAAGTGCAAAAAGTGAAGAACAAAGTCCGTGAATAAAGGTGAAGCAGACTCAACATGCAAGTTAACCTAAAAAATTCTAGAAGGAAAACACGGCAAAGAATCGTAACAAAACACCACATAACAGGGTAAATAAAATCAACACAATTGAAAAGGAACCCGTTTGTAATTTGTTCTAAGAAAATTACACGATATCCACAACATCACGATTTACGGGGAACATACTCCGTTAAGAAAGTTTTCTAAAATGGTTACATAAGAATTTGTAAAAATTCAACAACGCGCAACATCACATTAGAAAATCATTAAGACAACAGAGCATCACGACATATCAATAGATATTCAACCTATTAAACGAGGTCTAGCAAACATGAAACTTAACTACAACGTAGTCAAAAGAGTGATGAACAAAGTTCGTTAAGAGTCCGACCTAAAAATCTTAAATGAGAAAATCAAACAAAAATAACAAAGAGTCAGACTCAACAAGGGTAAAACAGAGGTTCCGAATTTCACCTAAGTCAGATTTCTAACCTAAATTGACAAAAGCGAAAAATGGGCCAAATGATAGGTAAATCACACAAAATCAGCGGCATTGGAAAGATCAAGGCGAGTCCTAAGAATTCCCAAGAGGCGTCGAGTCCAATTGAGGTCAAATTGATAGTCGAAATAAGAAAATCATGAAGACATGCAAACTAGCCACGCACAAATCAGAACATGATGCATGATTAGTAGTCTACAAGATCACCTAGACAACGCATAAAAAGCGTGAAACTCACACACTACATAAGGTTGAATGAGACAAAGGTTTGGGTAGAACATTTAACCTTAAGTCGGAGTGCAAATAAGTCACACATGTCATTAACATTGCAAAGTGACTTTGAACTAAGAATGACATGCATGGCAAATTTCTATTACAATTTGCTAAATTGATACATGGTTTTCACATATCAAATGAGATTCAAACATGACATGCCACAAGTCGATGCGAAACTTGTAACACGTGCTTCAGATATCGAGAAGACAATGAGGAATGATTTGGCCCTTAAGGTGCCCAAACAAATGAGTTTTAATGGGCTTGTGATAAGTCCCTAATTCAACATGATTATCACAGAACATGATTAATTTTTTATGATCTAATGATGTGTAAAATTCTCAAAAAAATCATATGTGTAGAATGTGACATGACAAGCATTTTTCATGGTGACACCTGAATTTAACTTGTTTCACATGAGCCTACACGAAAATGATAAAATAGAACAATGTGATGAACTATCTTTCACTGAAAATCATTCTTTGGTTTTATTAAGGGGGATAAGGGTTTTGAGCCAACTCTAGACACAAGATATCTTATACAAAGAGGAATCGGACTTTTTTAATCCAAACAACACTATACAATGCCATACAGAGTTGGAATTAATCAATGACAAGGCCCAAAAGTTATAAGATCAATCTCAAATTATGCCAGAATTCAATTAATGACATAAATCGAGGATATTGAGATACAACGCTAGAATTCAATCAACAACAAGGTATCAAAATAAAAATACAAGCTGGAACCTAATCGACGATGTGAATATTAAGCTGTAGCTAAAGAAATTTAATGTACGGTGTAGGAAAGTATAGATAATTGGAAGATAACATTTTGTTTGATTTATGCAGAGGGTTTCTTGTTGGATAGCTAGTGATATTTATAGCGAAGGTATAGTAATTGCTCCTCGACTATGATTAGCGATTGGGTTTCTCCAAGTAACTTCCATTGTTCTCGCCCATACTCTATTCCCTTGCCCACCTTTTGTATAATAGTCCTCATTGTGTGTTGATGGGTTTGTAGTTATCGATGATCGTTCCGTGATGGGGTCTATGAATGGCAATTGGTCCCTCCACAATGTGCATTCTCGATGTGCACGGTCTTGGTGATTTGAATAGTATTTAAAACACTTCCAATGAAAACTTGTTGTTAGTGCTCATATAGTCGGCCACCAACCGTTCATTATCATATTTCAACAACTAGACACATGGTATTAAAGAATATTGTAATTGATCGCAATGTCTTAGCTTCTATATTCGTTGACGGCTGTATAAGGTGACACTTATGCGTTATGCACGTGATTGCTATTTATCCCTGCTCGTATGCCAATAATTTCTCATTCTCATGCTAAGCACAAGTGTATTGATAACCAAATCAACCTTTGGTATCAACAGGTTCGAACTATGTTTTGATGGCAAATTCCCTGACCCAAATGAACCACTTTGGTTTAGGTAGTAGACTAGCTCATAGCAAAGCATGGCAGAAAAAGAATGAAGAAGTTTATGGCGATAGTTATGTTAAAAAAAATGTCTAAAAAGGAAATTGTTGCGAACTAACTCCTCTCACGGGAGAGGGAGTTTGTTAGGTTTAGGAGTATTGTCAACTTCGAGCCGATGGCCTTCCATTGATTTGAGCTCTCCTAAGTCCATATTTTACGCGACATCGAGTGTTCAAATTTTTAATCAATTAAGTTGATGCAATTTTGACTAAAGAGTTGCCACTAGCCTTTTTGGGCTTTGCTAAAAATTCAGTAGGATACGGAAGGATATCTTATTATTTACGCAACCAGAGATTTTGGACTCGAGAATTTGATTACGTTAGCCCTAAGGCTAATGTCCTTTTAGTATCTAATCTAATCATATGCTAACCAATGCCGTAGCACCCTATCAAGAAAATTCAAAGATTTGTCCTAACCATTCTAAAACAAGGAAAAAACAACCAAATATTGAAAGGCACAATCAATTATAATCATTATAGAGAATATGCAAGCATCCTAAATTGTCCATTAAAAAGAAAACAAGAGAAAGCAAAACAAGAATCCTTATTGTAAAGCCCTAAAAGATTATCCAATTCTAGGATTTACTTTCAAAGGATCCTCTATTTTTTTAAAAAAAAATATCATTTTTTGGATTTTCTAATTTTTAATGATTTTCTAAATTTTCTAATTTTTTATTGATTTTCGAATTTTCTGAAATTTTTTATTATTCCCTAAAGATTTTAAAATTTTTTTATCATTTTCTGAATTTTAATAATATTTTTCCTTTTTTAATTTTTTATATTATTTTTTAATTTTAAAATTATTTATTTATTTATTTATTTATTTATATAAAAGGGATTCAGACCGAGTCAAGAAATCCGAGCCAACTAAATAACCTGAACCCTATTGGAATGGGTTGGGCTAAAAACATTAACCCTCAAAAGCTTGCTTGGAATTAATTAAAAAAGTCCATGAACTGTTTTTTCTTTTTAACTCTTTTTCGGCCCACATTTTGAAATGAGCCCAACCCACAACAGAATACCCCCTGGCCCTTTTATTTTTCTACTTTTTTTTTTCCTTTCTCTTTTATTATTTTTTCCTATTTTGTCTTTTTCTGCCCATCTCCTTCAACCCAGCATTGTCTTCAACTTTTGGCTCCTCCTTTAATGGGGCCGAACTCCTGCTACGTCTTCATCGTTGAGAAACACTCGACACCACTGCCATCTAGCTGCTGGTCACCATCCTACATCATCACTGGCCAACACGACTAACCGGCATTCATCACTTCCGGTCGGCCAATTTCGGCGACCATTAAAACACCAAAAATAAACATCTCACCGTCCCTAAACCTCTAGCACTAGCAATATTGGCAACAAACAAACATAAGCACATTACAATAGAGAGAGATGCTGACTCGAATGGCTTTAAACCGTGGGCTTCTTTCGCTGAAGGAACAGCATCTCTGGCAAGGTGTTCATCCATGGCCGACTCGATGACAAAGGATTAGTTTCCACGAAATCACATAAAAACAAAACCAGAGACACAAATGTCAGATGGCCTTCAACAATATAAGAACAATGAAGCATTAAACTAAACTTCTAATGGTGATCAAATAGCATGGATTTCAATATATCATGTAAGAGTTTTCCTTATGTCGATTGTATCAATTGAGATTGTGATTTACCGTTTTACGGGATTAGTCTAACAAGGTAAGGGATAAGGTTTCTTAATAGTTGAATATGGGCCTGGTTTATGTAGACAGAGTTGGGCCTGACCCGTGATGAGAGGGCTTGACTGAAAACTCTATAAATAGCGTTAAGATCCATCTTCTAACCCTCATACTATCACGTCACATAAGAAAGCCGTGAGGGGTGATCTCATTTAGCCAAGATTCAAGAGCTATAAAGGAGAAGAACCTAAGTGTCGAAATCGTTGTTGTTCTGCATAAAGAACGATAGATTTCAAATCAGGTACCAAATCTCTATCTTCTCCTCCAATATGTTCAAGTTTCTAGCTATGTAGATCCTAAGATATCGTTTTGACGGCCAATATTTGGTACCAATGATGGGTCGCACACCTCTAGAAGAAGTTGGACGTGCTGCCACGCACTTGCAAGCATCGCGGCAACTCTAGCGAGCGGCGCCATGCGCCATTGAGCATGCTCACACGCTCGCACGCACGGGCTCATAACCATCTAAGGTAGTAGGTGATGTTTGCCGACTTGGCCACTACCTCGCCGGAGCTGACGTCATTCTCCCAGCCGAGATGACTCAACCAGGTTTTATTGAGCTGACTCGACCCAGTTTGACAATTGACCTGACACAGGTTGACTGGGTGACTTGACCCAATTGGACCATTGATCGGTTAGACCGATCAAACCTGGTCGAACCAGCAGCCGGATCGGTTCAAGCACGCTAGTGCGTGCAGTTCATGCATCGTGTACTTCGGCGGTGCGCAAGGGCGTGTGAGACCTTCATTCGACGCGTGATTGACACTGGCGTGCTCATATGGAAATTCTCTATACTATGATGTATTTTTTTTTTTTTACATGTTGATATTTTTAAGGATATGAAAATGCATGTGGAACCCTAAATAATGGATTTTTGGGGTATTTTTCATGCTTTTCTCTATGGTTTCAGAAATTCGTTGCGAGCTTATATGTGTATCATTACATAAGGAGTGTATAGAGCGTTGATTCATTAAAAACATGTATAAGGTTCAACATGCATCTATGAATGGAGTAATGTAATTGACATGACATGTAATTTTAGTGACAAATTGTCCCTGTTATCAAGTCTAAAATCACACGTATAAAGTAAATGTGAGACTTAAAGTTTATATCCCTAGTATAAGAGAGTTTCAATGATTCAATTGGATTATGATTGCCAAAGTGGCATGCTTGATTAGATATGAGAAATATCGGTCTTATATTGTGATAGGATGTCTCATATTCTAACGTGTAATCATACTCCCAAAGGAGGTGATTGTATATTAGTTCATGGAGGGATCCGTGTACAGCATATGGTTGATGAGTAACTAACTCTAATAGTTCATACATCCAAAGGTGGTGAATTCACAATCTCATGATCGCTGTTATGTAGAGAGTATGCAATTGCACATCATATATTCTATCGAAATGTGTTTATATGATGATGTATATAGCTCTCATGATGTGTACTTATACAATTCTAAAGTTACACAATACTCACATGATGTCGATTATACATATTGTTTGTTATTAAGTCATCTTCTTTGTAAATGACAACTCCATTGTGATTGAGGTTCTTGCTGGGTCAAACTTTAAATAGTGAAAGATGATTTATTTTTATGATGAAGTTAGTTGATGTTCATATTGCTCTTACTAAGAATAAGTTGGCAATTCTATTGTCGGCGATGTGGAACTAGAAAGCACATTTTGTTGCTTGGAAAAAAGAGCAATTAAATATGTATGTTATCCATGAAGTGTTCTATAGGAACATTTGAAAATGGTTTACCAACAAATTGCACAGCTAAAAGGATGATGGAAGCGTTGATGGTATGAAATTATGTCTTATTTAATGCCGAGAATTAGATAAATATTAGGATTCTTCAACATGAGGTATGATGGTTCTGATGAGGTGCAAGAATTGTGGAATCACAGACATGAAGTTTTTAGAGTTCAACATAGCCGTAGAGGATAATTGCTACCATTATGTCTTTGTCTTTGCCTATACAGACGATTGTGGAGTATGTTAAACCACATGCTAAACCTGTTGAGGTTTAGGATATTGTTATTGATACAATTCATGATGAAATTTGTCAAGCTCTTCAAGTACAGGATGAAATGATTGTAGCTCCACTCAAGAGAAATAGGGAGAGACAATTAGTTATACCACTAGATTTTATAGTCTATGTGTGAGAGCATGATCACAATATCTACTTTGTGATCGATCTAGTGACATATATAAATGTTGTTTCTTGTTCTTAATCAATCCGTGGTTAGATGCGATGAAACATAATAGTGTTTGGGAACTTGTTGAATTACTTGAAGTCTCATAATGTCATCATTTCTTTTGGTTTTATTGAGAACAAAGTAAATCGGTGCATATACTGCAAGATCAGTGGGGGAAATTTTATTTTTCTCATACTTTTTGTGGACGACATCTTACTTGCAAGTATTGGATTACTATATGAGAAAAAGCAAATGCTATCAAAGAATTTTGACTTAAAAGATCTTGATGAGGTATCTTTTGTCCTTAGCATTGAGATCTATAGGGATTGTTCTCGCTATATGTTAGATTTCTCTCAAATTGCATATGTTAATCATATTCTGAAAAGATTCAGTATGCAACATTGCAAGTTTAGAATTACTCATGTTATTAAGGGTAATAAATGAGTTTATTATAGTGTTCTCATTTAAATTTTAGGAAAACCTAAATGAAGGATGTACCTTGTGCTAGTGCACTTGGAAGTATCACGTATGCTCAAGTTTGTATTAGGCTAGATATTGGTTTTACAACAAACTTCTGGGTTAATATCAGTCAAATTTAGGACACGATCACTAGATTGCTGCCAAGAAAGTTTTAAGGTACTTAAAATGATAAGTGACTATATGCTAATTTATAGACATGTTCATGACTTGGAGTTTGTAGGGTATTAGGATGTAGACTTTGCTGACTGTTAGGATGATAAGAAGTCGACAACATAATATATTTTTATATTAGCAAAAGGTGCAATATTATGATAAAGTGAAAAACAGAAATCTATATCGTCATTTACCATATAAACGAGTTTGTAGAATATGTTTCAGTTGTTACTTGGGATATTTGATTTCGGAACCTTATTAAGGAGTTGACCATATTTGATTTTGTGAATAGACTCATACGGTTGTATTGAGACAATGACTCTTCAGTGTTGTTTATCAACAACAATAAAGGTCTCGAGGGGTCTAGACATATGGCAGTTAAGTTTTTGACCATATAAAAAGATACAGAATGGTGATGTTACAGTAGAGCATATTTCTACAAATGATATGGCTGTAGATCTATTAACTAAAGACCTTCGCCCTTGGGTACTTGAGTAATATGTCATAAACATGAGCTAAGAAACATCAGTGGATAGTGCTGTTTAGTGGAAGCTGTTTTGATTTTACTCTAATAAAGCTTATATCTATGTTTTGTTATATTCAGTAACATTTTAACATGTATAGACTCTTTCATATTCAATAAAGTGTCCATGAATGTGTTGTCATCATGTTAAGTTGATTACTTGTAATGATATCTTAAGGTATTGTATAAGCCTTGAGTGAAGGTTGGGGGTATCCGGTTATCAACCTTGAGCATATGTCTTGTTTACACATAATGAAAGGTTAATCATAAAGATAAGATATATGTGAGTTCATTAGAATCATAAAGATATTTTCTAATGGCATATTCGATTTCTTGTGACACTTAAGGTAAGAAAATAGTGATCAATAAAGGGGATGACTAATAAGGTCTTCCTTATTATGAGGTATTATCCATTCGCTACACAACTGTATTGAATCCATATAAGTAAAGTTGAAAGGAATTATGACCATGGAAGGTTCTATGCGTGTACATGTAGTTATCGTTATGATTCGGTATTTTACCATCTTATTTAGGACTTAATCATATACAAAATTGGGAATTAGTTGCACAAAAAAAGAAAAAAGAAGAAAGAAAAGTAAAAAAAAAATCATTAAAAAGGTATTGTGTTTTCATTATTGCACTACACATTGAATGGTTTTTTCTTAATTTTTTCCAAAAAAATCGTCATCAAAAAGAAAAAGTTTAAAAATTTATTAAAAGAAATTAATTACCAAAAAAAAAAAAAGGAGAAAACATGGAAGGGGTCAAATCAAGCCGGATCCCACCTTGGCCTGGCCCGCCTTTTTCTTTCCTTCCCCACATGGGCCCGGCCCTTCTCCCCTTCAGCCTAGCCCATCCCAACTTGCCTCCTCTTGTTTCCATCTTCACGCACAAGGATCTGTAGCAAAAAGTAGCACAACAGGAGGAGAAAAGACATGAGAGTGGACAGGGGAGAGGGGAAAAAGAAGAGAAGAAAAACAAAAACAAAAAAAAGAGGAGAAGAGGGGGGTCTTCTTTTGGGGGGCAACAAGGGCTCACCGCCCTCGACCTTCCACGGGGGGGGTTCCAAATGCCGACCCCCGCCGACCCCCGCACTCTGCGCGCGGTTGCCGATGCCAACGGCCGAAGCTCCGCCCCACCTCAACCCGATGCCACCGTGGCACCTGCGGTCGCGAGCACCGTCGTGCCAACAATCAAAGCTCTGCTCAGTTCTGCCATGCCTGTTGCTACGCTGCCGCTCACACTGCCGCTCTTGCAACCTGCAGCTTAAGCCTTCTTGCCGCATCACTGCCGTCACTGCGATGCTAGCAATCTGAGCCCCCTCATCATTGCTATGACACCAACAGTTCGAGCCTCCTCAGCGCGCCACCGTTGCTCCTACAACTTGCCCGTCCCTTGCAACTTGAAGCGGTGACGCCATGCTGATGATCCACGAGAGCGGAGCAGGCGCAAAGTAGAGGAGAGAAACCAACAGAGCAAAGTGGAGGCCAAAAGGAAAGGGGGGCAAGATCCGAGGAGGAAGGAGGAGTTGTTGACGTTACCTGACGCCATCCGAGCTATCGCCCTCTGACCCTGACGCCATCCGAGCTACCACCCTCCAACCCCGACTACTGTAACACCTGGGCTTGACGTCGTTCCAGCCACTGCTGTTCGATCCCGATTGTTGCAACGCTCGGGCCCGATGCTATTGCTATGTCACCCGTGTCGCTCCCTCAAGTTGTGCCGCCACCGATCACACCAACATCACAATGTTGCCGCTCGTCCTTGCAGACCCCAACGTTGTTGCCGCCCCTCGCTGCCCTTGCCGTCACTTGCCGCATCCCCACTGTCGCTGATCACCGCCTCGCGGCATCCTGACCATCCTCATTTGGCATTGCGAAAGAGTAGGAGAGAGAGGAGGCACGAACTAGGTCAAAAGAGCACGGCCGAGTCGCGAACCAGGTAGGGTTTTGAGCAAATTTGGGCCGAGTATTTCAAGGTCGGGTTTGGGCTAGTTCAATACGTGGGCTTATGGGCTTCTTTTTTCTTTTTCTTTTTCTTTTTTTTTTTAGAAAAAAGATTAAAGATTAGACCAGATTGGGCCTGCACTTCAGGCCCAACCTAGCTAGGTTTCCGGCGGCCTAGGTTGCGTGGCCCAGCCCGGTTCAAACTCAGGCCGTCTAGCCCAATCTGATCTGGGCTCGGGCCGTCTTTCCAACGAACCGAGTCGATTCCAACCTAGGGATTAGTCCCAATAAAAAAATAAAAAATATTTAACAAAACAAATAAAAAGTTAAAAAATATAGGGTTTGGTTAGGAATTGATATGTCTTCCCTTCTTAGTGTAATTAGGCATTTATTTACTCGTATATTAATTATATCATTTGATTTGCATATTTAATTATGTTTAATTGCACGTATTTAATTTTACTGCAATTAAGATCTTGGTAGTTATGATTATTATTTTAATTATTGCACACCCGCATTATCACCTTACATGTTAGTGGATATATATAAAATCAATTCACTACCTGACAAAAATCTTTTCTTTTAAAATGAACAAGATTAGGTACCAAAAGGATACTAATTGGTCAATTAGTGTAATCATGTTTCCGACTCTAGATTTTCTAGTTGTGTAGGAAGTGAGGTACATTCACATACCTCACTTGGTTTCTAGCCGACCCTAATAGGCTAGTGGTGACTCCTTTTTGCGAATTCTTAAAAAATTCCCCAATATCACGCAAGGTATAAGTTTGGGAGAGCCTGCGTCTAATCATGGGCCTTAGGTCCGTTTTTTAGGCAATGCCCCTAAACCTTCATGACAATATTTGAGACTTTATGAGATATGATTGACTATTAAGAATTGCCTCTAGACTAATATAAATATGCACACATATAGTACAGTCTCAATTAATATAGCTCAAGTGGGAGAATGTAAGAGTTTTCCTGATGTGGACTACATTAATTGAGATTGTAATTTGTTGTTTTATGGGGTTGGCCTAATAAGATAAGGTATAAGGTTTCTTAATAGTCGAATATGTGCTTATTTTATGTGCTTGGCTTGTGATGAGAAAGCCCAACTAAAAACTCTATAATTAGTGCTAAGATCCCTTCTCTAACCCTTGAGAGAACGTTCTTCGTAGTAGCCGCACTGAGAGCGGCCCTTCCAGAAAAAGAAAAGCCCCCGCTCTTTTTCTTTCTCTAATGGCCGCACAATGGCCTCTCCTGCCGAACGATCCTCTCTTCTTTAGCCACAGAAAAACTTCTGCCCCCTCCTCCCTCTCTGCAACCTGGTCTTCTTCTTTTTGGGGAAGCCTCCTCGCCCGCTCACGCACGCTCCCCCCGCCTCTCCCCGAATCTTTTTCGGTTAGGCCTCCTCATCCCTCCCGCCAGCTCAGCCTTCTAGAAGGCTTGGATTTGCTTGTGTCACAGCTTGTTGTTCCTCTCTCGCTCACGGGCACGCATTCACGCTTTGTACCCGACTTTTCATTTCAGTCATATTTTTTCAATTTTTTTTTTTGTCTTTTACCTTTTTATGATTCTTTTTTATTTTTGCAAAATAAATGAATATTTAAAATGTCGACAAAAATTTGGATGTCAATAGAAATTACAAATTGTAACTATTTTATCTAGTCAATAATTTGTTATTAAGAAGAAGTGTACCATCTAGTGGGCTTAAGGCACCTTTATTTTTACTGATTTAAAGGATTTGAAGCAACAAAGACAAACAATAATAAGAGCTCTATTGTGTCCTCATTGTTGGATGATCTCTCTTATTGGGAACTATCATACTAGATGATCTTTCCTAGATTTCGAAGATGATAAAATAGAGATAAACAGGGACTTGTTCCTAAACATTTACTAAATTATCTTTCCTAGGTTTGTACATCCAAAGATTATTACCTTTGTAACTGTCCACTTATTTAGAGCTAGAACACGAGCAGTTATGCTAGTATATGATTACAGATTTTCACTTTCATGGCGTAGAAGCATCTCAACCACCTGGCTCATGGTGGGTCTCACATCTCTGTCCTCCTCGACACACTGAAGTGCCACTGCAACCAAAACTTCCATCTTCTTGATGTCATAAGGTCCTTTTACGGTCGGATCCATAATTTCCCTTATCCATGTCTCCATGGCCACTCCTGGTTTCATCTTCTCTCTCACCCAAGTAGTCAATCTTTTGTTCCCGCCTTTTACTTTTCCATCCATTGCACGACCAGCGACCAAGTTCCCTCCTGTTAGCATCTCCAGCAGAACGATTCCATAGCTATACACATCCACTTTGGACGTGATGGGCATATTGTAAACCCATTCAGGAGTCATGTAACCCCTTGTTCCTCTAATTCTTGAGAAATTCATATTCCTAAAGCCGTCCCTGTTAAGTAGCTTAGAGAGCCCAAAATCGGCCACCTTTGGTTGGTAGTCAGAATTGAGGAGTATGTTATGTGGCTTCACGTCGCAATGGAGAACCCATTCCAAGCACTCCTCGTGAAGATAAGCAAGCCCCTTGGCTGATCCCACTGCAATTTCATACCTTTTCTTCCAGTCGAGTTGATCAGAAGAAAGGTTTTCTGCTAAGGAGCCGTGATTCATGAACTCATAAACCAAGAGCCTGTGCCTTCCCTCCACGCAGTAGCCCCACATTGTAATCAGGTTTATGTGATTGAGATTCCCAATTGTTCTCACTTCGGCCAGGAACTCGTCTTCTCCTCGATTGACCTCGTTTAGCAGCTTCACCGCTGCTTCCCCATGATCTGGCAAGACACCCTTGTACACAATCCCCCCACTTCCTCTTCCAATCTCTTTGCTAAAGTTCTTGGTCGCTTTCTTTAGCTCGGCATACGTGAACCTTGTGAATCCTGTTCCCGCAAGATGATATCCCTTCGCATAACCTCCGAGTTTGTCAGGATCAGTCCCGATCAAGAAGGACCATGTGAGGAAGACTACAACAATTTCCACTCCAGCTAGCACCATAGCAACAGTGAACAAGATGTTGAGTGTTGAATTTATGTGGCTTTTCAGATAAGTCCTCTGCTGAAAACTTCTTGAACTTTTGGGGGACAGGACAGTGAGTTGGATCCTTTGGTGGGTCTTTGATAGGAAGAGAGATTGGCTTTCGGTAGTTTTAAATAGATGCTTCCATTAAACGAGAATGAAAAATATCCATTTAGCAGCCGTATCTTGGGGTACAGTCGAAGCTCCCTCTGTTCCCGTTGAATTTGTATTGAAAGCCTTTACAATCGCAAAGATCTGCGCATTTTTTCTTGCACCGCGCCAGGGTGGTGTTTCGAAAATAGGCCCGGTCATATCCATAGAAATCATGGGGAGGCAAACGCAGGAAATCAACATGAGCATGAGCACCCTTGTTGCAGAAGCTCTCGAATCTGGGCGCACATCCCTGAGTCCAATCAGTGTCATTACTCCACACGTATCCAGGAGGGCAAGAGCAACTCCTTCCCTCACTTGGGCTGTAGCTGCAAACGCTATTCGGTCCACAAATCCCATGAACAGTACATGACTCAGATAAGCCTTGCCATGTTACCGCCCACTTCCCATCCTTTTCTCTACTATAGACCCTTATATTACCATCATGATCCGCCTTTAACATACGTTGGGTTTTCTGGCCAAAATCTGACGTCAGGAACTTCAGATCGTCGGATGAAGTGAAATTCCCCAAGGAATCGAGCACTGCAACTCTACTATCGTTGTAGGTTGTTCTTCCAACTTCCCAACTCACACGGCCTGGGTCTGGCCAGTATACGCTTTGGATCAAAGGTCCATCGAAGAGGAGACGGAGGACGTTGTCGTTGTCGAGTATAACTTGTAATAGCCAGAAGAGAAGTTGCCGTTGCTCCTAGAGGAAACAATGTGTTCCTCGTGAGTTTCTGTCCAGGGAGGACCACGTCGGTTGGGTAGTCAAAGCTTTGCCAGAGCGGGACATTGCATTCTCTGTCACGAAGAACAAGATTACCAGAGTCTAGGAGCTGTAACTGATGAAACAGTGTTTTCGAACACGACAGCGGGTCTGTTTCTGTGGCCCAAACAACGACCTGGCTGGCGTCGGTTAGCACGAGATTGCCATTCTTTTTAAGGGAAAGCTTAGAGTACCTCCCGTTGACAGGTTCATCGCGGTTCGCCACCCAAACAACGGTGCAATTCTGGCCGCTGCACGGTGGATGGCTGAACCAGATGGCAAAGCAGTAAGCATTCTTGCCGACAGGGTAAAAACCGGCGGAGAAGACACCGGAATCTGAGATGAGGACGTCATCCGGGTTGTCAACGGAGAGAGAGTCGCCTCTGCTCAAGGTAGCGTGAGTCGCAGAGGAAGGTTGAGAAGACAAGTGAAGGATTGAGAGAATAAGCACAAGGAGAAATGACGAGTTTCCCATGGTGTTCAAGGGAACCGGTTGCGGCTTGGCCGGTACTGAGATATTTTTTCCAGAAGTCGTTGGCTTTACTCATAGATTGAGCTGGCATAAAAAACAAATCACCAAGCGATCAATACAAGCTCCAAGGTTCAAATCACCGTCCTTATACGGAGGATACCCTCAAGAGCATCCATCTAACCTCAATCGTAAAGAAATCGGGCATCTGATGATTTAATATTAGCACTTAATTTATTAATAAACTCTCATTTCTTGCCCATAATCGTTATACTAAAGGTTAAGGATGATCCTATTCCAGATCTGGAATTTAGAATTTGAAACCTACTATATTATAACTGATTTTTTGTTTTTGAAACCTATAAACTACTCTATTTGCTCTACAACTGATGATTCTGGAACCTATCAATTTTTTTTTTCTTAGTATTATTCCAAGGTCTACCAAGAATATGCTCTTTTTTTTTTGTTCCTTGTGTTTCATTTTGTATAGAAAAAAAAAAGTAACAAAGCTATTCAAAATAAAATATGAACAAGCGCAAGTGAGCAAATGCGAGTTAGGAACGAGCGAGAGTTGCGAGGTGGAGGGTGAGTAGAGAGTGAGAAAGGGAGTCTTGTAGTGTCTAGGGGAGGTTAGAGAGAATTAAAAAAGAAGAAGAAGAGAAATAGAGAAAAAGATAACAAGAGAAAATTTAGGAATTTTAGGCTCTATCAAACCGGTTCCAAATTTCGTTTGATCTGGTTCACGGTTGGTTTCTCACTCAAAATTGGGAATCAAACCAATTTTACCAATTCCAAAAGTTTGGAACTGGGAACCGGATTGGTACTGAACTAGTTTTTAGGGAGATTCAATTCAATTAATGAATAGAATCGGTCTGCTTGCACATCTTTAATATGGATTTATCAATAGGTATGAAGTCTAACTTTGCGAATATCTCACTTACACTAGAGGTAGACATAAAATCATAATATCTTTCTCAATTCATGATAGAAGGAATCAAACTTCCGATTGCTGGTTTACAAGCATCACGAAATTGTAAGATTAATTTATGGATCCAAAAAAAAATTGCCAACCTAGTATTTTTCCGTCTGGGGGAAGCAAAACCACATCTCAAGAATTTCTTCTTTCTCGTTGCCGGTGGAGAGACGGCGTGGGAGCAAGGGAAAGGGCGGGGGGCATGGTCCAGCTGTTTTGACGGCGATTTCGAGGTGGCATGCGCTTGTCTCTGGTGAAAGTCCTATGATACATGAGTAAAAAGAACGTACATTTCTTGTAATTTCGCCTCTTGAAAGGAGTAGAAGTCCGGACCAGAATGGAAACATTGGGGAAATTGTCCAATTAATACTAAACGTATGGTACAGATGTTGATTCAATCTTAAATTTTTTAAACTTTTAAATTTAATCTAACTTTTCTACAAAATTCCATTATAATCATTATGATTAATTTTCATTGAAAATCGCTAATATGGTAATGTGACACAAAAGACGGTTCCACACTAAAGGTTTTTGGTGAAATTTGATCAGAAAGAATGCAATGGAATTTCGCGAAATAGTCTAAAACTAATTTGATAAAACCGATAAAGTTAGGATTGAATGGACATCTCTATTATAAATTTAGAATTGACTAGACCCTGCACTTCTAATGTATATTTTATGTGGATGAGTGAAGGATAAAGCCCTTCATGGTGACGACGGAGATTCGAGCCGAGCAATGCGGTGACAGCAACCAACAAACCACTCTTGGACCATCGTCACCTCAAGCGTGGGATACCATTAATTCGACCCAAGAATCTCCTTAAGAACATGGACACCGAACGGCGTTGACCTACCTTTAGTTCGCTAACCAATCTTTATTTTAGAGGCCATTATATATGCATTAACCTACCATTCAGCTTTAATGAGCCATCTTCCTGCTAGAACAAAGCATTGCTTAGATTAATTTATAAGGTCACATCGGACAAGTTTAGAAAGATGGTCTAGATTCATAGGTTCTCTCTAAAAAAGAACACAAGTTTCGATGTAACTTGTATAATATAATTAGCTTGTTCTGTCCATCACCTCTCCATAAACGAAGACTTTTACATAAAATTTTCTCACCTCAAGTTTTCTGCGTATCTTTCCCATGAATCAGATAAAATTAGTGGGATAATGACGGTAGAAGTTTTAAAACTTGGGTGGATACATCGCTTTAATTTTAAAACGTTTTTTTGGAGTTGTTTAAGGTTAAAATTCGTCATTGTACTTCAAATTAGTCTTTCCGTCTAACAATGTCGTATTTTCTTGGGCATAAAATTCATGTGGACTTTTTTTTTTTGATCTTTTTTGTGCTAGTGGCACGAATGTGACTCATTTAAAAAAAAAAAACCTTAATGATAAAAAAGACTGAAGTTACAACAAGGGGCAAGAAGTATAGAGAAAAAGATTGGTGAGAAGTGGGCAGGAAGGGCAGGGGTGGCGTGCCTCTTTGCCGCTGGCAAACCACCCTTGCTATGACCCCAACAAGGGTCGCCGGCTACATAGGGGGTTAACGCACTTCTACTCCCTTTCCTATTAATTGTACGAGCTACAAAAAATTAATTCATTTTTTCATTAGATAATTTTATAAAGGAGTAATTGGATTAACATAAATTGTGTTGCGTTAAACAACGTTGTTTTAGATTTTAGCAAGCTTCGCAGCCACAAGGATGAAATAAATAATAAAAAATGCCAACTTGGACTTTTTCATCCATTAAAGAGGAAGGAGAGGGAATTAATGGAATGACAATTTGAAGGATGATTGTTGACACCTAATTTTGGAAAAATAAAATTGCATTTTGAAAAGAAAAAATAAGAAAGGGGAAAATTGATTTGATTGATTATGCATGGAAGTTTGAAATTCTAATAAGTATTCAGATTTTGATGAATGTAGAAATAATTGAAAAATCAAACAAATTAAGGGCAATGATTTCGATATAATGGAAGGAATCAAGTAAAATCGAGTTGATTGCGAAATCACGCTTCAATTTGCAAGCTTGATTTAATGTGACGAAAGATGAAAACTCGGAAAATACCATACAAAGTGGCCGTCTGGGATCACTATAAAAGAGAGCTACATTTTTCGTGACTGGGGGGAAACGAATTCAGAAAAATTTTCTAAGGGGCGAAAAAATTGAGAGAGAATCCGCTGAAAAATTCGTGCAAGAGGGAGAGAAATTTTCTGAGGTGCGAAAAATTGAGAGAATTCGTGAAAAGGGCTTCTGGGAAGTTTTCGAGGTCAACAATTCAAGCAAAAAAAGAGAACTGTTCATTCTCTGGGGAAAAAGAAAAAATCAGCAAAGAATTTTCCCTTCTGCTGAAAAGTACTGCAGAAAGTACAACAGTAAGAGGGAGAAGACGTGAGAGAGACAGGTCAGAGAAAAAAAAAGAAAAAAAAAAAGAAAAGCAGGAGTTGCTGTTCATCTTCTTCCTCGTGAGTTCTTCCGCTGCTGTGACCAATCCTCTGTGCCGCTGGTTTCCTCGCATCATCGCCGTTCCTCGGAGACGGCCACGCACTCGCGACCTACCGCTGCCCAGCCGGCACCGGAGTTCTGAAGCCTGCTGCTCCCGATCTCATCGCACCAGCAGCACCGGACGCCGCGCGCCTCGACGACTGCGCTCCCACCTTCGCCAACGCCGCGCCGCTACAACACCCCCTCGACGCCGCACGTCGATCGCGAGCACCCAAGCGCCTCCGCCACCGCTGAACGTCGCCCCCTGCTCCTGTTCACCTCTGCAGCGATCGAGCCGCACGCCTCTGCACCCGCGAGCACCACCGCACCTCTGCCATTACCACTGAAGACCACCGCGACCCAGCTCCGTGACCCGTGACCTAGCCCCGACTCCGCCGCTGCCCTGAATTGGAGCCCGCCGCCGTTCACTTGCAGTCGCTCCGGATTTCTGACAACCGATCAAACGACCGCCCGGCGCCATTCCCTCGTCGATTCTCTTAGGTAGTTTTTATTTTTATTTTTATTTTATTTTTACTTTTTTTCACTTTACTTTTCACTTTAGTTATAGTTTAGTTCATTTTACTCTTTTTATTTGTTATGTTATCTTTTTGTGTATCTCACTTGATAACATTTTTAGTTTAGTTATTTGATTTGTAATATTGGACGTTAATATCTATAATTTTTGTAGGCATTATCCGCAGGAATTTTGTCCGAAATTATTATGATTATTAATTTGATCCGAGAGACATTGGATCATTTTTTTTAATTATTTTAATTATTGGGCTTTTTAGTGGAATTTCAATTGTTAAATCATAATGATTATTTAATTTGATCCGTAAGACTTCGGATCAGATTTGTAATTATTTTGATCTCTTTGTCGTGATAATTAGGGTTAGAATAATCGTTAATTTGACCCTTGTGAGACAACAGGTTATTTTTTTCGATTATTTTAATCATTTATTTTGTTGATAGCTTAGATTTAATATTTATTTAATAATTGCTTATCTTAAAAAAAACTAAAAAAAATCAAAAAATCAAAAATCAAAACATTCAAAAAGATTTGCATGAGCATTAAGACATTAAGGTTTAATATAATAGACACGTAGGCTTAATTAATCAAATTTTTAGGATTATATTTCTAGGATTGCATTTTTAGATAATATTTTTAGGACTGTATTTTTAGATATTTTAAAAGAAATAAGTTAGGATTAGACTTAAATAGCCTTTTTAGAGTTTTAGATATAATTGACACATTTTCATCCTCTTTTTTAAAATAAAAAAAAAAAATAGTCTTCTAAGACATAATAGGGTCTAAGTCAAATTAATCCCAAAAATGGATTAGAAGATTATTTTTAGATAGATTAATTAGGGTTTTCATAAATTCTGAATGTCAATAAAAAAAATGCAAAAAATACTAGATGCATGTTAACTAGTTTGCATAATAGAATCATTTAATCAGAATTTGTTAATTAGTGGAATTAGGTCATGAGGTGCATGTTAATTAGTTTGCATAATAGGCCATTTAATTAGAATTTGCATATTAATAAAAATTAAGTCATTTAATTTTAAAATGCATTTTTAATAAAAGAATTCTAATTCTTAAGAAAATCCAAAAAAGTTGTTTGCTCGCTTTATGTGATGCAATTTATTTATTTGAATGTTTTAATAATGGATGAGCACCCGTGTGGTCACCACATTTGCATGATAATGATTTAGCTTAAAATAAATCCAAGCTGCTTGTGAAAATATTTTGAAAATTAAAAAAAGAAATGGTACCGAAAGGATATTAGAAAATTCTAGTGTAACCAAGTTCTCGTATCCTTAGTCTCTGGTTCGTAGAAGTAAAATAAATCTCCCTTTATTTTACTTAGGTGTCTAGTCGACCTACCATAAACCGATTAGTGGTGACTCTTAGATAATAACCTCTTGCATGTTTAAAAATTTAAACTTAATTCGCGAATTGGTATGGGCTTGGGAGAGCCCGAGCTAAGTTTAAAAGCTTAGCAGTCCATTAACTTAGTTTTAGGTGGTGCACCCGAAAATTAGGTCGCGACAGCTTGGCGACTCCGCTGGGGACTTGTGTTAAAACACTTAGTGGACTTAGGCCAATTTTTCTTTTTCTTTTAAAATGTTTTTGTTTGGCAGCGAGGATCCCAGGTACGTCCCTAACATTTCTAAGGTGTTAAATGTTCTTGCAGATGGGAGGTATAAGGGGAGTAGTCTATGCTAACATTTGCCTTGCAGGTTGGAGTTTGTGATGAATGATTTATTTCTGATTAGAAGTGTTGTTTGCATTTAAACTATTGTGCATGTTTTACTGCTTTTTTGCACTACACTTTTGCACACACAACCTGTGGCCGGACCCGGGCTGCGATAGGATTTCTAGGATGGTGTTGAGAATGATACTTCCTCCAAAGCGAGACTGCTATGTAGAGGTTGACCTTCTCTTTCCCGAAAGTCTTTTCATGGTGTCGAATGTGTTTGTCCATATCCGCGAGACTGCGTGACTATTGGACATTCCATTCAACTGAGCCGGAGTTAGGGGGACCTGACACGTTAATGCGAGACTGCAACGGTCAGATCATCCTCTTAGCTCCACTTTGCTAAGCCGTCTAGATAGAAATCGAGCCTCACACTTCATGCGCATGTCTATGTGATTGCAGTTAATTTTCCTTGGTGAAGTAAGTCTTCTATCCCTATACACTGTAATTTATTTTGTCGTATTCTTGGGTCGGTCCATGACAATCTAGGTCAATCATTGATTTGATTCGTTTGTCAATTGGAAATGAAATGAAAATTGCTAGGGAATGATACATTTAAAAAAAAAAACTTTGGAGAATTTGTTTTCAATTCATGTCTAGGAAATTTGATCTTGCTAGGGTATCTATTTTTCTAGCCTTTTTTTAGGAAATTCCTTTATTGTACGAACTTTTCATGAATAAATGAAAATAAAAAAAATCAGATCATTGTCATGGATTGGCTTATTCTGTTAATTTCTTCGAATTAGGTGACAACGAAACCGCCACATTCATCCATTATTACACGATTAAGAGTTAGAATGGCCGACCAAAGCGAGATGCGCGATCGCATGTCCTCCGTGGAAGATCAGCTCAGACAGTTAGCCGCTTCTATGCAGCTTATAACAGCTCAACTTCAATCCCTCCAGGTGAATCCAAATCCTCCACCCGCTCTCCCTGAGATAGTAGTCCCGAGGAACAGAGCCCAAATGAATGATGACGAAATGCTTGGGTTGGAAGATGATGTGGTCCTTGTTGGAAAGGCCAAGCTAGACAGTGTTCCCAAGACAGATCAAGATGAGCGCGTTGCAAAGTTGGAGGAGAAAGTGAGACAACTGCAGGAGTCACAAAGCTCACTCCCATTCGACCTCTCGGTCTATGAGAAGGTTAAAATGCCGAGCAAGTTCAAAATGCCAGAATTTGAGAAGTACAACGGGACATCTTGTCCAAAATCTCATTTGCAGATGTATCATGTGCGCATGGCCCAGCACGTCAAAAATGAGCCCCTTATGATCCAGTCGTTTCATGCGAGTTTGACTGGGCCTGCACTAAACTGGTATGTGATGAAGAACGTAAACCTCCTTGAAACTTGGAACGAAGTGGCGAATGCGTTCCTCAAACAGTATAAGTTCAATATGGACATCGCGCCTTCCCGAGAAGACCTAGAGAGAATGGAAAAGAAAAGGAGCGAGTCATTTAAAGAGTATGCTGTGAGATGGAGAAACCTGGCAGCTCAAATCACTCCTGAGCCTACCAACAAGGAGTTGATGAAGTTGTTCGTCAAGACTCTCCCGTCGAGTTTCGTACCCAATGGCTAGCACGTACGTCGAGAGCTTTAACCAACTTATTCCGGTGGGTGAGCAAATCGAGATTGGGCTAAGAGATGGATGGTTCAATGAACCAACCCATCAAGGCAAAAGGTTCACCATGAAAAAAGACCAAGAACCTAGTGCGGAAGTCAATGTTGCATATGCACAATCTAGCAAGCCTCCAATTGCTCATGTCCCTAAGAATCAACAAGGCGATGTCCGTCCGATCATGCCTCGGCAGTTTTCTAGAAGGCAGTTCACTCCTCTTCCTGGCTCCCTGTACCAGGTTTGGAAGGTCCTACAAAAGAAGGGTTTGCTGTCCTATGAGCCAAAGCGACCCAATGCTGAAAAATTTTCTAACTACGACCCCTCCAAGAAATGCGAGTATCATATGGGGGAAGTAGGACATTCGACTGATGAGTGCATAACCTTGAAGCACAAGGTCCAAAACTTATTAGACACCAAGGTGTTTGCCTTCAATACCGGTCAGCCGAATTCTTTACCTGAGCATGAGGATAGAGTGAATGCTATTTTAGAACATGATGCCGGTCGAATCAAGAACTCGAAGGTGCACATGATGGACACTCTGGGGCAACCAAATGATGAATGGGATGGCATGGACGAGCCGACACCCCGGAGACGGAAAACCTTCATGATGTCTTTGGAAGGGGTTACAAACTTGTTTGATGACCTCATCATAGGAGCCATTGATGAAGGACCCTCTGAAGAGATGGGCCTTGGCCCACAAGAGTAACCTTTTTATTGTTTTTGCACATTCCCTTGCGTGGGAATTTCTATTATTTTTTTTAGTGATTAAGTGTTGCATTTTTTCCATCTAATAAATGTAATCAGTTGATGAATTTCAATGAAATTACAAGTTTTATTTTGAGGGCATGATGAGGTACACCAAACCAGCCCAGTGATGATATCCAGCCGATAAAAGAAAAGAAAAATCCAAGGAGAATTCTGAGGCCTGGGCTTCATCATGCTTTCTCATGTTAAAATGTTTCAAAAAATGCTTTTCCAAATGCTTTTCAAAGAAAAAAATTTCAAAAAAAAAAATTCAAAAAAATAAAACTTGATTTACTCTATTTGTCTTTTTAACCCATCTACTGCATATTTCACGGGACGGTCTTATAGCATGCGAAGGTGTGAAAATGGTTCAATCCAATTCCAGATTCTAGGGGCAAGTTTGCTCCAAATTGCAGCGGCCTATATGCGGTGAAGAAGGTATTCCCTAGAGGTGCCTTGATCCAGGCGGAAATGGATGGTTGTGAGTTTTTCACTCATGTTAGTTCTGATACTATCAAGAAGTATTATTCATGATAGAATTTGTCATGTTTTGAACTGTGGGCATTTCTATGATGAATAAATTGCCTCAATGAGTTGAATTGTTCAAGTCTGTTGCAAATCTTGCATGTTTTCCATTATGAATTGTGTGAGATAAATTGAACGTGTCAAATGGGATACTTCAAGATGATGAAAGGCGAACCTTATTTCATACACTGTTTCATACACTAACCCCTAGTGAGTCGTGTGAAAAATTCCATGCTCGCAAGGAAGAGGGCTATCTCGCAAAGGGTACGTCGACCAAGGTGATAAGAGGCATTCTTTTCTCTATCCCAAACACTATAGGTGGTCCATTGCTCAACCCCTTTGAGCCCTATACACTTATGGAGATTTTTTTTAAAATTATCCCTGTCAAGAATCATCCCACACTGGGGCAAATTTAAAATGATGGTAGGAATCTTTTTGCTCACACTTGCATCGATCTTCGAGCATCGCTTTTGCAGTGTAACTTACGCGGTAATTCAAATGCCTTAGGATGACGAAGAGCAATCTTTCTTTATCCTACACACTTTTGACTATTGCATAGCCCACTTGAGCCTATAAATTCATTTCATGTCAAACCCAGTTGGTGATCATCCCCTACACTGGGGCAAGATGAAAGACAATCATTCAAGTAGCATGGTCTAAAATGCTTATAAAAGAAGACTGTGTAAGTCCAAAGAAAGAAGTACAAAATAAGGGCATGAAAAAGCAGTGTGCCTAGTAAAAGCAAGGCCAATGCCCAGAAAAAAGAAAAAAAATCAAACTCTTGATATAGTGAGTCGTATCCCTAATAAGGCGATACTAAAAAATGTTGTCACAATCAATGGAGTTGTGATATGAAAAAAAATCTTCGACAGTGGAGAAGGAAAGTGGTGGAAATGTCAAGATGATCACTAACTTTAACCCTCCTAAACACTTTTTGAGCCTAATGATCCTTTCATTTCTCAACCCACGAGCCAAGCCTATGTTACGTCCCTTGTAAAGTCTCTTCAGATTAGGGCATTTGAATTAACCTAGGGGTTCACATGTTTTAAGTATCGCTCGAAGAAGTGCGAGCAAGATTATTCCTTTCTTATTTTGCAGGATTCTTGACTTGTAAACCCAGAGATGATTACGGAATATCACTCATTTTTTCAAAAGCCTCAACTTAAAGAGTCCCATTTGTTAAGCCGTTGACCAGGCCCACATTACAGTCCCTGTTAAAGACCTCTCAGATCAATAATGTCGTACCACTTGCGAGATTGCACAAAACCTTGTTTGACATGACGATAGTGAGGTAGAGTGATTCTTATATGCCCGCATTAATTGTTGGGGTGAAACAGCATTTTCAATGAGAGTGAGTGAAAGTCCTTTCAAATCGGAAATTTCTCATTTGACATTTTCAAGATGTCTTCATTACAAGAGTGGATTTTCTTGGTTATAACTCTCCGCATGGAATTCTCGTAATAATAGAAATGAGTGATGAATGCATCTACTTGTTATTACTGACCATGTTTGACAGGAAAATTTCTCATGAAAGTCAAGCAGCAATTGGCCCTGAAGCATTGGGATTCGTCCGAACTGTTTGGTAACCCAATCAATCAAGCCTCCACAAATGGAGCCCCGAGTAAGTATCAAATCTTTTAAAGTACTCAAGGTAAGACTCGGGTAACTCATCTTCCAATTTGGATCTACATGCTTAAAGAAAAGGAATTTGAGCATCTCCTCCAATCTTCAGAAATTGAGAGTCTATGAATCTCACCAAAATCTTTCAACCCGATCTTGACATCTCAATCTAAATCTGAATGTCTTAATTCTTTTCGTTGAACATTCCACATTGGACGTGAATGTTTTTTGATTTTTCTTGTTATACCTTAGTTTGGATTTAGGTATTTCAAGTCCTAAAATCTTGACATCTCGCTTTGGACCTGATGTCCTATTCGTTGAACATTTCACTGGATGTGAATGTTTTTCGATTTCTCTTGTTATACCTTAGTTTGGATCTAGGTATTTCAAGTCTTAAAATCTTGACATCTCAGTTTGGACCTGGATGTCATATTTGTTGAACATTTCACTCTGGATGTGAATGTTTTTCGATTTCTCTTGTTATACCTTAGTTTGGATCTAGGTGTTTCAAGTCCTAAAATCTTGACATCTCAGTTTGGACCTGGGTGTCCTATTCGTTGAACATTTCACTCTGGATGTGAATGTTTTTTGATTTCTCTTGTTATACCTTAGTTTTGATCTAGGTATTTCAAGTCCTAAAGTCTTGACATCTCAGTTTGGACCTGAAAGTCATATTCGTTGAACATTCCACTCTGGACGTGAATGTTTTTCGATCTTTCTTGTTATACCTTAGTTTGGATCTAGGTATTTCAAGTCCTAAAATATTGACATCTCAGTTTGGACTTGGATGTCATATTCGTTGAACATTTCACTCTAGATGTTAATGTTTTTCGATTTCTCTTGTTATACCTTAGTTTGGATCTAGGTGTTTCAAGTCCTAAAATCTTGACATCTCAGTTTGGACTTGGTGTCCTATTCATTGAACATTTCACTCTGGATGTGAATGTTTTTCGATTTCTCTTGTTATACCTTAGTTTGGATCTAGGTATTTCAAGTCCTAAAATCTTGACATCTCAGTTTGGACCTGAATGTCATATTCGGTGAACATTTCACTTTGGATGTGAATGTTTTTCGATCTTTCTTGTTATACCTGAGTTGGAATCTAGGTATTTCAAGTTCTAAAATCTTGACATTTCGGTATGGATCCTGAATGTCTTAATTCTTTTCGTTGAATATTTCACTCTGGATGTGAATGTTTTTCGATCTTGCTCGTTATATCTTAGTCTGGACCTAGATATTTTGAGTTCCAACATTTATTCCCCGTTTAGGCGACCGTAGAATGGTACGGGTCCTAGACAACCTCAATGTCGGGTGACCGTAGAATGGTACGGGTCCTAGGAAAGCAAACAATCACTTTGTGAAGTCATGTTACTATTCTGGGCGATCGTAGAATGGTACAGGTCCTGGACATGTAACACTAATCTATCTTGAGTTACTCTACCATCCCCGAAGGTAAGTAATTCCAGGTAAGTTCCTTTATCATTTGCATTAGCATTTCCATGCATCATATAAATTTCATTTCAAAATGGGATTCATTTTCCAAAAAAAAAAAAACACAAAACAAAAACAAAAAAAAAAAAAAAAAAACAAAAACAAAAAGTCATTTAGTGCATGTTTATAATTAAAATTAGGTCTCAATTTGTCTTTGAAGGTAATCTCTACGAGCTCACCTTCAAAGAGGGGCAGTGTTGACACCTAATTTTGGAAAAATAAAATTGCATTTTGAAAAGAAAAAATAAGAAAGGGAAAAATTGATTTGATTGATTATGCATGGAAGTTTGAAATTCTAATAAGTATTCAGATTTTGATGAATGTAGAAATAATTGAAAAATCAGACAAATTAAGGGCAATGATTTCGATACAATGGAAGGAATCAAGCAAAATCAAGTTGATTGCGAAATCACGCTTCAATTTGCAAACTTGATTTAATGTGACGAAAGATGGAAACTCGGAAAATACCATACAAAGTGGCCGTTTGGGATCACTATAAAAGAGAGCTACATTTTTCGTGGACTTGGGGAAACGAATTCAGAAAAATTTTCTAAGGGGCGAAAAAAATTGAGAGAGAATCCGCTGAAAAATTCGTGCAAGAGGGAGAGAAATTTTCTCGAGGTGCGAAAAATTGAGAGAATTCGTGAAAAGGGCTTATGGGAAGTTTTCGAGGTCAACAATTCAAGCAAAAAAAGAGAACTGTTCATTTTGTCGGGGAAAAAAAAAAAATCAGCAAAGAATTTTCCCTTCTGACAACCTGAAAAGAAAAGAAAAGGAAAAGTACAACAAAAGAGGGAGAAGACGTGAGAGAAGACGTGTGGCCAGAAAAAAAAAAAAAAAAAAAAAAAAGCAGGAGTTGCTGTTCATCTTCTTCCTCGTGAGTTCTTCCGCTCGCGTGACCAATCCTCCGTCCGTGGTTTCCTCGCATCATCGCCGTTCCTCGGAGACGGCCACGCACTCCGCCTCGCCGCCGTGCCCGGCCACGGCACCGGAGTTACGCCGTCCCCGATCTCATCGCACCACGCCACGGACGCTCGCGCGCCTCGACGCTGAAGCTCCCACCTTCGCCAACGCCGCCGCCTGCTACAAACCCCCTCGACGCCGCCGTCAGCACTCGCCGGCGCCTGTGCGCCTCCGCCACCGCTCGCCGTTGCCTCTGCTCCGACCGAGCCGCACGCCTCTCCGCCCGCGACACCACCGCACCTCTCCATTACCGCCGCGACCACCGCGACCCAGCCACCTTGTGACCCGTGACCTAGCCGCCGCGACCCGCCGCTGCCCCGAATTGGAGCCCGCCGCCGTTCACCTGCAGCTCGATCTCCGACCCCGATCAAACGCCCGCCGCCGTTCCCTCGTCGATTCTCTTTGGTAGTTTTTATTTTTATTTTTATTTTAACTTTTTACTTTACTTTTCACTTTACTTATAGTTTAGTTTATTTTACTCTTTTTATTTGTTATGTTATCTTTTTGTGTATCTCACTTGATAACATTTTTAGTTTAGTTATTTGATTTGTAATATTGGACATTAATATCTATAATTTTTGTAGGCATTATCCGCAGGAATTTTGTCCGGAATTATTATGATTATTAATTTGATCCGAGAGACATTGGATCATTTTTTTAATTATTTTAATTATTGGGTTTTTTAGTGGAATTTCAATTGTTAAATCATAATGATTATTTAATTTGATCCGTAAGACTTCGGATCAGATTTGTAATTATTTTGATCTCTTTGTCGTGATAATTAATGTTAGAATAATTGTTAATTTGACCTGTGAGACAACAGGTTATTTTTTCGATTATTTTAATCCTTTATTTTGTTGATAGCTTAGATTTAATATTTATTTAATAATTGCTTATCTTAAAAAAAACTAAAAAAATCAAAAAATCAAAAATCAAAACATTCAAAAAGATTTGCATGAGCATTAAGACATTAAGGTTTAATATAATAGACACGTAGGCTTAATTAATCAATTTTTTAGGATTATATTTCTAGGATTGCATTTTTAGATAATATTTTTAGGACTGTATTTTTAGATATTTTAAAAGAAATAAGTTAGGATTAGACTTAAATAGCCTTTTTAGAGTTTTAGATATAATTGACACATTTTCATCCTCTTTTTTAAAATAAAAAAATAAAAATAGTCTTCTAAGACATAATAGGGTCTAAGTCAAATTAATCCCAAAAATAGATTAGAAGATTATTTTTAGATAGATTAATTAGGGTTTTCATAAATTCTGAATGTCAATAAAAAAAAATGCAAAAAATACTAGATGCATGTTAACTAGTTTGCATAATAGAATCATTTAATCAGAATTTGTTAATTAGTGGAATTAGGTCATGAGGTGCATGTTAATTAGTTTGCATAATAGGCCATTTAATTAGAATTTGCATATTAATAAAAGTTAAGTCATTTAATTTAAAATGCATTTTTAATAAAAGAATTCTAATTCTTAAGAAAATCCAAAAAAGTTGTTTGCTCGCTTTATGTGATGCAAATTTATTTATTTGAATGTTTTAATAATGGATGAGCACCCGTGTGGGCACCACATTTGCATGATAATGATTTAGCTTAAAATAAATCCAAGCTGCCTGTGAAAATATTTTGAAAATTAAAAGAAATGGTACCGAAAGGACATTAGAAAATTCTAGTGTAACCAAGTTCTCGTACCCTTAGTCTCTAGTTCGTAGAAGTAAAATAAATCTCCCTTTATTTTACTTAGGTGTCTAGTCGACCTACCATAAACCGATTAGTGGCGAATCTTAGATAATAACCTCTTGCATGTTTAAAAATTTAAACTTAAGTCGCGAATTGGTATGGGCTTGGGAGAGCCCGAGCTAAGTTTAAAAGCTTAGCAGTCCATTAACTTAGTTTTAGGTGGTGCACCCGAAAATTAGGTCGCGACAATGATGACAGGTTTTAGAATTTAAATAATTGAAGAAAAAGAGTTTTTGGATTAAATGTGACTTACAACATGCTTAGGGTTTTTTTTTTCTCTCCTCTCATCATTACATAGCCGTTTTTTTAACCTCCATGAAGAGGAGGGTTTGAGCTCAATCTCTCCCTCCCTTCCCTTTTTTTCTTTGGCAAATTTAGTTCTATGTTTTCTTCTTTTGCTTTCCTCCCATTTAGTGGAGTTTTTCTCTTCTCATCTAATTTAGATCTTGAAACTTCTCTCTCCCATTTCGGGGAGATTTCTACCCCAATCTAATTTAGATTTAGCGATTTTTGGGGTATGATTTTGGGGTTTCGCTTCTTTAGGTTTTGTTGGTGTACAAATCCAATTTCAAAAGAGTTTGAATGAGCTTCACAAAGGTTTCATTTTCACAGGTATCCAATTTGCGCCCGTTCAACCTTGTGGCTTTGAATAATGATGGTATTGAGGACACCAAATTTAGGTATGCATCGCCGAAAGGCAAAGCTGCAGTAACAATTGGAGATCTTGGTTTGTACGCATTACTGAAGATGAATTCGGTGATCGGCCACCGATTTGATTTGAAGAAGTTACAGATATGCTCTTTGAGCATGTGACTCTTAAACTTGTTCTACTAGTTTAGATCTTGAAACTTCTCTCTCCCATTTTGGGAGATTTCTACCCTAATCTAATCTAGATTTAGGATTTTTGGTGTATGATTTTGGGGTTTTCCTTTCCTTGGGTTTCATTGGTGTACAATCCAATTTCGAAAGAGTTTGAAGGAGCTTCACAAAGTTTCTGCTTTCACAAGTTTCAAATTTGCACCCGTTCAAACTTGTGGCTTTGAACAAGGATGGTATTGAGGACACAAAATTTAGGTAAGCACTGCCGAAAGGCAAAGTTATAGCAATAGTTGGAGATTTTGGTGTGTACGTATTATCAAAGACGAATTTGGTGATTGGTCACCGATTTGATTTGAAAAAGTTACAAGTCTACTCTTTGAGCACATGACTCTTAACCTTGTTTTAATAATTTATCTTGTTATCTGGAATTTATTTTTATTATGAAGTTGTATAAGGTTTATCTTGGTTTGTAGTTGGATTGCATTGTTTCTCTCTTGTATTTTTTAGAAATTAATGATATATTACTATCTTGTTATTTGCAATTTATTTTTAATTTGAAGTTGCAAAAGGTTTATTTTGGTTTGCAGTTGAACTGCATTGTTCCTCTTTTGTACTTTTGTAGAAATTAATGAAATATTGTTTTTACAAAAAAAAAAAAAAAAAAAGAGTTTTAGGATTTTCATTGTCATTATCCCAATGAAAATTGGAGCATGTTGTCATAGCCAACCTTAGATGTTGTAGAATTAGAGACGAGGTCCTCTCACTTAACCCACAAGACTAGATTATTAACTAGGTTTGAAATTTGCATGTGTGCCAGCGGGTGGATAAAGTGCACAAATTAATTTGATTTCTTGTGCCATTACCAAGTGTGACCAATCTCGTAAATTTGAGCTTATTATTACCATTTTGACTCGTAACTAAAAAATTTAGTCAATCATTTCATGCATTTGACGTCACAACTCATGATTCCATTAATTCCACATTACTATCCCAAGAAATGAATCTCCATTTGTCACTGTATTCGTGTTTGACTAATCCAACTTAGAATGTTTGATTAGTCATAGAAATATCTCACCATTGAGAAAAAGGTGGCTTTGTAGTATGTACCATCCATCCAGTGGTAGTATTTTTCAAAGTTCTAAAGTTTCTGCTTTCTGACAGAATAAGTCATTAGCTACTAGTTAGAGGTGTCTATTCGAAGGTTACAATTTGTCCTCAACAAAATTGCAATTGACATCCCTCATTGCCAATTTCGCAGAGCCAATGCTTGATATTTAGCTTTAGGGTTAATACCTTGAAAACTCCAAATTAATATACCTATAATAAATTTACCTAAAACTAATTTTTGGACCACTAAAAGCTCCAAACTGGTACACATTTGATAAATTTACCAAAAACTGATATTATTATGACAAATTTATCCTTTGTTAGTTTCCGTTAAATTTTTGTGACATCCTGAATTTCGACCCCATCTTGATTATATGAAATGGGCTTTTCGTTGACGTGCCTATGATCCTTTTTTCTTAGAGCTGATCACTTACAATTTAATTGATCTATCAAGTGAAGCCCTTAAGGGATATAAACGCGACAAACTTGAGAATTCGATCAGAAATCGACTACTTAACCGTGATAATCGGCAATGGTCAATACGGCACCTATATAAGTGATTAGTGATCGGTTCTAAGTCGATTCGATGGAGACGTGTAATTAAATTGCTGGTGATTCCACATAATTGCGAAATTCGCGTCGAATGGCATCAACCTGATTTTCTGTTGATTTTGTACTCGGTACCCATAATTAAAATCTAGAGATTTTTACAACAATCAAGAGTCACCGATGAGTCGAAGATACAAAAACGTGGATCCAAAATTATTGACCACAGGTCAAACGCGCTAAAATCCCTAAAAGCTACTCGATAGGTTGGGTTACACGAAAATCGCGTTTGGTCGATTTTAACCACGAAATTGAATTCGATTTTGAAAATCGAACGTTCGAGCATGTCACGATTTATTTTTAGGATCTCATCTCATCTTTCAAGAAATTTCTATTGAGCTCGGAATTTTTACAGAAAATCAATTTTGGCAAATTGGAAAGGGATAAGTGTTCCAGAAGTCCTAAAATTTGTCACAAAAATGCATTTCAATCCTAAAACTTGCAAAAAATGCATTTAAGTCCTACAACTTGTCAAAATGTTTCAAACGAGTCCTAAAATTGACGCCGTCTAATTTCTTAACGGAAAAAGCGGACGTGGCCCCTGCGTGGCTTTTTTTAATCGTTTCTCTCTCCTCCGTTGCAAATAGTTTTTTTTTTTAAAAAAAAAGCCACACATGTAGAACGACGTCGTCTCCTCCTTTCTTCTTCACCACGACGTCGTCTCCCCCTCCGTCTGTACGTCTTCTTCACCATCGTGTTCTCCCTCCCCTCTCTGTCTCTATGTATTCATTTGCTTTCCGAGTGTCCCCTAAGCCCCAAATCGAATTTGTCCAAACCCTAAGCCCCAAATCAAACTCATCCGAATCCTGAGCCCCAAATGGAATTCGTCCGAACCCTAAGCCCAAAATCGAATTCATCCGAACCCTAAGCCCCAAATTTGATGATCTGCAGTTCTCTTGCGATTTGGGTCCTTATCGACCTCGAGTTCGACGCTTGTCGTGAGTTCGTGTTCTTTCCTTCCTTTGACAATTGCGAGTTCGTGTGAAGACCTCTGCAGGAGTCTAGAAATCTCAGCAGTGAAGCGATTGGCGTCGGGGATGACGACAGGGTCAATGACGACGATGGCGACTCCTCCTCATGCATGTATCGCTCTCTACATTTGGGTATCTCATGGTACTACTACGATTTTTTTTTTGTTTTGCAAAGGTGCTTTAATCTCTACATTATGCAAAACGACATCAGTTGGCATCCTCATTTCTTCATTATTTGGAGTTCAGAGAGCTCAAGTTTGACACATATCAACTTTATGTTCTCTTCTTTGATGATTGCGAGTTCGTGCAAAGACATGTCTTGTGGGCATCTCGGCGTCTTAGCAGCGGAGCGAACGGCATCGGGGACAGTGATGGTGACTCCTCATGCAGGTATCACTCTCTACATTACAGCATTTGGGTATGTCATAATAATATTACTGTTTTTTTGTTTTGTTTTGCAAAGGCGTTCTACTCTCTACATTATAGCGACGTTTTACTCTCTGCATTATGGTTGTTTTGCATTTTCCAATTCTTGTGATAAATTAGAACATTGCTACAAATTAGAACATTGTTCTTACTATTGATCATGTAGTTGCATTGTAGTTGTAAAGCGGATTATGCTAATTTGTTGTTTCTGTATTGATTGTTCGTCTTTTATAAAAATATCTTCAATTTAGAACTTGAACATTGCTTCAATAATTTGATGATTGAAAGTGCTTTCCTTTTCTTTATGTTCCCTTGTAGGTCCAATGGCCGAGAACAAAGTTTATGTCACTGTTCGCTATGGAGGTAAATTTAAAATTGGCCCACCATTGGAATACATAAGTGGAAGGGCTGATGTTGCTAAAATAAGTTTACGTAAGAATTCACTGTCTAGTATAATTGAAGCTATTGAGGCTTTGGGTGTGTGCAAAATAGAGAAACTCTTTTATAGAGTTCCTGGAAGTAAGACTCTTGTAGACGGAATAATTCTTAGGTATTTATGGGATAACTCTAATATGATGGATCTACTTTATCATCATTTGTGCTATGAAAATATTAAGCTATATGTTGAGCATGCTGATGATGAAAAGGCGGGAGCTGAGATGGGGGGTGTTGAGATGGAAATTGGAGGTATGTCTAATGTGATTGGGAATACTGATGATGACGGGAATCGGGCTGAAGTTGCCAATAGGGATCTAGATGAGAAAGAGGATGATGATGCACATAATTTGGTGGATATGGAACAGTCAAGTGATGATGATAACTTTGAACTGGTTGATGCAAGGAAAAAATTAATGGAATTTTCAGTAATACATAGGCTCCAAATTTTAAATTATAGTGAGGCAACTAGTACTTCCCAACCACCGATGGTGGATGAGGCTCAATCGTTAGATGATTCTGGGTACGAAACAGAGTATGCTGATTCAAATGAGGAAGACAGTCTTCAATGAATTTTAAATGATGAGGGTGACGAAGAAGTTGATGTTATTTCAAGGAGGAGAAGTAGGTTCCCATCACATGATCAAAGTGGTACAAATCTAGAATTTATTATTGACATGACATTTGAGAATGCAATTGAGTTCAAAAATGCAATTTTGAAGTATTATGTGGCTAAGTAAAGAGCAATTAAATATACTAAGAACACAAAAAGCTTTGTAAGAGCCAGGTGTGCCCAGAAAAATTGTAACTGGATGATCTATGATGCTCTTGATAGCAAAACTGGGTCATTTCATTTGAGAAGGTATATAAATTAGCATATATGCAGTATCGCTTTCGAGAATAAGAGAGTGTCTAGCACTTATTTAGCTAAGCACTTCCTGATTCTCATTTCTGCAATGCCTAAAATCAAAACACATGAGTTAAAGAAATTAGTTAGAGAACAATTTGGAGTAAATGTAACTTTCAGTCAGTGTAGGAAAACAAAGCTGAAAGTATTGAAGGAACTGTAAGACAATTACAAGAAGGAATATGCACAGATGTACGACTACTTGGAAGAGCTTTACACTGCAAGCCCTTCAAGCAATTTTAAATTGAAAGTTGAAAGGCCATTGCTAAATTCTCTACCATTATTTGATAGGGCTTACATTTGCTTTGATGCTTGCAAGAAAGGTTTTTTGGCTGGATGTAGAAAGATCATTGGATTAAATGGATGCTTTTTGAGAAGTTTGATCAAGGGTGAGTTGTTATGTGCCGTCGGAAGGGATGGCAACAATCAAATGTATACGGTAGCATGAGCAGTGGTAAGAATCGAAAATAAGGACACATGGACTTGGTTTATCGAATTGTTGAAGTCAAATCTCGATATGTGTAATGGTGATGGATGGGCTTTGATAAGTGATCAACAAAATGTATGCTTTTCTTTCTATTTTCATTTGTAAATTGATTGTGACATTACAATGTTTTTCTTTCTGTTTTCATATATATTTTCCTTTTTTGGGTAATTGTCAAGGTCTCATCCAATCGGTAGTTGAACTATTGCCAAATGCAAAGCATAGGATGTGTGCAAGGCACATTTATTCCAACTGGGGTCAAAAATACAAAGGAAAATAGTTGTTGAGACAATTTTGGAGATATGTCAAGAGCAATAATATGTCAGATTTCGAGATGCATAGACAGAGGTTGAAGGAACTGATTCAGGAAGGTCATGATGATTTATTCCGTATTGAGCCAAAACATTGGTACAAAGCCTTCTTTGACACCAACATTAAATGTGATGTCGTTGATAATAATTTGAGTGAAGCTTTCAATGATAGGTGTGTGGAAGCTAGGTATAAGGCTATTGTGAGTATGCTGGAGGATATTAGAATCATGGTTATGAACAGAATGCATACTCAGAGGGATGGATGTGTTAGGTGGACTAGAAATTACGATTCAAGGATTATGCGTAAGTTACATGAGAATACAACTGCTAGTAGGTATTGCCATTTTATATGGAATGAAAATGAAGGATATGAGATTATAGAAGGTGGTGACAAATATATTGTTGATTTGAGTTTAAAAACTTATTCTTGTAGAGCTTGGGAACTTAGTAGAATTCCATGTTACCATACCATTTGTGCAATACACCATAAGAGAAATGATCCAACTGACTATCTAGCTGAGTGCTTCAACAAGGCAAAGTATCTAAGTTCTTATCAATTTATGATGGCTATAGTGAGAGGACAGAAATTTTGGAATAAAGCCAATAAAGAAGCTCCTTAACCCCCACTAGTGAAGAACATGCTTAGTAGGCCAAAAAGGAGTACAAGAAAGCAACCGATTGAGCTTGTAAGAAGTGATGGAATGACTAAAGAGGGTAAGCAAATGACTTGTTCTGCTTGCAAACAAATTGGATATAATTGCAAGGGATGTCCTTTAAAAAAGGTATTTCCTCAACTAACTGATCATCTTAATGTTGGGCATGTCACTTTAACATATTGTTAATCAATGCTTAATATGTGATTCTCAGGCCAATGTTGGGGCCAATGTATGTACATCCAATGCTTGGGCCAATGTACATACATCAAATGCTCGGGTCAATGTATGTACATCCAATGCTCATGCCAATGCAAATATAGCTGAAGCTCATGCTCAATCTTAGGCTAATTCCACTAGTCCAAGGCTTGGAAAAAGACAAGTAAGTTGTCATCTAACCATTATTATAAGTTTTATATATTAAAGTTTCAATTTAGTAATTATGAATATATATTCAGGCTAAAGCTAAAGCAACGACAAGCGTAATGAAGGAGGATCCGAAAGCCATGCCAATACTTCTACAAATGCCAATTTAATAGGAGACAATAGTGGGCATGCTAATGCTTCTGCTCAGGCTAGTGCAGATATAAGAGAATGTAGTGCTCGTGCAAATGTAAGAGAATGTAGTGCCACTACTTCTGCTCATGGTAATGTTGATGTTAGAGGATGTAATGGTGAGGCCAATGCTTTTGGTGAAGTTCGTTCGGATCAAGGGGAAGGCAGTGCACCAGTCAATATAATGGCTAAGCATAGATGTGAAAAAATTCCGGTGAGTAATACCTCAATCCCCAAGTATACATGTATTGTGACTACGTTCTCATGTTGAATGAATTTTTTATTATTTCAATTTAAAAAACCTACCTTTGAAAATTACATGATACAGAGAGAATCACAAGCCAAGAGGATGAAAATGGTAGGGTTGGGTATTGACGCAAATCTTATGACAAACCTTCATATTCGCAAGGTGAGTAATATTTTTAAAATTTTATAATAGCAATTGCTTATCTCCTTAAGCTAAAAAGATGCTCATTCTTATATAGCCTAATACAATTGGTGCAATCGTTAACCTTACCAGAGAAAAGGGTAGTTTCAAGAGCTACGTCAACAGCAAAGGTGCATTCCCAAGTCAATGTACAATCTCAGTCATATCATGTATCAGTAGCTCCTCGAAAATAAATTGCAGTGATGCCGAAGTCACTATTACAACCCAAGGCCACTTCCCAACGTCAGTCATATCATGCAACAGTAGCTCCTCCAAAGCACGTTGCAATGAAGCCAACGGCACTATCCGCAACCTTAGGCCAGTTCCCAAGCTCAATCATCTCAAGCTACAATAACTCAGAAGCATCTTGGTTTAAAGCGAAAGATATCATCACAACCCCAGGTAAGTTCCCAACCTCAATCATCTCGTGCAACATTACCTCCTCAAAAGCATGTTGTGCTGAAGCCAAAGCCATTATCGCAACCTCAAGCCAATTCCCAAGCTTAGTCATCTCAAGCTACAATAGCTTAGAGGCATCTTGGTTTAAAGCGAAAGGCATCATCACAACCCCAGGCAAGTTCCCAATCTCAATCATCTCGTGCAACATTACCTCCTTGAAAGTATGTTGCAATGAAACCAAAGCCACTATCACAACCTTAGGCTCAGTCATCTCAGGCTACAACAACTCCTCCAAAGCCTATCACTACGAGACCATATATAAGGAAAAACGCTAGAATTCTGAATCAAGTGAAGGCTCAACCTACTGAACCATTAGAGACCATCATATTGGATTGATATATTTGCTGAAATTGGTGTTGTTAGGTGAATTTATATCAATTATTAGCTGGTTTTCTGTATGAGACGTGTAGCGTTTGTGCATGAACCTTTTCTGCACTGAAAGTGCATATATTGTTAAACAAAACCTTTTGTGCACTGAAAGTGCAGGCATTTTGTTGAACAAAACCTTTTGTGCACTGAAAATGTAAGCATGTTGCTTTGTCAATGAATCGTGTTTCAACGAGTTATGTGGGATGCTTGGTTTTGGTTAGGATAATGCACAAAAGTGGTTGCTCTTCTAGATTGTTAATAGGTAATTACTGAAATTGGCCATGCAGAATTTTCATTATTCCAATACTTTTGTCTTCTTCTTTCCCATACATTTTTCTCGAGTTCCTTAGGGGCATTAATGGTAACCGATACCACCACCTCTTATTGCTAATGTTTCATTTTAGATGATGGGGTTTTGCTCTATGTGGTCTCTATGGCCCGCATTGGATGATTCATGGAAGTTTGATTAGGTAATTTAGGTATTGTAGCCGACTGCTTTAATTTCACTTGATTTTTGACACATTCCATTTGAGGCAAGCTCGTCATTAAAATCATGAAGAAATCACCAATTAACAATCTCATTGCATAATAAGGGAGTTGTCACCATTTTTCAAAGTTCCAAATTTATTCTAGTGGCAATAGCTCATGTAGTGCTATTGACAAGCACACAAATCAAGTAACATTTTGCAATGCGAAAGTAATTTCTTGCATGGCTAGCAACCAGTCTTGCAAACTACAAACTCACATCAAATTTCATTCCCATCTCAATTATCCACAACTAGTGTTCAAATTTACAAACTTAGAAAGAAGGTACTATGGAAGATTTAGAAATTTCCCACCAACTACATTACATATAACCAATACAGCAATATAACACATGTATAAAATGAATGCTGAATGATATAGCATATTTCATTTCTTTACTCGTGCGAGCTCCTCCTTTAAACATCTATTTTTCGCCTTTTGAGTCTTCTTTTCAGCTAGCAATGAGCTCACATCGACTCCGTCACCCCTCGAATGGCTTGATTCAGACAATGCTTGATTTCTTTCAAGGAGGTCAACTATCATGTCCCTCATATGATCTGGTATCTTTGGATCCACTCACATGATGAAATTGCAGCAACCTGGACTATCAAACTTAGCACATCCATGAAACCTTCTTCCTGCGTTTTTCCTTGTCTTTGCCATAAGAATCAGCGATTGAAGATCACAATAACATGTTGGCTCCGAGTTGACCTCATTAGGAGTTACACCACTTGATTTAGATTGCCACCCTCTTCTAAGCTTCGCATTATAGGAACCTAATAGAAGTATATTAGCCATATTATGATTCCTTCATAATGTCTTCATATTAGTAACTTCTGCATAATGTAATGTGTTTACTTGAGAGATTTAAGAGATGTTTTCAATCACCAAAAAACATCTCTCTTTTCATATGCATTGGATGAATAGACAACCATAACTTATTTCTGCATCAATGTTCTAATTTGTCACTAGTATTGGAGAATGGAAAACAACAAAATGCTATAATGTAGAGAGCGATACCCACATGAGGAGGAGTCACCATCGCCATCGTCGACCCTATCATCGTCCCCGATGCCAATTGCTTCGCTGTTGAGATGTTGAAACTCCCGCAAGCGAGATCTTCGCAAGAACGCGCAATCGTCAAATGAAGGAAAGAACATAAACTCATGACGAGCATTGAACTCGAGGTCGATGAGGACCCAAATCGCAAGATAACTGAAGATCGTCAAATTTGAATTAGGACTTAGGGTTCGGACGAATTTGATTTGAGGTTTAAGGTTCAAACGAGATTGATTTGGGGCTTAGGGTTCGGACGAATTCGATTTGGGGTTTAGGGTTCGGACGAGATCGATTTGGGGTTTAGGGTTCGGATGAATTCGATTTGAGGTTTAGGGTTCGGACAAGATCGATTTGGGGCTTAAGGTTCGGACGAATTCAATTTGGGGCTTAAGGGACACTCGGAATAGAGAAAGAAGAAGTAGAGATAAAGGGGGGAGGGGGAACATGACTATGAAGACGACATATAGACGAAGGGGGAGACGATATCGTGGTGAAGAAGAAAGGAGGAGACGACATCGTTCTGCATGCGTGGCTTTTTTTTTTTTTTAAAACTATTCACAACAGAGGAGAGAGAAACAATTAAAAAAAGCCACGCGAGGGCCACTTCAGCTTTTTCCATTAAAAAATTAGATGGTGTCGATTTTAGGACTCATTTGAAACATTTTGACAAGTTGTAGGACTTAAATGCACTTTTTGCAAGTTTTAAAACTGAAATGCTTTTTTGTGACAAGTTTTAGGACTTTTGGAACATGTATCCCAATTGAAAATTAAGGAGAAATCTATTGGTATTTTGGGCTGCCAAATTCATTTAATTTGTGGAGAATTAAAGGGGAATTCGTATGGCAGCTTCAAGGGGATAAATTGACCACTAAAATGGATTGGTTTGTGAAGAAATTAAGAAGAAATGGATGGAATTTCGTATGGCTGTTGATGGGGTCTATTTTGGCCTTCAAATTGGATTATTTGGTGAAGAATTGAGGGAAAATTGGCCATTGGTTGGTGCCTGGACTTTGGGAGCTTGTTCATCATCACTTTAATAGTTTGCAAGCCATAGGATTGGCTTAAGCCTTGACTTTCTTCCCTCTCTCTTCCCTCTCTCCCTCCTTGTGTGTGTGCAGCCCCTAGTCGAGTCCCCCAATCTGCTATAGCTTTTTCTTCTTCATTTCATCTTCTCTATTCCTCCATTTTCCTCTCTCATTGTAGCTGCCACAACCTCCATTTTTCCCTCACACTGTCCATCTCCAGCAACCAGCCACTAGAACACCAAGCCATCTCGCCATCTACTACCCTCCTGTCCCAACGCCACTAGCGGGATCGTCTGACAGCCAGTAGGCCGCGAGGAGCACCCGCACCAACCATCGACCAACTTCACCATTGCTACCTCTAGCCACCCGTCCAATTGCCACCCTCGTGTCTGCTAGCCACCGTCCACCTCCGCTCATCCCAGCTAGCTCCACCCCCAAGCCAAGCTCAATCCAACCTTCCACAAAGCCAAAACAGCCCCTTGGCCATGGATTGTAAGGCTGTTTTCAGCCACCAATTGGCTTTTGTTGGTGACGCCGTAGTTGTGATTCCTCACCACCTTGTGCCGCCATCGCTGTGGACCCGTCGTCTCACTAATCCAGTGAGTTAACACCCTAATCTTGAATTAGGAGTTAATTACACTTAATAGGTGAATTAGTGTTAATTAAGGATTAGTATAATCCTAGTTAGTGTAATTAGTGGTTAGGATAGTTAGTTGCCTAAGCTAGATTAGTTAGGTGGTTAGTTAGGTTATTTGGTTAGATTAATTAGATTAATATAGTTAGCCTAGTTAAATTAATTTAATTAGCTCAAGTAGAATAGCCTGGTTAGCTTATGTGGATTAGTTTAAATAATTTGGAATTTATTTAATTAATTATAATTAGCGTAAATTATACCTGGATAGTCGGTTATTGGAATTTTACGCTGATCGTCGTGGATGCGCTAATTGAGAAATTGATTGCTAAATCATGCAATTGAGTGCTTAGTGATGATTTTTTATTATTATTGCAAAAATATGATTTTATGGTATTTAATTAGAAAAATATTGGATGTTGGTTTTTGACACAAAAATATTTTATGTACTATATAAAATCATGGAATTTTTAAATGGGAGAGTATTACATTTTCTGGACCAATTTAAATGTGTGATCACGCACAATTATTTTACCGGGTATTTTTAACATGAAGAAAATTGGCCAAATCCATTATTTGAAATGGAGGTAATTGAATGCAAATCATGATGTTTTTGGCTGAGTATGTGCTGATGTGTGATCACTTAAGTACCTTGATGCGTTTACGCAGGACAATGCTTAATTAAGTTCAGATGCCCTTGACAACGGATGCTGGTCGCGGTGGAGGCCAAGCCGATGCTCCTTAATGGAATGCTATTTTGATGCATTCACGCGGGATGATGCCGTGCTTGATGGAGCGAGACGACACCCGGTTATGCCGGATGACCGCCGACTAATGAGTTAGCCGTGACTATTGGGTCGTAAATAATCGGAACATGCTTAAGTGATTAAGATAGCCATGCCTGATTATGAGACAAAATTGTGTGGCACGGAATGTGACGTGTCATAATGATTTGGCCTTATAAGATGAAAGGTGTTGGCATGTGTTTTACTATCCCTGTGTTGATTGATGTTTGGAGTTTGTTAAATTCACTTCCGTATGTGCATAAAACGAATGGGTTGGCAACGCGTTCTGAGAATGTCGCAATTTTAGTTGACTGCTGAGGGATGTGCGCGCACTCGAAATTCGGGGCATGATAATTTTACTGTCAAATTACTAAATTGGATGACATGTGACAGTTTATTAGTGCATCAGTTTGGGATTTTGCTTTATGTTTGTTACAGTTGTACAATTTTTCTATTTTTTGTGGTATTAATCTAATTCAATGGATGGTATATTTTTCAAAAATGTACCAATTTAAGATTTTTAGAGGTTGAATAAATTTGTTACAACTATACAAGTTTGGAATTTTTTATGATCATTTAGGGTAAATTTATCACAGATGTATCAGTTTGAGGTTTTTTATGGTCAAAAAATTAGTTTAGGGGTAAATTTTTTACATGTGTATTAGTTTGGGGTTTTTTAGGATATTAACCATTAGCTTTATTCATGTTTCATTACGCCGTTTTTTTTATAGTAATGATGTGCGAAATCTGCAAGCTCACTTTATGAGGATGAAGCTTGTAAGCCAATCACAAACACTTGCACGCCCCAAACAAGGAAGTCCATATTTTTTAAGGGTGTGTTTGTTTAAATAAAAAAAACTTTAAATGAATTAGTTTTTTGGACTTTTACTCATTTGGTTTGTTGAAAATGATCAGTTAACGAAGAACCATTTATGATCAAAGAAAACATACATGTTTAAAGTTAGGGAAAAAAAACTTCCAAATCTGAAAATGAAAAACTATTTTGTGGAAAATGATATAACTTTCAGGAGTCACGAAATTTTTTACTAAACAAATACGTCCTATTTTTTTTTTTTTTTTGTTATTGGTTGAAAGAAAACTATATTCATTATTCAAAAGGATATGGAAGTATATAGTATTCATGATAAAGCAAATTGAAACAAAGCAAGAATATTGAAAAGCATCAACAGAGCACCAGTAGAGTTAAGCATACACTCGTTCCATAAGAACATATTTGTCAAGCAAAATTGACGTTTGATTACTAGATCTTGTTTCTTTATCAATGATAAGCACATGCCAAAATTCCTTCTCCAATAACTATGAAGCTGCCAATTGGCGATGCACGCCTAAGTTCGGCTACATCTACACCATCGTTGTACGGAGACAACCAAAGTAGATTGAATAAATATAGATCTAACATATAGATGAGCAAATTTTCGTAATTTAACAAGATACTAAAATGATCATCGTTGAAGCTAGAGGTATGGAATTTGTACACGACCAAAGTAGAAGGGTATCGAATCCCTAAAAGCATGTTTATTAAACTCTCAAATCTAGATTGGGAGAAGGTAGCACCCAAATCTAAAATTAGATCAGGGGAGTTTAAACTTTAAAATCGAGAACTAGACTAGATCTAAAATTAGGAGAGAATAAAAAGAAAGATTATAACAATAAAATGCAAAAAAAAAATCAACAAAAAAGGAAGGGGAGGATGAGACTAGCTCAAACCCTCCCCCATGGCTTAAAAATGAAGAAGACAATAGAAAGAAAAGAGAGAGGAGAGAGAGAGAGAGAGAGAGAGAAAAGGCTTTTCAGCTTTGATCATAATCTATTTCATTTATTCAACTAAATATGCCCTAAATGATCAGAAAAGTAAGAGAGAAACTAATATTCTTAGGGCCATTTTTATCAAGAAGCTTAGGGTGTATTTAGTAATCATTTTGTTCTCGAGAATAATTTCTGCTTAGAAATGATTTTTTCTGATTCTGTTTCTTGGATAAACTTATGAACATTTGAAGGCGCTTGATAATTGTTCAAAAATTTATATTCTTGGTATAGAAATGCGTCCCATATGACCCACAAATTCTTTTGCAACTTATAATTTCTTTTAATTTTTTTATAATTTTATTACAAATTTTCTCTTTTCTTTTTTCCTTTTCTTCTTTTTTCTACTTTCTTCTCAATTGCCGACTCAACCTTGGTCGATGACCTTATTGGAGCATCGTGGGCCTCTGACGAGGTTGAACTTGTCCAGATCTAGTGAGGCGGAGCTCGTCGAGGTTAAGCCTCGCCCAGACATGGGGAGGCTTGGCTTGACTAGGCTTAGCCTCATTGAGGACCGATAACGCTTCGGCAAGGTCATTGGCCCTCTTCTAGCTAGTCATTAACCATGGCCGAGGCCGGTGACCAACTGAAGGAAGAAGAAGAAGAAGAAGAAGAAGAAGAAGATGATGATGATGAGAAAAGAAAAGGAAAATAATGGTTTGGGCTTGATTCTGAACAAAGAATTAGCTTTTTTTTTTTTTTTTTTTTTGTTCCAAATCTATTCCTAGGGACAATGGCTTTTTGTTCTTTTTTTGTTTTGAGGAACAAAAGAACAGAAATAGTTACTGTTTGGTTGGTTATCAAACATGGCTTTAGAGAGCGCAAAATCCGCCACCTTTAATCAATAAGTACATTTTGCGGCTTCACATTGCAATGGAAAACCCATTCTATACACTCTTCATGAAGATAAGCAAGCCCTTTGGCTACTCCTATGGTGATCTCAAACCTTTTGGTCCAGTCGAGTTGAGGGGAAGAAAGATTTTTAGACAAAAAACCGTGATCCATGAACTCATAAACCAAGAGCATGTGCTCGCCCTCTGCATAGTACCCCGCATCTTGATCAAGGTTCATGTGATTTAGATTCCCAATGGTTCTCACTTCAGCCTGGAAGGCCTCTTCTCCTTGGTTAACGTCATACATCCCCCTGATCGTAGCTACCTAGTGATCTCACATGAGGCCCCTGAACAATCCCCTACTTCCTCTTTTAATCTCTTCGTGGGAGTTTTGGTTGCTTTCTTTAGCTTGACATATGCGAATCTTCTACATCCTATCGCTGCAAGATGACATCCTTTTACATAAGCTCCCCATTTATAGCTTTCGACTCCAATCCTTGCTTTTGACATCAATTTCTCATTCCATCCTTTTAACTTTGTGCTTACCCATCCCAAAATCCAAGTAAACATCTATTTCTTTGATACTACCCAATCCAAAGGAGTCCCGAGATATTTCCTTGTTTTATCCATTATAGGTAGTCTTAGCACCCTTGCCATATTCTCTTTTAAGTTGTGGGGTAGTCCCTATTGAAATAAATCCCACACTTGTTCAAATTTACCTCTTGTCCATATAGTACATTTTATTGATTTAAAATTGTTGCCAAATTCTGATGTTCCAGAATTTTCCTTTCTAACAAGATGATGAAGCCATCTGCGAAGAGTATATGAGAAAGGGTAGGACTCCATTGTTAAGTATAATCCCTTTAATGCTACCATTACCAACCGCAATCTTCAATAGTGAGGATAATACATTAGCCATTGGAATAAATGAGTAGGGGGATAATGGGTTCCCTTAACTAATCCCTCGTGTTGGCTTAAAATATTGAAGTGGCTATCCATTAAACTTGACACCGAATGAGATAGTTGTGAGGCATTGCATTATCCACCCATTTTTCATCAAAACCAATTCTAATTAAATGTGCCTTAAGGAAGTCACACTCCACTTGCTTGCATGCCTTTTTCATATCAAGTTTCCTGGATAAAGTACACCAGGAGTGCAAGAACTTGGCATACATGGACACCGTAGCATAGAATGTTTTAAAAAATACACTTAAGTGTCACTGTTTTTGAAAAGTGGGACACATCAGTGCTAAGTCAGGCGAGAGTAGCTAGAAATTTGACATCGCATTTGTTTAATAATATACGTGGTCTACGTGACTTGCCAGAAGCCAACTCAAGAATGATTTGACAAAAAACGACGTCATTTTGCCCCAAAATTGAATATTAATCAAAATATTAATTAAAATAAAAAATATTTTTATTAAAAAAAGGGATCTACAGCAAGCTTTGGCAAGGGCTTGCACAGCCCTTGTCGAACCTGCTCTCCCTTAAAAAAAATGATCATTTTTATTAATATTTATATTAATATTCAATTTTGGGGCCATGTCAACGTAAAAAAACATCATTTTGCACCTATCTAGCCAGGTCAATGCAAAAAATGATGTTTGGTACTTTTCTCGCCGAAGATATGCCATGTTAGTAGTTTGACCAGAATTCTCGTTGTTGGCACTTGAGTGTTCTATTTTTCCTCCGATTTTGATACTTAAGTGTACTTTTTGAAATTTTTGGCACTAAAGTGTCTCCCCGTGTTAAGTTTTGGCACTCTAAGAGTCTACACCTCCAAGTTTTAGAATTGCTTGGAATTTCTTTTTCTTTTGCAAATTCTAATTTGATGTAGCATCTCTTATACAATGAATATGTTATCTTAAATTTGTGTTCCCCAACAAATGCACTCAACTTTGTAGCATCGGATCCAGCAACAACAAATTAAGCCTATTCACCGTCATTGGTTTGACCTCTCGAGATTTGGGACTTTTGGGATAAGTGAAATATGGATCCCATTACCTTCACTGCTTGGAAGACCTCACTCTAGATTTTTGCCCAGCTTAGTAAAACTATTCACTAAGGCCATTCAACCTTGGTGCTTTAGATGCACAAAGTTGAAAAACTACACATTTTACTTCTTCCAAAGCATCTATAGCAATTGATTCAATTCTTTTGTCACCGCTCGAGAGCATTGATCTAAAACAGGAAAGAACATTTGGGGTCCAATAGATTGATATAGTTCTAAGAAAAATTCTTTAGTAGTTTCCTTAAGAAGACTCGGTTCTTCAACCCATATTCCTTATGATATTTGCGACATGGAAATTCTTTGATGTTGTTAAACAATGGTGGCATGAAAGAATTTAGTGGTTTTGTCATGCATTTCAACCAATTAATTCTTGTTCTCAGCCCCAATACATATCTTCCTACCTTCGTAATGCCTCAATTTCCCTTTGTAAGTGCTTGACCCTTTCCATTTCAAAATATCCTCCATTATTGTTTATCCATTGATGAAGTTCCTGCTTCAATGAGTCTATTCTTTTATGTCCATTCCCAAAAGTTTTTTTTTACTCCATTTGGATAAGGCAATACCACTGCACGTAACTTCGCAACTACCTTTATCCCTACTTAGTAAGTAGAGTTCCAAGTCTCTTTCATAATTGTTCTACATTCATCATTCTCAAGCCAAAAGGCTTTGAACTTGAACCCTTTTCTCCGTTTAACAAGTTCGAGCTTGAAAGATAAAAGGATAGGAATATGGTTTGACCCGGTGGCTAGAAGTGCAAATGCTTCTGCTTTAGGGAATAATAATTTACATTCAATGGTGCACACCACCCTATCAAGACGTTCTTTAATGTGATTGTCCCCTTCCTTATTATTCCATTAAGTAAAGGCACATCCCTGGCCGTATATGTCCATAAAAAAAAACAAGAATCTAGAAAAATCCGAAAAGCTATTATTTTATAATTCTCGGGCATGCACTTCCCTGCTTTCTCCTAATGGAATAATACTTCGTTAAAATCCCTCAAACGCACCCAAGGTAACATGTTCATAAAACTTATCTAAAGTAATTCCTCCCAAAGTTGAAGCCTATTATGGCAAACATACGGTGCATGAACAAAGATGACTCTCATTTTCTTACCACTCCCCATTACTTTGCATCTCATATTCACATAATCCATGATTCCTATGAAATTTCTTAGTTGAACAATTCAAAAATTAGGCCTTGCAATTCAAATACATAACTTTGAGATTGTGCCATAATTTTGGAAACTATTATGATTAGATGAACAAATGGCTTAAATCCTTATTGGCCGTTCCAAATCGAAATAAATTCGGTTTGATGAGCCCACTGTGGCATGTATTCATAAATTCCTTCTTTACCTTTTTGCCCTTTTTTCTTTCTTCTTTCCCTTCCTCTCTTCTCTTTTTATTTTTATTTTTATCTTTTCTCTCTCCTTTTTTTCTAGGTAGGCTCTTAGTCTTCAAAGGAGTTGAACATCCTTTTCCTTTTTTTTTTTTTTTTGACTTTTCAACTTTTTATCTATCTTTTTTATTTTTTTCCCAGGCCCTACCCTTCTCAATCAAATATTACAATTTCCGCACCCATTTGCTACATTATATTGTTAATTATATAGAATAGCCCTGGAGGAGTAGGCTTATCATAAAAAATAATGCCACATCACCTTTTTCAGTGATCAAAGACGTTAGTGTAAGTTTAGGCTAGCCAGTTCTCTTTGGCTGCTATTTGGCCCTCTCGTTTTGCCAATTGGCTTGTTTCCTTTTACCTTGGCCTCCTTCCACTTGCTCTGACTTTTGTCTTTGTGAGTGCAAGTTTTTGGGTCCCAATTCTCGCTGTATAGCTCTATATAGCTTTCTGGTTTCAAGTCAATATATTTCTTACCTTTACCATAAAAAGAAAAAAGATGTTAGTTTAAATTATGTGATGGCACTTTAAAAGTTGAGGAATTTAAATGAGTGACCTAAAAGTTATAACACTAAATTGAATTGCATACAAAAGTTTCGACATTTCTAATTTTTTTTCCACTAAGCATCCACTTCAGCACACTAAACAATTAATTCACAATGTTTGTGCCAGAATCAGCAATTTTCTCCATGGATCTCCCAAAATCCTTGCATTAAATTGATTAAAGTATAAATATATAAAGACTATATAATTTTTCTATTATCATTGGGTATAAATATGGACATCACTAACGTGAAAATTAACTAACAATTAAAATGGGCAACGTTCATATTTATAACCTAAAAGGAAAGGCATGACTAGAGAAAATGGAAGAAAATATAATTTCTAATAATAGACATCTCAAATTTCGACACATATTCAAAAAGTCAATAATTTAGTAGAGTCTGGCCAAACTTGACTAAATCGGGCCAAAATGTCTTCCTTACTTCATAAATGGGTTTTGTTCAATTGACACTGGTATGATCCCTCGAAATCGAAGTCCCGTCTCCAATGTTGTCGGAATGTCTCTGACTTCTAACGTATCAACATTCAAGTCAATTGGAGATCGGACGGCAGAGTAATCATCCATGAAAATTGGATCAAACTTTCTTAAGCGTCCTTGAAACCCTTGGAACCTGTAACCACACTTAGGGTAAATAAAATCAGACGACACTTTCCAAATTTCTTATATATGGTTCTGTTTTGCCCACTCTCATAATGAAATATCTTTCACTGAAAATCATTCTTTGATTTTATTAAAGGGAACAAGGGTTTTGAGCCAACTCTGGACACAAGACGTCTCATACAAAGAGGAATCAAACTTCTTTAATCCAAACAACACTACACAATCCCATACAGAGTCGGAATTGAATCAATGACAAGGCCCAAAAGTTACAAGATCAATCTTGAATTATGCTAGAATTCAATCGATAACATAAATTGAGGATATTCAGATACAACGCTAAAATTCAATCAACAACAAGGTATCGGGATAAAAATGCATGTTAGAATCTAATTAAGGACGTGAATATGAAACTATAGCTAAGGAAATTTAAAGTACAATGTAGGAAAGTAAAGATAATTGAAAGATAATATTTTGTTTGATTCACGCCAAGGGTTTCTTGTTGGATAGCTGGTGGCACTTATAGCAAAAGTGTAGTAATTGCTCCTCGACTATGCTTAGATATTGTTTTTCTAAGTAACTTCCATTGGCCTCGCCCATACTCCTTCATTCTCGCAAGCTTCACTTGCCCATGTTTTGTATAACAATCCTCATTGTGCGTTGATGGTTTTGTAGTCATCAACGATCGTTCCATGATGGGGTGTGTGAATGGCAATAGCTCCCTCCGCAACGTGCATTCTCGATGCCCACCGTCTTGGTAATTTGAATAGTATTTGAAATACTTCCAATGAAAACTTGCTACTAGTGCTCATATAGGCAGCCACCAACTGTTCGTTATCATATTTCGACAACTAGACACATAATATTAAAGAATACCGTCATTGATCACCATGTGTTAGCTCCTGTATTTGTTGATGGCTGTATAAGGTGACGCTCATGCATTATGCATGTGGCTGCTACTTATCCATGCTCATATGCCATATATTTCTCATTCTCGTGCTAAGCACAAGCATATCGATAACCAAATCAACTTTTGGTATCAATAGGTTTGAACTATTTTTAGATAGCAAATTCCGTAACCTAAGTGAACCACTTTGGTTTAGGTAGCAGACTAGCTCATAGCAAAGCACGGTTGAAAAAGAATGAAGAAGTGTATGGAGATATTTATGTTCAAAAAACAGTGTCTAAAAAGGAAATTGTCGCAATGGGGGAGGGAGTTTGTTATATTTAGGGGTATTGTCAACTTTGAGCTGATGGCCTTCCATTGACTCAAGTTTTCTCAAACCTATACCTCGCGCAATATCGAGCATTCAAATTTTTAAGGGAAAATGGCACAATTAGTCCCTGAAGTTTTATATAATGTTCAATTTCGTCCCTGTACTTTTGATTGGCCCAATTTGATCCCTGAATTATCGATAAATGTCCGATCTAGTCCCTGACTATTTAAAAATTGATCAATTTCATCCTTCCGCTAACTTTCCGTTAGTTAAACTTAACGGAATGGGGGCATTTTGGTCTTTTTATCTTTTAAATATTTTTATCTTCTTTTTTTTATCTTTTTTTTCTTCTTCTTCTCTCTTCCCTCCGCCGGCCATGGCGGAGCCGGCGGAGGGAAGCCGGCGTCCGGCAAGGGGGGCCCTTGCCAGATCTGGCGAGGGCCGCCCTTGTTGAGTTGCTGGGTTCGCAGGTCGCGCCATAGGGGAGCGCAAGGCTTGGCGCAGAGGCCGGAGGGGATCGTGGTGGTGCCGATGGAGGGAGGCCAAGGTTCGAAGCTGGTGCAGGGGGATTGGGTGCTGGCGTCACTGGAGCTACGGTGAGAAGAGAAGAGGGAGGCCGAGGAAGTACAGACTTGGTGGAGGAGCCATGCGGTCGGCGTCCTCATCTCGTGGCCTCGTGCGGCGGGGCTCAGCGAGCTGCGGCAGGGGGAGGCGTCGAGGTCCCTCCCGTCGGCCGGCGAGGGCGGTCCTCGCCTGCGTTAGGTGAGGACGGCCCTCGCCAGATCTGGCGAGGGCACCCCTCGCCCGACGCCGGCAAGGGCGGCCCTTGCCCAACGTAGGCAAGGGCGGCCCGACGCCGGCGGGGGCGGTCCTCGCTGCGTTGGGCGAGGACGGCCCTCGCCCTCGGATCCGGCGAGGGCACCCCTCGCCCGACTCCGGCGGGCGGCCCCGCCCGACGCAGGCGGGACGGCCCGACGCCGGCAAGGGCGGCCCTCGCCGGCGTCGGGTGAGGGCCGCCCCTGCCGGCGTTGGGCCGGACGCCGGACGTCGGCTTCCCTCCCCCGGCGCCAGCGGAGTGAAGAGAGAAGAAGAAGAAGACCAAAAAAAAAAGTAACGGAAGGACTAAACTGAACATTTTCTAATAGTTTAGAGACCAAATTGAGCCAATCAAAAGTATAAGAACGAAATTGAATATTACATAAAACTTCAGGGACTAATTGTGCCGTTTTCCCAATTTTTAATCAATTAAGCTTATGTAAATTTTGACTAAGGAGTCGCCACTAGCCTTTTTTGGCTTGACTAGAAACCTAGTAAGATACGGGAAGATATCTTACTATTTACGCAACTAAAGATTTTGGATTTGGGTACTTGATTATGTTAGCCCTAAGGTTAACACCCTTTTGATTCCTAACCAAATCATGTGCTTATTAATGCCATGGCAACCTATCAAGAAAATTCTAAGGTTTATTTTAACCATTCTGAAAAAAGGGAATAGCATCCCAATATTGAAAAGTGCAGTCAATTATAATCATAATAGAGAATATGCAAGCATCCTAAATTGTCCCTAAAAAAAAAAAAAAAAAAAAAAGATAAAGCAAAACAAGAATCCCTATTATAAAACCCTAAAGGTTTATCCAATTCTAGGTTTTAATTCCAAAGGATCCTCATAATTTTTTTTTTTAAATTATCATTTTGAATGTTTAGAGTTTTAATATTTTCTAAAATTTCTAATTTTTTATTGATTTTCGAATTTTCTAAAATTTTATTATTTCCTAAAGCTTGTAAACTTTTTTATCATTTTCTGAATATTTAATGATAATATTTTTCATTTTCGAATTTTTTTAATTTTAATTTTTTTTAATTTTAATTTTTTTAATTTTTTAATTTATTTAAATTTTTAATATTTATTTATTTATTATTAATATAAAAGGGATTCGGACCGGGTCAAGAGACCCGACCCATGTAAACCAACCCGAACCCTATTGGATTGGGTTGGGCTAAAAACATTAACGCTAAAAGCCTGCTCAGAATTAATTATAAAAGCCATGAACCTTTTTCCTTTCAACTCTTTTTCCGCCCACATTTTGAAATGAGCCCCGCCCGGCGCCCACAACAGAATACCCCCTGGCCCTTTTATTTTTCTACGGTTCCTTTTTTCCTGTTTTCCTTTTCTCCTTTTTTTTTTTCCCTATTTTGTCTTTTTCTGCCCATCTTCTTCGACCCGGCATCGTCTTCAACTTACTGGCTCCTCCTTTAATGGGGCCGAACTCCCGCTACGTCTCCGCCGTCGGGAAACACTCGACACCACCGCCATCTGGCCGTCGGTCACCGTCCTGATCATCGCCAGCCAACACTACCGACCGGCGTTCATCACTTCCGATCGGCCATTCCGGCGACCATTAAAACATAAAAAATAAACATCTCACCGTACATAAACCTCTTACACAAGCATTCTCGGCAAACAAACAGACACAAGCACGTTAAAATAGAGAGATATGCTGACTCGAACGGCTTTAAACCGTGGGCTTCTCCGGCTGAAGGAACAGCATCTCCAGCGAGGTATTCATCCATGGCCGACTCGATGACGAAAGATTAGTTTCCACGTCACATAAAAAAAAAAAAACACGAAAGTCAGACGTCCTTCAACAATATAAGAACAATGAAACATTAAACTAAACTTCTAACGCCGATCGGATAGCATGGATTTCAGTATATCATTCAGGCATTTTATCAAATAGGTGACGTGCTGTACAAGAACAACCCTCCGATCCGACTTTGATATGATTTTCGGTCTAAAAATGATATATAAGAGTCCAAATAATATCGTCCCTCACGCCAGCTCAGCCTTCTAAAAGGCTTGGCTTTGCTTGCATCACAGCTTGTTGTTCCTCCCTCGCTCACGGGCACGCGTTCACACTTTGCTCGTTCCCGTCCCCTCCTCATCCGCGCCTCTTTTTCTTTTCCTCTTCATGGCGTTGGCTCATGTAAGCAAGAAGACCATGAAAACATTAAAAGAGATGGGCTCAACGGATGGAGGGAAAAGGTGGGCCAAAAGGAAGAAATGAATGGGAACATGGGCTTAACTTTTGAAAGGGCCGAAAATTCATTGGAAGCATGGGCTGAACATGTGGGGCTACTGGACCCGACTTTTCATTTTATTACATTCATTTTTTTTTCAAATTTCTTTTTCAATTTTTTTCCTTTTTACCTTTATATATATCAGAGCCAGTGGGAAGGTATAGATAGTCTTTGGAAGAACATACACATAGATCAAGAGCCATTCATTGGCATCCTTCTTGTTTCTACAGAGTGGTCCAGGCCGTAAGTCCCTGAGTGGTTGTTAGACCGTTGGTTTAGCTTTGTAATGGTTCTGAAGAAGGGTTAGTTCCGATCTTAAGTATGAGCTTACATAGAAGATCTACATCTTCCTCTAGTTCTCTATCACAAATGGACTCAGATCTAAGTCCTATACATAGAGAAGAAGTAAGGATAGAAGATTTTAACAAATCTATAGAAAATTGGGAAATTCCTAAAATATAGCTTAAGGAAATATACAAACAATCAAAGTTGAAGTTTTTCAAAAAATCAGACTATGTCATATCCACCGAAGAAAGAGATGTTCCTCTTTCTAATTCCTATGAAAAAATACATCTTTTGAATAAAGAGTCCATCCAAAAGCATAAACAAAAATACAATTACATTCATATAGGACTAGTTCAAGTAGGAGTCAAACCTCTTACAAAAGAAGGCCTTAATACTTCCATTCTTTTAGTTTTAAGAGATTCATGTCTTTTAAACTATGATGAATCCATTCTCGGTACTATAGAGACAAGTCTCTACAAAGGACCCATACATTTTGATTGTTACCCCAATTTTTCTGTATCCCTCAAAGATAAGAACATTCTTAGAGCCCTAGCACTCCAAATCAAAACCCATAATTACAAAGTGGTAGATGGTTCAATTCCTTTAGCCCTTGTTTATAGAATCCATTATAAAGTCATGTCCTCCACCTTTGGAGAAAATGCTTTCAAACATAGTTCTCGAGGAGAAACACTTCTCCTCCAAACTGACATTTCTAGAGCTAATACAACAATTCCTAGGTCTATTAATTGGAACCAAGTTACTTTACCAGGAGAATTAGAAAACCAAATTCTCCAACAAGTTGTTCAAAATACAGATTCGATAAATGTCATTCAGCATCCAGAAGGAAGAGTGACTATTAGGTTTCCTAGAAGATCTTTCGATTCAAGATCTAGTCCTTCTTTTTCATACTTCTTATACAAGGTCTATAGATCTTAATCCCAATCTTCCTCCTATAATCACCATCCCTCCAAGTACTCATAGAAACACTCCTCCTCCTAGTATGCATAGAGACACTCCCACACATGATACAACACCTTTACCACCTTCCACCAGTAGAAGTAATCATGAGACACCTCCTGAATCGGAAATTAGTGGTTTAGATAATAGATCAGGGATTTCCAGGCCTGTTTATCAACAAAATCAGCCTGAACCAGTCCTAGAAAATACAGGTTCTCCTCATCATTCTCCCACTTATTCGCAAATGATAGATGCCGAACTTAATGTTTTAGAAAAACATTTTGAACCAAATAAGGCTTTCCTTAATAAAGAATTTAATTCTGAAAATAACAAACAAATCAGAGAATGATTCTTCAAAACCTTTGCTGATAAAGCAAAAGACATCAAACAAAAATATTACGATTACATATATGAATATGAAGTCCATATGTTTTTCTTTGATTGGTTAGAAGAACAATTCCTCGAACCAAAAAAAATAATTGTTTTAGATCATCATTATAAGTGGAAACTCGATAATGGTGAAACCTTAGAATCTAATCATCCCCCTCCTAGGAGAATAAAAATACAACATGAAGAAAGCAAGGTTACAGCTACTCCTTTTAAGCTTCCAAATCAAGGAGACTCTCTTTATACTCACAAAGTCATTGAACAAAACAATTACACTAATCAACATTTGGCGACCATAGGAAAACAGTTGAATATGATAGAATCCACCATCCAGAATCCTACTCAACTCATCACACCACAAGTTGACACTTTCAAAAAAACCCATTTTCAAAGCCTTTGAATTCCCAAAAAACCTTAGCCCGGAGTTTGCCAAAGCCATAGAACAAAAGAAAAAACTCCTAGGAAAAGCAAAGCTAGAACCTACTCCTATTATAGACACCCATAAATTCCAGAATCTTATCATTAAAGACACTCCTGACCAACCTACTATCAGTACATTGACCAAACAATCTAGTGACTCTGATAATGAATCAGTCACTGAGATTAATAGACTTAATTGGAGACAATCTCAGAAACTTTATTACAGTAGAGCTACTCCACCTGACATTGCCCAAGAAGAATCATCACAGAAAATTCAGAATAAATACTCTCCCGACGCCATTTATGAATGTAATATAGATGGCGTTGCCGAAAGCAATATCATCAATACTTTAAATAACATGGTAATGTTTGCCAATGCCTACAAAACCCAGCAAGATGTTTCTGACCATGCTGTTGCTAATCTTTTAGTAGCCGGATTTACTGGACAACTAAAAGGTCGGTGGGATAATTATTTGACTGATGAACAAAGAATACAAATTTTAACTGCCTATAAAATCGATGACTTCGGCCAACGCATGGATGATGATCAAGGTCATCTTATCCAAGATGCGTTCAATACTCTTATCTATTCCATTTCACAACACTTCATAGGAGACCCTTCACATATTAGAGATAGGAACTAAGATCTCTTATCCAACATGCGTTGCAAATCCTTAGGAAGATTTAGAGAACACAAGGAACTCTTCCTTCAAAGGGTTATTATCAGACCCGATTGCAATCAACCCTTTTGGAAAGAAAAATTCTTAGCAGGGTTTACCCCGAATTATAGGTGACCAAGTTAGAGATAGAATTAGAGAAGAATACAATGGCCAAATAACTTATGATCTTCTTTCTTATGGAGAAATAGTCTCTTATGTTTACAAACAAGGAACCCAAATGTGTAATAATATCAAATTACAAAGACAACTCAAGGAAGAACAATCTCTTACCAATAGAAGTCTAGAAGATTTTTGTGCTCAATATGACCCCTCTTATAATCAAAAAACAAAACCTAAATGTAAGGGAACTTGTCATTCTGAGAAAAAAACAAAGAAACATCACAACAAACCTCTACCTCGTAGGAATAAACAAAGACACCAGAATAACCAAAATAGACCGCATATTGATAGGAAAAATTTTAAAGACATGAAATGCTATTCTTATGGTAAAAAATGTCATATTTCAAAATATTGTAGGATTAATAAAAAATTAAATGAACTCTCTCTTGATGACACTACTCTTAACCAGTTAAACAACATCTTCATAGAAAATGGTGATACTTCTTCTGATGAACTTCTTGATGAAGAAGGTCTTCAGATCAATGAAATAGATTCCTTTTCTGATTCTGATTATGAAGACGCCTCTCCTAAAAAACCTGTTCTTGAAATCAACATGTTAACAAAAGAAGAAGAATTTCTCCTTAGCACTGCTGATAAGATTACCAACCCAGAAGCCAAGAAAGAATACCTAGATAGATTACATTCTTCCTTGAATATTACCTCCAAACCCAATACTTCCTACAATTTAAAATACATTTTAAATAGAAACAAAAAACCCCAGTCCAGACTTGTTAATATTAATGACCTGCAAAATGAAATAAAACAACAAAAACTAGAAATTCAAGCCTTGAAAGCAACACAGTTAGAAATGAAAAAAGAGATTTCTGACATAAAATCTTTTGTCATAAAAGGAAAGACAAAATTAGAAGACCAAAACCAAATCACTAATACTTCAGACAATCCGGACCCAGCCTTCCTTATGTTATTAACAGAATTAACATCTAGAAAATGGATAATAAATATTATGATAAAAATTAACAATGAGTTTATTATTGAAACAATAACACTCTTTGATATAGGAGCTGATCTTAATTGTATCAAAGAAGGCCTTGTTCCAATAATATACTTTGATGAAACTTCAGAATCCTTAAAATCAGCCTCAGGTGATAAACTTAATATCCAATACAAATTACCAGAAGCCTTAATAATAAAAGATCAAATGTCCTACAAAATATCTTTTTTTTTAGTAAAAAATATGAGGCAACAAGTAATTCTTGGAACACTTTTCATACAATTAATACAACCTTTTACAGTTACCAACAAAGGTATTGAAACCCATGCTCTAAACAGAAAAATCACCTTCAACTTCATAACAAAGCCACAGAAGAGAAGCCTAAATATTTTACAAGAACATTCGATTTCATAAATAAATTGCCTTATAAAAGACAAAGAAAATCAGCTTGAATTCTTAAAAGAAGATTTTGAGTTCAAAAGAATAGAAGAAAATCTTATAAAACCAAACATCATAGAAAAAATGGCTTCCCTACAAAAACACATAGAAAAGACCATATGCTCAACTCTACCCAATGCCTTTTGGGAAAGAAAGAAGCATATCGTTGATTTACCCTATGAACAAGATTTTTCTGAAAACAAAATACATACCAAAGCCCGCCCAACATAGATGAATCAAGAAGTTTTGAAATTCTGTCAAGTAGAAATACAAGATCTCTTAAATAAAAAACTCATAAGAAAAAGCCAATCACTCTGAAGTTGTTCTGCTTTTTATGTCAATAAAAATGCTGAACTAGAAAGAGGAGTTCTCAGGCTTGTTATTAATTATAAACCTCTAAATACGGCCCTTAGATGGATAAGATATCCTATACCTAATAAAAAAGATTTGCTAAACAGACTTTGTAGATCAAAAATATTTTCAAAATTTGACATGAAATCAGGATTTTGGCAAATACAGGTCAGTGAAAAGGATAAATACAAGACAGCCTTTACACTTCCCTTTGGCCAATATGAATGGAATGTTATGCCATTCGGCCTCAAAAATGCCCCTTCAGAATTCCAAAGAATTATGAACAAGATTTTCAATCCTTATTCAGAATACATCATAGTTTATATAGATGATGTTTTAGTTTTTTCTTCCAATATAGAACAATATTTCAAACATTTATCTACTTTTATAAAAATAATCATATAAAACGGTCTTGTAGTCTCTCCTACTAAAATTGCACTTTTTAAAACCAAAATTAGATTATTAGGTCATTACATTCATTTAAGCACCATCACTCCCATAGAAAGATCAATCTCTTTTACTGATAAATTCCCAGATGAGATTAAAGACAAAACTCAATTACAAAGGTTTTTGGGTAGTCTCAACTATATTTTAAATTTCTTTCCCAATATAAATATCCTTTGTAAACCTTTACATCAAAGGTTACAAAAGGATCCTCCACCTTGGACCTCTGTCCATACAGACATTGTCAAACAAATAAAAATGCATGTGAAAGATATACCTTGTCTACACCTTGCTGATCCTTCCACTTTCAAAATAGTAGAAACAGATGCATCGGAATTAGGATACGGTGGCATTCTCAAACAAATCAATAACAACAAAGAACAAGTTATTCAGTTTATATCAAAACACTAGAATTCCACTTAACAAAATTATTCGACAATCAAAAAAGAAATACTTGCTATAGTTTTGTCTATATCAAAATTCCAAGGAGATTTATTAAATCAAAAATTTCTCTTAAGAATTGATTGCAAATCAGCCAAAGACATTTTATAAAAAGACATTTTAAATGTTGCATCAAAACAAATCTTTGCCAGATGGCAAGCCATACTTTCAGTATTCGATTTTGACATTGAATTCATAAATGGTTCTTCAAATTCGTTGCATGATTTTCTCACAAGAGAATTTTTACAGGAGATACCAATATCCCAAGATCAAAAAAAGACAAAGACAAAGGCAAAGGCAAAGCCACTGCCGAACCCTCCAATACACCACCAAAGCCGAAAGGCTTAACATCTGTCAAGACATGGCTTGAAATGACAGAAGACAACCAATCATTCTTACGCCAAACACCCGTGAAAATAGAACATATATCATCTGATCCCACGCTAGACAACTAGCCGATATGATACCAAAAGAAACAATTCTGTTACTTGCCCAGTCCTTACAAAACATAGCAAAAAAGGAGACATCCGGTGCTATCGAGGTAAGTAACAATCCTTCCCCGCTTGCTACACAAAAGCAAGCAGAATACAAAAAGATTTCAAATGAGGTGGTTATTAGGCCACAGGCAACCCCTCAATCTCAAAAATCAAAATTTTTCCTCAAAACAGCTTTTCAAAAAATATTGACTATAGAAGATGGATTCTTCGATGAAGATCCAATTAATTTTGCAAAAAATATCTTTCCAAAAAACTGGTTATTCAAACCACACAATACAAACAAAATCCTTGCTTATCATGAGTAAATTCTAGTGGAGACAAAATCAGCAAGATTTACCCATTTTGCTGACAAAAACAATACAGAAAATATTCTATACTCCACTATATCCATCAGTAAAGTCATATATCCCTCACACTGGGGAGCCTCACCTCATACACCTAGAAAATTCCAAACCAGACTTACCCAAAGCCTACCATATTCTTCCTCATACACCTACTGGGACTACCAACAAGCTTGGTGGAATGTTTTCTTCAGACAAAATATAAATTTCCAACACACCTAGTTGTTATTTTTCAAAGATAACTTCCCAAGACAAAGCTTACCAAATTGGTTTGACTCTTGGTGGGATCTCTTTGGTCCTTTGGACATAATACTACACCCCACAGTCAAACAAGGTTATAAGGTTTTTAGTGAATACTTCGTACCAACACCACATGATATAAGGTTCCCATGCCTTATGCATTTCTTTATAATATTCATAATCTCTTGGGTAACAGTATGAGAATTTGAATACAATACATCCACAAAACCTGGGGTACCAGTCCTTGTCCGAAAATACAAAACAAAATGGTGGGATGGATTCAAATGCCATGAACAAGGATTCGAAGCTGCGGTTAAAACATGGCTAAACAGCTAGAAAAACATGATAACCACAGTCCCATCAAATACATCCTTTTTATAGGAGAAATCCATGGCAAGTGCAGCACTTGCTGCAATCCAAAACAGAGAAGAATACTACAACATCCTCAGGACAATGCTATCAGAAGCGGAAGGATCACAATGTGGATCTTCCAAATCTCAAGACAATACAGATGGATCTTCACAGTCACATCACAGTGAAAACACCAATGAAGACGACTGCTACGGGATCAATCTGGACAGAGATTAAAATCAAAGACATCACATGCAGACACTATTACAAACGGCGCAAAGGTTACACACCGTAGCGTAATAGACATACATTGTTCATACACTATTCACTGTTCACTATTCACTTTACACTGTTCACTAAGTACTGTTCACTTTACACTGTTCAGCACTATAGCACTTTCACTGTAGCACCCCCTATAAAGACACCCTCTCGACATAGAAGAAGGGGACCAAAATTTTCCAGATTTCTCTCTTCTTTCTCTCTCTCTCTCTCTCTCTCTCTCTCTCTCTCTCTCTCTCTCACTTGTAAACCCTCATCCCTTCCATCTCCATCCTCATCTCTTCCATCTCCAAGCTCTCTTACCTTGTATCCCCTGGTTTCAAAGTAAGTTTTTCATATACATAGTTTTATACAGGGTTACCAACTTACATGATAGTTGGTTAACCATTTCTTGTAATACAAACATCAATATTCCCTGGAGTGCGGATTACTGCCCTAGTGGATGACTTGATGCTTTAGTTTCTGCATCCTTCAATACATGTAATTTCAGCTTCTCAGCTTTATAATACAAGTTCATACCACCTTCATGGTTGGTTTTTGTTTATGCATACTCTTACTTTATATTTTATATATTGCCTTTGCTCTTTACATTATTTTTAATTCTCGCAAGTTTATTTAAGTTATTTACTTTCTTGTTCTTATACATTATTTCCTTTTAGATACATCTTTCCCTGCTTTCATATAGATCTGTTATTCTCTTATACTTCCTTGTTCTCTCATATATATATATATTGCAAAATAAATTGATATTACAAACGTTGACAAAAATTCGAGGGTCGATAGAAATTACAAATTGTATCTATTTTATCTAGTCAATAATTTGTTATTAAGAAGAAGTGTACTATTTCGTGCGCTTATGGCACCTTTATGTTTACGAATGTAAACCATGCCAGATCAACTGTGTATTCACAAGACTGGATCAGACGCACCAAAGATAAATAGTAACAAGAGAGCTATTGCATCCTCGTTGCTAAATGATCTCTTTTACAGGGAACTATCATGTTAAATGATCTTTCATAGATTTCCAATATGATAAAACAGAGATAGACAATGACTTGTCCTTAAACACTTACTAAATTATCTTTCCTAGGTTTGTCCACTTATTTAGAGCTAGAACATGAGTAGTTATGCTGGTATCTGATTACGGATTTTCACTTTCATGGCGTAGAAGCATCTCAACCACCTGGCTCATGGTGGGTCTCACATCTCTGTCCTCCTCAACACACTGAAGCGCCACCGCAACCGAAACTTCCATCTTCTTGATGTTGTAAGGTCCCTTTACGATCGGATCCATAATTTCCCTTATCCATGTCTTCATGGCCACTCTTGGTTTCATCTTCTCTCTCACTTAGGTAGTCAATATTTTGTTCTCGTCTTTTCCTTCTCCACGGTGGCATGACCTATGATTGATTTCCTTCCGGTTAGCATCTCTAGCAGAACGATTCCGTAGCTATACACATCCACTTTGGATGTGATTGGCATATTGTAAACTCATTCTGGAGCCATGTAACCCCTTGTTCCTCTTATTCTTGAGAAACTTGTATTCTTAAGGCCTTCTCTGTTAAGTAGCTTAGAGAGCCCAAAATCCGCCACCTTTGGTTGGTAATCAGAATTGAGGAGTATGTTCTGTGGCTCCATGTCACAGTGGAGAACCCATTCCAAGCACTCTTAGTGAAGATAAGCGAGCCCCTTGGCCGATCCCACTGCGATCTCATACCTCTTCTTCCAGTCGAGTTGATCCAAAGAAAGGTTTTCTGCCAAGGAACCGTGATTCGTGAACTCATAAACCAAGAGCCTGTGCCTTCCCTCCACGCAGTAACCCCACATTGCAATCAGGTTCGTGTGATTGAGATTCCCAATTGTTCTCACTTCGGCCAAGAATTCATCTTCTCCTTGATTCGCCTCGTTTAGCAGCTTGACCGCTGCTTCCCCATGGTCTGTTAAGAAACCCTTGTACACAATCCCCCCACTTCCTCTTCCAATCTCTTCGCTAAAGTTCCTAGTCGCTTTCTTTAGCTTGGCATACGTGAACCTCGTAAATCTTGTCCCCGCAAGACGATATCCCTTCACATAACCTCCATGTTTGTCAAGATCAGTCCTGATCAAGAAGGACCATGTGAGGAAGACTACAACAATTTCCACTCCCGCTAGCGCTGGAGCAAAAATGAGCAAGATCTTAGGTGTCGAATTCAGGTGGCTCTTCAGATTTGTCCTCTGCAGGACAACTTCTTGAGCTTTTGGAGGACAGGACATTGGGTTGAATCCTTTGGTGGGTATTTGATAAGAAGAGAGATTAGCTTTTGGTAGTTTCAAATAGATGCTCCCATTAAATGAGAACGAAATATATCCATTTAACTGCAGTATCTTGGGATAACAGTCGAAGCGCCCTGTGTTCTCGTTGAATTTGTATTGAAAGCCTTTACAATTGCAAAGATCTGCGCACATTTTCTTGCACGACGCCAGAGTACTGTTTGGAATATATTCCTTATTGTATCCATAGAAATCATGATGAGGCAAACGCAGGAAATCGACATGAGCATTAGAACCCTCATTGCAGAAGCTCTCGAATTTGGGCGCACATCCCTAAGTCCAATTAGTATCATTATTCCTCACATATCCAGGAAGGCAAGAGCAACTCCTCCCCTCCCGACCCACTCAGTTGCCACCTCTAATTTTCAGAAAAAAATTAGCCCTCTAAGTTTTGGAGGGATAATGATATATATACCATCCCCAAGATCGAATCCTAGCCGTCGGTTTGATTTGACGGTTAAGATTTGATCTCAAAGCCTAACTAATTTGCTTAAGGGTTAAGCAATCTTGAAAATCAGACGTGATTACTCGGATGATGAAGATATGCCAAAATCATATCTTCACCATCAATTCGGATTGAATTTGCGATTAAGGCCTAATTAGAGGCATTTTCGTAATTTGACATAATTTGGGATCAGTTTTGCAAAATCTGGAAAATTGGAGGACATGGGGGACTATAGTGGCTAGGAAAGCCCCGGAGATTCTATGGGAAATTGGAAACGTCGAAGTGAGCTGTGACTTATAAATAGGAAGATGAGGAGATAAGGGGCGAAGGATATTCATGATATTAGGTTGGATCTCTCTTCATTCGCTCTGTTCGCGGAGCGGCATACCGAAAAGAAGAAAAGCGGAGGCCCGCCATCTGCTAGCATTGTGCTTTGGAATCGATTCTTTATCAATGGCCCACCCTTTCTTTGAACCTTGTCAATGATCGAACTTAAAGATATGAACTGAGTGCCATTTGATGAGTAACTGAGAACAAGGGAGAGGGATATAGAAAGGATGAAGTAATGAAAGAGGAAGTCATTGCTAGTAGTAAGGACTTGTCACGATCCATTGGTTCATATAGAATCCATGTCCTAGGTGTATCAAAAAACATTCTTTTCGCTAAGCGTATATAATAAAATAGAGTAAAAGGGTCCACCCCGAAACCGAGGGCGTACTAACTAACAGCATACCGATGGGTGGTTGTTGATCGCCAAGAATCGGTGAAGTCTATTGAACCATCAAACCTGGCAAACCTATTGAACCATCTCTCCAAATATTGGAATACACACCATTTGGCTTGTATTGTTTTGAAAAAGGGCATGTCGTACCACAATAGATTGTTTTAGCTCGAAGGCTTGCAGCTTTGCTGCCATAACACCATGCCATGAGGTTTGAACCTCACTGGTCAAAACAACCAAAGGAACATCTTCAGGAACTTTCTGGACATCATTGTTATTAGCCATCTTGATTTTCTAGTCAACCCAACAAATAGTGAGAAAACTAACCGTCTTAAGGTGATCCGGCTAACTATACCTCTCCTCCAATTACTATTTCTTGTTGTTATCACTTTCTCGAATTTATTATTTTTAGATCACAACAAACAGTGTTACGTATTTTTCCCCTAATACTACTCCTCCTCCTCATCCTCCTCCAGCAGCTCCAGCTCCAGTGAGGTTTTGTTTGGGGAGGAGCACATCGATCAGGTAGTCAAAGCTTTGCCACAACGGGACCTTGCCTTCTCTGTCACTAAGAACAAGATTACCAAAGTCTAGGAGCTGTAACTGACGAACTGGTGTCTTTGACCATAAGAGTGAGGCCGTATCTGTTGCCCAAACAATAGCGTCCTTGGCGTCGGTTAGCACAAGATCGCCATTCTTTTAAACCAAAAGCTTAAGAGTATCTCCCATTGATAGGTTCATCGCAATTTGCCATCCAAACTACGGTGCAATTCTGGCCACTGCACGGTGGATTGCTGTACCATATGGCAAAGCAGGAAGCGCTCTTGTCGATGGGATAAAAGCCTACGGAGAAGACGCTGGACTTGAGGATGTTGTCTGGATTGGCAACGGAGAGAGAGTTGCCAATGCGCAAAGTGGCGTGAGTTGCAGAGGAATGTTGAGAAGACAAGTGAATGATTGAGAGAACAAGCGCAAGGAGGAATGACGAGTTTGGCGTTCCAGTTGAGGACTGGCTTGTACTGAGATGTTTATATATATGAGGAATGATAGAATACAAAGTCATTTTTCAAAATAAACCACTCTTATACGCTTTGTCTGTAGCATCGGAGTGTGTTGTTCTTTCTCCTACCCATGAGGCTCGTGAACTTTTCTCTCTGTTTGATTTTTCCTCAGTATCTTGCAAGTACAATATGTAGTGTGTATATTCTCAGAATGCGATGTTAAGATTACCCTGTATGTACAGTAATCTGGCCCGTGCTATGCACGGAAGAAGTGGAAAATTCTTAATTCAAGTAAACAGCAATAGAAACTCAAATAATTTATTTAAACTGAGTTAACGGATTATTCATTTTTTTTTTATATCGTTAAAGTTATCACTTTATTTCCACATAATAACGCAGCTTTTAAAGAGCATAACTCAAAGTACTCGAGGCACAAAAGTTATCCCATTTCTTACACGCGATTGCTGCTTATCCCTGCTCATATGCCACATATATCTCATTCTCATGCCAACTGCCAAGCACGCAAGTATCAATGATCAAATCAGCTTTGGTGTCAACAATTTCAAACTATTTTTTGATGGCTTGACCTCTCAAGATTAATGTCAAGTTCCCTAACCCAAGTGAATTGCTTCGGTTTAGGTATTAGACTAGCTCATAGCAAAGCACGGTCGAAAAGAATGAGAAATGTGTGGTGATAGTTATGTTCAAAAGTTGATGTCTGAAAAGGAGATTATAAATTGTAACTACTTTATCTAGTCAATGATTTGTTATTAAGAAGAGGTGTACCATTTCGTGAGCCTAAGGCACCTCTATGTATACTGATTTAAACCATGTCAAATCAACCGTGTATTCATAAGACTGGATCATAAGCACCAAAGGTGGACATTCCACAAGAGCAAAAGCGTCCTTGTTGCTGAATGATGTCTCTTATAGGGAACTATCATGCTAAATGATCTTTCCTAGATTTCCAAGAAGATAAAACAGAGATAAACAGGGACTTGTTCCTAAACACTTACTTACAACATTTCCTAGGTTTGTACATCCAAAGACTATTACCTTTGCCAACTGTCCGGTTATTTAGAGTTGGAACCCGAGCAGTTATGCTTGTATCCGATTACAGATCCTCACTTTCATGGCGCAGAAGCATCTCAACCACCTGGCTCATGGTGGGTCTCGCATCTCTGTCCTCCTCCACACACTGAAGCGCCACTGCAACCAAAACTTCCATCTTCTTGATGTCGTAAGGTCCCTTTACGGTCGGATCCACAATTTCCCTTATCCATGTCTCCATGGGCGCTCCTGGTTTCATCTTCTCTCTCACCCAGGAAGTCAACATTTTGTTCTCGCTTTTTATTTCTCCACGGATGGCATGGCCTGCGACCGGGTTCCCTCCGGTCAGCATCTCCAACAGAACGATTCCATAGCTGTACACATCCACTTTGGAGGTGATTGGCATATTGTAAACCCATTCGGGAGCCATGTAACCCCTCGTTCCTCTGATTCTTGAGAAACTCGTATTCTTAAGGCCCTCTCTATTAAGTAGCTTAGAGAGCCCAAAATCGGCCACCTTTGGTTGGTAATCAGAATCGAGGAGTATGTTCTGTGGCTTCACATCGCAATGGAGAACCCATTCCAAGCACTCCTCGTGAAGATAAGCAAGCCCCTTGGCTGATCCCACCGCGATCTCATACCTCTTCTTCCAGTCGAGTTGATCGGAAGAAAGGTTTTCTGCCAAGGAACCGTGATTCATGAACTCATAAACCAAGAGCCTGTGCCTTCCCTCGACGCAGTAACCCCACATCGCAATCAGGTTCATGTGATTGAGATTCCCAATTGTTCTCACTTCAGCCAGGAACTCATCTTCTCCTTGATTCGCCTCGTTTAGCAGCTTGACCGCTGCTTCGCCATGATCTGGCAAGACACCCTTGTACACAATCCCCCCACTTCCTCTTCCAATCTCTTTGTTAAAGTTCCTGGTCGCTTTCTTTAGCTCGGCATATGTGAACCTTGTAAATCCTGTCCCCGCAAGACGATATCCCTTTGCATAACCTCCACGTTTGTCAGGATCAGTCCCGATCAAAAACGACCATGTGAGGAAGACTACAACAATTTCCACTCCAGCCAGCGCCGTAGCAAAAATGAGCAAGATCTCAAGTGTCGAATTCTGGTGGCTCTTCAGATAAGTCCTCTGCAGGACAACTTCTTGAGCTTTTGGGGGACAGGGCAGTGGGTCGAATCCTTTGGTGGGTATTTGATAAGAAGAGAGATTAGCTTTTGGTAGTTTCAAATAGATGCTCCCAATAAATGAGAACGAATTATATCCATTTAACAGCAGTATCTTGCGGAAACAGTCGAAGCTCCCTTTTTCCCCGTTGAATTTGTATTGAAAGCCTTTACAATCGCAAAGATCTGCGCACATTTTCTTGCACGACGCCAGGGTAGTGTTTGGAGTATAGTCCTTATCATATCCAAAGAAATCATGGTGAGGCAAACGCAGGAAATCGACATGAGCATCAGAACCCCCCTTGTTGCAGAAGCTCTCGAATTTGGGCGCACATCCCTGAGTCCGATCAGTGTCATTATTCCACACATATCCAGGAAGGCAAGAGCAACTCCTTCCCTCCCTCGGGTTGTACCTGCAAACGCTATTCGGTCCACAAATCCCATGAACAGTACATGACTCATTTAAGCCTTGCCATGTTACAACCCACTTCCCATCTTTTTCTCTACTATAGACCCTTACATTACCATCATGATCCACCTTTAACATACGTTGTGTTTTCTTGCCAAAATCCAACGTCAGGAACTTCAGATTGTCAGATGAAGTGAAATTCCCCAGGGAATCGAGCACTGCAACTCTACTATCGTTGTAGGTGGTTCTTCCAACTTCCCAACTCACATGGGCCGGGTCTGGCCAGTATACGCTTGAGTACAAAGGTCCATTGAAGAGGAGACGAAGGATGTTGTCGTTGTCAAAGTATAACTTGTAATAGCCAGAAGAGAAGTTGCCGTTGCTCTGAGAGGAAACAAGTGGTGTGTTCCTGGTGAGGTTCTGTCCAGGGAGGAGCACGTCGGTCGGGCAGTTGAAGCTTTGCCAGAGTGGGACATTACCTTCTCTGTCACGAAGAACAAGATTACCAGAGTCTAGGAGTAGTAACTGATGAACCGGTGTTTTTGACCACGAGAGTGAGGCTGTATCTATGGGCCAAACAACAGTGTGGCTGGCATCGGTTAGCACGAGATCACCGTTCTTTTTAATAGAAAGCTTAGAGTACCTCCCGTTGACAGGTTCATTGCGGTTTGCCATCCAAACTACGGTGCAATTCTGGCCGCTGCATGGTGGATGGCTGAACCAGATGGCAAAGCAGTAAGCATTCTTGCCGACAGGGTAAAAACCGGCGGAGAAGACACCAGACTTTGAGATGAGGATGTCATCCGGGTTATCAACGGAGAGAGAGTCGCCTCTGCTCAAAGTAGTGCGAGTTGCAGAGGAAGGTTGAGAAGACAAGTGAAGGATTGAGAGAACAAGCGCAAGGAGAAAGGACGAGTTTCTCATGGTGCTCAAGGAACAGGTTGAGGCTTGGCCTGTACTGAGATATTTTTTCCAGAAGTCGTTGGCTTTACTTATAAAGGGAAGTGGCATACAAAACAAATCACCGAGCGATCAGTACATGCTCCTAGGTTCATATCACCGTCCTTATGCATTTCTCTGGAGGGCACCCTCAAGAGCATCTGTCTAATCTCAATCGTAAAAATAAATCTTTTAGGCATCTGATGTTGTAATTTTAGCACTTACTTTATTAACGAACTCTCATTTCTTGCCCATAATTATTGTATTACACTATATTATATTCCGATGTACAATCAATAACGAATTTTAGGGGTGATCATATTCTAAACCTAAAACTTAAAATTTAGAACGTGCTTTGGTAGAACTAATTATCAGTTTTTGAAACTTGTGACCTACCCTATTTGTTCTAGAAGTGACCCTGGAATGTGTCCTATTTTTTAGTTTGATTCCAAGGTCTACCAAGATTATTTTTTTTTTGTTCATTGAGTTTCATTTTTTATAGCAAAATAATATGAATAACAAAATGATTCAAAATATAACATGAATGAGGGCGAGTGAGCAAATGCTAGTTAGGAACAAGTGAGGGTTGCGAGGAGGAGTGTGAGTCATAGGCGAGAGAGGGAGTCGTGAAGTGTTTGGGTGAGGTTGGAGGAAATAGAAAAAAGAGAGAAATATAAAAAAAATACAATAAGAGAAAAATTCAATTTTTAGGCTCTATGAAACCGATTCCAAATTCGGTTCAATTCGATTCTTCACTCAAAATTGGGAATCAAACTGATTTCACTAATTCCAAAAGTTTGGAATTGGGAACTGGGTTGGTATCGAGCTAGATTTCAGGGTGGTCCGATTCAATTTTTGAATAGAATTGGTCTAGTTGCGCATTTTTAATATGGAATTATCAATAGGTACAAAGTATAATTTTGGGAATATCCCATTTACACTAAAGGTAGATATAAAATCATAATATCTTTCTCTATTCATGATCGAAGGAATTAAACTTCCGATTGCTGGTTTACAAGCATCACGAAATTCAAAGACGAGTTTATGGATCCAAAAAATTTGCCAACCTCGTATTTTTCCGTTTGGGGGGTAGCAAAACCACATCTTAAGAAATTCTTCTTTCTGGTTGCCGGTGGAGAGATGGCGTGGGAGGAAGGGAAAGTCCAGCTGTTTGGACGGCGATTTCGAGGGGACATGCACTTGTCTCTAGGGAAAGTCCTTCGATACGAGACAAAAAAGAACGTACCTTTCTTGTAATTTCGCTTCTTGAAAGGATGAATAATTTCAGTATAAATCTGTAGTAGAATGAAAACATGGGCGAAATTTCCAATTAATATTAAACGTATTGTAAAGGTATCGATTCAATTCTAAACTTTTTGATTTTGTGAATTTAGTCCTAAACTTTTTGCAGAAGTTCCATGATAGTTATTTCAATAAATTTTCGCCGAAAATCTCTGATGCAATAATGAATCAGGAAGGACAATTTCATGCTTGTGATTTCTAGCAAAACTTAATGGGAAGGAATGCAATGCAATTTTGTGAAAATATTTAAAATTAATAATTTATCTATAAAACTGTCCCACACTTCTAACGTAAATTTTATGTGGATGAGCGGAGGATAAAGCCCTTTGTGGTTACAAGGGAGATTCGAGTCAAGCAATCGTAAGGCGACAGCGACGGGCAAGCCACTGTTGGACCATCGTTACCTCAAGCGGAGGATACCATGGATCCGACACAAGAGTCCCCTCAAAGACGTGGACCCCCATCCGCGTTGACCTGCTTTAAGTTCGCCAACCAATCTTTATTTTAGAGGCCATTAAATGCATTACCCACCGTTCAGGTTTAATAAGCGATCTACCTGGTGGAACAAAGTACTAATTTTGTTAGATCACGTCGCTCCCATTTGGAAACATAGTCTAAATTTACAGGTTCTCTTTAAAAAAACACAAGTTTCGATGTAACATTTATATTATAATTGGCTAGTTCTGTCCATCACTTTTCCATAAACTAAGTCTTTTGCATAAAATTTTCTCACCTCATATGTTTCTCTACATATATATTTCCCATGAATCCTATAAAATTAGTGGGATGGTGACGGAAGAAGTTTTAGAATTTGTGTCAATACATCACTTGAGTTCTCAAATTTTTTTCAGAGTCGTTTAAGGCTTAAAACTCGTCATTGTCCTTCAAATTAGGCTTTTTGTTAACACTGTTGTTTTTTCTTGGACGGAAAATCCATGCGGATTTTTTTTTTAATTTTTCTTTTTCTTTATGTGGAAGCTGGGCTAATGTGATGCATTAGAAAAAGGGTAAAAGAAAAAAAGCGCTAAAGTTATGAAAAGGGAAAAAAAATGGAAAAAGATCAGTGGTGAAGGGGCTAGAAGGAGGGAGGGCAATGCGACTGCCTCTGTTGCCAATAGAGGTGTTAAATGGGTTGCACAACCCATTTATGGACCCATTTATGGTTAAATGGGTCATTAATGGGTCGAGCTTTCTTTCATAAAGCAACCATAATGGGTTTTAATGGGTCAAGACTAAAATATATGGGTTTTAAATGGGTTAGAGAGCTGATCAATTTATGACCCATTTATCAACCCATTAAAAATGAACCCATTTATTTTTACTCAAAACCTCACCATCTCTCTCCTCTCTTTAACTTTACAATTTTTTTTTTATAAAAACCGAAATTATAATTATTTTTATTTTTATTTTATTTTCTTTTTTCTTTTTTCTTTCCTTTTTATTTTCTTTCTTCTTCCTCCGGTCGCCGGCGTGGCGATGGCCAGCGACCGGCCAGGCGAGCGGCGTTGGGCGAGCTCGAGCTCGCCGGATCGGCAACTTGCTGACAAGGGTTGCCACACTTGCCTTTGAGGCAAGGGCCCTTGCTTCATGGTCGCAGCAGCCCTTGCCTGGTGATGGTGAGAATTCTAGCCTGTGTTTATGGCCAAGTGAGGGCCAACCACCCTTACCTCGACCCCGACGAGGGAGGTTGGTTATAGAGGGCACAACACATTGCCGCCCCCTTTGCTTTTAATCTTACAAGCTCAAAAAAAAAAAAAATAACAAGTTCATTTTTCTTTAATAAATAATTTTATAAAACATTAAAGGATTAACACAAAATGTCGCCCTTGTGGAGGAAATAAATAATAAAAAAATGCCAGCCTAGACTTTTCCATCAACTAAACATTGGGAAGTTAATGAAATGACTAAGTTGAAGGGTGACAACAGATTTTAATATTAAATAATCCAAAAAAAGAATTTTAAAACTTAATGTGACGGACTGACACGAGTGTAAGAATTTTCATTGTCATTATCCAATGAAAAGAGCAGCGTTGTCGTAGCCAACTTCGGAAATGTTGTGGAATTGGAGATAAGGTGCTCTCGCTTAACCCATGGGAGTAGATTAGTAACTAGGTTAGATATATGCATGTCTGCTAGCGAGTGAATAAAGTGCATAGATTAATTTTGATTTCTTTGTGCCATCACAAAATGTGCAACTAGTCTTACATATTTGAGCTAATTATAATCATTTTGTTTCACGTCTTATCTAATTTACAAATTTAGTAAATCATTTCATGCGGTTTACTTCAAAATTTGTGATTCCATTAATTTCACATCACTAACCCATGAAATGAATCTCCTTTTGTTACTTTATTTGTATTTGACTGATCCAATTTGGATTGTTTGATTAGCCATAGAGATATCACATCATTGAGAAAACCGGTGATCTCGTGATACATACTATCTATCCGGTGGTTGTCCTTTTCAAAGTGCTAAAATTTCTACTTTCCGACAATGGTGATAGGCTACTAGTTGGACGTCTCTATTCGATGGCGGACAATTTGTCCTCCCCCAAATTGCAACTGACATCCCTCGGCACCAGAGCGATATTTGATAAAGGCACCACTTGACGTTTATCTTGATTCATAGGCAAGGGCCCTTCTTTCATGGTCGCAGTAGCCCTTGCCTGGTGGTGGCGAGAATCGTAGCCTGCGCTTATGGCCAAGTGAGGGCCAACAACCCTTACCTCCACCCCAACAAGGGAGGTTAGCTATAGAGGGCACAACACATTAATGTCCCCCTTTCCTTTTAATCTTACACGCTCAAAAAAAAAAAAAAAAAAAAAAAAAACAAGTTGGGAAGTTAATGAAATGACTAACTTGAAGGATGACCACATATTTTAACATTTAAATAATCAAGAAAAAGAATTTGAAAACTAAATGTGGCCGACTGACATGAGTGTAAGAATTTTCATTGTCATTATCCAATGAAAATTGAAGCAACGTTGTCGTAGCCAACTTTGGAAATGTCGTGGAATTGGAGATGAGGTTCTCTCACTTAACCCATGGGAGTAGATTAGTAACTAGGTTTGATATATGCATGTGTGCTAGCGGGTGAATAAAGTGCACAAATTAATTTTGATTTCTTTGTGCCATCACAAACTGTGCAAACAGTCTTCTATATTTGAGCTAATCATAATCATTTTGTTTCACATCTTATCTAATTTACAAATTTAGTAAATCATTTCATGCGGTCTACGTCAAAGTTTGTGATTCCATTAATTTCACATCACTGACCCATGAAATGAATCTCCTTTTGTTACTTTATACGTATTTCACTAATCCAATTTGGATTGTTTGATTAGCCATAGAGATATCACATCTTTGAGAAAACTGGTGGTCTCGTGATACATACTATCTATCCAAGGGTTGTCTTTTTCAAAGTGCTAAAATTTTTGCTTTTTGACAATGGTCATTGGCTACTAGTTGGACATCTCTATTCGATGGCGGACAATTTGTCCTCCCCGAAATTGCAACTGACATCCCCCGGTACCAGAGCGATATTTGATAAAGGCACCACTTGACGTTTATCTTGATTCACAGCCAAGGGCCCTTGCTTCATGGTCGCAGCAGCCCTTGCCTGGTAGTGGCGAGAATCGTAGCGTGCACTTATGGTCAAGTTAGGGCCAACTACCCTTACCTCAACCCTGACAAGGGAGGTTGGCTCTAGAGGGCACAACTCATCACTGTCCCCCTTTCCTTTTACTCTTACAAGCTAAAAAAAAAAAAAAAAGACAGACAAGTTCAAGTTTTTTTTTTATAAATAATTTTATAAAACATAAATGGATGAACACAAAATGTTGCTCTTGTAGGGGAAATAAATAATAAAAAAATGCCAGCCTAGATTTTTCCATCAACTAAAAGTTGGAAAGTTGATGAAATGACTAACTTGAAGGATGACGTCAGATTTTAATATTTAAATAATCGAGAAAAAGAATTTGAAAGCTAAATGTGATGGATTGACACGAGTGTAAGAATTTTCATTGTCATTATCCAATGAAAAGTGGAGCAGCGTTGTCGTAGCCAACTTCGGAAATGTCATGGAATTGGAGATGAGGTGCTCTCACTTAACCCGTGGGAGTAGATTAGTAACTAGGTTTGATATATGCATGTCTGCTAGCGGTGAATAAATTGCACAAATTAATTTTGATTTCTTCGTGCCATCACAAATTGTGTAACCAGTCTTCCATATTTGAGCTAGTCGTAATCATTTTGTTTCACGTCTTATCTAATTTACAAATTTAGTAAATCATTTCATGCGGTTTATATCAAAGTTTGTGATTCCATTAATTTCACATCACTGACCTATGAAATGAATCTCCTTTTATTACTTTATTTGTCTTTGACTAATCCAATTTGGATTGTTTGATTAGCCATAGAGATATCACACCATTGAGAAAATTGGTGGTCTCATGATACATACTATCTATCAAGGGGTTGTCTTTTTCAAAGTGCTAAAATTTTTGCTTTCCGACAATGGTGATAGGCTACTAGTTGGACGTCTCTATTCGATGGCGGACAATTTGTCCTACCCCAAATTGCAATTGACATCCCCCGGCACCAGAGTGATATTTGACAAAGGCACCGCTTGACGTTTATCCTGATTCACAGGTAAGGGCCCTTGCTTCATGGTAGCAGCAGCTCTTTGCTTGGTGGTGGTGAGAATTGTAGCCTGTGCTTATGGCCAAGTGAGGACCAACCACCCTTACCTCAACCCCGACAAGGGAGGTTGGCTATAGAGGGCACAACACATTGCGTCCCCCTTTCCTTTTAATCTTACAAGCTAAAAAAAAAAAAAAAAAGACAAGTTCATTTTTCTTTAATAAATAATTTTATAAAACTTAAATGGATAAACACAAAATGTTGTCCTTGTAGAGGAAAGAAGTAATAAAAAATGACATCCTAAACTTTTTCGTCAACTAAAAGTTTGGGAAGTTAACGAAATGACTAACTTGAAGGATGACAACAGATTTTAATATTTAAATAATTGAGAAAAAGAATTTGAAAGCTAAAAGAAACGACTACTTTATTCGTATTTGACTAATCAAATTTCTATTGTTTGATTAGCCATAAAGATATCACATCATTGAGAAAACTGGTGGTCTCGTGATACATAGTATCTATCCAGGGGTTGTCTTTTTCAAATCGCTAAAATTTCTGCTTTCCGACAATGGTCATTGGCTACTAGTTGGACGTCTATTTGATGGAGGAAAATTTTTCCACCCCAAAATTGCAATTGACATCCCCCGGCACCAGAGCGATATTTGATAGAGGCACCACTTGACGTTTATCTTGATTCATAGGCAGGGGCCCTTGCTTCACCGTCACAGTAGCCCTTGCCTGATCGTGGCGAGAATCATAGCCTACGCCTATGGCCAAGTGAGGGCCAACCACCCTTACCTCGAACCCGACAAGGGAGGTTGGCTATAGAGGGTGCAACACATTGCCGTCTGCCCTTTCCTTTTAATCTTACAAGCTAAAAAAAAAAAAAAAAAAAAAAAGACAAGTTCATTTTTCTTTAATAAATAATTTTATAAAACTTAAATGGATGAACACAAAATGTTGCTCTTGTAGAGGAAATAAATAATAAAAAATGCCAGCCTAGACTTTTCCATCAACTAAAAGTTGGGAAGTTAATGAAATGACTAACGTGAAGGATGAAAACATATTTTAATATATAAATAATTGAGAAAACAGATTTGAAAGCTAAATGTGATGGACTGACATGAGCGTAAGAATTTTGATTGTCATTATCCAATGAAAACTAGAGCAGCGTTATCGTAGCCAACTTTGGAAATCTCATGGAATTGGAATTGAGGTGCTCTCACTTAGCCCATGGGAGTGGATTAATAACTAGGTTTGATATATGCATGTGTGCTAGCGGGTGAATAAAGTGCACAAATTAATTTTGATTTCTTTGTGCCATCACAAATTGTGCAACTAGTCTTCCATATTAGAGCTAATCATAATCATTTTGTTTCATGTCTTATCTAATTTACAAATTTAGTAAATCATTTCATGCGGTTTACATCAAAGTTTGTGATTCAATTAATTTCACATCACCGACCCAAGAAATCAATCTCCTTTTGTTACTTTATTCGTATTTGACTAATCCAATTTGGATTGTTTGATTGGCCATAAAGATATCACATCATTGAGAAAACCGGTGGCCTCGTGATACATACTATCTATCCAAGGGTTGTCTTTTTCAAAGTGCTAAAATTTCTGCTTTCTGACAATGGTCATTGGCTACTAGTTGCACGTCTCTATTCGATGGAGGACAATTTGTCCTCCCTGAAATTGCAATTGACATCCCCCGGCACCAGAGCGATATTTGATAAAGGCACCACTTGACGTTTATCCTGATTCACAGGCAAGGGCCCTTGCTTCATGGTAGCAGCAGCCCTTGCCTGGTGGTGGCGAGAATCGTAGCTTGTGCTAATGGCCAAGTGAGGGCCAACCACCCTTATCTCAACCCCAACGAGGGAGGTTGGCTATAGAGGGCGCAACACATTGCCGTCCGCCTTTCCTTTTAATCTTACAAGCTAAAAAAAAAAAAAAAGACAAGTTCAATTTTCTTTAATAAATAATTTTATAAAACATAAATGGATGAACACAAAATGTCGCTCTTGTAGAGGAAATAAAAAATAAAAAATGCCAGCCTAGACTTTTCCATCAACTAAAAGTTGGGAAGTTAATGAAATGACTAACTTGAAGGATGAAGACATATTTTAATATTAAAACAATCGAGAAAAAGAATTTGAAAGCTAAATGTGACGGAATGACACGAGCGTAGGAATTTTCATTGTCATTATCCAATAAAATTGCAGCAGCGGTGTCATAGCCAACTTCGGTAATGTTGTGGAATTGGAGATGAGGTGCTCTCACTTAACCCATAGGAGTAGATTAGTAACTAGGTTTGATATGTGCATGTCCACTAGCAGTGAATAAAGTGCACAAATTAATTTTGATTTCTTTGTGCCATCACAAACTGTGCAACTAGTCTTCCATATTAGAGCTAATCATAATCATTTTGTTTCATGTCTTATCTAATTTACGAATTTAGTAAATCATTTCATGCTATTTACATCAAAGTTTGTGATTCAATTAATTTCACATCACCGACCCAAGAAATCAATCTCCTTTTGTTACTTTATTCGTATTTGACCAATCCAATTTGGATTGTTTGATTGGCCATAAAGATATCACATCATTGAGAAAACCGGTGGCCTCGTGATACATACTATCTATCCAAGGGTTGTCTTTTTCAAAGTGCTAAAATTTCCGCTTTCTGACAATGGTCATTGGCTACTAGTTGCACATCTCTATTCGATGGAGGACAATTTGTCCTCCCTGAAATTGCAATTGACATCCCCCGGCACCAGAGCGATATTTGATAAAGGCACCACTTGACGTTTATCCTGATTCACAGGCAAGGGCCCTTGCTTCAAGGTAGCAGCAGCCCTTGCCTGGTGGTGGCGAGAATTGTAGCCTGTGCTTATGGCCAAGTGAGGGCCAACCACCCTTATCTCAACCCCAACGAGGGAGGTTGGCTATAGAGGGCGCAACACATTGCCATCTGCCTTTCCTTTTAATCTTACAAGCTAAAAAAAAAAAAAAAAAACAAGTTCATTTTTCTTTAATAAATAATTTTATAAAACATAAATGGATGAACACAAAATGTCGCTCTTGTAGAGGAAATAAAAAATAAAAAATGCCACCCTACACTTTTCCATGAACTAAAGGTTGGGAAGTTAATGAAATGACTAACTTGAAGGATGACGACATATTTTAATATTAAAACAATCGAGAAAAAGAATTTGAAAGCTAAATGTGATGGAATGACACGAGCGTAGGAATTTTCATTGTCATTATCCAATAAAATTGCAGCAGCGGTGTCATAGCCAACTTCGGTAATGTTGTGGAATTGGAGATGAGGTGCTCTCACTTAACCCATAGGAGTAGATTAGTAACTAGGTTTGATATATGCATGTCCACTAGCAGTGAATAAAGTGCACAAATTCATTTTGATTTCTTTGTGCCATCACAAACTGTGCAACTAGTCTTCCATATTAGAGCTAATCATAATCATTTTTTTTCATGTCTTATCTAATTTACAAATTTAGTAAATCATTTCATGCGGTTTACATCAAAGTTTGTGATTCAATTAATTTCACATCACCGACCCAAGAAATCAATCTCCTTTTGTTACTTTATTCGTATTTGACTAATCCACTTTGGCTTGTTTGATTGGCCATAAAGATATCACATCATTGAGAAAACCGGTGGCCTCGTGATACATACTATCTATCCAAGGGTTGTCTTTTTCAAAGTGCTAAAATTTCCGCTTTCTGACAATGGTCATTGGCTACTAGTTGCACATCTCTATTCGATGGAGGACAATTTGTCCTCCCTGAAATTGCAATTGACATCCCCCGGCACCAGAGCGATATTTGATAAAGGCACCACTTGACGCTTATCCTGACTCACAAGCAAGGGCCCTTGCTTCAAGGTAGCAGCAGCCCTTGCCTGGTGGTGGCGAGAATCGTAGCCTGCGCTTATGGCCAAGTGAGGGCCAACCACCCTTACCTCAACCCCAATGAGGGAGGTTGGCTATAGAGGGCGCAACACATTGCCGTCCCCATTTGCTTTTAATCTTACAAGCTAAAAAAAAAAAAAAACAAGTTCATTTTTCTTTAATAAATAATTTTATAAAACATAAATGGATGAACACAAAATGTCACTCTTGTAGAGAAAATAAATAATAAAAAATGCCAGCATGGATTTTTCCATCAACTAAAACTTGGGAAGTTAATGAAATGACTAACTTGAAGGATAACGATAGATTTTTTTTTCTTTGGTAAAGGGTAATAATATATTGAGCTTTAACCACCACATATGACGATAGATTTTAATATTTAAATAATCGAGAAAAAGAATTTGAAAGCTAAATGTGACGGACTGACACGGGTGTAAGAAGTTTCATTGTCATTATCCAATGAAAATTGGTTCAGCGTTGTGGTAGCCAACTTTGGAAATGTCGTGGAATTGGAGATGAGGTGCTCTTAGTTAACCCATGGGAGTAGATTAGTAACATGGTTTGATATATGCATGTGTTCTAGCGGGTGAATAAAGTGCACAAATTAATTTTGATTTCTTTGTGCCATCACAAACTGTGCAACCAGTCTTCCATATTAGAGCTAATCATAATCATTTTGTTCCACGTCTTATCTAATTTACAAATTAAGTAAATCGTTCATGCGGTTTACATCAAAGTTTGTGATTCCATTAATTTCACATCACTGACCCATGAAAAAAAATCTCCTTTTTTTACTTTATTCATATTTGACTAATCCAATTTGGATTGTTCGATTAGCCATAGAGATATCACACCATTGAGAAAACTGGTGGTCTCGTGATACATACTATCTATCCAAGGGTTGTCTTTTTAGAAGTGCTAAAATTTCTGCTTTCCGACAATGGTCATTGGCTACTTGTTGGACGTCTCTATTCGATGGTGGACAATTTGTCCTTCCTGAAATTGCAATTGACATCCCCCGGCACCAGAGCGATATTTGATAAAGGCACCACTTGACGTTTATCTTGATTCATAGGCAAGGGCCCTTGCTTCATGGATGCAGCAGCCCTTGCTCGGTGGTGGCGAGAATCGTAACCGGCACTTATGGCCAAGTGAGAGCCAACCACCCTTCCCTCGACCCCGACAAGGGAGGTTGGCTATAGAGGGCGCAACACATTGCCGTCCGCCTTTCCTTTTAATCTTACAAGCTAAAAAAAAAAAAATGACAAGTTCATTTTTCTTTAATAAATAATTTTATAAAACATAAATGGATGAACACAAAATATCGCTCTTGTAGAGGAAATAAAAAATAAAAAATGCCAGCCTACACTTTTCCATGAACTAAAGGTTGGGAAGTTAATGAAATGACTAACTTGAAGGATGACGACATATTTTAATATTAAAACAATCGAGAAAAAGAATTTGAAAGCTAAATGTGACGGAATGACACGAGCGTAGGAATTTTCATTGTCATTATCCAATAAAATTGCAGCAGCGGTGTCATAGCCAACTTCGGTAATGTTGTGGAATTGGAGATGAGGTGCTCTCACTTAACCCATGGGAGTAGATTAGTAACTAGGTTTGATATATGCATGTCTGCTAGCGGTGAATAAAGTGCACAAATTAATTTTGATTTCTTTGTGCCATCACAAACTATGCGACCAGTCTTCCATATTAGAGCTAATCATAATCATTTTGTTTCACGTCTTATCTAATTTACAAATTTAGCAAATCATTCATGCAGTTTACATAAAGTTTGTGATTCCATTAATTTCACATCACTGACCCATGGAATGAGTCTCCATTTTTTACTTTATTTATATTTGACTAATCCAATTTGGATTGTTCGATTAGCCATAGAGATGTCACACCATTGAGAAAAATGGCGGTCTCGTGATACATACTATCTATCCAAGGGTTGTCTTTTCAAAGTGCTAAAATTTCTACTTTCTGACAATGGTCATTGGCTCCTAGTTAGACGTCTCTATTCGATGGTGGAAAATTTGTCCTCCCCAAAATTGCAATTGACATCCCCCGGCACCAGAGCGATATTTGATAAAGGCACCACTTGACGTTTATCCTGATTCACAGGCAGGGCCCTTGCTTCATGGTAGTAGTAGCCCTTGCCTGGTGGTGGCGAGAATCGTAGCCTGCACTTATGGCCAAGTGAGGGCGAACCACCCTTACCTCAACCCCAACGAGGGAGGTTGGCTATAGAGGGCGCAACACATTGCCGTCTGCCTTTCCTTTTAATCTTACAAGCCAATAAATAATTTTATAAAACATAAATGGATGAACAAAATGTCGCTCTTGTAGAGGAAATAAAAAATAAAAAATGCCAGCCTGGACTTTTCCATCAACTAAAAGTTGGGAAGTTAATGAAATGACTAACTTGAAGGATGATGACATATTTTAATATTAAAACAATCGAGAAAAAGAATTTGGAAGCTAAATGTGACGGACTGACACAAGTGTAGGAATTTTCATTGTCATTATCCAATAAAATTGCAGTAGCGTTGTCGTAGCCAACTTCGGTAATGTTGTGGAATTGGAGATGAGGTGCTCTCACTTAACCCATGGGAGTAGATTAGTAACTAGGTTTGATGTATGCATGTCTGCTAGCGGTGAATAAAGTGCACAAATTAATTTTGATTTCTTTGTGCCATCACAAACTATGCAACCGGTCTTCCATATTAGAGCTAATCATAATCATTTTGTTTCACGTCTTATCTAATTTACAAATTTAGTAAATCATTCATGGGGTTTACATAAAAGTTTGTGATTCCATTAATTTCACATCACTGACCCATGGAATGAATCTCCATTTTTTACTTTATTCATATTTGACTAATCCAATTTGGATTGTTCGATTAGCCATAGGGATATCACACCATTGAGAAAAATGGTGGTCTCGTGATACATACTCTCTATCCAAGGGTTGTCTTTTCAAAGTGCTAAAATTTCGACTTTCTGACAATGGTCATTGGCTACTAGTTAGACATTCCTATACAATGGTGGAAAATTTGTCCTCCCCGAAATTGCAATTGACATCCCTCGGCACCAGAGCGATATTTAATAAAGGCACCACTTGACGTTTATCCTGATTCACAGGCAAGGGCCCTCGCTTCATGGTAGCAGCAGCCCTTGCCTGGTGGTGGCGTGAATCGTGGCCTGCGCTTATGGCCAAGTGAGGGCCAACCACCCTTACCTCAACCCTAACGAGGGAGATTGGCTATAGAGGGCGCAACACATTGCCGTCCCCCTTTGCTTTTAATCTTACAAGCTAAAAAAAAAAAAAAAAAAAAAAGACAAGTTCATTTTTCTTTAATAAATATTTCATAAAACATAAATGGATGAACACAAAATGTCGCTCTTGTAGAGGAAATAAATAATAAAAAATGCCAGCATGGACTTTTCCATGAACTAAAAGTTGGGAAGTTAATGAAATGACTAACTTCAAGGATGACGATAGATTTTAATATTTAAATAATCGAAAAAAGAATTTGAAAGCTAAATGTGACGGACTGACACGAGTGTAAGAAGTTTCATTGTCATTATCCAGTGAAAATTGGTTCAGCGTTGTGGTAGCCAACTTTGGAAATGTTGTGGAATTGGAGATGAGGTATCTCAGTTAACCCATGGGAGTAGATTAGTAACTTGGTTTGATATATGCATGTGTGCTAGCGGGTGAATAAAGTGCACAACTTAATTTTGATTTCTTTGTGTCATCACAAACTGTGCAACCGGTCTTCCATATTAGAGCTAATCATAATCATTTTGTTTCACGTCTTATCTAATTTACAAATTTAGTAAATCATTCATGCATTTTACATCAAAGTTTGTGATTCCATTAATTTCACATCACTGACCCATGGAATGAGTCTCCATTTTTTACTTTATTTATATTTGACTAATCCAATTTGGATTGTTCGATTAGCCATAGAGATATCACACCATTGAGAAAACTGGTGGTCTCGTGATACATACTATCTATCCAAGGGTTGTCTTTTTCGAAGTGCTAAAATTTCTGCTTTCCGACAATGGTGATTGGCTACTTGTTGGACATCTCTATTTAATGGTGGACAATTTGTCCTCCTTGAAATTGCAATTGACATCCCCCGGCACCAGAGCGATATTTGATAAAGGCACCACTTGACGTTTATCTTGATTCACAAGCAAGGGCCCTTGCTTCGTGGTCGCAGCATCCCTTGCCCTATGGTGGCAAGAATCGTAGCCTACGCTTATGGCCAAGTGAGGGCCAGCCACCCTTACCTTGACCCCGACAAGGGAGGTTGGCTATAGAGGGCCCAACACATTGCCGTCCCCTTTTCCTTTTAATCTTAAAAGCTAAAAAAAAAAAAAAGTCAAGTTCATTTTTCTTTAATAAATAATTTTATAAAACATAAATGGATAAACACAAAATGTCGGCCTGGTAGAGGAAAGAAATAATAAAAAATGCCATCCTAGACTTTTCCGTCAACTAAAAGTTGGGAAGTTAATGAAATGATTAACTTGAAGGATGACAATAGATTTTAATATTTAAATAATCGAGAAAAAGTATTTGAAAGCTAAATGTGACGGACTGACATGAGTGTAGGAATTTTCATTGTCATTATGCAATGAAAATTGGAGCAGCGTTGTCGTAGCCAACTTCAGAAATGTCGTGGAATTGGAGATGAGGTGCTCTCACTTAACCTATGGGAGTAGATTAGTAACTAGGTTTGATATATGCATGTGTGCTAGTGGGTGAATAAAGTGCACAAATAAATTTTGCTTTCTTTGTGCCATCACAAACTGTGCAACTACTCTTCCATATTTGAGCTAATCATAATCATTTTGTTTCACATCTTTTCTAATTTACAAATTTAGTAAATCGTTTCATGCAGTTTACATCAAAGTTTGTGATTCCATTAATTTCACATAACTGACCCATGAAATGAATCTCCTTTTGTTACTTTATTCGTATTTGACTAATCCAATTTGGATTGTTTGATTGGCCATAGAGATATCACATCATTGAGAAAAATTGTGGTCTTGTGATACATAATATCTATCCAGGGGTTGTCTTTTTCAAAGTGCTAAAATTTCTGCTTTCCGACAATGGTGATTGGCTACTAGTTGGACGTCTCTATTCAATGGTGGACAATTTGTCCTCCCCAAAATTGCAATCGACATCCCCCAGAACCAGAGCGATATTTGATAAAGGCACCACTTGATGTTTATCTTGATTCACAGGCATGGGCCCTTGCTTCATGGTTGCGGCAGCCCTTGCCTGGTGGTGGGGAGAATCATAGCCTTCGCTTATGGCCAAGTGAGGACCAACCACCCTTGCCTCGACCCCGACAAGGGAGGTTGGCTATAGAGGGCACAACACATTGCCGTCCCCGTTTCCTTTTAATCTTACATGCTCAAAAAAAAAAATGTTCATTTTTCTTTGATAAATAATTTTATAAAACATAAATGGATGAACACAAAATGTCGCTGTCTAATAAATAATAAATAAAATCTAGCCTAGATTGTTCCGTCAACTAAAAGTTGGGAAGTTAATGAAATGACTAACTTGAAGGATGACGACAGATTTTAATATTTAAATAATCGAGAAAAAGAATTTCAAAGCTAAATGTGACGGATTGACACGAGTGTAAGAATTTTCATTGTCATTATCTAATGAAAATTGGAGCAGCGTTGTCGTAGTCAACTTCGGAAATGTTGTGGAATTGGAGATGAGGTGCTCTCACTTAACCCATGGGAGTAGGTTAGTAACCAGATTTGATATATGCATGTGTGCTAGCGTGTGAATAAAGTGCACAGATTAATTTTGATTTCTTTGTGCCATCACAAACCATGCAACCGGTCTTCCATATTTGAGCTAATTATAATCTTTTTGTTTAACGTCTTATCTAATTTACAAATTTAGTAAATCATTTCATGTGGTTTACATCAAAGTTTGTAATTCCATTAATTTCACATCACTGACCCATGAAATGAATCTCCTTCTGTTACTTTATTCGTATTTGACTAATCCAATTTGGATTGTTTGATTAGCCATAGAGATATCACATCATTGAGAAAACTGGTGGCCTCGTGATATATACTATCTATCCAAGGGTTGTCTTTTACAAAGTGCCAAAATTTCTGCTTTCCGACAATGGTCAATGGCTACTAGTCGGACGTCTCTATTCGATGGAGGACAATTTGTCCTCCCCGAAATTGGTATTGAGATCCCCTGGCACCAGAGCGATATTTGATAAAGGCGCCACTTGACGTTTATCTTGATTCATGTTTCATTCTACCATTTTTTTTTTTTTCAGAAATTATGCGCAAAATCTGCGAGCCCGCTTTCATTTGGCTGAAGCTTCTAAGCCGTGAACACCTGCACACCACAAATAAGGAAATCTGTTATGTGTTAGTGAGAAAACTTTCTGCGAACTAGTTTTTTGATTTTTTACTTTAACCAGTTAGCATGATGAAGGGAAATTTGTGGATTAAGCTCAAAAGAAAGACCGAGGCCCAAGCTAAAAGCGAGGATCGGAGCTTTTTTCTTTTCCAAATTTCAATATTGTGCTTCAAAAGGACGCATAGGATCGGCCTACAGTGCAGTGTCTTCCTGTGGTCGTTCTGTTGAAAAGCAAGAGCACAACTCTTAAAAAGTCCGTAACGGCCGGACAATAGGTACTTGGAGTATCGCCTATGTCGGAGATTTATTTCATATCAAGAATGTATTGGTGAGGCCAAGTGTTACCATTCAAATATTAGGACCGTTGACACCTAAATTTTATCGGATAAGTATATTGAAAATTCTAAAACTTGTTACAAAAATGCATTTAAGTCCAAAAATTTGTCACAAATATACAACCGAGTCTTAAAACTTTCTAAAAGTTCAATTGAGTCTTCAAACTTGTCAAGTTGGTCTAATTAAATCCTTCAATTGATTGCATTTAAAAAAAAAAAGAATTCGATTGTATTTTCATGACAAGTTTTCCGATTTGATTGCATTTTCTTGATAAATTTTAGAACTTAACTATACTTTTTGAAATTTTTAGTATTTAATTGTAATTTCATGACGAGTTTTAGAATTTTAAATGCACTTATCTCAAATTTTATTCAATTTTTTTTTCTTTTTTAAATAGAAAAAGGAGAAAGGAAAAGCAGACAATTGCGATTTATAGTCCCTACCAAAAATATTGTTTTCATGAAACCATTTTTTTTTTTTGCATTGGATAATTAAAGTCATTCATATGATTGGTCGCATCTGGTCCATCGAATTGAGTCGTGGGACACTTCCGCAAATTACAATTTAAGGGTAACCTGGTCATTTTGCGAGAATTTTACCAAGTAAATTAAAGGTTGGTCTATTCGTGTTTTTTTTCCTCACTTTGGCTTTATTTGTTCCGTTGAAACGTGAAATTTTTGGAAATTTTTTTCTAGAAATCATTTTTCAAGAAAATAACATTATTATCCGATATTTGACTGAGATCAAAAAATGAACTAGAAAATATTTTCTGTTATTTGTTAAGAAAAATATGATTTTCCTAAATAGATATAAACTATTTTGAATGCTAGTGATTTGTGCATGGCTAGTTAAGGAACCCAACATGGGCACGGAGGTCTCAAGCTCGAATCCCTAACTCTTGGGCATGAGCATGGGCATTGGTCTTTAGGTTTGCCAAAGCTTAGCCCGAGAACCCAATCCCCGTGCTTGGTTCTCTAAGGCCTTGGCCCAGGTCTACAGAGGCTCGTCCTAAGTCCTTGATGCTCGGGCTTGGGCTTATCATGGCTGAGCCTTGACCCTGACTCTCAAGCTTGGTTCAATTGAGACCGGGCCTCAAACTCCAATACCGGTGCCCACATCCAGGTTCATCAACGGTCTCCGGTACCCCGGTCCCTTGTGTTTGGATCTAGGTCCATCTAGGTTGGGCTGGGGATCTTTGTGCCTGCCCATGCCCAAGTCCATCGAGGCCTAACTTTGGTCCTCGACGCTTGGTCCTTGGTCAATCAAGGCTTAGGCCAAGTGTTTGATGCTTGCCCAAGTCCATCGAGTCCATTGAGGTTGAGATTAAGAGCATAACCTGACTCTTGCGCTCGAGTCCATTGAGGTTGAGATTAGGAGCATAACCTGACTTTTGCGCTCGAGTCCACTGAGGTTGGGCCCCGATCCTTGAAGCCCGCAACTAGGTCCATCAAGGTTAGGCCCAAGGCCTCACCGCCTAGGATCGGGTTTGCAGTGCCAGGGCAAGTCCATTGAGACCTAGCCCAACACCTCGGTGTCGGAGCTCAAGTTCTCGTTGCCCAAACCAAGTCAATGACACAAAGCACATAATCCAATAATCGGAGGAAAACCATGTTTTCTGCTTTATATGTTTCTTAGTTGTTTATATTGTATTCTGTGCTGCAAACATTCCATTTACTTATTTTACAATTCGATAAGTGTTGCAATTTTATGTCTCATGTTTTCTTTTAATTGGAGTATAAATCTAAATGATGGAATTCAGATCTACTTTAAATGACATTCCGCATAAACTCAGATGAAGAATTTGATTGATGTGAACGTGTATTTTGTTATAATTTTATGCATATTATTTTTCTTGCGAACGCACGAGCATCTTGCCATTGGATAATAAACCGTGCAGCACGACTATATTGGATACTTCTATGAGAAGTCGACTATAACGTGCGTCATATGCACTTCTAGTTCCAGCTTGACACTTCTCTGCACAAGTTGCTTGTGTAATCATACTGTCTGCCGGTGTAATTCACCAGCCATGACCATAAGTATTGACTCCACACAAATCTCTGTTCTTAGTACTGTCTTTAGCTAGTAAATGCACAAGGACCGGTGTTGCGAAAAGCGAATGATTAAATAATAAAATAAACGGAACAAGAAAATAAATCGTACTCTAAATTTACGTGATTCGGCCATAGTGACCTACGTCCATGGGGAGAATAGTGATGAATTTCACTTTAGATCAAGCGACATAACGATGATTACAAGCACACTTGAATTACTCAAATATTATTAGTATTTCCCAAGCTTCAATTAGACCCGATAACCCATGTGTTGACACCTAAATTTTGGCGACCCGTTTAGTCATTTATCGCATTAAAAAATAGGCATTAATTTTAACCCCTAAAAAAATATAATTTAATTGCATAACATATAGTTATTACGAGCATATTTCATTTAATTGCATATTTATTGGGCCGGCCGTGAATGGATTTAGGTGAATGGCTTTGAATATTGAAGCCCACAAGAGTATTAAACTTTGGATAAGTCGATAATTTCTCCATGGTGATTGATATTACATTTACATGGGTGTCCTAAATTGTTAAAAGTCGAGTAAGAAATTTCCAGCACATTGGCACTGACATATTTGTACATTTAAGGGAATGAATGCAAAGGAAGGACAGCGTGTAAGTGGCCACCGATTCATACATGGGGAAGCCCATCCACGTGAAGGAAAATTATGCACTTGGCCATAGTTCGGTCAACGTGGGGGGCAAGAAATTGACCGACATTATTTTAAGAAGAAAGAATTTATGCATGATTCTCTGGTCAGATTCACGCAATACGGGCAAAGTAATACGGAATGGAAGAAATAGGAAATCGGCAGAATATTTCAATATGAGCGTAACCCTGCGAGTATTCGCGGCGGCCGATTCTCTTGTTTGCAGGAAATAAAGGACGTGACTTGGGCTTAAAAGGAAAATAAATATATTTGCATAGCTAAAGGTACAAGTACCGAAAGAAAAAAAATCAAAAGAATATATTTCAATGCACGAAAGCAGATCACCTTCTCTTCCTGGGGGTCCCATGTAGTCTTGCATTTAAAAGGAAGAGCTCTCATGCAAGAAAGGAGGAGGCCGGCAAATCAAAATTTCAGAGCACATAGAGAGATACACGAGTGAAAGAGAGAGAAAAGGTGCTTGGCCAAGCTTCTTGACCCTCGATGAAGTAGCCTCACCGGACACACCTACTTTGATCGCTGCTGCTATACTACGAGCTGGCACTTCCCCGAGTCGCCACTCTCACTTGCCGTACACTGGAGGTCCGCCAATAATGCCGGTGAACGGGGAACGTGAGAGTTGGGCTTGCACCACGGCCAACGAGAAGAAACAGAAGTCGGAAGAGAACGTGGCTGAAGAAGAAGACCGGCGAAAAGTTATTCCGCTGCTCCGGTCAAAAAAGAATCACAATTTGGTCAAATAAATCCAAGGGGAGGATCTGTCTTCTTTTGAATTTCGTCCAGATCCACGAACCCCCTACCTTCTGTCGCCGCCTGCCCTCATGCTTTCAGGAGTCTCTGCCAGTCTGATTGCATTGGATTCAAATTCGGAAAGCGAGTTTTCACATTAGATCTCGACGCTGTCTCCACCCAGACGTGAAGCCGCTGCTCACCTTAGCTCAATGCCAAACCCGTATCCTCCCGGTTGCAGTAGACGTCTCGTCCGTGCCGTTTGCTGACTTGGCTTGCCCCAGCGTTGAAGTTCCAGCGACCGCTCGAACTAGCTCTTGCAATTTTCAGACACGAAGCTTATAATCCCAACGTCACCCCCAGTCCCTGCTATCGCCTGTTGCAAAGACAAGCGAATTCCTGCTGTTCGCACACGTCGTCACTGCTGTGTCGTTCGAGCCGCAACGATACCGCCTGTACCAGTGGCTCGACGACACTGCTGGTGTTGCGTCACACCAAACACCCCTCAGCACTCTTCGTAGTGAATTGTTTTGTGCCCCTGCAGGTTAAGTGGATAGCTCCAAACGGCGGTCGAAGGAGCTTTAGTGAAGATTGTATTAAAATATAATAATTGGAGGCAATTCAAGGAGGGGACGTTCAGCAAACAAGAAAGTTCACTTGAAGACTCTTACCGACGTAGCCTTCACCAAGCCAAGAGCCCTCTCCACCATCGAGTGCTGCAACCCTTTCTCGGTCATATGTCGAGCCAATTCCGTTGAGTTCAAATTTGACAATATTATTTGCGAAATTAGGTAATTATCTTATCTAAATTTGATTTGGATATTTTGTTGCCTAATTTATGTTTGTCAATATCTAAGCTGCATATTTCAGCGATAAGCATATCCCCTAAATTTTGGTTTATTGCCTAATTTGCAACTGCACACTGATTTTTTTATTTCATCTATAAGGCTTTAGATTAAATAATTAATCGAGTGGGAATAAATTGATATTTTGATCTAAGGCTTAAGATCAATTTATTGATTTTATAGCAAGAATATTATCCATTAATCTGAATGATGTGTGATATTTTTGATAATTTTGAATGGTTTATTTTATCTTGATTGCTTTACTTATCTTGAAATATGTTTGGGTTAGAATATTGCATACTTTATTTGCATATTTAGACTAAACATTTTGTTTATCATGAATTTTCAAAATAAAAAAAATAAATTTAGGATGTTAGATTTTTGTTAGCTTAAATTGCATGTTTAATTATTTGTGATTTTTTTTTTAATTTTGAAATTAATAAACAAAAAAATCATCATGCATATTAGGGGTGAGAGGTTCCAGGTTCTGGTTCGGTTCCGTCTAGAACCTGAAATCTACGCTCGGTACCTACCCATCAAAACATCAAAACCAAGAACCTGAAACCTCCCCTGTCACAGGTTCCAGGGTCCAACAAATTCTTTTTTTTTTTTTCTTTTTCAAATTTGAACTATAACGTATGCGCCTACTCTACGCTAACTTCCCACATCTTAGCAAACATACCAATGCCAACTGTCAAGAATTTGGACATACATAATCAAAACCAATAAAAAGTTTCCAAAGAGTAAAGGTAGCTGAAAGAGGCAAAGCTTAAGTTCAAGGTCCATTAAAAGTAGAATGCAGATGTGCAGATGTAGAAAAATCAATAGAGGCACAACTCACCATTGAAAGGATACTGATACAAAATAGCGCCCAAGCCATCAACTAAGGTTGAAGTTCAGTTCACTGACAGTTGCATCAAGCGCATCTTCAAAAAACTTCTGAAGAGCCGGCACAATTGGCGCTACATCCACATCAAGTGCGAGAAAATCTAGAGCATTGTAGTCATGAGCCATAACTTCGTAATCCCGATTAACGAGATGAACCAAATGACCGATTATAGCAAGCCTCAAGTCCTCTGTGGTCTCACTCATCATCCTAAAATCAAGAAAAGCAAGTTTACCATCAGGTGTCACCAAAAGATTACTAGGATGAGGATCTGCATGAAAATATCCATACTCAAGCAGCTGTCTCAGAATGCACTGAATGCCTGCATTCACCAAATCCAGAATTTTTAAACCTTGTCTCTCAATTGCTTCCTGCTCATTTAGTTTGACTCCATCCACCCATTCCATTGTTAACACTTTGCCACTTGTATAATCCCAAAAAATATCAGGGACAAGGACATCTGCCTTGTCAGCGTACAACTTCTTAAACCTCCTTGCATTCTGCCCCTCCTGCAGACACCTGTCAAAATTAACAATCAAGCCCAACAAAATCTTATAGAAGGGCTTACCAAATCACACAATCGCAAAGAGATCTTTTGAACTAACTGTACATCTTAAGAAGCAAGTACACCTTCAAGTTAAAGGCCAAATTTGAATGGTAGTGCGAGCATCTATCTATACCCTAGGTTCATAAGGAAGCTAACCTGCACGTAGTTAAGCTTCTGAAAAACTCTTCGAGCAAATTCACCAATAAGAAGAACGACATCACTGGTAATTATGTTGATGTATTTATTGATGAGAATTCCAAGACCTCTTATCAGGTAGAAGTCTAGTCCTATAGCTTCTTTGATACCTGGTCTTTGCACTTTTACAGCAACTAATTGATTAGAATATCTTAGCCGCGCTTTGTAAACTTGCCCTAAACTTGCTACAGCTATTGGAGAATGGGGATATAGACGAGAAAGTCGAATCAAGGGTCAGCCCCAACTCTTTCTCAATGCAGGCAAATGCTTCAGTATCTGGGAATGTGGGCAGAGCATCCTGTTGTGGTAAAAATAAAGGCAATAAATCATTAGAAAACTTGCTCTCTCTCTCTCTCCATAGTCTTCCTCTATTATCCTGAATATTATCATACAAACAAACGAGATGTAGAAACCCCAATTTTATGAATTGATATGTACGAACTCAACAAAATAATATGCTAACAATGTAGACAAAAATGCCCTCTCAATTCTAATGCAATCTTCACATCTGAATTGACATAAATGCATTACTCATGCATGCACTAGAATTCAGGTCGATCGATTCCTTATATCGATTCTTATAAGGAACCGAGTAGTGCCATAGTATCATGTCTCTATGAGAGTTAAGTGCAATCTCGGAGCGCATGGACGCACATGTTCAGAGATGAAGCAGTACCTGAAGTTCAAAGAGCTCCTCCAAGTACTCAGGAGGGCAGAGATCGGGCCTTGTCGACAGACCCTGCCCTATTTTAACGAAAGTTGGCCCCAATCTCGTAAAAATCCTTCTCAACCCAGCACCTCGCTTCCTCTTATTCTGATCAATTTGTCCATTGCTTTGATCCAGCAACAGCTTAATCGCGAAAGAACCTAGCAAGACCAATAGCTCCAGCGTTCTCCCCACCGCCTAGTGAAATTTAATTCCACTCAATCAACCAAATGAACCAGGATTCAATCTCCCCAGCGAAATTCAAAATCTACACACGTAAGCTCACCAAATACGCTCATAAGCACATAACATCCAGCATAAATTACAGCTTAGTCATCGGTAGAGAGAGAGAGAGAGACCTTGATAGGGCGAGAGCCGTATCAGCGAGAGAGGAGCTCGGAAGAGTAAACGGTGGCATTGGCGGCACGGGCCATGGCTCGAGCCTTGGCTTGGATGTCCTCAGCTCGGTCAACACTCAGCACTAGCATAACCGCGCCGCCCTTGCCTCCTCCTCCTCCGCCGGCGCCCGCGCCGCCGTCCCTAGCCTCCAGCGGACCTCGAGGCCTCGCCTTGACCAGGGCCGCCCTGGGAGCCGCCACTCTCGCCGCCGCTTTGCCTCCATGGATGGACATCGGGACCGGAATTGGACGCCACGACGGCGAGGACATGGTGAAAGCACTGGCAGCGATTGCCTCGAGGGCGAGCGGCGCCCGGCGGCGAGACTCAGAGCGACGTTGAGCGGCATGACCGTGTGTGTGTGTGTGAGGTCTGAATTGATTTTGCAAAAGATGAATGAAGATCGTCTTCTTCTTTTAGAGCCCTAACCGGTTTCGAAACGGTTCCGATTCTAGTTGGAACCAGAACTGGAACCGAAACTCCCGGTTCTCAAAAAAAAGGAACTAGGAACCGAAAGCGGTCCCCTTGGAATCGGGAACCGAATTGAACCCTCCTCCGGTTCGGTTCCGGTTCTCGGGTAACCCGGGAACCGCGCTCACCCCTAATGCATACATTAGGGCATCCTTTGTACATCATTGCACATTAGGATAAATTTGCATATTTCACTTTATGTTTAGATTAGTCTTTTTTAAATAGACTGCATCTTAGGTTAGAGATTGCTAAGTTAAAATAATGTCTTGGTTTAAATTAGGGTTTAGCCTAACCTAATCCTTAATATAAGTTGGACAGAATCTTAATTTAGCTAGATAATTCTCACATTTTTCTAATTTCGAATTTCATAAAAAAATACAAAAAATGTCTTAGGATAAATTAATTATATTCTGTTGACACCTAAATTTTTACATAATTTTTAGGGTTAATTTGTACTAAAAAAACACATGGCATATAGTTTAGAAACATTTTATTTTTATTTTTTTATTTTATTTTAGGCCGCTGGTGAAACGAGGATTTTTCACATATTCCGTTCAGATTTTTCACATATTAAAGTAATATACACTGGCGGTGTATTTTGCCTGAAAATGGAATTATTTTTGGATGGAATATGCGGAAAATGCAAAAGAGAATATTGCACGAGCAAAATTGGAAACGAAATATGCAATAAAGATTCAATTTTTTTACCCTATAAAAGATGTGATGGGGTACAGAAAAAAGGGGGCTTCTTTTGGGTGAAAAAAGAACACAAAAAGTAAAAAAGTAAAAGAGAGAGAAGTGACGTGAGAGCAGGGAGAAAAGAAAAAGAAAAAAAAAAGAGAAAAGGAAACCCTAGCATTGTTCATCTTCTCCGCGAGGCAGCCCTTGCCCGTGCCGGCCCCGTGTCCACGCTAGCCACCTCCGACGCCTCCGCCTGTGACGTCACAACAGCCCCCGACGCCAGCAGGTCCCGAGCGGCCGTTGCACCGCCGTGTCCTGCAACCTTCCGCCATCCGACGCTGCGACTCGTCCGCAACCTACGACCTAGCAGATCCTGAGCCGGTTTGCTGCACCCCCGTGAAATTGCTGCTGCCTCGCTGATCCGCTCCACCAGACCGACAAAGCCCATCGCGCCTCAGCTGATCTCCGTCCCCGATCTGCCGCTCCGGAGCTACTGCCCGACGTCGCTGTTCACCCCCTCGCCGGTGCCTGAACGACGATTGCTTGGCCCGTGTCGCCCCGTGCCGACGCGCTCACCGCTCGCTTGCTGTCGGTGCCCGCTGAACCCTCGCCGAAGATCCTTGCCGTCGATCCCTCTCGCCGGCAATTTCCCCCAAAACCAGAAGCCAGGATTTCCCTTTTTCTTTTTTCTTTTTTTAAAAAAGGAAGAAAAATTTTATTAGGTATTTTTGCTTTACTTTATTAGGCAAGTTTAGGTTTTTCTCTATTTTTAGTATTATTATCTCTTTATAAGTTGTTCTCTTTTGTTGAAATACCTATCTATGCATAATTAGAAATCCCATGTCACATGATTCGCAACTGCGCCATGGTTTTTTACTTCATCTATAAGGCTTTAGATGAAATAATTAATCAAGCGCAAGTAAAATTAATATTTTGATCTTTAAGGCTTAAGATCAATTTATCAATTTTATTAGCGAAATATTATCTCTTGATCTGAATGATTTGTGATATTTTTGATGATCTTGAATGAATTGTCTTAATTGCCTTGTTTATCTCGAGATATATTTGAGTTAGAATATTGCATGTCTTAGGGTTTACATGTTTAGAATAGGAATTTTATTTCAAATTTAAGAAAAAATCAAAAAAAATAAAAAAAATCAATTTAGGTTGCTAGATTTTAAATTGAGTTGCATGTTTAATTATTTGGCAATTATAAATTTCGAAAATTAATAAAACAATAAAAAAATCATCATACACGTGTCATGTAGAATTATGGCATATTTTGCATGCCATTGCATATTAGGGTTAAATTGCACTTAGTTTAATTTAGATAATTTTTAAAAAAAAAATTATTATAAGTTTAGGCATTTTTTTAGATATATTGCATTTTAGGATTATTTAGGTTAAGATAATATTTTAGTTTAAATTAGGATTTGGCTCAATCTAATTCCTAATATAAATTAAATAGGATCTTAATCTAGCTAGATAATTTTCACATTTAACCTAATTTCGAATTTCATGAAAAATACAAAAAATGCCATAGGTTGAATTAGTTTTATTTTCTAGGATAGACTGCATTCTTTTAGGAAAAAGAAAGAAAAGAAAGAAAAGAAAAATGTCACATGCACATCATTAGGATTAGATTCATTGAAATGCATGTCATGTGGTAGTTGTTACTAGGTCCATTCAATTAGAAATTACATGTTATTAGAGTTAGGTTATTTAGTTAATATTGCATCGCATATTGCATAATTTTCATTAAATAAGTGAAAAAAAAAGAAATTGTGTGTTAATTAGAAATCATATCTAGGGTTGTTGATATGGATTTTAAGTTAACATTGTAGATGCTTTCGTTGCTACGAGGTAAGTCTTACATTTTCTATTTGCTTTCTTGGATGTTAAATTGATGGATTGCGCACCCGCATGATCGCCTCACATGTTAGAGAATTAGATTTAAAATCAATCCAAGCTGCCTACAAAACATTTTCTTTGAAATAAAAGAGAAAGGTACCAAAAGGGCGTTAGAAAAGTCTAGCATAACCAAGTCCCTGAATTTATAATCTCTGGTTCGTAGGAGTAAAGTAAATCTCCCGTTACTTTACTTGGGTTTCTAATCGACCTACCAAAAATAGATTAGTCGCGACTCCTAATTGAAAAATCATTTACATGTTATAAACTTGAACCTAAATCGCGAATTGGTATGGGCTTGGGAGAGCTCGAGTTAAGTGTAGGCTTAACAATCCATTAACCAAACCCTAGGTGGTTCACACTCCGAAAAAAATTGGTCACGACAGCTTTGCGACTCCACTGGAGAACTTGAGTTAAAACTCTTAGTGGACTTAGGCCAAATTTTCTTTTCTTTTAAAAATGTTTTTGTTTGGCAGAGAGGATTCTAGGTACGTCCCTAACATTTAGGTGTTAAATGTTCTTGTAGATTAGGAGGTATAAAGGGAGTAGTGATTGCTAACCCTTGTCTTGCAGGTTGGAGTTGAGGATGAATGTTTTAAATTCAAGTTATTGAAGTGTTGCTTGATTTAAATTGTTGTGCATGCCTTGCATTCAACACTGCACTATTGCACACACAACCGTCCGTCGAACCTGGGCCGCATTAGGATATTTAGGATGGTGTTGAGTTGGATACGACTTCGACCGCAAGGCTGCGTAGTAGAGGTTGCCCAACTCAATCCCGAAAGTTTTTCTTGGTGTCAAGAATGTTTACCTCTGTCCGCGAGGCTACATTGCATTGGGGTATCATTCTTGACTGAGCCAGAGTTAGGAGGACTTGACTTAGTATGAGAGGCTGCAACTAAGTCATCCCACCCTTTTAACTCCATTTTGCTAAACCATTTAGATAGAAATCGAGCCTCACACTTCATGTGCTTGTCTATGTGGTTGCTTTAATCGTATGGTAAAGTAAGCTCTCTATCCTTTACTCTTGCAATTTACTTATTTCTATCTTTGGTCTGTCCATGACGTTAGGTTGGTCGAGTCTTGGTCTATAAACAATGGGAAGATCCAACATTCGATTCGTGCCTGCACCGAAAGCTGAACTCAAATCTTGGTGGGATCGTCTAGGCCACTATAGTCAAAGCTATGTGGAAAACAGACTTGGTCATCTTGTTCCCCTCCTCGACATTGATGTTCAAAATGGCGTCATGCAAGCACTCGCTCATTTTTGGTGCCCTCAGACATCAACGTTCATACTCGGTAAGCACGAGCTAGCCCCGACTTTGGAGGAATACAGCATTGCCATAGGAAAACCTTTGGAGTTGGAACTAATAAACCCACCTCTTGGAATGGAACCTGAATCAATTTTGTTTGACTTTCTTAGGATGGATAAGAATCAGATTAAAAGAGTGCTGAAAGATAATTGTCTTGCATGTCCTTTTTCCTTCCTAGATCGGAGTTTTGCTGGTGCTAACACTCTCTTAAAAAGCAAGATATTCCTTCTAGCCTTTTTTGGGTTTATTATTTTTCCCCTTCGTAAAGATGCCATTAATCCTGCTGTCGCATGGGTGGTTAAACAAGTGTGTGCTCAGATTAGTTTTGTCAACACTATTCTAGCTGAAACATTTTTGTCACTCACCCGATTTAAGGAAAATGAAGATAAAACCTTTCATGCACCAATTGAACTCTTACAAATTTGGTTCTTTTCTCATATGAGTAAGATCAATATTCATATGAATATTATTAATGTCACTAATTCCCATCATCCCATCGAGGTATTCAAAAATCATCATAATCGAACTCCAAATCTTTCTTACTCAGAATGGGTAAAATTGTTGAAAATCCCAATACCAAGATTTTCCTATGGTATGCTAAATGATTCCAAGTCTCCAAGGCACGTCTCTTTCATAATGATGATGAGCCGATCCCGCTATTGGGGATCACTGGTGCCACTTCCTACTACCCACTTCGAGTGGCCCGTTAATATCGAGTCGTGCAGGATCTACCGTCCCCTCTCAAGCTTGGTTTGTTCCAAGTCCGATTCACTGCCAAGGATGGTGATTACAAAAAATAGCTTCGCTGTATCGAACAAGCTTAGCTTGCATGTCACGAGCAAAAGTTGAGCTTGCCTGAAGATCAGCTTGAAGGGAAGGAAAAGACTTACTATGCCACTACTCGATACATCCGTCAGCACAAGATTCCAACCGAGTATCTCCCAAAGGTCCCAGATGTGACTGAAAGGCCCACTCGGCAAGCAGAGCTTAATCGTCACAAGAGGAAGATTGAAGAACTTGAGAAGCAAGCCAAGAAGGATGCCAAAGAGAAGAGGCAATTATGTCGAGCGTTGGCTTCCCATTTGTTTATGAATCGGGCCAAATAAAGTGGCTTAAGTCTATTTAGTCTTTTTACTTTAGCTTAATGTTTAGGAAGTTGAGTCATTTACCTTTTTGTCTAGGGTTTTTCAAGTGTTTTTACATTGTCAATGTCAAAAGAGTGATTAGACTTTTGTCATGGACCGACATGTTTTATGTGAAATGCTTATGTGTATTCAAAAATTTTACTAGGTGGCAACAGATCCTCCACGCTCACCCATTATCACACGATTAAAACAAGAATGGTTGACCAAAGCGAGATGCGCGATCGCATGTCCTCCGTGGAAGATCAACTCAAATAGTTAGCCGCTTCCATGCAGTTTATAACAGCTCAACTTCAATCCCTCCAAGTGAACCTGAGTCCTCCACCAGCTCTCCCTGAGATAGTTGTCCCGAAGCAGGCAAACAAGGCCCAAATGGGTGAGAATGACATGCCTGAGCTAGAAGATGATCCATTCCCGATCAATCTAGAAAAGGCTAAGCTTGTCAACGTTCCTAAGACAGAGCAGGATGAACACTTTGCGAAATTGGAAGAAAATTTGAAACAATTGCAGGAGTCACAGAGTTCGCTCCCGTTCGACTTGTTCGTGTACGAGAAAGTCAAGATGCCAAAGAAGTTCAAAATGCCAGATTTTGAGAAATACTATGGTACTTCTTGCCCAAAAGCTCATCTGCAGATGTACCACGTGCGTATGGCCTAGTATGTCAAGAACGAGCCCCTCATGATCCAATCATTCCATGCGAGTTTGACTGGGCCAGCAATGAATTGGTATGTCATGAAGAATGTGAATCTTCTCGACACCTGGAATGAAGTGGCTGACGCATTTCTCAAATAATACAAGTTCAACATGGATATTGCACATTCCCGAGAGGATCTTGAGAGGATGGAGAAAAAGAAGAGCGAGTCGTTCAAAGAGTAAGCCGTGAGATAGCGAAATCTGGCAGCTCAAATCACCCCCGAGCCTACTGACAAGAAGCTGATGAAGTTGTTTATCAAAACTCTCCCATCTGAGTTCTGTTTCCGGATGGCCAGCACGTACGTTGAAAACTTCAATCAGCTTATTCTTGTGGGGGAACAAATCAAAATGGGGATAAGAGAAGGATGGTTTACTGAATCATCGAGTAGAAGATTCTCTGCCAAAAAAGAGAAGGAGGCTGCTGTAGATGTGAATGTGGCTTATGGCCAAGAAAGTACCAATCGCACCCCGGCTATCCAGACGAATCAAAGACAACCACAAACCGCTAGCCGTCAATCATTTGCCCAAGCGAATAATAGAAGTCAATTCACTCCTCTCCCTGGGTCTCCATCCCAAGTGCTAACAATCCTCTGAAAGAAAGGTTTGCTTACTAGTGAACCAAAACATCCCAACCGCGAAAACCTTCGTGGTTATGACCCGACAAAGAAGTGTGACTATCATAACGGTGAACTGGGACATTTAACTGATGAATGTTTCACCCTCAAGCACCGGATCCAGAGCCTTTTGGACACAAAGGCCTTTTCATTTCAAACTACTCAGCCAAATGTCCAGAAAAATCTGCTAGCGGAGCATGAGGGAAGGGTGAATGTTATCCTGAAATCTGAGGCCGGTCGAATCAGAAACTCAAGGGTGCACGTGAAGGATGCCTACAATGGACTGGTGAGAGCTGAATATTATTTAGATAAGGAGGATGTTCCTCTATCACTGATGAAGGAAAGAGTCACGAGGATGGTGGATGATGGAATCATCGTTTATGCTGACCATAACTGCATAGTTTCCACTATTTCCCCCATCATTATTGATTGGGAGGAGGAGCAAGTGGTGCTCAATGATGATAAGGAGGAAGTTGATCCTTCACTCGTTGACATGCCCCCACTTGAAGATGCATCCGACAATGAGATGGTGATTGAAATGCCTCAACCGTATGAGTATGTCAACAATAAGGCAGTCCCTTGGTCTTATGATCTAGATGTTGACCTCGTTACAAGGTCTGGTCGAACTTATTCTCAAACCAATGCTCAACCTGCAAAACCTGTCACCGATGAAGAGGCTAAGGAGTTTCTGGCCGTGATCAAAGCAAGCGAGTATAAGGTGGTTGAATAGTTACAAAAGATGCTCGCCCAGATTTCTTTGCCTGAACTCCTGCTTACATCCCCTGTGCATCGAAAGTTGCTAATGAAGGTGTTAAGTGAAATTCGTGTATCTGAAACGGTTGAGGTGGACAAGCTGGAAGATTTTGTGGGATCGATCCTTCTTAAGGATGTGATTGCCTTCTCTGATGAGGAATTCCCTCTCGAGGGTAGGGGGCATAACAAGGCACTATATGTATCTGTCAAGCATAAGGCTTCTCATGTGTCCCGAGTACTCATTGATAATGGGTCTGCCTTAAACATATGTCCACTGGCCACTCTTCATCGCCTTAAGGTGGACCCATCCAAGATACATGCTGCAAAGACTTCTATTCGAGCTTTTGATGGTATGAAGAAGGAGGTGCTTGGGAGATTCACCTTGATGTGCAAATAGGGCCAGTGGTTTTCAATGTTCCCTTCCAGGTAATGGATATCCCTACTGCCTTTAATTTCCTGCTAGGTTGTCCCTAGATTCATACTGCTGGGGCGGTACCATCAAGTCTACATCAAGCTATGAAATTCGTAATCAAAGGGAAGCTGGTCACTGTTTATGGCGAAGAAGATCACCAAATTTATCATGAGACAGTTATCCCCTATGTAGAACTAGACTTTGAGTTTGAATCGAGCTACCACTCATTTGAGTTAGTATTCACTATTCATGCTTCTCGAGACTCACCACCACCAACTCCCGAAGTTTCAAATGCTACTCTCATGGTGGGAAGGATGATGGTCGGGAATGGTTTTATTCCTGGTAGTGGCCTTGGAAGAAATGGTCAGGGGATTCAAAACCCCATTGAAGCCCCTCAGAGGTCTCGTGCTGCTGGATTAGGGTACTGTGGAAGAGGTGGGGAAAGTTTTGGAGGACGAAGACAGGAAAGGCGAAACCCGCCACCTGACCATGGGTGAGGAAGGCAAAACCCATTACCCCCAAACATTCGCAAGACATTCCCTGGTCCTCCCATAATGATGCAGGATGAAGCAGAAATAATAGACACCCTGGGACAGCCAAGCGGAAAATTCGACTATTTGGTGAAGTATTCGGCTCCTTCTAATTTCTACATTGATCCTCGCAACATTGTCTCAGATGGATGGGGTGGCATGGATGATTCGACACCCTCGGAGACGGAAAACCCCGAAGATGCATTGGAAGGAATCTCTAGTCTCTTCGATGATGTCTTCATAGGGACCATTAACGAAGGACCTCCAGAGGAGATGGGCTCTGGCCCACAAGAGTAACTCATTTACTGCTTTCTCACTTTCTCCTGCGCAGGAATTTTTATCGCTTTCTGGGGCTTGTTTTTGATTTCTTTCTTTTTAATTTTCTTTTTAGGGCTTGAAAATAGCATTTCCATTCAATAAATGTAATTGATCGATGGATATCAATAAAATTACAAGTTTTATTTTGAGGGCATGATGAGGTACACCAAACCAGCCCGGTGATAATATCCAGCCGATAAAAGAAAAAGAAAATCCAAGGAGAATTCTGAGGCCTGGGCTTCATCATGCTTTCTCGTGTCAAAATATTTAAAAAAAAAACACATTTTTGCTTTTTAAAAAGAAATATATTAAAAAAAGAAAATATAGATTACTCTGTTTTTCTTTCTAATTTAGTTACTTCATGTTTCAGGAGCAACCTTACGGCATACAAAGGTGCAGAAATGGTCCAATCCAATACAATAAATGCCGACATTAATGACCTCGAGGACTTGAATGAAGATTCCATTGAGGTGCAGCGAAGCTGGGAACAACATGGAAAAGCCAAGGCTCTCACATCCGAGCAGAATGTCACTATTAATTTAGGTGACACCGAAGAAATCAAGGAAGTTAAAATTGGGGCAAATCTCCCTAAAGACGAGGCCAAGCACCTAACTCAGCTACTAAAGAAATATCAGGATGTCTTTGCATGGACCTATGCTGACATGCTTGGTTTAGACCTATCGGTCGTCGAGCATTGCTTGCCCACTAATCCGGACGTACCACCTAAGAAGCAAAAGCTCCGGAGAACTAAGCCCTGCTCTTGAAGAAGATAGAGGAAGATGTGAAGAAGCTTCTAAAGGTGGGATTCATTGAAGTCTCACAATACCTCGAATGGGTGGCTAATATCGTGCCGGTGATGAAGAAGGATAGTCGAGTTCGAGTTTGTGTCGACTATCGAGATCTGAACAAGGCTAGCCCAAAAGATAATTTCCTACTGCCTCACATAGATGTCCTCCTGGATAGTACCGTCGGATTTGAACTATTCTCGTTTATGGATGGGTTTTTGGGGTACAATCAAATAAGGATGAAGGAGGAAGATAAGGAGAAGACCGCATTTATCACCCCGTGGGAGACCTTTCATTACAAGGTCATGCTCTTTGGACTCAAGAATGCAGGGGCAACTTACCAGGGAGCCATGGTAACACTATTCCATGATATGATGCATCAGGAGATTGAAGTCTATGTTGATGATATGATTGCAAAGACTCGGCCCAGAAGAAGCCATGTAGAAACCCTGAAGAAGTTGTTTGATCGACTCCGTGAATTTAAGCTTCGGCTAAATCCCACTAAATGCGTGTACGGGGCAACATCTGGTAAATTACTCGGATTCATTGTAAGCAGTAAGGTAATTGAGATTGACCCATCCAAAGCTAAGGCCATATGCGAATTGCAACCTCCATCAACAGTGAAAGAAGTTCGGAGCCTCTTGGGAAGACTAAATTATATAGCCTGGTTCATTTCCCAACTCTCTGAAACTGCCAAGCCATTCTTCAAGCTCTTAAAGAAGAATGCACGAATCAACTGGGATGATGAGTGTCAAGAAGCATTCAACAAGCTGAAGCAATACTTGATGAATCCACCAGTTCTTGTCCCACCATCGCCGGGGCATCCCTTGATTCTCTACCTCACCATTCATAGTGAGTCATTGGGTGCAATGTTAGCTCAGGAGGGTCCTGTGGATAAAAAAGAACGAGCCATTTATTATCTGAGTAAGAAGTTCACTATATCAGAACTGAAATATTCGATGTTGAAAAGACTTGTGCGGCATTGGTGTGGGTATTGCATAGATTGCGACAATACACACTACATTATCAGACATTCCTCGTAACTAAGAACGACCCCATCAAGTATTTACTTGATCGGCCAGCTTTGCTGGGTAAGTTGGCCAAATGGCAAATTTTGATCTCCGAATTTGATGTGCAATTCATGCTACAAAAGTCGGTTAAGGGTCGAGTGATCGCTGATCTATTGGCTGGAAATTTAGGAGTCTCTAATGACGAGACAGTTTCCTTGATAACCGTATCTTGAGTGTAAATGAAGACTCATGGAAGATTTTTTTGATGGAGCTGTAAACTTGTCTGGTTATAGTACTGGGGCAGTTTTGATATCCCCAGATGGACAGCACTATCCGGTAGCTGCAAAATTGATATTCCCATGCACTAACAATGTGGCCGAGTATGAGGCTTGCATCCTCAGACTTCAAGCCGCAATCGAGATGGGTGTGGCCAAGTTAATGGTATTTGGAGATTCGGCACTGATCATACTTCAGACCGTAGGTGAATGAAAGACTAAA